>OY776128.1:56650571-58144469 GCA_963675135.1 Galeopsis tetrahit
CTTGTTTTTACAGTGCCAAGGTGCACTCTACTTCTTCCCCTTCTCTTCTCTTGATTTCTTACAACCTTCTCTCGTTGCAATACTCTCAATCTCTACTACGAACTCAACAATACTCTCAATCTATCTCTCAAGGTGAAAGTAGGGTTTTGTTCTAGTACCAACTAATTGTGATATCCTTTACAATTTAAGAACGAATGTAAAGGCTAGGATATCACTGTCTAGGCTTTGGATAATCAAACAATAAGCTTGCCTAGTGGGGACTAAAGGTAACACTCACAAATGAATATGCTTAAAAGCTTTAATCTCTCGAGTGTTTTGAATACTTTTGAATGCTAAAATATTGCTATAGAACGTGTATGGCTTGTGTCTTGATGTATGTCCCGTCCGTTTTGAAATGATTCAAGATGTGGCCTATTTATAGATGAAGTAAACTATCCGTTGGTGGAGATAGTAAAACTTATCCATAAATTTGAACTTTCAAATTGTTCAGGGGCCTGCATGCAAATAGTACATGTATTCACGTCCATTCTGCAATTTGCATTCCAATATCAGAGTTTGTTATGCGCAGTGACAGGTGGCTCTCATTCTTTGGCTAATTTGGAATAATTCTGTCCTTCCCGCTAACGGCCTCGTACTGGGTAAAGTGCCTAGTCATTCCTCGTCTTTGACCATAAGTATGCCAAGTCCAAGATACATGAATATCCAAATTCATCATACTTGACTTATCTTATTCAGCATACTTGTCTTCATGAATCCTTGTCACTTTCTTCATAACACTTCAACTCCTTGTCTTCAATGATACTTGTCTTCATGTGCTTTGTGCTTTCAGGTCATTTGTCATAGATTCAAAGAGTAATCTATCTAATAAAAATTAAAGCTCCCTAACATATATGAGTTTTTCTAACCTGAAAATCTAGACTTGGCAAATCATCATACTTGGGGTTTTACTTAGGGTTTTGGTATCAATTCAAAATCAAATTTTCTTTTATTAATATAAACCATATCCCAACAATTTCCCCCTTTTTGATGATGCCAAAACCTACTTATTTCAAAAGATCCATAGGGATTTCTTTTTCAGTAGATTTGACAAAAATAGGACAACTAGCATGTAACATCTATACTTAGAAAAATTTCACAGAATAAAATCAGATAATTAACCTAAAAAGGGCTAAGTTTTCTGAGTTCTATAAAACTTGATCTAAGCAAGAAACATATAAGATTATGTTGCTAGAGCCTATTTTCAGACAAAAATAACACAAGTATAAAGACTCAAAGATTGTTGTCCAGTGCATATGATAGATAATCATCATCAGAAATAATATAGCACTGTAGTAAGAGCAGAAAGTTGTAAGTTCTAGCTCTTAAGGAGCAACAATTGTCTGGAAATAAAATTAAACATAGATTAAAAAGTTCTTGATTGTTCGAAATTGAATCTTGACTTGACCTTCTGCAGCTTCATTACTTAGCTGCATCTGACTTCTTCTTCAGGAAAGATGGGAGTTCCTTGAACAGTGGAGTTAGCCCATACGATGCAAAGTGCCTATTCTTCAAGGCCATGACCTCCTCGTTCTTCCCAATCAAATCTTCATCCTTGACAAGTTGCACAAACTCATCAGTAATTGCTTTCCTATCAATGGTTTTACCATCAGCCTTCATTGGTGGAGTCCAGAAAATCTGTTCAGGAGCTTTGACAATCACTTTCTCTTTTTGAGCAGGTCCAAGAATCTTTTTGACCATCAATGTCTTCAAAGTCTCCCCATCTCTTCACAACAAAGAAGAGATGATCCCATACTCGATTGGCTTCATCCCAAGCACCATTGAGTTCAGTAGGAACCCTGTTGTCAGTATGAGGGATCCTTTTCAAGGTTTCAGACTTCCTCTTGGCTCTATTTTCCATCATCAAGGCATAAGAACTCTTGTAAGACTTAGAATTTCCTGGATTGAAGTCTTTGTGCCTCTTCAACCTGCACTCTTCAGCATCTATGAACATCTTGGTTCTTTCTTCAATAAAAAGCTTCCTCACTCCTTTTCTAGTTTCTGCATCTTGTCCAGCTCCTTCTGCAAAGATGTTTGCAACCTCTTCAAACACATGAGCTTTGTCTTTCACAAGATCAGCAGCAGTAACTTCAGGAGAGGCTCTTCTAACAGGTAGCTTATCTTCTCTTCTAACCAATGTTGAAATTTCCATTTCTTCATCATCATCTGGCTCACTTGATTTGTATTTCTTGCTTTTCTCATGATCAGAAATATCTGCAAGTTTCTTTCTCTTCAAATTTGGTTTCCTTATTTTTCCACTTCTGGTTTTGAGGCAGTCTTCCACCTCTGAAGCCTCAGAAATCTCCAAAACTTTTGCTTTCCCCTTCCCTTTGCTACCTTCCCCCTTACTTTTCTCACCCTTCTTCAACAGATCTTCCCCCTTCTTTTCACTTTCCCCCTTCTTTTCACTTTCCCAGTAAGTGAGAGTTCTTGTTGGTAGGTGTCCATTCTTTTCATCTGGACAGAAATGGGGTCAACATGATTCAATAAAAATGGAGAAATGGTGGAACTTACAGACTCTTCCACTTGCTTCTTCACAGCCTGATCAACTTGGTTCCTCATCATCTTGATTATGCCTTCCAAGTTGTCTTTAAATAGATCAGAAGCAGCATTCAGTGAACTCTTGATGGTCTCTCTTATCAGTTGATCTCTTTGACTCTACATAGACT
Organism: Galeopsis tetrahit; assembly: GCA_963675135.1. Classification (NCBI taxonomy): domain Eukaryota; kingdom Viridiplantae; phylum Streptophyta; class Magnoliopsida; order Lamiales; family Lamiaceae; genus Galeopsis; species Galeopsis tetrahit. Next base: position 56,653,277 of record OY776128.1, read on the forward strand.
GAGTCAGCTTTTCAATGTCCTTTGACAGCATCTGGGAAATCTCTTCCTTTTCTTTGGCAACATCATCCTTTAGCCTCAGAATTTCCTCTCTGTCCTTTTTGGTCAGCTCTTTCTCAGTGTGGAAGTATGTGGTAACAGCATCTGTCATAATCTTTGATGACTCTCCAATCTTGAGGGTAGAGTCCTTCACATCCTTTCCTACACTTTCCATCTTTTTATCAAAGGTTTCAAAACCTTTTTCAACAGCTTCCAGTTTTATGGTTGTGGAGTTCATCTTCTCTTCCAAACTCTCAACCTTGATGCTTAAGTCCATAGCATTGTTATCAATGGTTTCCTCCAGGTTCTCCATCCTCCTTGTCATCCTTCTTGCCTTTGTGTTCAAATTAATCAAAGACTTGTGCTGGGCTTCATTTGTTGGAATGATAGTTTCATCCAAACTATCTCTCACATACTTTCCCATGTTTAGGCATAAGCCTACAACATTCTCCAGCTTCTTCCTCTCAACTTCATTGATTTGTTCAATCTCAGAATTGAACTCCTCCATCACTGCCTTCATTCTCCAATCCTCCTTATCAATGATGCAGACTTCAGTCAAAGGAGAAGCATCTAGGTGAATTGGGAACTCCATCGAAGTTGATGGTGCTGCAGCTATTGCCTCATTTTCCAAGGGCTTCTTCATAGCAGCTGGTTCCTCAATCCTCACAGCTTCTTTTTGAGCAATATTGGCCTCCACTTCATCTTTCTTGGCCTCAGCTTCAGTGACTTCAGCAGGAGTTGACTCATTCAACTCAGCATCATTAATGTTAGGATTTTCAGCAGTTTTCTCAGTTGGAGGTTCAAAAATGACAATCTCCATGGATGCAGTGGCTTCAACAGCTGGCTGTACTTCTTCTTCAACATTTACAATCAATTGACTTTGGTCAATTTCACCAATCTTTTCACCTTCACTGGTTTCTCCATTCTTTATCTCTTCAATGGCAGTCTCAACTCCATCAAAGAATTCTTTCTCAACAGGCTTCTGGCTTACATTTCCTCCTTCAGTGGTGTCTACCTCCATGGCAGCATTATCTTCATCATCTTTGTCCTCAACAATCTTGGACTCTTCTTCAGCCTTGTCCTCAGTGCTCTTGGACATTTCAACATCTGTATTGTCCTCAGCTTGCTTGGACATCTCAACATCCTCCTCCATCAAATTTTCAATATTCAAATCAATCCCAGCAATAATGGATTGAATAGCTTTCTTCTGAATCTTAATGTTCACCAAGTTGGCAAACAACCTTTCATCTGTCAATTCAAAAGTGGATTCCACTTCAGCAAAATCTGTTAATCTGGCTTCCTCATTCTCCCACCAGTCTAGTCCCTTGGACTCAATCACTTTCCCAATATCATACATGGACTTCTTCCTTATATCAACAATCAATCTAAGATCATAGAAGATTGATCTTAAGTCAGGATATTTGGCAAGTTGGGGATAGAGTTGGTCTAGGAAAAATTTGGATTCATCTCTCAATGACATTTCATAGGTGTATTCAGGGGCTGTATCTGACTTAGATGAGGGTTGAGGTTCATAAAAAAGAATGGGTATGGGGGAATCAGACTTATACGCAACTTTTTGAATGGTTGGATCATTCAAATGAGGGGTGGTTTCAACAACTTTTAGGCTATGACTAGAGGGTTCATTCAAATCTAGGTTTCCAGATGATACTCTTTCTTCATCATCATCACCTTCATCATCATCATCTGAACCTTCCAGTTCAGCTTGCTCATCAATATCCATTTCCTCTTCAGAAGTATCAACATACTCCTCTTCAGTTTCATCTTCACTCAAACTAGGGCTTGACATGGCCTTCTTTTTCTTGATCTTTGAGGCTGTCTCAACCTCCTTTCCTTTTCCTTTCTTCTTGGCTTTTTCAAGAATACTGATCACCATTTGTGTTGCTTCTTCACTCTTTTGCTTGGCAGATTTAGCTTGCTTCCTTGTTGAGGCTTTTGGTGACTTGATCTCCAGCCCCAATCTTTTCTGAGTTCTCACAGATAATTGTCTAAACAATATCTTGGTGGTGTTGAACTTTACTCCATCTTCAAAAATGTCCTCAAGTCCATATTTGTATAAGAATGCAGCAACTTTTGTACAGAAGGCTAGTTTCTTCTCAATGACTACCTTCCTTACATCCACAATTTTGAACTTTGCTTTCTCCTCTGCAAGTTTCTTCAGAAAGTAACCCTTCCAATTCATTGGCTTCTTTCCTCCATCAATGATAGCTTTCATCAGTCTCACTTTGGATTTGCTGATCTGGTCATAGCTTCCTGTGGTGCACATAACAGTCTTTGCAACCACATCAAGTAAAAGTTGATAGTCCTCTTTTAGAACTCTTTTGTGTAGACCAGATTTGAGAAGTACTGGCTTGTTCATCCATTGGTTGGCAACTTCTTGTTCATTGTGCCTCATATACTCTTCAGGATCTTCTCCAGTAGCATTCAGACCAAAGAATTCATCAAAGTCTTCTTCAGTGAACTCAAACTTCTCAGCAGTCTTCTTGGATGTGTCTGGTTCATGAGTCATAATATAACCAGATCCTGAGCTTTTTGGAGTGAATGTGCCTAAGAACTGAGTAGTTGAGAGTTCCAGGCATGTCTTGGGGATAGCCTCGAGCCATTTCCTCAATCCAGCTTGCTCCAGCCAAGTAACTATTCTTCTTGTGTGTTTATTTGACAGATTGTCATAGCACACAGTCTGCTCAAAGTGGAGCATGGTTGCTTCACTCAAATAGTTCCAGTTGAAGTCAACTAAAGATATAGCCAGTATACAGTATTAGTATGATTTAATAGCATAATATTACTACTAAAACACAAGATTAGGCTATCTTTGAACAATATCTTGCATTTATGTCTAAGATTTACTGTGAATAACAAGTTCATAGCATCATAATACCATATCCAACAATATTTTAAGCTTGTAATCATGTTCTCTAGACATAGTATGTGTATAAATCTAAGATATTAACACATTTTTAAGCATTTCACATGTATCTAACAGCTTTTCATTCAATAAATGACTAATCTGTAAGTATAGCATCTAAAGAAATTCAAACAGAGTCATTTAGAGCTAAAAACAGAGCATGTTGTGTTTCTTGAAAGCTTTACAAATATGCATGTCTTTTAACAGTTGATTATGAGAAATACTAACCCATTTCCAAAGACATATTTGTTTAGAGTTATAGATCTTTGAGCAAAACTTGTAGATGAGCTTGAAGATTCTTGAGCGATTTAGCTTAGGGCTTTTTCAGAAATTTTGAAAACGTAAATTGTGAAAAATTCTAAGTTATGCTTTTATATTTCCTCAACTGTACAATTTGAAAAGTGTTAGGTGTAGGGTTGAGATTGAATTGATAAAATTTAATGGCTTAGATCAATTCTGTTACACCAAAGGACGCAAATGTCGTGTCCTGCGCACAGTAAGTTGCTTTTTCAGAAAATCGTGCAATTGATCGTCTTTTAGCAAAAATCTCTTGTTTGTCTGTTATGAGCATTAAATGCGTACTATAAAGATGAACATAGTTTAATTTTTATGAAAAATGAAAACTTATCTACAGTCAAGTGACAACTTGACTGAATAACTCTTGACAACTTCTATTGAAGTTTCTCATGTTCTTTGTCATCCTCTGCGTTGTCCTTCGTAGTTTTCCTCGTACTTGAGTGTCATGTATTTTGTCCAAGTTTCCTGCATGAAAATTCTTGAAAATAATATCAGAATGTGAAAAATAAATTAATGAACTTTGTATTGTCTCATCTAACTTATCCTTCCTAAAACTTCACTCTAAGTTCCCCCTTGGATTAATACTAGTATCTCTGGCATGAGTAAAGTAATTCCTTATACTTTAAACATTCTCTCCAGGATCTAATAAACCATGTTCCATTGAAAGTTCCTTGAACCTTGCTTCAGCTAGGGGTTTTGTAAGAATATCAGCCTTTTGCTTATCAGTATGAATCTTTTCCATTCTGATGTCCTTTTTCTCAACATGATCTCTTATGAAGTGATGTCTAATATCCACATGTTTACACCTTGTGTGTAACACTGGATTTTGGGTAATAGCTATGGCACTATTATTATCACAATACATAGGTACATCTTTTGTGACAACTTTATAATCTCTTAGTTGTTGTTTGAGCCATAAGATTTGAGCACAACAGCTTCCAGCAGCCATGTATTCAGCCTCTGTGGTTGAAGTAGCTACAAAAGTTTGTTTCTTGGAAAACCATGAAATCAATTTGTTTCCTAAGAATTGACAAGTGCCAGTAGTTGATTTTCTGTCTATCCTACATCCTCCATAGTCAGCATCAGAATAACCAGTCAACTCAATGTTGTCTTCAGATGGATACCACAATCCTAAGTTCACTGTACCTTTTAAATACCTAAGTATTCTTTTGGTAGCCTCTAAGTGACTTTTCTTTGGATTGGACTGAAATCTAGCACATACACCAACTGCAAAAGTAATATCAGGTCTGCTTGCAGTTAGATATAATAAAGAACCTATTATTGCTCTATATTCAGTGGGGTTGGTATCTAATCCATCAATGTCAGGATCCATTTTCCAATTTGTATTCATAGGAATCCTAACTGATTTGCTATTTTCACAACCAAACTTCTTGATCATTTCTCTAGTGTACTTAGCTTGATTGATGAAGATTCTTTTCTCAGATTGTTTGACTTGTAGACCTAGGAAAAAGTTCATTAATCCCATCATTGACATTTCAAATTTCCCTTGCATGAGGGTTGAAATTTTTTTGCACATATCCTCATTAGGTGAACCAAAAATGATATCATCAACATATATCTGTACTAACAGAATATCATTTCCTTCACTTATCCTAAATAAGGTTCTATCAACTGTGCCTTTCACAAAACCACTGTCCAATAGGAATTGTGATAGTGTCTCATACTAAGCTCTTGGTGCTTGCTTGAGACCATAAAGTGCTTTCTTCAATCTATACACTTTGTCTCCTTCTTCAAAACCAGGTGGCTGCTCTACATAAACCTCTTCTTTAAGTACACCATTCAAAAATGCACTCTTTACATCCATTTGGTATACCTTGAACTTCATATGAGCTGCATATGCTAAGAACAGCCTAATTGCTTCTAACCTAGCTACAGGGGCAAAGGTCTCATCATAGTCTATTCCTTCATGTTGACTATAACCTTTGGCAACTAGTCTGGCTTTGTTTCTAACTATAACATCATTTTCATTCTTCTTGTTCTTGTAAACCCATTTAGCTCCTACAACATCCTGATGTGTTGGTCTATCTACCAGCTCCCAAACATCATTCCTTTTGAACTGATTTAGTTCCTCTTGCATTGCTGTAATCCAGTTGGAGTCTGCCATTGCTTCTTCAATGGTTGTGGGTTCTGTTTCAGAAAGAAAACAACAAAATAAAGCACTCTCTCCATGTTGTCTCCTAGTGATTACACCACTAGTAGGATCACCAATGATCTGGTCTGAAGGATGAGCATCTAGCCATGTCCTTCCAGACTGATCATTTTCAGATAAGTTAGTCTCATTTGGTTCAACATTTAATTCAACATAAAATTCAGGAAAATTAAAAGCAGGATCAGTTTCATATTCAGGGGTGTTGTCCAAGTCATTGACATTGGTATTTTCAGATTGAGTTCCCCCTAAATCATTTGATCCTTGTACTCCCTCAGCATTACCAGCTTCGTCATTGGGAGAACTTACCTCAGGTTGAGTGGGTTCATTCAACTCAACATTGCAGTTTTCCTCATGGATATTGGCTTCAGGTGAGTTGTCTCTATCTTGATTGGATTCAGATATGGTGGATATCTTGAGGTTGTCCAAATCAGGATAGTGTACATCAGTAAATGTAGATTCTTTTCTTTCACCATCTCTTAGCCTTGTTACTCTTGTGTTGATTTCATCATGGGATTTGTCTTCTTTGTTTGAGGTCCTGTGCTTGAAAGAAAACTCATCAAAGATAACATGAGGTGTTTCTTCAACAATAAGAGTTCTACAATTATAAACTCTGAAAGCTTTGCTAGATGAAGAATATCCTAGAAAGATTCCTTCATCTGCTTTGCTATCAAATGTTTTTAATTGTTGCTTCCTATTATTGTGAACGAAACATGTACATCCAAAGATATGAAAGTAAGAGATTCTTGGTTTTCTCCCTTTGAAGAGTGCATAAGGAGTTTTTCCTTGTTCCTTTGTTAGCATGGATCTGTTTTGGGTGTGACAAGCAGTATTGATTGCTTCTGCCCAAAACCTCTTTGGAATCTTTGCTTCTGCTATCATGGTTCTTCCAGCTTCTTTGAGTGTTCTAACTCTCCTTTCTGCTACACCATTTTGTTGAGGTGTTCTAGCTGATGAAGTTTCATGAGTGATTCCATTTGCTTGACAGTATTCATTTATGTAGGAGTTGATGAATTCAGTTCCTTTGTCTGATCTGATCTTTACAATGTTCAAGCCTTTCTCATTTGTAATTTTCTTCATAAGTTCTGGCAGCTTCTGTTGAGTCTCCTTCTTCTTTAGCATGAATATTACCCAAGTGTATCTTGAGAATTCATCCACTACTATTAGTGTATACTTCTTTCCACTGATGCTCACAGGGGTAATGGGTCCAAATAAATCCATGTGAAGTAATTGTAATACTCTTGTAGTTGAGATGGCAGCCTTTGTCTTGAAAGATGCTTTGACTTGCTTTCCTTCTTGACATGCTTGACAAATGTGTTCTTTTGTGAATACTTCATTTGGTAGGCCATCTGCTAAAGATAATCTTGCAAGTTTGTTCAAGGTCTTAAAGTTCATGGATGGTTTAGCCTTTTGTGCCATAGCCAACTGAGATCTTTAGAGCTTTTTGCAACTAGGCAGATATCTTCAGGGGATTTGTTCCAATCTGCAAGATAAACATTACCTTTCCTTGACCCAGTTAGTAGTAACTGTTGATTTTATTTATTCTTAATATAACATAAGTTACTAGAAAACTCAACATCAAAACCTTTATCACAAAATTGGCTTATTGAAAATAGATTGTGTTTCAGACCATAGACATATGAAACATTTGAAATACTTACAGTACCAATTTTGAGAGTTCCATAACCTTTGGTTGTTCCTTGTGAGTTGTCACCAAAAGTTACTTGTGGTCCATCTTGTTCAACAAAATCTGACAGAAGTTCCCTATTTCCAGTCATATGTCTTGAACATCCACTGTCCAAGTACCATGTAAGTTCTTTAGGACTTCTTTCTTTTGTTGATGGCACCACAGGAACCTGTTACAAATCAAAACTTAGGTACCCTTTGAAAGTTGGGTACTAGAGGGTTAGACATACCTTTTGGAACCTAAACTTGCCTTATTTTCATTACTTGAAAAGGGCTAATTTGTTTCCCATAAACATCTAAATACACAATCTTCCTTTTAAATGCATTAGGTTGAGATTGAGTATTAGTGTGAATCTTGGATGATTTAGAAGAGTTGTATCTATTCATGTGAATATATCTGCTAAATCTATCTTTTGATTCATGTGCAGCATGCTTGAATCTTTGTGGATAGGCATTCAGATTACTTGATGTCCTTGGCATGTAGGATTCAAGTCTTCTGTACACATTGTACTTAGGCTGAAAATTCCTTTGATAATTCATTGTAGGCCTTCTCATTTGAGTTGGTCTTCTTTGAATATCTTGTGGATTTCTTGCCTGAGTCTGAAAGTTTTTCAGCTGAGTTGTCTTCCATTGACCTTTACTCATCTGAATTGTCTCAGGCCTCTGAAATCTTGTCTTAGGTCTTGCAACCTTTGACTTGTGATTCAGGATAGTTGGTACAATGGGTTGTTTACCTTTGTCCTTTATCTGTAGCAGCTTTGGTTCAACAATTTCAGTCTGAGCCACAGATTTTACAAAGACTCTCTTAGCAATACTTGTTGAAGTATTACTGAGGCATGGGGAAGATGTTTTATCTGGATTGTAACCAAGTCCAGATCTTTGAGTCATAGGCCTTTGCATCCCTTGTAGTTCATCTATTGAATTAGATGACTTATACAGGGCAGCCAGTTTGAATTTCAGACTCTCTTCACTAGATTTAAGACATTCATGTTCCTTGAAAAGATGTTCAAACTTAGCCATCAATGCTTGGTAGTCTGAGTCCTTACTCTCATGAAGCTTAACTTTTTCTTCCAACATAATAAGTTGTTCAGATGACTTGTCCTTCAGAGTATTCAGCTCCTTAGTTAAGTCATTGCACAACTCATTAGTTCTCAGATCATGTTCAGCTTCAACCTGAGTAATTCTTTCAATCTTACCATTCAAGGCTTTGTTTTCTTCTAAGGTTTGATCATGAATCTCTTGTAGTCTCATGAAGTCTTCCATCAACTTTCCAAAAGTAAATTTCAGGTTGTCTTCATTTGACATCATTGTGCTACTAGAATTGACAGAACTAGAAATAGATTGTACCTCATCATTGTCTTCAATAGCCATTAGACACTCTTCATCACTGCTGTCTGTAAACATCTCAGATGATGAAGATGGAAGTTGATCATCTTCACAGGTTTCTTCTTCAGCTTTCAATGCTTTCCTCTTTCCATATTTCTTGTCCCTCTTAGCTTGTCTTTCCTTCATTTCCTTGGAAGTTAGCTTTGGACAATCATATTGGAAATGTCCTGTCTTCTTGCAGTTGTAGCATGTATCCTCATCTTCATCTTTCTTCTTTTTAGCATCTCTCTTCTTGGTTAATGAAGATGGATCTTCTTTGGAGTTGTCCCTTCTGGATCTCCTTTCATCATTCTTCTTCTCAGGTGAGTTGAACCTTCTTCTTCTATCTTGGTAAAACCTTTTGTATTTACCAAATCTAGAATTTAATCTTTCAAATCTTCTTGCCATCATGGCCAACTCATCTGAAAAGTCAGCTTTGGAAGTCCCTTTTCCACTCTTGCTTGATTTGCTGGTTTTCTTGGAATCAGGTTCATTGGATTTGGCCTTCAGTGCAATCCCTTTGCTCTCAGGTTCCTCAGTGTTGTTCTTTCTGTTCAAGTCATATTCATATGCCTTGAGTTCTGAGAACACTTGTTGCATTGGCATTGTTGACAAATCCTTTGTATTCTGCATCATGACAGCATACACATTCCATTTGGTTGTCAAGCTCCTAAGAATCTTCAGAGCCACTACTCTCTTGGAGTATACTTTTCCAAGTGAATTGATCTCATTCATGATGTCTGTGAACCTTCCATCCAGTTGATCAATGTTTTCATCAGACTTCATCCTAAATTGCTCATACTTTTGAACAGTAACTTGAAGTTTGTTTTCCTTGATCTTGTCAGTTCCTTCACACATTAGAGCTAATGTGTCCCAAATCTCCTTTGCAGTTGTGCAGTGAAACACTCTACCCATTATAGCATCTGGAATGGTCTGATATAGGGTGTTCATTGCAACATAGTTGAGATTCTGCTTCTTTCTTTCTTCAGGAGTGAGCTCATCATCATCTTTTGGAATTTCTTGTGCTCCAGTTGCTCTTTGGGCTTCTGTAACATTTGTGTTGGGTTTCATAAACACAAATGGACCTTTAGTGATCACCCTTAGCATTTCATCATGGAGACAGGCCAAGTGAGCTCTCATCCTTATCTTCCAGAAGTCATAATTCTCAATAGAGAACATAGGCAGTTTCTGGTAAGATATCTTGTTGATGGGGTTGGTTCCCATAGTAGTAGGTGGTGGAACAGCTACACCAGAATTCTCAGAAGAAGATGTGTTAGGCATAGTGAATAATCAGAAATAATGAATATCACAGAAAGTGCACAAGTAGATCAGTTAAGGTAACCAAAGTTGATTCTCAAAGCAGTGGTCTTTAAACCCCTGCTCTGATACCACTTGTTGGTCCCAAAAGGAGTGTGACACGTGTATGGGGGGGGGAATACACGTGTGTGTGTTTTCAAAAACTTTTGCAAGTAATCAACACAAATAATCAGAGTCAAGTAAGTTACACAGTGTGTCAAGTCTTATGAAAATACTAACAGTAGATTCTAAGAATTCTTAATTGTATGCAACTTGTATGCGGAATAAATGATAGGCCCTTTTATACTCCTTAATTAATATGCACTTAGATACTAAGTTATCAAATAGCAAATAGCAATTATAATCAACACAAAAGCTAAAGCAATAAGATAAATGCAGTAAGTAAGAACACAAGACGTATAGTGGTTCGGAGACTAAACTGCTCCTACGTCCACTCTCCTAATTTAATAGGATAATTCCTTAATCACTTCGGAATTAACTTGTTTTTACAGTGCCAAGGTGCACTCTACTTCTTCTCCTTCTCTTCTCTTGATTTCTTACAACCTTCTCTCGTTGCAATACTCTCAATCTCTACTACGAACTCAACAATACTCTCAATCTATCTCTCAAGGTGAAAGTAGGGTTTTGTTCTAGTACCAACTAATTGTGATATCCTTTACAATTTAAGAACGAATGTAAAGGCTAGGATATCACTGTCTAGGCTTTGGATAATAAAACAATAAGCTTGCCTAGTGGGGACTAAAGGTAACACTCACAAATGAATATGCTTAAAAGCTTTAATCTCTTGAGTGTTTTGAATACTTTTGAATGCTAAAATATTGTTATAGAACGTGTATGGCTTGTGTCTTGATGTATGTCCCGTCCGTTTTGAAATGATTCAAGATGTGGCCTATTTATAGATGAAGTAAACTATCCGTTGGTAGAGATAGTAAAACTTATCCATAAATTTGAACTTTCAAATTGTTCAGGGGCCTGCATGCAAATAGTACATGTATTCACGTCCATTCTGCAATTTGCATTCCAATATCAGAGTTTGTTATGCGCAGTGACAGGTGGCTCTCATTCTTTGGCTAATTTGGAATAATTCTGTCCTTCCCGCTAACGGCCTCGTACTGGGTAAAGTGCCTAGTCATTCCTCGTCTTTGACCATAAGTATGCCAAGTCCAAGATACATGAATATCCAAATTCATCATACTTGACTTATCTTATTCAGCATACTTGTCTTCATGAATCCTTGCCACTTTCTTCATAACACTTCAACTCCTTGTCTTCAATGATACTTGTCTTCATGTGCTTTGTGCTTTCAGGTCATTTGTCATAGATTCAAAGAGTAATCTATCTAATAAAAATTAAAGCTCCCTAACATATATGAGCTTTTCTAACCTGAAAATCTAGACTTGGCAAATCATCATACTTGGGGTTTTACTTAGGGTTTTGGTATCAATTCAAAATCAAATTTTCTTTTATTAATATAAACCATATCCCAACACCTCTCTTATAAATTTAAACAGGAAATTTTGTTTATAACAAATGTTTCAAAATACACACACAAAACTCAACTCGATGGCCCCAATAATAAATAAAAAAAAACTCAACTCGACGGGATTTACAAATAAAAGGAAGCGAAATTATAGAGAAAACATAAAAACGACACAATCTAACCAAATACAAGAAGAATTCTTTTTTTTTTTCAAGGGCAGTCGAGTTGAGTTTTTAGGTGCATTTTGGAACATTTGCTATAAATAAAATCTGATATTTATATTTATTAGAGGGGATGATGATATGGCCATATTTTAATTACATGTGGTGCCCAGTCGCTAAATTTGTCGGAAGTTCCAATTTTAAAAACACGTTCGAGCCGTGCGTGTCAGTTTCCAGCGAAAAAATTAGTTTTTCGATAAAAAAGATGTAAATTGGACACCTTAGAACGTATTTTGAAAAAGTGAAACCTTAAAGAATTTAAAATGGAATTACCTAAGTTATAGAACGTATTTTGAAATTTTCTAGGATGTAAATTGGACATCTAATTAGGACGTATTTTAAAAAAGTGAAAACTTAGGCTCCATTTGGATGGAGGGATTTGATCTATGGATTTTAAAACTACCATCCAAATCCACTCCACTTGTTTGAATTATGAATGGATTTCAAATACTTAGATTTTTGCTCACACATTTTTTAGATAAAATTGAGAGGATTTTAAATTCTCACTAAAACCATGTTAATTATTTGAAATCCATCTATTTTCAAATTCTTTCATTTCAAATACCTCCTCAAATCAAATCCCCTCATCCAAATACAACCATAAAGGATTTAAAATTAAATAGACCTTAGTTACAAGACATATTTTAAAATTATCCCCTTAGTACTTTACCATTATTAAAATCGATATTGTTATTACATACAGTGACGGAGCCAGGATTTTAGTGTAGGGGGGCCCAATTAACGTTAAAATAAGAATGCAAGAATATTAAAAGTAATCATATTTTTTATTATAGTATTATTCAAACATCCTAATTCATTAATATTATATTTTATATAATATGTTGATGCATTTTTATGTTTAAATGTTGAACGGTTCAAAATAAAACTCTGAAATATTTTCCACTACTAAATATTCAAATCTTATCACAAACTTAAAATGATAATTTGAATCAATAATCAATTATATATAATTATCTTCTATTATATATATTTTAAAATTATGATACGGAAAATTCTCGTATATATAATATATGTGTAAAAAATATTTCCTTAATTAAGAAATATCATACTTGACATTTAGGATTGTGCAGTGTGCTCCTTTCTATGTCTTAAGTTCAAACCCTCTAAGGTGCAACATAAAACTCTGACTTTAAATGGGGCTCCCGATGAGACTGATCCCCCGAGATTAGTCGTTTCTTAAATTGGATACCCGAGGCTTAAAAAAAAAATCAATTCAAACTTTGCATGTAAGTATTCTTTTTTGGTTCGTCCAAATTTAATACATATGTTTTAAATTAAAAATAACATTTGTATCTTCATCCTCCAAACTATCTTATTTACTCAAAATTATGATTCACTTTATTCATACTCACTCAATCATTTTATTTATATAAAGAGTAGAAAATATTTTTTGTTTAATTAAAATTCACATTTATTTAAAAAGAGGAAAACTTAACGGAGTAATAAATAAAAAAGTATGACAGAAAGAGAAATAAATATTTTTTGTTTAATTAAAATTCATAAGTACACTAAGTGCTATTTTATAGGAATTGAATAGGCAAAGGGAGAGGCTTATTAATAAATTGAATTAAATATATATATATATATATATTAAAAAAATTTAAAAATCAGTGGGGGGTCCAGTGCACCCCCTGGGCCCCACGTGGCTCCGTCTTTGATTACATACCACTATTTGTCTATATATATTTCTTTTAAATATCCAAAAAAAAAAACCTTCTTTCCAATATCGATATCAATGGCTACGAAAATTGAATATATCGAGAATATATTGAGAATATTCTCATTCTTGAACAAAAGAGATCAACGGATAGATTTAACTATTCTCATGTGTATTAATACTATTCGGGACAGGACGCTTTGGATGATAGGTAACTCTTTCCTTTCATGGATTATATATTAGCCCATTCATCTTACTATTTCTTCAAAAGAGCTTTATAAAAAAAATTTGTATTTTTTAATTATATCTGGGATATGTATATATATAATTTAAAATTTTTGAAGTTATTTAGATTATATAAATTATTAAAATTTTAATATATTTTTGTCAACTAACAGTTTTCATCCAAAAACTTATAACGGACAGAATTAAATTTACAAAAAATAATCACTTATTAACCTAGGGACCAAAATAATTTTATAAAAAATTATATAACTAAAAGTACAATTTTTCCAATATAGAAGGTATATAAGTTGGCATTTCCTTTCTTTTTTTCTCATTTATTTGTCTTAAATCGCGTACAGTTATTATTATGCAAAAGTTCAACCCTGTAGTTAACAGATTTTCTATAACCAAACATAATTAAATATTCTTTAATTAAAGTTGACAAAGATTATGCAAAGCCTCTAAAGTAGATTGTTTTATTGTCAACTCTAAAATAGTGTACTCTAGTTAAAAAGTACTCCCTCCGTCCCAAAATTACTTGCATGGTTTGATCGGCACAATTTTTTTAAAAAGTGAATTTAGTGGTTGGTGATATAAAATAAAGGAGAGGTATTTTAGGTAATTTGGTGATGTATAAAGTAGATATGATGAGGTGTAAAGTAAAATGGATGTAAAAAGAGAGTGTCAATTTTGAAAATAAAATGATGTTGGGAGAGTATGTCGGGTATTTCCATATTAAGAGTGTGCAAGTAATATTGGGACGTCCAAATAAGAAAAGTGGACAAAATCACCGGATGGAGTGAGTACATTAATTCAAGTGTACGGAGAATCTTGCAAGAATTCCATCCAATTCTCAAATTGCACATTTTGAAAGCATACATTTATTATGGCCAAAAGCTTATTCCCTTCAAAATAGGTTGAAAAAATTGGTATAGATTAGAATTGTTATCCTATATAGTAAGATAATAAAATAATAATTTTTCGGAAATTGTATACAATGAAATCAATGAAACATGTATTAATACTATACAGGAACAAGAGGCTTTGGATGATACGTAGCTGCCCCTTCATCTACTATTTCTTCAAAACATTAATCTTACTATATTATTATTATTTTTGTTGGTCCCTTAAAACTTCTTTTAAACTTGTGAAACCTTTTTTAAACTTGTGAAACCAGGCCTTGGGAAATAAAAATGTGCATTTTCTCTCCTGGTGGGACTCGATCCTGGGTGTGCAGTGCCTACCAAGAGGCGCTCGCCACTCAAATAAATAAGTCATTCGCTTATTTTCATAATATTAATTCTATAAACTCATTAAAAAAATATTCATTTAATTAATTTATTTCCCATATATTCTCTCTTTGTTCGTCTATAAACTTTTCTTTTTGTCATTTTTGATCCTGGGTGTGCAGTGCCTACCAAGAGATTTTATGTAATATCGGTGGTAAAATGTTAATTTTATGTAGTAAGTGATTTTAATTCCATTATTGGTCTATTTGAATCGAGCACAAAAGCCAAACTAAACTCTGAATCGAGAGACGGACGGAGACAACGAGTTGGGAACAAAAGTCGAACTAAACTTAGAATCGAGAAAAGACATTTAGGGTTCTTCGATTTAGTGTTTGATTTCGAGCGAGAGATGAACAATGTTTTGGGGAAATAAACCAATTTAGTCCCATAACTTTCTACCTTTTTTGAAATGGTTCCAAAAAAGTTAAATGTATCAATTTAGTCTCATTTTTTTGTAATTTGTTTTGTTTTGATCCCAAAAAGTTAAATGTACCAATTTAATCCCATTTTTTCACAATTTGTTTTGTTTTGGTCCAAAAAAGTTAAATGTAATTGTGAAAAATTGGGACTAAACGGATATATTTAACTTTTTTTGGGACTAAATTGATACATTTAACTTTTTTGGGACCATTTCAAAACAAATTAGAAATAAATGGGACTAAATTAATACATTTAACTCTTTTGGGACCATTTCAGAAAAGGTTAAAAGTTATGGGACTAAATTGACTAATATCCCCAATGTTTTGAAAGAGAGAGACGAACAGTCGGGAGCAAGATGAACTGATTTTAGGGTTTCGGGTGGGGCCATGGGTGTGTAATGGGTTAGTGTTAATGGGCCGGGTGTGGATTATGATTAGTGTTAATGGGCTCAGTTAATTTATTAAATGGACTTAGTGTTTGTTAATTAGTTAGGATTAAATTATTGTTAAATTGAATGAATAAAGTAATGGTACCGATAAATAAATGTATATTAAAAGTGTAAAAGTTATGAGAAATTTACCTTTTATGGAGTGTGTAAATTCATGTGAGACGTCCATACATGGAAAGTGTGTCATGTTCCTATATGAATTATGTTGTAAAGCAAAATAAAGTTTAAAATACTACACCCTGAGTTTCACAATTATTTGCACAATTTTCTTTTTCGTCGGTCCCACAAATTTTTTGCACATTATAAAAAGAAACTTGGTTCATAAACTACCCTCACAATATTCACGTATTAATTTACCCACAATGTCATTACGTTTACATTTAATCAAATCATTTACTTTACTTTATTTATAAAAGTTTACAAAAGTATCCTTGAAACGCTTAATTCATTACACATATTTAATTTCTTAATTTGTGTGCCCACTTTTTGGTCCAAAATGAAGTCGAGACATCTCACTTCAAATAAACTTTTATGAAGTTAAAATTCAATTTTGTCTCATAACATTGAATTTTTCCGCCAAAGGTCTCAAGGAATTTAGGATTTTTTTTATTTATTTCGTCTTATAACTCTGTAATTAATTGGTCCGAGTTTAATCCTTTTATTTTTTAGTTGGATTTTGTTATTTACAATCCAATGACTTAGAATTTTTTTAGCAAAAGATTCCAAGTAAATGTGTGTCATCAAAACAGGTACTTAATCAACCGGCGTTTTTTCAAGGAAACACCGACAATAGGACAAGAATCTTCTTCAATTTCCTACACACAAACCCCACTTTCGAAGCTGCTCATAAAAAATGGAGAAAATTCAATGGCCGCTTTTATTCTTCTGGAGAGCAGCTCAGCGATGCTTTCTCCATGGGATAAACTGAGCTCAGACAACGGGCCTCCGCCGTTCAAGGCCGAACACAGCGTTGATCTTTGGGAATACGGTTTGGCAAATCCTTCGCACAACAAGCTATTCAACGATCATGGGATGGGTTGCATTGCTAGAATGAATATGGCGGCGATCTTGGACCAGTACCCGGACGCGTTCGCTGGAATCGGATCGCTGGTGGATGTTGGCGGCGGCAATGGGACAACTCTAAGTACAGTGGTTAAGGCATGCCCTTGGATTCGAGGGATTAACTTTGATCTCCCTCATGTGGTGTGTGTTGCTCCACAGAGTGATGGGATTCAGCATGTTGCAGGTAACATGTTTGATGTTGTGAAGAATAAAAATATGTCAAGCAAGATTATTAGTTAGAGTAGTTAGTGGAGTAGTTCATTTGTTAGTTGTAACTCCTCTTTTGTAAATCTCCCTCTTATATAGAAGAGAGGTGATAATTCAATTTGATAATGTAATTCTCTATTCAATATAATTCTCTCAATATATATGCACTCTATCCAATTCCTTCTTATTATGAAATTTCACGGATGTTATTCCAAAGGTTGATGCTGCTTTCCTCATGGTATGTACCCTTTTCTATACCCAATCCTCTATTTTTTATATTTAATTTTATCATATATATTTAATCTCTTTATTCAAACGAAATTAACCATATTGCAATTTCGTTATTTAGGGTGCATGGTGCTAAATATCTAAAATCTGGATATCTAGCAAATGATAAAATTGTAATATTATTGAAAATTTTCATTCAAAATGTCTAAAATATCTTTAGTAGTAGAAATAAAGGTCAAAATTCATTAGGGTTAAATAGTCATCTTAACCCATTCCCTTATTGGCAAAATTTTGGCCCTTACTTTTTAAGTTAAATAGTCAACAATAGATTGAACCGTATCCAATAGCCCTTGGCCACCAATCTGGCCTTGTTTCTGACTATCACATCATTCTCATTCTTCTTGTTCTTGAACACCCACTTGGTTCCAATAACATCTTGATGTGAAGGTCTATCCACCAGCTCTCATAAAAGAACTAGTGGATCAAGGAGGGTGATGCGAATACCAAATTCTTCCACAAATGCATTAATGCCCAATGTAAGGAAAACGACTTATCAAATTTGTGCTTCGATGGAAACTGGCTTACCTCACCAGCGGAAATCAAGTCTGCTATCTCAGATCATTTCAAAAAGCATTTCAAGGCTCCTCACACGTCTCGACCCTCCATTCCCCCTGGCTTCGCGCGCTGCACCATCAGCGCATCAGACAATCTGATGCTAACAAAAGCCTTCACAACCGCTGAAATTAGGGACGCTGTCTAGTGCTGCGAGCCTTCCAAATCGCCAGGCCCTAATGGCTTCTCCTTAGCTTTTATCAAAGCAAACTGGGAAATTCTGAAGGGTGATTTTCACAATCTTTTTTATGAATTTCACTCAAACGGGAGATTCTTCAAAGGATTTAATCCATCATTCATAGCATTAATCCCAAAAAAAACAAAACCCCACAAGCATCGGTGACTTCAGGCCAATCTCCATGATCAACAGCTACTACAAGGTTATAACTAAAGTATTGGCTAGAAGACTTTCCAAGGTTATCGGGTCGGTGATATCGGAGTCCCAAACAGGCTTCATTCAGGGTAGACAGATTTTAGACGAAGTGCTAATCCTTAATGAAATCATAGATGAGGCAAAAAAGAAGGAGGAACGACTGCTTTTCAAGATTGACTTCGCGAAGGCCTTTGATTTGATTGACTGGAAATTCTTGGATGACATGATGCGAAGTATGGGATTCGCAACGTTGTAAGGTAAATGGATCCGTTAATGTGTTACGTCGGCCTCTGCTTCTGTTCTTGTTAATGGCAGCCCCTCAACAAAGTTCAAATTGGAGTGGGGATTAAGGCAAAGGGATCCTCTCTCCCCGCTACTCTTTATCATTGCTGCAGAGGGCCTAAGCGTGCTGATTAATAGGGCCATATCCAAAGGACTATATGACGCTGTTGCAATTGGACGAAAGTGTATCCCCATCTCACACCTACAATACGCGGACGACACAATCTTGGTGGGTGAAGCGACTACAAAAAATATTTGGGCTCTCAAATGTTTGTTGGTTAACTTCGAACAACTATCTGGTCTGAAGATCAATTTCTCCAAGTGCAGTCTTCTCGGAATTAATATGGACGAGGAGGTGGTTCACGTGGCGGCAGCGTTCCTTGGTTGCCGCATTGGAGAACTCCCGATGAATTTTCTTGGCATCCAAGTTGGAATTAATCACAGTAGGACTGAGGTCTGGAAAGACGTGGTGCAGAAGATTAAAAGCAGAATTAATTCCTGGGGGGACAGGCAGATATCCTTCGGCGGTAGACTTACACTATTCAATGCGGTTCTTGTCTCGTTGCCCATTTATTATCTATCACTTTATCGAATTCCAAAGAAAACCCTAAGTGAAATTTCATGGGTCTCATGGAATGATGTTTGTAGACCTAAACCAGTCGGGGGACTTGGTGTTCGAAACTTGATTTATTTAACATATCTCTTCTTGGCAGGTGGGCATGGAGAATTCAGACGGAGCCTAACTCACTGTGGGTAAAAATTCTGGATTCAAAATATGATATTTTCTTGACAAGGGCAAATTCATCATTAACGAACCAGAACAAGGCAACATGTTGGTGGAATATGATCCACGATCTCTTCTTCGCCAGCTCTTCCAGCCCATGGTTCAATCAAAATTTAATCAAAACTTTGGGCGATGGCAGCAGCACCTCCCTCTGGCACGAGTGCTGGACGACGAGCCAAATTTGAAGGACATATTTCCCAGGCTATACATGATATGCTCCAACACAGACACAAAGATCTGCGAGTCCGGCGAATGGGTAGACAACATCTGGACTTGGAATATTCCATGGAGAAGACCCATTTTTCCTCGAGAGGAATCGCTGGCTGCAGAGCTTCTTAGTGCACTCGGGCCCATTAATCTACAGCTTGTATCCACAGATACATGGAGGTGGAATCTTACCGGAGATGGCATCTACAGTGCTAAGTCGGCTTACGGGGGCCAAGGCCTTCAGACACGAACACAACCCCTACAAGAGGATGCACTATCAGCCATCAGACTGCTATGGAATAAGATGACCCCTCCCAAGTACTCATGCTTAGCATGGAAAGTGATTCAAGGACGGATTGCCACTCGAAGCGAGCTATGGAAGAGAAATATTCTTAGAAACGGAGATGACATGTCATGCGCACTCTGTGGTGCAGCCAAGGAGACCCATCATCGATCCAATTATGATTATTTTCATCCTTTAGGTGCAGAATGTTATGAAAACGAACTCAGTTTATCGAAACAGGTACTTAATCAACCGGCGTTTTTTCAAGCAAACACCAACAGTAGGAGAAGAATCTTCTTCAATTTCCTACACACAAACCCCACTTTCGAAGCTGCTCATATAAAATGGAGAAAATTCCATGGCCGCTTATATTCTTCTGGAGAGCAGCTCAGCGATGCTTTCTCCATGGGACAAACTGAGCTCAGACAACGGGCCTCCGCCGTTCAAGGCCGAACATGGCGTTGATCTTTGGGAATACGGTTTGGCAAATCCTTCGCACAACAAGCTATTCAATGATGGGATGGGTTGCATTGCTAGAGTGAATATGGCGGCGATCTTGGACCAGTACCCGGAGGCGTTCGCTGGAATCGGGTCGCTGGTGGATGTTGGTGGCGGCAATGGGACAACTCTAAGGACAGTGGTTAAGGCATGCCCTTGGATTCGAGGGTTTAACTTTGATCTCCCTCATGTGGTGTGTGTTGCTCCACAGAGTGATGGGATTCAGCATGTTGCAGGTAACATGTTTGATCTTGTGAAGAATAAAAATATGTCAAGCAAGATTATTAGTTAGAGTAGTTAGTGGAAGGAGAGAACAAAGGGAAGGAGAGAACTTTAAAGGAATGGGAATATGTGGTGAATGAAGCAGGCTTTACTACATTTTCAGTCACAAACATTGTATCTGTTATTGAGGCCTATCCATAACTTAAAACTGAAATGGTCTTAAAAAAATATAAACGTCTCAAGTCGTATTATATGTCATGTCTTATTGTATTGTATTGAATCTTATCTTATCATCTATCTTTGAAATTAATATTATGAGTCATGTTTGCGATCAATTCCCTTTCACTTTAGTAAAGTCTATAGTTCCTTAATTTATAATCACGTTGCACAAACCATGCACATGTCTTTTTTTTTCTTTTTCTTTTATATTTTTCTAGTTCAAGCATGATCGATCACATGGGCTGAAAACTAAGAGCCCCACCAGATTGAAGCATCTTCTCAGGATTAGTTGAACAACTAACTGTTACACCCATAATTACTTACAAGAGAAGAAATAGGCAGATAGGCTAAGTGGCAGTTATGTTGTCATAGTGGGCCTATAGATTGTATATATAGTCTTGGTTGACATTGTATTGTTTCTCATGCTTATTGAATTGTTGAAAAGCCGAAAGGTTTGGCCAAGAGTAGCTCTTGGATTTATCAAGTTTTCCTTATTTTCTAGTTTATCTCCAACAAGTTGGTCCGACCTTGCCGGCATTATGACGCGTAGTGAGGGTTGTATCGATGTGTTTGAAACCGCAATCAGTACGTTGGAGAAGAAATTGGACACGGCTCTCGCTGCTATATCCGCCTCTCTCGAATCTTTAACAGCGGCAGTTGAGAACCCCGATCGCGGAAAGGAACCGATTCTTGGTGAATCATCCGTCGCCGCCGTCGATTCAGCGGCTGTGGCAGCCCCTCCGCAGTTTTCTGGTACCATTCGTCCCAAGATGGTCAAGCTTGAATTACCCAGTTTCTCCGGGACTGACCCTTCCGCGTGGATAGCTAGGGCCGAGCAGTTCTTCCGGATAGACAACACGCCGACCGATATGCGACTGGAATATGCCTTAATCGCTATGGAAGGGCCTACCCTTCACTGGTTACAGTGGTTGATGTCTATTATTCCCACCTTGAGCTGGCAACGCTTCACTGTCGAACTCTTGCGTCGTTACGGAGATGATCCGCACGCCAATCCTTGTGAGGTGTTACATCTGACTCGTCAAACAGGATCGATGGACGAGTATGCCGATGCTTTCATCTCCCGCTTAGCGGCTATCCCCCATCTTATCCTCTCTCTTCAGGCATTTTACCGGCTCGTCCTGTGCCTCCTACACCCTTGAGACCACCTGACCCTACCCGTTCGCGGCCCACGGAGTCTAGTGGTTCCGTCACCACCCTATCCGGGGCCCAACAGAAACAAATGACACTGGCGGAGTACCGTGACCTACGTTCCAAAGGCCTATGTTTCAGATGTAGGGAACCATATAGGCCACTGCACGTTTTTGCGAATAGATCGCTCAAGGTTATGGTTGTCTTGGACGGGGACGATGACTTCGATTTAAACGTCATACCCGCTTATGACCCTGAGGTTCCAACTTCACCCACCTTGCAGTCGTGCCACTTATCTTCCGCCACTGTGTACGGGTTTGACGGGTTTCAGACCATGAAACTCAGGGGCTTGGTCCAGCATCATTTCGTCATTGTCATGATAGACAGCGGTGCGACTCTCTATTTTGTCTCGCCTTAACTGGTGGCCGATCTGTCCATTACCGTGGATACTTCCAGCGTACTGCCGGTTCGTTTGGGAGATGGAAAGAACACCCACACGTTAGGATTTTATGAATCGATCGTTGTCTCCTTCGGCTCCACCTCCTTTAATGTTTCTGCGTTCGTCTTTCCAATTAGTGGGGTCGACCTAATCTTGGGCGTTTCTTGGCTTCTACATTGGGGGACGTTAAGGCGAACTGGGGATCCCTCACCATGGTGTTCGTTTACCAAGGACAGTTTTACTTCTCGGCCAGCCTTTGCTTCTAGCCGTCCCTCCTCTTTTTCGCAAACCCCATCTTATCCTCTCTTCAGGCATTTTACCGGCTCGTCCTGTGCCTCCTACACCCTCGAGACCACCTGACCTTGCCCGTTCGCGGCCCACGGAGTCTAGTGGTTCCGCCACCACCCTTTCCGGGGCCCAACAGAAACAAATGACACTGGCGGAGTACCGTGACCTACGTTCCAAAGGCCAATGTTTCAGATGTAGGGAACCATATAGGCCACTGCACGTTTGTGCGAATAGATCGCTCAAGGTTATGGTTGTCTTGGACGGGGACGATGACTTCGATTTAAACGCCGTACCCGCTTATGACCCTGAGGTTCCGACTTCACCCACCTTGCAGTCGTGCCACTTATCTTCCGCCACTGTGTACGGGTTTGACGGGTTTCAGACCATGAAACTCAAGGGTCATTGTTGTGATAGACAGCGGTGCGACTCTCTGTTTTGTCTCGCCTTAACTGGTGGCCGATCTGTCAATTACCGTGGATACTTCCAGCGTACTGTCGGTTCGTTTGGGAGATGGAAAGAACACCCACACGTTAGGATTTTATGAATCGATCGTTGTCTCCTTCGGCTCCACCTCCTTTAATGTTTCCGCCTTCGTCTTTCCAATTAGTGGGGTCGACTTAATCTTGGGCATTTCTTGGCTTCTACATTGGGGGACGTTAAGGCGAACTGGGGATCCCTCACCATGGTGTTCGTTTACCAAGGACAGCTAGCCTGTCTCCACGGGGAACCTGGCCTGGAATGTCGCCAGATCTCACAATGTGGTTTGCTTAAATTGACCGACGTCGCCTCCGCGTGGTTACTATAGCCGCTGTCCGCTCCCCTCCCTTCCCCAGTGACGGTAGACCCGATTTTCCCAGATATCTTGGCCCTAATAGACGAGTTTCCCCAGGTTTTTCAACCACCCACCTCCCTGCCCCCATCGTGCTCTTGTGATCATCGCAATCCCCTCCAACCGGGTAGTGCGCCGGCCTCTACTCGCCCCTATCGCTACTCGGCAGCCCAGAAAACTGAGATTGAACGCCTCGTCAACGAGATGATCATCGTGAGTATTATCCAGCCAAACACTGGGCCCTACGCCAGCCCCTTCTTACTTGTGCATAAAAAGGACAGCAGCTGGAGGTTCTGTGTGGATTACTGGGACCTCAACAAGCGTATAGTAGCCGAAAAATACCCTATTCCAATTATGTATGAACTGCTCGACGATCTGCACGGCGCCACCTGCTTCACCCGCCTTGACTTAAGGGTTGGTTATCATCAAATCCGCGTTGCAGCCGAGGACATCCCAAAAACCGGGTTCAACACGCATTTCGGCCACTATGAGTTCCTCGTTATGTCATTTGGGTTAATGAATGCGCCATCCACATTTTAGGCCGTCATGAACGACCTATTTCGCCCTCTCCTTCGCAAATCTATTTTAGTATTTTTTGGCGATATTTTAATATATAGTCCCAACTTCGTAACTCATTTATTTCATTTACGACAGGCCTTGGCGCTGCTTGCATCGACCGCGTTCATTGTCAATCTAAAAAAATGTGTTTGGGGCCGCTCCTCTATTGAGTACTTAGGCCACATCGTCTCCCATAGCGGCGTCGAAATGGACCCTTCTTAGGCTCGACAGTGCTGCAATGGCCAATTTCCATGCGCGCCGTCCGCGGGTTTCTGGGATTAACTGGATACTACCGTCGCTTTATTCAGAACTACGATAGATTAGCATTGCCCCTCACGGACCTACTCAAGAAATCAGCCGACAACTAGTTCTCGCGGAACCCGTCTGCAAAATCGGCCTTACGTTTGCTACAACAAGCCATCACCTCTACTCATGTGCTAGCCATGCCCGATTTTACCCTCCCCTTTTGGGTGCTGTTCTCATGCAAACCCGTCGCCCCATCGCCTTTTTCAGCAAATCCTTGTCCCCCACCACTGCCCAGAAATCTACGTACGAGAAGGAATTGATGGCCTTGGCCATGACAGTGTTACACTGGCGGCAATACCTCCTTGGGCGACGATTTGTGGTCCGAACCGATCACTACATTCTTATGCACCTCCTTCAGCAGCCCGTCGCGTCCACAACCCAGCAGTATTGGATCGCCAAATTAATTGAGTTTCACTTCACGATCGAGTATAGTGCGGGTACCACAAACGTCGCCGCGACGCTGATACGTCCCCTAGCTTGCGGCTATTTCTGTACCACAGTGGCTGGACTTACCGAAATTACAACGAGCAGTCCGCGTCGATCCGACATGTAGGCCCATCATCTATGCTCTAGAGTCCGGGGGCTCCGTGGCCCAGCCTTTTCACCTTCTGAATGGGATTTTATATTATAAGCACAGACTCGTCGTTCCCTCTCAATCCGATTAGAGCAACCGATTCCTGCATGAGTGTCACACCACCCCCACAAGAGGCCACGCATGCGCTTACCGAACCTACCGCCGCCTCGCTGCACATTTTTACTGGCCCTCCATGATGAAATCTATCGTCGGTTTCGTGGCAGCATGCCTCGTATGTCAGAAAAGCAAGGCGGATACTCGCACACCAGCCGGCCTCCCCCAGCCTCTCCCCATTCCGGAAATCATCGCAGCCTCAGGCACTCGCCTCCAGATGAGCTCCTCCTACCACCCGGAGACAGATGACCAAACTGAAGTCGTCAACTGTTGTTTGGAGACGTATTTACGTTGTTTTACCACTGAGCACCCAAAACTTTGGGCTCGGTGGCTTTCTTGGGCTGAATACTACTTTAATACTTTGTTTCACTCTTCCACAGGTATTACCCCCTTCTAAGCAGTTTACGGAAGGAAACCCCCAGCACTGACCCGGTGGCTTCCGCAGGAATTCAGAATAAAGGCAGTAGCGGACGACATTCGAGATCGTGATGAAATGTTGCAGTAATTGAAGGTTTACTTGGAGCGTGCCTAGACTCATATGCGGCTAGCTATCGACAAGCACCGACGGGACGTGGAATTTCAGCCGGGCGACTTGGTCTTCCTCAAATTCCGACCTTACATGAAGCTATCACTATTCAAACGACTTAATACCAAGCTGGCCCCACGCTACTTTGGCCCTTTTTGTGTAGTGGAACGCATTAGCCAAGTGGCCTATAAGTTGGAGCTCCCACACGATTCTTCTATACATCCTGTATTCCACGTATCCCTCCTCAAGCCAGTGATTGGCGACCATTCAGCCCAATCTTCCCTTCCCCACGATTGCTTTAGCCCTGCTGCAAAATTTGTGCTTCGTCTATCATTCGTTCGCGGACTATTTTTCGTCAAAATACACCGGTACACCAGTTGTTGGTTGCTTGGCAAGATCGATCTCTCGACGATGCCGCCTAGGTCGACAGGGAATTCTTTGTACAACAATTTCCTACTTTTAGCCTTGTTCGGAGGGGGAGGGACTTGTTACACCTATAATTACTTACAAGAGAAGAAATAGGCAGTTAGGCTAAGTGGCAGTTATGTTGTGATAGTGGGCCTATAGATTGTATATATAGTCTTGGTGACATTGTATTGTTTCTCATGCTTGTTGAATTGTTGAATAGCCGAAAGGTTTGGCTAAGAGTAGATCTTGGATTTATCAAGTTTTTCTTATTTTCTAGTTGATCTCCAACACTAACTAATAATGTTAAAGTATTTAGAATGGTTCTCGTTGAAGCAAAAGTGACCTCAAGGTCATGTATATATACAAGAGAATGATAACTAACCAAGATTAGTTATCAAGATTAGTTGAACAACTAACTAATAATGTTGACACTTTCTCTCTCCTTCTCCTTCTCCTTCTCCTTCTCCTTCTCCTTCTCCTTCTCCTCTTCTCTTTTATTCATTTTTCTCTAACTTGACGTGATTTCTTTAAAAAAAAATCTAAATCTTGAAGTTCATTTATTTTTGCTTCCCTCCCTTCTCCTATTCAATTTTATATCAATTTTAATACTCCCTCCGTCCATGAAAAGTAGGGACATTTGGCCTATATTCTTCGTCCACGAAAAGTAGTCCCATACCTCTTTTTAAAATACACTCCTCCACAACACTTAATTTATACCCTTAAAAACAACACATATTACATCAAATGCCATTGCATGGCCCACATACTTAATCTAACTAAATTAGATTAATTAAACTAATCTACCCACTAATTGAATGTCTTACCCAATAATTAAACCCACTACCCAAACCCAAATATTCTACCCAAACCCAAATATTCTACCCAAGCCCAAGACTAAAGAAAACCCCAAACCTTCGCGTTTCAAGATCCAGCGAGGAGTGATTTCTCATCATCTTTCTCTCTCATCAATCTACACCGATCATTTCACCATGGATTGTCATTCTCAGTTTGATACTAACGTATCTGAATCTTTGAATACCGACACTATCGTGCCGGATTCTTTCGATGCTGAAACAATTGTGCCAGACTCTTGTGTTCTTGGTCCTTTAATGGCCGATTCAACTACAATCGCTCCTCTAATGGCCGATTCAACTACAATCGCTCCTCTAATGGCCGATTCAAGTAAGCTTTCTCCTATAATGGTTAATTTGTTTGATTTTGTTTCTCTAATGGACGATTTTCGTACTACTCTAATGGGCGATTTTTTTTAACAGGTACCTTGGACGATTCGGTTGAAATAGTTCATGTAATGGCCGATTCAGGTACTTTTGCTTCTCTAATGGCCAATTTTTTTGATTTATTTTCTCTAATGTGTGATTTTCGTACTCATCTAATGGACGATTCATTTTTTTACTGATACTTTGACCGATTCGGGTGAAATGACTTCCGACTCAGGTAGGCCAAAATTGCTTAGAATTATAATCAGTTTTATAAACAAGTGTATATAGGAGCACTGCCAAATTTAAAAGGAAATAAACATGCATTTCGACCAAATTTTGGCCCAAGATCTAATTGCAGAAATGGGAAGAAAGAAGCATGCATAGGATAAGATAGATACTCTATGATCTCCATAGTGGGATTAGTTCACTTTTAGTAATCTGGATGGATAAGATAGATACTCCTTGGATTGAAAATCTGGATGGATAGAAAATTATCCTTGGAGTATGTTTATTTTGAGATCTTGTAGGGTTGGATTTTGTCAATTTAAAGTATGTTTATTTTGAGATCTTGTAGGGTTGGATTTTGTCGATTTAAACATTGTTGATGCTGTATTCTTCTACTTACATCTATGTCTTAGCATACTTATTTTAAATTTTCTACATTGTTTTGATATGTAAAAGAATATGTAAGTGATCTTATATATATCCACTTTTGTACTCTTCTAGTGACTATTTTTTTTATCAGGTGCTTTCACTAGGGGTGATTTTGATCCAACTGTGGTGCCCGATTCTCTAGAAGTTCAGCGTACACCTATGAATGATGACTTTGCCAAAATTTGGGGAGAGTTTCGTGGTCCTCAAGACCCTGAGCTGCGAGATTATCAAGTGAAGGAATACTTGATCTAGGTTCCAATGGCTTCAATCCTCCTTCAAAGGTAATTTCTGATATCTATGTCCTACTGATTGACTGTCCTTAAAGGGAACATTCTTTATACAGGTTTTTTTTTTTTGATTGTTACGTACAGGTTTTTTGATTGTTACGTACAGGTTTTTTTTGTTCTTTATAAAGGGAACATTTCTGATATATACGTACAGGTAATGTGTAATAATAATTTGCTTGTGCTGTGTATGTGATGCTCTATTTATCTAAATTATGTCAACTAAGGTTTAGTTGACTGCAGTATTATGGCTTCTCTTGTGTATATATGGTTATTAGTCATGATGTGAACTCGAAATGTTGTATTATATATTTCACCTTAGTTAAACCATCAAGTTGTTGCTTGATCTGCATTATCGTTTGTATCCATTTTTATGTTCTCAATTATTTTTACAAGTATAGGTGTTCTTCTTTACCGTTATACTTAAAAGTGATATTTGTGTGCGGTGAAATAGACCAACTTTTGATGTATTAAATGCATAAAGTGATTAATCAAGTCTGTTTGATAGCTGAGTTTAGTGGTCTGTAAGCTGAGTATGATTTAGGATTGTGTGAGTGTCATTGATGTTTATTCAGGTTAATTAGATTATCAATTTTATGGCATGTTTGCACATTAAAAGGGTAGCTGCAATTTTAATCACATTAAGTTAAAGAAATTTTATAATTTATTTATAAAGTTTGTTAAGAATTAGCAAATACTGTACTTTTGAATGCTTAGTAAATGGTGGAAATATTTATTTCTATTTTAGTTTCAGGGTAAAACTGCAGTTACAAAACAAACTTTATTTCATTTTGATTCTGAATTTCAAGTCTTTATACTACTAATCCTCAATTGTGAGTTGAGTATTTCAAAATAAAGCAATATCATTGATTATAATCTTGAAAATAATGGCCTAATGAGGTTTCAAAAAGTAATTTTCATTTCATATACTGAGTCAAATACAAAAGGTGTGACTCATAGTACATGTTTACACCCTAAACATGACACATGTGTGTTAATGTTTTAGTGGTAAACATTGCAAAAGGTTACAAAAAGTGTTGCTACTACTTCTAAACTCTAATACCCCAAATCTGAAGTTAAGGTTTCCACATCATATGGAGACACAATTGCATTTTCATCTTGTCTTAGGTAGTCAATGCATTCTTTAACAAGGCCCTCATCAACTTGTAGACATTCTGGGACGTTTCCTTGTCTGATCAAGCTTGCCTTTTTCATACGGGGCAGTTTGAATGTGTTGTGTCCCTTACATTTCATTATCTCCACCATGCACCCCTGTAGACTTAGGAAAACATTATTCAAAGTGATGTTTGTTAGATTCTCATAAGAAAGACAAACATTCTTAACAAGATCATCAACACTATATGATGATGTCTCAACTTGCAAGCTTTGAATTGCTCTAAACCACCCTAGATCATTAATATTGTTGTCCGGAGAATTAGCTGGTTGACAAACTAGATGGATATTGAATCCATCTGAGCTTGCAGCAGCCCTAAAATCTGGGTCATTGTCTTTGATGTGGGGCTTGGCATTGTCTTGTTGAATAAATATCTCCTTACTTGCATGTGAAGGTCATTTCCTCTTAATTGCTACGATAATCTGAAAAACACAGTACGTAACCAACAAATGCAATTAAACAGTTCATATAAAATATTGACCTTAACTTAGATACTTAATGTGCTTAATAACTACATACTGGTTTTTTTTTATATAGTTAATCTATAAAGAATATGTACCTTGTTGATTAAACAGTCCTTGGTGACTTCTTTGGTAATTGACTCTATTTGTTTTGTCTCCAATGTTCCCTTCACTCTGTTTTTGCTGTTTCTTTTTGCTGCCTCTTTTTTTTTTAAGGGAAAAATTCCAATTTTTCCATCAAAAATGCATTCCCCGTTACTTGCATATTGTGGCCTTGCCACTGCACACATGAACAAAGTTTGGTGATGAACCTTTTACTCTTACACGATCTATGTGGCTCTGGTTCACCCGGAAGCATGTAGTACCTCTCATTTTCTCTTGTGATGTAGAACCACTTCTCATCAATGTGAACTATGTTGTGCATGGACTTGAACTTTATTGTGTTGAGTGCTCTATCATATTGTAATGCACTTAGAGAAAAATTCAACCTTAGCAGCTTATTTTGAGGAGTTAATTCAGGTTTGATGGCATTTGTATGTGCTCCGAGCAGCCCACTTTTAACCCAAATACCCACTAAGCTCTTGCTCACCCCCATCTCTTTAGCAATACTTCTATAAGTTGATCTCTTTCGAAAAGGTATATTCTTAAACCTCTCAATATTCAACTCTAACCTGTCTTTATGTGGTTCTCGTAGTCTGTCATGAAATATCACAGCTCTTCCTTCACTTAATTGTTTTTTTGTTGCAGCCCAAACTTTGCTAATGGTCTTCCTTGAGACTCCCCAGTTTGCAGCAGCCTCGTTGATTTTGCCCATCAGTGGTCGACCGTTTTCGCTGTGTTCAAGCAAAAACTGTGCAACCATGGTCTTCTCTTCTTTTAAAAAATTTGGCACACCATCCCTCATTTAGTTTTGTAGTGTTTTGTTGTTTTAAATGATGTTTTGAATGCTGCAATAGGTATTTATTGTAGTTAAATTTGGTGGGAAATTTCAATTTTTGTATTATGAGGGAAACTGTATTTTTAATCCCATCAGTCATGTTGATTTAAACTGTGCAACAGCCTCGTTGATTTTGCCCATCAGTGGTCGACCGTTTTCGCTGTGTTCAAGCAAAAACTATGCAACCATGGTCTTCTCTTCTTTTAAAAAATTTGGCACACCATCCCTCATTTAGTTTTGTAGTGTTTTGCTGTTTTAAATGATGTTTTGAATGCTGCAATAGGTATTTATTGTGGTTAAATTTGGTGGGAAATTTCAATTTTTGTATTAGGAGGGAAACTGTATTTTTAATCCCATCAGTCATGTTGTAACAGTAATGTACTTTTTGCAATTAGTCATTTCGGCTGCTGTAATACTCCATGGTAGAATTTATTTTGAAATTCCCTCACTTTTTTAAAATGGAGGGAGTTGTTAGGAGTTAATCCTTTTTTCAGCTTTATTAGAATAAAGTTGAAATCTCAGTTATACCCTTTACTTATTTTACAACAAATCTGCTTTTTGAATAAAATATGCATTGTTCTTAAAACCTGTGCTCCCTCCCCATGTCCCTACTTTTCATGGATTGAGGGAGTATATTTTTTTTCAATTATTTTTTCATTTTTTTCTCCAACAAAATAAATAAAATTCATTCATCTACATTTAAAATTAATTTATATTAAATCTTAATATTCTTCCATTTTTATTATATTTCTTGTTGGTCCTGAAAGGAGTATATAACAAGTGTATGGGGGGGGGATACACTTGTATTCAAATTCTTTTCTAACTTGATCAAACCAGAGCTCAGCAAGGTTGTCTTGGACAACTCTGCTGAAGATGATTAACTCTTCTAAGATAATCAGACTACTAAGTACTATTGAGTACTTAGTTGAATAACTATCTAAGGGAGTTATATGTGCGGAATAATGGTTGGCCCTTTTAGTTTAAACTCCTTTAGATTCTGAAATCACTTGGTCAATTCAATACAATCCAGTTTCAGGGAACTTGTCCAAATCAGTTTTGCACAGTCTTTGAATGTTTATCCTTTGAAAGATCAGTTTTGTGTGCAGTGTTGAGTGTATGAAAGTACTTGAAAGTAAATCAACACAAGAGTTTATAGTGGTTCAGAGACTCAAGCTCCTACATCCACTTTCCCTGATTTAACAGGATAATTCCTTCACTCTTGGAATTAACTTGTTTTATAGTGCCAAGGTGCACTTGATCAAGAACACCACTCTTGGTGAATTGATCCCTAGGATGTCTAGAGTCCTAGTACCCTCTTCTCAACTCAGAACTGAACTGTTCTTCTCTCAACAGTCAGCTCCTACCACTTCTACTACTACAACCTTCTCACTTTCACTCTTGAAAGATATGAGGATTGAAGTAAGGTTCCAACTAATGAGATATCCTTTACAATGAAGATCAGTGTATAAGGATAGGATATCTCTCTAAGCTTGTGTATGGATATACAATGTAGTACAACTTAGATGAAGTGTTTGAAGACTAAGATAATCTTTGAAAGCTTTGAAAGCACTCTAGCTTGTAAGAACTTAAGGTTGGATGTTCTTGGTTGAGGTTGAAGTTGGATGCTAGTTGGATGCTTTCAAATGGTCTTCACACTTCTGTATTTATAGGCAAATGAAGGATTTGCCCGTTGGAGAGGCAGCCTCCATTGTCCATAAATGTCTTCTTTTAGTTCTTCAACTTTGAAGACAGAATCTTGATAGTGACATGTCCTTATTTGGGAAATAAACGGCTGTAAGAGTTTTGTCTTCATTCTGCAGTACTCTTTCCAATATCTGACATTCAGATTCTCTTGTAAGAATATGGACATGTCTTATGAAGGTTGTTCCATTGATAGGACAACATTCCTCATCATTTGGACAACTCTCCTTATCACTATCAGCAGTCTTGCTTATCAGCAAGGTTGGCTTGCTCTTCTTCAGATGACTTGGCTCATACCCTTTGCTTCACTTCAAGGTGATCTTAGCATGTTGATTTGCAATTTTTTAGGGTGTATTTGTCTTCAGCATAGTTGACCTCAACTTTCAGAGCACTTGATCTTGACTTCTTGTACTGAGACAACTCCTCTGGACAACTCTCCTGATCAGTATAGTTAGTCTCAAAAGACTTAGTGTTGTATCCAGAGTTTGAGCCTTGAGGGGACTTGATTTAAATGAACTTCTAAGCATGTGTTCCCCCTCAATTTGTGCATCTAATCATCTAAGAGCTACCTAACATATTAGCTCCTCATCTAGCCTTTATACTATATGTTCTAACATTTCTAGAACATATTCAATCATGACTTAGGCATGTCTCAGGGGGTTTGGGTATTCAATCAAAACATAACTCATTTTATTCCCAACAATTTCCCCCTTTTTGATGATGCCAAAACCTATACAGCTTGTGCAAAAGTGACTTAGCTATACCTATTACATTATTCTTCAAAAGACATGGCTAAGCTCAGTTATCCTGAAAAGCAATGAGTTAGTGTATTCTCCATTCATGTTGCACATAGGTTTTATAGATAGGCATAGAGAGATGAGTGTTTCTTGATTCAAAATAAGTTCAACTATCATTCATTCAAAAATCATTACAAGCATGTTGATAGTTGAATTTAACATATCAGAGCATGAATCATCAACATTTAATACATCAGAGTATTTCATTCTAACAGTTCAACACATATACAAGATTTTTCAGTATCAGAGCATAAACTTGTATCAGAGCACCAATCTTGTATCAGAACAAATACTAACACTTCAAGACATATACAAGACTTTCAATATCAGAGCACAGAGCTTGTATCAGAGCAATCCATATCAAATTAGAGCAAACAGGTTAGCACACCACATCAGCAATCTTGACCATATCTCAGCATAGTTGATCAATCAAAAAAAAGGTCAGAAGACTTAGCCATTTCAAAGATCATCCTCAGGAGGTGGCAGCATTCCATACTGTGCCCACACTCTTCTTTTCAATGCCATGGCTTCTTGGTTTGTTCCCTTAGGACCAAGAACCATCTTGTTTAGCTTAAGGATCTCAGTGAATTCTCTCAGAATTCTTGCTTGGTCAATCCATCCTTCAAGCTTTGGAGGCATGTATATGATTGGCTTAGGAGCTGTGAGTTCAATTCTTGCAATATCAGCAGCTGCAAGCAATTGTTGATAGAGTTCTTTGTAGTATTCTATCATGAACTCAGCAAAAGTGGAGTTGGCATCTCTTCCATTCCATCTGTCAATGACATATTGATCATAGACATACTCCCTTTTGGCTTCCTCCCATAAGTCATTCAGCTGAACTGGTACCCATTTATCCAAGTGAGGATATTTGGTGTCCATTGGAATCAATAGCTGTGGCTTTATCTTGTTGTAAGTTGCTCTCTTCCTTCTTGGCTTCTGGAAGTCTGTTCTTCTCTTATCTCTTGCTCTGTTGGCTTCTTCCATCAAGTCCATTTTCTCTTGGGCTCTCATCATAGCCAGTTTCTGTTGTGTTTCAGGGTCTTTGCCATACCCTTCATGAAACAGCTTTGATGGATCATTGAGTACCACAATCTTTGTCTTCTTTGGTCCAGGTCCAAAGCCTTCTTCATATAATTCCTCAACGTCTTCAGAGGCTTTGGTACTTTCAGTGGACTTAATCTCAGTAGACTTGTCTTTTTCAGCAAACTTGGATATTTCAGCTTTCTTGGGCTCTACAGCAGTTTTGGCCTTCTTTGAGATAGGCTCATCATCAACAACTCTGAATTCAGGTGGAAGATCAAGGCTATTGGGAAAGTCAGTGAATTTCTCAACTTGTCTCTTCTTTCCTTGGGCCTTCTTGATCTTTCCTCTAGTTTGGACACCTTCAGCATCCTTGTCCAAACCAGATACCTCACCATCTGGTCTTTGTTGTAACCTCACTCTTTCCTCTTGAGCTGAGGCCATAGAGTTCTTCAATGCAAGTGCTAACTGCTCCTCTTCATCCAATTCTTCCAAGTTCAGCACTGCTGGCTCTTTTCCCTTTCCTTCAGGGACTTTATCCTTACCCTTAACTGGGCTTCCAATTACTAAGGCACCTTTTGCCCTTGCTCTTTCCCTTTCCCCCTTTTTGGCAGCATCAAAACATTGGGGTTTTAGCTCACTCATTGTTGTGGCCATTAGGGATTGTGCCTGATTTAGGGATTTCATTTCTTCCAACAAATATACATTTTCGTCATGTATATTCTGCATCCTGTCACTGCTCAAGCTAAGAAAAGCTAGAACAGGCTTCATTTTCTGTTGGACAACTTCCTCCATAGTTGTTTTAAGAGATGCATCCAATTGGGCCTTAAGAAGCTCAGTGAGGTTGGCTACTGCACCTTCAGCAATGTTGGCCAATACCTCTTGGGAAAATTTTTCTGAGGCTGCTTTCACCATAGCTAGCCTTTGCTCTTCAGCTCTTTGTCTTTGCAGTGCAGTCTTTCTTCCAAGAGCTCTCTTTACCACTGACCTTAAAGTCTTCACATTCCTATTGTGGTTGATTCTTAGCAAAGATTGTTCTTTCTTAACCTCCTTTGAAACTGACCTCATGGTGTTTTTGGCTTTGATAACTTCAGTGGAGATGGTTTGCAAACCAGTCTCAACTCCACTGATCCTTGCCTCCAAGGTAGGTAACACCACATCCTCTGAGCCAGTTAGCCTCATTTCCACAGATGCCAAAGTTCTTCCATGCTCATCCAAGGCTCCAGAAGTTTCTGCATGAGCTGATTGTACCTGGTGAGCCAAGGAATCCAACTTCTCTGATTGCATCCCAATCAAGGCTTGTGCTGATCCACTGTCAACTTGGATGGGTGCATCTGTTAAGAGTTCATCCAAAATAGGTGCTTATCAAACCAAGAAAATAGGTTTGATAACTAGGACAACTTATCTGACCCTACAAGGACAAGTGCCCTGAAGAGATGTGGACAAGAGTCCTGAATGTCAATGGACAAGTGTCCTGAGTAGTTATGATCATCTCTTCTGCACTTCAGTAGATTTGTCCAAGTCTACTGAATATCAATTCAGCTCTTTTACTCCCATTAACTTCAATGAGTTTTACTTGTCCAACTTCCCTGGATCAAGTAAACCCAACTCTGCTGATAGCTCCAGAAACCTTGCCTCTGCAAGTGGCTTAGTTAGTATATCAGCTTTTTGATGATCTGTGTGGATCTTGACCAACTTTATATCCTTCTTCTCCACATGATCTCTAATGAAGTGATGCTGGATGTCCACATGTTTGCATCTTGTATGCAAGACAGGATTTTGTGAAATAGCAATGGCACTATTGTTATCACAAAATATGGGCACTTGAGTAGAGTTGACTCTGTAATCTCTTAGTTGTTGTCTCAACCATAGGATCTGGGCACAACAACTTCTAGCAGCAACATATTCAGCCTCAGTAGTGGAAGTAGCCACTGTGTTTTGCTTCTTGGAGAACCAAGATATGAGCTTGTTGCCTAAGAATTGACAAGTCCCTGAAGTGGACTTTCTGTCAATCCTGCATCCTCCATAATCAGCATCTGAGTAGCCAGTTAACTCAATGTTGTCATCAGCAGGATACCAAAGGCCTAGATTTTCAGTGCCTTTGAGATATCTCAAGATCCTCTTTGCAGCCTCAAGATGGCTTTTCTTAGGATTTGCTTGAAACCTTGCACAAACACCTACTGCAAAGGTGATGTCAGGTCTGCTGGCAGTGAGATAGAGGAGTGAACCAATTATTCCTCTATACTCAGTAGAGTTGGTTGGAATACCACTCTCATCAGGATCCATCTTCCAGTTTGTGTTCATTGGGATCCTCACTGGCTTGCTAGTTGTACATCCAAACTTCTTGATCATTTCTCTGGTGTACTTAGCTTGGTTGATGAAGATTCCTTCTTTTGATTGCTTGACTTGAAGACCCAGAAAGAAGTTCATCAACCCCATCATGGACATTTCAAACTTGCTTTGCATTAGCTTGGAGAACTTCTCACATAGCTTCTCATTGGGGGATCCAAATATTATGTCATCCACATAAATTTGGACAAGCAAGATGTCCTCTCCTTCAGAGATTCTGAAAAGAGTTCTGTCCACAGTTCCCTTGGTGAATCCATGATCCAAGAGGAATTGTGACAGTGTGTCATACCAAGCCCTAGGGGCTTGCTTGAGTCCATAAAGAGCTTTCTTGAGTCTGTAAACTTGGTTTCCAACTTCAAAACCTGGAGGTTGCTCTACATAGACTTCTTCCTTCAAGACTCCATTCAGAAAGGCACTCTTGACATCCATTTGGTACACTTTGAACCTCTTGTGGGCTGCATAGGCTAGAAAGAGCCTTATTGCTTCTAGCCTTGCCACAGGTGCAAATGTCTCATCATAGTCAATGCCTTCATGTTGGCAGTAGCCTTTTGCCACAAGTCTTGCTTTGTTTCTGACAATCACATCATTTTCATTCTTCTTGTTCTTGAACACCCACTTTGTTCCAATAACATCTTGATGTGAAGGCCTATCCACCAGCTCCCATACTTCATTTCTAGTGAATTGATTCAGTTCTTCCTGCATGGCTGTGATCCAATTGGCATCTTGAAGTGCCTCCTCAATATCACTTGGTTCTTGTTCTGACAAGAAACAACAGAAAAGAGCACTTTCACCATGAATTCTTCTTGTTTTGACTCCAATACTTGGGTCACCAAGTATTTGATCAGTAGGATGGTCAGACAACCAAGTCCTTCTTTTTCTGATCTCTTCAGTAGAGTTGTCCTCTACTGAAGTTGAGTCAATTTGATCATAGAATTCAGGATAATTGAATGCAGGATCTAATTCAGGATCATAATCAGGGGTGTTGTCCTCAATGTCAGTGACATTGGTATTTTCAACATTTTGATTTCCCCCTTGATTATTTGACCCATTAACTACCTCAGAAGGAACTGCTTCTTCATTGGTAGTTGTTACCTGGATGTGAACTGGGATTGGATCATTCAGTTCACTATTTCCTTCAGTGGGATTTGCCTCAGGAGGATTGCCTTCAGGATGGTTGTCCAACATAGAGTTTTCAGGTAGATTGGTTTGGACAACATCTATAAGCTCAGTGTCTTTGTCTTTTAGACTTAGTCTGGTTGTCCTCTGTGTGATTTCTTCTGATTCCAAGTTCTCATTCCTGAACTCATGAATAGATTCATCAAATACAACATGAGGTGTTTCCTCTACAATAAGGGTTTTCTTGTTATAGACTCTGAAAGCTCTACTGATTTGAGAGTATCCAAGAAATACTCCTTCATCAGCTTTGCTGTCAAAGGCTTTCAGCTGATCTTTCCCATTATTGTGAATAAAACACTTGCAACAAAAAATGTGAAAGTAGGACACTTTAGGCAATCTTCCTTTCCAGAGTTCATAAGGGGTTTTGCCTTGCCCCTTAGTGATCAAACATCTATTTTGAGTATGGCATGCAGTGTTTATGGCTTCAGCCCAAAACCTCTTAGGCAAATTTGAATCAGCAATTAAGGTTCTAGCAGCTTCTTTTAAAGTTCTATTTCTTCTCTCTGCAACTCCATTCTGTTGAGGACTTCTAGCTGCTGAGGTTTCATGAGCTATTCCATTAGATGTACAATACTCATTGATGTATGAGTTAATGAACTCGGTGCCTTTATCAGATCTTATCTTGATAATGCTAAGGCTTTTCTCATTGGACAATCTCTTTAGAAGTTCAGGCAGTTTGACTTGAGTTTCCTTCTTATTAAGGAGAAATACTACCCATGTGAACCTAGAGAAGTCATCTACTACTACCAATGTGTATTTTCTACCATTTATGCT
This sequence comes from Galeopsis tetrahit, assembly GCA_963675135.1. Taxonomy (NCBI): domain Eukaryota; kingdom Viridiplantae; phylum Streptophyta; class Magnoliopsida; order Lamiales; family Lamiaceae; genus Galeopsis; species Galeopsis tetrahit. The sequence continues at coordinate 56,691,544 of OY776128.1, forward strand.
TACAGGGGTAATTGGTCCAAAAAGATCCATATGTAAAAGTTCAAGTACCCTTTCAGTGGAAATGACTGGTTTTCCTTTAAATGAGGCTTTGATCTGTTTTCCTTCTTGGCATGGTTTGCAAACATGCTCTTTAATGAAAACCTCATTAGGTAGTCCTTTGACTAATGCATTTCTAGCAATTTTGTTCATTGTTTTGAAGTTCAAGTGGTTTAATCTTTTATGCCACAACCAACTTTGTTCACTAGAACTCTTAGCAATGAAGCATGCAGCATCAGTAGACTTGTCCCAGTCTGCAAAATACACATTTCCTTTCCTAGTTCCAGTCAATAGAATTTGTTGAGTCTTATTTTTGATCAAGCATTTATCACTGGAAAACTCAACATTGAAGTCTTTATCACATAATTGACTGATACTTAGGAGATTATATTTGAGACCAGCTACATAAGATACATTGGATACTTTGATGTTACCAATCATCAAAGTACCATAACCTTTTGTTGATGCTTGTGAGCTGTCTCCAAATGTGACATTAGGGCCTTCTTTTTCAATGAAATCAGTGAGGAGTTCCTTGTTTCCAGTCATGTGCCTTGAGCATCCACTGTCAAGGTACCATGCTGTCTTTTTGCTTATGCTCCTCATCTTGTGGCCCATAGGTACCTGCAATTAGATTGGTTTAGGTACCCTTTGAGTTTTGGGTCCTGAGAGGTTAGCTGTACCTTTAGGAACCCAAACTTGCCTAATAACCCTGATTGATTCAAGGTGGCTAAGTTGTCTTCCTTTAGCATCTAAATATACTGTCTTTCCCTTAAATGCCTTTGGGAAAGTGTGTGTGAATGTGTTAACTCTATAAGTTTCAGGAGAGTTGTCAAGTCTCCTGAACTTTTGAGTTCTTTGTGCAGCTTGAGGGAATCTTTGAGGAAAGGCTTTCTTATGACCATTACCCTTTGGCATGAAGGGTTTTGGTTGTCTCATTTTATTCTGCCTTTGAGGAAAGTTGTCCTTAGGTCTATTCAGCTGAGGCTTTCTCAGAAGAGTTGGCCTAGGCTGATTATACCTTGGACACTTCCTCTGAACATTGTTCAGTAGAGTTGCCCTACCATTGGGTCTACTCTGCTGACCAGCATTCAACTTATGTTCAGGAGCCTTGACCATTTCCTTAGGTTTTGGCCTATTCTCCTGAAGCATTTGATTAGGCAGATCATCCATTTTGCCCTTTCCTTTGTTCAGTGGCTTAATTATTTCATTTTCAGTTTGTGCCACTGACTTAACAAAGATTCTCTTAGTGTTACTCACAGAAGCAACACTAAGACAAGGTGAAGATTCAAATGGATCAAAACCTAATCCACTTCTTTGAGCCATAGGTCTTTGATAACTCTGAATTTCCTCTATTGCTCTAGAGGATTTCTTCAGAGCAGACATCTTTAATTTCAGGCTCTCGTCACTTGCTTTAAGAATATCATATTCATGTGAGAGATTTTCAAACTTGGCATTGAGAATTTTAAGTTCAAAATATTTTCTCTTCTGAGAGAGAAGTTGATCATCAATCTCCTTTTGTTGGTCAACTATCCTGAGATTTGCTTCCTCAAGCTCTCTCAAGACTTGTTGATATAACTCAGTAGACTTGACATCAACAACTGCCTCAGAGTTTTTAGCAAGTTCAATAGCTAATCTTTCATTTTCTCTCACACAGTTATCATGAAATTCTTGTAACATAGTGAAATCTTCCATCAACTTTCCAAGGGAAAGCTTCAAGTTGATCTCACTATTGTTTTGTGAGATGAATGATGGTGAACTAGAAGTAGAGGATACCTCATCATCCTCAAGAGCCATGTTGCAGACATCATCATCATCATCACTGTTGGAGAATAGTCCATCTGAAGAGTTGAAGCTTTCAGCACTATCAGATTCTTCACCAGCCATCATGGCCTTTCTATTGGTGAACTTTCTGTCTCTTTTGGCCTGCCTCTCTCTTCTCTCCTTAGAGCTTAATTCAGGGCAATCATACTGAAAGTGCCCTTTCTTTTTGCAGTTATAGCACAGATCTTCATCATCTTCTTTCTTTGATTCTTCTCTTCTTTTTTATGATGAAGGTTCAACTCTACTTGACCTTCTCCTATCAGAGTACTTGTCCTCTGATCTTTTCTCTTCAGGCTTTTTGACTTCAGCCTGTGCTTCAGGAGAGTTGTATCTCCTGAATTTGTTGTCCTGGTAGAACTTCTTGTATCTACCAAACCTTGAGTTTAACTTTTCAAACCTTCTAGCCATCAAGGCTAGTTCTTCCTTCATTTCAGTCTTTGAGACTGACTTTGATGATCTTGGAGTGGACTGCATCTCTGGTTCAGCAGTTTTGGCTTTGAATGCCACTCCCTTGGTAGTATTTGAAGGTTCCTCAATAGGCTTTCTTCTATTGAGGTCGAACTCATAGGTTTTGAGTTCAGAGAAGATTTGTTGCATGGGCATGGTGGAAAGATCTTTGGTGTTTTGCATCATTACAGCATAGACATCCCACTTCTGAGTGAGACTTCTCAAGATCTTCAATCCAACTTCTCTCTTAGTGTAGACCTTGCCCAGTGAGTTGATTTCATTCATCACATCAGTGAATCTACCAGCAAATTTATCAATGGACTCCTCAGACTCCATTGCAAACTGTTCAAATTTCTGCACAGCAACTTGGAGTTTATTCTCCTTGATCTTTTCAGTACCCTCACACATTTCTGCAAGAGTATCCCAAATTTCTCTGGCTGTTGTGCAGTGGTAGACTCTACCCATAATTGCATCTGGAATTGTTTGGTAGAGGGTGTTCATGGCAAGATAATTCATGTTATCTTTCCTCTTCTCATCAGTGGTAAAGTCATCTTCATCTTTTGGGAGTACCTCTCTTGGGTCTGCCTTTTGAGCCTCAGTGACTTTGGGATTGACAAATGTGAACACAAAAGGACCTCTTGTGATCACTCTCAGCATGTCAGTGTGTAGAGATGCAAGATGAGCCCTCATCCTGATTTTCCAGAAATCATAATTATCAATTGAGAACATGGGCAGTTTGTGATGTGAGATGTGGTTGACTGGATTTGTGGCCATGTTGTCCAATCCTTGGACAGTAGGAGGTGGAACTGCAGCATTGTTGTTGGCCATAACTCAAGAACAAACAGTCAGTCAATATACAATTAGGATTTTAGATAGATCAGTTCAGTGACCACACTAAATATGTGATTTTGAAAACCAAGATGGCTTTTCAGAAGCAGTGGTCTTTGAACCCCTGCTCTGATACCACTTGTTGGTCCTGAAAATAGTATATAACAAGTGTATGGGGGGGGGGGATACACTTGTATTCAAATTCTTTTCTAACTTGATCAAACCAGAGCTCAGCAAGGTTGTCTTGGACAACTCTGCTGAAGATGATTAACTCTTCTAAGATAATCAGGCTACTAAGTACTATTGAGTACTTAGTTGAATAACTATCTAAGGGAGTTATATGTGCGGAATAATGGTTGGCCCTTTTAGTTTAAACTCCTTTAGATTCTGAAATCACTTGGTCAATTCAATACAGTCCAGTTTCAGGGAACTTGTCCAAATCAGTTTTGCACAGTCTTTGAATGTTTATCCTTTGAAAGATCAGTTTTGTGTGCAGTGTTGAGTGTATGAAAGTACTTGAAAGTAAATCAACACAAGAGTTTATAGTGGTTCAGAGACTCAAGCTCCTACATCCACTTTCCCTGATTTAACAGGATAATTCCTTCACTCTTGGAATTAACTTGTTTTATAGTGCCAAGGTGCACTTGATCAAGAACACCACTCTTGGTGAATTGATCCCTAGGATGTCTAGAGTCCTAGTACCCTCTTCTCAACTCAGAACTGAACTGTTCTTCTCTCAACAGTCAGCTCCTACCACTTCTACTACTACAACCTTCTCACTTTCACTCTTGAAAGATATGAGGATTGAAGTAAGGTTCCAACTAATGAGATATCCTTTACAATGAAGATCAGTGTATAAGTATAGGATATCTCTCTAAGCTTGTGTATGGATATACAATGTAGTACAGCTTAGATGAAGTGTTTGAAGACTAAGATAGTCTTTGAAAGCTTTGAAAGCACTCTAGCTTGTAAGAACTTAAGGTTGGATGTGCTTGGTTGAGGTTGAAGTTGGATGCTAGTTGGATGCTTTCAAATGGTCTTCACACTTCTGTATTTATAGGCAAATGAAGGATTTGCCCGTTGGAGAGGCAGCCTCCATTGTCCATAAATGTCTTCTTTTAGTTCTTCAACTTTGAAGACAGAATCTTGATAGTGACATGTCCTTATTTGGGAAATAAACGGCTGTAAGAGTTTTGTCTTCATTCTGCAGTACTCTTTCCAATATCTGACATTCAGATTCTCTTGTAAGAATATGGACATGTCTTATGAAGGTTGTTCCATTGATAGGACAACATTCCTCATCATTTGGACAACTCTCCTTATCACTATCAGCAGTCTTGCTTATCAGCAAGGTTGGCTTGCTCTTCTTCAGATGACTTGGCTCATACCCTTTGCTTCACTTCAAGGTGATCTTAGCATGTTGATTTGCAATTTTTTAGGGTGTATTTGTCTTCAACATAGTTGACCTCAACTTTCAGAGCACTTGATCTTGACTTCTTGTACTGAGACAACTCCTCTGGACAACTCTCCTGATCAGTATAGTTAGTCTCAAAAGACTTAGTGTTGTATCCAGAGTTTGAGCCTTGAGGGGACTTGATTTAAATGAACTTCTAAGCATGTGTTCCCCCTCAATTTGTGCATCTAATCATCTAAGAGCTACCTAACATATTAGCTCCTCATCTAGCCTTTATACTATATGTTCTAACATTTCTAGAACATATTCAATCATGACTTAGGCATGTCTCAGGGGGTTTTGGTATTCAATCAAAACATAACTCATTTTATTCCCAACATTTCTCAATCTTAATATTTTATTATTTACGGGTCTTACACTAGCATGTAAATAAATCGGAGGGTAAGGGGTCTTACAACATTGTAGATGCATGATACGTAATTAATTAGTAATTTTCAATTATATTTCTTGATCCATGACCGTGTCACAACAGACGTTATTAAATATTACTTATTCTTAATACATCGCCATGAGATTTTTTTTTTGAAAGGTAATGGTGAATCTTATTATTACATCGCCATGAGATTGAAGTACTTATGTTTGTCTGCTAGCCTACTATAAGAGCTGCAGTTAAATGCGAGTAGGGCCGGTCCAATCACAGTATCCACAGTACGATGATGTACTTCTTGCGTGAAGTGCACGCCATCCCAAAATACGTATTTATTAGGGTTAGCACAAACGGGCACTCGTGGGCTTCCACAAAACCTTGCACTATCATAATTATATTTTCCTCCAACTCCGCAACATGCTCTCAGCCCTATATTCCCACCACCTGCAATTACAATTTGTATATTAGATGATATTGAAAGAATTCTGTTGAACCCAGGACATGGGCGTGGGCTAAAAGCTTTGATACCATGAAAGAATTTTGTCGTAAATTGAAACTGAAAGTGATATAATAAGTTAAGGGAAGACGACTTGCCTGATGCAATCATCTCAGTAATAATAGCTGTAGTGATTTTGTAATCATCGATAAATAATATGGTGACAGTGGGGAACTCCAAAACTGCTTCTAGGGGACAAAAATTGTAAACTATTTTACGGTTGGGACTATTTTTGCCAAAAAAAAAAAGGACAAAAAACGAACATGAGACCATTACTGTTTTTAGAAATTAAATTCTCTTGGATCAAAATTGCAATTTACCCATTAGGGGATTTAATGAGAAAAATGCACTTTTGGTCCCATCATCCACGGGCACTCATGATTTTGGTCCCAACATTCTGAATTTTAAACAAATATACTCGGTTGTGGTAATTACACAAATGCCAAGAAAGAACCCTAATAACATTTGCAGATTCTGCCTCTCTCTGGCTCCATTCATCTTCTGTGATTGAATTTCTCAAAGTAAAAATCATCCAAAATGCAAAATCGATTGGAAAGGTATGAATGTAACAATATCATCACGGTGTATTTTTTCTTCTGTCTTTATTCTTTTCGATTGAGATATCCTTCAAATACTTTCCACCTGAGACAAAAACCTTCCGCCGGGCCGACGCCGCTGACACTCATCGAAAGCCTCCACTTGCTCGGCGACCAGCCACACAAATCCCTCACTCATAGGACAAGAACTGCTGCTAAGATGAGAATTAGAGCAAGAATTCCATGTGAAAGTTTCTTCGTTTTTCTGGAAACGAGCATGGCAAGTTGAAAGATTGGAGATTGGGATTGTTTAGGAAACTGCTATAATACACTCAATTGGGATTTTTCCGGTGAGTCGATTGGAAGATAGATTGAGGGAAGTAAGCTTCAATTGCCCTAATTGAGGAACTAGATTGGGATTTTTTCGGTGGGTCGATTGGAAGATAGATTGAGGGAAGTAATTAAGCTTCAATTGCCCTAATTGAGGTGGAATTATGCGGAAAATTGGTTCTGTGAGAAATTCAAATCGATAAGATCCGACTGATTGAAGCCTCCACTTGCTATGCTCGTTTCCAGAAAACGAAGAAAATTTCATCTCCGTCGCCAAAGCATCTCCTCCATCAGTTGCAGAGGACATCTCCTCCCTAGCTAGCCGCCGTCGACCCCCTCCATCGGTTGTAGAGGACATCGAAGATGGAGAGATTTCGATTTTTAGGCATCTCCTCCGTTTGTTTCCCCTCCTCCATCGAACCGTTTGTTTCCCCTCCTCCATCGAAGAAGAAGGCGACCGACGCGGCCGCTGCTGTTGAAGAAGGCGGCCGACGCGGGTGCTGTTGTTCACGTCGCCGGCCGTACTCCCCTCCACCTTCCCCCGATTTTGATTTTCCATATTAGGGTTAGTTTTTCATTTTTTTGTTTTAATTCGAATTTAAAAAAAAAAAAAACTTTAATGCTAACGGTTGACTAAGATTGACTAACGGTTGCCTAACTTTGGGACCAAATGTGTCAAGTTTTTTCCCTTCGGGACCAAAATTCAGAATGTTGGGACAAAAAACATGAGTGCCTGTAGATGGTGGGACCAAAAGTGCATTTTTTAAAGCACGACATGTAAATAATTCAGAAGTAATTACCCTAGCAGCATCAATTTGGGCTTTTACTATAGAAGGCACGTAAGTTGCAACTTGTTGAATGGACTTGCCCTGTAGTAATGGATATGCGATGTCATGGGATTCGGGGCTCACGACCAATATGACAGAATTTGCAACCCTATTTTCAGATTCTGGATAATTATCAAACTAGAGTTAGCTATTTAAATATCAAATTAAACGTAAGATTTGATGGATAAATAAAACTAATAAATGAACCTGCTTTATTTGAGGAAAGTGATGCTAGATATGTTCTGAACCAATTTATTTGAGAGGTAAGAGAAGTAGCATAAGATGGTATAGTAATGCCCCTTTCTCTAAAAAAACTGACGATCAAGAACTGGGCTTCGTGCTACTGAGAAAACGACACCTTCGTCATGACGTGCGGAAGAAGAATTAGAATTACCCAATGACAAGTATGGTCTTATGTTTGGGAGGCCAACACCAGCAGCTGCAATGCATTAATTTAAAGTAATAGTAAATTTTTTATGATCAAAATATGTATAAATATGAACAGTTTGAAGCATATGATCACCAGCATAGTCAGCTTCAACACGACCATCGCACCAACGACCGGTGGGGGTACCAGGAAAAGTTGTACCATAAGGTAAACGTGCAGCCGGAAGAAGAGGGGTAATTCTAATAGAGTTTCCAATGTCTCCGAGTCCATCGCCGAATTCGTACAAGTACTGAAACGGGCATGTGGTGGCAGAAGTTGTACCTGCAGCAAGAATAAGCAAGAACAAGGTTGTTATTATTTTCAACATTTTATTCTATCTTAACTTAAGATATATCGAGCTGCTTTAATTATATAGGTGTTGTGAGCTTCTGCTAGCAATAGCATGGACCCCCTATTATATATTCATTGCATTTTAATTTGTCGGCGATTGGTTGCATTATTATTAGTGATGAAAAAAACAAAATATAGTTTTGGAATAGGGGAATGATGGGAGATAGATGATCACTTTATTTGGATGAGAGGCGTTATAATCAAATAGGGTAATAATTTATTTTGGAGGGAAAATAGTGTTATGGATCCTATATATTTTGTTCTCGTTAACTATTATAATTACTTTAGTTAAATGAGTTTTATCAAAACCTAGAAGAACTTGAAAGAGACTGAAATAATTTAGTCTTATCTAAAATGTACTATAAATTATTAGGGGTGGAAATAGGCTGGGCTAGGCTTTACATGAAAAGCCTGGGCCTGGTTTGTAAATATTGAGCCTGAGCCTGGCCTGTTATCTATGATAGGCTTTTTTTATAGCCTTGGTCTGGCCTTTTAAGTAAATAGGCCAGGCCTACGAGCCTTTTAGAAGCCTATTAAATATGTTAAGTATGAATCGTAGTTCAATATTCAAAGTTGCAAATAAAATTCACTACCAAAACAAATGCATTACAATGATAAGTTTAAATACAAACATTATAACGATTTCTCAAGTACTAAAATAAATTTAACTTACTTTAATTTAATTTAATATAAATGTTAGTACTAAATTTTAAGAATTACTTATAATAAAATATATATAAATATAATATATAATTTTAAATAGGCCGGCCTGTTAGGCTTATAAGGCCTTGTATAAAGCCTAAGCCTAGCCTACTTAACTAAATAGGGGCCTGCCTCATATTATAAATAGGCTAGGCCTAACAAGGCCCTTAATAGGCTAGGCCGTAGGCCCCTGTCGGGTAGCCCGACCTACTTCCATCCCTAACTATAATACATGCAGCTGTATGATATTTATTGAAACATTGAATTCTTTAAAAAAATATATAAAATATATATATATATACTCCACTTATTGCATTACGGACATAATAAATTATAGATAGCACAACCATGTGCTACAATCAAGAGTGGTCTCTATCTAGCTCTCTCTTGTATTTATTTAGTGGCGAAAGCAATTAACAAAAACGAAATTATTGTGTGCAATAATTATTGTGACACCCTCATTTTTATAATAGTAAATTTTACGAAAATAACCGATATTATAAAAAATAAAAGCTTATGAACTAAAATTTTCGCATTTTTTTAAAACAACTACAATTTTCACTTAAAAAATTAGACTTACGAAAAATAAAATTACTTGATAAACATGGAAAGACTCGAAATAAAAGAATTTAATTTAAAATATCAATCGTACTAAAACTTGACGTACTATCCCGTATTAGTCTGTCCTTGGTATCAATGGTTGGTGCTGCAGTGACAAAAGTCTCACACTCAAAATTCACCTAATTAATTAAATATATAGGAATGAAAAAAACGTGAAATGTAAATTAATAATTTCCCGATAAAAGATGCTTACTCACTGTGCCGACATCAAATAGTGCACATCGATATGCTTAGTTGCCGACACTTAAGTTTTGATGAGGAAATTGAAGACTCCACCTTTTCAGAATCGGTTGCCGGCGAGATGGAAAGAAGAGACAGCCACGTTGAGTAAAGCGTTTCCTTTGGGCCTTAAAGCTGTTGGGCCTTGTGGAATTCAAAATGTAAGAAGGCGTGGCCCCTACAGCTTTGTTTAATGCACTCCCCCTTCCATTTATTAATTAAATATATATATGAAATACCATATTTGCCCATTAAGTAAAATATTATAGATACATACACACCCCCTATAACCCTAACCCTAATTTTACACAAAATCCTAACCCTAATTTGCAGCAGCCGCCGCCCCTCCGACAATCGGCCGACGCCGCCGACACCATCACCTCCGGCAGCCTCCTCCGCGGCCACCTCCGGCACCTCCCCTCCAAAATATACTCAGAAAATAAAAATTAAAAAATAAAAACAGATTTTTTCGACCAACCAGTGTCGATCGACACTGGTTGGTCGACCATAGAACATATGGTTGCCTAAAAATTATCTACCATAAATATCTTTATAGACAACATTGTATTGAAAGAAAATAAAAAAATAATTTTCGACAAGGAATGTAGACCAAAAATATTATGGTCGACAAATTGCTGTCAAAACGAGAGAGTAGGGGGCGGCAAAGAGGAGGGCAGCTGTTGTTACAGGAATTAAAAAAACGGGGGGGGGGGGGGGAGGGAGGAGGAGAGGAGGGCAGCGGCGGAGGCGAGGAGGTGAAGAGTAGGCGAGAAACGAGGGAGGAAGGGGGCGGCGGCTGTTACAGAAATTAAAAAAAAAAAAAAAAAACCTTTCCTAAATGTTATAAATACTCTTTTCTCTATAAAAACACATTTACTAACCACACTTCCCCTAAAACCAAATTTATAACCCTAACTCATCTCTCTTATTTTCCACTTCCAACCTCCTACGACGCCACCCCCAGCCGCGGCTGCCACCCTCTCCCCCTTTCCCTTCTCCCATTTTTTCTATGTTTCTTTCTCCCACTCCCCCCACCCCCACCAACCCTCTCGCCCCACCCACCCCCCCCACTGCCCCAAGCCTCTCACCCCCACGGCCCCCAAGTCCTCTCTCTGTGTTGAAGCAGAAGAAGGAAGTTGATGCATAGTTTTTTTTTTAAAAAAAAATTCGACATACTAGAGTCGAAAATATACACTCCCGTCTATAAATTGTTGTCGACAAGAGTATATATTTTCAACCAACTATTTTCGAAATAAATTCAATTTTTTTTAAAAAAAATCAACAATAGTGTATCGACCATATATTATTGTCGACGAGAGTGTATGGTGAGTGTAGATAGTAGTAGAGTTAGTGTTTAAATGTTGAAAATTGAGTGTAGATAGTAGTAGAGGTGCATTTAGTAGTTGTTGGTCTCAAAGTTGAGTTAAGATTGATTAAGCTAGTAAAAGTCTAGAGGGGAGGGGTGAATAGACTTTTAAAAATCTTTCAAAATATCAGAGTTTATAATGCGGAATAGTGTTCTGTAGTACTGTTCTTACTGGGTCAGATCAATACTTCCAGTTTCAGTTTTATACTCAACTTAGATTTAGATCTTGAATATGTATGTTAAACAAATATCAACAGTAAGTAAATCAACACACAAGATTTATAGTGGTTCGATAAATGTCTACATCCACTCTCACAACTCCAGTCGTGATATTTTATTAACTCTTCCTTCTTGAGTTTCTTGTGGCTTAAAGTCCCAAGATTAAGACTGTGATCTTTTCAATTATACCACCAGGTATATCTTCGATCTACTAGTAATTTTACAAGTAACTAGCAAACTTGTTTACAACAAAGCACAAACTAAAAATAGTAAAGTAAAACTTCTCTAGAATGTAGCCTTTGAATCTTCAATTCGGTGCAGTAGCTTCTTCTTGATTTGATCTCCTTAACTCTGTGAGTTCTTGAATACTTGAATGCTCTTTTGAATGCTTCGAATATCTTGAGTAGCAGTAGTCTCTTCAAGTAGCAGATCACACGGTATTTGTAGACTTTAGTATGACAGTTAGAAGTTTGTGAAACTAACTCTCAACTAACTTATAATTGTTTCTTTAGTAACTTCTTTTTGTAACCAACTTAATTTCTTATCTCTAAGTCAGCATATCTTCTAATATCTTCAGTTACGCTTTAAATAAGTTTTCCAAACTTATTCTTCAATCGACACCAACTCAGCACAGTAAATTACTGTTCTGAGCTAGTCAGCACAGTTCTCAATAACTGTTATGCGCTTCTTCAGAATACTTCTCTTGTATTTCTGAACTTCATCTTACTCCTTTTGATTGTCTTCATACTCCTGGAGTAGTCTTCATAGCTTCTTTAAGTCTTCTAATCTGGTTCTATTCTCGAGTTCTAAACTTTTACAACGCTGAATACAATAGAATACAAACTTACATATACAAAACCTATCTATACATCAACTGAAGTACATACAGAAGAGTACATCTAAGACGTATACTATAAGCTGTCTATACAATACATTTATCAGCTTAGTTCCTTAACAGTTCATATATCAGATCAGTAAATACATTAAGATCAGTAAACTCAGTTTTCATGACTTACTAAGATGACTTAGTTAGAATGACTTAGAACCACATATATCATTAACTTCAAGTTGCTTTTGGCCATCAAAACATATAATCATCAACTAGAACATTGTTTCAAGGATTCATATCCCAACAATTTCCCCCTTTTTGATGAAGCCAAAACTACTTCAATGTTAATAAATCAGTAGTTAAGTATGTAGTCAATCATAACAGTTCATCAAGTCAAAAACTCAAATTCATATTCATATATGTTCAGATAATTCACATATTACAGAATATAAAATATAGAAATAAAGATAAGGTAAGAAATGTTATCTTGTGAGCTTAGTCCTTCATCTTCATTCTTCAAATTCTGAATGCAACATACATCCTTGTTTTGATATCCATCATGTGTTGATGATCAGTGATGCCTTCATCCTTAATGATCTTCTCAACGATGTTTCCAATCTCCTTATAGTCAGGTTCTCCATTCTCTAGTCTTGGAGGTTCCCAAATAGGTTCTTCTGGACATAGGATTGTAATGTCAGCAGCACCAGCAGTTAATAAGATATCTTCCCAGAAATCTCTTGCTATATTGTTCATAAAATCTTGAAAATCTTCAAATTCTGCTTCTCTGTTAGCATGAAATCCAAATTTCCTCACAATATGATTAGCAATTTGCCATTTCTGCTTAAAATCATTCGAGTAATCCATATTTTCTGGTAACACTATGAAATCAACAAAATTTTCATCTTTGAAATTTCCAGTCTTCTTGACTTTCATTTTCTTTTTCAAAGCAGCAACTCTGTTTTTAAATCTCTTACTCAAAGGTTCAACATCTTTAAGTTTCTTCTTTTTCAGCTCTACTTCAGCTTGCTTCTTTTTCATCATTTCAAGTTTCTTTTGAGCTTCAACCATCTGAGCTTCACTAGGTTGATTACTTGAAACAACATGTTTCAACTTGCTCCTAGATCTGGTAACTCTACCAGTTTCTTCAGCTTCTTGTTCTTCTTCATCACTTAAGATCAGCTTTCTCTTTCTCTTTCCAGAACTTTCAGCAATCTCAGTTCCAACAGATTTCACAACAACTTCTTGTGTTTGTTGTTTCCTAAGCTTGATCTTTTGATTCAGGCTTATAATTTCTTGTTTAAACTCTTCTTGGCTTTCCTTCAGCTCATCTTGACTCACAACCAACTGAGCTTGTTGTGTTTGAGTCTGCTCCATAACTTTCATTACATTTTCTTCCCCCTTTTTGGCTTCATTCTGCCATCTTTGCAAGGGAATGAGACGTTCTTCCAATTTTTTATCAGCCGAAAGGTTATTTTCTTGCAATCTATGCAGATCATAGATCTTTGACATAGTGTGCTCCATCACTTGCTCATAAGAACTTTTTGTTGTCATCCTTGTAAGATTTTCAGTTGCCTCTTGGAACTGTTTCAGAGTGGCTTCCAACTCTTCATTGTGCTTTTTCAACAATTCCAAGCTAGAGTTATCTTGAGCTTTCTCAGTAGGAACTGTTCTTACTTCTTCTTGAACAACATCAAGATCAGTAGCATTTGCATCAATAATTGTGTGCTTTCATCAACCTCATCAGCAACCAATTCTTGTTCCTCTAAAACTTCAGTGTTTTCAATAACTACAGTATTCTCAAACACCTCAGTAGTATTGTCATCAGCAATTTCCAAATCCTCATCAGCTCCTGCAACAACCTCTTCTTCAACTTCCATGTTGACATCAGTATCAACATTCTCCTTGGTTTCAATATTCTCCACAACATATGAGAAACCAGTCACTCTTTCAACCATTTGAACTATAGATTCAGGAGTTAATAGCTCAGTAAAAGAATTAACACCAGCAGCTTCTTTCTGCTCTTGTTCCCAGTTTCTAAAAACTGCAGAACCTCCCATACCTTCCATCACTATTAACAGATCATCCAGATCTACTCTTCTTAGATACACCCAAGTGCCTATCCTAAGAAGGTTTTCAAAAACAGTAGAATCCTCCTCTATTCCATGAAATTCTCTTAGAATGACATTCCTCAAATTCATTCTAATCTCTTCTTCCTTATCACAAATAGTATAATCCATCAAACAAGCAAGTCTTGGCTCAATGGATTCAGGTTCAGGAGATGAGGATATATGGATGGGATCAGAAGAAGGTTTAAATTCATGTTCAGTTGAGTGATCATGAATTGGGTTAGGAGAAAAATGTGGAGTGGATTGATTTTGAGGACTTGTTTGGGGAGTGGGTTGAAAAGAAGTGTTCTGGGTAGATGAATGAGTACTGTTATGATGAATAGGGGAGTAGTGAACTGACTCATCAGAACGAGTAGGTCTTTGATCAATAGGTTGGGCTGGAATGGGATCCGAATTTGAAGGTGTAACATCCGAAAATTTTATGATATAAATATATATTCAATTATCCATTTAATTTGTTTTAAATTTATATATAATTCCTAATTTTTAAAATAATATTTAAAGCCATTTAAATTTAGGCCTTGAAAGTTTTAAACTATAATCCTTTTCTTAAGCCCAAATTCAATCTCTATATATATAATTGTTGCCCTAAATTTTACACCCCTCATATTCCAAATCAAGCGGCCGCCACAAGAAGAAAGAAACAAAAACACGGTATTCATTTTCTTCTTAAGAAAAGGATTATAGTTTAAAACTTTCAAGGCCTAAATTTTCCAGTTAATCTCTTACGCAAATTTTCTATCTTCTAATATTGATTTTTGGAAATAACCAACAATCCTATTTACTAAATTCCATTCTTCTATCTTAGTGTTGGCGATTTCGTTTGAACAGTATGCTTATGATGTTTTATAAAATATTTTATTCTGCCATAAGGCTTTTAAGAAATTTGTGCACTGCTGCGTAAGGTAGTGTAGAATATTTATTAGGTTATTATGTTTAGTTGGACTGCTTGATTTTAGTACTTATATTACTTAGTTCGATTTATACGTAAAACACGTGGGTGGGTTTTTGAAGAGGATTCATGAGATTATTAATTTATTGATTCGTATCTAGGTTGGAGTATGAATTGTGGGTTTAGTAAATGATAAATAATATTTATTGAGTTTCTGCCTATTAAACTAGTTCTAGGATTTATAATTAAAATTTATATTATTTTAATTAAATGACTATTTCACTAAATAAGATTTAATTCATGATAGGTGACGAGCTATTTATTCATTAACTCGAGCTACACATTTACGAAGCTAATCAAGACTCAAGGTGGGATTTTCTTACTATTTGATTGGATATATTTGTCACCTTTAAATGTTCATTTGAATGATATTATTACTTGCTACATGAATTTTACAAGCTAATCGTTAACGCATGTTATGACTTTACAAGTTATTCGTTAACGCATGTTTTATTTCGCGGGAAACCGTGCATCGTTGGTTCAGCCAGCGCATCGTTGGTATAGCCAGCGCATCATTGGTATAGCCAATGAAAAAAATAAGTATTTTATTCGCGGGAAACCGTGCATCGTTGGTTCAGCCAGCGCATCGTTGGTATAGCCAACGCATCATTGGTATAGCCAATGAAAAATAAGTATTTTAATATGCATGTTTATGAGTTGATGGTTTTATTCATATGTTATATTTAACTGTGACAAAAGAATCCCACTGAGCTAGTTGTTTGCTTACCCCAATCTATTTAATATTTTCAGATTGACGGAGTTGTAGCGGAGGGACGGTGAATGTGGATGTCTTGCCATGCAAAGTTTTCTCTATACTATTTTGTTTAGTCACATCTTGAGTTAAACACATTCTTACACATTCTTAATTAACGTGCTGCATTATTTTCTTATGAAACAAATGTTTGAGTCTTGTCCTTTGAGTTAAATTTTAATATGAATTTCTTAAATGTTTTTGAGCATTAACTTACCAATTTAATTCCGCTGCTAAATTTTATAAAATATGCATGTTTTTAGTCCAATTGCTAGATTATATAGTGTTTTCATCTAGGCCCCTTAAAATCGGGATGTGACAGAAGGGGTGGAAGAAGTGTTCTTAGGCAATCTCCTAGGTCCAGACAAGCCTCTAGCTTTTGTTCTTTTATGTACAACAACAAGGCTAGAAGTGCTTACCTCTTGCTCCAAGATAGCCTCCTTCTCCACAGCTGCCACTGACTGCTCTGACTGTTATGGGGTCAACATTGCAGTCCTATCCTTCTTGACTCGTACTCTGCTTGGATCATGCCTAGCCTTCGATCTTATTTCAGGCTCCTCATCATCTGATCTAAACATAGATCCACCAGATTCTTGTTGCTGATGTTGTTGTTCAAACTCCATTGACTTCTTTTTGAACAAGAACTTGCCTTGATGGAATCTCTTGTGGGGACTCCAATCGACTTTAATTTTAGCAAGAGTCGGCAGTAGAATGCTCAGTTTGTTTCCAAAGCCCAACATAGCTTTAATGGAAAACTCCTTGGACTCCTCATCAAATAACACTTTGTCTTTCTCACTCAGCAGCCTTTCAAGGAAGAATCCTTGCCAATCACCATCCACACGATCAATGATTGCCGCTATGACACGAATTTTCAAATTTGTAAGAGCATCTTGGCTGTGATGTTGCCCTAACAAACATTTTTCAGCAACGTCCATTAACCATCGAAGAGGAGCTGGAAGAATAGCCTTCTTGAGATTTTGCAGAGACTTAGGTTCTTCTCCAGTCCATCTACCCACGCACACTTTCTCTCGCCCTTCCATATAACTCAAATTATGTACTGGACCGTCGGGTAGGTCGAAAGCAATCGCCAAAATTTCTCTTGTCAAGGATACTCTGTTCCCTGAAAGCATCGAACGAACAACATTGTTGTCGCTATGGAGCTGTAGATAGAATTCCATTGCCTCAGGTTCAAAAACCATCTTGGGGAAGGATTCTAGGAATTTCCGCACACCGCACTCTTCGCACATCGTGAGAATAGCTTGATTCTCTGCATTTTGCCTTCCGATGAAGAACACAAAGTTTTCCACAAAAATGCCCTTTTCTTTGATCCATTTTGTCGGGTTAAAGGTACCTACAACTTCTTTAGATTCTTTCATGATATCGAGAATCGCCATTTGATAGAAGTGTAGAAATGTAGAAGATAGAGTAGTAAGGTTTGAGAAAGTTTTCAAGCTCATAATTTCCAGAAATGTAAAGTGAAGAAGATGAAGTGTTAGAGATCGTGGATATTGAATTCAAAACAAATCTAGGGCTTGGATTGAATTAATGTCGCACGGTGTGTGGTTTGGATTGAGTCTTGAGATGTGTAATTTTAAAAAAAAACGTTCCAGATTCAATAAAACCCTTTCCAATTTTTGGAGCCAACTGTGATTGATAAATACACCATAAAAATTAGGTCAAAAATAGAGGAGTTTATTAATCTTCTCTATTAATAATCCAATTTTGAACAGATCTTGACTTAGAATTTTCTAAGGCAAAATACTGTTCTGATGTCTATCAACACAGTTGTTTCCAAGCACACTTCACTTCATTTTCTTGCTTTTATAATAATGAAATTTACTTATCTGGGTTCAGTTGAGTACTGTGATCAACTGAGTACACTTTTTGAGGATCAGACCAGTAGTCGGGTCAGCACAGTAATCCTCAGATCAGTTCCCCAACTTTTCTGATTGTGATTTTCTCGACATTTTGAGCACTTTTTGGTATCAGCACAGTACTCTCAGATCAGAACTGTGATTCAGATCAGTTCTCTGTAGAAAGATTATCTCTGTAAGCAGATCAGTTTTGTAGACAGATTATTTCAGTAGTCAGATCAGTTCTGTAGGCAGATTGATTCTGTAGTCAGATCAGTTCTGTAGACAAATTAATTTTGTAATCAAAACAGTTCTGTAGACAGATAAATTCTGTAGTCAGAACAAGTCTGTAGATAGATTAATGTTGTAATCAGATCAGTTCCCCCTTCAATGGAGAACTCATCTTCTGTGCCTGTTTCACTTTGGTAGAAATGTCAGTTTATGTAATTTTGGTGAACTACAATACAGATCAGTAAGGAATAATTAAAATAAGGTCTTTGCAAGGTTTGTTCTAAGGTGACTAGTGCTCTGAGTCAACAGAAAGGATATTTAAGGAATCATGGATTCCCCCTTAAATGTATATTCTCAATTCCCTCAGCTTTACCAGCTTCCTCATCGGGATTAGGCACCTTAGTGACCTTTTTACCTGATTGTGATGATTGTAGTGGTCTTGGCATGGTCTATCTCTCTGAATTACCCTCTCTGGTGTACTGTTCTTGGTATCAGCTCAGTACCTGAAATGTTAGTACAGATCTCTATATACATGCAGGATCCATGTATATCAATCCTAAACTTATACAAAGCTCTCTAAATCTAGTTTCAGCCAAAGGTTTTGTAAAAATGTCAGCTCTCTGAATATCAGTATGGATCTTTTCCATCCTTATGTTCTTCTTTTCAACATGATCACGAATAAAATGATGTCTCACATCAACATGCTTACATCTAGTATGAAGAACAGGATTTTGAGTGATGGCAATTGCACTATTGCTGTCACAGAATATAGGTACATTAGCAGTATCCTTTAGATATTTCAGCATCCTTTTAGCAGTTTCCACATGACTTTCTTTGAGATTGGCCTGAAATCTAGCACATACATCTACTGCAAATGCAATATCTGGCCTACTAGCACATACATCTACTGCAAATGCAATATCTGGCCTACTAGCAGTTAAATAGAGTAAAGAACCAATTAGAGCTCGATAATAGGATTGGTCAACACACTTACCTCGATCATCTGGATCCATTCTGTATGTAGGTAGCATTGGTACTCTAACTGTTTTACAGGTCTTGATACCAAATTTATCTAACAGATTTCTTGTATATTTTGCTTGATTGATAAAGATACCTTCAGATGATTGTTTTACTTGAAGGCCCAGAAAGTATGTCATTTCACCCATCATTGACATTTCAAACTTACTTTGCATGAGCTTTGAAAAGCTTTCACTCATGTTTTTGTTAGGTGAACAAAATATGATATCATCCACATAAATTTGGACAAGTAAAATGTCTTTACCTTCTTGTCTTCTGAACAAAGTACGGTCTACTTTGCCCTTAGTAAAACCATTTTCAACTAAGAATAGTGAGAGAGTGTCATACCAGGCTCTTGGGGCTTGCTTCAGACCATATAGTGCTTTCTTCAACCTGTATACTTGATTACCATTCACCTCAAATCCAGGAGGTTGTTCTACATAAACTTCTTCAACAAGTATACCATTTAAAAATGCACTTTTAACATCCATTTGATACACAGTGAAATTCATATAAGCAGTATAGGCAAGAAATAATCTTATAGCTTCTAGTCTAGCTACAGGGGCAAATGTTTCATCATAATCAATACCCTCAGCTTGAGAGTAGCCCTGAGCAACTAATCTAGCCTTATTTCTAATAACAAGATCATTCTCATCTTTCTTATTTTTGAAAATCCACTTAGTACCTACCACATTGTGATCAACAGGTCTCTTTACAAGTTCTCATACATCATTTCTAGTAAACTAATTTAATTCATCTTGCATAGAAATAATCTAGTTACTATCAGCCAAAGCCTCTTTTACAGTCTTAGGCTCAATAGAAGATAAAAAGCAACACCAGCAAAACAAAGAATTACTAGGTTCTGCCTTAGAATCAAACAGTTGTCTTCTAGTTTTGACACCTTTACCAGACTCACCAATAATCAGATCAGTAGAATGAGCAGATTTCCATGTTTTTCTAGTTTTAACAGGAACAATCTCATCATCAATATCATTATGCATATCATTATCATTGATATCAGCAGTTTCATTCACAGGAGAACATTCAACCAGATTAGGCATGTCAATAGGTCTAGAAGACTTACCATTGTCTTTTACCTTTCCTACATCATCATTTTTCCTTAGGATATTTAGGAATGGGTTATAGGCTTGCACATATTCATAGACTTCAGAGTCTTCATCATCTTTGTTGGTTTGAATTTTCAAATCATCAACTTTCTTACTGAGTTGATGGTCAGTAGAGTCTTGTACAACTTCATCAAATACAACATGGGGTGTTTCTTCCACACATAGAGTAGAGTAATTAAATACTCTAAATGCCTTGCTAGTAGAGGAGTATCCTAAGAATATCCCCTCATCTGCTTTTGCATCAAAAGCATTTAATTTGCTCTTCCCATTGTTATGAATGAAACACTTACATCCAAAGATATGAAAATATGAAACTCTGGGCTTTCTACCTTTCCATACCTCATATGGTGTTTTACCTTGTTTAGAGCACTACTGTTCTGAGTATGGCAAGCAGTGTTGATTGCCTCAACCAAGAACTTTTGTGGTGTGTTGTACTCTACCAGCATTGTTCTGCATGCTTCTTTTAGTGTTCTGTTTCTTCTCTTAGCAACTTCATTCTGCTGTGGGGTTCTTGCTGCACTAGTTAGATGCTGAATTCCACATTTAGAACAATATTCTTTAATGTAGGAGTTAATGAATTCAGTCCCCTTGTCACTTCTGATCTTGACAATGGGCTGACCTTTTTCTACTTGCAACCTCTTTAACAGATCTGGTAGTTGAGTTTGTGTATCACTCTTTTTGTGTAAGAAGATTACCCAAGTAAATTTTGAATAATCATCTACCACAACTAAAGTGTACCTTCTACCATTCAGTGTAGGGGGTTTTATAGGACCATGAAGATCCATGTGCAAGAGTTCTAAGACTCTACAAGTAGGTATTGATTTAAAGGAAACTTTTACCTGTTTACCTTTTTGGCATGCATCACACACTTGTGACTTGAAATAGATTTCATTAGGGATACCTTCAACAAAGTAATATATATCTTGCTATCTTATTAATTATTTTAAAGTTCATATGGCATATGCGTCTGTGCCATAGCCAGCTGATTTCTTTAGGACTCTTACTAAGAAGGCAAGCATCCCTAGGGCAGCTATTCCAATTCACAATGAAGACACTGCCTTGCCTTACTCCAACCAGTAGAATTGAGTGTGTTCTTTTATCCCAGATCTCACATTTGTTGCTTTTGAAGTAGACTTTATAACCCCTGTCACAAAATTGAGAGACAAATAACAAATTTTATTTCAAACCTTCTACATAGGAGACATCTTGAATCTCCACATCTCCATTCCTTATATACCCAAATCCTTTTGTGATTGCCATGGAACTATCTCCAAAGATCACCTTGGGTCCTTCTTGTTCATGGTAGTTAGATAGAAGAGCCCTGGTACCAGTCATGTGGTGAGAACACCCACTATCTATGTACCAAGTTTCTCCAACTGAACCACCTTTCTTGTATAGATCCAATCGACCCTACAAGAAGTGATCTTAATAATTTAGGTACCCTTTCTCTATTGGGGTCCTTGGGGGTTAGTGGTAAGAGGCACCCAAATAAACATTGAAGATTTGAATAATTGAGACCTCTTCAGTTTTCTACCATGCTTATCACAGAACAGTACTTTATTGACCTTATCAGAAGTATCATCAGACTTAGGATCTATTTTTCTGAGATAGCCTTTCCTTGGATCTATCCCTTTTTCAGTAAGATCAGTATGTTTGTAATAGTTCGAATAGGACCTAAAAGCATGTGGACCTTACGGCTTATAGATGCGTTTTGGTCTTTCTTCTTCAATGATATCATAAGATAAAGGTGGAGGATAAAGAACAGGTTTGTTATGATAATGAGGGACAAATTTCCTAGGTTTAGTTGAGTACAGCTGAGACTGCCTTATAAAATGTGGTCTAGGTTGTTTCCAACTTGCCTGTGCTTGTCTTGACCTACTGTGCAGAGTTTGCCTCTTCTGATTCCAGGACTGTTCTGCTCTGGTCAGAGGAGTAAAACTCTGCTGGTATTGTTGGGAATAAAATGAGAAGTTTTGATTAAAATGAGTAAAACTCTTAGTATGATAGATGCATAAGTTTAGGGGGAACACATGCCTAGAATATTACAAGAAGCAAGTCCCCTCAAGGCTCAGAATCAAATTGACGTCAAGACTGCTGAATGCACTAAATGGACAACTATGCTGATCAAGTCAGCTCAGTTGTATACCAATCCATCTGAATATCATAAGGATTCAATGAACCATCAAGACTAAAGTCTACTGATGTAAATGTCATGAATCAGAAGATGTGAGCAGCAGAATTCTCTCAGCACACTTGTACCAGAACTGCTGCAAGAGAATCCCAACTGTGCTGATAATTAAGGTCAACACTACTGAATCAAAGCCATGAAAGCTTAAAGATCATCAAAGACACATGTATGGAAAGAGAAAGAGCCAAGGCATCTGAAGAGCAAGCCAACATTGCTGATAAGCAAAGCCTGCTGACAAATAAGTAGGATTGTCCAAGTGATAAGGAAAGTTGTCCTTATAATAAGACTAACTATCAGAAGTGATGTCCATGTTTGATCAAGTGAATTTTGAAGTCAGATATTGGGAAGAGTGCTTCAAAGTCAAGACAAAATGCTCACAACCGTTTACTTCCCAAATTAAGGACATGTCACAATCAAGAAACTGTCTTCCAGCTGCAGAATTCAAAGGAGACATTTATAGACAATTGAGGCTGTCTTTCCAACGGGCAAATCCTCAATTTTGTCTATAAATACAGAAGTGTGGAGACCATTTGAAAGCATCCAACTATCCTGCAATCTAGAGGAAACCTCAAGCTCAAAGCTTCAAGCTTTCAAAGATCATCTAAGTTTCCAGAAATACTTCTTCTAAGCTGCACTTGATTGTATACCCATACAAGCTTATAGAGATATCCTATCCTTTTACACTGAGCTCATTGTAAAGGATATCTCAAACTAGTTGGAACCAACACCAACCCTTATACCTTTCCAAAAGAGAGATAGAAGGTTGTTGTAGTAGAAGTGGTAGGAATTGACTGTTGAGAGAAGAACAGTTCAATTCTGAGTTGAGAAGAGAGTACTAGGACTCTGATATCCTAGGGATCAAGGCACCAAGGAGTGTTGTGGTTGATCAAGTGCACCTTGGCACTGATATACTTAACACTGTGCAAAACAGATTTGGACAAGTTCCCTGAAATATCAGTTTATGAGATAAGAAGATTTCAGTAATTAAAGGAGTTTAAACTAAAGGGCCAACCACTATTCCGCACATATAACTCAAGTAGATAGTTATTCAACTAAGTACTCAATAGTACTTAGTAGTTTGATTATCTTCTAAAGAGTTAATCATATCAGCAGAGTTGTCCAGGACAACCTTGCTGAACCAATTTTGGTTAAAGTTTGAAAAGATTTGCATACAAGTGTATTCCCCCCCCCCCCATACACTTGTTATATACTCCTTTCAGGACCAACAAGTGATATCAGAGCAGGGGTACAAAGACCATTGCTTCTGAAAATCCATCTTGATTTTCAAAAACACATTTAGTGTGGTTACTGAACTGGTACGTCTTTCTGAAATCTTGAATATTTATTGTCTAACTCTATATTTGAGATATGGCAAGAGGGAACCACAACAACAATCAGAACCAGCAGCAGAATCAGAATCAGAATCTAAACCAGAATCAGAACAACAATGTTGTTATTCCTCCTGATGTTGTTCAAGGCATAAACAATATGGCTCCAGATCCAATCAACCATATCTCACATCATAAATTGCCAATGTTCTCAATTGAGAACTATGACTTTTGGAAGATAAGGATGCGAGCTCATCTTGCATTCCTCCACATTGAAATGCTAAGAGTCATCACCAGGGGTCCATTTATATTCACTCAAGTCAACCCCAGGATTACTGATGCTCAGAGGGCAGATACAAGGGATGAGATCCCCAAGGATGAGGATGATCTCACAACTGAAGAGATCGAGGAGAGATAATCTCAATTATCTAGCTATGAACACTCTCTACTAAACAATTCCAGATGCAATTATGGAAAGTGTCTACCACTGCACAACTGCCAAGGAAATATGGGATACTCTTGCAGAAATGTGTGAGGGTACTGAAAAGATTAAGGAGAATAAGCTCCAAGTGGCTGTGCAGAAGTTTGAACAATTCACAATGGAGTTAGATGAGTCCATTGACAAGTTTGCTGGTAGATTCACAGACATAATGAATGAAATCAACTCATTGGGCAAGGTGTACTTCAAGAGAGAAGTTGCACTAAAGATTCTAAGAAGTCTCACTCAAAAGTGGGATGTATATTTTGTAATGATGTAGAATACCAAGGATCTCTCTACCATGCCCATGCAACAAATCTTCTCAGAACTCAAGGCTTATGAGTTTGATCTCAACAGAAGAAAGCCTGTTGAGGAACCTTCATTACCAACCAAAGGAGTGGCATTCCAAGCCAAAGCTGCTGAACCTGAAATGCAGTCCACTCCTAGATCATCAAAGTCAGTCTCCAAGGCTGAAATGAAGGAAGAGCTAGCCCTCATGGCTAGAAGGTATGACAAGTTAAACTCAAGGTTTGGTAGATACAAGAAATTATACCAAGATAACAAGGTCAGGAGAAGGTACAACTCTCCTGAAGCCAAGGCTGAGGACAAAAGGCCTGAAGAAAGAAGATCAGAGGACAAGTACTCTGATAGGAGAAAGTCCAGCAGAGCTGAAGCTTCATCATCTAGAAGAAGAGATGAACCAAGGAAGGATGATGATGAAGACTTGTGCTACAACTGCAAAAAGAAAGGGTATTTCCAGTATGACTGCCCTGAACTCAGCTCAAAAGAAAGGAAGGAGAGACAAGCTAAAAGAGACAAGAAGTTCACCAATAGAAAGGCCATGATGGCTGGTGATGAGTCTGAAAGTGCTGAAAGCTTCAACTCTTCTGATGATGGACTGTTCTCAAACAGTGATGATGATGATGTGTGCAACATGGCCATAGAGGATGATGAGGTATCCTCTACTTCTAGCTCACCATCATTTCTATCACAAAACACTAGTGAAGTCAACCTGAAACTTTCTTTTGGAAAGTTGATGGAAGATTTCACTAGACTGCAAGAATTTCATGAAAATTGTGTGAGAGAAAATGAAAGGCTATCAATCGAACTTGCAAAACCTTCTGAATCAGTAGTTGATGTCAAGTCTACTGAGTTGTATCAACAAGTCTTGAGAGAACTTGATGAAGCTTCTCTCAGGATAGTTGATCAACAAAAGCCGCTTGATGAACAATTACTTGTTCAGAAGAGAACAGACTTTGAGCTAAAAAATCTTCAAGCTAAATTTGACAACCTCTCACATGAGTATGACATTCTTAAAACAAGTGAAGAAAGGTTAAAAACGAAGATGTCTGTTTTGAACAAATCCTCTAAAACAAATGAAGACTAGGCAACATGTACTTGTGAACTTCTTGTGTGATTCTCTCTTTTGTAGAAATGACTAGGCAGAAATGATTCTCTCTCTTGTGTGATTGACTTCTTAACAAATTGTTGTCGACGAGAATGTATATGGTCAACAAACGATTGATGAAAATTAAAAAAAAAATTAATTTTTTTTTACAATTGTTGATCGACCATATACACTCTCGTCGATAAATAGTGTTGTAGACGAGAATGTATAAAGTCGAACCTGGCGTATCAAAATTAAAAAAAATATATATATATATATATATATATATTACATACCTGCTTGTTCCGGCGAAGGTGGTGGAACAGCGATGGAAACGACGGATCAACGGTGGAAGCCGATGGAGTAGGGGAGAAGCTAGAGAGAAGCTCTCCTCTCCCTCTAAAAGTCGTGGCTCCACCCTAAATTCTTTAGATTTACAGTTATACGCGTGTAACATCTTATATCATGGTATAACATTGTAGATGAAGGATACGTGTAACTATTTAGTAAATTTTAATTTGGTCTTCATCTGACGTCGGGACTCGGGGGACCGAGAATGAAACATTGAGGGGGACCAACACTAAAAAAATATGTAATTAAATACTTTCTCCGTTTTGAAAAAACTATCAATTTTTTTTCACCAGCTTTAATAAAAACTACTTATTCCTTCTTTGACAAACTACTATCTCACACATTTTTATTATATTTTTCACTCTCAATCACATCACCTCTAATACATCTACTTATTTTATTATATTTCTTAATCTTCGTACAAAGCTAATGGGTAGCTTTCACAGAAATATAGCATTAAACTTACCACATGTTAAAATTTAAAACATCTTTATTTCATATATATCATAGAAATTATATATAAGCGAATTTATGTTTAACCTTTTCACAATCTTCTTTTAATTGATTAATTTAAACGTTAATTATGAATTAAATATTTAAAAAATAATTCAATAATAAACTAATAAATAATAAAATAAATGATATATAAATATAAATTGAAATAGCAAACATGTTGCTAGTTGCAATTGCAGCAAGATAAAAAGCGGGTTTTATTAATTTCAAAGGAATTAATCAATGAAAAATGGAATAAATAAGTCCAGTTTATGTTTGGTGGGCTGTGCTCTTAACCCCATAATTTTAAATACAAAAATAGATAAGTATAAAATGACTAAATACCCCTTATATAAATAGAAAATAAATTAATTTTATAAAAATTGAAAAAATCTAAAAAAATAAATCGTCAAAAATAATTAAATAAAATAATAAAAGAAATCAAGAATACATGTATTGAAAAAGATAAATAAAATCTAAAAAAATATTTTTTTATAAAAATACCTAAATTTTCAAAAATTGATTAAAGCTAAAAAATTAATTATTTTTGAAGATTTAGTTGATTTTTTTAATATTTTAAATTTTTATTTAGCTTTGTTTTATTTTTAAAGATTTAATTTTTTGTCTAATTTTTTTAATTTATTTAAGGCTAAGTTGATTTTTCTTTCATTTTTTAATTTTTTTAAGTTTTTTTTTTAATTTTTTTAATATTTTGTTAGATTAAGGGTAAATAGGAAAGAATTGAAATGTGTTTAGTAATAAAAATTAATTTTAAATTTTAATGGGGTGTGTTTAACATTTGTGGTATGTATAACATTTTATGGAGTGTTAATAGCCCCACCCTTTATTCATTGAACTGTCTTAGTTTACACCACTCAGGTCAACTCATTGAGAAAAAAAAATATTTCTTACTTTTTTATTGGGTTAATTTCATATAAATTCACGAACTTTAGGCTCAGACTCAATTTAATCCCAACCTTCAAAATTATAATAAAAAATCACAACCTTTGATGTTGTTTCAATTCGATACCTGTTTTTTTTTTCTCCGGTCAACAAATGATGACGTGGCTCATCGGAGAATGTCTGTTTTTTTTTCTCCGGTCAACAAATGATGACGTGGCTCACCGGAGAATGTCTGTTTTTTTTTCTCCGGTCAACAAATGATGACGTGGCTCACCGGAGAATGTGTATATGTGTCGCATAATATTATACACATTATTTTTTAATTCCACGTCAAATTACATGTAAT
Source organism: Galeopsis tetrahit (assembly GCA_963675135.1). Lineage (NCBI taxonomy): Eukaryota > Viridiplantae > Streptophyta > Magnoliopsida > Lamiales > Lamiaceae > Galeopsis > Galeopsis tetrahit. Next base: position 56,718,970 of record OY776128.1, read on the forward strand.
ATATGTGCCACAAAAATCACAATCTTTAATTTGATGTTGGTTTTTTTGTTTTCAATGGTTTGTTTGTTTTTCTTTGATTGTAAAAATATTTTATTTGTATTTATTAAAGTGTAATTTAACTTTTAAAAGTTGTTATTTATTATGCTTAAGATGTGTAATTTCATTTTAAATTTAAAAAACAATTAAAATATACTTTAATACATTATATATTATGGGGCAAATATACACACTTTTCGGCGAGCCACATCATTAATATTTGTTGGTCGAAGAAAAAAAGTATGTATCGATTTGAAACAATATTAAAGGTTGTGATTTTTTATTATAATCTTAAAGATCGTGATTAAATTGAGAGCGGGATTAAAGATGGTGTCTAGTAAATACATGTAAATTGAAAATGATATAATAACTAGAGGGAAGAAGACAGACTTGCCTGATGCCATCATCTGAGTAATATAATATTATGGTGACGATGGGGAACTCGATTTTAAGTTGGTTGATATATAGCTAGTTGGAGAGCAGTGTTGTGGGAAATAACAAGAGCATTCACACTCTTCAAACATCCCAGTGCGTCGTAGGCTAACGGATTAGAAGTAGGTAAGGCTGTTAGGATGTAAGGGTAGAGCAGCCTTTCCGGAAATTATTATTCGTCTCCCACCCATCTCGATAAGTGTCTATATACGCACGAAAATTAAAAAATAATAAGTGAATTGAAGATGTTGGGATAAAATGCAAATTTAAGTAATTAATTACTCTGGCAGCGTCGATTTGAGCTCGTACTATAGCAGGCACGTAAGTTATAACTTCAAGAATGGACTTGCCCTGTATTAATGCGTAGGCGATATCATGGGCTTGGGGGTTCACCAGCAATATGACAGAGTTTGCAACTCTATTTGCAGATTCTGAATAATTATCAAAATAGATCGAGTTAGTTATTTAAATATCAAATGTAATTAAACGTCTACGCTAAGATTTGAAGGATAAATATATACTTAAATGAACCTGTATTATTTGAGGAAAGTGATGCTAGATATGTTCTGAACCAATTTATTTGAGAGGTAAGAGAAGTAGCATAAGATGGAATAGTAATGCCCCTTTCTCTAAAAAACTGACGATCAAGAGCTGGGCTTCCTGCTACCGAAAAAACGACACCGTCCGAAGAAGAATTAGAATTACCCAATGACAAGTATGGTCTAATGTTTGGGAGGCAAGCAAAATCAGCTGCAAGGCATTAACAACAAGAGATCAATTATTATTTCAAAGTAATAATTAAAAAAGGTAAATATAAATATACCAGCATAGTCAGCTTCAATACGACCATCGCACCAACGGCCGGTAGGGGTACCAGGAAAAGTTGTACCATAAGGAAAACGTGCAGCCGGAAGAAGAGGGAGAATTCGAATAGAGTTGCCGGTGTCGCCGAATCCATCACCAAATTCGTACAAGTACTGATCCCGGCATCTGGTGGTGTTTTGGGCACAAGTAATTGTAAGAATAAGCAAGAAAAAGGTTATGAGGATTTTCAACCTTTTAGTCTCAACTGCGGCCTCCATGGCCATATAACTCAAAGATCCAATTATAAAAAGTAAAATGCCAATAATTTAAATCGCCTACAGCTATTTTATATTATGTAAAAGTTCAACTCTTTATATAGATAAAAGATTTTATATGGGAAAATATCACTTTTGGTCACTGAACTTTACCACTTTTCACATTTGGTCACCCACATTTCATCATTATCAAAATTGATCACTCACTTATTCGTCACTATCAAAATTGGTCACTCACTTATTCTTTCTCTATCAATTTTGATGCTGCTGTTAGAGAATACGTCATTTACTAACGGAGAAAAGGTTTTGAGCGCACAAATTTTATTTTCCCTCTTTTAATTCCTTACCCCTAAACTCTCAAACCTTTTTTTTTTTAATTTTACTGAATTTATCTTCAATTAATATTAGTGGTGTGTGGTTAAGAAGGCATTGTGGGCCGCTGCTAGAGCAACTAGAATTCAAAGCTTCAAGCAATAACTTAGATGAAAAAGCATATGACTGGCTTGTAAAGAGAAATTCTTCCAAGTGGTCCAGAGCATACTTCAATGCTTTTCCAAAGTGTATCTTGACCAATAACATGTGTGAGAGCTTCAACTCACTCATTCTTCCTGCAAGAGACAAATCAATCATCATCATGCTTGAAACAATCAGAAACATTATCATGGTGAGACTGCAAGTGAATAGAGATGCTGCAGAAAAAATGGGATGATGCAATATGCCCTAGAATCAAGTTGACACTACAAAAAAAATATGTAGGAAGCAGCTAAATGCATTCCTATGATATCAGATGGTTGACATTTTCAAATCATGGGACCATCCGACCAACACACTGTAGACATATCACAAAAATCATGCAGTTGTAGAAGATGGGATTTAACAGGGATTAATGGATGGATTTAACAGATGGCTGAAATAGCATGTTTATAGGGGATCCTGTTAAATCTCATCTTCTACAACTGCATGATTTTTGTGATATGCTACAGTGTGTTGGTCGAATGGTCCCATTATTTGAAAATGTCAATCATCTGATTTCATAGGAATGCATTCAGTGCTTCCTTCATATTTTTTTTGTAGTGTCAACTTGATTATAGGGCATATTGCATCATTCCATTTTTCTGCAGCATCTCTATTCACTTGCAGTCTCACCATGATCACTTGCAGTCTCACCATGATAATGTTTCTGATTGTTTCAAGCATGGTGATGATTGGTTTGTCTCTTGCAGGAAGAATGAATGAGTTGAAGCTCTCACACATGTTATTGGTCAAGATATCACAATTTGAAAAAGCATTGAAGTATGCTTTGGATTACTGGGAAGGATTTCTCTTTACAAGCTAGCCATATGCTTTTTCATCTAAGTCATTGCTTGAAGCTTTGAATTCTAGTTGCTCTAGCAGCTGCCCAGAATGCCTTCTTAACCACACACCACTAATATTAATTGAAGATAAATTCAGTAAAATTAAAAAAAAAAAAAAAGTTTGAGAGTTTAGGGGTAAGAAATTAAAAGAGGGAAAATAAAATTTGTGCGCTCACAACCTTTTCTCCGGTAAAGTTCAGTGACCAAAAGTGATATTTTCCCATTTTATATTAATGTTGAAATATGAGAAAAAATATATGATCATAAGCAAACAAAATATTCTTTAATTGAAGTTGACAAAATCAGCGCATGCCTCTAAAGTAGATTTTCTATTGTCAACTGATCTTAGGGTTAGGAATGGGTCACCCTACTCCATAGGGACTACAGCTCGATCTATTAAGTTGGGTCAGGGACTTAAATATGGGCCAGGCTATATACACCTCCATACTTGTTAAATATACTTCACTAATTTATGCACTCCTCAAAATCGATTATGTTAGATGTACTCACCTCAAATTACCTATTATACCCTTTCTTTCCTAAAATCCACTTTGATACATATACCCCTAACCTCTAGTTTCCCCTCCTCATTTCCTTCTGCTTCCCACCTCCACTCCCACCCCACCGTCGGCGGCCCCAGGGGCGGACGGATGTATATGTTGGGGAGGGCCATGCCCCCCTCAAATTTCTTCCCACATGTAGTTTAATAAACTAAGCCCAATCCACAAATTTCCATAAACGTATAGCCGACTTTTGTTATATAATTAATATTTATTTTATTATTTTAACTATTTTTTTAACTGTTTAATCTATAATTAGCGCTTAAAATTAAATATTTAATTATATTTAATTTTTTTGAGTCTATTAGGGATAAAAATGAGGTAACTATATATTATTTTAATATTTTTTAAACACACAATTAACTCATTAATAGTATTATATAAATAAAGAAAATTAGCCCCTTAAAAAAATTGTTGAAGAAAATATAATTAACAATTTTACATTACACTAAACAAAATAAATAAATAAAGTATTAATTATTTTGTATATTGTCAATATATTTAATGTATTAATTCTTTTTACCAAATTTAAATTGTCAATTATATTTTCGTAAATGTATTAATTTGGTAAATAAATAAACTCATATATATATATTAATGTTTTGGAACATTAATTTATTTTAAGCAACACATGTGAAATATTTTTCACATAAAATATGGAGTATATAATTAAGACAGTTTCTAAAATTTACATGTGAATTTGTATCTCATCCTATCTTAATTAACTAAATTTTATATGTAAAATATTTTATACTCCCTCCGTCCCAGGATTTTGTGCATGGTTTGACCGGCACGGAAATTAAGAAAATGGAATACAGTGATGTGTATGGTAGAATAAAGGAGGGGTATTATTGGTAATTCATTGACTAAATGGGTGGATATTTGACTAAAGTTATAAATTGAGTTAAGTTGTGGGCCCAAGTAAAATAAATGAGGGGTAATATTGGTAAAAATTATGTGAGTTATTTCCTTTTTTAGAGTGTGCAAATAATGTTGGGACGCCCGTTAAGGAAACTGTGCAAATAATCACGGGACGGAGGGAGTATAATTTTTTTTGTAATTTATTTTTGGCCCCCCCTAACTTTTAGTCCTGGGTCCGCCCCTGGCGGCCCCGTTGCCCACCCCACCACCGTCGTGCCCCTTCCATTAAGGATGCCCTGCAAGGCCGCGCCGCCTCCTCGCCTACCGAAGGTCGCGCCCGCCTCCAATTTGCAGGGCATCCGTCGCCGCTTCCAAGCGCCCAGCCGCCACCTCCTCCCAACGCCGTTTCGCACTCTCTCCTCCCTCGTCGTTGTTGACGCAGGTAGGTTTTTTTTTTATTTATGCACGCGGCGTCCCTCGCCCAACGCCGCCCGCCGCTCTCTCCTTCACCGCGCTGCCTCCTTCCTTAACGTCGTCGACCAGGTAGGTTTTTTGTTTTACATTTCTGCTCACACGGTGGCGGCGCACTCCCTTGCCCAGCGACACCGCCGCCTCCTCCCTCACTTCCACGGCCGCCCCTCCTTTTCTTTTTTTCCTTTCTCTTATGCATGTTTCTTCCTTTTTTTATTATTTTTCGACAACTCTTGGTCGAAAATATACACTATCGTCGACAATTATTTGTCGACGATAGTGTATTATTTCGACAATAATTTTTCGAAAATATTGATTTTTAAAAAATAATATTTCGATAAAAGTTGTGGACAAGAGTGATTTTCGTTGACAAACCAGTGTCAACAAAAAACACTCTCGTCGACAAACCAGTGTAAAAAAATGTATTATTTTTTTTTTAAATCTAAGTTTTTTTTTTTTTTCTAGTAGTGCAGCGGCGGTGGCTGCTCTTTCAAATTTTCAATTAGGGTTAGGGTTTAGAATTGAAAAGTGGAGGGGAGTGTATTTATATCAGTGTCATTTTAATATAATGGTAGTTTAAGTATTTTACATGATTATCAAATTAATAAATAGGAAGGTAGTTTAAGTGTGGAGGGGTATATAGCCTTGCCCAGCCCCTTAAATATTTCAGCTGCTACCCCTCTCTTCACAGCTAAATGGAATGGTGTGGGCCTACTTCATTCTTTTTTTTGTACGGCTATCTACACCTCCAGCTTTGTTAACAGCAAGCACTCCTCCTTTCAATTTATTAATTTAATAATGGTGTAAAAAATCTAAAATACCCTAAGTAAAACACTACTAAATGCACCCCCACTACTAACTACACACCCCTTTCAACCTATAAACTCTAACCCTAATTGCATTCTTCGCCACCATCACTTCCGGTCGCCACCGCCACCACTACCACATCTGGTGGCCAACTACATACAAACCAAAAAATAATTAAAAAAAAATACTTAGAAAAATTCCAGGATTTTTTTTTATAATTTTCGATAAACTAGTGTCGACAACCTATGCTCTCGTCGAAAAATTGTTGTCAACGAGAGTGGGTGTGGTCGACACTGGTTTGTCGAAAAAAATAAAAATAAAAATCGACAATTTTTGGTCGACCATATACACTCTCGTCAACAACAATTTATCGACGAGAGTGTATATGGTCGACCTAATATTGTCGGAAAATTTAAAAAAATGTTTTGTAGAATTGCAGAAATTAAGGAAGAAGAGTAAAATGCAATTTTGGTCCCACCATCCACGGGCACTCATGATTTTGGTCCCAACATTCTGAATTTTGGTCCCAAAAGGGAAAATCATTCTGAATTTTGGTCCCAAAGTTAGTCAACCTTAGCAATATTAGTCCCAGTATGCATATACCGGTGCGGAAATTGGCGCCTAAAACATCATTTCACCTATTTGGAGGGAATTTTCTTACCTGTTGGAGGGAAAATCAAGCACCTCTATATATACACACTCCAACCACACTCAAAACAACCTACTTTTTCACAAACATAAAAAAACAAAAAAATACAGAAACTCATGTCTTCATCTTCCACATCCATGATGAAAATTGTGGTATGTCATTGTGGAAAAGAAGCTCGCACGTGCATTTCGAAGCAAGAAAAAAGCAGAGGTAAACTGTTTTATACTTGTTCGGATTCACTAAGTGGTGTTGGATGCTCCTTTTTTGTTTGGCCCGATGAACACGAAATCCACGGACAAGGAATGTGTTCATACGGAAATGTTTCCGGGCATGGTGAGGAGAATTGACTCACTGTTGCTTGAAAATCAAGAGCTCAACAACTGCTGCACTAACCTCAGCAGCCGAAGGGACCTCCATCAAACAGATATTATCCTTTGTCGACATTTTTTTCTGAAACAAGTTGTCTAATAGTTCAAAATTGGTACTTCGGGTCGGAGCATTAAAAAGATTAACATAAAATTTTGTGATGAACTGTTGGATCACAGCCTGGTCCTTGCACAAATTATTATCAATGATCAAAGATTCCAAAGGTTTTCGAATTTTCCGCAACTGATTTAGTTTATGAAAGAATTTTGAGTTTCTATCTCCGTCTCGCAGCCATGTCACCCTATTCTGCTGCATGTAGAGTGTTTGTTGTCTCTTAAGACAATCGTTGAGAGCATGTTTAGTATGTGCTTCCATCCAAGACAGGTGATGCATGCGTGTATCCCTCATTCCCAATTCTACGCTGGACAACTAACAATTCCTCTTTAGCCCTCAAGGCACTAACATGAATATTTTGAAACACGTCCATGTTCCACTTCTTTAGAGCAATCTTCAAACGCTTCAATTTAAGCTTAACAAGTGTAATAGGGTCCGGGGAAGGCAAGAACTCAACCCATGATCTCTTAATAAGCGGCAGGCAAGTTGGATCCAGAAGCCACATCCTTTGAAACATGAACGAGGATTTGAAATGGGCCTTATCCAGAGTGCACTTCAAGAGGATCGGATGGTGATCAGATTGCACCCGTGGGAGTGCTGATGCCGAAACAGAAATCCAGAAATCTAGAAAATCTGATGTTGCCATAATTCTATCTAGACGAGAGGCTGAAAAAGAACCATTCTTAAGCCTAATAGCCCAAGTGTAGCTGGGGCCTGTAATCTCCAACTCCAGCATTTCAGAATCGTTCATGAACCCACGAAACTCTCTACAGGCAGTCGGATTTGGAGCTGCCATACTAATCCGCTCGTGTGAACCCAACATCGCCAATTAAACATAATGGATGAATTTGGAGGTACAATACGAAGTGCCACAATCTACGACGTTCACAATGGTCTGAAGCCGCATGTACAAAACCCAAATAATGTTGAAAATTGTTCACACAAGTACGAAGGACCAAAATCTGATCCGAGTATCCAATGACAGCGGAGGTATCCTTCAAATTTAAGGCTTACAAAGCACCCAAATATTAGGGTGCATCCACAACCGATGGTTCTCCGCAAAGAAAACCAAACCCAAAGACTCCCAATAACGGTCGCTAACAGTAGTAATACAAATTTTTGGTTCAACAATAACCAAAAAATATGGGCGATGACAGTGGCAATGACTCGTCAACAAAAGTTTTGAGTCATTATTGCCCACGCCCTGCACATTCCAGAAGAGAACAATCATGGATACCCTTGGAAATAGTCGTGCTCAGGCGACATATCTTCCTCCGAGTTCTCCCAGTCAGACTCAACCACATCTCCCCATCGACCAAGAGCCGCGTTGGCCATTTGTCTATATTTTGGCGAAGGTGAGTCATTCACAATATCCAAATACTTAATTGATTAATTTATAACTTTTCAAAAATTAAAATTTAATTTTTGTTCTTTTAAAAATTCCAATTGTAAATGTAACTTTTTTTAAATTGTAAATATAATTTTTTGTTACTTTATAAATCTAGAAAAAATTAATTGCAATATGGTATGTGTTTTGTTGTGGCATTAGGTTGATAAAATCTCATTAAACGATAAATTATATGAAGATAATACATCATATAATTATGTGGCATTTTCTTCTTCGTCGTCTTCGTTTAACCACCAAACCCTTTTCGACGTGGCTCTTTGTACCGGGGCTAACCACAAATCCCACACATCTAGGTTGTTATCTTCATCACTCCAATATAATATGCAACCATTAACACAACAATTAATCAATCATGTCAATCGGCAGACCTAAATCCTTCATCAGACTTGTGATTTGATGAAACGTTGTAGCATATAGGCACCTTATTACATGTAGGACAAATTTCACTGCGCAATTATGTCACTTGAGCATATATGCTCGTTGGAAAAGTTTGTTCTCAATCTTGGTGGTCACAAATCAAGCTAGTATTGAATGACAGTTGAGAGTGAGAATCACAACCATCATACAAATTTTGATAAATTGTACGTTTTCAGCATTAATTTCATAAACATAAAAGGGACAAATAAAACCTAATTTTTTTTTACCAATAAATACAAATTTTTATATCAAAATTTTCAAATCATCAAATAACTTTAAATGCCCATAAAATTTACTATTTAAATAAAAATAACCATCTTTAAAATTTGAATTCTTTTAAAATGTTAGAAATCTTTAAAATAAAATCTATCAATGTATGGATATAATATAATTGTAGATATAAAAAATCACCAAAAATATATAAATATATGGATATAATATAATTGTCCATTATTGTTCTCTCTCTATATATATCTGTGCGCGCGAGCATAATGCATGATCATTAACTTTAATATATTCTTGATTTTCAAAAGATTTACCTTTATATAAACATTAATTTATTTATATCAATCGCTTTATCTAAATTTATCATTAAAAATAAAAAATAAAAGCTTTAATTGTGGACGATTCAGATCGAATCAGGTTAGATTATAAATTTTTTATTTACACATTTTCATTTTTAATGAGATTTTTTATTTTTTTTTAATTTAATGAGATTTTTATAAATTTAATAAGATTTTTTAGACATTTTAATTTGCACATTTTCCAGTTTTTTAGAACTGTTGAATTTTTATTTTTATTTTAATGACATTTTCAAGTTTTTAATACACGCTCTAAATTGGAAATAAAAAATTGTTGGGACCAAAATTGCTAACAGTAGTCTAACTTTGGGACCACTTTTGTTCTTTTTTTTATTGTAGGGCCAAAAGAGGGAGTCTTAGAACCAAAAGTATGAGGGGCTGTAATTGTTGGGACAAAAAGAGTCATTTTATATATAATTGTAAGTTTTACAACATTGTAGGTGCGTGATACGCAATTAATTAGTAATTTTTCAAATATATTTATTGATCCATGACCGCGTCACAACAGACGTTATTACTTATTCCTAATACAATATCGTAATACATCGCCATCACAATATTTCTTGATCCATTGAAGTGTACTTATGTTTGTCTGCTTGCTTAAGAGGTGCAGTTAAGTGCGAGTAGGGACGGTCCAATCACAATATTCAAAATACGACGATAAACTTCTTGCGTGAAGTGCACGCCATCCAAAAATATGTATTGGTTAGGGTTAGGACAAACGGGCACTCCTGGATTTCCACAAAACCTTGCACTATCGTAATTATATCTTCCTCCAATTCCGCAACAAGCTCTCAGCCCTATATCCCCACCATCTGCACGTACAATTTGTATATTAGATGATATCTCTATAAATACACGGAAATTGAAATTGAAAATGATATACTAACTAGTTAAATTAAGAGAATTTACTACAGGAAAATTGACTTTTAATGATAGAAACGTTGTCATTGTAGTTTCTCTAGCTAAAAGTATTTAATGATTAAAATTGACTTTTAGTGACAATTTCTTGTCACCAAAGACTTTTAGTTAAAGAAGCAATAATGAGAAGATTTTCTTACTAAAAGTCATTTTTTTTATAGTCAAATATGTACAACTTGCCTGATGTGACCATCTCAGTAATAACATTCGTACTGATTGGGTAAGAATCGATATATAATATGCTGGCATTGGGGAACTCGATTTTAAGTTGGTTTATAGCTAGTTGGAGAGCAGTGTTGATGGAAATGACAAGAGCATTCACACTTTTCAAACATCCTATTGCATCGTAGGCTAAGGGATTAGTACTAGGTAAGGCTGTTAGGATGTAGGGGAAGCATCCGAGAGCAACCTTTCCGGAAATTACTATTCGTCTCGCGCCCATCTTGATAAGTGCCTATATTTTGAAACACGATAATTAAACAATAATAATACTCATGATAATGGGGATGGATAAAATTCAATTTTGGTCCCATGAGAATTTGGGCTCACGACAATGGTCATCATGATTTTTTTTAACAAAAACTGTCCCATGCAAATTCACCAGTCAAAACTAACCGATTTCTTAGGCCAAAACTGCTTCTGAAAAATTCTCACCGTTTTTGCAAAAAAAAAAAGGACCAAAAACGAACATGAGACCATAACTGTTTTTTCGAAATTAAATTCTCTGGCGACCAAAATTTTACCCGTTAAGGGATTTAATTTAAAGCACTACAAGTAAATAAATCAGAAGTAATTACTCTGGCAGCGTCGATTTGGGTTTGTACTATAGAAGGCACGTAAGTTGTAACTTGTTGAATGGACTTGCCCTGAACTAATGCATAGGCGATGTCACGGGATTCGGGGCTCACAAGCAATATGATAGAGTTTGCAACCCTACTTGCAGATTCTGATTAATTATCAAAATAGAGTTAGTTATTTAAATATCAAATTAAACGTGTCTACAATAAAACTTATAAATGGAACCTGTAGCATTTGAGGAAAGTGATGTTAGGTATGTTCTGAACCAAGTTATTTGAGAGGCAAGAGAAGTAGCATAAAATGGTATAATAATGCCCCTTTCTATAAAAAACTGACGATCAAGAACTGGGCTTCCTTCTACCGAAAAAACGACACCGTCGGAAGAAGAATTAGAAGAACCCAATGACAAGTACGGTCTTACGTTTGGGAGGCCAAGACCATCAGCTGCAAGACATTAATTTAAAGTTATAATTTAGAAAGGTAAAACTGTATAAAAAATACTAGCACTAATAAATTTTATGAGGAAATTAAATATGTATGACTATGATCAGTTTGAAGTAATTAAAATAATATATGATTACCAGCATAGTCAGCTTCAATACGACCATCGGACCAACGGCCGGTAGGGGTACCAGGAAAAGTTGTACCATAAGGTAACCGTGCAGCCGGAAGAAGAGGGAGAATTCGAATAGAGTTGCCGGTGTCGCCGAATCCATCGCCGAATTCGTAAAAGTACTGAAACGGGCATCTGGTGGTACTAGTGTTTTGGGCACAAGTAGTAAGTGTACCTGCAGATGCAAGAATAAGCAATAATAAAGTTATGAGGATTTTCAACCTTTTAGTCTCAACTGCGACCTCCATGGCCATATAACTCAAAGATCCAATAATAAAAAGTAAAATGCGAATAATTTAAATCGCGTACGTACAGCTAATATATATTATGTAAAAGTTCAACTCTTTATATAGATAAAAGATTTTATATTAACGTTGAAATATGAGAAAAATATATGATCATAAGCAAACAAAATATTTTTTAAGTAAAGTTGACAAAATCAGCGCATGCCTCTAAAGTAGATTTTCTATTGTCAACTCTTAGGGTTAGGAATGGGTCACCCTACTCCATAGGGGTCTACGGTTCAATCTATTAAAACTCGGCTCGTTTAATAAATAAGTTGGACTCAAACTTTTTTTTAAGCCTATTTAATTAAATAGATTGGACTCCAACAGGCCGACATATTTAAATATATATATATATGTGTGAGAGAGATAATTAAATAAAGTAAGAATGTTCAGTAATATATACTAACTACTCAATAATTATAGTTGTAATGTTGAAAAAAACATTTAAATAATTTATTTATTTTTAGAACATTTGATAAATTTGTTATTACTTTTATTTCTTTATTTTTTTGAGATTTAAAGAGTCGATTTGATGATAATAAAATGTTGTAGGATTTTTTTTTAAATGCATTAATAAAACTAAAAATGACTTTAGTGTCAAACCTATTTATTAAAAAAATCAGATTAAGTCTTTAAAAAAAAACTATAAGAGGCATGGATCAAGGTTGGACCTAAAATTTATGAATTGAACCAATTTTTTTTGTAAAACCTACCTAAATCTGACCTATTCTCACCCTATTAACTTTACAATAGTACTCCATTAATTAAAAGCACATAAAATTAAATGTGCATTTTAGGTGTATGAAAAATCTTGCTAAGAATTCTATACAATTCTCAATTAAATTGCACAATTTTCAAGCATACACTTGGGACCAAATATAATTAATTCCAGGTGACAAGACGAGTGGAAATATCAAAACTTTAAATTTATGAAAATATGTATGAATTAAATTTTAAACAATTATAAAAATTTAAATAACAAATTTTAAATACATAAATTTTAAAAAATAATTTGAATAAATTTTATATATGTGATAAATTTATTTTAGTACACCGAATTAATTAGTTGGAATTAATATTAGTACACCGAATTTATTAGCACACCGATTTTTTTGGAATTTAAAAAAAAAAATGTTATTGCATAAAAAGGTTTTCTGATCACCTGTGTCAAGTCACCTAACTGATATTTTGTATGAGTATAATTGTATTGGGTGACAAAGTGGGATAGCTCAAGTGGTTAGAGCACCACTACCTAGGCCTTAGATCCTGGGTTCGAGTCATGGGTAAGGGAAAAGGGGTGGGTATTTAATGTAATTCAAAAAAAAAAAAAAATTGTATTCGGGTTTTCACAAGTTTTAGAGGAGTTTAAATGTAAAAGGTCAACCAGCACTAGATTTGTCTTTTGTCCACTGAACTTACGGTTTTAGTGATTAGCATGTTTATTCCCCTCATACACGTGTAAACACTCTTTTTGGATATATATATATATATATATATAAGATTTTTCGAGCCTTGGAATAAATTTGTGAATTCGTTCCGACCTCGAGCGCCCTATAAGAGGGTCCTCGCCACTCTAGCACGTGCTTCTTGACATGTATTTTCTAAATACTCTCCTCTCAAGTGTAAGAGGGTCCTCATAATATTAGTAAGTGTCCAATTAAATATCGAACCAAGGACTAGTATTGGGATTATATTTGTGTAATATTCTGTATAGGTTTAGGCCCTGTTATTAAATAATATTATGGGCCTCTTTAGTATAGGTTTGGCCCATGTAATTAGTATATTTATGTTGGTCCTTGATGGAGTATAACACAAGTGTATTGGGGGGGAATGCACTTGTGTATGCAAATTCTTTTCTTTTAACAAAACTGGTCTTATCAGGCAGGTTGTCTCACAACTGGCCTGAGTGAAATTTGATAGATACTTGTCCTACTGATTACTAAAGAGTGATCAGTTGGCTAAATATCTAAAAGAGTTGCTAAGTGCGGAATGTGGTTGGGCTTTGACTTAAAGAAATACTCCAAGTTAATTTCTGAAAAGATATAGTTATCAGGGACTTTGTCCAAAACAGTTTTCCTTAAACTTACAAGTTTTACTCTTTGAAATATGTTTGAATATGAATGCAATAAAGAGTGCAGTAAGTAAAAGACACACAAACTTATAGTGGTTCAGAGACTCAAGCTCCTACATCCACTTTGCCTGATTGAACAGGATAATTCCTTCACAATGGAATTAGCTTGTTTTATAGTGCCAAGGTGCACTGATCAACAACACTCTCTTAGTGTTTTGATCCCTAGGATAATCTGAGTCCTAGTGCTCAATCTCTCTAAGTTAAGACTGTGTTTCACTCTAACAGTCCTTAACTCCTCACTTCTACAACAAACACTCTTCTTCACTAAATGAGATAAGGTTTGAGGTTTGGTTCCAACTAATAGAGATATCCTTTACAATGAGAACAGATGTAAAGGCTTAGGATATCTCAATGCTAAGCTAAGATGTTTACAAAGATTGGCTTAGCTGACTTGAAGTGATTCAGGAAACTTGGAATACTTGAGAATAGCTTGGTTTCCTTTGAAAGCTTTATATGAGTTTGATAGCTTATTGTTGGATGCAGAATCCCTTTGATCACTTCTGTTTATATAGTCATGTTTGAGCAACTATCCGTTGGAGAGATAGCATTTCAAACATTTCTATTTGCAGCTACATTGAAACGGCTAAGTAGCTTGACTTCCTTTTATCCACTGTGTAAAAGGGGTCTTCAATGGTTGCTTGAATGAATGTGTTGACTTCTGAAAAATGCGGCTGAGATGACTTGTGACAGTTTCCAAATAAGCACACTTTCCAAGGTTGATTTGTGGCAGAATCTACACTCAACCAACGGTCAGATGGGACAAGCTCCCTGAACATTCTTGCTGCAGTTTTAGAATGTTCCAATATTCATTCAATGCTTCACTCTTTAATGCTCTAAGTCTTCAATGCTTGGTTCAGGCATGATTGGCAATAAATGCTTCATTGAATGTGTCTTCTGTAAGCTTTTGACAGTTAATTCTCTTGATCATTTGCACTTCAACTGTCTAGATCTTTTGCATTTAAGAGCACAGCTTCAGTGTTCTTGATCTCTTCAGCCTGGTTGTCCACTTGTTCAGTTGTCCTGATGCTTCAGCAACTTTGGCCTTAAGACTTAATACCTATCAAGCTTTCTAACATGTAGCTTTGGACAACTATCCTGAACTCTAAAATCTCACAACATTTCTGAGATTTTTAACTTAAGCATTCTACATACTCAAGTGTTCTGGGACAACTTGCCTGAACAATAACTTGAGCATATCTCAACTGATTTGTACATCATCATTCAGGGGTTTTGGTATCTAGATCAAAATCATTTTATTCCCAACAATTTCCCCCTTTTTGATGATGCCAAAACCTATTACAAAGGGACCTTGACTTATACTGTACTTTACCTTCAGGATCAATGAACTGGTCAACTTTCCTGAAAGACACTGTTAGCACAATAAATCAAGTATATGTAATATCAAGTTAGTTGAGATAATGAGTTGTTATCTCTTGATAGAAAATCATTGGTCCTTTTATATATCATGGAGCATTACAGATCAAAAGATTCAAAAGGACACACTAACTGATACAAGTAAACAGAATAACAACAATTAACATCAATCAAAAGCAAGGATAGGGAAGAGATAAACTTATACATCAGAGAGTTCCATCATCTTGGGGAGCAATGCCATATTGAGCCCAGACCCTTTTCTTCAGCTCCCAAACATCCTTGTTGGAGCCTCTAGGGCCTATTTTCATCTTCTCCATCTTCATGATGTTGATGAACTCCTCCAGAATCTTTCCCTCATCAATCAAGTTCCCATTGAACTTAGGAGGCATGTACAGAATTGGACCAGGGGCCTTGAACTCAACTCTTGCCATATCAGCTGCTGCAAACAGCTTCTGGTAGAGGTCCCTGTGGTTCTCAAACATGAATTGAACAAAGACTTCATCTACACTCTCTCCAAGCCACTTCCCAATGACATAGAAGTCATATACAAAACTTCTCTTGGCCTCCTCCCATTCATCATTCAGTGAGATTGGAACCCACTTATCATGGTGAGGGTACTGAGTGTCCCATCTTTGCAGCATTTGAGGTTTGAGCCTTCTGTATGAAGCTCTCCTTCTTGGGGCTCTGAAATTTGCCCTTCTTTCATCCCTTGCCTTGTTGGCCTCAACCAATTGCTCCATCCTCTCTTTAGCTCTCTGAAGAGCTAGCTTCTCTTGGGTTTCTGGATCTTTTCCAAAACCTTCTTCAAATAATTTAGAGGGATCATCAGCAAGTTTGGGCACACCAACTTCAGGCATTCTTTCCTGGACTTCTTCTTCAGCTTCTTCTTCTTCAATTGCAGGCATCCTGGCTGTTTTCTTTAATCTCTTTGATTGCCTTGCTGGAGTAGATTCATCAGATTGAAATTCTGAAGGCAAGGTCAAGCTGGTTGGGAAATCATTGAAGGCTTGCAGCTCCTTCCTCTTTCTTTCAGATGACCTTGTCACCTTCCCCCTTACTTCAGCAGCCTTCTCCTTAGGTTCAAGTCCTGTAGACTCACCACCTGGCCTTTGAAGCTTCCTTGCCTGGCTTTCCATAGCTGACACCATGGACTCCTTGACAGCTATTTGAATCTGCTCTTCCTCAGTCAAATTTTCAATATTCATTGGGCCTTTGCCTTTCCCAATGTCTTCTACTGCTTCCTCCTCAAACTCAGGGACTTTCTCCTTTCCCTTGGATTCACCAATCACCAAGGTTCCCTTTGCCCTTGCTCTCTCTCTTTCCCCCTTTTTGGCATTATCAAAACACTGGGGCTTCAGTTCACTCATTGAGACTGAGAGGTGTGAGTGGGCCTGAGTGAGGGACTTCAATTCTTGCAGTAGATAAACATTCTCATCATGAATGTTTTGCATTTTATCATCTGCCATGCTCAAGAAGGTGTGAACAGGCTTCATCTTTTTGGAAACTATGGCATCCAATGTGGCTTTCAGTGATTGATCAAGTTTGGCCTGAAGTTGATCAGTGAGGTTGGCCACAACTTGATCAGACACCTTGGCCATGAGTTCAACAGTGAACTTCTCAGCTGCCTCCTTCACCATTGCAGGTTTCAACTCTTCTGCCTTCTTTCTCTGGGCTGCTGTCCTCTGCCTCAAAGCATCCTTGATTGTCTTTCTCAATGCTTTCACATTATGCTTGTACAAGGATTTGAGATCCTGCTGCTCTTTCTTCACAGATCTTGTGAATTTACCCATAGCATCTTTGGCCTTTGTCACTTCAGTTGAAACTGTTTGCAGTCCAGTTTCAACTCCACTTATCCTTGCATCAAGAGTAGGCAAGATCACTTCTTCTGACCCTGTGAGCCTCATCTCCACAGAGGCTAGAGTCTTGCCTTGGCCATCTAGGGTATCAGCAGTTGTTGCATGGGCCTTCCCAACTTCCCTGACCAGTGTGTCCAACTTCTCTGACTGCTCTTCAATGATGGATGCAGTCTGAGTAGCAATCTGAAAGTGAGCCTCAGAGGTGTTGGCTTGTTCAAAGAAGACTTGGTTAAGTGTGGACACATTTGCTGATACTGCTTCAAGATCAGTGTCAGCATCAATTGGTATATCTATCAAGGAAGCATCTGCAAAAATTTGCTCAAGAGTGACAGCAACTGAGTCTGCAAAACTAACAGTGTTAGTAAAAACTCCCTCATCACCCTCAATTTCTTTTTCTCCCATAAGGTCTGATACATCAGCACCTTCTTTCTCATTTTCAACTATATTCTTTTCTTCTTTATTCTCAAAAGATGTATTCACAGTCACTGGAGAATCAGGCCTCCTTTCACCAAGGGATTCATCAAGTTCATATTTGACTTGAAGAATAGCCTGACTCTCATATTGGGCTGCACCCAATATTTCTACTTCCTCACCCTCTATTTGTGGTGCACTCAAGGAACCAGTGATCACACAATCCTCACCATCATCTCCCTCTGATTTTTCAGCACTAATAGCCTTTTCAACTCCTTCAATTCCTGACACCTCTATATCCTCAACAGGATCCACAGAGGGCAGTTGTTTGGAGATCACAGTACTTGGGCATCCCAAGGCCACTGAGTCATCCTGAATGACTAAAGGCTGGTCAATGTCCAACTTGCCTGACATTGATGAGGCTTTAGCCAAACCAGCTTCTCCTATGGAAGTCTCAGCATTGTCAAGCTGTGCCTCAGGCTCAGAAGAACCATCCTTGGCCAATGCATCTTGGATTGAGTTACCATCTTTGGTCAACTCCTCTGAAAGATCAGAGTCCTTCTCAGAATGAAAAGTCAAGTAATGTACCTGAGCTGAGTTGGTACCAGGGGGATTGGGATTGGTGTGATCATCATCATCATCATCATCATCATCAGATGGGCTGTCAGGATGCTTGATTCCTTGTGCTATCCTCTCTCTTTCAGCAAGCACCTTCTTATGAACAATGGTCCAAAATAGGGCCTCAGTGGTTAGAACACTGGTCTTCTTTACATTTGCAAAATGTAGCAGCCTATTTTCCTCAACCTGCCACCAGTTGGCACCCTTATCCTGAATAGCCTGAGCTATTTCCACAATAGTTCTATCTTTGATCTCAACAAGTGCTCTGAGATCATAGAACTGTTGTTGCAGCCTGGGATAAGCTTTCAAACCTGGATATAATTCATCCACATTGGCTCTAGCAATCTGCCTCAACATTCCCTCATAGGTGAACTCTTCACCACTATCATCTCCAGATGAGTTAGCTTGGGATTCAGGAGGATTGGAGTGGGATTCAAGTAGGCTTGGCTGGGATTCAGATAGGTTGGATTCAGAAGGAATGGGTTCAGGAGGGGTCAAAATAAGTTGGGATTCAGGTGCTTTTGAGAGCATTGTGCCTGAATAGGTAATTGGGATGGCTGGAATGGGTGGGAAAACAACTTGATCACCTTCTTGAATAGCAGTTTCAAGAAGTTTGGTATATGAGAGAAGTCTTGGATCAAGGGGGGAAAAGGGTCTATCTTCAAGATTGACCAAATCTGCCAACACATCAATACCTGCTCTATCAGGTGCACCTTCAGGGGAGTAAACTTTCTTGGTCAAGATTGGGGCATCTTCAGGAGTCTTGCACTCCTCTTCTTCTTGCCTTGGAGATATTCTTCTAGACTGAATATCAGGGGAGTTGGCTTCAGGGCTGTTGGTCCTTGACTTTGACTTGGAGTTAGACTTGCTTGCCTGTCTAATCTCCTTGAAGAACTCTTTCTTCTTCTTTTTCTCTTCCATCAATCTCTGCTTCTCAGAGGTCTTGATGATTCTCCTTCTCCTTTCATACCTTGTAGGCTGGTCAAGGTCTCTGAATTCTGTGATTGTCTCAGGGTGCAGTGGGACAATCTCTCTGACTACTTCACCCTCTTCAGGAGGGTTGACTCCTTCCTCAGCTACTTTCTCAATTTCTTCAGAAGTGGCTCCTCCACTTCTTGACTGGCTTTCAGGGGAAGATTCACTTAGAATCTCCTTCATCTTCTTCATCTTTGGCTGGATTTTGGGTGGTTGTGCTTTCCTTTTCCTTGGAGAGACTCTTGTTGCTGGAACAGTTGCAACAGCTTTCTTGGAGGCAACCTCCTGCTTTCTCTTTTCTGTCCTTGAAGACAGCTTTCTGAACAACACCTTTTGTGCAGGAAAAGGCTTTGGCTTTGCTTGAAGATGGGTATAATGAGCAAATCTTTCCAAGAGCAGGCTGGCTCTTGTGCAGAACTGGAGTCTTCCATCAACCACCACCTTGTGGTGTTTCACCTCTTTAAACTTGAATTTCTCATTCATCATTTTGTCCAAAATGAAGCTTTTCCAATCAAATTTGACTCTCTTCTCAGCAGAGTCAATCACAGCAGCCATTACTCTCAACTTAGGCATACTAAGTTGTTCAACACTCCCAGAGTGGCTTAATAAACTCTTCACCACACAGTCAAACAAGTGTCTAAACAAAGGTTTTAGAGTATTCTTGTTTTGAGCACTTACAAGCTTTTTGGGTGTAAGCAGCCATGGAAAGTAGAACTCCTGATCTTCTTCTTCCTTGTAAGTCTCTGGATTCTTGCCTTCAGAAGGTAGCCCAAAGCTAGCATCTATATCCTCTGCAGTGAAGATGATGGAGTGTTGGCTTTCTGCTTCTTCATCTTCCTCAGCATATGTGAGCTTTGTGCACACATCTCCTTTCTTGCCCTTCCATCTTAGATGGGCAAAGAATTCTGCCATAAATGGATTCAGGCATGAATCAGGCTTGGTCCCAATAAACTTTTCCAAGCCTGCTTCCCTAAGCCAATGGAGTACAAGCTCAACCTCCTTGTCTGGACTGTCAAAAGCAACCAGCTTTTCAAACCATAAGGAGTTTGGGTTGCTAAGATAGGAGAAATCAATGTCCAAAGAGGAATCATTGAAGTCTACAAGCTCTTCTCTCTTAATCTTAGGTGCCATGGATAGTATGAGAGATTTGGTGGGTGTTTGGGGAGGAATTGCAGGTTTGAGAGTATGAAGAAAGACTTAAGGGTTTTTTGAAATTTTGAGTGCGTAAAGATGGTAGTGAAAATTGAGGAGTTTATATATGTGGGGAGTTTATTAACCGTTGGTTAATAGAATCTAACCGTGGGTAATAAGTCTGACCAATTGGATAATATGTGGTAGTGGGATTGAGGCGGTTTGATGGAGGTTTAATGCAAATTAATGGTTTTGATGAAGGCTCAAGAATTCATGAAATCCCAATTAAGATTTCTACATTAAATGCTGATTTGCCTTTTTGGTGATAAAAATCTTTATAGCACACTCCATCCTAAAATGGCCTACTCTTAGACCAAGAAACCTCTTAAATGTCTAATCAATGCTAAAAATAGCAATGATTATCTAATTAACTCGGACAAACATCCTGAGATGTGCTTTGGTTTCTGTGAAGGTCAAACTGCCTGATGAGTTTGCCTGAGTGGGTCCCAAAGTTGCTGACTGGGTCCCACTTGGACAGATCCCTTGACCAACATTGCTGAGCATCATAGGGACAACCTTGCTGAGTTTCTCCCTTTGGCTTACAACTCCAGTGAGGTTGGTCAACTTTGCTGAAGTTCAACTTTGATGAACTTCCCCCTTCATATGATCTTTCTTTCCTCATTTTTCCATCTTGCCTGGATCAAGTAACCCCAATTCAGCTGACAACTCCAAGAACCTTGCTTCAGCTAGAGGCTTGGTCAAGATATCAGCTTTTTGCTTATCAGTGTGGATTTTGACAAGCTTGATATCTTTCTTCTCCACATGATCCCTTATGAAATGATGCTTGATGTCCACATGCTTGCATCTGGTGTGGAGTACTGGATTCTGTGAGATGGCAATTGCACTATTGTTGTCACAGAATATTGGCACTTCATTTGTGATGACTTTGTAGTCTCTTAGTTGTTGCCTGAGCCAAAGTATCTGAGCACAACAGCTTCCAGCTGCAACATATTCTGCTTCAGTTGTTGAAGTTGCAACTGTATTCTGTTTCTTGGAGAACCATGAGATAAGCTTGCTGCCCAAGAATTGACATGTTCCAGAGGTGGACTTTCTGTCAATTCTGCATCCTCCATAATCAGCATCTGAATATCCAGTGAGCTCAATGTTGTCATCAGCTGGATACCACAATCCAAGATTCTCAGATCCCTTGAGATATCTTAGGATTCTCTTGGCAGCATCAAGATGGCTCTTCTTTGGATTTGCCTGAAATCTTGCACATACTCCAACTGCAAATGTGATATCAGGCCTACTTGCAGTGAGATATAGCAATGATCCTATGATTCCTCTGTAGTTAGTGGAGTTGGTTGACTCTCCACCTTCATCAGGATCCATCTTCCAGTTAGTATTCATAGGAATTCTGACTGGCTTGCTTGTTGCACATCCGAATTTTTTGATCATGTCCCTTGTGTACTTGGCCTGATTGATGAATATCCCCTTCTTTGATTGAGTGACCTGAAGTCCTAAGAAGAAATTCATCAATCCCATCATGGACATCTCAAATTTGCTTTGCATGAGTTTGGAGAACTTTTCACACATCTTCTCATTTGGAGATCCAAATATAATGTCATCCACATAGATTTGGACTAACAAGATATCATCTCCTTCACAGATTCTGAACAGAGTTCTGTCAACAGTGCCTTTGACAAAACCATGATCTAGAAGAAACTGTGATAAGGTGTCATACCAAGCTCTTGGAGCTTGTTTTAAGCCATAGAGGGCTTTCTTCAATCTGTACACCTTGTCTCCTTCTTCAAAGCCTGGGGGCTGTTCAACATACACTTCTTCCTTGAGCACCCCATTTAGAAATGCACTCTTCACATCCATTTGATACACCTTGAATCTCATGTGAGCTGCATATGCTAAGAAAAGTCTGATTGCCTCAAGTCTGGCCACTGGAGCAAATGTCTCATCATAATCAATCCCTTCAGATTGACAATATCCCTTGGCCACCAATCTTGCTTTGTTCCTCACAATGATGTCATTTTCATTTTTCTTATTTTTGAACACCCATTTGGTTCCAATGACATCTTGATGAGTTGGCCTATCCACCAGCTCCCATACTTCATTTCTGGTGAACTGGTTCAGCTCTTCTTGCATGGCTATGATCCAGTTGGTGTCTTGTAATGCTTCTTCAATATCTCCTGGTTCTATTTCTGAAAGAAAACAACAAAACAAGGCACTTTCTCCATGAGACCTTCTAGTTTTGGTCCCTTCACTTGGATTACCAAGTATCAGGCTAGTTGGGTGGTCTTGCAATCAAGTCCTTCTAGACCTGATCCCTTCAGGAGGATTGTCCTCATCTGAGGTTGGATCACTAGACTCATTAAATTCAGGAAAATTAATTGAAGGATCAAGCTCAGGATCATATTCAGGGGTGTTGTCCTCATTGTCAGATGAGTTGACATTTTCATTGGTTCCCCCTTGAATATTGGATCCATTAACTACCTCAGCATTGCCTGCTTCTTCATTGGTAGTTGTTACCTGGTTTTGAACTGGGATTGGATCAATCATTTCAATATCACTTTCAGGTTGGTTGACTCCTGGTTGATTGCCATCAGGTAGGTTGTCCAGTTTTTTACAATCATAAAATTCAGGCTGGGCAACATCTACAAACACTGTCTCCTTGCTTTGAAGCCTTAATCTGGTTGTTCTTTGTGTTATCTCATCAATATTCAGGTTTCTATCCCTGAACTCATTAATAGATTCATCAAACACAACATGAGGTGTTTCTTCCACAATAAGGGTTTTGCAATTGTAAACTCTGTAAGCTTTGCTGATTTGTGAATATCCAACAAATATTCCTTCATCAGCTTTGCTGTCAAAAGCTTTCAATTGCTCTTTCCCATTATTATGAATGAAACACTTACAACCAAATATGTGAAAATAAGCAACAGTGGGCAATCTACCTTTGATATGGGGTTTTACCTTGTCCTTTGGTGATTAAGGACCTGTTTTGTGTGTGGCATGCAGTGCTAATGGCTTCAGCCCAGAACCTTTTAGGCAGTTTGGATTCAGCAATCAAGGTTCTTGCTGCCTCTTTCAAGGTCCTGTTCCTTCTCTCAGCTACCCCATTTTGTTGAGGTGTTCTTGCTGCTGAGGTTTCATGAGTGATGCCATTCTTGCTGCAGTACTCTTTGATGTATGAGTTTATGAATTCAGTGCCTTTGTCTGATCTGATCTTGACAATATTAAGGCCTTTTTCATTGCTTAGTCTCATCATCAATTCAGGTAACTTGACTTGAGTCTCCTTCTTGTTGAGTAAGAATACTACCCAAGTGTACCTAGAAAAATCATCAACAACAACTAAAGCATATTTTCTTCCATTTATACTTACTGGGATAATTGGCCCAAATAAATCCATATGCAGTAGTTGAAGAACTCTCTCAGTTGAGATGACAGGCTTTCCTTTGAATGAAGCTTTGATCTGCTTTCCTTCCTGACATGGCTGGCATATGTGTTCTTTGGTGAACACTTGATTTGGAAGCCCTTTAACTAGAGAGTTTCTTGCAATCTTGTTGATGGTTTTGAAGTTCAGGTGATTCAGCCTCTTGTGCCACAGCCAGCTTTGCTCTCTTGTGCTTTTGGCAACAAGACAAACTGGTTCAGGGGTTTTGCTCCAATCTGCAAAATAGACATTTCCCTTTCTCACCCCTGTTAGTAGCACCTGTTGTGTTGATTTGTTCTTGATAGTACATTCATTAGGAGCAAATTCAACACAAAAACCTTTATCACAGATTTGACTTATAGACAGCAAGTTATATTTTAGGCCTAGGACATATGAGACATCAGTAATTTTAACACTACCAATGTTTAATGTACCATAACCTCTTGTGATCCCTTGTGAGCTGTCTCCAAAGGTTACTGAAGGACCCTCCTTTTCTATGAACTCTGAGAGAAGCTCTTTATTTCCAGTCATGTGTCTTGAACATCCACTATCCAAGTACCATGCTGTTTTCTTGTTGATGCTTCTCTTCATCTTGTGGTCCTTGCAGCCCTGCAAAGTCAAAATTTAGGTACCCTTTGAGTGTTGGGTCCTATAGGGTTAGCTGTACCTTTTGGAACCCAAATCTGCCTAATTACTCTGATTGATTCAAAGTGACTGACTTGGTTTCCATTTACATCTACATACACAGTTTGACCCTTAAATGCCTTGGGTGATCTCTGTGTATAAGTGTTAGCTTTGTAAGGTTCAGGAGAGTTGGTAAATTTCTTTGGGACATTTCTCCTGAAGTTACTAAGCTTAGGTGCAGCTGGATAAGACTTTTGAGGATAGGTTTTTGGATGGCCTTTTCCATTTGGCAAGTAAGGTCCAGGCTTCCTGAATGTTTTATACCTATCAGAGGGGATTGGCCTTAATCCATTCAGTTGAGGTTTCCTCATTTGAGTTGGCCTTTTCTGAATAGGTTTTGGACAACTCCTCTGATGATGATTCAGATAGGTTGGCCTTCCATTGGTTCTACCTTTCTGAACCTCATTCCTCCTGTAAGCAATGCCTTTAACCTTTTCCAAAGGTGTGGGTTTAGGTACATTAATTACCTGAGTTGGTATAAAAATTCCTTTACCCTTATCCTTGATCAGTGGTTGATTTACTTCAAATTCATTTTGCTGTGCCACTGATCTTACAAAAGTCATCTTAGAATTGCTTGATGAAGCAATGCTAAGACCAGGTGAGGGTTCACATGGATTATAGCCTAATCCACCCTTTTGAGCAAATTGTCTTTGAAGCCCTTGAATCTCCTCTATTGCCTTAGCAGATTTGTTCAAGGCAGACATTTTCATTTTTAAGCTCCCCTCACTTAATTTTAGAGTATCAAATTCACTTGAGAGATTGTCAAATTTTGCTTGAAGAATTCTGAGATCAAAATCCTTTTTCCTCAATGCCAGTTCTTGATCATCAATCAACTTTTGTTGTTCAGAGACTTTGAGAGACACTTCCTCAAGTTCTTTCACAATCTTCTGATACAACTCAGTTGATTTAATGTCAAGCTCAGGTTCAGGAAGGTTGGGAGTTTGAGCTTTTGAATTCAGTAGCTCATTTTCTCTAAGTGCTATATTGCATACTTCTCTTAGTCTGGTGAAATCCTCAAATAGCTTTACAAAGTTGAGTTTTAAGGGGATTTCACTGGACTCATGTGTGTTATTTGAAGAACTGAAAGAGCTAGAAGATGAACATACCTCATCATTTTCAAATGCCATTTGACAGTCATCATCACTGTCACTGTTGGAGAATAGTCCATCATCAGAAGAGTAGACACTTTCTTCACTAGCTGAATCTCCAGCCACCATAGCCTTCCTGCTGTTCAGCCTTTTGTCTCTTTTGGTCTGCCTTTCTTTCCTTTCTTTTGCACTGAGGTCAGGACAGTCATACTGAAAGTGACCCTTTTTCTGGCAGTTGTAACACACATCTTCATCATCATTCTTCTTGTTTGAGGACTCCTTCCTCCTTGATGATGATGGTTCACCTTTGCTGTATCTCTTTCTATTAGCATACTTGTCCTCTTTCTTTTCATTAGAGACTTTGTCCTCTGATTTGGTGTCAGGAGAGTTGAATCTCCTTCTGGTTCTGTTGTCTTGGTAGAACTTCTTGTATCTACCAAATCTGGAGTTGAGCTTCTCAAATCTTCTAGCCATGAGTGCCAGCTCCTCCTTTATTTCAGATTTTGAAGCAGATTGAGAGGACCTTTGAGTATTCTTCTTTTCTGTTTCAGCAGCTTTGAAGGCAACACCTTTGGTTGAGGAGGATGGCTCTTCATGCACCTTCTTTCTGTTGAGATCAAACTCATATGCCTTGAGTTCAGAAAATACTTGCTGCATTGGCATGTTGTCAAGATTGCTAGTGTTTTGCATCATGACAGAATATATATCCCACTTGGATGTGAGACTTCTCAAGATCTTCAAGGCAACTTCTCTTTTGGCATAGAACTTGCCAAGAGAGTTTATTTCATTCATGATGTCAGTGAACCTGCCATCAAGTTGATCAATGGTTTCATTGGCTTCCATAGAGAATTGTTCATATTTTTGGATAGCCACTTGAAGCTTGTTCTCCTTGATCTTTTGGGTACCTTCACACATAAGTGCTAGGGTGTCCCAAATCTCTTTAGCTGATGTGCAGTGGTACACTCTTCCCATTACTGCATCTGGAATTGTCTGGTACAATGTGTTCATTGCAATGTAGTTCAGGTTGTGCCTTTTTCTTTCTTCAGCTGTAAAGTCATCTTCATCCTTTGGCAGCAACTCCCTTGGATCAGCTTTTTGAGCATCAGTGAGCTTGGGATTAGCTTTAGTAAATGTGAATGGCCCTCTAGTGATGACTTTAAGCATCTCATCATGCTGGCATGCAAGATGTGCTCTCATCCTGATTTTCCAGAAATCATAGTTCTCAATTGAGAACATTGGCAGTTTGTGATGAGAAATATGGTTGACTTGGTTTGGACCCATATTGTTGATGTTGTTGACAGCATCTCCTGGAACTGCATTGTTAGCCATTTCAACAGATGTAATATAGGATGAACACAAAAAGGCTTTTCAGAAATTTTGGATCAGTTCAGTGACCACAGTAAATAGTGTGATTTTGAAAATCAGTTTGGATTTTCAGAAGCAGTGGTCTATGAACCCCTGCTCTGATACCACTTGTTGGTCCTTGATGGAGTATAACACAAGTGTATGGGGGGGGGGGGGAATGCACTTGTGTATGCAAATTCTTTTCTTTTAACAAAACTGGTCTTATCAGGCAGGTTGTCTCACAACTGGCCTGAGTGAACTTTGATAGATACTTGTCCTACTGATTACTAAAGAGTGATCAGTTGGCTAAATATCTAAAAGAGTTGCTAAGTGCGGAATGTGGTTGGGCTTTGACTTAAAGAAATACTCCAAGTTAATTTCTGAAAAGATATAGTTATCAGGGACTTTGTCCAAAACAGTTTTCCTTAAACTTACAAGTTTTACTCTTTGAAATATGTTTGAATATGAATGCAATAAAGAGTGCAGTAAGTAAAAGACACACAAGCTTATAGTGGTTCAGAGACTCAAGCTCCTACATCCACTTTGCCTGATTGAACAGGATAATTCCTTCACAATGGAATTAGCTTGTTTTATAGTGCCAAGGTGCACTGATCAACAACACTCTCTTAGTGTTTTGATCCCTAGGATAATCTGAGTCCTAGTGCTCAATCTCTCTAAGTTAAGACTGTGTTTCACTCTAACAGTCCTTAACTCCTCACTTCTACAACAAACACTCTTCTTCACTAAATGAGATAAGGTTTGAGGTTTGGTTCCAACTAATAGAGATATCCTTTACAATGAGAACAGATGTAAAGGCTTAGGATATCTCAATGCTAAGCTAGGATGTTTACAAAGATTGGCTTAGCTGACTTGAAGTGATTCAGGAAACTTGGAATACTTGAGAATAGCTTGGTTTCCTTTGAAAGCTTTATATGAGTTTGATAGCTTATTGTTGGATGCAGAATCCCTTTGATCACTTCTGTTTATATAGTCATGTTTGAGCAACTATCCGTTGGAGAGATAGCATTTCAAACATTTCTATTTGCAGCTACATTGAAACGGCTAAGTAGCTTGACTTCCTTTTATCCACTGTGTAAAAGGGGTCTTCAATGGTTGCTTGAATGAATGTGTTGACTTCTGAAAAATGCGGCTGAGATGACTTGTGACAGTTTCCAAATAAGCACACTTTCCAAGGTTGATTTGTGGCAGAATCTACACTCAACCAACGGTCAGATGGGACAAGCTCCCTGAACATTCTTGCTGCAGTTTTAGAATGTTCCAATATTCATTCAATGCTTCACTCTTTAATGCTCTAAGTCTTCAATGCTTGGTTCAGGCATGATTGGCAATAAATGTTTCATTGAATGTGTCTTCTGTAAGCTTTTGACAGTTAATTCTCTTGATCATTTGCACTTCAACTGTCTAGATCTTTTGCATTTAAGAGCACAGCTTCAGTGTTCTTGATCTCTTCAGCCTGGTTGTCCACTTGTTCAGTTGTCCTGATGATTCAGCAACTTTGGCCTTAAGACTTAATACCTATCAAGCTTTCTAACATGTAGCTTTGGACAACTATCCTGAACTCTAAAATCTCACAACATTTCTGAGATTTTTAACTTAAGCATTCTACATACTCAAGTGTTCTGGGACAACTTGCCTGAACAATAACTTGAGCATATCTCAACTGATTTGTACATCATCATTCAGGGGTTTTGGTATCTAGATCAAAATCATTTTATTCCCAACAATTTATAACTCATTGTATTGCATTACAAGACACAGAAATACAGAGTTATTTTCTCTACATGGTATCATTCGGCTAGGGTTTTTCTATTACTTGTCATGGTCGCTCCAAGAATTGATCCTTCATCTCCGTATTTTCTTGGTTCTCAAGACAACCCTGGAAATACAATTACGAACGTGGTGTTTCGTGGGGATAACTATGAGGAATGGTCGCGCTCTGTACGGCTTTCTCTTAAATCAAGACGTAAATTTGGTTTTATTGAAGGAACAATCAATAAACCGACTGAATTGGACAAACTCGAAGATTGGTATTGTGTTCAATCAATGCTTGTTCAATGGATATTGATGACGATGGATCCTTCTGTGCGGAAGACGATCCCTTTTTTTGAAGAAGCCAAACCGTTGTGGGATGTACTTAAGAAACGGTTTGACGTTGGAAACGGACCACGGAAACAACAAATCAAGGCTGCCTTGGCTGGATGTAGGCAATCGAAGACAATGACAGTTGCTGAATATTTTGGGACTTTACAACCACTCTGGGATGAATTGGCTACATATAATCCATTGCCTACTTGCAAGTGTGGAAAGTGCACATGTAATCTTGGCGAACAATTCCAGGCTCGTGTTGACGAAGATCGATTTCACGATTTTCTTTACGGAATTAATGATGAGTTGTATGGTAATGTAAGATCCACTCTCTTGGCCCAAGACCCGCTACCGAGTCTTGATAGGGCCTATCAAGCTTTTCTTCAAGAAGAGCATCTTCGATCTTCTTCTCAATCCAAGGCAGAACGTGATGATGTGTTGGCTCTCGCGGTTAAACCGCAATCCCGAGGTATACTTCGTTCCGATACTCGTGATAAATCTGAATTGGTGTGTTCATACTGTGATAGGACGGGCCATGAGGATGAAAATTGCTTCTCTAAGAATGGGTTTCCCGACTGGTGGGGTAATAGACCGCGTGGAGGTGGCCGAGGAACAGGACGTGGCAACTCACGTGGGCGTGGCTCGGGCGGCAGTGGTGGCGCTGTGTCACAGCCTCCTATAACCAAAGGACGACCAGCCGCGGAGGTACGCGCTGTTACTGGACTTGGTACAGGGGCTGGTTTTCCTACTTCCGATGTTGGGAATAATATTGCGCTTCCAGGAATGACGAGTGCACAGTGGCAACAACTCATTGGCATGATTGGTAATGCAAATATAAAATCTTCTGATGATCGTTTAATTGGTGAGTGTTCTACACCCGCTTGGATAATTGACACAGGAGCTTCGAACCATGTCACTGGTGATTTTTCTTTGTTGAGTCATGTTACAAACATGGAATATGTCCAGTGGGACTTCCTGATGGCAAAAAGGTTAATTCATCCAAATGTGGTCAAGTATATTTGGCTCGTGGGGTGGTTCTCAAGAATGTTCTATATGTGCCCGATTTAAATTGCAATTTAATTTCGGTTACTCATCTTGCCGATGATTTAAATTGTATTGTGCAATTCACCAAGAATTTTTGTGTTATACAGGACCAAAGTTTGAGGACCCTGATTGGAGTCGGTGAACGACGGGATGGACTTTATTACTTTCGTGGTGTTCCAAGTGTTCAAGCTTTACGTGTAGATGGAGCGATATCTCCGGAGTTGTGGCATATGAGATTGGGACATCCTTCTGATAAAGTTGTTCAGTCTCTTCCTTTTATTAGTAGTTCTGTTACAATTTTGAATAAAGCTTGTGATGTGTGCCATCAAGCTAAACAGACTAGAGATAAATTTTTTAGTAGTAATAATAAGGCTACAAGTTGTTTTGAATTGATTCATTGTGATCTTTGGGGCCCATACCACACGCCTTCTTCTTGTGGAGCGAAATATTTTTTGACTATTGTGGATGATTTTTCTAGAGCTGTTTGGGTGATTCTATTGATTGATAAGAGAGAGGTATTTAAAATGTTTACGTCCTTCCTAGCAATGATTGAGAAGCAATTCAATGCTAGAGTAAAATTTGTTCGAAGTGATAATGGCACAGAATTTTCTTGTTTGAAGGCTTACTTTTTAAAGGTTGGAATATTGTTTCAAACATCTTGTGTAGGTACTCCTCAGCAGAATGGAAGAGTGGAACGAAAACATCGTCATATTTTGAATGTGGGTAGAGCCTTAAGGTTTCAAGGCAATTTGCCTATTGATTTTTGGGGTGAGTGTATTTTAGCTGCTGGTTATTTAATTAACCGTACACCTTCAGCTTTACTTGATTATAAATCTCCATATGAGGTATTGTTTAGCACCCCTCCTACCTATGATAATTTGCGTGTTTTTGGTTGCTTATGTTATGCTCATAATCAACGAGCAAAGGGTGATAAGTTTCAAAGTCGAAGTAGGAAATGTGTTTTTGTGGGATATCCTCATGATAAAAAAGGATGGAAACTGTTTGACATTGGCACA
This sequence comes from Galeopsis tetrahit, assembly GCA_963675135.1. Taxonomy (NCBI): domain Eukaryota; kingdom Viridiplantae; phylum Streptophyta; class Magnoliopsida; order Lamiales; family Lamiaceae; genus Galeopsis; species Galeopsis tetrahit. The sequence goes on from OY776128.1 coordinate 56,749,948, forward strand.
GGTGAATATTTTGTTTCTAGAGATGTAAAATTTTATGAAAATGAGTTTCCTTATTTAGTGGTGCCCGATGTGAATGAGGGTAGCAACCCAGTTCCTCTTCCTTCCATGAGTTTGATTGATGATGACTTGGCTTATGAATATTTTGATCGTGCAAATGGGGATATTGTGGAACAGCTCCCTCAACATGATGATAGTGGTATTCCAGCTATGGTTGAAGAGTTGGAGGTACCACTTGATAATATGGTTAATGATGGGGGTGATGCCAACATGATGGTGCAAGAGGAAGATGTTGTTAATCCAACGTTAGGTCGTGGGAAGCGTTCGAAAGTTCCATCTGTGAAGCTTCGTGATTTTGTGTTGAACACTGTACGAAAGTTGAGTCCATCCCCCTTACATAGTTCACCAGCTTCATCAGAGTCCTCAGGTACGCTCTATCCTATAGAACATTATGTGAGTTGTAATCGTTTTTCTTTGGGCCACAAAATTTTCCTTGCAGCTGTAACATCAGGTTCAGAACCACGATCTTTTAAAGAAGCTGTGAAGGATCCAGGTTGGCGTGAATCTATGTGGAAGGAAATTAAGGCTTTGGAGGATAATGGTACCTGGAGTATGGAGCCACTTCCTCCTGGAAAGCGGGCTCTGGGTTGCAGATGGGTCTACAAAATTAAATATAATTCTGATGGAAGTGTTGAGCGTCTCAAAGCCCGTTTGGTAGTCTTTGGTAATCATCAGGTTGCTGGAATTGATTACACAGACACTTTTGCTCCTGTAGCAAAAATGGTCACTGTTCGTGCTTTTCTAGCTGTTGCTGCAGCCAAGAATTGGGAGTTACATCAGATGGACGTACATAATGCTTTTCTTCACGGGGATCTATCCAAAGAATTGTATATGAAGTTGCCTCCTGGATTTCAAAGTGAGAAACCAAATCAGGTTTGTCGATTGCGAAAATCATTGTACGGGTTGAAGCAGGCACCACGGTGTTGGTTTGCAAAACTGGAAAACTCTTTGAAGACATATGGATTTTTACAATCCTACTCGGATTATTCTTTGTTTACCTTTTGCAAAGGTAAGATTCAGATGAATGTTCTTGTGTATGTTGACGGTCTGATTATTTCAGGGAATGATTCTATTGCACTGGCTGATTTCAAAGGGTACTTGAGTACTTGTTTTCACATGAAGGACCTTGGTGTGTTGAAATATTTTTTGGGGATAGAGGTTGCACGTAATCAGGAGGGTATTTTTCTTTGTCAGCGAAAATACACTCTTGATATTATTTCAGAAGTTGGGTTCCTTGGAGCAAAGCCGGCAGGTATTCCTATGGCACAAAATCATCAGTTGGCGCGCTCAACGAGTCCTTTGTTGAAAGATGTGGAGCGGTATAGGAGATTGGTGGGACGCCTTATATATCTTGCTTTTACGCGGCCGGATCTAGCATACTCTGTTCATGTTTTATCTCAATTCTTGCATGAACCCAGACGTGATCATTGGGAAGCTGCTTTGCAAGTTGTACGTTATTTGAAAGCTTGTCCGGGTCAAGGTATCCTTCTTCGTTCTGACTGTGATCTACACTTGACTGGATGGTGTGATTCTGATTGGGCTAGTTGCCCCCTTACTCGGAGGTCTCTATCGGGATGGTTGGTGTTTCTCGGCCATTCTCCTATATCTTGGAAGACAAAGAAACAAGATACAGTTTCTCGCTCGTCAGCTGAAGCTGAGTATAGGTCCATGGGAGCAGTGACTTGCGAACTCAAATGGCTCAAAGGTTTGCTGAAATGTCTTGGAATTCACCATCCTAATGCAATGAATATATTTTGTGATAGTCAATCTGCATTGTACCTTGCTCAAAATCCTGTCTTTCATGAGCGTACTAAGCATATTGAGGTGGATTGTCATTTTATACGGGATGCTATTCAGGATGGTACAATTAGACCTTCTCATGTTTCTACGCAAAGTCAGTTGGCGGACATTTTGACAAAGGCATTGGGAAAACGACAGTTTGATTTTCTTCTTCACAAGTTGGGCATTTGTGATTTGCATGCTCCAACTTGAGGGGAGGTATTGGGATTATATTTGTGTAATATTCTGTATAGGTTTAGGCCCTGTTATTAAATAATATTATGGGCCTCTTTAGTATAGGTTTGGCCCATGTAATTAGTATATTTATAACTCATTGTATTGCATTACAAGACACAGAAATACAGAGTTATTTTCTCTACAACTAGTCTGCTTGTGTATCCTTAATATTATGGGTCGTCGCGTGATTATAGTGATAGGACATGTGGTTAGTACTATTAAATTAAATGTAAAATTAAACGATTAAACTACTAATTAACGATAACAAGTACTCCCTCCGTCCCGTATTAACTTTCATAGGTAGGTGGACACGTAAATTAAGAAAGTGTAATAATGAGTGGAGTTTTGAGGGGTAATTTTGTAAAACTTTATGTATAAAGTAAAGAATGAGTTGACTTTTGTATATGTGTGGAGAAAAAGTAATGACATTTGTGTAAAATTGAGGATATTTTAAGGGTGGAGTTTATAAAGGGTTTTCCATTTTAAGGGTGTGAAAGTTATTGTGGGACGTCCCGAAAAGGAAAGTGTGAAAGTTATTGTGGGACGGAGGGAGTAAAATATTGATAGAGATCAAATTGTGAGAAGTAGTGTTTGGGTGTTCGTCATTATGTGGAAATCAAATTAAGCTCGACTTACACGTATAATCTGTTGGTCAGTGTTTGGTAAGAACGATCACTAAGACATATACTGTATATAAATAAACACCTAAGATCGGGAGGTGTTGGGATATGGTTTATATTAATAAAGAAATTGATTTTGATTAGATAATTTAGGACTTGGCACTTGGACTACTAACCTAACTCTAATTATTTGTGTTTGTAGTGTTTAAAAATTTTAAAAAACACACACGTGTATTCCCCCATTCCCACACACGTGTCACGCCCCTTTTGGGACCATTAGGATGAATATGATCGTTCTTGCTCAAGTAATCACACAATTAATCTATGTTAATTTAATCCCTAATTACGTTTTTCCACTTGAATACTAAAAATCAAACTTCATCTAAATTCTCCTCACTAATCACTCAACCTCTCATTCAAATAATTAGAGTAGATTAAAGGGGAATAATAGAATTATCGAACTCTCATTGTGATAACCCAATATAAATTCAATTCACAAGAACTCAACCTCTTCAACTATACGATCTAACATGACTAATCAACTCTCGTTGCACTAATCATGCTTCAACATACAACCTAATAATTGGATTAAAGTAAATGATCAACTAACCTAAACACCTTCTAATTGAATTATACAAACAAAATTAGACTAAAATTACAATTTTCATCATAAATTCAAACAGTCAAACACAATTAGATTTAGCACATTGCTAAATTAACAAATAAAAGTAAACTAATCAAATATAAACAATAAAACATTAAATTAAATTAAAGAAAGTATCACCTCAAGTATTCAAATTCTTTCAATAATGTTTACAATTAAATAAAATACTCCACTAAAATCTATCTAAGAAATGAAATGAAAAGAGAAATTAAACTAAACTATTGATTGAGGTGGGGGAGGAGACTCCAACCCCCAATCAGTTCCTGCCCTGTTTTCTGCCTGCTTTTTGGCTTAAGTAGCTCGGTGTCTCCACTCTCGGTTGATGGGCTGGAAAGTGTAAGTGATGGGTTGGACCCCTTGAAATTGAGTAAGTGGGTCAGGGACTTAAATATGGGCCAGGCTATATACACCTTCATACGTGTTAAATATACTACTCTGATTTATGTACCCCTCAAAATCGATTATGTTAGATGTACTCCCTTTAAATTACCTATTATACCCCTAAACACTAGTTTCCCCTCCTCATTTCCTTCTTCTTCCCACCTCCATTCCCACCCCACCATCGTCGGCCCCGGTGCCCACCCCACCGCCGTCGTGCCCCCTCCATTGAAGATGCCCTACAAGGCCGCGCCGCCTCCTCCCCTACCTAAGGTCGCGCCCGCCTCCAACTTGCAGGGTATCCGTCGCCACTTCCAAGCGCCCAGCCGCCACCGCCTCCCAACGCCGTTTGGCACTCTCTCCTCCCTCGTCGTTGTTTACGCAGGTAGTTTTTTTTTTATGCATGCGGCGACCCTCGCCCAGCGTCATCCGCCGCTCTCTCCTCCCCCACGCTGCCTCCTTCCTCACCGTCGTCGACCAGGTAGGCTTTTTTTTTTACATTTCTGCTCATGCAGTGGCCGCGCGTCCCCTTGCCCAGCGAAGCCGTCGCCTCCTCCCTCACTTCCACGGCCGCCCCACTTTTTTTTTTTTCCTTTCTCTATTGCAGGTTTCTTCCTTTTTTTTATTATTTTTCGACAACTCTTGGTCGAAAATATACACTATCGTCGACAAATAATTGTCGACGATAGTGTATTATTTCGACATAATTTTTCAAAAATATTGATTTTTAAAACAAAATTATTTCGATAAAAGTTGTCGACAAGAGTGTTTTTCGTTGACAAACCAGTGTCAACAAAAAACACTCTAATCGACAAACCAGTGTCGAAAAGTGTATTTTTTTTTAAATCTAAGTTTTTTTTGTTTTTTATTTCTAGTAGTGCAGCGGCGGTGGCTGCTCTTTCAATTAGGGTTAGGGGTTTAGAATTGAAAAGTGAATGGAGAGTATATTTATTAGTGTCATTTTAATATAATTATTAAATTAATTAATAGAAAGGGAGAGTATACTTAACAAGTGTAAGTGTGGAGGGGTATATAGCCTTGCTCAGCCCCTTAAATATGGGTTGCACTCTTTTGTACCAGTTACATACATGTAACTGGATCTAATAACCCACTCATTTACTATATCCAATCCAATAACACAATACAAATAACAAATGACCAATTTACTATATACAATCCAATAACTCATTACAAATAACACATGACCCATTACTATATCAATTTAGCACATAGATTTTTTGGGACTTTATTTTACTTCAATTAATTTTTTATTTTTTTATAATTAAAAAATAATACTCCATTAATTTTTTAACATTTTTTTTTTATTTTACTTCAATTGATATTTATATTTCTCTTTTTAATATTGTTTTTTTAAATTTATTTTTCTTTCTATTTATCATTTGTGTTTCAAATGATATTTTTTTTTTATGCACTTTCTTTTTATGACACAAATAATTATTCTAAAATTTTAAATTCTAATAAGAAAATTTTAAAAATAATATTAATTGTTTTTTTAAATAGTATAATAATAATTTCTTTTAAAAAATAAAACTCTATTGGTACTATTTTACTTTGTGTTCAATTCTATTGGTGCTATTTTACTTTAATTAATTGGTGTATAATATTCATCTTATCCTTTCAAAATTTTACTTCATTCCTTACAAATTTTACTTCGTTTTACATTGTTTAATTATTATTTTCATTCGAACTTTCATTTTTTAATCACTTTATTTTAGTTTTTTATAAATAATAATTTTTAGTTTATAAGTGTTATGATAACAATTGATAAGTATTATGGTATATTATTAGTTAATATGCAGTACTGTACATATTAGTTCATATACAGTATAATATTAGTTTATATTGATACAAGTTCTAATGTTTTCGAGTTTCGAGTTCACGTACTTTATGGTACTAGTTCAAATATAGTATAGTATTAGTTCACATATTGTATAGTATTAGTTCACATACTCTATGGTGCTAGTTCAAATATAGTATAGTATTAGTTCACATATTGTATAGTATTAGTTCATATACTCTATGTTACTAGTTCAAATATAGTATAGTATTAGTTCATATAATAAATAACATTTTTATACCCACATTAATCTCTAGTACTATACAATATATTAACTAGTACTATACCATAGGCGTACTAATACTATATCGTATTTAAACTAATATTATATTTAATAAAAAAATACATAACTTAACACATTCATAATTCAAGGCCTACCATGCAAATTAATACATCAATATTAAAATATTGATATTAAGTAACTAGTAAAAAGAACAAAAATGAGAATGAATCACACTGAACACACGATTCAATTAATAGACACGTTCGCACTCAATGAACATATGAATGCATCAACACGGCGATGACCACAAAGAAAATAATAAAGTTGATACAATATTATGCTGGTTTCTTCCCCAATTCTCCACTCATTTAAGTTTCTAAATATAAATTTTATTTTTCAATTAGATTATGTTACTGTATTAATTAGTCTTAAAAAATAATCTACAATTTTAAAAAACTTGTAACAAACTATATATCATTGTAGAAATAATGAAAACATAACAAAATAATCTTAGTTATTATTAATCAGATTAAAACTAGAAAGTGAGCATGTCATATTCATACATTTATACCCAAATTAGAAGAAAAAAATTGATTTTTTTTAGTTTAACTTTTTTTTTTTCGCTTTTTTTCCCTAAATTTTGGTCATTTTTTGAAAAAAAAAAATACTTAAATTTTTATTTCATAATTTTATTTTTGAGTTTCATATTTTTTTTATATTCGTTATGTTTTTATATTTATTTTTTGAAAGTTAAAAAAATAGAATAATATTTAACTTCGTGGTGATTCATTGGTGACACGATAGTCGGTGTATAATTATAATTTTAATGAGTTGTATTTTAATTTAATTGATAAAATGGTAATATAGTATTTTAAATGTATTTTTCTTTAAAAAAAATTGGTGGTGACATTAATAAAAAAATAAGATAAATAACTAATAATAAAAAAATGGATTTAGTTACATGTATGTAACTTGTACACATAAGTGCCTAAAAGAAGGGAGTGTGGATTTATTAAAAAAAGAGTGTAAATAGTCAGTTACATGTATGTAACTGGTACACATAAGTATTAATTTGTCTTAAATATTTCAGTGCTGCTCCTCTCTTCACAGCTAAATGGAATGGTGTGGGCCTACTTCATTCTTTTTTTGGTACGGCTATCTACACCTCCTGCTTTGTTAACTGCATGCACTCCCCCTTTCAATTTATTAATTTAATAATGGTGTACAAAATCTAAAATACCCTAAGTAAAACACTACTAAATGCACTCCCACTACTAATTAACTACACTCCCATTTCAACCATTAAACTCTAACCCTAATTACATTCTTCGCCACTACCACTTCCGGTCGCCGCCGCCACCACTACCACATTTGGTGTCCAACTACATCCAAACAAAATAATAATTAAAAAAAATACTTGAAAAAATCTCAGGAGTTTTTTTATAATTTTCGATAAACTAGTGTCGACAACCTATACTCTCGTTGAAAATTTGTTGTCGACGAGAGTGGTTGTGGTCGACATTTGTTTGTCGAAAAAAAATAAAAATAAAATCGACAAGTGTATATGGTCGACCTAATATTGTCGGAAAATTTAAAAAAAATGTTTTGCGGAATTGCAGAAATTAAGGAAGAATGAAGAAAAATCCTAAAACTAAAAACCACAAACATGTGGCATCCGGCATCTTGGGGCGGTCGGGCTGCAACGACGAGTGGGAGGGTGGGGGCGTGGTAGGGTGAGGGAAGAAACTAAAATGAAGAAAATACGCAAAACAAATAAAATAAAATAAAATAAAATACAAAAATGAAGAAGAAAGGGGAAGGGAAGAGAGAAGGGAGACCCCGTTGGGTGTGGGTGGAAAATGAAAGAGATGCATTGTGAGGTTATAAATTAGGGTTTTTGGGGAGTTCGGTTAGTAAAGGTATTTTATAGAGAAAAGTGTATTTAGGACAATTTGAGAAAGTGCATCTAGCCTAATCCAATTTTATGGGAGTGCATCTATCATGGGAGTACGCATCAAAAAGAGAGAAAATTTCATTTTACGTCCTGTAACTTAGGCCTAATCCAGAATATATCCTTTAAGTTTTCACATTTTCAATTTACATCCTAGGGTGTCCAATTTACATCCTTATAGGTCCAATTTACGTCCTTTCCACCGGAAAATTAGAAATCCGGTCAAATAGTCCAATTTACATCCTTTATGTTTGAAAATTATAAATTAATAATTAAAAAATTCTGAAAATATCATTAAAAATTAAAAAATCTCATTAAAAACTTATAAATGGTGTAAAATAAATATAAAAAATCTACAATTCAAAAAAATCTGAAAATGTGTAAATTTAATTTATTTTTCTTCTAAAAACTCATAAAAATAAAAAAAATCTATAATTTCTACCATTCAAAAAAGCTGAAAATGTGTAAATTTAATTTTTTTTTCTAAAAGCTCATAAAAATAAAAAAAATCTATAAATTAAAATTTTAAAAATGTTTAAAATAAAAAATTCCATAATTTTAAAAATATCGTAAAAATGAATTTGGGACGGTTCCAAAATCGATCAAGGTGTGGAACTTCCACTCAACCTCGACGGTGAGTTGGAAAATCTCGTGGGACCCAAAATTATTAGGAGTTCGAGCAAAACTTTATTTAATGAAATGTTAATAATTTTTATTATTCTTATTAGATTTTTAGAATTAGTAATTTTTTTCATCTACACATTTTTAATAAATTAATGAGATTTTTTTAGTTTTTAAAATTTTTAATGAGATTTTGAATTTCTTAATTTTTAAATTACACTTTTTTCATTCTTTGAATTGTAGAATTTTTTATTTTTTGTATTTTAAAAATTTTAGAATTTTTTATTTTTGTTTTACACATTTTATAATTTGTAATGTTATTTTTTGAAATTTTATTGATATATTTTGAATTTTATTTACACATTTTATATTTTTTAATTTTAAGGAGATTTTGGGATTTTTAATGATATTTTAGAATTTTTAACTCTTTAATGGGATTTTTAGAAAATTTTAATTATTAAATTTTAATTTTCAAACTTAAAGGACGTAAATTGGACTATTTGGCCGGAATCCCAATTTATTCCTCACATTCCGGTGAGTTTTAAAATTTTCCGGCGGAAAGGACGTAAATTGGACCAAAAAGGACGGAAATCGAAAAAGTGAAAACATAAAGGATATATTCTGGATTAGGCCTAAGTTACAGGACGTAAAATGAAATTTTCTCTCAAAAAGACGGAGATGCAGATAGTCGTACCCTTCTCTTTTTCATAAAATTGTTCACGGCAATTTAATAGAGCAAATGGGCTGACTTTTGGTCTTCCTGTAATTTAGGCAGAGTTCAACTTTAGTTCTTTATCCTTATACATTTTTAATTGTAATCCTAAAAGTATCAATTTTAGTCCTATAATTTGTATTTTCTTAATTTTAGTCTTACGGGTATCAATTTTAGGAGGAAAATAAAATTATTTACCGTCCATAATTTTCACTTTTTTAAAGACGTCCCATAAAAAATAAAATAAAATAATTTATGTCCCATAATTTTGTAACTTGATTAATTCGGAGGAAAAATAAATTTTAGTCTTATAAGTTTGAGACATTCCAAAATAAATCCTTTAAGTTTCAACTTTACAAAATACGTCATTTACTTTTCAATTTTAATATTTTTTTACATCAATTTTAATCTTTTATGTTTTGAAGGAATTAGAATTGGCAAACTTGGTGCCACATATATTAAAAAATGACACATCATCATGACACATCACTATCTCTCCTCTATATATATTTAAAAAATAGAGCTAATAACATCCCAAAATACTTTATACACACCCCATAATTTTAAATACAAAAATAAATATATAAAATATGACTAAGTAACTTTTACATAAATAAAGAGTAAAATAATTTTAAAAAATATAAAACAAAATAAATTTGACAAACGAAACCAAAGGGTGTTGCAGTTATAAATGATCGATGTTAATTATTTGAATCTTGTTTTCATTATATTTATTGAAACGTATAACTAAATTTAATGATAATATCATAATTTTATCAAATACTCATAATAAATAAATGTGTTTCAAATATATTAATTAATTAGTTTGGAGTAGATGCAGAAGAATTTATTTTTTTCATATATACAGAGGAGCGATTAATTAGTTTGAAGTAGATGCAGATAATTTTTTTTGGGTGAGGCTACTAACACCCAATAAAATGTTATACAAACCTCAAATTTTATACACACCCAACTAAAATTTAAAAATCAATTTTATTACTAAACACACCCCAATTCTTTCATATTTACCATTTATCCCTCAAAACAAATACAAAATTGAATAAAAACTAAAAATGTAATTTAAAATTCAACTAAATCATTAAAACTATATATAAATTTTAAAAATTAATTAAAAAAATATTCAATAATACGAAAAACTAAATAAATTTTGAAAATGTTTAAAAAACTCAACTAAATATTAAAAATATTTGAATGAAAAAATTAATTAAATCCAAATAAAATCTAAAAATATTAAATAAATCAAATAAAATGTATAAAATAATTAAATTAAAAATATAAATAAAAGATTCAATTTTTTTTTAAAATAAATAAAAGAAAAAATGAAAGAAAAAACAACTCAATCAAAAATAAATATTAAGATAATTAAATAAAAAATAAAATCTTACTCTTTTATTGATTTTTTTAATTTACTTTTATTTTAGGTTTTACTGATTTTTTTTAATATTTTCAATTTATTTTTTTAATTTTGTTTTGATGATTTATTTTTTAATATTCAGATTCTATTTAATTTTCTAAGATTTTTTTCAAAAAAATAATTAATTTATGTAAATTAATTATTTTTAAAAATTTAGTTAGTTTTTTAAAATACTTTTAAATTTCAATTAATTTTTTTCCAGATTTTTTCAAGTTATTTTTATTTTAATTATTTTACTCTTTATTTATATAAGGGTTACTTAGTCATTTTATAATGCGTGAGGCTTATCAGTGATAAATATATGGTTAATGTTGGAAATAAAATGATTTTGATTTAGATACCAAAACCCTTGATTGATGATGTTCAGATTAGTTGAGATATTCTCAAGTCCAGTTCAGGCAAGTTGTCTCAGTACACTTGAGTAAGTAGAATGCTTAAGTTAAAAATCTCACGAATGTTGTGAGATTTTAGAGTTCAGGATAGTTGTCCAAAGTTGGAATGTTAGGCAGCTTGATAAGTGTTAAGTGTCTAGGCCAAAGTTGCTGAACTATTCAAGACAAGCTGACCAAGTGGACAACTGAGCTGAAGAGATCAAGAACTTTAAAGCAATGCTCATAAATGCAAATGATCAAGACAGTTGAAGTACATATGATAAAGAGCATTGAATGCCAAAGCTCACAGAAGACACATTCAATGAAACATTTATTGCCAATCATGCCTGAACAAAGCATTGAAGACTTAAAGCATTAAAGAGTGAAGCATTGAATGAATGTTGGAACATTCTAAACTGCAGCAGGAATGTTCAGGGAGCTTGTCCCATCTGACCGTTGATTGAGTGTAGAGTTTGCCACAAATCAACCTAGGACAATGTGCAAATTTGGAAACTGACACAAGTCTTCTCAGCCGCATTTGTCAGAAGTCAACACATTCATTCAAGCAACCATTGAAGAGCCCTTTTACACAGTGGATAAATGGATGCCAAGCTTCTTAGCCGTTTAAATGGTGCTGCAAATAGACATATTTGAATTGCTATCCCTCCAACGGTTAGTTGTTCAAATTTGTCTATAAATACAGAAGTGATCAAAGGGATTCTATATCCAACAACAAGCTATCAAACTATTATCAAGCTTTCAAAGGAAACCAAGTTGTTCTTAAGAATCCCAAGTTTCCTGAATCACTTCAATTAGCTAAGCCAATCTTTGTAATCATCCAAAGCTTAGCATTGAGATATCCTAAGCCTTTACACTGTTCTTATTGTAAAGGATATCTCTACTAGTTGGAACCAAACCTCAAACCCTTATCTCATTTAGTGAAGAGAGTGTTTGTTGTAGAAGTGAGGAGTTAAGGACTGTTAGAGTGAAACACAGTCTTAACTCAGAGAGATTGAGCACTAGGACTCAGATTATCCTAGGGATCAAAGCACTAAGAGAGTGTTGTTGATCAGTGCACCTTGACAATATAAAACAAGCTAATTCCATTGTGAAGGAATTATCCTGTTCAATCAGGGAAAGTGGATGTAGGAGCTTGAGTCTCTGAACCACTATAAACTTGTGTGCCATTTACTTATTGCATTCTTTATTGCACTTACATTCAAACATATTTTAAAGAAGCAAAAGTCAGTAAGTGAGAAAATCTGTTTTGGACAAAGTCCCTGATAACTGTATCTTTTTAGAAATTAACTTGGAGTATTTCTTTAAGTCAAAGGCCAACCACATTCCGCACTTAGCAACTCTTTTAGATATTTAGCCAACTGATCACTCAATAGCACTACAAAAAAACGCGTTTTAGAGACGGATTTACCGACGGATTTTCCGTCGGCCGCCGATGTTGCCGACGGATTTGCCGACGGAAAGTTGACCGTCCCCTTTTTCGGCGTCAGTATTTTTTACCGACGGATTTTTGAATTCCGTCGGAATTTCTGACGGATTTGCTGACGGATTTTCCTTCGGAATGGCCGACGGATTTACCGAGGGATATTCCGTCGGTATTTCGGACAACCCGTTTAACAAACCGGGTCAACATTCCGTCGGTAATTCCGTCGGAAAGAATGAATTAAAATAATTATAAAATAAATTAGAATGAATTAAAATAATTATAAAAGAAATTAATTTTTGAATAAATATTGTTTTCGAAATTCACATGCCGACGGAAATTCCGTCGGCAATTTACCGAGGGAATATCCGTCAGTAAAACAAAAAAATGAATAAAAAAATATGATTTCGAAATTCACATATCGACGGAATATCCGTCGCCATTGACCGACGGAATATTCGTTGGCATTTTACCGACGGAATATCCGTCAGTAAAACAAAATATTAATAAAAAAAATATGGGTGGCCGGGGAGGCCCCGACCAGAATTTCATTTTCCGACCACAATTAATTGGATTTGGTTTGTCGAAATATAATGCATGGATACAATTTAGGCTTTAATTTATAACAGAAATTCTAACCAACTACACTATATATGCAAGTCTATCGGGAGATATTTTTAATTGTTATCTAAAGATATTCATATATAATTGGTGACAAAATTACCACTAACACAAACCAATAAATTACATATACTACACTAGAATCTATAACAAATAGAGGGGGGAAAGAGTAGTAAAGCAGGCATTTTAAAATCGAAAACAAGTATGGAGAATTATGAGTAACCCAACTTCATTGATTGCTAGAATTTTAAAATCCAGGTATTTTAAGCATGAATTTATTATGGAAGCAGGAGTGGGCTCGAATCCCTCTTATACATGGCGCTCTATGTGTTGGAGTAGAGAAGTGGTGGGGGATGGTAAAAAAATACATGTGTTCAAAGATGCGTGGGTGAATAGCTTGGAATCTGGAATGATTAAATCACGCATTGCATCTGAATCGAAAGTGGAATGAGAACAGCATCGGAAGTAAGGCCTAGTCTTTGCTTTTGAGCCCACAATTCGTCGTTTTGTATTTCGAAACTGAAATACAAAATCAAATCAGTTTGTTCAAACAACAAAATACAAATTGACAACTCAAAAAAAAAAAAAGGAAAGCGTACCACGGCAGAGAAAAGGGAAACAACTACATGAGCCATATGCTGCCACTGTGCGAGAGAGAAAAGGAAAGCGGACGATGGTTTACGACGCGGAGAGAGGACGGCGGAGGGGAGGAGGAGGAGGCGCCGCCACTGTGCGAGAGAGGCGACGGCCACTTGCCGAAAAAAAAATCCTACTTGTTTCGGGTAAAAGGGGAGGAAGGAGGGAGGAGGAGTGGGGGGAGAAGGTGGATACAGAGGTTTGGGTGGGGGAGGAGGCGGCGGCGGCGGCGTTGCTGGGCGAGGGAGGCGAGGAGGTGGAGGGAGGCGAGGTGGGAGAGAGGAAATTTCGGAAAGAAAACCCTAGGTTGAGGTTTTATATAAGGGTAAATACCGACGGATAATCCGTCGGTATTTTTCAAAAAGTAAATATCGACGGAAAGTGAATTCCGTCAGCATTTTGGCGATTTTTTTTATTTATTTTTTTAAATAATTCAATTTTTTCTATATACTTACTAAATTACCAAAATATTTTTTTAAAAAATCACGAAATTCATTTCTTCCACATATATTAATAAATATATTGGTTGTGGCTTATATTTATAGTAAATTTAATTTTTATAATTTGTACCTAAATGATAAATAATTAATTAACTTTTATAAAATAAGAAATAAATACATTACATTAATTGAATTAATTTTCATCTTCATCGTCTTCATCCTCCTCTTCGTCCTTATCCTCCTCCTCCTCATCATCATCTTTCTCATCCTCATCCTCCTCCTCATCCTCATCTTCTTCATTCTCCTCTTCATCCTCATCTTCATTCTCCTCTTCATCCTCTTCTTCATCCCCCTCCTCTTCACCTTCAATTTCGATTAATTGGGGATTTGCAGCCGTCAAGGGTACAGAAAGATTGAAATTTCCCGTAAAGACTTCAGTTGGAGTCTCTATTTGTTCTGTTTGAAATGGAGATTCATCTTCAGTATTTCTGTCCTTTTTAGGGACTTCTACCATTGACCTTGCCTTTACTTTGCAAACAACGTGCCATTCATAACCACGTGGAGCTCCCGGATATGTGCAGTAGTATACTTGAGATACTTGATGGGCAAATACAAATGGATCATCCGCAACATACGTCCTTTTCGAACTAACATCAACGAGCTTGTACTCCGGGTGAATTCTTGTTCCTAGATGGCCTGAATCAAACCAATGACACTTGAACAACACTACAGTCTTTGCTGGATATCCTGGATATTCTACTTCGACGACTTCCCGTAACACCCCAAAGTAATCACTTGCATCTGCATTGTAATTCGCACTGCTAACGCAGACGCCACTGTTGGTAGTCCCCTTTGTCGATGCATACCCAGACGTATGAAATCTGTAGCCCTTCACAATATAACCGTTGTAAGTCTTTACACGACGTAGTGGTCCCTTGCTGAGATCTCGTAAGAATGGACTGTCTAGAGCGTTATCCCGTCCCTATACGGCTCAATTTAAAATTAATTAAAATAAATATTAATTTATTTACGTAAAACATAATTAATTAAATGGTACTCACATAACGTTCGAACCATCGGGAAAATTCACGTTGAATACGAGCATCTATATATGCATCTGAGATGTTTGGTTCTGCTCGTCGTAGTTCTTGAGCGTACATCCTAATTCACAACATTCAAAAACTTGGTTAATATTAAATGACATAAATGAAGTGGTATTTAAATAGACGATTTATATATGAAATACTTACTCGATGTATGGCTGAACTTCATCACAATTCAATAACACATACGTTTGTGCTATTTCCGCCTCCGAGTTCGTCTCCCAATATCGTTCAGTGGGTTTTCCTATTGGCCGTCCCTTAGACTTGAATATGGATAGCATTCCATCGACCTCTTCACTGATATCGTCAGCGGATGTACCACCGAAGTTACGTGGAGCACTTCTTAACTTTGTGTTGACGTGGTCTTCAAAGTAATAAGAACAAAACATGCCAACCTCTTCATTCAAATAAGCATTCACAATCGATGCTTCAACGTTTGCCTTTTGTTTAGCATTACGTTTCAAGTTGTGGAGATACCTGATATACACACATATATATATATATATAAAACTTATAAGAATGCATGTGTAATTGTAATGAAATAAAAAAAAAGTAAGATTTTACCTTTCAAATGGGTACATCCACCTGTATTGCACCGGACCACAAATTCTCGCTTCATACGCTAAGTGAACGGGTAAGTGTTCCATCGAGTTAAAGAAGCTAGGTGGAAAAATTTGTTCCAACTTACACAAAATCACTGGAATGTCTTCATCTAAACGAATCATATCATCGATCGTGATCGTTGTAGCCGTTAAATCTCTAAAAAATAGACTTAATTCAGTGATAGCCCTCCACACATTGTTAGGAAGAAGTTCCTTGAACGCAATCGGTATCAAGCGTTGCATAAACACATGACAATCATGACTCTTCATCCTTGCAACCTTACCCGTTGTTGTGTCTACGCATCGACTCAAGTTCGACACGTAGCCGTCCGGAAAGTTCAACTCCTTTATCCACCTACACAATCTTTGTTTTTGTGGCTTATCCAGTGTGTAGCTAGCCTTTGGAAATTTACCTGTACGCTCATCCTTTTTCAACTCTGGACGGCGACAAAGAGTGTCCAAATCCTCCCGAGACTTTGGAGTGTCTTTCGTCTTGCCTTCGGTGTTCATGATTGTGTGGAACACATTGTCAAACACATTCTTTTCAATGTGCATCACATCCAAATTGTGTCGTATCAATAGTGAACTCCAGTATGGTAAGTCCCAAAAAATACTCCTTTTGTTCCAACCACCCTCAATTCTTCTGTTGTGTTCCGCTGCATTTTCCTCAGTACTTTTTTTCAACCCCGTCCACTAAATCTCATATAACAACCTACGTCCTGTACGGAGAGTAAATTATAAGTGACACTAAAAGCAATAGATAAATATACGTTAAATACTCATTAAATAAATGTATAAAATACCATCTCGAACCTACGGTGATTATCGAACCATGAAACTTTTCTACTCACCGGGAGACTGAAAGCTTCAGAATTCTCCATACAATACGGACATGCTTTCTTTCCGGCCGTACTCCACCCGGACAACATACCATATGCAGGAAAGTCGCTAATGGTCCATAAAAGAGCAGCACGCATCGTGAAGTTCTGCTTTCTAAAAACATCGTACGTTTGGACTCCATTCTCCCATAAGAAGATCAAGTCTTTTATAAGAGGTTGGAGATAAACATCCAGTTTGTCCTTTGGATTCGTTGGTCCAGGCACCAATACAGTCAGAAACATTGTTTGAGGTTTCATGCACATCCACGGAGGAAGATTATACGGAGTCAGTATCACCGGCCACAAAGAATACTGCTTCCCATGCATCCCAAACGGTGCAAAACCATCAGTACACAAACCTAATCTCACATTCCTCGGTTCACAAGCAAAATCTGGAAACACGTTGTCAAGATGTTTCCAGGCCTCTGAGTCTGCCGGATGTCGCATCTCCCTCGACTCAGCCGAAGAGGAATCTGTAGCATGCCACGTCATGTGTTGTGCAGTGGCACTTGATTGATATAATCTCATCAAACGAGGAATGATAGGAAGGTAGTACATCTTCTTATATGGCACTTTCTTCTTTGTCTTCTTCGATTGACCACTAGGTCCCTTTCGACGTGCCTCTTTGTACCGGGGATGGCGACACAATCTACACATGTTCAGACTGCTATCTTCGTCACCCCAATATAACATGCAACCCTTCACACAACAATCAATCTTCTCAACCGGCAAACCAACATTCTTCAACATTTGTTTGCTTTGATGAAACGTCGTAGGCACCTTATTATTTTGAGGACAAATTTCACTGCATAACTGTGTCACTTGCTCATATGCCCTGTTAGAAAGCTTGTTCTCGGTCTTAATGTTCATGAGTCGTGCATTAAATGACAACTGTGAGTGAGATTCACAACCCGGATATAAATCTTCTTCGACTAATTTGAGCATCTCATAAAACCGAAATGCCTCATTCGTCGGCTCCTCTTCCATGTTTGAAAAACCAGCTTCCCTGATCATTGTTTGATACATATTCGGTTCTTCGTCCCCAAACTGTTGTTCTTCGTCCCCAAACTGTTGTTCTTCGTCCCCAAAATGTTGTTCTTCGTCCCCAAACTGTTGTTCTTCGTCCCCAAACTGTTGTTCTTCGTCCCCAAACCGTTGTTCTACCTCGTTACTAGTGCCAACATGATCAAAATTTGCTTCAAGTTGATAGATTCCAGTAGTGTAATAGTAAAACACTTCATCAAATCTATAAGGCCAACGTGTTTCGCCATGACTAGTCCAATTATAATAATTATCAACGAAACCATTCTTCACAATATGCACTAGGACCTCATCAATCTCTTTATATTGCTTATTCTGACATTTCTTAGCATTACACGGACACCTAATGCAATTTCCACTCATGTAATGTGGCTGGCTTTTTGCAAATTCAACAAATAACACGAGTTCATTATAAAATTCCACATTCACATTTCCTCTAATCATTCTAGGAGTACAATACATCCAACGACGGTCAGGCAAATCCATCTGCTAAACATTTAAGTGGAGCAACACATTACTAAACTAAACTTATAATAAATTCAAACAAAACTTATGATATATATAACACATGTAATTACATTATATTGAATTTTATATATAGAGTAAACTAAAAATGGTAGAAAATGTACCGTAATTTGATGTTTCTGAATACCCGAGCATGAGCATAAAAAAATTAGGCAGTAGAAAGTTTGGGTGTAAATTTGCAATACGAAAGTGAAGTGGAAAAAAAGAAAGTTTTAGGGAATTCCCGACGGAAATGCCGACGGACTTATCTTTCCGTCGGCATTTCACCCGCCCAAATTTCCGTCAGTCAAGATAAATGCCGACGGATTATCCGTCGACATTTATCAAATGGTGAATTCCGACGGAAACTTAATTCCGTCGGCATTTCACCGCCCAAAATTTCCGTCAGTAAAGATAAATGCCGACGGATTATCCGTCGGCATTTATCAAATGGTGAATTCCGACGGAAACTTAATTCCGTCGGCATTTGGCGTGTTATTATTATTTTTTTTTTATTAATTAATTCAATTTTTTGTATATATAGCAACAACAAAAAGCTCACACACACCATATTCGATTTTTTCTATTTTGCAAAGAAATATCATGTCTTCTTCATCTTCTATTCGATTTCAGCAAGGCCTTGTTTGTTATTGTGGAAAGGCATGTCGTACATATGCTTCTAAACAACCTAGAAGTAAAGGGAGGATATTTCATAATTGTCCTGACTCCCTAAGTGATGGTTGTGGTGGTGGATGTGGTTTCTTTGTATGGGCTGATACTCTAGAAAACTGTGGTGTTGACAAGAATCAAGGATCTAATCAAAGTGACCAAGAAACTGAAGACATGAAGAAAATGACTCTAGAGATGAAGAAATTGGTTACAGAAATCAAGAATTTGGCTGAAGAAATCAAGGATTTAATCAAAGTGAACAAAATCATTTTGATTGTGCTAGTTCTCATGGTTGCATCTACCACCTTCAAGTGGTTTGGTTAAATATATGTATAATGCACTCTATATGAGGCTATTTTAATTTGTACTAAAATGCACTCTTCAAGTGGTTTAAATCTATATCTAGAATGCACTCTAAATGAGATTATTTTGTACTCAATGAAACAAATGAATGCACCCTATTTTCATCTATACACCAATAAACTACACAAATAAACTGTAATATATAGTTCAACATATTTTTCAACATAAACATAAATATATACATAAAGATAAATAAGTTCAACAGAAAATTAAATAAGTTCAACAGAAAATTAAATAAGTTCAACAAAAAAATAAATTAGTTCAACACAAAATTAAATTGTTCAAATTGTTCAACCAGTATAGTTGCCAGGATAGTTGCCAGGATAGTTGCCAGTGCCCGGAAAGTTAAAAAATTGTTCCACATCCTCATTCAAGTTGACGTCGCCACCGTCGGCCTGACCTGCATCTTGACCTGCAGCTTGATCTGGAGCTGGACCTGGAGCTGGAGCTGGCGGTGGTTGCCCCATCGTCTGTTGATAGACGGCCTCGATCTGCTCAGCAGACATCCCCAACGTCCGACCCGCATTGGTACTCCAGGTACGGAAGTAGTTCTCGAACGTTGCCATGAAGTTCGGACCCGGGACGGCAGTGGAGGATACGGACGGCTGCGATGCACTCCGGGCCGACCGACCACTTGGTGTCCTCACGGCGCTGCTCATCCCACCAAGGCCAAGGACCCTTCCCTTCCTGGTCAGGGCAACGTCAAGGTAACACTGGTCCACGTCAACAGCCGGAGGGGTACCGCTGCTTCCGGATTCAGCAGTAGTCGTGGCAGTGGCTTGCGTCTCGGCCTCTTCAATCCTCTATCGGACGCTCAACTACATAATTAAAAAATTAAATTAATTTAATTATCTATATATATATATATATATAATGTAATTAATACATAAATTTAATTAAACTTACGTGGAGGTCAGTAGTGCGCCCGTAGGTGGACGTCTGTGTATCGGTATTAAACGGATGAAGAAGACTCATCCGATCCAAGTGGGTGTGTGGACGTCCAGTCTCCCGCTCCTATTACGTATCAAATAAACATATACAAATTAATTTAGATAACTAATATAAAATAATTAACTATAATTATTTAATTTTTAAAAATTAATGAAAACTTACGATAGCAAGTGATTGCTCGAGGACGGACCGAGCTCCCCCCCGATGCACTGCCATCCCGCCTCCAACGTCGGTTCTGCGGTTGGCCCGAGCTTTGTCACACTTCTCTTGGTAAGCCTGGTCCATCAACTTCTCAACCAACGACTCCCACAGGTCAACACCATCCTCGTCTTTCCCCAGAACACGATTCACGTCACGATCACGCCAGGCCGTTCTCCAGTCGTACATCATGTTCGTGTACCGAGTAGAACAAAGATTGTACCACTTCTCGTAAATAGCGGCGTCCGAGTAGATCGCCGTATCCCAACGGGCCTTTTTCTATACAAATAAATATTCAACATATTTATCAAATAATATGAATAATTAGTTATTTAATAAACTTTAAATATTGTAATTATATACCTGGAACTCGTCGAAATATTCATCCTTTTTAGATTGTGGCACCTTCGACCAAGTGATAGCACCCTTAGAAATCTTGCAATCCTTAAAGGATTTTGTGCACATCCTGGACACCTCATTACCGGGCACCAACCTGTAAAATTATTAACAAATTTATAAACTAACACATTATAAATAAATAAATAAAGTTAATCGTTATTGAATCTCATCAAACATTAGAATTATTGACTTACGCTCCTGAAACGATGTCAATCTCTTTCCTTTTGTCTCGAACAGGATGCTGACGAGAAGAGGATGACGAACCAACCGACATCGTAGTCGTCGGCGGCGGCGGCGACACTGCCACAGGAGGAGGAGGAGGAGCCGTCACAGGAACTGATTCATCCCGAGACCTCCTTGAACGTGACCAAAGTGACGACCTACGACGTGAACCCGAACCCTGATTCGGTGCTTGTTCACTCATCTGTTTCAATCAATAAAAAATACATAATTTTACTAATTATTAATTTAATGAACATATTGTTAATTTAAAAATTTTACTAATATAGCATATTCCTAATTTAATCAACATATTCCTAATTTAAATCAAAACAATATATATAAAACCTAATTACAACGTGATACCACCGTCGAACCATCTAATTAACTAATAATTTAAACAATTGATTGAAACATGCATCACCTACATTAAAAATATTTCTAAATTAACATATTCCTAAATTAACAAATCTAAACATAATTAAAATAATACTTTTCTAATTGGAGTTTTCTAATTATCAATTTAATGAACATATTCCTAATTTAATTTTTTTACTAATATAGCATATTTCTAATTTAATTAATCAACATATTCCTAATTTAATCAACAATAACCTAATTTAATTATTATTTTTCTACCTAACTTAATCAATAATAAAAAATTGAACATATATATTCCTAAATTAACAAACCTAAAACTAATTAAAATAATAATTTTCTAATTGGGTCAATAATTATCAATTTAATGAACATATTCCTAATTAAAAATTTGTACTAATATAGCGTATTCCTAATTTAATCAACATATTCCTAATTACAACGTGATCCAACGGTCGAACCACTATATCTAAACTAATTTAAACAATTGATTCAAACATGCACTACCTACATTAAAAATATTCTATATCAAAATTACACAATTAAATTAAACTAGTAATTAACTATATAACAATTAATTAATGTATACATATAACAATTAATTAATTAATTAACCTTAAAAAACTACTCGATCTATCAAAATTATTCTTAATCAACAAATTAAATTAACTAACGTACATACTAACATGATCATAATATTTTAACAACTAACTAAATCAATATAACATGCAAATCAACATTAAATTATTCATATTTACATATATCCATGCATAAACATATATAAGTATTAAAACTAAGTAATAGAACTAATTAAGAAAACGTACCGTATCAATGTAATCGAAGAAATTTGCTTCAATGGCCAAGTCCTCGTCTTCGTCTTCCCCACCGAATCCTCACGCACGCCCCTTTTTTTTTCTCTAAAACGAGGATATGATTGATTTGAGGCCCTTATATATTAAAAAAAAAAAGAAATACCGACGGATATTCCGTCGGCATTTCCCTCGGTAACCGCCGACTTTAAAGCCAACGGTTACCTTATTGGAAAACGAGGCGGTGCGAAATCAACATGCCATTTGCTGACGGATAATCCGTCAGCATTTCCGTCAGGATACAAATTTCAAAACATCCGTCAGCATTTTCCCTCGGTAAATGCTGACGGAACGGAAATCCGTCAGCATTTCCCTCGGCAAATGCTGACGGAACGGAAATCCGTCAGCATTGATGTTGACTTTTCAATCCGTCAGCATTCCGTCAGCATATCCGTCGGAAATGCTGACGGACTAAAATCCGTCAGCATGTGTCCGTCCCAAAAGCGCGCGTTTTTTGTAGTGTAGTAATCAGTAGGACAAGTATCTATCAAAGTTCACTCAGGCCAGTTGTGAGACAACCTGCCTGATAAAACCAGTTTTGTTAAAAAGAAAAGAATTTGCATACACAAGTGCATTCCCCCCCCCCCATACACTTGTGTCATACTCCACCAAGGACCAACAGTTAATACTATGTATAACTTGCCAAACATTAATGAACATATATGCCTTAGTTTTTTTCCAGGATGTTCATTAGCCTTCTTCCTTCTTTTTCTCCTTCGTATACCCTTACTTCTCTCTTCACCTTCGCTGTTTACCGTTTATCTTTATTCCCATATTTTTCTTCGTCTTCTTTGCGCGTCTTACTTGTCTTTACATTCTTTGCACTTTTGTCTCCCCTGTTGGTTTTTGCGTGTCTTACTCTTTTTGCTGAGTATGTCTTCAAGGAGGATTTTTCATGAGGAGAAAGGTGAGGGGGTTAGGATAGTAAACCCTCGCTCTTCTGCCGATGCTAGTGACGTCGTAGGGACAGGGGAACTTACCCTTGCCCCTCTTTTGCGTCCTTCGTCGGGCTCCAACAATGCCCCCATTCCCATTCCTTCTACTTCTTCTGAAAGGACTCCCGATGCTCAAGAGGTCACTTCTAGGGTTCACACTATACACATTCGCAACCCTAGAGGTGATCGAGTGCATACTATCCCAGTGGATTTGGGTGGGGGTAGCCATTCTGAATTGCATTATAGCATGAGTGGCGGAGATGGTAATGTGGGCGTTAGTGAGGGTATTAACGATGAGACTGGTGTAGATGTGCCCGAAACTAGGGAAAGAGCAAGTGTGTCGTTGTCTAGTGAGGTCAATAGGGCGAGATTTCTGGCTGATCTAGATGTTGACTGTTGGAATATGAATCCTAAGACAAGTTCTATTTGATGAAAAGATTAGTTCTGATTAGCCAAAAAGAGGACTTGAATATATTCTAAGTATTGACTGATCTGTTATGGAAGTCGTCTTGTATGAGACAAGATCAGATGAGAAGATAATAAACTGAAATATGACTAAGTATAAAATGAAAAGTATATTCTATATAGGTTTTCAAGATAAGCTTTAATTGTTGTATATAAGCTTATGGTTATGTTTATATTACTATTTTAATTGTAATATATAGTCTTTTAGAATGACTAAGCTGATCTATAAAGCTTAACACTACAAAAAATGCCTAAATTAGAGACCAAAGTTTTGAGACCGTCATAAAACGGTCTCAAATCAACCGTTTTGAAAATATTACGAGTTTTGAGATCGATTTCACTACAGTCTTTAATTTTATGTATTCACACTGTTTAGAGACCGTATTGGTGGTCTCTAACCCGAAATTAAATTTCTGATTTTAAATTTTGTTTTGAGACCGCATTAGCGGACTTTAATTGGTATTAAGAATTCTGATGCGGCCTAAAAATGTCACCTAATAAGGAGTCGACACGTGTATAAATGACAAAATCGAGAGAGAAGGATTGGATTATCTAGTACTCCCTGAATAAGGAATCCCCTCTAGAGATCCCTCGGGAGGGAGCTCCGTCTGGAGAGAAGCATCAGAAAGAAGCAGTCTTAAGATGAAGTCATAGGCCGTAAATGTAGAGGACTTCCGTCATTTCCGGTCCAAGCTGGGTAAAAGAGAGACTTTATCCTCCTTTATCTTAGGGGATAAAGTCCACTATGAGCACAGATTGCCGAATCTTCAGGGAGTGGAGAGTAAGGAGGACTTCGTCCACTCAGCAGGGCCGAGTCTTATGGGCAGCTCCGAAATAAGAGGAAGGCTTGACTTCCTCTCCAGAAAATATCTTTATAAATAGGTAAATTCGAGGAGATTTCCAGGTTAGACTTTCTTACCTTTACTAAACTTGATACATTTCGTACTTTGGATATTATTTGAGAGCCTGATTTGATAAAACAAGGATCTCGAGGTCCTTGTGATATATTAAAAGCCCTATACTCACTTGAGCGTCGGAGCGTCCGCACCGGAGCCCCCTCCGATGTGTCTTTTGCAGGTTCCTGGAAGATCATTCCAGCGGAAGCAGTGTACCTAAATCAGGTCTAAGCACTCGGGAATTTGGATATCTGACCCCGAGGATATATAATCCGACCGTGCAATTTTTGGCACATCAACTGGCGCCGTCTGTGGGAACGATTTAAAAGATTTTCTCACGAATTTCTATCTGTTCGAGTGATGGAATTGGAGATGGACCGTTGCTTGGTAAATTCTACGGGCAGTCCTTTGCCTAGATTTGACACAGGTTCTTCCTTAAGTTTTCTTATATATGCTGCAAATAATTTTACATGTTGGAATATAATTGCTTAATGATGCAAAGAAGCCAGATGCAATAAATGATTAATATGGACCATTGAGTGAGATTTGAGAGCAGAATTCTCAATTGTGATATCTGATGTCATTATTAATGTCTTGATTGAGAAAGAATTGAAGGTCATATTAATGTCTTGATTTAAATGTCCATAATCAATATAGTTCTGCTAGCAGTGTGAACTTGTTCGTTTGCGAAAATTCCTTTATTGTGGAAAATGTTCATTTCTGAAATTGAAAAATAAAACAAGAAATCAAACAAGGTAGAAAGCTATTAGCATCTTGCTAAGCCCCGACTGGAGATTAATGATCATTGTGTTGATTATGATGGGAGTAAGGTAAATTTGAATTATCTTAGGATGATATTATTAAACATATCCTAATATATGTTAAGATGAGAGATGAATGCTACAGTGATGCCTGAAATAAATTCATTGTGTTATTTTAATGAAGTGGTTTTACTGTTAATACGATTTATGATGCTATTGAGATTTCCTCTCACTCTGATTTCTCTAACATCCAAACATTGGATTTCCGCTAGTGGTGAGATTTAAACTGAAATAACAATTATAAGAATTAAAATGATTGGTATTGATAACTCTTGTCCTTGGCTCAAAGTCTAAGGGGATATGACATTACGTATGGACTGTGCTGATCAGGTTGATTTTGCTCTAAATAATACTTGATTGATAAAACTTCACACAGTGATGTATTATTATCATGGAATTATGAGTATAAGGATTGTCGAACATATATGTGGAGTGTGCAATTGCCTGCTCCGAGACTCCAGGAAGAGGCTCGAGGCACCCCTATCTCTATAGGGGTGATATCGTTGGAACGTCTGGAGCCCTCGGGAGTGGACCTGGCAAGGAGATACCTCCAGGCACTGCAGAGGATGACAACATTCGTGCCCCTCCACGAGCAGCAGAGTATTCAGGGCCCTGAGGTCCAGGATCCCAGGATCAGATCTGGAGGTACGAGGCAAAGTATTCAGGACCCCGAGGTCCAGAATCAAAACTTGGAGGCATGAGGAAGAGTATTTAGGGCCTCGAGGTCCAAAATCTAAACGTGGGAGTACAAGGCAAAAATATGATAAGTGCACCGGTGCTACAGGTTAGTACAGGTGTTTGATAGAGCCTAAAGTATTAGATCTTTTATATTAATTTGATATTGCTATGAGCATATTTTAATGATATTGACATATATGACACGAACTTATTTTTTCCATTGAATTAAGCATGATTCTCCTAAGCTTACATGATTGATACTCTAGAAACAATCTTAGAATTGAGAATTACTTGAAATCGTAGAAGCATGGGTAAGCAATTCACATGTTGAGTCTTTTGATTACTTTATGTGGTAGAATTAATGATTAGACGCGGATGATGATTATGATTAGACGCGGATGATGATTATGATTTTGCACACGATTAGACGTTGATGATGATTAATGATTAGACGCGGATGATGATTATGATTTTGCACACGATTAACATGTTTCCATATTTTAGATATAATTTCATATTACAGACCGAGCCTATCCAGGTTCTGGAGGACCTCTGGGTAGGTTCAGAAGATTCCAGATTATAGACTAAGTCTACCCAAGTTCTGGAGGACCTCTGGGTAGGTTCAGAAGATTTCAGATTACAGATTAAGTCTATCCAAGCTCTGGAGGATCTTTGGGTAGGTTCAGAACATTTCAGATTATAGATTAAGTCTACCCAAGTTCTGGAGGACCTCTGGGTAGGTTCAGAAGATTTCAGATTACAGATTAAGTCTATCCAAGCTCTGGAGGATCTCTGGGTAGGTTCAGAAGATTTCAGATTATAGATTAAGTCTACCCAAGTTCTGGAGGACCTCTAGGTAGGTTCAGAAGATTTCAGATTACAGATTAAACCTATCCAAGCTCTGGAGGATCTCTGGATAGGTTCAGAAGATTTCAGATTATAGGTTGATTCTATCCAAGTCCTGGAGAGGGTACAGCTTTCAGGTTTGAGATCAAAAGAGACTTGATTTGCATTCTTTAATTATTTCATATTTAAATTATATAATTGAGGCTTATGACGAAATTTAGATCTAATAATGTTGCTGGTATGAGTCAGTTTACCTGGTCTATGACGAATAATGAGCTCATGAGGAGGGGCTGGAGAACCTAGAAGTACTAGAGGAGCTCTAGAGAGCAAGATTACCGAAGAAAGAGCGAAGCCAAACAACGTTGAGAGGTTGGATATTCAAGAAAAGACCATGTGAAATGAAGATGTACGAGAGATATGTGCAACTCCGGAGATGAATATTGGGGTAAGACGTTGAGACGAAGATGGATGCTACCTGACTGGCTATGAAGCCAACTTCACCATGCGAAGCACTGGAGATCAGATTTCTACGTTCCAAAAACTGGAGGGGACAGAGTTCGAGACTGAGATTTGGATGATGGCTGCCCAGAAGCTGAGTTATGGGGTTTGAGACCCAGACTTCGAGAAGATGAGAGTGATGACAGACCTTTTTACAAGATCCTACGCTTGAAGTGACTGAGTAACGCTATAGAATTAAGGAAGAGATGAAACGAGTATCTAGGACCCCGAGGTCCAAGATCCAGATAAGGAGAGATGAGGCGAGTATCCAGGACCCCGAGGTCCGGGACCTAGAGGTGATGATGTGAGCCAGATGAGTCCAGGATAATTAAGAATGTGGAGGAGCTCAACGGAGCATGATCCAAATAATTATGGAAGAAAGATGAGTATTCGGGATTGAGAACTGAACACGAGAAGAACTACAAAGAGGATCTTATGCAAATGATCCAGATTCAAGTGGGATGAATAATATCAGAAAACATTTGAGGAGTTGAAGCTCCACCGAGCCCAGCTGCTGAAGCTGACCAAACCCTCCCTAGGGTGCTGAAATTTGATATTCAAAAGTTGAGAAGAGCTGAATAAATGACCAGCCCCTGCAGCTTCTGGAGAAGCTCGAGCTTTGCAGTTAAGATACCACATCTTGGGTGGCCAATTATACAAGCGATCGTTGACCCATCCCTATCTAAGATGTCTCCCGAAGGAGATTACGTGATAAAAGAAACCCATGAAGGATGAGCAGGTAGTCACGAGGGCTACAAGGCTACTGTAAAGAAGGATATGCCCAAGAGTCGACCTATTAGGTGAGTAAGATCATCTAGGGTGTTGAGATGCGACATTCGGAGACGAGCATGATGACGGACCTTGCAACACTTCGATGCTTAAAGGGGGTGATGAAGGGTCTAGGCCTACTACCTCCGAGATGCTGATATGGAGCCACGTAAGTGAAAAGTGTATATTTTACTTTTTTACTTTAGATTTTACTTTGTGATATGATATGAGTTACCTAGGCGTAGTTGTTTAGAGCATAAAACCTCGAAGCATATGAGCATTTGCTAAGGCTTCATAAATGATTGATTTGTGAAATGCTAAGGTGATTACTTAGGAGAATTTCGTGATTGAATCGAGAGAATGATTGAGAATTTAGGCATGGTTAAGAACGTGTTTCTCACCCTACTCTAAATCCAAGCGGATTACTTGAACTTGAAAGGTCTTGATATGATCAACACCTTGAATTGAGAGTGAGAAACACTCAGAGGCCTAGAGGCCGAGGAGCTCCAGAGAGCCCTCACCATGTTTGAGACCCAAGAGGGTTAATCAATGAAATGAGAAGATTTTATGAATTAAAATCTTTTGAGAATAAGAGTGAGAAACACTCGGAAGCCTAGAGGCCGAGGTGCTCCAGAGAGCCCTCACCTTACTTGAGACCCAAGAGGGTTAATCAATGAAATGAGAAGATTTTATGAATTAAAATCTTTTAAGAATAAGAGTGAGAAACACTCAGAGGCCTAGAGCCCGAGGTGCTCCAGAGAGCCCTCATCTTACTCGAGACCCAAGTGGGTTACTGAAATGAGAAGATTTTATGAATTAAAATATTTTAAGAATAAGAGTGAGAAACACTCAGAGGCCTAGAGGCCGAGGTGCTCCAGAGAGCCCTCATCTTACTCGAGACCCAAGTGGGTTACTGAAATGAGAAGATTTTATGAATTAAAATCTTTTAAGAATAAGAGTGAGAAACACTCAGAGGCCTAGAGGCCGAGGTGCTCCAGAGAGCTCTCATCTTACTCGAGACTCAAGTGGGTTACTGAAATGAGAAGATTTTATGAATTAAAATCTTTTAAGAATAAGAGTGAGAGACACTCAAAGGCCTAGAGGCCGAGGTGCTCCAGAGAGCCCTCATCCTACTCGAGACCTAAGTGGGTTAATGAAATTAGAAGATTTTAATCTGTTAAGAATGAGAGTGAGAGACACTCAGAGGCCTAGAGGCCGAGGAGCTACAGAGAGCCCCTCACCATACTTAAGACCCCAAAAGGGTTACTCAATGAAAAGAAATATTTTATGAATCAAAATCTTTTAAACGAAAGTGAGAGACACTTGGAGGCCCAGAGGCCAAAGAGAGCTGGGGAGCATCTCCCCATAACCAAGACCCAAGATGGTTACTTAGAAAACAAAAATTTTGCAAGCCAAAGTCATTTGCCGAGACCCTGTTTAAAAAACGAAAGAAAGGATAAATATAAGTCTGGAAGTCAAGGAAAACCTCTTCGAGCCACCTGAAACTAGAGGTGATCCCTAGAAAGGGTGAGAGGTTCCCTGAATTTCTTGAGAAAATTCTTTGAAGGTTATGTAACCAAGAGACGATAATGGTGCAACCTACAAGACCAATAAGGGGGTTAGAATCGAGGCTTCTCCTCGAGAAACTAGCAAGAGAGAGAGAAAATTGCGACTGTGTGGGACCCAAGCGCAGAAATCGAAACGTCTTCAGAACTGGGGGCGGGAAAATTTTTCCGGAGGAGAGCATTTTTGAAATTCCTCTCCAAAGCAAGAATAATACACGTCTCTCCAGAAACACCTATGTGCTAGACTCACTTGAATTTTCTACTCTCACAAAAGATATACTCCTTTTACGAGAGTAGGGGGGAGTAGATGATGCGGCCTAAAAATGTCACCTAATAAGGAGTCGACACGTGTATAAATGACAAAATCGAGAGAGAAGGATTGGATTATCTAGTACTCCCTGAATAAGGAATCCCCTCTAGAGATCCCTCTGGAGGGAGCTCCGTCTGGAGAGAAGCATCAGAAAGAAGCAGTCTTAAGATGAAGTCATAGGCCGTAAATGTAGAGGACTTCCGTCATTTCCGGTCCAAGCTGGGTAAAAGAAAGACTTTATCCTCCTTTATCTTAGGGGATAAAGTCCACTATGAGCACAGATTGTCGAATCTTCAGGGAGTGGAGAGTAAGGAGGACTTCGTCCACTCAGCAGGGCCGAGTCTTATGGGCAGCTCCGAAATAAGAGGAAGGCTTGACTTCCTCTCCAGAAAATATCTTTATAAATAGGTAAATTCGAGGAGATTTCCAGGTTAGACTTTCTTACCTTTACTAAACTTGATACATTTCGTACTTTGGATATTATTTGAGAGCCTGATTTGATAAAACAAGGATCTCGAGGTCCTTGTGATATATTAAAAGCCCTATACTGACTTGAGCGTCGGAGCGTCCGCACCAGAGCCCCCTCCGGTGTGTCTTTTGCAGGTTCCTGGAAGATCATTCCAGCGGAAGCAGTGTACCCAAATCAGGTCTAAGCACTCGGGAATTTGGATATCTGACCCCGAGGATATATAATCCGACCGTGCAATTTTTGGCACATCAACTCCAATTCTCAAATTTTATTTTGACTGCCATTTTTGCCCTCTCATTTAGAGACCGTTTTGTAAATACGGTCTATAACCTGTTTATAAACTCGTGTGTAACCCGTCTATAAACCCTAATTCATTTGTACCACCTCTTTCACTTTCACCCTACGCAATTTCTCACGGCCCTCACTCGCGATTCTCTCTTGCTCTCCCGCCGCGACTAGAGCTGGCAAATCGGGCCGCCCGGCCCAGCCCATCAGGCCAAACGATGTTCGTGGGCTGGGTCGGGCCGGCCCATGAATTAGTAAGGCCTATAAAATGTAAGCCCAACCTAGCCCATCCTAGCCCACTGGGCTAGCGGGCCAGCCTAGCCCATTAAATAATTTTTAAAAATAATATGTTTAGTAAAGATTATATATATAAATCTAATATTGGTCACATACTCACATATAATTTTTATTTATACAAATAATTATAATTAAAAATATGCAATACTAATGTATTAACTATACATAATTCATAAACGGTCATAATCAGTATAACATTACACTATATAACAACTTCAAATAAAATTATAAATAATTGATAAGTTCAAATTTCAAAGTCAAAATAAAATAAAAACACAATAATATTTAAATATAAAATACTTTACTTATTTTAATTGTCTATTTTCCTAAATAAAAAATATTGATTGGGCCAAATAGATAAACAAGGAAATAAATATAAACCATAAATATATATTATACTATTCCTATAATACATTGTATTATTCCTATAATATATTATTCTATTATATTCTCTAATATTCTCTAATAGTTGGACCACTCTTACCATCTCATTAGCGGTGATTGAATATAATTCTCACATGGTATAGGCCTAATACACTGAAACTTTTCTTCTCAATTTTTCAGCGTCTCCGACGGGCTGGTATCCCCCGTCGCCGCCTTGCTCCTTCCCCTTTTATTTCGGCGTCTCCGACGGGTTGGTATCCCCCGTCGCAGCCTTGCCCCTTCCCCTTTCTTCACATATTAGAGATGCGGCAATCTGGGACGGCCTTGTCTGTTCGCCGACAGCAGAGTGAGATGCGGGCACTGAATAACGTGCACCAGGTGTGCGTCGCCGCGGCTGCAGAAAAGCCCATCTCACACCAAGTCCTTTTCACAGACGATGACTAGCTTAAATGGAGTGGTACAGCCAAACAATGATGCTTTGGTTGTCACCGGGAAAATTATGGGAACCATCGTCCACCGCCTGATGGTCGACACCGGGGCATACACCAACATCCTATTCAAACATACGTTGGATGCTCTCGGTGGTTACGAAGCATATCTCGAGCCATGCAGCGATATCATTGTGGGTTTCGGAGATACCCCCTCCGTCCCCATTGGAAGAATAAGGCTAGCGGTCGAATTAGCTTAGTATTTATTTTTTTATTAGTATTTGCTTTATCCTCTCGTTTAGCTTCTACAACACCATACCGACGTATAGTTTTGGGGCTACACGCTCTCCTAGGTCCTTGGACGATAACTACTTGGCCGTATACTTGTAATACTATAACGAACCCATACGCTTTTGGGTAAGTTGTTTTTGTGCTTAGAAACGTGCAAAAATACAAAAAAGTCAGCGCCCCCTCGCCCAGCGATGTCGCCGCCGCCTCACCGTCTCCGCCCCCTCCTCCCTCACTTCCACGGCCGCCCCTCCTTTTCTTTTTTTTCCTTTCTCTATTGCAGGTTTCTTCCTTTTTTTTTTATTTTTTTCAACAACTCTTGTTCGAAAATAAATAATTGTCGATGATAGTGTATATTTTCGAAAATAAGTTTTCGAAAAAATTGATTTTTTTTTAATTTTATTTCGATAAAAGTTGTCGCAAGTGTGTTTTTCCTCGACAAATCAGTGTCGACGAAAAATACTCTCGTCGATAAACTGGTGTCGAAAATGTATATTTTTTTTAAAAAATCTAAGATTCTTTTTTCTGGTGGTGCAGTGGCGGCGGTCGGAGGTGCGGTGGCGGCGGCTGCTATTTCAATTTCAATTAGGGTTAGGGTTTATAATTGAAAAGTGGAAGGGGAGTGTACTTATTAGTGTCATTTTAGTATAAGGGTAGTTTAAGTATTTTAAATGATTATTAAATTAATAAATACTTAACAAGTGTGGAGGGGTATATAGCCTGGCCCAGCCCCTTCAATATTTCAGCTGCTAGCCCTCTCTTCACAGCTGAATGGAATGGTGTGGGCCTGCTTCATTCTTTTTTGGGTACAACTATCTACACCTCCAGCTTTGTTAACTACACTCCCCCTTTCAATTTATTATTTTGATCTTTCAACCTTTAAAACTTAAAATATCCTAAGTAAAATATTACTACTAAATGCACCTCACCACTAACTATACTCCCCTTTCAATCTTTAAACTCTAACCCTAATTGAAGTCTTCGCCACCACCACTTCCGGTCGCCGCTGCCACAAATACCTCTTTTGGTGGCCAACTACATCCATACATCCAAACAAAAAATAATTAAAAAACTAAAAAAAATACTTAGAAAAACCTCAGATTTTTTTTTATAATTTTCAATAAACCAGTGTCGACAACCTACACTCTCGTCGAAAAATTGTTGTCAACGAGAGTTATGTGGTCGACACTGGTTTGTCGAAAAAAATAAAAATAAAATTGACAATTTTTGGTCGACCATATACACTCTCGTCGACAACAATTTATCAACGAGAGTGTTTATAGTCGACCAAAAATTGTCAAAAAAATTAAAAAAAATTGTTTTGCAGAATTGCAGAAATTAAGAAGAAAGAAGAAAGAAGAAAATTAAAACCCTAAAACTAAAATCACAAACCTGTGGCGGCCAGCATCTTGGGGCGGTTGGGCGGCAACGACGAGTGGGAGGGTGGGGGCGGCGGCAAGGGCCGGTGGAGTGGGGTGATGCCGATGGCTGGGTGGGGGCCGACTTCGGTGGTAGAGTGAGGGAAACTAAAATGAAGAAGAAAAAAACACAGAAAAAAAAAAAAGAAAACAAAAATGAAGAAGAAAGGGGGAGGGAAGAGAGAAGGGAGACTAGTTGGGTGTGGGTGGAAAATGAAAGAGTTGAATTGTGAGGTTATAAATTAGGGTTTTTGGGGAGTGTGGACCGTTGTGGTTAGTAAAGGTATTTTATAGAGAAAGTGTATCTATCGGGGGAGTACGCATAAGAAAGACAGAGGTGTAGATAGTCGTACCCTTCTTTTTTCATAAAATTGTTCACGGCAATTTAATAGAGCAAACGGGCTGACTTTTGGTCTTCCATGTAGCAATTTAATTGCAAATAAATGGAGAAATATCGATTTTAATCCTGTAATTTATAGACCGAGACCAATTTTAGTCTTGTAACTTTACACATTTTCAATTGTAATTCTAAAAGTATCAATTTTAGTCATGTAACTTGTATTTTCTCAATTTTAGTCATGTAACTCCTACATGTATCAATTTTAGGAGAAAACTAAAATTATTTATGGTCCATATTTTTCACCTTTGTTTAAAACGTCCCATAAAAAATATAAAAATTTAATTTATGTTCCATAATTTTGTAAGTTACAAGACTAAAATTAATATTGTCAAGACTAAAATTGATACCTCCAGTACTACAAGTCTACAATTGAAAAGATGTAAAGTTACAAGCCTAAAGTTCGACAAGACCTAAGTTACAGACTAAAATTGATATTTTCTCCAAATAAATGAAGATGGCAGTGGTTTAATAGGATCAAAATATAATAAATGGTCCATTTCATTTTGATTGCAATCTTGACTCCTCTTATCTCGAAAATTTCTCCGATCGACTTCACAATATATTTAAGGTGTGTTTTTCTCTGAAAATACTCTTTTTTTTTTTTTTTTTTTTACAAAAATAGCAAACCACACTTTTCTCTAAGTCAAGTGCAATTAATCAATTTAGTGTAAATAATGCACGAAATCCTATAAAATTATGCAAATTAAACACAAAAAATTTAAGCAATTTTCACACTAATCAATATTCGGATCGAACAGATGAACGATTCATAACCGCTCTAGATGAGTCGGAGCACGTCCCGTCTCTCATTCCTATTAACAAACATATACATAAAATTGATTAGAATTAATATAAAGGGATTATATTTTTTTTAGTCCATTAAGTTACCATGTTTTTGAATTTAGTCCATCAGATTACCACTTTTTGAATTTAGTCCATTAACTTTCGATTTTTTTTTATTTTGGTCTAGTAACCTGCTATAACAGGTTTAGCAGGTCATTTTTTAAAACACACCCCCAATGTTAAACACACCACACCAAAATTTAAAAAACTTTTGTTATTACTATACACACCCCAATTTTTTCCTATTTAATAAATTGTCAAAAATAATTAAATTAAAAAACGTAAGAATTCAAATTAATATAAAAAATATAAATAAAATCTATAAAAAATAGCCTAATCTTCAAAAATTAAATAAAGTTGAAAAAATTAATTAATTTTGAAGATTTAGATGATTTTTTACTATTTTTGAAGATTTTTATTTTTATTAAAAAATCTTCAAAAATATTAATTTTGAATTCTCTTTTGTAATTGTGAATTCTCAACTTCCCAAGAAACGAAAACAATTCGATTTTCATCTGAAAGTTTGTTGACGAAGCCTCTCTTGTTCCCAATAAATAGTAATATGAGTTTTATCGACATTTTTATAGAAGTTAGAAGGCAAATGAAACATTAACAAAGCATTGGAGTTTTAAACTTTTTTTATTTTATTTTCCTTTTAAATATATTTTTTTATATTACATGAACCTACTAACAAGTACCCCATAAATATTATATGCACTCCAAATGTTAAACACAAAAATTCAAAAAATCAATTAAATAAAATCATAAAAATATTTAATAAATTATCAAAAATAATTTAATTAAAAAAAAGTAAGAATTTAAATTAATATAAAAATATAAATAAAATCTATAAAAAAATATATAAATCTTCAAAATTTTAATAAAGCTAAAAAAATAGTTTAGGGACGAAAATATGTGTTTCATGGCAAAATATTAGCGACGAAAATATAAGTTTCATCGCAAAATGTTTGTGAGGAAAATCAAACATTTGTCGCAAACACGTTAGCGATGGGTATATAGCAACAAATCCCGCGATTAAATTATTTCATCGCTAACTCACATTAGAGATGAAAATATTAGAATTAGCGATAAATTTTTTCGTGTCTAAAATAGTAGCTCCTTACTTCATGACTAATTTTTTTGCGATAAATATTTTAATTTCGTTGCAAATGTTAGCGATGAAACCCATATTTTTGTTGCTAATATTTGGCTATGGATATCCGATTTACGAATCGTTCTCTAAACCCACTTCTGCACTCGACCAACCCAACCCAACCGACCCCAACCTGAACCACACCCAACCCGCATACCCCCTCCCCCATTTTATTTAAATGACTATTTATTTGGTCTTTGTGGGAATTGATCCCGGGTGGATGGGCACCCACCACTCGAAAAAACAGCTATTTGGTTCAGTTTTTTATATTAATTATATATGTATTCAATAGTTACTAATTTAGTTAATTTATTCACATATATTAATTGATTAATTTTTAACTTGTAACAATTATATATATATATATATATGTATCCAATCTTCATCCTCTCATCTTTATGTCCATCTTCATTAATTTTCATCATCATATTAATTTATAAATATTTTTATAAACATTCAAATTGATTTATAAGACACAAAATTTGGAGAATTGTTAAACATTTAATCGATTTTCTAGATTTAATATGCATAGTTGAAGTAGTACTCTTCTCTCATGCTTAGTAGGAATAACAACAAATAATTAATGAAATCAAGAAAATAGAAAAACATAAAACAAATTATACAGAATGAAATAAAAAAATTATACCCCAAAATATATCAAACAAAAAAATTAATATGTCAAATTAATGAGTAAAAGTAAATGAAATTATATTGATCATATTATTTCAAACATCATAGTGTTGGAATCGTCTCTATTGTTTCACATTATGCATGCCCTCAATCTTTTTTCCTTTATTATGGTTAAACTACAATCATTTTTAATTCATGAGAATTAAACATGAAAATTTCTATTTCATCTCTAAAATATTAGAGACGAAATATAATTTTCATTATTGTTCTGATTATTTAGATTAGATTACAAAATTATTGTTCTGATTATTAACAATAAAATAAAATATTGGGTTGTTAATATAGTGATGAAATATTTTAATTTTCTCGCAAATATTAAATCAACAAAACTAGTCATGCAAATTTCAATTTCGTCTCTAAAATATTAGCGTTGAAATATAATTTTCATTGTCGTTCTTATTATTAACAACAAAATAAAATAATTTGTTGCAAGTGCAGCGATGTGGCCGGTGGTGGTTTAGGAGAAGATAGATTTTGTTTTTATATTTTAATCATGCATTAAGGGTCTTGTTTAATAACAAAGATTGATTATATGAGAAATAAAGTGATATTTAAACTTAGTATAATTTATTTTTAATCTTAACTATTAAACAACTTATAATAAGTGATAAAACTGAGTTAATCTTTTATATATAAGAGTATATTATAGACAATTCATAATTACATTAAAATAATATAAAACATAGTAAGTATATCTACTGGGAGGTGCAAATAAGCGAATTTTATCTGCAATATTTATTTGTTTTTGGTTAGTTTTGGTGTGCATTATATGTTTCGATACATGCACTTTAAAAAATAAACAAGATTAACTCAAAGATCCAATAATAAAAAGTAAATGCGAATAACTTAAATCGCGTACAGTATGTAAAAGTTCAACCCGTAGTTAAAAGATATTCTATAGTTGAAATGTGAGAAAATAATGGATATCAAGCAAAAAAAAAAAATCTTTAATTTAAGTTGACAAAAATACGAAAATAAAATTTGCATCAATGAGAAAAAATAATTTACATCAATTAAGGAAAAACTTGCATCAACGAACACAAATGTATGCATCAAGTAAGAAAATATTTGCATCAAGAAATAAAATATTAGCATCAATTAAAAAATAATTTACACCAATTGGTCTCCAGCATAAATAAATAAATAAAGCTCTAATCAAAATCCTAATCTCTCTTACAGCCGTCGCCACCATCGCTGGAGACGGAGCTGCCGCCGCTTCGTCTTCCCGGGGAAAGGAGTTGCTCGCCGGCGATGGCCCCTGCAATGTCTTCGTCGGTGGCACCAAGAAACCGGGCAACAATCTTCGTCTCGTCAGCGGTGTTGCAGGTGGTCAGCGTCGGTCGCTTCTCCATCAAAGTAGCTTTGGGGTTAATGGAGTCAGTCGATGGCCACTACTATGAACAAAACAGATCGAGGCCGGTTAGGCGTCTTCGACTTCACGCACGGCGGCGGTAGATACAGGTCGACACCGAAGAGGCTCGGCGGCCACGAAGCTTCGTCTTCGGCCGTCTTCGTTCAGTGCGGTTGTGTTCTTCCCCCAAGGTAACAGTGACAAGGTGGGTGCGGCAGCCAAGGTGGGGGAGGGTGTGGCGGCCAAGGTGGGGGTGGGGGAGGGAGTTCGGCTTCACGC
Organism: Galeopsis tetrahit; assembly: GCA_963675135.1. Taxonomy (NCBI): domain Eukaryota; kingdom Viridiplantae; phylum Streptophyta; class Magnoliopsida; order Lamiales; family Lamiaceae; genus Galeopsis; species Galeopsis tetrahit. The sequence goes on from OY776128.1 coordinate 56,788,233, forward strand.
CGGTGGTGGGGAAAGTGGGGCAGCGGCGGCGGCCGATTGGGGGTGGTGGGGAGGGGGCCGGCTAGGGTTTTTGTTTTTTGGAATGAGTAGAATGAATTAAATGAGTAGAGAGATGCCTTATTTAGAGATTATTGACTTATTAATACATATTTCGCCTCTTCAGAGTTCGAAAGTACAAGTCACTTTTTTAGTTCTTAACACTACATATTTTCTTGTAAATTGTCTTTCTTACCCTTCTTCTTTCTCTTTCCTCCCTCTCAAACAATTAATATTGTCTTCTCCTCCCTCTCCCCAACCCACCATTCATTCCAATTTCACTTCACTCCTCTAATCATGTCTCCGCCTCCCTCCCATCCCCACCCACGCTCCGGCGAGGTACATATCGTAGTGGGTCCAATATTTGCCGGCAAAACTACCGCTCACCTCCGCCGCGTTAGGGCCGAAGCTGATTCCGGCAGGTAATTTCTTTTACTCGATCTGATTGATTTCCAAATCAGTTATTTAAATTAATAAGATCTGTTTAGCGAATTCGTTTGGGATAATTTCCCCTGTTGGCCGTTGCCGGATCTCTTATCATTTAAACACAAGATCGGCGCCGAGGCATATCACAAAGTAAATTCAAATCCATTCTTCTTTGATCTCATATTCAAATCCAGATCTCTTTATTTCTCTATCTCATTTTCAAATATTTGTTTCTCTCATTTCTCTTACATTTCCAGATGGGGAAAAACACACACACACAGAAGATCTGAAATTGGAAAAACACACACCTGGAAGATCCGCAAATACTAGGAAGAGGAGGGTGTGGCTTGGGAGTTTTTAGACGGCGGAGGTGGCGCGGGCGCTGCTCACCGATCTCCACCGCCAACCGGAGTTTCTGCTCGAGGGGGGCCTTCCGCCGTCGTTGTAGAGCCTGAATCTCTGTCAAGGGGCTCGTCTATTTACCTATCAATAGTCAAACCCTAATTTCTAAAAGCCTCTCGCTTATAGGGTTTAAGGTACAGAACGTTTATTAAGAACACGAGAATTCAGTTCAGCTAAAGATAAATTTCTAATCACTATGTTCAAGATTATACATATTGTTTTCTCAAGACTAATTTTATGATATCTGAGTGCAGTTTGAGCGTTTCCGAAGATGTATCTCCAAGCGTATATCAATGAAAATGGTGAAAAAGTTTACACCACGAAGGTATTTATAAGTTTTATTTCTGTAAGATGTGAAATTCAGACTTCTACGATACCTTCCATTGTTATTATTGTAGTTTTTTATAATTTTCCATTTGAATTCAGAGACAATTGGTGTTTTGCAATTCACTTTATGTTTTATTGTATATGTGCTTGCTTCTTTGAATAAATAGTATTTTCAAAGTTGATTGTTCTGCAACAAGTGTTGTAATTTATTTAAAAAAGGTAAATTCTTGAGTGAGATGCTGTAATTTTAATTTTATATTTTCTAACTTAAAACTGCTAAAAATGACCTAATCGTGTTAAATTTTCTGAGAAACAGCCAAAACCAATCAGCAATCACCCACTTAAAACTTCTCAAACGACCTAATCGTGTTAAATTTCTTATTAAACTTGTTATTTCAAATGAAACAAAGAAAACCTTGTTTTAGGCTTTAGAAAAGAAGAATTGTGGATATTGCACAACATATCTTAAGGTGTTACTAGCTTGGATTTGTGAGAATTTGTAAAATATATATGCTTGTGACACTTAGGAGATGACAATAGAGCTGTCAACACTGATTATATTCAGGTTGAAGGTTGAAGAAGACAAGCATTGCTTTAGAAGTTAGAACTGAAGGTTCGCCTTAAGAATAATAATATGGTTAATCACTACAAAAAAAGCCTGATTTTGATACCGAAATTTTGAGACGGACACCTAATCCGTCTCTAATAGATACGGATTAGATACGGATTTGTTAAAAAATCGAGATTTGAAACCGAAAATAAAACCGTCTCTCATTATAAACAGATTAGATACGACTTTTAGTTTCGAAAGTTTTAGATACGGACTAGATACGTGACTTTCAATTTCGAGAGTTTTAGATACGGATTAGATACATATACCACCGTCTCTAAACAATCAATTTTTTCTCCCCAATATAAAACGAGATAAGGTAGTACACGAAATTTGGGATACGGAATCTAACCATCTCTAATCTGTATCTAATTAGTCAAATGATAAAATTAAATTAAAAAATAAATCAAAAACTTATGTATATAGAGAATTGAGAATGAGAGAATATGGACGGAGTTATATTAATTTATTTACTCTTTTATTTAATTAATAAATAGTAAAAAAAAATAAAAAAATCAATTAATATATCTTGTATGTATCGGATAAATATAAATGTTAGAATAATACTATGTACATATATTTTAGGATAGATATAGATATTATAATAATAATATTATTATATTATATCTTCAATTCCATATGCCAATATATATATATATATATATATCAATTGATTTTCTAATGAAAATATTCCAAGAATTGATTCTCGTATATCAATTTTGTAGATTAAAAAAAAGGAGGTGTCATTTAATAATTTTTTAAATTTGTATAGTATTTTTAAAAGAAATTTAGATTAAAAAATAATTCTATCATCAATTTAGAAAAAGTATAAACTAATGAAAATATTCCAAGAATTGATTCTCTAATCAAAGTATGTATATCAATTTTGTATGAACGTTAGATTAAAAAAAAAAGTCATTCAATAATTTTTTAAAGTTTCTAAATCTTTATAAAACTACTATTAAGACTTATAAAGAAACTTGTATAGTATTTTATAAAAAGTTCTAGATTAAAAAATAATGCTATCATCCACTTAGAAAAAAGTATAAATACTTGAAGCATTGCTAATGGTAAAATAGTCTAAATAGTATAGTAAAAAGGATAAGATCAATCGAGATAAAAATAAAAAATTATTTTGTGTCAAAATGAACTTGAAATAAAAATTGAAAATCTTTTTATAGAAATTATTTTTATTTAGTTTTACTAAATTTGTGAAAAATACATTCTAAAGGAAATTAAACCTAATCCTATCTAATAATATAATAATATGTCAATTTCAATTTTTTTCCATTCTTAAAAAATAAGTTTATATAATAAATATAGATATTATAATAATATTATGTTATATATTCTATATCTTTTATATGGAAATATGTATTATATGACCATATATATAATATATGGATTAATGAAAATAATTCTTGAATTTCTTTCAAACTCGGTAACTCAAGAACGTAGGTGTCACGACATTAATAATATTGTCTCTACCATCAAGATTGACGAGGTAAGTTGTGCATCTCAAGCCTTTATTATAATATATCAATTTACTTATCAATTCGCCTACTATAAATTACAATTATCATTTAATTTAGTAAATTATTGTATAAAAATGAGATTTATCATGCTCATACACGCATATACACCTAACTAAATCAGCATGCGTCTAGAACACACATACACGTACACATAACTAAATTCAAGTAGGCAAACACCTTGAATCAATCTCAGTAAATTTCAAGATAATATTGACTCAATTCAGAATTCATTCAGGACTCGTTGAATACAAATTTCATATATCCGAGTTTGCATCAAGAAAGATCGACTATCAATAAAGACGGTAGTTAGTAATTAAAGTACTCAATTCAGAATTCATTCAGGACTCGTTGGATACAAATTTCATATATCCAAGTTTGCATCAAGAAGATCGACTACCAATAAAGACTGTAGTAATTAAAGTAGAATATTAGGATAAGATATAAATGGTATAGGAACAAAGATATAAATTGTGTCATTCAAGTGTGTCAAGTATACTACTGCACCTATCCCTGGGGTAGGACTGTGTACTCAAGTACACGGTATTACTACCTAGTGGTTGTCTTTACCATAATGTCACAAGATCAAAACTCAATTTTTTGAAATTTAATTTAATACCAATTTTTCTATATTTAATTTAATTTTAGCACCGAGTACCAGTTTTTCTATATTAAGTAGTACCAGTTTTTCTATATTTAATTTAATTTTAGAATATGCGGGATGTCCTAGGATATCTTATTGTTCAAATGTGATTTATCCCCTTAGGAACAAAGATATAAATGGTATAGGAACAAATATATAAATTGTTCAAATGTGATTTATCCCCTTAGGAACAAAGATATAAATGGTATAGGAACAAATATATAAATTTTGTCATTCAAGTGTGTCAAGTATACTACTGCACCTATCCAGCGATATCACAGCCCTAGTGGTTGTCCTTGAATTGCCTTACCATAATGTCACAAGTTCAAAACTCAATTTTTGAAATATAATAACATACACTTTTCATTAAAAAACGATGATGCACTTTTCAATATACTAACATACACATTTTCAAAAAAACAAATCGATTTTTTTTTCATAGTTTGACCATTGACTGATCAACGGTCAACAGTTGACCGGTCAAGGTCCACTCAAGTACACGGTGTACTTGAGTGCACGTAACAATGAATGAATCATTGATTAGATTTAAAGGCTGAAGATGAAGATTAAACGTAATTTAATTTATTTATTTTAATTTATAAAGTAAGATCGACTTTTACAATTGAAATTATTCAATAACAATTTTTTTTTATATATTTTTAAAGTTACAAATTAATTAATTAATTATATATGTTAAACTATTATAATAAAATAAAGTGTCTAAACTATGCATTGTTCTTAATATTTTACAGCTTATTGACGGCGGTGAGTAATTACAATTTTTAGATTTACAAATTTAAAAGTTACAATTTGAATACACGTAAAAGAAATAAATTAATATACATATACAATTAATATTAAAAGATAAAACAAAAGAGTTATCTGTCCTAGTGGCAGATGCTTAATAATAGACACTTATCCACCTGGGTTCAATTCCCATATAGACCAAAAAAAGGTCAATTAAATAGTTGGAGAGGGGGGTGGTTGTGGGGTGGGATGGCGGGTTGGGTTCGGGCTGGGACGGTGTGGGTTTGGGTTGGGATGGTGTGGGGTCGGGTCGGGTTCGGGCTTGGTGGGATTGGGATTAAGGCTTGAAATGGGGATTAAATAATTGGAGAGGGGGGTGGTTGTAGGGTAGGGTAGGGTGGGATGGGTGTCGGGTCGGGTTCGGGCTTGGAATGAGGATTAAAGGCTTGGAATGGGGATTGGGTTGTTAACTCTTGGAGACGGATTTTTGCGGATTTAGAGACGACAAAACGTCGTTTCTAATTAAGAACGAAATTATAGACGGATTTTTGACCCGGATGTAAAACGGGTCGTTTATCGTTTAGATACGGATTTAGAGACGAAACGACATTTGAAACGGAATTTTGACCCGGATATAAAACGGGTCGTTCATCGTTTAGATACGAGAATATACGGTGTCAAATTCCGTCTCTCATTATAAACCGAAAAAACGGTCTCAAATCTGTCTCTTATTAGAAACGGAATTTAGAAAACCGTTCCTAACATTAGATACCATGCGATTAGGAACAGATAGAAAATGGTTCCAAAATCCGTTTCTAACCTGTTTAGATACAATGTTTATGGTATCTAATTCGTTTCTAAATCTCTGTTTTTTTGTAGTGTAATGTATGTGAATACTTATTATTTGCATTGTAATTTTGATGCACTTCTGATATTTTTTATTTTTTCCCCCTCTCAGAATATTCCTTGTAACTTTGTAAAATATATGGAAGGAACAGCTCCTGGTACAGCAGTTTTAGTAGGTCCTAGTGGGAAGAACTGGTTTGTGGAGTTAATAGTGGTTGGAAATGGTATTTTCCTTAATGATGGGTGGGGGGATTTTGTTAAAGATCACTTTCTTGAGCAAGGTGATTCAATAGTTTTTAGGTATGATGGGGATTTGAACTTCACATTGCAAATTTTTTACGAGAGTATGTGCGAAAAGGTAGCTGCTTTTATTGCTGAAAGCAGCTAAGATTTAAGTAATATGATAGTAGTATGGTGAAAAAGAGAGACAGGGAAAGATCTGCCGCTCTCTTTGATAGCGCTATTATTGAATGTGTTCCCAAAAAAATGAGATGCTCTCATTCACACTCTGTAAGCATGTGTGAAAACCCCGTTGATGCTCTGGTCATCTGTGCTTCAACTTTAGAATGATTTGTTGATTTAGTTGGTGGAACTTTTACTGCTTAAATCATAGTATGAAATGTCTATGTTGAACTTTTCTCTTTTGTATATCCTTATCCTTTCAAGACTTCATACTCTGCCTTAATTTTATTTTCCAACAAAGATTCCATTTCCACTTACTCAGAGATTCAGGGCAACGCTGCAAAATGGTATTTACTTGGGCACAGTTGATGTCAGCTATGTGAGCAGTTGCTCCTGGTATTCTTGCTTTTGGTGTTGGAATTGGACTAAAATCTGGAATTAGGCTGTTAAGAATGGATTTCAATCTTTGATGATAATTGATTCTGACTGGAAGCACTGGAAACCATCTTATTTACTTCAGTTTGTTTTGTTTTCTTCTTATCCGCTTTTCATTCTTTTCTTTTGTTAAGAGGGCAGTATCTTTCTTTTTTTGGCACCATCTTATTCAATATATATTGATATTCAGTGTTTAATATTCAATAATTGAGTAAAATATAAATTAATATTCAATATATATGTCTATATTCAATATATATATTAATGTTCAGTGTTATGTTGAAATTCAATGTTTAATTATATTCAATATATATCGATATTTTGTGTTCAATATTCAATATATATGTTGATATTCAATATTTAATTATATAAAACATACAAATTAAAAAAAAATTGAATAAAGAAAAATGAACTAAAAAAATTGACTTAAAACTTTTGAAAAAAAAAATTCAACAAAATAATTGAGTAGAAATAGAATAAAATATAAATTAATTTTTTGAATAAAAAATCTGAATGAAATATAAATAAAAAAACTAAATAAATATAATTTGAATTTTGCTCAAAAAAAATAAATATATAATTTGAATTAAAAAATGGGTTAATTCTAAATAAATACACCACATTTAGTCTCAGTATCAATTTAATCACGACCTTTAAAATTATTGTAAAAAACCCAACATTTCATTGTGTTGCAATTAGATACACATTTTTTTTTCTCCGGTCAACAATTGATGATAAGGTTTGCCGGAGCTTTCCACGTCAGATTACACATATTTTTTATTTTATTTTATTTATTTTCCTTAGATTAAATTTTATATAAATAAAAACAAAAATAAAACATCTTCTTCTGCGTCTTTCTCAAACTCAATCAAGTTCTTTTCCTTTCTCAAAATCAATAGAGTTCTTTCTCTAAAAATCATCCAAATCTGGTCAGTATAAATGACATAAACACAATCTTACATGCAATTTCTTTGTCTTTGGAAGTCCTTTGCACGGGACAATTTTTTTTTTTTTGTCATTACATACGAAGCAAGTCATTTGTATGCCTTGTCGTGTCAATTTTGTAGAGTTTCTAAGATTTTCCTCAGAACCTCTCTTCATCATCTTCCACATCCTTCTACCATTCAGCTTGACCTATCACACAGTGTAGTACCTAGATTTTTTTTTTTTAGGATATTTTACAATTTTTTTTATTTTTTTTTAGGATATTTTACAATTTTTTTTTTTTTTTTTTTGCCATTTTAGGGTTAGAAGAGAAGAACTTGGAGTTTGAGATGGGAGAAAGACGTAGAAGAAGAAGAACTGTATTGAGTTAGAGAAGTTGTGGAAGACGCAGAAGAAGCGGAAAGTTTTATTTTTATTTTTATAAAATTTTGTTTTTATTTATATAAAATTTAATTGAAAATAAAAAAAATAAAAAAGAATAGGTCTAATTTGACGTGGCAAGCTCCGACAAACCACATCATCAATTGTTGACCGGAGAAAAAATAATGTGTATCTAATTGCAATACGATGAAAGGTTGGGGTTTTATACAATAATCGTGTGGTGATTAAATTGATACTAAACTAAAGGTGGTGTATTTATTTAGAATTAACCCTTAAAAAATTGAATTAAGTTGATAGAAAGGTATGATTTGACAAGTCAAATTTTACTTTTAATTTTTAAATGAAGAAAGAGAAAAAAAATTTAAAATCAATTTTAAATTAAAATATCTGAATAAAATATATATTTAAAAACTAAATAAAAAAATTCAAGTAAAATTTGAATTAATTATTTTTATTTTTTTTCTGCGTGAATTAGCAAAACGAAATTTGAAAATAAGTTTTTGAAATCTAAAAATTCAAGTTTTTGCGTGAATTAGCAAAACTAAGAAATCTAAAAATAGAATAAAATATAATTTGAGAAACTAAAAAAAATTGAAATTAAAAAAAAATCTTAATTTCAAATTCAAGTAAAATTTCAATTAAAATGTTGGAATAAAAAAATTGAGGTAATTAAAAAATAATAAATCTGAATACAATTTTTTTTAATAAAATAATTGAGTGAAAAATAATTAAATAAAATAAGAGATGTGAGAATTTTTTCAAAATGTGTCAGAGCCAAATGAGAAAGCAAATTTAAGGGCACAATAGTCTTTTTACATAGTCAATTTGTATGTCCTACCACTATTTTCACTATTTTCATTTTGGGGTGTGTATAAGTTCTTAAAGTGTCCCACATTTGTACTAGAGACCAATCCTCCCCCTTATTTATACAAGGGTAGTAAAGTTTTTTTTGGTAGAATTTGACATTTATTTGAAACTATTTAAAAATGTAACACCTAATGGTAAAGAGGTGTCCTAAATGGCACCTAAGAGCAAATAAAATCGATTAATTATAAGAGATCATAGAGTGATATTTAATTTTTTATAGATTTAAAAGCATAAAATTGAGTTAATCTACCATTAATTTTATTAAAGTATATTATAGACAATTCATAATTACATTAAAATAATATAAAACATAGTAAGTATATCTACTGGGAGGTGCAAATAACCGAATTTTATCTGCAATATTTATTTGTTTTTGGTTAGTTTTTGTGTGGATTATGTTTCGATACACTTTAAAAAATAAACAAGATTAACTCAAAGATCCAATAATAAACAGTAAATGCGAATAACTTAAATCGCGTACAGTTAATTAATACCCCATTACAGTATGTAAAAGTTCAACCCTTTAGTTAAAAGATATTCTATAGTTGAAATGTGAGAAAATAATGAATATCAAGCAAAAAAAAATCTTTAATTAAAGTTGACAAAATCAGCACATGCCTCTAAAGTAGATTTTTTATTTTCAACTCTAAAATAATACACCAGTTAATTAAAAGGACATAAAATGTGGAGTACATTTAAGTGTATGAAAAATCTTGAAAGAGTTCCATCCAATTCTCAAATTGCACATATTTCAAGATGCATACCCCTGGGACCAAAAATTAATTTTGGGCGAGACACAAGTTGAAAATTTTAGTGGAAATATTGAAATCTTAAATTTATAAAAGCATGATTGAATCAAATTTTAAAAAATTGTAAAAATTTAAATTAAAACTTTTTAATATATATTTGATAAATTTACATGATATTAGGCTCAATATTATTATGGCTTACTAACATTTATTGTTCTCATGTACTTACTAATACTGTACATGAACAGGTGGCTTTGGATGCAGGCTCGGTCCTAATGTGAGGCCAACGAAGCGATCGATTCAGGCCAAGAAATATTTTAATTTTCTAGGGGCCCATTTTTTATGATATCTTTTATATATATTATAATATAAAATATTAATATAACTATATAAGATGCATAAAGAGATGTGCTAAAAAAAGTAAAAAGAATTAGTGAAGGAGAAGGGAAGGGAAGGAAAGGAAAAACTAGGAGAAAAAAGTCTCAACGACCTAATTTACGTCTTCAAGTCCTCAATTTATATCCTTTTTAGTCCAATTTACATTATTTTCGTCGAAAAATTGAGATTTTTGGCAAATAGTTCAATTTACATTCTTTAAATTTGAAAATTAAAAAATAATATTAAAAATTTCTAAAAATCTCATTAAAATTAAATATTACTCGTATAAAAAATAAATAAAAAATTCTAAAAATCTCATTAAATTTTCTAAAAATTATAATAATATCAATAAAAATCTCTTGAATTTTTTTTTATATATTGTTAGTTCTTTAAAAATTGTTTTACATTATGTTTCATAAGTTCGTATAGAATAAAAAATATGAAGGGACAGGGCCATTTTTTAAAGTTCGATTCAGACCCAAATATTTCTAGACCGACCCTGTTTGGATGACATGCAACTGTTTCCTTTTATGCATTACTCAATTTTTGTCTTTGGACACAATATATGAATGCATGTACAAATACTAGACCTTGAATCTCGGGTTGAAAAAATATATTATTAAAACTTTAAATATTTATTTAATCCAATTCAATTATAGTTAGCTTTTATATATTTTCAAATGTTGTAATTACCTTAATTAAATTTGTGACCATAACTAAGAACTTTAAAAAAAATACACATTACATAGAAATAGAAAATTCTAATAGAAAATAGAAAATTAAAAAATACACATTACATAGAAATAGAAAATTTGTGACCATAACTAATCAAATGTTGACCGATCAACTAAGGAGCATATAAGTAGTCGAGTTTGTCTATATATGAGACTCTCCCTAGCTAGCTAGCTATTATTATTATTAATATTAACGTACATTTACGTTAAAAATTCTAATATGTACGTAGAATAAAAAGAAACGAACTATAGTTGACAAGAGGAATTGAACCCAACCCCCTAGCTAGCTAATTAACCTCCTCTACTGCCTATATATATAGCTAATTAAAATAGTTATTTATGTATAAATAGGGGTGGTTTACTTACACTTGAACACACCAAATCAAAGAATTACTACTAATTTGTTAATTAGAACAAAAAATGGGTCACAATAACATTAATACTTGTGTTTTTTTCCTCACGATCATATTTGCCACCACGAAGCCATTTGCCGACGCCCAATCGCTCGCAAGCCTCGTCAATGAGATCCCGATCATTGGCCCCCTCCTCTCTGGTGTCCTCCGCCCAATCACACAAATACAACTGTCAGTCATGAATATCCACCCCCGCATAATCAGTATTGATGGCGGTATTTGTTGCACGGCCACGGGAAATTGCCCAGGCGCGCCCCTTCCGGGGGCATTGGTAAGCTTGAATTGCAGCAGTAGTCCTTTGGCATTGCTTGGGCAAGGCATAACCGATATCAATGGAGACTTCAACATTAATATTACTGTCCCAAATACAGTACTAGGAAGTAGCAGTATTCCCAGCATCCTACCACTTCCGTGCAACGTCACTCTCCAACTCGATCCAGCTATCTGCCCCGCGCTCGGTACTGCAGGTACACAAATTCTTACCGGTTTCATTACGCCCGTCAGTGTACGCTACTTAAATCAATTCCATCAACTGATTATGAACTTTACATTTGGACTCGACGTCGGGGCCCGTGTCTAATTATATATATATATATATATGTACGTCTCCTCTCCAAATCTTATTATAATTATATCTATATATAGTAGTTATAAGTTTGATTGAATAAATAGCAAGCATGCATGCTGTGTATCATGTAATGCAATAATTAACTAGCTTGTTCAATATTGTATCTGCAGTAGCAGCCTTATGTAATTTAATTTCGCACAGATATATATAAATAATGGAGAAGATCAAACTTATATAATTCTTATTAAATTTCAGCACTATTTTTTTTTTTTTTTTTAATATATCGATCTGCTTAACAACTTAATTATAATTCCCTAGTCATCCATATATATATGCATGGCTCTAAACTCCGAGCGCGGGCATATATATCATGTGCTCCTTCCAATATTCTTGGACTGGTTTATATTCTAATTAACAACATATGAGATTTTTAGATTTTTTTTTTAAATTTTAATTTGCACTTTTTTTGACACTTTTAGTTTTAAAAAAAAATGGATTGTAGAATTTTTAATTTACACATTTTTTAATTTTAAATTTGTAGAATTTAAAGGACATAAATCGGTCATTTCCCCGGAATCCTCAATTTGTTCCACATGTGCGAGCCGCACCCTCCCCTTCCGACAAATTTGAATATTTTCGGGAAAATTGCACTTTTAGTCCTGTAAAAATTTTCCAAAATCACTTTTGGTCGTCCCAAGATTTCAAAATATGTTAGTTTTTGGAATGGAAACCGTTAGTTGACCAAAATATATTTAAAAATAATAATTAAAAAAATACAAAAAATATTTTTAAAACTAATAATAAATTATACTCCCTCCGTCCCAAGATTTTTTACTGATAATTCATTGATTAAAGTGGAGTAAAGTGATGTGTAAAGTAAAATAGAGGGGTATTATTGGTAATTCATTGATTAAAGTGGAATGATTTGACTAAAGGAGGAAAAGTAAAATAAAAGAGGGGTATTATATTATTGGTAATTCATTATGTAAGTTATTTCCTTTTTTGTAGTGTGTAAAAAATGTTGGGACGCCCATTAAGAAAAATGTGTAAAAAATCTTGGGACGGAGGGAGTATATAATTAGAAATTAAAATTAAAATCAATAGAATTTAGAATATTAATTTTTTACTCGATATTATGAAATTTCACTCATTTATATAATTTTTTTTATATATAGAATCTGAATATATTCTTTTTTAACCCAATTTTTTTTTTTTTGAATATAATTAAAAATTTCTGAAAAATTTAAATAACTTTAATAAAATTATAAAATTTAAATAACTTTTGAAGAATTTTTTTGTATTGAAACAAAAATATATACGAAAACACAAATTCAAAAAATTAAAATTAATGTTTTCAAAAAAAAAATTAAAATTAAAAAATAAACAATATATATTCAAAAATAATCTCAAAAATCAAATTAATTTATAACCCCATAAATCAGTAAATAAATATTTTAAAAATACAAAAATAAAAATCAAGTCATATATATATATATATATATATATATATAGATTTGAGATTATAGTTTAATATTTAATTAGATAACTTATTTTTCATATTATATATAATTGATTGATTATATATATATATATATATATATATATATATATATATTTCATTGATTTGAGATTAATTTTAACTTAAGTAAATTAACATATTTTATATATATTTGGTGTTATTATAATTTAAGTAATATTACCAAAAATTGATTATTTTTTTAGATTTTATTTAGATTTATTTTATTTTTAAAAAATTTTGTTTTAACTTTTGGATTTCATATTTTTTTTATTTTTTTTCTTGCCAGTTTTCAATATTTTGTTTTTGCCAAAAATGTTATTTAGAAGAAAAATAATTATTTAGATTTTATAAAATTTAATTTACATATTTTAAAATGATTCATATTTTCTAGATAAAATTAATATTTGAATTTTGTATTAATTACTAATTTCATAATTGAGTTGTTTTAAAATTTATGAAAATTTACTATGGGACTAAAAGTGTATGAAAAAGAACCGAAAGTTATATGAACTCATTCTTACAAGATCAAAAGTGAAAATAATGCAAAAATTTCATCCTTTAAAACTAACGGAAAATTCATAAAGGACTAAAGTGTATAGAAAAGGATCGAAAATGATTTGACCTCATTGTTACGGGACCAAAAGTGTAATTTTTCCGAATATTTTCTAACAAAAAGGACGTCATAAATTGGAAAAAGGGAATACTATTTATTTAAACTGGATTGAGTCTAAGTTGTTGGACAAAAAGTGATTTCATCGAAAAACTCATATAAACTGACTGGTGTCAATCAAGGCGACACCCTGACTAACCGTAGAAAGCACCCATGCAATAAACAAATAATCGAAGAATATAATAGTTGAAGTGAAAATTCAAAATTTTCGTGTATATCATAAAAATATTAATACTGATTGAATTAAGATATTATAAGATACAAATATACAATCCAAAAGAGAGCATTGACTAGGGAAAATATAAAGACATTGCCACCTCGTAAAATATTAATTTTTGACCTCATTAATTCATTCACGTGATGTCCGAACATTAAAATATAGTGTTGATTTCTCAAAATTCACTTGCAGCCCAAAAGCCCGTTCGTATCGATCCAAGCAATTCTTTACCTCTCAATAGTCCCTTAATTTTGCCTGAAAGAAAACATCAGAGCACCATGTGTGCCACAGATACCCCATGTAATCTATTGGAGTATTTGTTGCTGCTACGTTAATTGCGGAATATAGACCCTAGAAGCAAAAAACAAACAAATATGGAGACAATGGGTCGCCATGTTTTAATCCTCTTGAAGGTACCACCTTGCCATCTGACAACCTTCCACTTAATTTTAAAACTATAAGAAATTGATTTGTCTCATCTCATAATAAGTGTTAGGAATTAAATATACAAAAATTAATTCCCCAACTCTCTACAAGTTCGGACTTTTAGATGAGACGGAATTCTTTCATGGTATCAGAGCAAACCGGGCAAAACGACCTGGGTTCGATTCCTGTTGAAAGCACTCTACCCATTTAAATTGTCCACTCGATGGGCCTCCTCCCCAAAAAAGGGTAAGAGGTGTTAATCCGGCCCACGAGTGAGGGGGAGTGTTAGGAATTAAATATACAAGAATTAATTCCCCAACTCTCTACAAGTTCGGACTTTTAGATGAGACGGAATTCTTTCAATAAGGTTAGTCCAGTTCGCATGAAAGCCCATTTAATTATGAATTCGACCTTTTAGTATGTTTTACTCATGCCAGGGTTAAACGTTGCATAACCGCTTCTGCTCTTATTGTTCTGAAGCAAGTGTATACACTCAAAATCGACTAGTTCATTATTTACTATAAGCCTTGTTGAAGTTTGTAAAGGATCGACATAAAGGTTTATCCTAGCTGCCATATTCATGGGTAAGGAGAGAAATACAATGATACCTATTTATAGAATATGCTAGCCTCTAATTTGGTGACACCTATCACACTAAACAAAAAATATATACTCTCATCCAAAATAACAACATGTACAAGAATTGCAGGTGTTTCAGTCTTTGCAATTTGGATAAGGGGAATCAAGAGGGAATATTCTTTGATTCCAAATTGGTAGTGTATTGCCTCTTTAATTCTAGAGAGTTCCTTCTTGTTGACGTGGATTCATAATCTTCAATATGCCCCCTCAATTTTGACGTAGAGTGAAGAAAATTCTGGAGTTTGTTCCTTAATCTACAAAAAAATTGGTTTGAGAGAGGTTTGGTAAATATGCCAGCCACTTGATCGATACTTGGGACATAATGAACTTGAATTTCTCTAAAAAATGTAGATCAACCTCCAAATGCTTGGTTCTTGAATGAAAAACGGGTTTTGTAGAAAGAGATATGCCACCTTCATTATCTATCCAAACAATTGGGGGTTTAGGACTAGATAAATGCAACTCCTTGAATCCAAATAATTCACATGTGACGGATGCCTGATTCGGGTGGAATTTGAGTGATTTTAATGCACATTTGAAGCTCAAATTTCTTGTGAATTCATTTTTTTATTGATCAATTATGGATACTTAGGTCGAATTGAGGGAAAGGTAGTGTTTTTGTCATTTTTGTAGGAACAACAAAGATTTCGAAGGCAAAACACTCATCATATCTCACTGGACTGCAGAGAGAATTGAACTATTAGATTTGTCTCGAAAAACGGAGTGGAATGAAAAAAGAATCGAGTCAATCGGAGGTCGGAAGCTCAAGATACGAAGGAACGAAGATGGAGGACGAAAAAGTGGGCCAAGGTCGGCCGAGTCAGCCCACTCGGCCACAGCGCTGTGCACCCACCTTTTTGAAATCTTCACCCCTCCTTGCAATTCGGCCAAGTGCTCAGATCCGGCCGAGCCCGACCACGGCCTACAACTTCCAAAATCATCCCCCGACTCGGCCGAGTGACCCCTATTTCGGCGGTTTTTATGTATTTTCCCCGATTTCCGAGGACTTACTTGCAAAACTCGTCTTTAAACCATACCCCAACACTATAAATACCCTCTTATCAGATTTTCATCATTCACCACCCCCTTTCACACATACTAACACACACTTGGAGGTAATCACCATCATCTTCTCCAATTCTTCACCAATTGGAGCAAGGATTTGGTCATTTGCTTTGGAATTCTTGACTCCATCATCCCATAGACTAAGCTTTCTATTTCCTTTACTTTTTATTTGCTTTTATCATTGAATTTTGTAGTAGTTTGATTATGTTGGTAATTGGCTAGAACACTTTTGGTTCTAGGGCTATGTTTACACTTTGGATGATGTTTATGAATTAATTTCTTGTTTATTTGGTGGTTGTGTTGTTTATTTCTATTTCTATTTGAATGCTTAATTAATTTTCATTGCAAGACATGTTGTCAATGACCATGATAACATGTACGTTTGATTCATTATTAATTGAAATTGGATTGAGAGATCTTTTTCATTAATCGTACTTAAGCATTCGACCCAATTTATTGTGAGCTCGAGAGAGGATCAACAATTGGGTGGGTAGTAGATGATCTTAGGAGCTTTTTTTTTTTTTTTTTTGATTTATTATGCATGCTAGGTAGAGATACTAGTTTGGGTAATATTTATCTTGGATTAATTGGATCGAAAGAACTTTTAATTCATTATTTAGTGGTCAACCCTATAGTAATAAACACAACACCACTTAAATAGGTTTTTAATCATAAATGGACTCCTTAGTGTGACATATGCCTTGGAACCTACTTTCTTTTATTTGAGTTTAATCCACTTTTCTTGTATTTTTGTGATTTGTATAAGCACTACTTCATCGATTTTATCAATTACTCTCTTATTGTTTACTTGTGACACTTGGTGGGCAATTTCAGGTAATCAAACACTCAATTTTCAATCACGTCTATTAAGAACTAGATCAACAAACTCCACTTTTACACTCCCCCTCCCTATGGGATCGACCTCGTACTTACTTCACTACAATATACACCGTATACTTGCGGTCGTGTATTTTAGAGTTGTGAAATACGTGAACAATGCCAAACTTTTGTACTCAGCCTCAGTGCTTGACCGTGAAACAATTGATTGTTTCTTAGCACACCAAGCAACTAGATTGCCACCGAAAAATACACATTGACCTGAAGTAGACCTCCTATCATCAAGGTCATTCGCCCAATCAGCATCAACGAATGCAACAATATCAAGGCTCTTTGGCTTGTGGTATGTGAGACCATGATAATGGTGCTTAAAAGATAACGTAAAGTCTGTTTTACAGCCTTCCAATGTGTGTTGAGTGGATGTTGCATGAATTGGCTGACCTTGTTCACAGCATAAGCTATATCGAGCCTCGAAACCGTGGCATATTGAAGACCTTCAACTATGCTTCTATAGAGCTGAGCATCAGAAATTGGTTGACCATCATCCTTAGATAAGTGATTCTCTGTGATCATAGGAGTGTTAATTCCCTTAGCACCTGCCATACCACCTCTCTAAAGTAATTCCAAAACATATTTCTTCTGATTGAGCATTATTCCATCTGAAAATCTTTTGATTTCAATTCCCAAGAAATAGTTGAGTTCGCCCAAATACTTCATAGAAAAGAATTTATGCAGTCACGATATAACATTTTGAATCTCAGAAGAGCTCGAACCAGTGACTACGATGTCATCGACATAAGCCATGACAAGAGTGAGGGCACCATCTTTGTACCTAAGATACAGGGAATTGTCCGCTTGTGAAGTATGAAACCCAAGTTGTTGCAATGCAAATGCAAATTTGGAGGTCCAAGCACGTGATGCTTTCCTTAAACCATATAAAGACTTTTTAAGCTTGCAAACAAGATTTTGATTACCAGCCGACTCAAATCCCGGAGGTTGTACCATGTACAAATCATTGTCATTTAAGAAAGTATTATCAACATCTAATTAGTGAAGGGGCCACGAATAATGAAGATCAAGAGAGAGTATTAATCGAATGGTGACCGGCTTAACCACGGGGCTAAAAGTATCAGTAAAATCCATACCAGGAATTTGTGTGTAGCCTTTCGCCACTAGGCGTGCTTTGTATATGGAAATGCTACCGTCTACATTGTTCTTCAGCTTAAATACTCATTTACAACCAATAATAGAATGGTTTCGAGGTGGATTGCAAAGTTCCCATGTCCCATTTTTAATCAAGGCTTTGTATTCCTGTTGCATAGCCCCTTTCCAATGAGGATGATCTAGTGCATTTTATAGGAAACATGTTCTTCTTGAGAAAATATGGCAGTGAGTATCTTCAGTTTGAAGATCCCCGCTCGTGATTGTGTAGTCATGTGATGTTGATTGGGATGTGGTGGAGGCTGCACCCATTCCTAAATATTTGAAACTTCATGAGAATCATCAGAAAAATAATGCATATCATTATTATCATTCTCATTTGGTAAATCTACATAAAGCTGCCCTGATAAGCTATGAGAGGTAGAATCATGAAATGAGGCGGGTTGATAAGCTGAGGAAGGTTGATCTATGGGCGTGGAAGGACAATCAACAAGTACAAGTGTAGAAATATTATTGGGATGTTCTTGGTGAAGAGTTTTGGTCTTGGCAGCAGATTTGAAGGGAAAATTAGACTCATAAAAAATAACATGCCTCGTAACAATTATCTTGTTATTAGGCAATAACACCTTGTATCCCTTGTAGTGGGGATTATATCCCAAGAAAACACATTGATCAGACCGGAATTGAAGCTTGTTCTTGTTATACGGCCTGAGAAAAGGATAGCAAAGGCAACCGAAAACTCTAAGGTAAGAGTAATTGGGTTTTTTATTGGTGAGAATTTCAAAGGGAGATTTGAACGTGAGTTGCCTGGAAGGGGTTCGATTTATCAAATGGACGGCTGCAACAAAGGCATCATCCCAGTGCTTTGTTGGAACATAAGAGTGAGCCAAGAGGGTCAAACCCTTTTCAACAATGTTTATATGCTTTCTCTCGGTTAAACCGTTTTGTTCGGGAGTATATGGACAAGAAATTCGGTGGTGAATACCGGAATCAAAAAAGAATTGAGTTAAGGATTTGAATTCAGTTCCTCCATCACTCTGAAAATCCTTTATAACAAGATTTTTGAAGTGTATAAAGGTTTCTTTGACGTCAGATTTGAGTTTCAACAAATAAAGCCAAGAAAATTTAGAGGTATCATCAATAAAACTAACATAATATTGATAACCATTTGCGGATGGAACCGGGGAAGGCCCCCAAAGATTTGAATGGACCAAAGTGAACGGTATAGTAGTAGTGGAATTAGAAACGGAAAATGGAAGTCGATGACCTTTTGCTTTCATACAAGCACTACAAATTAAACTAAAAACATCATAGACATAACTAATTTGGCTATGTTGAAGGGCCTTCTTGGTAACATTAAAGGATGCATGGCCAAATCTGGCATGCAAAGTACTGAGAGGAAGAGACTTTGAAACTTCGGCGGAATGAACAGCAGCAGAAGATGATGGAATGTGATGATTGATTTGACTGGCAGAATGACTGGAATGAGCAAGCTCAAACTTGTATAAACCATTCTCAAGAGCTCCTTGTAGAAGGATCTTGTGGGTAATTAGACGGTCCTTCACAATACAAATAATGGGATGAAATCCAAAGAACACATCATTATCTTTTGCAAATTGTGAAACACTCAACAAATTCTTTCTTATGTTAGGAACATGTAACAAATTTTTCAAAAGAAATGGATGAGAGGAATGCTTATCTAAGGCAGTTAAAGTAGAAGAACCAAAGTGAGAGATATTCAAACCTGCACCATTTCCCATTTGAACTCTTTCAGCCCCATGATATTCTGAACCAATACTCAAGTTGTTCAGATCAAAAGTGACGTGGTTCGTAGCTCCTGAATCTGGATACCAAGCGGTATTCCCGGAGCTATCACTACGGTCAAGACTTGTAACATTTGCAGATGGCTGGAATCTTCCATTTGTTGTGGTTTGGTTCAAACCTCTACCTTGATTTTGAGATAGAGGTGAGTAGTTGAGGTCTGCTATATAATAACACTTCTCAGCAGTGTGATTATTCCTGTAGCAGATTTGGCACTGTGGACCACTTCCTCGGCCACCTCTCCCTTTGTGAAAACCTCCCCTTGCGAAACCTCTTCCTCCTCTATTTCCTGAAGAATTGTTGTTCTTTCCTCTACCGTACTGATGGTTGAAGCCTCAATTTCTATTTCCTTATATGCAGTGAAATTAACAGAAGGATTTGATCCTTTTGAACTGAAATTTCCTTGAGCCACCACATTCTCAAGTCTAGATTCAAAGCTTAACAAGAGAGAACTTACACCTGCCACACTTATGGGATCAGTTTTGGAACTGACGTTAACCATTATAGGGTTATAATCAGCTCCAAGTCCTCCCATGATATATAAGAGGTGATCTTCTTCGGTTACTTTATGCCCAATGGCATTTAAAGTGTCACAATGAGATTTTATCTTGCTAAGATAATCCCTCATTGTCATGGATTCCTTTCTTAAGCTTTGAAGTTGTTGCTTAATCTGCATAACTTTGGCCAAAGATTGATGAGCAAAATTGGTTTCCAAGGATTTCCACACTTCATGTGAAGTTTTTAATCCAATAGTGTTGATAAGAAGTCTTTATGTGAGAGAAGAAAGCAACCATGATACTAGGGATGGCAATGGGGCAGATCAGGGCGGGTATCTCAACATCCAAGCCTGCCCTGCCCCTACACGAATCCGCTCTGCCCTGCCCCATGATTTGCTACGGGGCAACATTTTAAGCCTTGCCCTGCCCTGCGCGGGTACCCGCCCTGCCCCACGATCGATATGGGGCATCATTTTTTGCCCCGCCCTGCCCTGCCCCAGATCTCATTTTACAAATATTTAAAATGAAATAATAAACATTAAAATCCACCTTTAAACTAAACATTGAAAATCCACAAATCATATCCAAAATGAACAACAAAATAACCAAATTCACGACAATTTCAAGTTCAAAGTTAACAATAACTATTACATTAGATTAAAATTCCACGATTTCCACCACGAGCTCCACTAGTCACTTCTCCTTCATTATAGTCATCCTCGAACCTCGTCAAATTTAACTTGTCATAACTTCATTATTCTCATGATCATCCTCATCATAAAGAACACATTCTTTACCATGCCCATCTACAAATAAAATAATATGAATAAGAATTATATAAGTTACAACACATTAATGACATTAGTTTAGATTAATAAAAATAAATTTATTAATTACCTTTCATTTGAGTTGATAACCAACTTTGTGCACACATTAGCGCCTCAACTGTCGTTGGGTGAAGTCTACTACGATGGGGGCTAATCAACCTACCACTTGTGCTAAAAGCAGATTCTGAAGCAACGGTAGAGACGGGGATTGCTAAAACATCTTTTGCAATCCGACTTAAAAGTGGATACTTACCCTTACTTGCCTTCCACCACGTTAACACATCAAAATCTTCAGTGTCAGGAACGGGACCCTCCTCCAAGTATAGATCTAATTCCGACCTCATAGGTTTTCTTTTCTTTCTTGAAGAATACAAATAGAAACCACTTAGATTCACCAACTTTCTTGAAGATTCATTGGCCATACTTGAACCACTCTTATCACCATCTTCATTTTGAAAATCTTTCTCATACTCCTCAAGTAACTCACGGCATAAAACAATAACATTTTCCACCTCAAAATCAGCATTCATCACATAAATCTTTCCAAAGTAGTACTCCAACAAATCAGATTTGTACCTAGGATCAAGAATGGTTGCCACTCCCATAATTCCATACACGCACAACCAATATTTATCAAACTTTTCTATCATATTCTGAGCCATTTTCTCAATAATATCAACACCACAAACACTCCATTCAACTAAAGCCAACTTAATCTCACAAATATTTGGGAAAAACAAATTTGCAGTGGAATAACTAGTACCCGAGAATAATTTAGTGGCATCATAAAACAATTCAAGCTTACCACAAATTTCTTTGGTTGTCTTCCATTCATCCTCACTAGGGGAGCACTTGTACTTTGCATCACGAAACTTCAAGCGTGAAAAAACATCTTTGTAATCAAGAGCTGTCTGTAGCATAAAAAACGTTGAGTTCCAACGTGTTCTGCAATCAAGAGTCAAATTCTTAGTAATTGCAACTTTCACTTGACGAGCTGTTTCCTCAAACTTCTCCCATCTCTTTGGGGTGCCCGACCAATATGCCACACTATCTCTTATATTTTTAACGGCTCCCTCAATAACATCCAAACCATCCTTCACAATCAAATTCAGTATGTGTGCACAACAACGCATATGGAGCAGTTTACCACCAAGTAAGAGAGCATCGGAAGGAAGCTTATCCACAAGCAAATTCAGCATTGCATCATTAGTTGAGAAATTGTCCACAGTGATAGAAGACACCTTTCTATCTATGTTCCAATCCAAAGACACTGGAATAATGCTTCACAAAGAGCATCACTTGTATGCGGACTTGGAACATAGATAAACCTACAAATTCATACAAAATATAAGTTATATAACGTCACATATTACGTAGCACAAGTAACTATCAAAATTCATTGAAAATATACATTAAATTAATATATACCTAATAATGCAACTTTGCAGCTTCCAACTATTGTCAATAAAGTGAGCTGTAACAGCCATGAAACCTTTCCACATATCTGTTGTCACAGCTACCCGACCATCATTCTTCTCCAAAATTTTCAGTGTAGCATCCTTCTCACTCTCATATATCTTTATGCAATCCCCTTTAATTGTATTTCTCGACACAACTTGGAAGAGAGGATTCAAAGTGTTACAAAATTCCCTAAATTCTTCATGCTCCACCATCATCAATGGATACTCATGCAAAATGATCATTTTTGCAAGTTGTTTGCGAGATACATCTTTATCAAATTTGAATGGCATCACTTCACATCTCTCCTTGTTGAAATTAGCTTGCAAAATTTGTTGTCTGATGTCTTGTGTTTTCTTTTTAGGGCATCTATCTTGATGGTTTTTCAAATGAGTAGTACCCTTCTTAACATCACCCAACAAATATGAAGAGCAATACTTACATTTTGCTTTCCATTTTCCATCAATCTCCATTCTATCATAATGTTCCCACACTTTGGAGTATAGTTTTCCAGCCGTGCCACCTGGTGCTTTTTTAGTATTATTACGAGCTTGTTCATCCACATTTTGAGGGTTCTCCGCAATCGGAGAGGAAGATTCGGGTATCACGGGAGAGTCGGTTATCCTGGGAGATGGAGATAGAAATGGAGATGGAGATGGAGATGGAGATGGAAATGGAGATGGAGAGTTGGATAACCCTTGAAGATTAATCGGTGACATGGATAATGGAGAGTCGAATGCCTCTTCACGGGCCATAATTAAACCTAAAAACAATCACAACAATTAGTGTAAATAAAATAAAATAAAATCTCAAATGGATAAACAAAAATATTAAATAACAAATCTCAAATTGAAGTTAATAGTAATATCAAATTAGTAAATAAATATATTAAATAACAGGTCCCAAATTGGATTTAATAGTAATTCCAAATTAGATATAACCTGTAAACATTAAATAACAGGTTCCAAATTAACCAAATTAAGACACATATCATATCTGTAACAATCTGTTTTACATACTATAATATACACAACAAGTCTACAAAATTTGTTTTACATATACAACAAGTCAACATTCATCAACAAAGAATATAAACTAGATTATTAATTAAAATCCACACATTAAACAAATTGGATTTATCTACATACATATAACACATTTTGGATTTAAATTGAGCAACCCCAAAATTGGTATACAACAAATGAAAATATGGGCAGAATTAAACTCGAATAACTTAAAAAAATGAATGTAGAAAAAATCAGTAAAATACCTGAAGTCGAAATCGCCGGTAGGAAAAGAAATTCAGGCAGCCGCGGTGGTGGTAGGTGTGGCTGGGCCGCAGCAGCATCGGTGGAAGGGTGGACTGGGCCGCGGCAGCGGCGGTGGGGCGTGGAGCTTGGTTGAATGAGTTATGGTTGAATAGGCGTCGAGAATGGAGAATTGGAGATGAGTGAATAGGCCACAGATTTGCGGCGGAGAGGAATAACTTAGTTAAAAATTAGGGTTAGTGGGTTATATTATTATATTATATTATTATTTTATATTATTATTTTATATTATTATATTATATATATATATATATTTAAATATATGCGGGGCAGGGCGGGGCAAGGCAGGGCAGGACAATAAATATGCAAACCCATGCCTGCCCTGCCCTGTGCGCGGGGCGGGGCTGCCCTGCCCCGTTTTCAGAATGGGGCAGGGCAGGGCGAGTCCAAAATGCTCGGGGCAGGGCGGGGCGACTTCAGGGCAGGTCATTTTGTCATCCCTACATGATACTATTAATTGATCCTGCCTCATCCATACCGTGTAGTCTGGATCAATAGTAGTCCCATCTTCTTTGAACATGGTGGGACATTTCTTTTCTTCGGATAAATAACCTTTGAGGTCGTACCCTCCATGATGGCAACGATCTGCTGCTTCCATACCAGATAGGTGTCTTCAGTGAGTTTAATATTAACTAAATGGCTTAAGGGGAGTTGATATTGTGAACTGGTAAATATAGGGATAGGCTGATTTTGGGACGCCATTTATGATGATTTTTTTTTAATAAAGAAAAGTGAAAATGGGAAATGGCACAAATCACTCTAGGTAAACCTAGAGCTCTGATACCATGTTGAAGTTTGTAAAGGATCGAGAGAAAGGTTTATGCTAGCTGTCATATTCATGGGTAAGGTTTTAACTTTTATTCATTGATTGAAAGAGAAATACAATGATACCTATTTATAGAATATGCTGGCCTCTAATGTGGTGACACCTATCACACTAAACAACAAATATATACTCTCATCCAAAATAACAACATGTACAAGAATTGCAGGTGTTTCAGTCTTTGCAATTTGGATAAGGGGAATCAAGAGGGAATATTTTTTAGATTCCATATTGGTAGTGTATTGCCTCTTTAATTCTAGAGAGTTCCTTGTTGTTGACATGGACTCATAATCTTCAATAAGCATCCTCAAAATAAAAACACTCGGTGACAGATCAATGACCAAGCCCAAAATCTTACAAAAACGGTTAGGGGTGTTAATTTACTTTTAGTTTTAAAAACCAGATTTTGGGTTTTAAGATCCTATACCCGTTTTACTTCGGGATTTAAAAATTTATTTTCAAAACCCACTCAAAATTACCCCTATCAAACATATTGATTTGACATAAAGTTAAATCTATATAATATCACTTCAATCATTATAATCTTTCTTAACAATAATATAATATAGTCAATCATTACACAATCAACTAATCATTATAATTTAACCCAACAATAATATAATAATATAATTTCATTAAATCATACACATTGATTTGACATAAAATTAAATTTTATGTTCCATCCGTCCCACAAAGATAGTCACGTTTTCCTTTTTTGGATGTCCCAAATTATAGCCGCATTTCCACTTTAACTTAAGTATTAAATGTGTTATTAACAATTTTACCCTAATTAAACTTACTTCATAATTCCTCATTAACATTGAATTAGGAGTAATTAAGACTCAACTACTTTGGAATTTACACCAAATTTATGGAATATTAAGGGTAAAATAGGCATATTAGTTAAACTTGACCACATTTATTGACTTTTCTTAATCTGTGTGTAAAGTCAAATGTGGTTATCTTTGTGGGACAGGGGGAGTACTATTCAAAAACTCAAAAGAAACACACATATTACTATTCATCAGGGTTTTAAAAAACCCAGGATTTAAAAAACCGGCCAGTTTTCCAAACCACCCAAAGCCCAAAGTAAACATCACCTTAATGATTGTTCTTGCAACTATTTATACACCACACTGCATGGGCTAATCGGCTTATTATCTTTCATTCTACATGTATCCTTAGTCTTTGAAATAAGAGTGACCATCGTCGAATTCCAAGCAATCAAATCACCACCCTCATTGAGCATGTACATTTAACACAATTCGAGTTGTTAAATATAGTACATCAATCGAGTACATCAGATGAGTGTTGCACTATCATCTGAGTACATCAACTCAGTTGAGGATCAGTCCTAAATGGGTGTTCAGGGTAAAAAGGAATAGGGATGGTTCAGTGGAGAGATTTAAAGCTCGGTTGGTGGCTAGAGGTTTCCAGCAGACTGCTGGGGTGGATTTCTTTCATACATTCAGACTTGTTCTTAAGCCAATCACCTTAAGGGTCATTTTTAGTCTTGCCATGACAAGAGGGTGACAAGTTCAGCAGGTGGACATTAATAATGCTTTCTTACATGGTGCATTGCAAGAAACAGTCTACATTGAACAACCTCATGGCTCTATTGATGCTCAAAAACCTACTCATGTTTGCAAGTTGGTAAAAGCTCTTTATGGTTTGAAGTAGGCACCAAAGGCTTTGTTTGATACTCTTATGGCATTTCTCTTTTCAGTCAGGGTTTTCAACAATCTTGCTCAGATCATTGTCTTCTCTTCAGAAATTCATGTGGGAAGATGCTCATGATATTGGTCTATGTGGATGATATCCTAATCACTGGTGATGATACATCTGTTATTCATATCCTCATTGGTGCACTTCATTCAAAGTTCTCCTTGAAACACAGGGGTGAAGTCAACTATTTTCTGGGCATTGAGGTAAATTTTTCACACAATCAAGTTCATCTCACTCAATCTAAGTATGCCAAAGAAATCTTTCAACGTTTTGAACTTCATTCCTATAATCCATCTCCCACTCCCTCTTGTCATGTCCTCAAACTTTCCAAATCTGATTCCCACCTTTTCATGGTCCCTCTTTTTATCGTTCCGTTGTTGGAGCCCTTCGATATCTCACCCTCACAAGACCGGATCTTGCCTACTCTATTAATAAGTTGAGTCAATTCTTGCACACACCCACCACAAATCACTTTAAGGCTTTTAAGAGGGTTCTTCAGTATATTAAGGGCACTATCTCTAATGGCATATCTTTTAGTTCTTTTTCTGATTTCATGTTAGTGACATTTTTTTTATTCTGACTTTGCAGCAAGCTTGGATGATCGTAGAAGCACCACTGGCTTCTGTATCAAGCTTGGTCTTAACATCTTGTCCTGGAGCGCACGCAAACAGTCGATTGTGGCCAGAAGTCACTGAGGCCGAATATAGAGCACTTGCCTTAGCTGCTACGGACTTAATTTGGGTTACATCGTTGTTTAAAGAGCTTGGTCTTCCGCTGATATCTTCTTTCGTGCTCTGGTGTGACAATGAAAGCGCTATCAAACTTGCATTCAGCATGCATTCCATGCTCGCACCAAGCACATTGAAATGGATGTTCATTTCATTCGTGAGAAAGTTCTTGACCGCACTCTTGATGTTCGATATGTTCCTACTACTGATCAACAAGCTGGCATCTTCACTAAGTCGTTATCTCATCTCCGGTTTCAAGCTTTGTGTCGATCTCTCGCCCATCATCTTCCGGAGGATTCACAGCAAACCGGAGCATGTTAAATATAGTACATCGGTGGAGTACATTAGATGAGTGTTGCACTATCATCTAAGTAAATCAGTTGAGGATCAGTCGAATACTATTAGCTGAGTACATCAGTTGAGGAGTGTGCATCAGCTGAGTACATCTCTGCTGATATGCACACCTTACACATGATATATTATACACACATCAAATTAAGAAATACACCACATGTCACAAGGAACACATGTGCTAAGATAACGTGTTGCTCAAGATTTGAAGTTAGTTAGTCTAGAATCGTTTCTAGATGCTTCCATTCATTTGTATTTAAAGTCATGAGCTCACACACATTTAATCATCAATGAAAACACAATTAGAATTACTCAACTTTCTTAACATGGTATCCAAGAGCCATCTTCATTGATCTTTCTT
This sequence comes from Galeopsis tetrahit, assembly GCA_963675135.1. NCBI lineage: Eukaryota > Viridiplantae > Streptophyta > Magnoliopsida > Lamiales > Lamiaceae > Galeopsis > Galeopsis tetrahit. The sequence continues at coordinate 56,816,127 of OY776128.1, forward strand.
CTCTTTACTCTTTGTTCTTTTATTCTTCATCTGTAACCGCTTCTTTTCCTTTGCATCCTCAAACCTTCTTCATCTGTAACCGATCCTTTTTCTTTGAATCTTCAAACCTTCTTCATACTCAGTTTCTCTATCTTAGCGACGAGTGTATAGCAATAAATCCCGCGATAAAATTATTTCATCGCTAACTCACGTTAGCAACGACAATTTTTTTCGCGGCTAAATTGCAGCTTTCTTGTAGTGTGGGGCAGGCCTGGTCCTAATGTGAAGCCAACGAGGCGATCGATTCAGGCCCAGGAATATTTCAATTTTTTAGGGGCCCATTTTTTAAGATATCTTATATATATATAATATATATATATATATATTAATATAAAATATTAGTGAAGGAGAAGGGAAGAAAAAACTATGAGAAAAAAGTATCAACAAAGGTCTAATTCAGTTTATATCTTTTTAAGTTATCACATTTTCAATTTACGTCTTAGAGTGCCCAATTTACATCATTTTCGTTGAAATATTGATATTTCGGGCAAATAGTTCAATTTACATCATTTAAATTTAAAAATTAAAAAATAATTATAAAAATCTCATTAAAATTAAAAATTACTCATATAAAAAATTCTAAAAATCTAAAATTGTCTAAATAAAAAATTCTAAAAATCTCATTAAATTTTCTAAAAATTATAATAATTACATTAAAAATCTGAAAAATCTCTTAAAATTAAATAACTTAAAATCTTAAATAATCTATTAATTAAAATTTTGAAATTCTAAAATGTGTAAAAAAAATTCTATATTGTTAGTCCTTTAAAATTTATATATTGTTAGTCCTTTAAAAATTGTTTTACATTATGTTTCATATATAAGTCCGTATAGAATAAAAAATATGAAGGGATGGGGCCTTTTTTTAAAGTTCGATTCAGGTCCAGATATTGCTAGGACCGGCCCTGGTGTGGGGTGGGACACACGTTTTAAGGAAAAAAATAGATAAAGTAAGGGAATTGTGGGGTCCATTGTGAATAAACTATAAAGTGATTGTTTGTAAATAAAGTTGATGACAATTTGAGTAATTAAGTGATGATTGAAGTGTGATGATTTACATAAAGTGTATGAGACTACATTGTGGACGGAGAATATAAGGCAAATGAGACTACATTCCGTGTGGACGGGAGTATTATTTGTATTAAATGTATTTTATTTATTGGTACATATCTCAAATATTTTTTATATATTAAACAATTATATATATAATTCAAGTAGGGTTCTATAATATATACATGATGAAAATTCAACTGCCTAATTTTTTACACTAGATAACTCCTCGCGTATTACGCGTGTTGGTCCTTGGTGGAGTATGACACAAGTGTATGGGGGGGGGGGGGAATGCACTTGTGTATGCAAATTCTTTTCTTTTTCAAACAGTTTGGGCTTATTAGGGAGGTTGTCTCACAACTAGCCTGAGTGTGAACTTCAATAGATACTTGTCCTACTGAAAACTATTGAGTGATCAGTTGGATAAATATCTAAGAGAGTTGCTAAGTGCGGAATGTGGTTGGCCTTTTTCTTAAAAGAATACTCCAAGATAATTTCTGAAAAATACAGTTGATCAGGGACTTTGTCCAAAACAGTTTTTCTTCACTTACTGAAATAAACTCTTTAGCAATGATTGATTGCCGGTATTGTAATAATGAAATGAGTGCAGTAAGTAAATGACACACAATTTATAGTGGTTCAGAGACTCAAGCTCCTACATCCACTTTCCCTGATTGAACAGGATAATTCCTTATCAATGGAATTAGCTTATTTTATAGTGCCAAGGTGCACTAATCAACAACACTCTCTTAGTGCTTTGATCCCTAGGATAATCTGAGTCCTAGTGCTCAATCTCTCTGAGTTAAGACTGTGTTTCTCAATAACAGTCCTTAACTCCTCACTTCTACAACAAACACTACTTTACTCAATGAGGTAAGGGTTTGAGGTTTGGTTCCAACTAATAGAGATATCCTTTACAATAAGAACAGTGTAAAGGCTTAGGATATCTCAGTGCTAAGCTTGGGATATTACAAGAATTGGCTTAGCTATTTGAAGTGATCAGGAAACTTGGGATTCTTAAGAACATCTTTGGTTTCCTTTGATTGCTTGATGATAGTTTGATAGCAAGTAGTTGGATGCTTGAATCTTTGGATCACTTCTGAATTTATAGGCAAATTTTATCAACTATCCGTTGGAGAGATAGCAATTCAAACTTGTCTATTTGCAGCTCCATTGAAACGGTTATGAAGCTTGACCTTCTATTATCCACTGTGTAAAAGGTTCTTCAATGGTTACTTGAATGAATGGGTTGACTTCTGAAAAATGTGGCTGAGATGACTTGTGTCAGCTTCCAAATTTGCACATTTCCCAAGGTTGATTTGTGGCAGACTTTACACTCAACCAACGGTCAGATGGGACAACTGCCCTGAACATTCCTGCTGCAAACTAGAATGTTCCAACATTCATTCAATACTTCAGTCTTTAATGCTTCTAAGTCTTCAATGCTTGTTCAGGCTTGATGGCAATAAATGCTTCAATAAATTTGTCTTCTGTGAGTATAGCATTCAATGCTCTTGATCATTAAGGCTTCAACTGATCTGAAACAGCTCTTATCAATGCATGCAGCCTTGCCTTATCATACTTGATCTTTCAGCCATATTGTCCTCTTCAGCAAGCTTGTTTTGTATACTCAGCAAACTTGTCCTTAAGCACTAACATTTAGCAAGCTGCCTAACATTCCAGGTTTGGACAACTATCCTGAACTATAAATCTCACAACATTTTTTAGATTTAGACTTAAGCATTCTTACTGTCTCAACTATCCTGAGACATCTAGACTGATCTAGACTTGAGTGTATCTCAACTAATCTGATCATCATCAATCAGGGGTTTTGGTATCTAAATCAAAATCATTTTATTTCCCAACAATTTCCCCCTTTTTGATGATGCCAAAACCTATTACAAAGGGAACTTGACTTACACTAAGCTTTGTCTTCAGGATGAATGATCTGGTCAATTTTCCTGAAACAAACTGTTAGCACTATAATAAATCAAGTATAAGGTTATGTCAGGTTAGTTGAGATAATGAGTTGTTATCTCTGATAGAAAAATAGTGATCCTTTCATATATTTCATGAGGCATTACAAAGCAGAAAATCAAAAGGACTCACTAAACTGATACAGATAAAATAAGATAACAACAAACAAGGAAATCATAGATAAAAGGGAAAGAGTGGACTTATGTTTCAGAGAGTGCCATTATCTTGAGGAGCAATTTCATACTGAGCCCAGACCCTCTTCTTCAGCTCCCAAATGTCCTGATTGGTTCCTTTGGGGCCAGGCTTCATCTTCTCCATCTTCATAATGGAGATGAACTCCTCCAGAATCTTCCCTTCATCAATCAAGTTCCCATTGAACTTGGGAGGCATATACAGAATGGGACCAAGGGCTTTGAACTCAATCCTTGCCATGTCAGCTGCTGCAAACAGCTTCTGGTATAAGTCCCTGTGATTCTCAAACATAAACTGCACAAACACTTCATCCACATTTTCTCCAAGCCACTTCCCTATGACATAGAAGTCATAAACAAAACTCCTTTTGGCCTCCTCCCATGCATCATTCAGTTGGATTGGCACCCACTTGTCATGGTGAGGGTATTGAGTGTCCCATCTTTGCAGCATTTGTGGCTTCAGCCTTCTGTAAGATGCCCTTCTCCTTGGAGCTCTGAAATTTGCCCTCCTTTCATCCCTTGCTTTGTTGGCCTCAACCAACTGATCCATTCTCTCCTTAGCTCTCTGAAGAGCTAGCTTCTCCTGAGTTTCAGGATCCTTTCCAAATCCTTCCTCAAACAACTTTGAAGGATCATCAGCAAGTTTGGGCATTCTAACTTCAGGTTCCTTGATCTCTTCTTCTTCTTCAGCTTCCTCTTCTTGGATTTCAGGCATCATGGCTGCTTTCTTCAGCCTCTTTGACTTTCTCAGTTGAGTAGCCTCTTCAGCTTGAAATTCAGATGGTAGAGTCAGGCTGGTTGGGAAATCAGTAAAGGTCTGCTCCTTTCTCTTCCTTTCAGAGGCTCTGGTGACCTTCCCCCTCACTTCAACAATCTTCTCTTTGGGGTCAAGGCCTGCAGATTCACCTCCAGGTATTTGTTGCCATCTAGCCTGATCTTCCATCACAGAGGCCATGGACTCCTTCACTGCAATCTGAATTTGTTCCTCTTCAGTAAGATCTTCAATGTTCATTGGGCCTTTGCCTTTCCCAATATCTACCTTTTCCTCCTCTTCAACCTCAGGGACCTTGTCCTTTCCCTTGGACTCTCCTATCTTCAAGGTTCCCTTTGCCCTAGCTCTCTCTCTTTCCCCCTTTTTGGCATTATCAAAACACTGGGGCTTTAGCTCACTCATTGTGACAGAGAGATGGGAATGAGCATGAGAGAGGGACTTCAACTCTTGCAGTAGATAGATATTTTCATCATGGATGTTTTGCATCCTATCATCTGCCATACTAAGAAAGGCATGGACTGGCTTCATTTTCTGGGCAACAATTGCATCAAGTGTGGACTTCAAGTATTGATCAAGTTTGGCCTGCAGTTGGTCAGTGAGGTTGGTCACAACTTGATCAGAGACCTTGGCCATAAGTTCCACTGTGAACTTCTCAGCAGCCTCCTTCACCATTGCAGCTTTAAGCTCCTCAGCTTTCCTTCTCTGAGCTGCTGTCCTTTGCCTCAAGGCATCCTCGATTGTCCTCTTTAAGGCCAACACATTGTGCTTGTAACTGTCTCTTAAACCCTGCTGCTCCCTTTTCACAGTCCTTGTGAACTTGGTCATTGCATCCTTGGCTTTGGTCACTTCAGTTGAAACTGTTTGCAGTCCAGTTTCAACACCACTTATTCTTGCATCCAAGGTTGGCAAGACCACCTCTTCAGAGCCTGTGAGCCTCATTTCAACAGAGGCTAATGTCTTTCCTTGGCCATCAAGGGTGTCAGCAGTTTCAGCATGAGCTTTCCCAACTTCTCTGACCAGAATGTCCAATTTCTCTGATTGTTCCTCAATGGAAGTTGCAGTTTGTGTAGCAATTTGCAAACCAGCCTCAGTTGCATTTGCTTGCTCAAAGTAGATTTTGTTCAAAGTGGACACATTAGCTGAGATTGCCTCAAGATCAATATCAGCATCAACTGGAATGTCAGTTAGAGAAGCATCTGCAAAGATTTGTTCAATTGTAACAGCTACAGAATCTGCAAAACTCAAAGGGTTAGAAAAATCTCCCTCAGCACCCTCTTTCTTTTTATCTCCCAAAAGGTCTGATACATCAGCACCTTTACTCTCATTTTCAACTACATTTTTCTCTTCATTCATATCAGATGGACTCACATATACTGGATAATCAGGCCTCCTTTCACCAAGGGATTCATCAAGTTCGGATTTGACTTGAAGAATAACCTGACTCTCATGTTGGGCTTCACCCAACATTTCAACTTCCTCACCCTCTTTAAGTGGTGCACTCAAACTACCAGTAATCACACAATCTTCCTCATCACCCTCTGATTCTTCATCACTATTCTCCTTTTCTACTCCTTCATTTCCTAAACCTGACACCTCCATATCCTCAACAGGATCCACAGAGGGCAGTTGTTGGGAGATCACAGTGCTTGGGCATCCCAAGGCCAATGAGTCATCCTGAATGACTAAAGGCTGGTCAATGTCCAACTTGTCTGACATTGATGAGGCTTTAGTCAAACCAGCTTCTCCTATGGAAGTCTCAACATTGTCAAGCTTTGCCTCAGGCTCAAAAGAACCATCCTTGGCCAATGTATCTTGGACTGAGTCACCACTCTTGGTCAACTCCTCTGATTTATCAGAGTCCTTAAATGAAGGGTAGGTTAAGTAATGTACCTGAGCATAATTTAGTCCAGGAGGGTTGGGGTTGGTGTTATCATCATCATCATCTGCATCATCTGAGGTGTTGTCACGATGTTTGACTCCTTGTGCAATCCTCTCTCTCTCAGCAAGCACCTTCTCATGAACAATTGTACAGAACAAGGCCTCAGTGGTCAACACACTGGACTTCTTCACATTTGCAAAATGCAATAGCCTGTTCTCTTCAACCTGCCACCAACTTGCACCCTTATCCTTGATAGCCTGAGCTATCTCCACCATAGTTCTATCTTTGATCTCAACAAGGGGTCTGAGATCATAGAACTGTTGTTGCAGCCTTGGATAATCTTTCAGACCTGGGTAGAGCTGATCAACATTGGCTTTGGCAATTTGCCTTAGCATCCCCTCATAAGTGTACTCTTCTCCACTGTCATCTTCATCAGAAGAGTTGGCCTGTGAGTCAGGTGGGTTGGATTGAGATTCAGGAAGGTTGGACTGGGGTTCAGATGGGTTGGGTTCAGAAGAACTTAGAATAATTTGGGACTCAGGTGCTGTAGAGAGCAATATTCCTGAGGAGGTTATTGGAATGGCTTGAATGGGTGGGAGAGTAAATTGATCACCTTCTTGAAGAGAAGATTCAAGAAGTTTGGTATATGAAAGAAGTCTTGGATCAAGGGGAGAGAATGGCCTATCTTCAATATCAGCCGAATCAGCCAATACATCAATACCTGTCCTGTCAGGGGCACCTTCAGGAGAATAAGTCTTTTTGGCCACAATGGGAGCATCTTCAGGAGTCTTGCACTCCTCTTCCTCGGGCTTGGGCTCATCATGAGATGGGGATATTCTTTGGGATTGAATATCAGGAGAGTTGGCTTCAGGGCTCTTTGACTTGGATCTAGTCTTGGAGTTAGACCTACTGGCTTGTCTAATCTCCTTGAAAAAATCTTTTCTCTGCTTCTCCTCCTCCATCAACTTCTGCTTCTCAGAAGTTTTGATTATCCTTCTTCTTTCAGACCTTGTTGGCTTCTCAAGGTCCCTGAACTCAGTAACAGACTCAGGTTGGAGAGGGACAATTTCTCTGAACTCTTCTCCCTCTTTAGGAGGGTTGACTCCTTCTTCTTCAACTCTATCAATCTCCTCAGAAGTGGCACCTCCACTTCTAGACTGGCTTTCAGGAGAAGATTCACTGAGAATCTGTTTCATCTTCTTCATTTTGGGCTGAGTTTTCACAGTCTGAGCTTTCTTTTTTCTTGGAGAAGATCTGGTCACGCGTGCAACAGTTAGGGCTTGCTTAGATGCTGCCCCTTGCTTCCTCTTCTCAGTCTTGGAGGACATTTTTCTGAACATCACCTTCTGGGCAGGAAAGGGCTTTGGTTTGGCCTGAAGGTGTGTGTAATGGGCAAATCTTTCCAAGAGCAGGCTTGCTCTTGTGCAAAACAGAAGCCTCCCATCCACTACCACCTTGTGGTGCTTCACCTCCTTGAATTTGAATTTCTCATTCATCATCTTCCCTAGAATGAAGTTCTTCCAGTCAAATTTGACTCTCTTTTCAGCAGAGTCAATCACAGCAGCCATCACTCTTAACTTTGGCAAGCTGATTTGCTCAACAATCCCAGAATGGCTTAATAAACTTTTCACAACAATATCAAATAAGTGCTCATACTTTGGTTTCAAAGTTTTCTTGTTTTGTGCACCTACCAGCTTCTTTGGGACCTTCATCCATGGATCAGAGAACTCTTGTTCCTCTCCTTCTCTATAGAGTTCTGGATTCAGGCCTTCAGATGGTAGCCCAAAGCTAGCATCAAGGTCTTCAGAAGTGAAGATGATGGTGTGTTGGGTTTCCTCCTCTTCATCTTCCTCTGCATATGTGAGCTTGGTGCACACATCTCCTTTCTTACCTTTCCACCTTAGGTAAGCAAAGAATTCAGCCATGAATGGGTTGAGGCAAGAGTCAGGCTTGGTGCCTAAGAATTTTTCGAGACCTGCATCCCTAAGCCATTGGAGGACTGGATGTACTTCCTCATCAGGGTTGTCAAAAGCCACAAGCTTTTCGAACCATAGAGAGTTTGTGTTTCTCAAATAAGTAAAGTCAATATCCAGTGATGGATCATTGAAATCTACCAGTTCCTCTCTTTTGATCTTAGGGGCCATGGATAATTTTTGAAAGATATGAGTGGGGAGTTTGAAGGTTTTGAGAGAATTTCAAAAAAGCTTAAGGGTTTGAAGATATGGGTGCGTGAGAAATGAGGGTAAAAACTGAATGTTTTTATATGTAGGACTTTTGTTAACCGTTGGACAAAAGCTTTGGAGGGTGGACAAATCTTAAAACCAAATGGATAAAGTGGGGTAATGGGCTGTGGAACGGTTAGATGAAGGTTTAAGGTTAATCAATGGCTTTGATGATAGCACAGTAATTAATGCAATCTTAAAAGAGATTTTGCTTTAAATGCAGATTTGCCATTTGGGGGCTAAAACCTTAATATCACACGCCATCCTAAAAATAGCCTACTCTTAGCCCAAGAAATCTTTTAAATGTCCAATCAATGCTAAAAATAGCAATTATCACCCTATTAACTTGGACAAACATCCTGAGAGGTGTTTTGACTTCTGTTTTGGTCAAAATAACTGACCAATATGCCTGAGTGGGTCCCAAAGTTGCTGAATGGGTCCCACAAGGTCAATCTTCCTGACCAACATTGATGAAGGTTATATGGACAACTCTACTGAGTTTCCCTTTTTGGCAGACAGTTTCAGTGAGGTTGGTCAACCTTGCTGAAGTTCATCTTAATGAACTTCTCCCTCCATTTGAGCTTCCTTCTTCATTTCTCCATCTTCCCTGGATCAAGTAAACCCAATTCAGCTGAAAGTTCTAGAAACCTTGCTTCAGCTAGTGGCTTTATTAAGATATCAGCCTTTTGCTTATCAGTGTGAATTTTGACAAGCTTGATATCTTTCTTCTCCACATGATCCCTTATGAAATGATGTTTGATATCAACATGTTTGCATCTGGTGTGGAGTACTGGATTCTGTGAAATAGCAATTGCACTATTGTTGTCACAGAATATTGGAACTTCATTGGAGATGACTTTGTAATCTCTGAGTTGCTGTCTAAGCCAAAGTATCTGAGCACAGCAACTTCCAGCTGCTACATATTCTGCTTCAGTTGTTGATGTTGCAACTGTATTTTGCTTCTTTGAGAACCATGAGATTAGCTTGCTGCCCAAGAATTGACATGTTCCTGAGGTGGATTTTCTGTCAATTCTACAACCTCCATAGTCTGCATCTGAATATCCAGTGAGCTCTATGTTATCATCAGCTGGATACCATAATCCAAGATTCTCAGTTCCCTTGAGATATCTTAGAATTCTCTTGGCAGCATCAAGGTGGCTCTTCTTTGGATTTGCTTGAAATCTTGTACAAACTCCAACTGCAAATGTGATATCAGGCCTACTTACAGTGAGATACAGCAATGATCCTATGATGCCTCTGTAATTAGTGGAATTGGTTGATTCTCCACTTTCATCAGGATCCATCTTCCAATTTGTATTCATGGGGATTCTGACAGGCTTGCTTGTAGCACATCCAAATTTCTTGATCATGTCCCTTGTGTATTTGGCCTGATTGATGAATATTCCTTTCTTTGATTGAGTGACTTGAAGTCCTAGAAAAAAATTCATCAATCCCATCATGGACATCTCAAATTTGCTCTGCATGAGTTTGGAGAATTTCTCACACAGCTTCTCATTTGGAGATCCAAATATAATGTCATCCACATAGATTTGGACTAACAAGATATCATCTCCCTCACAGATTCTGAACAAGGTTCTATCAACAGTGCCTTTGACAAAACCATGATCTAGAAGGAACTGTGATAAGGTGTCATACCAAGCTCTTGGAGCTTGTTTTAAGCCATAGAGGGCTTTCTTTAATCTGTACACCTTGTCTCCTTCTTCAAAGCCAGGGGGCTGTTCAACATATACTTCTTCTTTGAGTACCCCATTGAGAAATGCACTCTTCACATTCATTTGATACACCTTGAATCTCATGTGAGCTGCATAAGCTAGGAAGAGTCTGATTGCCTCTAGTCTGGCCACTGGAGCAAAGGTCTCATCATAATCAATCCCCTCAGATTGACAGTATCCCTTGGCCACCAGTCTTGCTTTGTTTCTCACAATGATGTCATTTTCATTTTTCTTATTTTTAAACACCCATTTGGTTCCAATGACATCTTGATGAGTTGGCCTATCCACCAGCTCCCATACTTCATTTCTGGTGAACTGGTTCAGCTCCTCTTGCATGGCAATGATCCAGTTGGTGTCTTGAAGTGCTTCCTCAATATCTTTTGGTTCCTGTTCTGAAAGGAAACAACAAAACAAAGCACTTTCTCCATGAAACCTTCTAGTTTTGATCCCTTCACTTGGATTACCAAGTATCAGGCTAGTTGGGTGGTCATGCAACCAAGTCCTTCTAGACCTGATCCCTTCAGGAGGATTGTCTTCTTCTGAATTTGGATCACTGGACTCATTAAATTCAGGAAAATTAATTGAAGGATCAACTTCAGGATCATATTCAGGGGTGTTGTCCTCATTGTCAGATAAGTTGACATTTTCATTGGTTCCCCCTTGAATATTAGATCCATTTACTACCTCAGCATTGCCTGCTTCTTCATTGGTAGTTGTTACCTAGTTTTGAACTGGGATGGGGTCAGTCAGTTCAATTTCTACTTCAGGTTGGTTGACTTTTGGTTGATTGCCATCAGGTAGTGTTGGGAATAAAATGATTTTGATCTAGATACCAAAACCCCTGAATGATGATGTACAAATTAGTTGAGATATGCTCAAGTTATTGTTCAGGCAAGTTGTCCCAGAACACTTGAGTATGTAGAATGCTTAAGTTAAAAATCTCAGAGATGTTGTGAGATTTTAGAGTTCAGGATAGTTGTCCAAAGCTACATGTTAGAAAGCTTGATAGGTATTAAGTCTTAAGGCCAAAGTTGCTGAAGCATCAGGACAACTGAACAAGTGGACAACCAGGCTGAAGAGATCAAGAACACTGAAGTTGTGCTCTTAAATGCAAAAGATCTAGACAGTTGAAGTGCAAATGATCAAGAGAATTAACTGTCAAAAGCTTACAGAAGACACATTCAATGAAGCATTTATTGCCAATCATGCCTGAACCAAGCATTGAAGACTTAGAGCATTAAAGAGTGAAGCATTGAATGAATGTTGGAACATTCTAAAACTGCAGCAAGAATGTTCAGGGAGCTTGTCCCATCTGACCGTTGGTTGAGTGTAGATTCTGCCACAAATCAACCTTGGAAAGTGTGTTTATTTGGAAACTGTCACAAGTCATCTCAGCCGCATTTTTCAGAAGTCAACACATTCATTCAAGCAACCATTGAAGAGCCCTTTTACACAGTGGATAAAAGGAAGTCAAGCTACTTAGCCGTTTCAATGGAGCTGCAAATAGACATGTTTGAAATGCTATCTCTCCAACGGATAGTTGTTCAAACATGACTATATAAACAGAAGTGATCAAAGGGATTCAGAATCCAACAACAAGCTATCAAACTCATATAAAGCTTTCAAAGGAAACCAAGCTATTCTCAAGTATTCCAAGTTTCCTGAATCACTTCAAGTCAGCTAAGCCAATCTTTGTAAACATCCTAGCTTAGCATTGAGATATCCTAAGCCTTTACATCTGTTCTCATTGTAAAGGATATCTCTATTAGTTGGAACCAAACCTCAAACCTTATCTCATTTAGTGAAGAGAGTGTTTGTTGTAGAAGTGAGGAGTTAAGGACTGTTAGAGTGAAACACAGTCTTAACTTAGAGAGATTGAGCACTAGGACTCAGATTATCCTAGGGATCAAAACACTAAGAGAGTGTTGTTGATCAGTGCACCTTGGCACTATAAAACAAGCTAATTCCATTGTGAAGGAATTATCCTGTTCAATCAGGCAAAGTGGATGTAGGAGCTTGAGTCTTTGAACCACTATAAGCTTGTGTGTCTTTTACTTACTGCACTCTTTATTGCATTCATATTCAAACATATTTCAAAGAGTAAAACTTGTAAGTTTAAGGAAAAATTGTTTTGGACAAAGTCCCTGATAACTGTATCTTTTCAGAAATTTACTTGGAGTATTTCTTTAAGTCAAAGGCCAACCACATTCCGCACTTAGCAACTCTTTTAGATATTTAGCCAACTGATCACTCTATAGTAATCAGTAGGACAAGTATCTATCAAAGTTCACTCAGGACAGTTGTGAGACAACCTGCCTGATAAGACCAGATTTGTCAAAAAGAAAAGAATTTGCATACACAAGTGCATTCCCCCCCTCCCCCCATACACTTGTGTTATACTCCACCTAGGACCAACAAGTGGTATCAGAGCAGGGGTTCAAAGACCACTGCTTCTGAAAATCCAACTGATTTTCAAAAAATCACATTGTCTGTGGTCACTAAACTGATCCAAATTTCTGAAAAACCTTTTTGTGTTCATCCTATATTACATCTGTTGAAATGGCTAACAATGCAGTTCCAGGAGATGCTGTCAACAACATCAACAATATGGGTCCAAACCAAGTCAACCATATTTCTCATCACAAACTGCCAATGTTCTCAATTGAGAACTATGATTTCTGGAAAATCAGGATGAGAGCACATCTTGCATGCCAGCATGATGAGATGCTTAAAGTCATCACTAGAGGGCCATTCACATTTACTAAAGCAAATCCCAAGCTCACTGATGCTCAAAAAGCTGATCCAAGGGAGTTGCTGCCAAAGGATGAAGATGACTTTACAGCTGAAGAAAGAAAAGGGCACAACCTGAACTACATTGCAATGAACACATTGTACCAGACAATTCCAGATGCAGTGATGGGAAGAGTGTACCACTGCACATCAGCTAAAGAGATTTGGGACACCCTAGCACTTATGTGTGAAGGTACCCAAAAGATCAAGGAGAACAAGCTTCAAGTGGCTATCCAAAAATATGAACAATTCTCTATGGAAGCCAATGAAACCATTGATCATCTTGATGGCAGGTTCACTGACATCATGAATGAAATAAACTCTCTTGGCAAGTTCTATGCCAAAAGAGAAGTTGCCTTGAAGATCTTGAGAAGTCTCACATCCAAGTGGGATATATATTCTGTCATGATGCAAAACACTAGCAATCTTGACAACATGCCAATGCAACAAGTATTTTCTGAACTCAAGGCATATGAGTTTGATCTCAACAGAAAGAAGGTGCATGAAGAGCCATCCTCCTCAACCAAAGGTGTTGCCTTCAAAGCTGCTGAAACAGAAAAGAAGAATACTCAAAGGTCCTCTCAATCTGTTTCAAAATCTGAAATAAAGGAGGAGCTGGCACTCATGGCTAGAAGATTTGAGAAGCTCAACTCCAGATTTGGTAGATACAAGAAGTTCTACCAAGACAACAGAACCAGAAGGAGATTCAACTCTCCTGACACCATATCAGAGGACAAAGTCTCTGATGAAAAGAAAGAGGACAAGTATGCTGATAGAAAGAGATACAGCAAAGGTGAACCATCATCATCAAGGAGGAAGGAGTCCTCAAACAAGAAGAATGATGATGAAGATGTGTGTTACAACTGCCAGAAAAAGGGTCACTTTCAGTATGACTGTCCTGACCTCAGTGCAAAAGAAAGGAAAGAAAGGCAGACCAAAAGAGACAAGAGGCTGAACAGCAGAAAGGCTATGGTGGCTGGAGATTCAGCTAGTGAAGAAAGTGTCTACTCTTCTGATGATGGACTATTCTCCAACAGTGACAGTGATGATGACTGTCAAATGGCATTTGAAAATGATGAGGTATGTTCATCTTCTAGCTCTTCCAGTTCTTCAAATAACACGCATGAGTCCAGTGAAATCCCCTTAAAACTCAACTTTGTAAAGTTATTTGAGGATTTCACCAGACTAAGAGAAGTATGCAATATAGCACTTAGAGAAAATGAGCTACTGAATTCAAAAGCTCAAACTCCCAACCTTCCTGAACCTGAGCTTGACATTAAATCAACTGAGTTGTATCAGCAGATTGTGAAAGAACTTGAGGAAGTGTCTCTCAAAGTCTCTGAACAACAAGAGTTGATTGATGATCAAGAACTGGCCTTGAGGAAAAAGGATTTTGATCTCAGAATTCTTCAAGCAAAATTTGACAATCTCTCAAGTGAATTTGATACTCTAAAATTGAGTGAGGGGAGCTTAAAAATGAAAATGTCTGCCTTGAACAAATCTGCTAAGGCAATAGAGGAGATTCAAGGGTTTCAAAGACCATTTGCTCAAAAGGGTGGATTAGGCTATAATCCATGTGAACCCTCACCTGGTCTTAGCATTGCTTCATCAAGCAATTCTAAGATGACTTTTGTAAGATCAGTGGCACAGCAAAATGAAATTGAAGTAAATCAACCACTGATCAAGGATAAGGGTAAAGGAATTTTTATACCAACTCAGGTAATCAATGCACCTAAACCCACACCTTTGGAAAAGGTTAAAGGCATTGCTTACAGGAGGAATGAGGTTCAGAAAGGTAGAACCAATGGAAGGCCAACCTATCTGAATCATCATCAGAGGAGTTGTCCAAAACCTATTCAGAAAAGGCCAACTCAAATGAGGAAACCTCAACTGAATGGATTAAGGCCAATCCCCTCTGATAGGTATAAAACATTCAGGAAGCCTGGACCTTACTTGCCAAATGGAAAAGGCCATCCAAAAACCTATCCTCAAAAGTCTTATCCAGCTGCACCTAAGCTTAATAACTTCAGGAGAAATGTCCCAAAGAAATTTACCAACTCTCCTGAACCTTACAAAGCTAACACTTATACACAGAGATCACCCAAGGCATTTAAGGGTCAAACTGTGTATGTAGATGTAAATGGAAACCAAGTCAGTCACTTTGAATCAATCAGAGTAATCAGGCAGATTTGGGTTCCAAAAGGTACAGCTAACCCTCTAGGACCCAACACTCAAAGGGTACCTAAATTTTGACTTTGCAGGGCTGCAAGGACCACAAGAAGAAGAGAAGCATCAACAAGAAAACAACATGGTACTTGGATAGTGGATGTTCAAGACACATGACTGGAAATAAAGAGCTTCTCTCAGAGTTCATAGAAAAGGAGGGTCCTTCAGTAACCTTTGGAGACAGCTCACAAGGGATCACAAGAGGTTATGGTACATTAAACATTGGTAGTGTTAAAATTACTGATGTCTCATATGTCCTAGGCCTAAAATATAACTTGCTGTCTATAAGTCAAATCTGTGATAAAGGTTTTTGTGTTGAATTTGCTCCTAATGAATGTTCTATCAAGAACAAATCAACACAACAGGTGCTACTAACAGGGGTGAGAAAGGGAAATGTCTATTTTGCAGATTGGAGCAAAACCCCTGAACCAGTTTGTCTTGTTGCCAAAAGCACAAGAGAGCAAAGCTGGCTGTGGCACAAGAGGCTGAATCACCTGAACTTCAAAACCATCAACAAGATTGCAAGAAACTCTCTAGTTAAAGGGCTGCCAAATCAAGTGTTCACCAAAGAACACATATGCCAGCCATGTCAGGAAGGAAAGCAGATCAAAGCTTCATTCAAAGGAAAGCCTGTCATCTCAACTGAGAGAGTTCTTCAACTACTGCATATGGATTTATTTGGGCCAATTATCCCAGTAAGTATAAATGGAAGAAAATATGCTTTAGTTGTTGTTGATGATTTTTCCAGGTACACTTGGGTAGTATTCTTACTCAACAAGAAGGAGACTCAAGTCAAGTTACCTGAATTGATGATGAGACTAAACAATGAAAAAGGCCTTAATATTGTCAAGATCAGATCAGACAAAGGCACTGAATTCATAAACTCATACATCAAAGAGTACTGCAGCAAGAATGGCATCACTCATGAAACCTCAGCAGCAAGAACACCTCAACAAAATGGGGTAGCTGAGAGAAGGAACAGGACCTTGAAAGAGGCAGCAAGAACCTTGATTGCTGAATCCAAACTGCCTAAAAGATTCTGGGCTGAGGCCATTAGCACTGCATGCCACACATAAAACAGGTCCTTAATCACCAAAGGACAAGGTAAAACCCCATATCAAATATGGAAAGGTAGATTGCCCACTGTTGCTTATTTTCACATATTTGGTTGTTAGTGTTTCATTCATAATAATGGGAAAGAGCAATTGAAAGCTTTTGACAGCAAAGCTGATGAAGGAATATTTGTTGGATATTCACAAATCAGCAAAGCTTACAGAGTTTACAATTGCAAAAC
This sequence comes from Galeopsis tetrahit, assembly GCA_963675135.1. Lineage (NCBI taxonomy): Eukaryota > Viridiplantae > Streptophyta > Magnoliopsida > Lamiales > Lamiaceae > Galeopsis > Galeopsis tetrahit. The sequence continues at coordinate 56,832,300 of OY776128.1, forward strand.
CCTTATTGTGGAAGAAACACCTCATGTTGTGTTTGATGAATCTATTAATGAGTTCAGGGATAGAAACCTGAATATTGATGAGATAACACAAAGAACAACCAGATTAAGGCTTCAAAGCAAGGAGACAGTGTTTGTAGATGTTGCCCAGCCTGAATTTTATGATTGTCAAAAACTGGACAACCTACCTGATGGCAATTAACCAGGAGTCAACCAACCTGAAGGTGATATTGAACTGGTTGATCCAATCCCAGTTCAAAACCAGGTAACAACTACCAATGAAGAAGCAGGCAATGCTGAGGTAGGTAATGGATCCAATATTCAAGGGGGAACCAATGAAAATGTCAACTCATCTGACAATGAGGACAACACCCCTGAATATGATCCTGAGCTTGATCCTTCAATTAATTTTCCTGAATTTAATGAGTCTAGTGATCCAACCTCAGATGAGGACAATCCTCCTGAAGGGATCAGGTCTAGAAGGACTTGGTTGCAAGACCACCCAACTAGCCTGATACTTGGTAATCCAAGTGAAGGGATCAAAACTAGAAGGTTTCATGGAGAAAGTGCCTTGTTTTGTTGTTTTCTTTCAGAAATAGAACCAGGAGATATTGAAGAAGCATTACAAGACACCAACTGGATCATAGCCATGCAAGAAGAGCTGAACCAGTTCACCAGAAATGAAGTATGGGAACTGGTGGATAGGCCAACTCATCAAGATGTCATTGGAACCAAATGGGTGTTCAAAAATAAGAAAAATGAAAATGACATCATTCTGAGGAACAAAGCAAGACTGGTGGCCAAGGGATATTGTCAATCTGAAGGGATTGATTATGATGAGACATTTGCTCCAGTGGCCAGACTTGAGGCAATCAGACTTTTCTTAGCATATGCAGCTCACATGAGATTCAAGGTGTATCAAATGGATGTGAAGAATGCTTTTCTAAATGGGGTGCTCAAGGAAGAAGTGTATTTTGAACAGCCCCCAGGCTTTGAAGAAGGAGACAAGGTGTACAGATTGAAGAAAGCCCTCTATGGCTTAAAACAAGCTCCAAGAGCTTGGTATGACACCTTATCACAGTTTCTTCTAGATCATGGTTTTGTCAAAGGCACTGTTGACAGAACTCTGTTCAGAATCTGTGAAGGAGATGATATCTTGTTAGTCCAAATCTATGTGGATGACATTATATTTGGATCTCCAAATGAGAAGATGTGTGAAAAGTTCTCCAAACTCATGCAAAGCAAATTTGAGATGTCCATGATGGGATTGATGAATTTCTTCTTAGGACTTCAGGTCACTCAATCAAAGAAGGGGATATTCATCAATCAGGCCAAGTACACAAGGGACATGATCAAAAAATTCGGATGTGCAACAAGCAAGCCAGTCAGAATTCCTATGAATACTAACTGGAAGATGGATCCTGATGAAGGTGGAGAGTCAACCAACTCCACTAACTACAGAGGAATCATAGGATCATTGCTATATCTCACTGCAAGTAGGCCTGATATCACATTTGCAGTTGGAGTATGTGCAAGATTTCAGGCAAATCCAAAGAAGAGCCATCTTGATGCTGCCAAGAGAATCCTAAGATATCTCAAGGGATCTGAGAATCTTGGATTGTGGTATCCAGCTGATGACAACATTGAGCTCACTGGATATTCAGATGCTGATTATGGAGGATGCAGAATTGACAGAAAGTCCACCTCTGGAACATGTCAATTCTTGGGCAGCAAGCTTATCTCATGGTTCTCCAAGAAACAGAATACAGTTGCAACTTCAACAACTGAAGCAGAATATGTTGCAGCTGGAAGTTGTTGTGCTCAGATACTTTGGCTCAGGCAACAACTCAGAGACTACAAAGTCCTCACAAATGAAGTGCCAATATTCTGTGACAACAATAGTGCCATTGCCATCTCACAGAATCCAGTGCTCCACACCAGATGCAAGCATGTGGACATCAAGCATCATTTCATAAGGGATCATGTGGAGAAGAAAGATATCAAGCTTGTCAAAATCCACACTGATAAGCAAAAAGCTGATATTTTGACAAAGCCTCTAGCTGAAGCAAGGTTCTTAGAGTTGTCAGCTGAATTGGGGTTACTTGATCCAGGCAAGATGGAAAAATGAGGAAAGAAAACTCATATGAAGGGGGAAGTTCATCAAAGTTGAACTTCAGCAAAATTGACCAACCTCACTGAAGTTGTAAGCCAAAGGGGGAAACTCAGCAAGGTTGTCCCTATGATGCTCAGCAATGTTGGTCAGGGGATCTGTCCAAGTGGGACCCAGTCAGCAACCTTGGGACCCACTCAGGCAAGCTCATCAGGCAGTTTGACCTTCACAGAAACCAAAGCACATCTCAGGATGTTTGTCCGAGTTAATTAGATAATCATTGCTATTTTTAGCATTGATTAGACATTTAAGAGGTTTCTTGGTCTAAGAGTAGGCCATTTTAGGATGGAGTGTGCTATAAAGATTTTTACCACCAAAAAGGCAAATCAGCATTTAATGCAGAAATCTTAATTGGGATATCATGAATTCTTGAGCCTTCATCAAAACCATTAATTTGCATTAAACCTCCATCAAACCGCCTCAATCCCACTACCACATATTATCCAATTGGTCAGACTTATTACCCACGGTTAGATTCTATTAACCAACGGTTAATAAACTCCCCACATATATAAACTCCTCAATTTTCACTACCATCTTTACGCAACCAAAATTTCAAAAACCCTTAAGTCTTTCTTCATACTCTCAAGCCTGCAATTCCTCCCCAAACACCTACCAAATCTCTCATATTATCCATGGCACCTAAGATTAAGAGAGAAGAGCTTGTAGACTTCAATGATTCCTCTTTGGACATTGATTTCTCCTATCTTAGCAACCCAAACTCCTTATGGTTTGAAAAACTGGTTGCCTTTGACAGTCCGGACAAGGAGGTTGAACCAGTACTCCATTGGCTTAGGGAAGCAGGCTTGGAAAAGTTTCTTGGGACCAAGCCTGATTCATGCCTAAATCCATTTATGGCAGAATTCTTTGCCCATCTAAGATGGAAGGGCAAGAAAGGAGATGTGTGCACCAAGCTCACATATGCTGAGGAAGATGAAGATGCAGAAAGCCAACACTCCATCATCTTCACTGCAGAGGATATAGATGCTAGCTTTGGGCTACCTTCTGAAGGCCAGAATCCAGAGACTTACAAGGAAGGAGAAGATCAGGAGTTCTACTTTCCATGGCTGCTTACACCCAAAAAGCTTGTAAGTGCTCAAAACAAGAATACTCTAAAACCTTTGTTTAGACACTTGTTTGACTGTGTGGTGAAGAGTTTGTTAAGTCACTCTGGGAGTGTTGAACAACTTAGTAGGCCTAAGTTGAGAGTAATGGCTGCTGTGATTGACTCTGCTGAGAAGAGAGTCAAATTTGATTGGAAAAGCTTCATTTTGGACAAAATGATGAATGAGAAATTCAAGTTTAAAGAGGTGAAACACCACAAGGTGGTGGTTGATGGAAGACTCCAGTTCTGCACAAGAGCCAGCCTGCTCTTGGAAAGATTTGCTCATTATACCCACCTTCAAGCCAAGCCAAAGCCTTTTCCAGCACAGAAGGTGTTGTTCAGAAAACTGTCTTCAAGGACAGAAAAGAGAAAGCAGGAGGCTGCCTCCAAGAAAGCTGTTGCAACTGTTCCAGCAACAAGAGCCTCTCCAAGGAAAAGGAAAGCACAACCACCCAAAATCCAGCCAAAGATGAAGAAGATGAAGGAGATTCTAAGTGAATCTTCCCCTGAAAGCCAGTCAAGAAGTGGAGGAGCCACTTCTGAAGAAATTGAGAAAGTAGCTGAGGAAGGAGTCAACCCTCCTGAAGAGGGTGAAGTAGTCAGAGAGATTGTCCCACTGCAACCTGAGACAATCACAGAATTCAGAGACCTTGACCAGCCTACAAGGTATGAAAGGAGAAGGAGAATCATCAAGACCTCTGAGAAACAGAGATTGATGGAAGAGGAAAAGAAGAAGAAGAAGAAAGAGTTCTTCAAGGAGATTAGACAGGCAAGCAAGTCTAACTCCAAGTCAAAGTCAAGGACCAACAGCCCTGAAGCCAACTCCCCTGATATTCAGTCTAGAAGAATATCTCCAAGGCAAGAAGAAGAGGAGTGCAAGACTCCTGAAGATGCCCCAATCTTGACCAAGAAAGTTTACTCCCCTGAAGGTGCACCTGATAGAGCAGGTATTGATGTGTTGGCAGATTTAGTCAATCTTGAAGATAGACCCGTTTCCCCCCTTGATCCAAGAATTCTCTCTTATACCAAACTTCTTGAAAATGCTATTCAAGAAGGTGATCGAGTTGTTTTCCCACCCATTCCAGCCATCCCAATTACCTATTCAGGCACAATGCTCTCAAAAGCACCTGAATCCCAACTTGTTTTGACCTCTCCTGAACCCATTCCTTCTGAATCCAACCCACCTGAATCCCAGCCAAGCCTACTTGAATCCCACTCCAATCCTCCTGAATCCCAAGCTAACTCATCTGGAGATGATAGTGGTGAAGAGTTCACCTATGAGGGAATGTTGAGGCAGATTGCTAGAGCCAATGTGGATGAATTATATCCAGGTTTGAAAGCTTATCCCAGGCTGCAACAACAGTTCTATGATCTCAGAGCACTTGTTGAGATCAAAGATAGAACTATTGTGGAAATAGCTCAGGCTATTCAGGATAAGGGTGCCAACTGGTGGCAGGTTGAGGAAAATAGGCTGCTACATTTTGCAAATGTAAAAAAGACCAGTGTTGTAACCACTGAGGCCCTATTTTGCACCATTGTTCATGAGAAGGTGTTTGCTGAAAGAGAGAGGATAGCACAACGAATCAAGCATCCTGACAGCCCATCTGATGATGATAATGATGATGATGATCACACCAATCCCAATCCCCCTGGTACCAACTCAGCTCAGGTACATTACTTGACTTTTCATTCTGAGAAGGACTCTGATCTTTCAGAGGAGTTGACCAAAGATGGTAACTCAGTCCAAGATGCATTGGCCAAGGATGGTTCTTCTGAGCCTGAGGCACAGCTTGACAATGCTGAGACTTCCATAGGAGAAGCTGGTTTGGCTAAAGCCTCATCAATGTCAGGCAAGTTGGACATTGACCAGCCTTTAGTCATTCAGGATGACTCAGTGGCCTTGGGATGCCCAAGTACTGTGATCTCCCAACAACTGCCCTCTGTGGATCCTGTTGAGGATATTGAGGTGTCAGGAATTGAAGGAGTTGAAAAGGCTATTAGTGCTGAAAAATCAGAGGGAGATGATGGTGAGGATTGTGTGATCACTGGTTCCTTGAGTGCACCACAAATAGAGGGTGAGGAAGTAGAAATATTGGGTGCAGCCCAATATGAGAGTCAGGCTATTCTTCAAGTCAAATATGAACTTGATGAATCCCTTGGTGAAAGGAGGCCTGATTCTCCAGTAAATGTGAGTACATCTTTTGAAAATGAAGAAGAAAAGAATAGAGTTGAAAATGAGAGAGAAGGTGCTGATGTATCAGACCTTATGGGAGAAAAAAGAAATTGAGGGTGATGAGGGAATTTTTACTAACACTACTAGTTTTGCAGATTCAGTTGTTGTCACTCTTGAGCAAATTTTTGCAGATGCTTCCTTGACAGATATACCAATTGATGCTGACACTGATCTTGAGGCAGTTTCAGCAAATGTGTCCACACTTAACCAAATCTTCTTTGAACAAGCCAACACCTCTGAGGCTCACTTTCAGATTGCTACTCAGACTGCATCCATCATTGAAGAGCAGTCAGAGAAGTTGGACACACTGGTCAGGGAAGTTGGGAAGGCCCATGCAACAACTGCTGATACCTTAGATGGCCAAGGCAAGACTCTAGCCTCTGTGGAGATGAGGCTCACAGGGTCAGAAGAAGTGATCTTGCCTACTCTTGATGCAAGGATAAGTGGAGTTGAAACTGGACTGCAAACAGTTTCAACTGAAGTGACAAAGGCCAAAGATGCTATGGGTAAATTCACAAGATCTGTGAAGAAAGAGCAGCAGGATCTCAAATCCTTGTACAAGCATAATGTGAAAGCATTGAGAAAGACAATCAAGGATGCTTTGAGGCAGAGGACAGCAGCCCAGAGAAAGAAGGCAGAAGAGTTGAAAGCTGCAATGGTGAAGGAAGCAGCTGAGAAGTTCACTGTTGAACTCATGGCCAAGGTGTCTGATCAAGTTGTGGCCAACCTCACTGATCAACTTCAGGCCAAACTTGATCAATCACTAAAAGCCACATTGGATGCCATAGTTTCCCAAAAGATGAAGCCTGTTCACACCTTCTTGAGCATGGCAGATGATAAAATGCAAAACATTCATGATGAGAATGTTTATCTACTGCAAGAATTGAAGTCCCTCACTCAGGCCCACTCACACCTCTCAGTCTCAATGAGTGAACTGAAGCCCCAGTGTTTTGATAATGCCAAAAAGGGGGAAAGAGAGAGAGCAAGGGCAAAGGGAACCTTGGTGATTGGTGAATCCAAGGAAAAGGAGAAAGTCCCTGAGATTGAGGAGGAAGCAGTAGAAGACATTGGGAAAGGCAAAGGCCCAATGAATATTGAAAAGTTGACTGAGGAAGAGCAGATTCAAATAGCTGTCAAGGAGTCCATGGTGTCAGCTATGGAAAGTCAGGCAAGAAAGCTTCAAAGGCCAGGTGGTGAGTCTACAGGACTTGAACCTAAGGAGAAGGCTGCTGAAGTAAGGGGGAAGGTGACAAGGTCATCTGAAAGAAAGAGGAAGGAGCTGCAAGCCTTCAATGATTTCCCAACCAGCTTGACCTTGCCTTCAGAATTTCAATCTGATGAATCTACTCCAGCAAGGCAATCAAAGAGATTAAAGAAAACAGCCAAGATGCCTGCAATTGAAGAAGAAGAAGCTGAAGAAGAAGTCCAGGACAGAATGCCTGAAGTTGGTGTGCCCAAACTTGCTGATGATCCCTCTAAATTATTTGAAGAAGGTTTTGGAAAAGATCCAGAAACCCAAGAGAAGCTAGCTCTTCAGAGAGCTAAAGAGAGGATGGAGCAATTGGTTGAGGCCAACAAGGCAAGGGATGAAAGAAGGGCAAATTTCAGAGCCCCAAGAAGGAGAGCTTCATACAGAAGGCTCAAACCTCAAATGCTGCAAAGATGGGACACTCAGTACCCTCACCATGATAAGTGGGTTCCAATCTCACTGAATGATGCATGGGAGGAGGCCAAGAGAAGTTTTGTATATGACTTCTATGTCATTGGGAAGTGGCTTGGAGAGAGTGTAGATGAAGTCTTTGTTCAATTCATGTTTGAGAACCACAGGGACCTCTACCAGAAGCTGTTTGCAGCAGCTGATATGGCAAGAGTTGAGTTCAAGGCCCCTGGTCCAATTCTGTACATACCTCCTAAGTTCAATGGGAACTTGATTGATGAGGGAAAGATTCTGGAGGAGTTCATCAACATCATGAAGATGGAGAAGATGAAAATAGGCCCTAGAGGCTCCAACAAGGATGTTTGGGAGCTGAAGAAAAGAGTATGGGCTCAATATGGCATTGCTCCCCAAGATGATGGAACTCTCTGATGGATAAGTTTATCTCTTCCCTATCCTTGTTTTTTATTGATGTTAATTGTTGTTATTCTGTTTACTTGTATCAGTTAGTGTGTCCTTTTGAATCTTTTGATCTGTAATGCTCCATGATATATAAAAGGACCAATGATTTTCTATCAAGAGATAACAACTCACTATCTCAACTAACTTGATATTACATATACTTGATTTATTGTGCTAACAGTGTCTTTCAGGAAAGTTGACCAGTTCATTGATCCTGAAGGTAAAGTATAGTATAAGTCAAGGTCCCTTTGTAATAGGTTTTGGCATCATCAAAAAGGGGGAAATTGTTGGGAATAAAATTATTTTGATCTAGATACCAAAACCCCTGAATGATGATGTACAAATTAGTTGAGATATGCTCAAGTTATTGTTCAGGCAAGTTATCCCAGAACACTAGAGTATGTAGAATGCTTAAGTTAAAAATATCAGAGATGTTGTGAGATTTTAGAGTTCAGGATAGTTGTCCAAAGCTACATGTTAGAAAGCTTGATAGGTATTAAGTCTTAAGGCCAAAGTTGCTGAAGCATCAGGACAACTGAACAAGTGGACAACCAGGCTGAAGAGATCAAGAACACTGAAGCTGTGCTCTTAAATGCAAAAGATCTAGACAGTTGAAGTGCAAATGATCAAGAGAATTAACTGTCAAAAGCTTACAGAAGACACATTCAATGAAGCATTTATTGCCAATCATGCCTGAACCAAGCATTGAAGACTTAGAGCATTAAAGAGTGAAGCATTGAATGAATGTTGGAACATTCTAAAACTGCAGCAAGAATGTTCAGGGAGCTTGTCCCATCTGACCGTTGGTTGAGTGTAGATTCTGCCACAAATCAACCTTGGAAAGTGTGCTTATTTGGAAACTGTCACAAGTCATCTCAGCCGCATTTTTCAGAAGTCAACACATTCATTCAAGCAACCATTGAAGAGCCCTTTTACACAGTGGATAAAAGGAAGTCAAGCTACTTAGCCGTTTCAATGGAGCTGCAAATAGACATGTTTGAAATGCTATCTCTCCAACGGATAGTTGTTCAAACATGACTATATAAACAGAAGTGATCAAAGGGATTCAGAATCCAACAACAAGCTATCAAACTCATATAAAGCTTTCAAAGGAAACCAAGCTATTCTCAAGTATTCCAAGTTTCCTGAATCACTTCAAGTCAGCTAAGCCAATCTTTGTAAACATCCTAGCTTAGCATTGAGATATCCTAAGCCTTTACATCTGTTCTCATTGTAAAGGATATCTCTATTAGTTGGAACCAAACCTCAAACCTTATCTCATTTAGTGAAGAGAGTGTTTGTTGTAGAAGTGAGGAGTTAAGGACTGTTAGAGTGAAACACAGTCTTAACTTAGAGAGATTGAGCACTAGGACTCAGATTATCCTAGGGATCAAAACACTAAGAGAGTGTTGTTGATCAGTGCACCTTGGCACTATAAAACAAGCTAATTCCATTGTGAAGGAATTATCCTGTTCAATCAGGCAAAGTGGATGTAGGAGCTTGAGTCTTTGAACCACTATAAGCTTGTGTGTCTTTTACTTACTGCACTCTTTATTGCATTCATATTCAAACATATTTCAAAGAGTAAAACTTGTAAGTTTAAGGAAAAATTGTTTTGGACAAAGTCCCTGATAACTGTATCTTTTCAGAAATTTACTTGGAGTATTTCTTTAAGTCAAAGGCCAACCACATTCCGCACTTAGCAACTCTTTTAGATATTTAGCCAACTGATCACTCTATAGTAATCAGTAGGACAAGTATCTATCAAAGTTCACTCAGGACAGTTGTGAGACAACCTGCCTGATAAGACCAGATTTGTCAAAAAGAAAAGAATTTGCATACACAAGTGCATTCCCCCCCTCCCCCCATACACTTGTGTTATACTCCACCTAGGACCAACAAGTGGTATCAGAGCAGGGGTTCAAAGACCACTGCTTCTGAAAATCCAACTGATTTTCAAAAAATCACATTGTCTGTGGTCACTAAACTGATCCAAATTTCTGAAAAACCTTTTTGTGTTCATCCTATATTACATCTGTTGAAATGGCTAACAATGCAGTTCCAGGAGATGCTGTCAACAACATCAACAATATGGGTCCAAACCAAGTCAACCATATTTCTCATCACAAACTGCCAATGTTCTCAATTGAGAACTATGATTTCTGGAAAATCAGGATGAGAGCACATCTTGCATGCCAGCATGATGAGATGCTTAAAGTCATCACTAGAGGGCCATTCACATTTACTAAAGCAAATCCCAAGCTCACTGATGCTCAAAAAGCTGATCCAAGGGAGTTGCTGCCAAAGGATGAAGATGACTTTACAGCTGAAGAAAGAAAAGGGCACAACCTGAACTACATTGCAATGAACACATTGTACCAGACAATTCCAGATGCAGTGATGGGAAGAGTGTACCACTGCACATCAGCTAAAGAGATTTGGGACACCCTAGCACTTATGTGTGAAGGTACCCAAAAGATCAAGGAGAACAAGCTTCAAGTGGCTATCCAAAAATATGAACAATTCTCTATGGAAGCCAATGAAACCATTGATCATCTTGATGGCAGGTTCACTGACATCATGAATGAAATAAACTCTCTTGGCAAGTTCTATGCCAAAAGAGAAGTTGCCTTGAAGATCTTGAGAAGTCTCACATCCAAGTGGGATATATATTCTGTCATGATGCAAAACACTAGCAATCTTGACAACATGCCAATGCAGCAAGTATTTTCTGAACTCAAGGCATATGAGTTTGATCTCAACAGAAAGAAGGTGCATGAAGAGCCATCCTCCTCAACCAAAGGTGTTGCCTTCAAAGCTGCTGAAACAGAAAAGAAGAATACTCAAAGGTCCTCTCAATCTGTTTCAAAATCTGAAATAAAGGAGGAGCTGGCACTCATGGCTAGAAGATTTGAGAAGCTCAACTCCAGATTTGGTAGATACAAGAAGTTCTACCAAGACAACAGAACCAGAAGGAGATTCAACTCTCCTGACACCATATCAGAGGACAAAGTCTCTGATGAAAAGAAAGAGGACAAGTATGCTGATAGAAAGAGATACAGCAAAGGTGAACCATCATCATCAAGGAGGAAGGAGTCCTCAAACAAGAAGAATGATGATGAAGATGTGTGTTACAACTGCCAGAAAAAGGGTCGATTCAGTATGACTGTCCTGACCTCAGTGCAAAAGAAAGGAAAGAAAGGCAGACCAAAAGAGACAAGAGGCTGAACAGCAGAAAGGCTATGGTGGCTGGAGATTCAGCTAGTGAAGAAAGTGTCTACTCTTCTGATGATGGACTATTCTCCAACAGTGACAGTGATGATGACTGTCAAATGGCATTTGAAAATGATGAGGTATGTTCATCTTCTAGCTCTTCCAGTTCTTCAAATAACACGCATGAGTCCAGTGAAATCCCCTTAAAACTCAACTTTGTAAAGTTATTTGAGGATTTCACCAGACTAAGAGAAGTATGCAATATAGCACTTAGAGAAAATGAGCTACTGAATTCAAAAGCTCAAACTCCCAACCTTCCTGAACCTGAGCTTGACATTAAATCAACTGAGTTGTATCAGCAGATTGTGAAAGAACTTGAGGAAGTGTCTCTCAAAGTCTCTGAACAACAAGAGTTGATTGATGATCAAGAACTGGCCTTGAGGAAAAAGGATTTTGATCTCAGAATTCTTCAAGCAAAATTTGACAATCTCTCAAGTGAATTTGATACTCTAAAATTGAGTGAGGGGAGCTTAAAAATGAAAATGTCTGCCTTGAACAAATCTGCTAAGGCAATAGAGGAGATTCAAGGGTTTCAAAGACCATTTGCTCAAAAGGGTGGATTAGGCTATAATCCATGTGAACCCTCACCTGGTCTTAGCATTGCTTCATCAAGCAATTCTAAGATGACTTTTGTAAGATCAGTGGCACAGCAAAATGAAATTGAAGTAAATCAACCACTGATCAAGGATAAGGGTAAAGGAATTTTTATACCAACTCAGGTAATCAATGCACCTAAACCCACACCTTTGGAAAAGGTTAAAGGCATTGCTTACAGGAGGAATGAGGTTCAGAAAGGTAGAACCAATGGAAGGCCAACCTATCTGAATCATCATCAGAGGAGTTGTCCAAAACCTATTCAGAAAAGGCCAACTCAAATGAGGAAACCTCAACTGAATGGATTAAGGCCAATCCCCTCTGATAGGTATAAAACATTCAGGAAGCCTGGACCTTACTTGCCAAATGGAAAAGGCCATCCAAAAACCTATCCTCAAAAGTCTTATCCAGCTGCACCTAAGCTTAATAACTTCAGGAGAAATGTCCCAAAGAAATTTACCAACTCTCCTGAACCTTACAAAGCTAACACTTATACACAGAGATCACCCAAGGCATTTAAGGGTCAAACTGTGTATGTAGATGTAAATGGAAACCAAGTCAGTCACTTTGAATCAATCAGAGTAATCAGGCAGATTTGGGTTCCAAAAGGTACAGCTAACCCTCTAGGACCCAACACTCAAAGGGTACCTAAATTTTGACTTTGCAGGGCTGCAAGGACCACAAGAAGAAGAGAAGCATCAACAAGAAAACAACATGGTACTTGGATAGTGGATGTTCAAGACACATGACTGGAAATAAAGAGCTTCTCTCAGAGTTCATAGAAAAGGAGGGTCCTTCAGTAACCTTTGGAGACAGCTCACAAGGGATCACAAGAGGTTATGGTACATTAAACATTGGTAGTGTTAAAATTACTGATGTCTCATATGTCCTAGGCCTAAAATATAACTTGCTGTCTATAAGTCAAATCTGTGATAAAGGTTTTTGTGTTGAATTTGCTCCTAATGAATGTTCTATCAAGAACAAATCAACACAACAGGTGCTACTAACAGGGGTGAGAAAGGGAAATGTCTATTTTGCAGATTGGAGCAAAACCCCTGAACCAGTTTGTCTTGTTGCCAAAAGCACAAGAGAGCAAAGCTGGCTGTGGCACAAGAGGCTGAATCACCTGAACTTCAAAACCATCAACAAGATTGCAAGAAACTCTCTAGTTAAAGGGCTGCCAAATCAAGTGTTCACCAAAGAACACATATGCCAGCCATGTCAGGAAGGAAAGCAGATCAAAGCTTCATTCAAAGGAAAGCCTGTCATCTCAACTGAGAGAGTTCTTCAACTACTGCATATGGATTTATTTGGGCCAATTATCCCAGTAAGTATAAATGGAAGAAAATATGCTTTAGTTGTTGTTGATGATTTTTCCAGGTACACTTGGGTAGTATTCTTACTCAACAAGAAGGAGACTCAAGTCAAGTTACCTGAATTGATGATGAGACTAAGCAATGAAAAAGGCCTTAATATTGTCAAGATCAGATCAGACAAAGGCACTGAATTCATAAACTCATACATCAAAGAGTACTGCAGCAAGAATGGCATCACTCATGAAACCTCAGCAGCAAGAACACCTCAACAAAATGGGGTAGCTGAGAGAAGGAACAGGACCTTGAAAGAGGCAGCAAGAACCTTGATTGCTGAATCCAAACTGCCTAAAAGATTCTGGGCTGAGGCCATTAGCACTGCATGCCACACATAAAACAGGTCCTTAATCACCAAAGGACAAGGTAAAACCCCATATCCAATATGGAAAGGTAGATTGCCCACTGTTGCTTATTTTCACATATTTGGTTGTTAGTGTTTCATTCATAATAATGGGAAAGAGCAATTGAAAGCTTTTGACAGCAAAGCTGATGAAGGAATATTTGTTGGATATTCACAAATCAGCAAAGCTTACAGAGTTTACAATTGCAAAACCCTTATTGTGGAAGAAACACCTCATGTTGTGTTTGATGAATCTATTAATGAGTTCAGGGATAGAAACCTGAATATTGATGAGATAACACAAAGAACAACCAGATTAAGGCTTCAAAGCAAGGAGACAGTGTTTGTAGATGTTGCCCAGCCTGAATTTTATGATTGTCAAAAACTGGACAACCTACCTGATGGCAATTAACCAGGAGTCAACCAACCTGAAGGTGATATTGAACTGATTGATCCAATCCCAGTTCAAAACCAGGTAACAACTACCAATGAAGAAGCAGGCAATGCTGAGGTAGGTAATGGATCCAATATTCAAGGGGGAACCAATGAAAATGTCAACTCATCTGACAATGAGGACAACACCCCTGAATATGATCCTGAGCTTGATCCTTCAATTAATTTTCCTGAATTTAATGAGTCTAGTGATCCAACCTCAGATGAGGACAATCCTCCTGAAGGGATCAGGTCTAGAAGGACTTGGTTGCAAGACCACCCAACTAGCCTGATACTTGGTAATCCAAGTGAAGGGATCAAAACTAGAAGGTTTCATGGAGAAAGTGCCTTGTTTTGTTGTTTTCTTTCAGAAATAGAACCAGGAGATATTGAAGAAGCATTACAAGACACCAACTGGATCATAGCCATGCAAGAAGAGCTGAACCAGTTCACCAGAAATGAAGTATGGGAACTGGTGGATAGGCCAACTCATCAAGATGTCATTGGAACCAAATGGGTGTTCAAAAATAAGAAAAATGAAAATGACATCATTCTGAGGAACAAAGCAAGACTGGTGGCCAAGGGATATTGTCAATCTGAAGGGATTGATTATGATGAGACATTTGCTCCAGTGGCCAGACTTGAGGCAATCAGACTTTTCTTAGCATATGCAGCTCACATGAGATTCAAGGTGTATCAAATGGATGTGAAGAATGCTTTTCTAAATGGGGTGCTCAAGGAAGAAGTGTATTTTGAACAGCCCCCAGGCTTTGAAGAAGGAGACAAGGTGTACAGATTGAAGAAAGCCCTCTATGGCTTAAAACAAGCTCCAAGAGCTTGGTATGACACCTTATCACAGTTTCTTCTAGATCATGGTTTTGTCAAAGGCACTGTTGACAGAACTCTGTTCAGAATCTGTGAAGGAGATGATATCTTGTTAGTCCAAATCTATGTGGATGACATTATATTTGGATCTCCAAATGAGAAGATGTGTGAAAAGTTCTCCAAACTCATGCAAAGCAAATTTGAGATGTCCATGATGGGATTGATGAATTTCTTCTTAGGACTTCAGGTCACTCAATCAAAGAAGGGGATATTCATCAATCAGGCCAAGTACACAAGGGACATGATCAAAAAATTCGGATGTGCAACAAGCAAGCCAGTCAGAATTCCTATGAATACTAACTGGAAGATGGATCCTGATGAAGGTGGAGAGTCAACCAACTCCACTAACTACAGAGGAATCATAGGATCATTGCTATATCTCACTGCAAGTAGGCCTGATATCACATTTGCAGTTGGAGTATGTGCAAGATTTCAGGCAAATCCAAAGAAGAGCCATCTTGATGCTGCCAAGAGAATCCTAAGATATCTCAAGGGATCTGAGAATCTTGGATTGTGGTATCCAGCTGATGACAACATTGAGCTCACTGGATATTCAGATGCTGATTATGGAGGATGCAGAATTGACAGAAAGTCCACCTCTGGAACATGTCAATTCTTGGGCAGCAAGCTTATCTCATGGTTCTCCAAGAAACAGAATACAGTTGCAACTTCAACAACTGAAGCAGAATATGTTGCAGCTGGAAGTTGTTGTGCTCAGATACTTTGGCTCAGGCAACAACTCAGAGACTACAAAGTCCTCACAAATGAAGTGCCAATATTCTGTGACAACAATAGTGCCATTGCCATCTCACAGAATCCAGTGCTCCACACCAGATGCAAGCATGTGGACATCAAGCATCATTTCATAAGGGATCATGTGGAGAAGAAAGATATCAAGCTTGTCAAAATCCACACTGATAAGCAAAAAGCTGATATTTTGACAAAGCCTCTAGCTGAAGCAAGGTTCTTAGAGTTGTCAGCTGAATTGGGGTTACTTGATCCAGGCAAGATGGAAAAATGAGGAAAGAAAACTCATATGAAGGGGGAAGTTCATCAAAGTTGAACTTCAGCAAAATTGACCAACCTCACTGAAGTTGTAAGCCAAAGGGGGAAACTCAGCAAGGTTGTCCCTATGATGCTCAGCAATGTTGGTCAGGGGATCTGTCCAAGTGGGACCCAGTCAGCAACCTTGGGACCCACTCAGGCAAGCTCATCAGGCAGTTTGACCTTCACAGAAACCAAAGCACATCTCAGGATGTTTGTCCGAGTTAATTAGATAATCATTGCTATTTTTAGCATTGATTAGACATTTAAGAGGTTTCTTGGTCTAAGAGTAGGCCATTTTAGGATGGAGTGTGCTATAAAGATTTTTACCACCAAAAAGGCAAATCAGCATTTAATGCAGAAATCTTAATTGGGATATCATGAATTCTTGAGCCTTCATCAAAACCATTAATTTGCATTAAACCTCCATCAAACCGCCTCAATCCCACTACCACATATTATCCAATTGGTCAGACTTATTACCCACGGTTAGATTCTATTAACCAACGGTTAATAAACTCCCCACATATATAAACTCCTCAATTTTCACTACCATCTTTACGCAACCAAAATTTCAAAAACCCTTAAGTCTTTCTTCATACTCTCAAGCCTGCAATTCCTCCCCAAACACCTACCAAATCTCTCATATTATCCATGGCACCTAAGATTAAGAGAGAAGAGCTTGTAGACTTCAATGATTCCTCTTTGGACATTGATTTCTCCTATCTTAGCAACCCAAACTCCTTATGGTTTGAAAAACTGGTTGCCTTTGACAGTCCGGACAAGGAGGTTGAACCAGTACTCCATTGGCTTAGGGAAGCAGGCTTGGAAAAGTTTCTTGGGACCAAGCCTGATTCATGCCTAAATCCATTTATGGCAGAATTCTTTGCCCATCTAAGATGGAAGGGCAAGAAAGGAGATGTGTGCACCAAGCTCACATATGCTGAGGAAGATGAAGATGCAGAAAGCCAACACTCCATCATCTTCACTGCAGAGGATATAGATGCTAGCTTTGGGCTACCTTCTGAAGGCCAGAATCCAGAGACTTACAAGGAAGGAGAAGATCAGGAGTTCTACTTTCCATGGCTGCTTACACCCAAAAAGCTTGTAAGTGCTCAAAACAAGAATACTCTAAAACCTTTGTTTAGACACTTGTTTGACTGTGTGGTGAAGAGTTTGTTAAGTCACTCTGGGAGTGTTGAACAACTTAGTATGCCTAAGTTGAGAGTAATGGCTGCTGTGATTGACTCTGCTGAGAAGAGAGTCAAATTTGATTGGAAAAGCTTCATTTTGGACAAAATGATGAATGAGAAATTCAAGTTTAAAGAGGTGAAACACCACAAGGTGGTGGTTGATGGAAGACTCCAGTTCTGCACAAGAGCCAGCCTGCTCTTGGAAAGATTTGCTCATTATACCCACCTTCAAGCCAAGCCAAAGCCTTTTCCAGCACAGAAGGTGTTGTTTAGAAAACTGTCTTCAAGGACAGAAAAGAGAAAGCAGGAGGCTGCCTCCAAGAAAGCTGTTGCAACTGTTCCAGCAACAAGAGCCTCTCCAAGGAAAAGGAAAGCACAACCACCCAAAATCCAGCCAAAGATGAAGAAGATGAAGGAGATTCTAAGTGAATCTTCCCCTGAAAGCCAGTCAAGAAGTGGAGGAGCCACTTCTGAAGAAATTGAGAAAGTAGCTGAGGAAGGAGTCAACCCTCCTGAAGAGGGTGAAGTAGTCAGAGAGATTGTCCCACTACAACCTGAGACAATCACAGAATTCAGAGACCTTGACCAGCCTACAAGGTATGAAAGGAGAAGGAGAATCATCAAGACCTCTGAGAAGCAGAGATTGATGGAAGAGGAAAAGAAGAAGAAAGAGTTCTTCAAGGAGATTAGACAGGCAAGCAAGTCTAACTCCAAGTCAAAGTCAAGGACCAACAGCCCTGAAGCCAACTCCCCTGATATTCAGTCTAGAAGAATATCTCCAAGGCAAGAAGAAGAGGAGTGCAAGACTCCTGAAGATGCCCCAATCTTGACCAAGAAAGTTTACTCCCCTGAAGGTGCACCTGATAGAGCAGGTATTGATGTGTTGGCAGATTTAGTCAATCTTGAAGATAGACCCGTTTCCCCCCTTGATCCAAGAATTCTCTCTTATACCAAACTTCTTGAAAATGCTATTCAAGAAGGTGATCGAGTTGTTTTCCCACCCATTCCAGCCATCCCAATTACCTATTCAGGCACAATGCTCTCAAAAGCACCTGAATCCCAACTTGTTTTGACCTCTCCTGAACCCATTCCTTCTGAATCCAACCCACCTGAATCCCAGCCAAGCCTACTTGAATCCCACTCCAATCCTCCTGAATCCCAAGCTAACTCATCTGGAGATGATAGTGGTGAAGAGTTCACCTATGAGGGAATGTTGAGGCAGATTGCTAGAGCCAATGTGGATGAATTATATCCAGGTTTGAAAGCTTATCCCAGGCTGCAACAACAGTTCTATGATCTCAGAGCACTTGTTGAGATCAAAGATAGAACTATTGTGGAAATAGCTCAGGCTATTCAGGATAAGGGTGCCAACTGGTGGCAGGTTGAGGAAAATAGGCTGCTACATTTTGCAAATGTAAAAAAGACCAGTGTTGTAACCACTGAGGCCCTATTTTGCACCATTGTTCATGAGAAGGTGCTTGCTGAAAGAGAGAGGATAGCACAACGAATCAAGCATCCTGACAGCCCATCTGATGATGATAATGATGATGATGATCACACCAATCCCAATCCCCCTGGTACCAACTCAGCTCAGGTACATTACTTGACTTTTCATTCTGAGAAGGACTCTGATCTTTCAGAGGAGTTGACCAAAGATGGTAACTCAGTCCAAGATGCATTGGCCAAGGATGGTTCTTCTGAGCCTGAGGCACAGCTTGACAATGCTGAGACTTCCATAGGAGAAGCTGGTTTGGCTAAAGCCTCATCAATGTCAGGCAAGTTGGACATTGACCAGCCTTTAGTCATTCAGGATGACTCAGTGGCCTTGGGATGCCCAAGTACTGTGATCTCCCAACAACTGCCCTCTGTGGATCCTGTTGAGGATATTGAGGTGTCAGGAATTGAAGGAGTTGAAAAGGCTATTAGTGCTGAAAAATCAGAGGGAGATGATGGTGAGGATTGTGTGATCACTGGTTCCTTGAGTGCACCACAAATAGAGGGTGAGGAAGTAGAAATATTGGGTGCAGCCCAATATGAGAGTCAGGCTATTCTTCAAGTCAAATATGAACTTGATGAATCCCTTGGTGAAAGGAGGCCTGATTCTCCAGTAAATGTGAGTACATCTTTTGAAAATGAAGAAGAAAAGAATAGAGTTGAAAATGAGAGAGAAGGTGCTGATGTATCAGACCTTATGGGAGAAAAAAGAAATTGAGGGTGATGAGGGAATTTTTACTAACACTACTAGTTTTGCAGATTCAGTTGTTGTCACTCTTGAGCAAATTTTTGCAGATGCTTCCTTGACAGATATACCAATTGATGCTGACACTGATCTTGAGGCAGTTTCAGCAAATGTGTCCACACTTAACCAAATCTTCTTTGAACAAGCCAACACCTCTGAGGCTCACTTTCAGATTGCTACTCAGACTGCATCCATCATTGAAGAGCAGTCAGAGAAGTTGGACACACTGGTCAGGGAAGTTGGGAAGGCCCATGCAACAACTGCTGATACCTTAGATGGCCAAGGCAAGACTCTAGCCTCTGTGGAGATGAGGCTCACAGGGTCAGAAGAAGTGATCTTGCCTACTCTTGATGCAAGGATAAGTGGAGTTGAAACTGGACTGCAAACAGTTTCAACTGAAGTGACAAAGGCCAAAGATGCTATGGGTAAATTCACAAGATCTGTGAAGAAAGAGCAGCAGGATCTCAAATCCTTGTACAAGCATAATGTGAAAGCATTGAGAAAGACAATCAAGGATGCTTTGAGGCAGAGGACAGCAGCCCAGAGAAAGAAGGCAGAAGAGTTGAAAGCTGCAATGGTGAAGGAAGCAGCTGAGAAGTTCACTGTTGAACTCATGGCCAAGGTGTCTGATCAAGTTGTGGCCAACCTCACTGATCAACTTCAGGCCAAACTTGATCAATCACTAAAAGCCACATTGGATGCCATAGTTTCCCAAAAGATGAAGCCTGTTCACACCTTCTTGAGCATGGCAGATGATAAAATGCAAAACATTCATGATGAGAATGTTTATCTACTGCAAGAATTGAAGTCCCTCACTCAGGCCCACTCACACCTCTCAGTCTCAATGAGTGAACTGAAGCCCCAGTGTTTTGATAATGCCAAAAAGGGGGAAAGAGAGAGAGCAAGGGCAAAGGGAACCTTGGTGATTGGTGAATCCAAGGAAAAGGAGAAAGTCCCTGAGATTGAGGAGGAAGCAGTAGAAGACATTGGGAAAGGCAAAGGCCCAATGAATATTGAAAAGTTGACTGAGGAAGAGCAGATTCAAATAGCTGTCAAGGAGTCCATGGTGTCAGCTATGGAAAGTCAGGCAAGAAAGCTTCAAAGGCCAGGTGGTGAGTCTACAGGACTTGAACCTAAGGAGAAGGCTGCTGAAGTAAGGGGGAAGGTGACAAGGTCATCTGAAAGAAAGAGGAAGGAGCTGCAAGCCTTCAATGATTTCCCAACCAGCTTGACCTTGCCTTCAGAATTTCAATCTGATGAATCTACTCCAGCAAGGCAATCAAAGAGATTAAAGAAAACAGCCAAGATGCCTGCAATTGAAGAAGAAGAAGCTGAAGAAGAAGTCCAGGACAGAATGCCTGAAGTTGGTGTGCCCAAACTTGTTGATGATCCCTCTAAATTATTTGAAGAAGGTTTTGGAAAAGATCCAGAAACCCAAGAGAAGCTAGCTCTTCAGAGAGCTAAAGAGAGGATGGAGCAATTGGTTGAGGCCAACAAGGCAAGGGATGAAAGAAGGGCAAATTTCAGAGCCCCAAGAAGGAGAGCTTCATACAGAAGGCTCAAACCTCAAATGCTGCAAAGATGGGACACTCAGTACCCTCACCATGATAAGTGGGTTCCAATCTCACTGAATGATGCATGGGAGGAGGCCAAGAGAAGTTTTGTATATGACTTCTATGTCATTGGGAAGTGGCTTGGAGAGAGTGTAGATGAAGTCTTTGTTCAATTCATGTTTGAGAACCACAGGGACCTCTACCAGAAGCTGTTTGCAGCAGCTGATATGGCAAGAGTTGAGTTCAATGCCCCTGGTCCAATTCTGTACATACCTCCTAAGTTCAATGGGAACTTGATTGATGAGGGAAAGATTCTGGAGGAGTTCATCAACATCATGAAGATGGAGAAGATGAAAATAGGCCCTAGAGGCTCCAACAAGGATGTTTGGGAGCTGAAGAAAAGAGTATGGGCTCAATATGGCATTGCTCCCCAAGATGATGGAACTCTCTGATGGATAAGTTTATCTCTTCCCTATCCTTGTTTTTTATTGATGTTAATTGTTGTTATTCTGTTTACTTGTATCAGTTAGTGTGTCCTTTTGAATCTTTTGATCTGTAATGCTCCATGATATATAAAAGGACCAATGATTTTCTATCAAGAGATAACAACTCACTATCTCAACTAACTTGATATTACATATACTTGATTTATTGTGCTAACAGTGTCTTTCAGGAAAGTTGACCAGTTCATTGATCCTGAAGGTAAAGTATAGTATAAGTCAAGGTCCCTTTGTAATAGGTTTTGGCATCATCAAAAAGGGGGAAATTGTTGGGAATAAAATTATTTTGATCTAGATACCAAAACCCCTGAATGATGATGTACAAATTAGTTGAGATATGCTCAAGTTATTGTTCAGGCAAGTTATCCCAGAACACTAGAGTATGTAGAATGCTTAAGTTAAAAATCTCAGAGATGTTGTGAGATTTTAGAGTTCAGGATAGTTGTCCAAAGCTACATGTTAGAAAGCTTGATAGGTATTAAGTCTTAAGGCCAAAGTTGCTGAAGCATCAGGACAACTGAACAAGTGGACAACCAGGCTGAAGAGATCAAGAACACTGAAGCTGTGCTCTTAAATGCAAAAGATCTAGACAGTTGAAGTGCAAATGATCAAGAGAATTAACTGTCAAAAGCTTACAGAAGACACATTCAATGAAGCATTTATTGCCAATCATGCCTGAACCAAGCATTGAAGACTTAGAGCATTAAAGAGTGAAGCATTGAATGAATGTTGGAACATTCTAAAACTGCAGCAAGAATGTTCAGGGAGCTTGTCCCATCTGACCGTTGGTTGAGTGTAGATTCTGCCACAAATCAACCTTGGAAAGTGTGCTTATTTGGAAACTGTCACAAGTCATCTCAGCCGCATTTTTCAGAAGTCAACACATTCATTCAAGCAACCATTGAAGAGCCCTTTTACACAGTGGATAAAAGGAAGTCAAGCTACTTAGCCGTTTCAATGGAGCTGCAAATAGACATGTTTGAAATGCTATCTCTCCAACGGATAGTTGTTCAAACATGACTATATAAACAGAAGTGATCAAAGGGATTCAGAATCCAACAACAAGCTATCAAACTCATATAAAGCTTTCAAAGGAAACCAAGCTATTCTCAAGTATTCCAAGTTTCCTGAATCACTTCAAGTCAGCTAAGCTAATCTTTGTAAACATCCTAGCTTAGCATTGAGATATCCTAAGCCTTTACATCTGTTCTCATTGTAAAGGATATCTCTATTAGTTGGAACCAAACCTCAAACCTTATCTCATTTAGTGAAGAGAGTGTTTGTTGTAGAAGTGAGGAGTTAAGGACTGTTAGAGTGAAACACAGTCTTAACTTAGAGAGATTGAGCACTAGGACTCAGATTATCCTAGGGATCAAAACACTAAGAGAGTGTTGTTGATCAGTGCACCTTGGCACTATAAAACAAGCTAATTCCATTGTGAAGGAATTATCCTGTTCAATCAGGCAAAGTGGATGTAGGAGCTTGAGTCTTTGAACCACTATAAGCTTGTGTGTCTTTTACTTACTGCACTCTTTATTGCATTCATATTCAAACATATTTCAAAGAGTAAAACTTGTAAGTTTAAGGAAAAATTGTTTTGGACAAAGTCCCTGATAACTGTATCTTTTCAGAAATTTACTTGGAGTATTTCTTTAAGTCAAAGGCCAACCACATTCCGCACTTAGCAACTCTTTTAGATATTTAGCCAACTGATCACTCTATAGTAATCAGTAGGACAAGTATCTATCAAAGTTCACTCAGGACAGTTGTGAGACAACCTGCCTGATAAGACCAGATTTGTCAAAAAGAAAAGAATTTGCATACACAAGTGCATTCCCCCCCTCCCCCCATACACTTGTGTTATACTCCACCTAGGACCAACAAGTGGTATCAGAGCAGGGGTTCAAAGACCACTGCTTCTGAAAATCCAACTGATTTTCAAAAAATCACATTGTCTGTGGTCACTAAACTGATCCAAATTTCTGAAAAACCTTTTTGTGTTCATCCTATATTACATCTGTTGAAATGGCTAACAATGCAGTTCCAGGAGATGCTGTCAACAACATCAACAATATGGGTCCAAACCAAGTCAACCATATTTCTCATCACAAACTGCCAATGTTCTCAATTGAGAACTATGATTTCTGGAAAATCAGGATGAGAGCACATCTTGCATGCCAGCATGATGAGATGCTTAAAGTCATCACTAGAGGGCCATTCACATTTACTAAAGCAAATCCCAAGCTCACTGATGCTCAAAAAGCTGATCCAAGGGAGTTGCTGCCAAAGGATGAAGATGACTTTACAGCTGAAGAAAGAAAAGGGCACAACCTGAACTACATTGCAATGAACACATTGTACCAGACAATTCCAGATGCAGTGATGGGAAGAGTGTACCACTGCACATCAGCTAAAGAGATTTGGGACACCCTAGCACTTATGTGTGAAGGTACCCAAAAGATCAAGGAGAACAAGCTTCAAGTGGCTATCCAAAAATATGAACAATTCTCTATGGAAGCCAATGAAACCATTGATCATCTTGATGGCAGGTTCACTGACATCATGAATGAAATAAACTCTCTTGGCAAGTTCTATGCCAAAAGAGAAGTTGCCTTGAAGATCTTGAGAAGTCTCACATCCAAGTGGGATATATATTCTGTCATGATGCAAAACACTAGCAATCTTGACAACATGCCAATGCAGCAAGTATTTTCTGAACTCAAGGCATATGAGTTTGATCTCAACAGAAAGAAGGTGCATGAAGAGCCATCCTCCTCAACCAAAGGTGTTGCCTTCAAAGCTGCTGAAACAGAAAAGAAGAATACTCAAAGGTCCTCTCAATCTGTTTCAAAATCTGAAATAAAGGAGGAGCTGGCACTCATGGCTAGAAGATTTGAGAAGCTCAACTCCAGATTTGGTAGATACAAGAAGTTCTACCAAGACAACAGAACCAGAAGGAGATTCAACTCTCCTGACACCATATCAGAGGACAAAGTCTCTGATGAAAAGAAAGAGGACAAGTATGCTGATAGAAAGAGATACAGCAAAGGTGAACCATCATCATCAAGGAGGAAGGAGTCCTCAAACAAGAAGAATGATGATGAAGATGTGTGTTACAACTGCCAGAAAAAGGGTCACTTTCAGTATGACTGTCCTGACCTCAGTGCAAAAGAAAGGAAAGAAAGGCAGACCAAAAGAGACAAGAGGCTGAACAGCAGAAAGGCTATGGTGGCTGGAGATTCAGCTAGTGAAGAAAGTGTCTACTCTTCTGATGATGGACTATTCTCCAACAGTGACAGTGATGATGACTGTCAAATGGCATTTGAAAATGATGAGGTATGTTCATCTTCTAGCTCTTCCAGTTCTTCAAATAACACGCATGAGTCCAGTGAAATCCCCTTAAAACTCAACTTTGTAAAGTTATTTGAGGATTTCACCAGACTAAGAGAAGTATGCAATATAGCACTTAGAGAAAATGAGCTACTGAATTCAAAAGCTCAAACTCCCAACCTTCCTGAACCTGAGCTTGACATTAAATCAACTGAGTTGTATCAGCAGATTGTGAAAGAACTTGAGGAAGTGTCTCTCAAAGTCTCTGAACAACAAGAGTTGATTGATGATCAAGAACTGGCCTTGAGGAAAAAGGATTTTGATCTCAGAATTCTTCAAGCAAAATTTGACAATCTCTCAAGTGAATTTGATACTCTAAAATTGAGTGAGGGGAGCTTAAAAATGAAAATGTCTGCCTTGAACAAATCTGCTAAGGCAATAGAGGAGATTCAAGGGTTTCAAAGACCATTTGCTCAAAAGGGTGGATTAGGCTATAATCCATGTGAACCCTCACCTGGTCTTAGCATTGCTTCATCAAGCAATTCTAAGATGACTTTTGTAAGATCAGTGGCACAGCAAAATGAAATTGAAGTAAATCAACCACTGATCAAGGATAAGGGTAAAGGAATTTTTATACCAACTCAGGTAATCAATGCACCTAAACCCACACCTTTGGAAAAGGTTAAAGGCATTGCTTACAGGAGGAATGAGGTTCAGAAAGGTAGAACCAATGGAAGGCCAACCTATCTGAATCATCATCAGAGGAGTTGTCCAAAACCTATTCAGAAAAGGCCAACTCAAATGAGGAAACCTTAACTGAATGGATTAAGGCCAATCCCCTCTGATAGGTATAAAACATTCAGGAAGCCTGGACCTTACTTGCCAAATGGAAAAGGCCATCCAAAAACCTATCCTCAAAAGTCTTATCCAGCTGCACCTAAGCTTAATAACTTCAGGAGAAATGTCCCAAAGAAATTTACCAACTCTCCTGAACCTTACAAAGCTAACACTTATACACAGAGATCACCCAAGGCATTTAAGGGTCAAACTGTGTATGTAGATGTAAATGGAAACCAAGTCAGTCACTTTGAATCAATCAGAGTAATCAGGCAGATTTGGGTTCCAAAAGGTACAGCTAACCCTCTAGGACCCAACACTCAAAGGGTACCTAAATTTTGACTTTGCAGGGCTGCAAGGACCACAAGAAGAAGAGAAGCATCAACAAGAAAACAACATGGTACTTGGATAGTGGATGTTCAAGACACATGACTGGAAATAAAGAGCTTCTCTCAGAGTTCATAGAAAAGGAGGGTCCTTCAGTAACCTTTGGAGACAGCTCACAAGGGATCACAAGAGGTTATGGTACATTAAACATTGGTAGTGTTAAAATTACTGATGTCTCATATGTCCTAGGCCTAAAATATAACTTGCTGTCTATAAGTCAAATCTGTGATAAAGGTTTTTGTGTTGAATTTGCTCCTAATGAATGTTCTATCAAGAACAAATCAACACAACAGGTGCTACTAACAGGGGTGAGAAAGGGAAATGTCTATTTTGCAGATTGGAGCAAAACCCCTGAACCAGTTTGTCTTGTTGCCAAAAGCACAAGAGAGCAAAGCTGGCTGTGGCACAAGAGGCTGAATCACCTGAACTTCAAAACCATCAACAAGATTGCAAGAAACTCTCTAGTTAAAGGGCTGCCAAATCAAGTGTTCACCAAAGAACACATATGCCAGCCATGTCAGGAAGGAAAGCAGATCAAAGCTTCATTCAAAGGAAAGCCTGTCATCTCAACTGAGAGAGTTCTTCAACTACTGCATATGGATTTATTTGGGCCAATTATCCCAGTAAGTATAAATGGAAGAAAATATGCTTTAGTTGTTGTTGATGATTTTTCCAGGTACACTTGGGTAGTATTCTTACTCAACAAGAAGGAGACTCAAGTCAAGTTACCTGAATTGATGATGAGACTAAGCAATGAAAAAGGCCTTAATATTGTCAAGATCAGATCAGACAAAGGCACTGAATTCATAAACTCATACATCAAAGAGTACTGCAGCAAGAATGGCATCACTCATGAAACCTCAGCAGCAAGAACACCTCAACAAAATGGGGTAGCTGAGAGAAGGAACAGGACCTTGAAAGAGGCAGCAAGAACCTTGATTGCTGAATCCAAACTGCCTAAAAGATTCTGGGCTGAGGCCATTAGCACTGCATGCCACACATAAAACAGGTCCTTAATCACCAAAGGACAAGGTAAAACCCCATATCAAATATGGAAAGGTAGATTGCCCACTGTTGCTTATTTTCACATATTTGGTTGTTAGTGTTTCATTCATAATAATGGGAAAGAGCAATTGAAAGCTTTTGACAGCAAAGCTGATGAAGGAATATTTGTTGGATATTCACAAATCAGCAAAGCTTACAGAGTTTACAATTGCAAAACCCTTATTGTGGAAGAAACACCTCATGTTGTGTTTGATGAATCTATTAATGAGTTCAGGGATAGAAACCTGAATATTGATGAGATAACACAAAGAACAACCAGATTAAGGCTTCAAAGCAAGGAGACAGTGTTTGTAGATGTTGCCCAGCCTGAATTTTATGATTGTCAAAAACTGGACAACCTACCTGATGGCAATTAACCAGGAGTCAACCAACCTGAAGGTGATATTGAACTGATTGATCCAATCCCAGTTCAAAACCAGGTAACAACTACCAATGAAGAAGCAGGCAATGCTGAGGTAGGTAATGGATCCAATATTCAAGGGGGAACCAATGAAAATGTCAACTCATCTGACAATGAGGACAACACCCCTGAATATGATCCTGAGCTTGATCCTTCAATTAATTTTCCTGAATTTAATGAGTCTAGTGATCCAACCTCAGATGAGGACAATCCTCCTGAAGGGATCAGGTCTAGAAGGACTTGGTTGCAAGACCACCCAACTAGCCTGATACTTGGTAATCCAAGTGAAGGGATCAAAACTAGAAGGTTTCATGGAGAAAGTGCCTTGTTTTGTTGTTTTCTTTCAGAAATAGAACCAGGAGATATTGAAGAAGCATTACAAGACACCAACTGGATCATAGCCATGCAAGAAGAGCTGAACCAGTTCACCAGAAATGAAGTATGGGAACTGGTGGATAGGCCAACTCATCAAGATGTCATTGGAACCAAATGGGTGTTCAAAAATAAGAAAAATGAAAATGACATCATTCTGAGGAACAAAGCAAGACTGGTGGCCAAGGGATATTGTCAATCTGAAGGGATTGATTATGATGAGACATTTGCTCCAGTGGCCAGACTTGAGGCAATCAGACTTTTCTTAGCATATGCAGCTCACATGAGATTCAAGGTGTATCAAATGGATGTGAAGAATGCTTTTCTAAATGGGGTGCTCAAGGAAGAAGTGTATTTTGAACAGCCCCCAGGCTTTGAAGAAGGAGACAAGGTGTACAGATTGAAGAAAGCCCTCTATGGCTTAAAACAAGCTCCAAGAGCTTGGTATGACACCTTATCACAGTTTCTTCTAGATCATGGTTTTGTCAAAGGCACTGTTGACAGAACTCTGTTCAGAATCTGTGAAGGAGATGATATCTTGTTAGTCCAAATCTATGTGGATGACATTATATTTGGATCTCCAAATGAGAAGATGTGTGAAAAGTTCTCCAAACTCATGCAAAGCAAATTTGAGATGTCCATGATGGGATTGATGAATTTCTTCTTAGGACTTCAGGTCACTCAATCAAAGAAGGGGATATTCATCAATCAGGCCAAGTACACAAGGGACATGATCAAAAAATTCGGATGTGCAACAAGCAAGCCAGTCAGAATTCCTATGAATACTAACTGGAAGATGGATCCTGATGAAGGTGGAGAGTCAACCAACTCCACTAACTACAGAGGAATCATAGGATCATTGCTATATCTCACTGCAAGTAGGCCTGATATCACATTTGCAGTTGGAGTATGTGCAAGATTTCAGGCAAATCCAAAGAAGAGCCATCTTGATGCTGCCAAGAGAATCCTAAGATATCTCAAGGGATCTGAGAATCTTGGATTGTGGTATCCAGCTGATGACAACATTGAGCTCACTGGATATTCAGATGCTGATTATGGAGGATGCAGAATTGACAGAAAGTCCACCTCTGGAACATGTCAATTCTTGGGCAGCAAGCTTATCTCATGGTTCTCCAAGAAACAGAATACAGTTGCAACTTCAACAACTGAAGCAGAATATGTTGCAGCTGGAAGTTGTTGTGCTCAGATACTTTGGCTCAGGCAACAACTCAGAGACTACAAAGTCCTCACAAATGAAGTGCCAATATTCTGTGACAACAATAGTGCCATTGCCATCTCACAGAATCCAGTGCTCCACACCAGATGCAAGCATGTGGACATCAAGCATCATTTCATAAGGGATCATGTGGAGAAGAAAGATATCAAGCTTGTCAAAATCCACACTGATAAGCAAAAAGCTGATATTTTGACAAAGCCTCTAGCTGAAGCAAGGTTCTTAGAGTTGTCAGCTGAATTGGGGTTACTTGATCCAGGCAAGATGGAAAAATGAGGAAAGAAAACTCATATGAAGGGGGAAGTTCATCAAAGTTGAACTTCAGCAAAATTGACCAACCTCACTGAAGTTGTAAGCCAAAGGGGGAAACTCAGCAAGGTTGTCCCTATGATGCTCAGCAATGTTGGTCAGGGGATCTGTCCAAGTGGGACCCAGTCAGCAACCTTGGGACCCACTCAGGCAAGCTCATCAGGCAGTTTGACCTTCACAGAAACCAAAGCACATCTCAGGATGTTTGTCCGAGTTAATTAGATAATCATTGCTATTTTTAGCATTGATTAGACATTTAAGAGGTTTCTTGGTCTAAGAGTAGGCCATTTTAGGATGGAGTGTGCTATAAAGATTTTTACCACCAAAAAGGCAAATCAGCATTTAATGCAGAAATCTTAATTGGGATATCATGAATTCTTGAGCCTTCATCAAAACCATTAATTTGCATTAAACCTCCATCAAACCGCCTCAATCCCACTACCACATATTATCCAATTGGTCAGACTTATTACCCACGGTTAGATTCTATTAACCAACGGTTAATAAACTCCCCACATATATAAACTCCTCAATTTTCACTACCATCTTTACGCAACCAAAATTTCAAAAACCCTTAAGTCTTTCTTCATACTCTCAAGCCTGCAATTCCTCCCCAAACACCTACCAAATCTCTCATATTATCCATGGCACCTAAGATTAAGAGAGAAGAGCTTGTAGACTTCAATGATTCCTCTTTGGACATTGATTTCTCCTATCTTAGCAACCCAAACTCCTTATGGTTTGAAAAACTGGTTGCCTTTGACAGTCCGGACAAGGAGGTTGAACCAGTACTCCATTGGCTTAGGGAAGCAGGCTTGGAAAAGTTTCTTGGGACCAAGCCTGATTCATGCCTAAATCCATTTATGGCAGAATTCTTTGCCCATCTAAGATGGAAGGGCAAGAAAGGAGATGTGTGCACCAAGCTCACATATGCTGAGGAAGATGAAGATGCAGAAAGCCAACACTCCATCATCTTCACTGCAGAGGATATAGATGCTAGCTTTGGGCTACCTTCTGAAGGCCAGAATCCAGAGACTTACAAGGAAGGAGAAGATCAGGAGTTCTACTTTCCATGGCTGCTTACACCCAAAAAGCTTGTAAGTGCTCAAAACAAGAATACTCTAAAACCTTTGTTTAGACACTTGTTTGACTGTGTGGTGAAGAGTTTGTTAAGTCACTCTGGGAGTGTTGAACAACTTAGTATGCCTAAGTTGAGAGTAATGGCTGCTGTGATTGACTCTGCTGAGAAGAGAGTCAAATTTGATTGGAAAAGCTTCATTTTGGACAAAATGATGAATGAGAAATTCAAGTTTAAAGAGGTGAAACACCACAAGGTGGTGGTTGATGGAAGACTCCAGTTCTGCACAAGAGCCAGCCTGCTCTTGGAAAGATTTGCTCATTATACCCACCTTCAAGCCAAGCCAAAGCCTTTTCCAGCACAGAAGGTGTTGTTCAGAAAACTGTCTTCAAGGACAGAAAAGAGAAAGCAGGAGGCTGCCTCCAAGAAAGCTGTTGCAACTGTTCCAGCAACAAGAGCCTCTCCAAGGAAAAGGAAAGCACAACCACCCAAAATCCAGCCAAAGATGAAGAAGATGAAGGAGATTCTAAGTGAATCTTCCCCTGAAAGCCAGTCAAGAAGTGGAGGAGCCACTTCTGAAGAAATTGAGAAAGTAGCTGAGGAAGGAGTCAACCCTCCTGAAGAGGGTGAAGTAGTCAGAGAGATTGTCCCACTGCAACCTGAGACAATCACAGAATTCAGAGACCTTGACCAGCCTACAAGGTATGAAAGGAGAAGGAGAATCATCAAGACCTCTGAGAAGCAGAGATTGATGGAAGAGGAAAAGAAGAAGAAAGAGTTCTTCAAGGAGATTAGACAGGCAAGCAAGTCTAACTCCAAGTCAAAGTCAAGGACCAACAGCCCTGAAGCCAACTCCCCTGATATTCAGTCTAGAAGAATATCTCCAAGGCAAGAAGAAGAGGAGTGCAAGACTCCTGAAGATGCCCCAATCTTGACCAAGAAAGTTTACTCCCCTGAAGGTGCACCTGATAGAGCAGGTATTGATGTGTTGGCAGATTTAGTCAATCTTGAAGATAGACCCGTTTCCCCCCTTGATCCAAGAATTCTCTCTTATACCAAACTTCTTGAAAATGCTATTCAAGAAGGTGATCGAGTTGTTTTCCCACCCATTCCAGCCATCCCAATTACCTATTCAGGCACAATGCTCTCAAAAGCACCTGAATCCCAACTTGTTTTGACCTCTCCTGAACCCATTCCTTCTGAATCCAACCCACCTGAATCCCAGCCAAGCCTACTTGAATCCCACTCCAATCCTCCTGAATCCCAAGCTAACTCATCTGGAGATGATAGTGGTGAAGAGTTCACCTATGAGGGAATGTTGAGGCAGATTGCTAGAGCCAATGTGGATGAATTATATCCAGGTTTGAAAGCTTATCCCAGGCTGCAACAACAGTTCTATGATCTCAGAGCACTTGTTGAGATCAAAGATAGAACTATTGTGGAAATAGCTCAGGCTATTCAGGATAAGGGTGCCAACTGGTGGCAGGTTGAGGAAAATAGGCTGCTACATTTTGCAAATGTAAAAAAGACCAGTGTTGTAACCACTGAGGCCCTATTTTGCACCATTGTTCATGAGAAGGTGCTTGCTGAAAGAGAGAGGATAGCACAACGAATCAAGCATCCTGACAGCCCATCTGATGATGATAATGATGATGATGATCACACCAATCCCAATCCCCCTGGTACCAACTCAGCTCAGGTACATTACTTGACTTTTCATTCTGAGAAGGACTCTGATCTTTCAGAGGAGTTGACCAAAGATGGTAACTCAGTCCAAGATGCATTGGCCAAGGATGGTTCTTCTGAGCCTGAGGCACAGCTTGACAATGCTGAGACTTCCATAGGAGAAGCTGGTTTGGCTAAAGCCTCATCAATGTCAGGCAAGTTGGACATTGACCAGCCTTTAGTCATTCAGGATGACTCAGTGGCCTTGGGATGCCCAAGTACTGTGATCTCCCAACAACTGCCCTATGTGGATCCTGTTGAGGATATTGAGGTGTCAGGAATTGAAGGAGTTGAAAAGGCTATTAGTGCTGAAAAATCAGAGGGAGATGATGGTGAGGATTGTGTGATCACTGGTTCCTTGAGTGCACCACAAATAGAGGGTGAGGAAGTAGAAATATTGGGTGCAGCCCAATATGAGAGTCAGGCTATTCTTCAAGTCAAATATGAACTTGATGAATCCCTTGGTGAAAGGAGGCCTGATTCTCCAGTAAATGTGAGTACATCTTTTGAAAATGAAGAAGAAAAGAATAGAGTTGAAAATGAGAGAGAAGGTGCTGATGTATCAGACCTTATGGGAGAAAAAAGAAATTGAGGGTGATGAGGGAATTTTTACTAACACTACTAGTTTTGCAGATTCAGTTGTTGTCACTCTTGAGCAAATTTTTGCAGATGCTTCCTTGACAGATATACCAATTGATGCTGACACTGATCTTGAGGCAGTTTCAGCAAATGTGTCCACACTTAACCAAATCTTCTTTGAACAAGCCAACACCTCTGAGGCTCACTTTCAGATTGCTACTCAGACTGCATCCATCATTGAAGAGCAGTCAGAGAAGTTGGACACACTGGTCAGGGAAGTTGGGAAGGCCCATGCAACAACTGCTGATACCTTAGAGGGCCAAGGCAAGACTCTAGCCTCTGTGGAGATGAGGCTCACAGGGTCAGAAGAAGTGATCTTGCCTACTCTTGATGCAAGGATAAGTGGAGTTGAAACTGGACTGCAAACAGTTTCAACTGAAGTGACAAAGGCCAAAGATGCTATGGGTAAATTCACAAGATCTGTGAAGAAAGAGCAGCAGGATCTCAAATCCTTGTACAAGCATAATGTGAAAGCATTGAGAAAGACAATCAAGGATGCTTTGAGGCAGAGGACAGCAGCCCAGAGAAAGAAGGCAGAAGAGTTGAAAGCTGCAATGGTGAAGGAAGCAGCTGAGAAGTTCACTGTTGAACTCATGGCCAAGGTGTCTGATCAAGTTGTGGCCAACCTCACTGATCAACTTCAGGCCAAACTTGATCAATCACTAAAAGCCACATTGGATGCCATAGTTTCCCAAAAGATGAAGCCTGTTCACACCTTCTTGAGCATGGCAGATGATAAAATGCAAAACATTCATGATGAGAATGTTTATCTACTGCAAGAATTGAAGTCCCTCACTCAGGCCCACTCACACCTCTCAGTCTCAATGAGTGAACTGAAGCCCCAGTGTTTTGATAATGCCAAAAAGGGGGAAAGAGAGAGAGCAAGGGCAAAGGGAACCTTGGTGATTGGTGAATCCAAGGAAAAGGAGAAAGTCCCTGAGATTGAGGAGGAAGCAGTAGAAGACATTGGGAAAGGCAAAGGCCCAATGAATATTGAAAAGTTGACTGAGGAAGAGCAGATTCAAATAGCTGTCAAGGAGTCCATGGTGTCAGCTATGGAAAGTCAGGCAAGAAAGCTTCAAAGGCCAGGTGGTGAGTCTACAGGACTTGAACCTAAGGAGAAGGCTGCTGAAGTAAGGGGGAAGGTGACAAGGTCATCTGAAAGAAAGAGGAAGGAGCTGCAAGCCTTCAATGATTTCCCAACCAGCTTGACCTTGCCTTCAGAATTTCAATCTGATGAATCTACTCCAGCAAGGCAATCAAAGAGATTAAAGAAAACAGCCAAGATGCCTGCAATTGAAGAAGAAGAAGCTGAAGAAGAAGTCCAGGACAGAATGCCTGAAGTTGGTGTGCCCAAACTTGCTGATGATCCCTCTAAATTATTTGAAGAAGGTTTTGGAAAAGATCCAGAAACCCAAGAGAAGCTAGCTCTTCAGAGAGCTAAAGAGAGGATGGAGCAATTGGTTGAGGCCAACAAGGCAAGGGATGAAAGAAGGGCAAATTTCAGAGCCCCAAGAAGGAGAGCTTCATACAGAAGGCTCAAACCTCAAATGCTGCAAAGATGGGACACTCAGTACCCTCACCATGATAAGTGGGTTCCAATCTCACTGAATGATGCATGGGAGGAGGCCAAGAGAAGTTTTGTATATGACTTCTATGTCATTGGGAAGTGGCTTGGAGAGAGTGTAGATGAAGTCTTTGTTCAATTCATGTTTGAGAACCACAGGGACCTCTACCAGAAGCTGTTTGCAGCAGCTGATATGGCAAGAGTTGAGTTCAAGGCCCCTGGTCCAATTCTGTACATACCTCCTAAGTTCAATGGGAACTTGATTGATGAGGGAAAGATTCTGGAGGAGTTCATCAACATCATGAAGATGGAGAAGATGAAAATAGGCCCTAGAGGCTCCAACAAGGATGTTTGGGAGCTGAAGAAAAGAGTATGGGCTCAATATGGCATTGCTCCCCAAGATGATGGAACTCTCTGATGGATAAGTTTATCTCTTCCCTATCCTTGTTTTTGATTGATGTTAATTGTTGTTATTCTGTTTACTTGTATCAGTTAGTGTGTCCTTTTGAATCTTTTGATCTGTAATGCTCCATGATATATAAAAGGACCAATGATTTTCTATCAAGAGATAACAACTCACTATCTCAACTAACTTGATATTACATATACTTGATTTATTGTGCTAACAGTGTCTTTCAGGAAAGTTGACCAGTTCATTGATCCTGAAGGTAAAGTATAGTATAAGTCAAGGTCCCTTTGTAATAGGTTTTGGCATCATCAAAAAGGGGGAAATTGTTGGGAATAAAATTATTTTGATCTAGATACCAAAACCCCTGAATGATGATGTACAAATTAGTTGAGATATGCTCAAGTTATTGTTCAGGCAAGTTGTCCCAGAACACTTGAGTATGTAGAATGCTTAAGTTAAAAATCTCAGAGATGTTGTGAGATTTTAGAGTTCAGGATAGTTGTCCAAAGCTACATGTTAGAAAGCTTGATAGGTATTAAGTCTTAAGGCCAAAGTTGCTGAAGCATCAGGACAACTGAACAAGTGGACAACCAGGCTGAAGAGATCAAGAACACTGAAGCTGTGCTCTTAAATGCAAAAGATCTAGACAGTTGAAGTGCAAATGATCAAGAGAATTAACTGTCAAAAGCTTACAGAAGACACATTCAATGAAGCATTTATTGCCAATCATGCCTGAACCAAGCATTGAAGACTTAGAGCATTAAAGAGTGAAGCATTGAATGAATGTTGGAACATTCTAAAACTGCAGCAAGAATGTTCAGGGAGCTTGTCCCATCTGACCGTTGGTTGAGTGTAGATTCTGCCACAAATCAACCTTGGAAAGTGTGCTTATTTGGAAACTGTCACAAGTCATCTCAGCCGCATTTTTCAGAAGTCAACACATTCATTCAAGCAACCATTGAAGAGCCCTTTTACACAGTGGATAAAAGGAAGTCAAGCTACTTAGCCGTTTCAATGGAGCTGCAAATAGACATGTTTGAAATGCTATCTCTCCAACGGATAGTTGTTCAAACATGACTATATAAACAGAAGTGATCAAAGGGATTCAGAATCCAACAACAAGCTATAAAACTCATATAAAGCTTTCAAAGGAAACCAAGCTATTCTCAAGTATTCCAAGTTTCCTGAATCACTTCAAGTCAGCTAAGCCAATCTTTGTAAACATCCTAGCTTAGCATTGAGATATCCTAAGCCTTTACATCTGTTCTCATTGTAAAGGATATCTCTATTAGTTGGAACCAAACCTCAAACCTTATCTCATTTAGTGAAGAGAGTGTTTGTTGTAGAAGTGAGGAGTTAAGGACTGTTAGAGTGAAACACAGTCTTAACTTAGAGAGATTGAGCACTAGGACTCAGATTATCCTAGGGATCAAAACACTAAGAGAGTGTTGTTGATCAGTGCACCTTGGCACTATAAAACAAGCTAATTCCATTGTGAAGGAATTATCCTGTTCAATCAGGCAAAGTGGATGTAGGAGCTTGAGTCTCTGAACCACTATAAGCTTGTGTGTCTTTTACTTACTGCACTCTTTATTGCATTCATATTCAAACATATTTCAAAGAGTAAAACTTGTAAGTTTAAGGAAAAATTGTTTTGGACAAAGTCCCTGATAACTTTCAGAAATTTACTTGGAGTATTTCTTTAAGTCAAAGGCCAACCACATTCCGCACTTAGCAACTCTTTTAGATATTTAGCCAACTGATCACTCTATAGTAATCAGTAGGACAAGTATCTATCAAAGTTCACTCAGGACAGTTGTGAGACAACCTGCCTGATAAGACCAGATTTGTCAAAAAGAAAAGAATTTGCATACACAAGTGCATTCCCCCCCCCCCCCATACACTTGTGTTATACTCCACCTAGGACCAACAGGTAGGTTGTCCAGTTTTTTATTGTCATCAAGTTCAGGCTGGGCAACATCTACAAACACTGTTTCCTTGCTTTGAAGCCTTAGTCTGGTTGTTCTTTGTGTTATTTCATCAATATTCAGGTTTCTAACCCTGAACTCATTAATAGATTCATCAAACACAACATGAGGTGTTTCTTCAACAACAAGGGTTTTGCAATTGTAGACTCTGTAAGCTTTACTGATTTATGAATATCCAACAAATATTCATTCATCAGCTTTGCTGTCAAAGGCTTTCAATTGCTCTTTCCCATTATTGTGAATGAAACACTTGCAACCAAATATGTGAAAATAGGCAACAGTGGGCAATCTACCTTTCCATAATTCATATGGTGTTTTACCTTGACCTTTGGTGATTAAAGATCTGTTTTGAGTGTGACATGCAGTGCTAATGGCTTCAGCCCAGAACCTTTTTGGTAATTTGGATTCAGCAATCAAGGTTCTTGCTGCCTCTTTCAAGGTTATGTTCCTTCTTTCAGCAACCCCATTTTGTTGAGGTGTTCTTGCTGCTGAGGTCTCATGAGTGATGCCATTCTTACTGCAGTACTCATTGATGTATGAGTTTATGAATTATGTGCCTTTGTCTGATCTGATCTTGACAATACTTAGGCCCTTTTCATTGCTCAGTCTCATCATCAATTCAGGTAGCTTGACTTGGGTCTCCTTTTTGTTCAGAAGAAATACCACCCAAGTGTACCTGGAAAAATCATCAACAACTACTAAAGCATATTTTCTTCCATTTATACTTACTGGGATAATTGGACCAAATAAATCCATATGCAGTAGTTGAAGAACTCTCTCAGTAGAGATGACAGGTTTTCCTTTGAATGAAGCTTTGATTTGCTTTCCTTCCTGAAATGGCTGACATACATGTTCCTTGGTGAACACTTGATTTGGCAGCCCTTTTACTAGAGAGTTTCTTGCTAACTTGTTGATGGTTTTGAAGTTCAGGTGGTTCAGTCTCTTGTGCCACAGCCAACTTTGCTCATTTGTGCTTTTGGCAACAAGACAAACTGCTTCCGGGGTTTTGCTCCAATCTGCAAAATAAACATTTCCCTTTCTCACCCCTGTTAGTAGCACCTGTTGTGTTGATTTATCTTTGATAATGAATTCATTAGGTGCAAATTCAACACTGTATCCTTTATCACAAATTTGACTTATAGACAGCAAATTATATTTTAGGCCTAGAACATATGAAACATCAGTAATTTTGACACTACCAATGTTTAATGTACCATAACCACTTGTGATCACTTGAGAGCTGTCTCCAAAGGTTACTGAAGGACCATCTTTTTCAATGAACTCTAAGAGAAGCTCCTTGTTTCCAGTCATGTGTCTTGAACATCCACTGTCCAAGTACCATGCTGTTTTCTTGTTTATGCTTCTCTTCTTCTTGTGGTCCTTGCAGCCCTGCAAAGTCAAACTTTAGGTACCCTTTGAATGTTGGGTCCTAGAGGGTTAGCTGTACCTTTTGGAACCCAAATCTGTATAATTACTCTAATTGA
Source organism: Galeopsis tetrahit (assembly GCA_963675135.1). NCBI lineage: Eukaryota > Viridiplantae > Streptophyta > Magnoliopsida > Lamiales > Lamiaceae > Galeopsis > Galeopsis tetrahit. The sequence goes on from OY776128.1 coordinate 56,870,171, forward strand.
CTCAAAGTGACTGACTTGGTTTCCCTTTACATCTACATACACAGTCCTACCCTTAAATGTTTTGGGTGGTTTCTGTGCATAAGTGTTAGTCTTGTAAGGTTCAGGAGAGTTGGTGAATTTCTTTGGGACATGTCTCCTGAAGTTACTAGACTTAGGTGCAGCTTGGTAAGACCTTTGAGGATAGGGGCTTGGATGGCCTTTTCCTTTTGGCATGAAAGGTCCAGGCTTCCTGAAGCTGTTATACTTATCAGTGTGGTTGGGCCTTAATCTGTCCAGTTGAGGTTTCCTCATTTGAGTTGGCCTTTTCTGAGCAGATTTTGGACAACTCCACTGATGAGTGTTCAGATGGTTTGACCTTCCATTGGTTCTTCCCTTCTGAACCTCATTTCTCTTGTATACAATGTTCTTAACCTTTTCCTTAGGTATGGGTTTAGAAGCATTTTTTACTTGAGTAGGTATAAAGATTTCTTTACCCTTTTCCTTGATCAGTGGTTGATTTACTTCCATTTCATTTTGTTGAGCCACTGATCTTACAAAAGTCATCTTAGAATTGCTTGTTGAGGCAATACTAAGACCAAGTGAGGGTTCAAATGGATTATAGCCTAGTCCACCTTTTTGAGCAAATGGTCTTTGAAACCCTTGAATTTCCTCTATTGCTTTAGCGGATTTGTTCAAGGCAGACATCTTCATTTTTAAGCTCCCCTCACTCAATTTAAGAGTATCAAATTCATTTGAGAGATTATCAAATTTAGCTTGAAGGGTTCTAAGGTCAAAATCCTTTTTCCTCAAGGCCAGATTTTGTTCATCAATCAGCTTTTGTTGTTTAGTGACTTTGAGAGACATTTCATTATGTTCTCTCACAGTCTGTTGATACAACTCAGTTGATTTAAAGTCAAACTATGGTTCAGGAAGGTTGGGAGTTTGAACTTTAGAATTCAACAGTTCATTTTCTCTCAAAGCCATATTGCATACTTCTTGTAGTCTGGTGAAATCCTCAAGTAACTTCCCAAAGTTGAGTTTCAAGTGGATTTCACTGGACTCATGTGTGTTATTTGAAGAATTGGAAGATGAACATACCTCTTCATTTTCAAAAGCCATTTGACAGTCCTCATCACTGTCACTGTTGGAGAATAGCCCATCATCAGATAAGTACACACTTTCTTCACTAGCTGATTCCCCAGCTACCATGGCCTTCCTGTTGTTCAACCTCTTATCTCTTTTGTTCTGCCTCTCTTTTCTTTCCTTTGAACTTAGGTCAGGACAATCATACTGAAAGTGACCCTTTTTCTGGCAGTTGTAACACACATCTTCATCATCATTCTTCTTACTTGAGGACTCCTTCCTCCTTGATGATGATGGTTCAGCTTTGCTGTACTTCTTTCTGTCAGCATATTTATCTTCTTTCTTTTCATCAGAGACTTTGTCCTCAGATTTGTTGTCAGGAGAGCTGAATCTCCTTCTGGTTCTGTTGTCTTGGTAGAACTTTTTGTATCTACCAAATCTGGAGTTGAGCTTCTCAAATCTCCTGGCCATGAGTGCCAGCTCCTCCTTCATCTCAGACTTGGAGACAGTTTGAGATGATCTTTGTGCATTCTTCTTTTCTGACTCAGCAGCTTTGAATGCAACACCTTTGCTTGAGGAGGATGGCTCATCATGCACCTTCTTTCTGTTCAGATCAAACTCATATGCTTTGAGTTTAGAGAACACTTGTTGCATGGGCATGTTGTCAAGATTGCTGGTGTTTTGCATCATGACAGAGTATATGTCCCACTTAGATGTGAGACTTCTCAGAATTTTCAATGCAACTTCTCTTTTGGCATAGAACTTGCCAAGAGAGTTTATCTCATTCATGATGTCAGTGAATCTGCCATCAAGATGGTCAATAGTTTCATTTGGCTCCATAGTAAATTGTTCATATTTTTGGATAGCCATTTGAAGCTTATTTTCTTTGATCTTTTGGGTACCTTCACACATAAGTGCTAAGGTGTCCCAAATCTCTTTTGCTGTGGTGCAGTGGTACACTTTTCCCATCACTGCATCTGGAATAGTCTGGTACAAAGTATTCATGGCAATGTAGTTCAGGTTATGCCTTTTTCTTTCTTCAGCTGTAAATTCATCCTCATCTTTTGGTAGCAATTCCCTTGGGTCTGCTTTCTGTGCATCAATGACTTTGGGATTTACTTTGGTGAATGTGAAGGGCCCTCTGGTGATGACTTTGAGCATTTCATCATGCTGGCAGGCAAGATGTGCTCTCATCCTGATCTTCCAGAAATCATAGTTCTCAATTGAGAACATTGGCAATTTATGATGTGAAATATGATTCACTTCATTTGGACCCATGTTGTTGATGGTGTTGACAGCATCTCCTGGAACTGCATTGTTAGCCATTTCTATAGAAATTGATTAGATAAACACAGATAAATTTTTCAGAAATTTGGATCAATTCAGTGACCACAGAAATATTTGATTTGAAAAACCAGTTGGATTTTTCAGAGTCAGTGGTCTTTGAACCCCTGCTCTGATACCACTTGTTGGTCCTTGGTGGAGTATGACACAAGTGTATGGGGGGGGAATGCACTTGTGTATGCAAATTCTTTTCTTTTTCAAACAGTTTGGGCTTATCAGGGAGGTTGTCTCACAACTAGCCTGAGTGTGAACTTCAATAGATACTTGTCCTACTGAAAACTATTGAGTGATCAGTTGGATAAATATCTAAGAGAGTTGCTAAGTGCGGGATGTGGTTGGCCTTTTTCTTAAAAGAATACTCCAAGATAATTTCTGAAAAATACAGTTGTTCAGGGACTTTGTCCAAAACAGTTTTTCTTCACTTAGTGAAATAAACTCTTTAGCAATGATTGATTGCAAGTATTGTAATAATGAAATGAGTGCAGTAAGTAAATGACACACAATTTATAGTGGTTCAGAGACTCAAGCTCCTACATCCACTTTCCCTGATTGAACAGGATAATTCCTTATCAATGGAATTAGCTTGTTTTATAGTGCCAAGGTGCACTGATCAACAACACTCTCTTAGTGCTTTGATCCCTAGGATAATCTGAGTCCTAGTGCTCAATCTCTCTGAGTTAAGACTGTGTTTCTCAATAACAGTCCTTAAATCCTCACTTCTACAACAAACACTACTTTACTCAATGAGGTAAGGGTTTGAGGTTTGGTTCCAACTAATAGAGATATCCTTTACAATAAGAACAGTGTAAAGGCTTAGGATATCTTAATGTTAAACTTGGGATATTACAAGAATTGTCTTAGCTATTTGAAGTGATCAGGAAACTTGGGATTCTTAAGAACAGCTTTGGTTTCCTTTGATTGCTTGATGATAGTTTGATAGCAAGTAGTTGGATGCTTGAATCCTTGGATCACTTCTGAATTTATAGGCAAATTTGATCAACTATCCGTTGGAGAGATAGCAATTCAAACTTGTCTATTTGCAGCTCCATTGAAACGGTTATGAAGCTTGACCTTCTATTATCCACTGTGTAAAAGGTTCTTCAATGGTTGCTTGAATGAATGTGTTGACTTCTGAAAAACGCGGCTGAGATGACTTGTGTCAGCTTCCAAATTTGCACATTTCCCAAGGTTGATTTGTGGCAGACTTTACACTCAACCAACGGTCAGATAGGACAACTGCCCTGAACATTCCTGCTGCAAACTAGAATGTTCCAACATTCATTCAATACTTCAGTCTTTAATGCTTCTAAGTCTTCAATGCTTGTTCAGGCTTGATGGCAATAAATGCTTCAATAAATTTATCTTCTGTGAGTATAGCATTCAATGCTCTTGATCATTAAGGCTTCAACTGATCTGAAACAGCACTTATCAATGCATGCAGCCTTGCCTTATCATACTTGATCTTTCAGCCATATTGTCCTCTTTAGCAAGCTTGTCTTGTATACTCAGCAAACTTGTCCTTAAGCACTAACATTTAGCAAGCTGCCTAACATTCCAGGTTTGGACAACTATCCTGAACTATAAATCTCACAACATTTTTTAGATTTAGACTTAAGCATTCTTACTGTCTCAACTATCCTGAGACAACTAGACTGATCTAGACTTGAGTGTATCTCAACTAATCTGATCATCATCAATCAGGGGTTTTGGTATCTAAATCAAAATCATTTTATTTCCCAACAACGCGGTATATTGATAAAAGTTAATACTCAAAATAGTATAACTCATATTTTATAGACACACTTATAAAATTTCATATAAAGATTTAAAAGATTATAATGTAATTTGAAAATTAATAGATTGAATGTATTGAATAATTAATGTAATTTAGAAATTAAGTGATTAATAGATGTAAATTAAGTAAGGAAAATATATATGCTTAAAATATTACTGGAGACGTGGCTTCATAACAAATAACAAAATTACACATGTAACTCGATTTTTAATAAAATGACACGTAGGCCAAAGCTCTCACAAAACGACACATCATCATTTTAAAACTCCCAATTAGTATTATGGGGGACATAGTTATTTTCTTTCTCTTTTTTTTTAATCTTAAATGCTAATTCCTAAAAATTGTATTTTAATATAATAAATCATTAATTTAAAATTATAATTAATTTATAAGAATCCGTTTAGAATAAATCAAATCTTCATAAGTATATTTGAAGATATAATGTTAATATCATATATTTGCAAATATTTTAGGGGTCATCTGTCTCTCTTCTCAAATCTCTCCATTTCAAAATCTCTAAATTCTCATTAATTTTGACTTTATCTTTTAATCTCAACTTTCAATTTTCACACATCCTTATTTTTAACTCCTATATAAATCATTCTCATCTTCGTTTTTTCATTTGAGACATCTTACGTTTTGCATAATTTTCTTTATTCAATATTATTTTCGTTTCAGATTTTTGTTTATTTTCCTTTCAAATTACAATTTTTTTTTACAGAAATTTTATCTAATCAATATCATTGTACTAGTGTAGAACTCGTGTATTACACGGAATTTTAAATATATTGTTAAATATTTAATAATAAAATTTTATTTATTTACTTAATTTAATTTTTCATATTTTTATTTTGTATGATAAATTATTATAATTATATTTTTAAAAAATGATTTCGTAAATTTTTTTTCTTCACATACCAAAAGTGATGACATTTATATAAAAATAGATTATAAGCACCCGCGTATTACGCGAAAAGTCAATAAAAATAAAATTTGTGAGAATCGGACGATAAATATGAAATCAATTTTTTAAAAAATTATAAAATTTCGGAAACAAACAAAATATTAAAATAACTCTTAATAATTTTAAGTCAACCTTAAATATCAACCACAACACCTTAAATAAATAAATATTTTAATTAATTGCAAATTAAATCACAACCTTTTCCTTATTTGCAATATAATCTCAACTTTAAAATAATTGTAAATAAATCACAAACTTTAAATATTGTTGCAATTTAGTCTTTTAGACAATTTCAATTGTGTTTGAATATAACATAATTTAGACTTCTTACTGACATAACAACACCTTAATAAAACAATATTCTTTTAGTGATAAAGTAGACTTCTAAGAGATCTAATTTGCAATAATATTAAAAGTTGGTGATTTATTTGCAATTATTTTAAGGTTTAGATTAGACTGCAAATGAGTGAAAGGTCGTGATTTAATTACACATCATACTTTTTAAAATTAACAACTTCATTAAATTATGACGCATAAGCAAAATTAACCACAAAATGACACATAAGTCAAATTAACCACAAAATGACACATCATCAATTTAAACTCCCTATTAGTATATAAGGGGATTTGTTTTGTAGAATTTTATTTTCCCAGCTGATTACAAATTTTTTTCAGCATAATTGAGAACTTTTTCAGATTACAATTTTTTTTTTCCAAAAATTTTCTCTAATCTCATTATTTTTGTTTTGCTCGCATGCAGTTTAATTTTTTTTTTTTATTTGAATAATCATTCTCATCTTTGTTTTTTCATTTGAGACATCTTACGTTTTGCATAATTTTCTTTAATCGATATCATTTTAGTTTTATAGAATTTTCTCTAATCAATAATTGTTTTCGTTTTGCAAAAAAAAATCAGCACTTAAAGATAAGTGTTTGTAAAATTTCAGTTGAGATAATCATGGTTTAGACTAAAAGAAAGTATTTAGTAATTTAAATTTTAAGATTTAAAATTTCGGTTGAGATAATTATTGTTTAGACTAATTGAATTTATAATTCAAGTGTATATATGTTGAATATTTAATTAATATATCTAATTGATATCAATTAATCCGTTAAAGATAAGTGTTTGTAAATTTCAATTGAATCATGGTTTAGACTAAAAGAAAGTATTTAGTAATTTCAAATTTTAAATTTTAAAATTTCGGTTGAGATAATTATTGTTTAGACTAATTGAATTTATAATTCAAGTGTATATATTTTGAATATTTAATTAATATATCTAATTGATATCAATTAATCCATAAGGGTCTGTAAAATTCCAGTTGAGATAATTCTGGTTTAGACTAAAAGAAAGTATTTAGTAATTTCAAATTTTAAGATTTAAAATTTCGTTTGAGATAATTATTATTTAGAATAAAAGTAATTATTGTTTAGAATAAAATAAAGTAGTTAGGACTTAGGAGTCTAAAATTTTAAAATTTAATTTCAAAATTATGAAAAAAAAATTATCAATGTCTTCTAAATAATTATGACAAAAATTTTGAATATTAATATTATTTAATGATAAAATAAACGCAAATAAGGATATAACTAATTTGTAAAAGATGGAGAATCCAAAAAATTATTTTAATCAAATCTTGGATTAAAAAAATAATATTTCTACAGTACTTTACAGAATACTTCGATTACAAAGAAAAATCTTCATTTATTAAGTATTAGGAATATAATGTTAAAAATTTTTAATTTTATTATTAATCTTGAATTTAAATCTAAATTAGATATTTTAAGATTTTTTTTTTTTATCAAATCACAAATATTTATTGCATCAATTATTATAATTTAAAATTGTACTAATATTCCTTTAATTTCGTATATTGATTTTTTTATATAAATAAATTTATATTCGTCTATTCTATTATTATTAATATATATATATATATATTTTGTTACAGTATTTTTTTATCTTTTAATATATTAAAAAATTTATAAATTTATATATGTTTTTGTTGGGAATAAAATGAGATATGTTTTGATTCAATACCAAAAAACCCCTGAGACATGCCTAAGTCAAGATGATTATGTTCTAAGAATGTTAGAACATATAGAATAAGGCTAGATGAGGAGCTAATATGTTAGGCAGCTCTTAGTTGATTAGATGCACAATTTGAGGGGGAATACATGCTCTAGAGTCTATCAAGAACAAGTCCCCTCAAGGCTCAAATTCTGGAATCATGATCAAGTCCACTGAAGGACAAGTATGCTGATCAGAAAACTTGTCCTTTTCAGCAGTCTTGGGCTCTTCAGCATCTTTGTACCCAAAAGGTCATTATCCATGCATTAAATGCCAAGATTTAACTCTTGTTTGCATTACACTTTTCAAGCCATGATCTATCTCGAAAACTCCCCAACCATTAACTAATATTAAATAACTTCCACGTTTTGAATAAAACCAATAACTCACTGTTACATTGGTTTTTTACCATTGGATCAAAACTGGACAAGTCCCCTGAAATCAATCATGGCCGTCCAAGTGAGTTTTCCACTTTTGACAACAGTTGAAAACTCACAAAACTCACCAACTCATTGACAAACATTCTTTTTAGAATATTCTCAAGCCTTAAGATCCCCCACAAACACTTCTTCCCAAGCATTCGAAACCCTAGCTCTTATCTTCTTCAAACTCTCTCAAAACCTTCTCAAATTCATTTTTGTAAACTTCAATGGCTCCCAAAGTAAGACCAGAAATGATCATTGATTTCTCCAACAAGGCTCTAGACCTTGATTTTGGATATTTGAGCAACAAAAACAGTCTTCACTTTGAGCCCATAGTATCATTTGAAAGTGAGGATCCTGAGATTACACCTACCTTGAGATGGTTGAGAAGAGCTGGATTGCAAAAATTTATGGAGGGAAGACCAAGTTCTTGCTTGGAAAGCTACATGGCAGAGTTCTTTGCCTTTCTCAAGTGGAGAGGTAAACCTGAAGATGATGAAGTTTCTACAAGGCTTTCATATGTGGCAGAAGGAGAGGAAGAAGAGAGATTTCATAGAGTGAAATTCTCTTCAGAAGATCTTGAAGGAACCTTTGGATTGCCTTCTGAAGGAAGAAATCCAGAATTCTATGGTGCTGATCATGAAGAGGAGATAGCACAAGAATGGCTTTTGGTTCTAGGTCCCATCTCTTCAACACAAAACAAGAAGACTCTCAAGCCAAAATTTCTCAACCTTTTTGAGGTAGTTGCAAAGAGTCTACTGAGCAATACTGGAAGCTTGGAGCAAGTCAGCCATCCAAGAATCAGAATTATGGCTGCAGTCATTGATGCTAGTGACAAAGGCATCAAGTTTGATTGGAGGATCTTCATCATGTCTAAAATGATGAAGGAAAAAGCCAAGTTTAAGGTGAAAACTCATAATAAGGTTGTGCTAGAAGGGAAACTCAAGTATTGCACCAGGGCAAGCTTGTTGATTGAAAGATTTTCCCATTATTCTCAAATGCAAACCTTTGCAAAGCCTCTCCCAGCCCAGAAGATAATGTTCAGAAAGCTCAGCAAGAAAACTGAGCAAAGGAGGATGCTACTGGCCAAACCTACTGAAGAAAAGGTGGAGGAGAAGCCAAAATTGAAAAAGAGGACAAAGGCCAGAGTGGTGAAGACAAGGAAAATGTCTCAAATCCCCTCAGAGGAGAATTCAGGAGCTTCAACTGAGATTGAAGAAGTTACTGAAGAAGGAGTAAGTGTGCCTTCTGATCATTCAGAAGAGTTGAGACAGAAGTATAATGAGACTAGACAGAAGTCTAGAGGTGATAAGAGGATCAGGGAAGTTGTCCCTGAGAAGGATGGAGAAGGTAGTGGGAGCAGTAGGGCCAGCAAGAGAAGGGTCAAGCCTACTGATAAAGTGTTGGAGCTTCAGGAAGAAAGGTCTCTCCAACTTGCTCTAAGAGAGAGCAGAGCTGAAAGCAGGACCAAATCCAAGTCAAGGACCAACTCATCTGGTTCTGGAACTCCAGAATCCAAGGTCCCTGAAGGTCAACCAATAGAGGCCAACATCCCAGAAATTCAGAACCCTGAGCCCAACTCCCCTGAAACCCACATAACCCCAACCAATCAACCTATCACCCCCATCAATCTTACAAAGAGATATTCTCCAGAAGGGAGTGTGCAAAGAAGTGGGATAGATGTGGTAGCAGATATAGCAGTAGATGAGACAAGATTACATTCTCCCCTTGACTCATCTATGCTCAATTATTCAAAACTTTTAGAAGCTGCACTCTTTGAGCCAATCCCAATTAGTAAAGCCCCTTCAGATCCATTGCTCTCTAAAGCAACTAAAGTACCTTCAATTGCAACCAATCCTTCTGAAGCCAATATCCCTGAACTCAACCTTCCTGAAGCCATTTTAGGAGAACCCAGAGCCAACTCCCCTATAACCCAAAGTCCCCATTCTAGTGGAGATGAGGAGGAGTATACCTATGAGAGTATGCTCAGAGGAGGAGCCAAGGCTACTGTGGACAGTTTGTATCCACAACTTGCTGAATTTCCAAGAATTCAGAAGATGTTCCATGATTTTTTGAGGATGCTTGTGGATGTGAAAGACAAGACCATTATGGAAATATCCCAAGTCATCCAAGATAAGGGTGCAAACTGGTGGCAAGTGGAGGAGAGTAGATTACTACACTTTGCTCGTGTGTTGAAAACAAGATTCCTTACTGATGAGGAAGTTTTTGCAAAGTTGGTAGATGATAAGATCATTGAGGAGAAAGAGAGGAAAGCTAAGGGCATCAAACACCCTGATAGTAGCTCAAATGATGATGATTCCCCTGATGATCCCTCAAACCCTTCAGAACCCAACCCTCCTGAAACCCCTCAAGCCAACCTCTCTGAAACCTCTCAACCCAAGTCTTCTGTATCAGCCAGACTTTCAAACCCTCCTAGAACCTATCATAGGAAAGGCTCTGTATTTACAGAGGTGTTGACCAAGGGTGGTAACACAACCAAAGACACATCTGCCAATGAAGGTTCTTCTGAACCCAAGGCACAGCCTAAAGATGTGGAGGTTCCTATGCTAGAGGCTGGTTTGGTTAGGCCTATTCAGTGTCAGATGAGTTGGGCACTGATCAGCCCTTAATCATTCAGGATGACTCAGTGGCTGCTGAAATAAGCACTGTGATCTCCCCACAACTGCCATCTTTGAACCTTGTTGAAGGTGGAGATGATGCAGGTTTAGGTGATGGAGTTGAAAAGGAAAGTCTAGTGGAAAAAACCAGAGGGAGTAGTAGATGAGAGAGATGTGGTGATCACTAGAATAGTGAGTGTACCACCAAATGAGGGTGATATAAGTGAGGAAGGGCAGGCTATTCTTGAAGTCAAATCTGAACTTCAGGAATCCCTTGATGAGAGGAGGCATGTTCCTTTAAGTGAGGAAATTAACAATGAAGGAAGAAAAGAAGTAGTTGAAAATGAGAAGAAGACTGTTGATGTATCAGAGTCTTATGAAAAAGAAATTGAGGGTGATGAGTGTATTTTCACTAACCCTTTTGATTTGTCTGACATTGCAGGTATAAGTCTTGATCAAATCTATGCAGATGACTTCTTGACAGATGCTCCCATCAATGTTGATTATGGATCTGCACAAGCCCTACTTGGCTTGCAATCAACAAAGTTGGATTCCTTGGCTCAACAAGTTCAATCAGCTCATGCAGAAACTTCTGGAGCATTAGATGAGCATGGAAGAACTTTGGCATCTGTGGAAATGAGGCTGACAGGCTCTGAAGATGTGGTGTTACCCACATTGGAGGCAAGAATTGAAGGAGTGGAATCTGGTCTTCAAACCATCTCCACTGAAGTTCACAAAGCCAAAGTCAGTATGGAGAACATCTCAAAGGAGGTCAAGAAAGATCAAAAGCTACTTAGAGATAACCACAATGCAAATGTTCAAGCTATCAGATTGACCATTAAGCAAGCTCTTGGCAAGAAGACAGCCTTACAGAAGAAAAGAGCAGAGGCACAAAGGCTTGCTATGGTGAAAGCAGCTTCAGAGAAATTTTCCCAAGAGGTGATGGCCAACATTGCTGAAGGTGCAGTGGCCAACCTCACTGAGCTCCTTAAAGCCCAATTGGATGCATCTCTGAAAGCAACCTTGGAAGAGGTTGTCCAACAAAAGATGAAGCCTGTTCTATCTTTTCTTAGCTTGAGTAGTGACAGGATGCAAAATATACATGATGAAAATGTATATTTGTTGGAGGAGATGAAGTCTCTAACCCAAGCCCAGTCCTTGATGGCATCAACTATGAGTGAGCTCAAACCTGAATGTTTTGATGCTGCCAAAAAGGGGGAAAGGGAAAGAGTAAGGGCAAAAGGTGTCTTAGTGATTGGAAGCCCAGTCAAAGGTAAGGACAAAGCTCCTGAGGGAAAAGGGAAAGAACCAACAGTGCTGAACTTGGAAGAATTGGATGAAGAGGAGCAGTTAGCACTTTCTTTGAAGAATTCAATGGCCTCAGCTCAAGAGGAAAGAGTTAGGCTACAGCAGAGACCAGGAGGAGAAGTGTCTGGTTTGGACAAAGATGCTGAAGGTGTCCAAACTAGAGGAAAGATCAAGAGGGCCAAAGGAAAGAAAAGATTAGCTGAGACATTTACTGACTTTCCTAATAGCCTTGATCTGCCCCCTGAATTCAGAATTATTGATGAAGGGCCTACTTCAAAGAAGGCCAAAAATGTTGGAAAAATCAAGACTGCTGAAGAGCCCAAGAATGCTGACAAGAACAAAGATGCTGAAGAGCCCAAGACTGCTGAAAAGGACAAGTCTTCTGAATCTGCCAGAAGTGCTGAAGGTCCCAAGTCCACTGAAGATGTTGAAGAACTATTTGCTGAAGGATTTGGACCTGAACCTAAGAAGAAGACAACTGTCCTAGCTCATGATCCATCAAAGCTGTTTCATGAAGGGTATGGCAAAGACTGGCCATGTTGAGGGCCCAAGAAAAGATGGATCTGATGGATGAAGCACAAAGAGCAAGAGATAAAAGAAGAGCAGACTTTCAGAAGCCAAGAAGAAAGAGAGCAACTTACAACAAAATGAAGCCACAGCTATTGATCCCTATGGACACCAAATATCCTCACTTGGATAAATGGGTGCCAATTCAGCTGAATGACTCATGGGAGGAAGCCAAAAGGGAGTTTGTCTATGACTACTATGTCATTGACAGATGGGATGGAAAAGATGCCAACTCCACTTTTGCTGAGTTCATGATAGAGTATTACAGAGAGCTTTATCAACAACTACTTGCAGCTGCTGATATTGCAAGATTTGAACTCACAGCTCCCAAGCCAATCATATACATTCCTCCAAAGCTTGAAGGATGGATTGACCAGGCAAGGATCCTAAAGGAATTTACTGAGATCCTCAAGCTGAACAAGATGGTTCTTGGACCCAAGGGAACAAACCAAGAATCCATGGCCTTGAAAAGAAGAGTGTGGGCACAATATGGGATGGTGCCACCTCCTGAGGATGATCTCTGAAAATGGCTAAGTCTTCTGACCTTTTTGGATAAAAACTTATCTGAAGATATTTTTAAATTGGTCAAATATGCTGAAATTTGGACAAGCCTGCTGATGTGGTGTGCCTTGACATGTTGTTTGCTCTGATGTGCATTGGTTGCTCTGATACAAGCATTTGTCTTGATATCCAGTATTCTGCTCTAAAACTTGAAGTATTTTGGTTTTGCTATGATACTAGAAGATGCTCTGAAATTTGAAGATCTAAGTACTTTTAAGTGTTTAGTTGACATGCTCTGATACTCTAGATCTTATGTTTAGTATATGCTCTGAATAGTTGCAATGAAATGACCATTTGTAATGATGTCTTGAATTCATGCTCTGATAAGTTATCTTCAACTATCAACATGCTTGTAATGCTTTTTATATGAATGATAGTTGAACTACCTTTGAATCAAGATACATTATTGCAGAAATCTCTCTATGCCTATATTTGAAACCTATGTGCAACATGAACAGTGAGTACACTAACACATTGCTTTTCAGGATAATTGACCTTAGTCATGTCTTCTGAAGATAAATGTAATAGGTGTAGCTAAGTCACTTTTGCATAAGTTGTATAGGTTTTGGCATCATCAAAAAGGGGGAAATTGTTGGGAATAAAATGAGATATGTTTTGATTCAATACCAAAAACCCCCTGAGACATGCCTAAGTCAAGATGATTATGTTCTAAGAATGTTAGAACATATAGAATAAGGCTAGATGAGGAGCTAATATGTTAGGCAGCTCTTAGTTGATTAGATGCACAATTTGAGGGGGAATACATGCTCTAAAGTCTATCAAGAACAAGTCCCCTCAAGGCTCAAATTCTGGAATCATGATCAAGTCCACTGAAGGACAAGTATGCTGATCAGAAGAGTTGTCCAGAGGAGTTGTCTCAGCACAATCAATTCAGAAGAAGTGTACTGAAAGCTTGAGGTCAACTATGCTGAAGAGACAACTACACCCTAAAGATCCTTAATGAATCATGCTAAGATCACTTTCAAGTGAAGCAAATGATAAGAGCCAAGTCATCTGAAGAAGAGCAAGCCAACCTTGCTGATAAGCAAAACTACTGATAGTGATAAGGAGAGTTGTCCATTTGATGAGGAATGTTGTCCTATCATTGGAACAACCTTCAGAAGCCATGTCCATGTTCTAACAAGAGAATCTGAAAGTCAGACATTGGGAAGAGAGCTGCAGAATGAAGACAAACCTCATACAGTCGTTTATTTCCCAATTGAGGACATGTCACTATCAAGATTCTGTCTTCAAAGTTGAAGAACTAAAAGAAGACATTTATGGACTCTTGAGGCTGCCTCTCCAACGGGCAAATCCTTCATTTGTCTATAAAAACAGAAGTGTGAAGACCATTTGAAAGCACCTCAACACAATCCAACTAACCTCAAGTTCTTACAAGCTAGAGTGTTTTCAAAGCTTTCAAAGACTATCTTAGTCTTCATACACTTCATCTAAGCTGAACCCAATTGTATATCCATACAAAGTTTAGAGAGATATCCTATCCTTATACACTGATCTTCATTGTAAAGGATATCTCATTAGTTGGAACCTTACTTCAACCCTTACACCTTTCAAGAGTGAAAGTGAGAAGGTTGTAGTAGTAGAAGTGATAGGAGCTGACTGTTGAGAGAAGAACAGTTCAGTTCTGAGTTGAGAAGAGGGTACTAGGACTCTAGACATCCTAGGGATCAATTCACCAAGAAGTGGTGTTATTGATCAAGTGCACCTTGGCACTATAAAATAAGTTAATTCCAAGAATGAAGGAATTATCCTGTTCAATCAGGGAAAGTGGATGTAGGAGCTTGAGTCTCTGAACCACTATAAACTCTTGTGTTGATTTACTTTTCAAGTACTTTCATACATTCAACACTGCACACAAAACTGATCTTCCAAAAGATACATACTCAAAGACTGTGCAAAACCTATTTGGACAAGTTCCCTGAAAACTGGACTGTATTGAATTGACAAAGTGATTTCAGAACTTTAAAAGGAGTCTAAACTAAAAGGGTCAACCACTATTCCGCACATATAACTCCCCTAGATAGTTATTCAACTAAGTACTCTTTCAACCTGCAATGGATCTTACACTAGTTTTATATAAGTTAAAATCAACTGAAAAAATTATATAAATACACACGTATATAATTATTAAATTTTATGATATTAATGATCTTCCAATCAAAATCACAGTAAATTTAATAATTTGATATTTATTTCAATCAAAAATTAATAATTTTATTTGTTACTGGCCAGAATCAATAGTTTAATAAATACACCCACTGACAGCCCAATTCACACCCACATTTTTTATAAATACACACATTGATAGAAATTATACCTGGTCGTCTTCTTCGGGCAGTTTCCGGCCACCCTTACGACGGTCTTAATCTTTAAATATTTTCTATTTTTTTTAATATTCTTTAATAATTGTTTTGGGTCAAGGTTATTTTATATTACTACATGCAATAATATATTTGTTACTACATATTATAATGTGAGTTAATACACCAACAAAAATACTAGAAAAAAAATGTTTTACTCCATAAAAGAATCTGTATTACTATATAAATAGTTTGTGTTATTACTACATGTAATAATGTGTTTAACTAAATAAAAAATTATATGTTACATACTACAGTTTGAATTACTACATTGAATAGGCATTCGTTATTATATGTAACTACATAAAACAATTTGTATTACAACTTGTGTTTACTACATGCGATAATATATTTATGTGGACAAAATGTGTCGTCCTATGAGAAAATGACACGTGGCGTCCGGATGAGTTATATCCGCTGAGGTTTTGATATGATTACACGTACAATTATACATTTACTTATATCGATTATTATGATGACTATCATTGGTATATTGATATTGGACACTTGAGATAATTGATTGGGACTAGTTCAGGCCCAAATCCACATAGATTGAGACCACTAGGCCAGATAAAGACGAGAATCGGCCCTAAGATGAACAGGTCATAAGCCTTCCACCTCTTCAGGAGAATTGTTGGGCTTGGACCTATATTTCCGGAGTTCAAACCTGGAGGTTCTCGAGGGCCTCCAGGTCCTGGAGAGTCAAATCGCGGAACTTGCGCATCAAGCATGAACCCCACTTCGTGGGTAATGGGCGTGCAGAGACATCACACGTACCCCACTTTTCTCGGAGCTCGAACGAGCTAATGGAGGCAGACTTGGCCTTGGACAAGTCCACTAAGCCCACTACTGTGGCAGTTGAGAGAAAGAGGGGAAGTGGACAACCCTTCCCCAAAGGTACAATTTATACGCCCCTTCGCGGGCTATTTGAGATATCCAATCATATCAACAGAATCCTAATATTATGACACACTTATCAACCGGAAAGTTCCCTGACATACTTTCCGGCACGCTGATATAAGCTGAAACACACTTGAATCACTCCTGAAAAATAGGAATACTAAACTGATATTATCGAAGGGCTTTCTCCCGACAAATAGCCCTTTATTCTTTTCCTTGAGATCGCCGGTTCTGACTTGAGCGTCGGAGGACCCGCGCCGGAGATCTCTCCGGCGGGTTTTTTGCAGGTGTCGAGGCGTTTTGGAGACGAAGAGCTCAGCCATAATCCAGCATGTGATCGGCGAATCCCAGGTGCAAGATTATTAATCTTGTGCGTTCTTTTTTTACGCATCATATATGTTACTACATATTATAATGTGAGTTACTACATCAACAAAAACACTAGAAAACAACGTGTTACTAAATAAAAGAATTTTTATTATTATATAAACGTTCGTCAATATAATAAAAAAGAGATTATTCTCTATTAGAGTCATTTTTATGACACCTTAAACAAATAGAAACTACCACTTAAAAAAAATTCTAATAGGATCAAAATAAAGTTAAAAAACCAAGAATACCCTTGTATAAATAGGAATCTCTCTACTCATTCACCCAAAATCAAAATCAAAATCAAAATCAAAACCCTAGCCCCCTCCCCCACTCATTTTATTCATTCTACTCATAAATAGGAATCCCTCTACTCATTTTATTATTTTGTTACGTAGGAGAGGGAATTGATTCAGTTAAAGCGCGAAGCAAGGTTGAAGGGTGGCTTTTATGTCAACCCTGAAGCTAAGCTTGTGTTCATCATCAGAATTCGTGGGTAAACCCCTGAATTTTTTCAGTATTGGGTCTTGTATAAATGAAACAATAATCATTTACATTATGTGTTTATGATCCTAAGAATTAACGCTATGCACCCAACCACTAAGAAAATTCTGCAGCTTCTTACCAGTAAATGAATTTTGGCAGTACATTTTATTCTTTTTTTTTATCGTCTCCCTCCCAATTTTTAGAAACTTCAAGCTTGCATTGTCTATCTATATTGCAGTATGTTAGTTTCAATGCCAAAAAAATCATTTGTTTCATTTCATTGTTGGTTTTGGATACTCTTATTTAATTAAGCTATTTCAATGTATTAGTTTTCAACAATTCACCAAATTAAATGTAACCATTTTAAAGCAAATGGATTTCTTAATTGTGAATGAACATATAAACTATTAAATACGGCCGGTTTGATATTTGAAAATGTATGGTGGACTCTTGCTTAACTAAACTTACTTTTTCATGTGACCAACTCTTGCTACTCCTATATATATTTTGGTTTGTGTAGATATTTAATGGTGTCTTCTTGAAAGTAAACAAAGCCACCATGAATATGCTTCACAGAGTTGAGCCATATGTTACTTTTGGGTAAGTTATAGTCTACTTTCTTAGTTCTTGAACCTTAATCACTTTTTCTCTATATTCGAAAAAAGCTAGTGATTCAATTTGTATTTCATTGTGTTTAAAAACAGACCATAACTAAACATACTCATTAATAACTGCTTTGATTTTTTCAGACCTTAAAAGTGTCAAGGAATTGATTTACAAGCGTGGCTTTGAAAAAGTGAACATTTTACTGACAATTCCATAATTTAACAGGTTAATTTACTACTGACAATATCATGAATGTTGAGTTCAAGTGTTACAATTTTATATTTCTGTTTACACTTTGCTATGGTGATAGGTGTTGGACAAGTATCGAAGATTTTATTCATGAAATCCTTACTGTTGGGTCCCATTTCAAGGAAAAAGTAAACAACTTCTTATGGCCATTCCAACTGAGTGAATTGAAGAAGAAGAAGAAGAAGTGGAACCACTATGTCTATGTCGAAGGAGGTGATGCTGGTAATCGTGAAGATTTCATCAATGAGCTTATTAGGAGGATGAATTAATTTTCTACTGATTTTTTTTGCTAAGTTTTCTTAAATTTTCAGATTTCATCAATGAGCTTATATGAAAAAAGCAAAAATTATACTTAAATTTTGTTATGCACATATTTTAATCTAATTTTAGGAAATGATTTAATTTAATTTTAGGAAATGATTTGAATTATGGAAATTAGCATTATCATATATTTTGAATTATATTTTAATTAAATTGTAAAAAATAATTTATTTTGGAAAGTTAATTATTATTCTTCCGTTCTATAATTGTTTGTACATCTAAAGAGAAAACTCCTTCATAAATCTCATCTTCATAATATTCACCTTCATAATATTCACATATTTATACAAAATATTATTACTTTTATACTTATTTGAACCACGTACTCTCTTTAATTTTAATTTTACAAAATTATCTCTATTATATATATTTTTTTTTAAAATGTATTTATTTTGTAGTGCAAACACTTATGAGATGGAGGGAATACTATTTTACCAAGATCAAAAAAATATATTTTATACTAATAATCATTGTAAAAAAAATGCTTAATCATGAAGCTTTGATAAATCATTTATATGCTTTTTAAAACAATCTAGTTTAAATAATAATAAAAAAACAATATAGTTGAAAAATGATGACTGGTGAAATTCAAATTTGCAGCAAAAACCAAAGTGTGTGATGTAATAAGAGTATCAAAAGGAGTGTTTTAATTGGATAATTAAAATGTTTTTCTTTCATCTTCATTCTTTCTTTTTTTTTTTTTTTCTTTTTTCCGTATTGGCTGTAAATTAAAGAAGAATACAACGAGACTGTTGTTATATATACTTACATAAAAAGCTGAAATCAAAATCGCGTGTAAATCTTTCATAATCTTTCCTTTCTTCTCCTGAATCTCAATTGCTTTGCCGGAAAATTACGCCACAGATTTGGTATTGATATCTAACACTGATTTCCGGAGAGGTTAAGAGATTCAGTAAAATTTTTTCAATTTTTTTTGACAAATTCGTAGAATTTTGGTGGGCTTTTCGTTTTGCTTCAGATCTGTTAATGCTAGGCTGCGGAATTGAGAAGCCGTGTCTAGAAGAGTGTTTCCTTGTTATGCAAAGGTGAAATTGGGTTGAATTGCGTGTGAATTTGATTGATTATAACTTATAAAGGGGGTTTATGCACTTTATGTGGGAATATGGAAGGTAGTGTAAGATCAGGTGGTGTGTTGAAGAAGAAGAGTTCATCTGGTTGTTTGATCATAAAAAAGAAGGTAGAAAATAGAAATTCAGGCGGTGGGTGGGAGGATTTGAGTAGTGATACCAGTAAGGACAAAAAGAGGCCGCGATTAGTTGCCGGTGAGTTGGGCGTTAGTGATGACGATGAGTCGTTAGATTTCATGAGGAGAAAAGGGAATGACAAAAGATTGCACAATGGCTTTATGGGTTACAAGAGGAGTGAGCTTGAAGATAGGAACAATGTTGGGATTGGTATTAGAAGTGAGAGGAAGAGGAGTAAGCTCGATTTATTGGATTTTGATGAGTATGATGAGTTTAATGGGAAAAGGAAGAGGGATGACTGTGTTGATGGTAGGTTTAAGATGATTGGGCGTAGAGATGATGAGAATTTGAGGGATTTTGGAGCTGGGTCGTCGCATAGGAATGTGGCGGTGGATAAGCGGCATAGTTCGTATTTTGATGGTGGTTTGAGGAATAAGGGGTTTGAGTTGGATGAAGATGAAGCAGAAATGCCTGCCTCGTTGTTAAGGTTGAAGTATCAGGAGAAGGCTGATGAGCCAATAAGGTTGCAGGGGAAGAACGGGGTTTTGAAGGTTATGGTGAATAAGAAGAAGATGGAACCACATTCTCATCATAAGAAGTATGATCATAGGGAAGTGGAAGAAAGAGGTGGTGTTATGAAGAAAGACTTGTTACCTCCAATTTTGCCTGTTTTTCCAGATTTGAAATTACCTGAAAAACGAGGTTTGTGGGTGGAGAAGGATAAAATAGAGGTGAAGTTGGAAAAAGTAAAACCGAAATTGAATAAAGGAATCAAAATTAGAGAGTCTGAAAGTGATGGCACTGATACAGCACTTAAGCTGGCACCACCTGGCGTTCAAGCTTCGTCTAGCTTGAAGAAAGTGGTGAAAAAGGAGGAAGCACGAGCGTCTCTTGAGAATGTCACCCCAGTTAAAGGGAAAGAAGGGAAAACGAAGCGTGGTGGAAGCACTGAAAAGCAAATGTTGAGAGAGAAGATAAGAGAAATGCTGATTGAATCGGGGTGGTCTATAGATTATAGACCAAGACGGAATAGGGATTACTTAGATGCTGTGTACATTAATCCTAATGGAACGGCCTACTGGTCGATTATTAAGGCTTATGAAGCCCTCAAGAAACAGTTGGGGGACGATACTAAAAGTAAAATGGTTCTTGATTCTTCTTCGTTTGCTCCCTTATCTGAAGATCTGATAAATAAACTCACAAGGCAGACCAAAAAGAAAATCGAGGAAGAAATGAAAAGGAAGAGAAAAGAAGATTCATTAGCCAAGATTGCAAAGAGTTCTGCTGTACAAGATGCTGGAGAGAGCTCAGACAGTGATGATAATGAAGAAAAAAGTTCCCCCAAAAGGAAATTCAAGAATATAAAAGTTGAAAAACCCACAACTGGTTCCAATTCTAATGTCTTACAAGGAAGAACAAGTAAAGTGATTGGGAGATGCACTCTTTTAGTTCGTGACAAAGTTGCGTGTGATGGATATGTTCCTTATAGTGGAAAAAGAACGTTATTGAGCTGGCTGATTGACTCAGGGACAGCACAGTTGAGTGAAAAGGTTAAGTATATGAACCGTAGAAGGAATCGGGTAATGTTAGAAGGTTGGATTACCAAAGAGGGCATCCACTGTGGTTGCTGCAGTAAAATTCTTACAGTTTCAAAGTTTGAGCTTCATGCTGGTAGCAAATTGCGTCAACCCTTTCAAAACATATATCTGGAGTCTGGGCCCTCCCTTCTGCAGTGCCAAATTGATGCCTGGAATAGGCAAGGGGAGTCTGTATGTCGGGATTTCCATACTGTTTCTGTTGATGGTGATGATCCAGATGATGATACCTGTGGTATTTGTGGTGATGGAGGTTCTTTGATCTGTTGTGATAGTTGTCCATCGACTTTTCACCAGATCTGTTTAGGAATACAGGTAATTATCTGATGGATCGAGGTGCATGCTGTTTTTTTGTTTGTTCATTGCATTACATACGATTGAAATTCCTATCTCGTTAATGTGTTATTGCTTTATCTTGATATTATGTGACATTGTTGTTGTCTTAGGAGAGGACGCTTGGTTCAAATTCTTCAATGGGAATCATTGAATACTGAATTGCAATGAAAATAATGGTTATATTGTTTGTGTTATGCTGTAATCTTGTAATAAGTGGGGATAAAAATGATTGTTGGTTATTAGTGATACGAGATTGTGTTTTGTTTAATGAATTTGAATTTTCCCATTAATTAACATTGGTATTTGAGCATTCCTGTTTTCTTTATGTATTGCAGATGCTTCCTTCAGGTGATTGGCACTGTCCAAACTGTACGTGCAAGTTTTGTGGGGATGCCAGTGGAAGTGCTGCTGAAGAAAATGTCAGTACTGCTGATGAACTCGGCAGATGTAGCTTCTGCGAGAAAAAATGTAATTTATATTGTATTAGTTTGAAATTCTGTATAGCTTTATTTCTATTTTCCTCTTGGTTTCATTCTCATGTTGCACACAATCACAAGTATCAAAGTTTCCTTTTTAAAATAAAACAAAGTTATGCTGAAAAAACTTCCTTGTTTATATGTTCTTATAGATCACAAATCATGTAGCAAGGGGATTTTCGCTCTTCCTATGAGTTCAAATGATGCATCTTTCTGTGGAATGAAGTGCCAAGAGGTAACTAAATTAGCCTTGGTATCTAAATAGCTAGAGCTTTGACAATGCCATATGTTTTGATCCATCACTCAGAGTCAGTTTTGGGCCCAAATAAACTATTACGAAACAATTCAATAAATGTGGAAGATGCAATATATAACTTTCATTGAGCTAGACACTAAAATGTTCTAAAATATGTGAAACAATAAGTATAACTGAATTGTAATAAAAGAACACCAAAAGAAGGATAAAATACATAGGAGGTAATTATAATTTCTTAACTTTTAACCTATATTTTTGTGATGAGGATGCGGTAGTTTATCATGTTTACCATTTAGAGAAATAAATTCAACCACTATTATAATTTATAAGACACAATCAGCTACACAACATTATGTCTTTGGAATGCAGAATTTTCCAATTATTAATCTCTTATCTCCCTGTGATTATCCTAACCTCTCAGAAAATTATATTCTTAAATTAGAGATACATTGCATTCCGACTTAATCTCTTTCCTACTAAAGCTCTTGACACCTTGTACCAAAAAATGATAAGATACGACAATAGATAGGCTTCGCTTGCTTTAGGTTTCTCCTTTATTCCATTTTCTAGCAAAATGGAGAAAACTAAGCAAATATAAGGGACTTCGTCATTGTGTTAGAATCATACTTAGAAAATATCTGCACTCATGGTACGTAAATTTTCAGACTTTATAGACTAAGTTAGGATAATAGGCTAAGTATCTCATCATTATTTTATTTTATAGGGGTCCATATGCTGAATTTCAGTTTATGATTGATGTTATGGATTTATATCTGTGCATGATTAAATTACATTAGTAGGGTTATCTCAAAGCAGCTTATTTGACAATTGACACAGCATTATAAGTTTGGATGTTGCATTGAGGTGGTTTCTGTTCAGATTTCTTATGAAGTTTTAGTATAATTTCTTCTTCAATCGAACTCAGTAAAAGCTGATATATGTAACTAATAGGCTGCAGAACTATTCTCATTTGCTTTTGTTCATCAGAATTGATATCAAATGTAAACAACAAGGAAGCAATTCCTTCTTAAATACCTAATTACCTAATTATTGTTGTGATAACTCGAAAAGTCTGTTTAATGTTTCTGTACATGCTTTGGAGAATTTTATATTTTTATGCTTCCACACATTTTTATGTTTGCTGCCTCTTAACATGTGGCCTATAACTTCTATTTTTTACTGCATATAAAATCTTTAATCAATAAAAAATTTGTTGAAATTACTTCTTAATGTTGATTTCTCTATTTTTTTATTTTTTTTTCCCGTGAGGGTGAAAACATCTGATTGTCTCTAATCAGTGACCAACACTTGGATTCTTTTTTGTATCGATCAATTTCATGTTCTATGTTTGGCTTTGGAATAAGAGTTCCTTTTTTGCTTCTTCAGCTCTATGATCATTTACAGAAGATTCTTGGGGTTAAAAATGAGTTGGAAGCAGGATTTTCGTGGTCTCTTATTCAAAGAACAGATGTGTCTGATACGTCACACCGTGGGTTTCCTCAAAGGGTTGAATCCAACTCTAAGCTTGCTGTTGCATTATCTGTCATGGAAGAGTGTTTTATGCCTATTACTGACAGGAGGAGTGGATTTAATATGATTCGCAATGTCGTCTATAACATTGGGTGAGCTGTAATCTCCATGCTAAAGCGTGTATATATATATATATATATAGTTACGGTCTTATGTCATGAATGATCCCAAAAGTTTATAATCTTTAATGGGTTTTAAATAGAAAACAGAAGGTGAAGTTCGTTTGATCTTAAATACAGAAATATAAATAAATTTAATTTTGTGTTATACAATACTTTTATCTATGACTAATTATTGGACTTTGTAGGTCGAATTTCAATCGTCTGAATTATTGTGGATTCTATACAGCAATTTTGGAGAGGGGTGATGAAATAGTTTCTGCAGCTTCAATAAGGTAACCAAACAATGTTACACCTTGAAATAATTTCTTTCATATTCTTTTAGAACTTATTCCTTGTCTGCTATTCGTACTTCTTCATGATCTAGAAGGACCTTTGAAGAGAATGAAATTTAACTTTTGAAACTAAAAAAATCTACAAAATTAAAATGGTGAAACTGAAAATTCTTTCTTCACTAAGTTTCATTGAGTGGTTTTTGTTGATTTTAGTTTAGTGATTCGGTAAAAGTTCTACCCATTTGGTTTTTTAATTTATGTATTACTCCTAGCTTGGTTATTTATGTTTAAGGAAAAACAAACTGATTATTGGATTGTTCACCTCTTTTTTAGGATCCATGGAACTCGTCTGGCTGAAATGCCATTTATTGGGACTCGTGGGATCTACAGGCGACAAGGAATGTGTCGCCGTCTTCTGTCTGCAATTGAAACAGTAAGAATCTTGGACTTTCTGATATATGTTCTATACTTGTTATACATGCATTGATTCTGCTTTCTGGATTTGTGCTATGCTCATTCGTCAGTTAATGCTCTTTCACCAAGGGAGGTCTTACGAATAATTCTTGTAAATATAAAGATTATGTTGACATGAACTACAGTGTGCTAATTTTCGAATTCGTACTTGTTTTGAGGATTTGCAGTTCAATTTGCGTCCCTCTCTTTTGTTTTCTAAACTAGTGATTAATTATCAGGTTTTGTGATTACAGGAACTCCGTTCTCTCAAAGTTGAGCAATTGGTTATTCCAGCCATATCGGAGCATATGAACACATGGACTACAGTTTTTGGTTTTCATCTACTTGAAAATGCACTCAAGAAAGAAAGAAAGTCCATGAATATGTTAGCATTTCCCGGGACAGATATGCTGCAGAAACACTTGCTGAAGCATTCTGGTGGTAAACAACTTTTATTTTTTACTTTTTCATTATTATGTTTAAGTTTGAATTACATATATAAATGACACGAAAGCTCAAAATCTAGTCAAAATTTGTTTTCTGTTCTATTTATACTGGTAAACTGCCTCTGAATTCAACCTTATTTCAACTGTAGGTATGAAGGTTTCTGATTCAGTTACCAACAATTCTCGGTTGCAAGTTTTAGTAGAAAAATCTGATATTGATTCATCTACGGAGCACGATGATCGTTTGACCAACTCACAAAACAAACCTGTTGCTAGCTTGAATTACACTCCTACCCTCAGTGAAAGCAATAGCAACTCCAAAACGAAAAATGAATTACTAAATTGTCCTCTGAACGACAGCACCAACTCTTCTCCTACAACAGTTCCTGATGAGGATCAGATCATCGGGCCTGCTGTGGAAAACGAAGCTTCTTCTGATTCTGATCATAAGAATAAATGTGATGGCGAAGTCCTTTGCTGTAAGAAAAACGACGAGGCTTCACTTGAAAAGGAAGTCACTGAAAGAATGAATGAGAATGACGATTCTGCCCCTGTCTCTACACTTCCTGAGACGCCCCCTGTGCTCGATGGAGAAGTTGCTTCCCCTTTTTCTCCTTCCAAATTTCCGTCTCAGAAAACGTCACCCCACGACAATAACAAAGAATCTAACGACACTGCTGATGAAAAAAGCCGGTGATTTTCCTCCGTTGCAACTGGTTAAACTTTGTTCAAGCAGGTTAGAACTTTGCATCAAATCTTTTTAAGCTTGTGTCCAGACAACACGTTTATTGCATTGTTCCAACAACAGGTTGTTTGCCACAGGACTTATGCATATTGTGAGATTATATTAGATGAAGAAAGAAACAGCTCAATTAGTAGTAGCCATGTGGCTTAGGCAACATTTTTCGACGATTCGCTGCATATATATTATGTATGCAGCTTTCGATCTGGTAATTGTGTATATATAGTTCAATTTGGTTGGTAGAGGTATCGATTGTTCAGCATCGGAGTAAGAATTTGATCGTGTTTGTTGTCGAGTAAAAATCGGGTGATCTTTGGTTATAATGCAATCTCTTTGATCCTCACTATTTTATGTTGTGTCTGCAAATTCGTCGTAATTATTGATATGCGCTTATGTTCAAGCTTTTTTGATAGCTTTATAGAATGAAAGCTCAAACGACCATCCAGTTTCGGAATGTCGATCGTTCTTTTTTTTTTCATTTTCTTTTTTGGACTGTCAATTCAAATTATGTTTTAAAGTAGAGTTCCGTCACAACAATTTCACATAAGATTTTCTCATATTCTATTTATAATTTGATTGAAGTAAATACCAAATACTATATATTATCCTCATGAAATGAAAGTAAAATTGAAAGAAAATGCGAACATAAAAGCTAAAACATCATTTTAATTGTGTACAAAAATGCAATGTTAAAACATCTTTAACATTATTTATTGTAAAATGGAGTGAGTAAATAGGATGAGTCCTGAATATCACACATATTGTACTATCATCTATGTCAGAGAGGCAATTAAAAAAATAAAAAGAGAATATTATCCATTATTTGACAGATAGGTTAAATATGGATGAAATAAGAAACTAGGACAACCTTGTATACAACATAAAGGTTTAGCCATTGGTGAAGAGGATTATGAAACAAAACACGAAAATAATACGCTCTATGACTATAATTTTGGAAAGAAAATATATAGGCAACTAATACATGGCACAAAGGTACATTTATTCATATGAACTAAACTCTGATTTCATAAAGATTCTTCAGCAGTTATGAGATCACTTAATATTTCGGACCTAACCTCTTCCGGAAGAGATGCCGAGGGGCCTGCTTTCGAGTAGAAGCCGGCAAGCGATCTTATGGCCTTTTCGAGCATAACATATGATTCCTGCATTAGCATCTTCAAATATTGTTAAAGCTGTGATAACTCATCTCAGTTCTACACTCAAGCAGGGATAGATTTAGGAATTCTTTTCACTTTGTAGCACTATATAATTATATTTTAGTACGATAATAGTATCATTTTTGGTTCTAAAGTTTACCTTATACCAATTTGTGCACCCATCTTTCACTAAGTATCAAGTTTGGTCCAGTACACTTTTACTTCCATTTTCTGCATCACTATTAGTCGGCCATTCATCGGTTGACAGAATCAACTATTTGAGGGTTCTAACTGTAATAATTTAGAAGCTTTTTGAAAAAAATTATGAGTACATATTTAAGTAAAATAAACTTTTAATAATTATATTTAGCAGTTAGCACATTGTGAGTAAAAAGTGTCCTTCTAGCACCAAATTCTATAGTGAGTGAAAGAGGGTGACCAAAACTGGAAAAATGTAGACTATGTTGATAAAAAATGATATTAACCTTATTATAGTATAAAGATTTTCGCCCGTTATAGCAAAATTCTAGATCCATCCCATCATTTGAAGTACTATTTCTAGTAAGAAGAGGTTACCTCATTGACAACCGACGTTTGCCCCCTCCAACCATTCAAATATTCCCGAATTGATTCTTTTGCTGCATCAGCTGTTCGTCTGAACTTCGCCATATCCTTCGAGTCTTCCTTCAACGATTCACGAAGTGTTTTCACAACTTCTCTAGCAGATTTCAAGTAGGCCTTTGGCAAAACCTTTCCCTTTTTTGTTTTTTCATTAGGATCGAACAAGGACTTTAGAGCCCCAACTACATCCTCGTCTTTGCCCTCCAAACCATTCGACTTTTCCTCAGCCAACACAGGTAGATTCAGGAATCCAAGTAGAGAAACAGCAGCACCCCCTATGATAAATCGGCGGCTTGCTGATGTTTCATCGATGGAAAGCATAGCATGACACTTGGATTGCCGCTTCTCTGTTGTGTAGCATAAGCCACAGTCAACAAATATGAATAAAGAAGAAAGGATAATTACAAATGGTAATTCAATGGCCATTTTCATACTTCATCATCTCGTTTGTGTGTTTGAAGCATGAACTGATGGACATGTCTCATTGCACACCCCTAAAAAAGAAACTTCTCCATAAACACTCATTCCAACCAATCTCTTTACTTTATTAATGGAGTATAAGTTTACAAAATTACTCATCAACCCTGCACTCAGTTACATTTTTTACTTAAAAAATATGTCAATTTTGTGGTGCAAACCCCTTATGGAACAGGGGAGTAAAATACAATAAAGGTCATACAACATGTCTGTGATGGAAAAGTAAATGGTAACATGCATAGGAAAGGAATCCACAGAAGCAATTTCACAAACAGTTAGACGACATTATTGATAATCTTGTAGACACGAATAGATTTTCCATATAAAAGCTTAAATATTCCCAATCATCAATCAAAAAAGAAGACCATGATTCTTGAAGAAAAATTGACATACATTAATGAGTCGAAACAACTTCTGGGGAGGAAATATAAAGAAAACTGACTATTGCTTGTTTCAGCAGAATCGGAAATGGCAGAGGGGAGAATTCTTGCAGCCATAAAAGCTGCCATGGATTGCCGTCTGAACTTTAAGCACTATTCGCAGCAGCTTCTTCTTGGTTCATACTAACAATCCACCATTAAAAATAAATGTCTGCGCAGAATTTGAGCATAAAAAAGTTGCAGAAACTATAATAATATGAACAAATG
Organism: Galeopsis tetrahit; assembly: GCA_963675135.1. Lineage (NCBI taxonomy): Eukaryota > Viridiplantae > Streptophyta > Magnoliopsida > Lamiales > Lamiaceae > Galeopsis > Galeopsis tetrahit. The sequence continues at coordinate 56,898,530 of OY776128.1, forward strand.
AAGAGGAAACCCACCAATTATTCATAGCCATGGATATAAATTACAGTATCAAGCAGCAAGTTTTAGATAAGGAGGAAAACGTGTACACGATTTTTAGTAATTAAAACAGCTAACTGTACAAACAATATTAGGTTTTTTTTTTTTTTTAATTTTTATTTTAAAGAATCTCAACTTAATTTACATCTTTTACAACTAATATATATTATAACCACATTGGCCGTCTATAATTTTATACTCTCTGTCAAAATTTTAATTCATTATTGGCTATGTACATTCTAGATTATGTTCATCGTTATTTTCACTTTGAATACATCTTTCAAATATTTAAAAATTGGGTGGGGCTATTAACCCCATAAAATGTTATAGACACCCCAAATGTTAAACTCACCCCACTAAAATTTAAAAATCAATTTTTATTACTAAACACACCCCAATTTATTCCTTTCATACCCTTTTTTTTCATTTAAAAGTTAAAACAACTCCATAACTAATCTACTACTAAACACACCCCATCTCCTTCATTCTTTTCCTTGTAGCCCTTTTTTCATCTCCTACCATTTGCGCTAAAAATCATTGGCGAAAAAAAAAAGCAGGCAATTCATACATTTGAAGAAAGATCATGAGATCTTTGTCTCGTGCGATGCTGTCGCTTAATTTGATTAAAAAAGGGAAAGCTCCTTGAGTATTCTAGTGATTATGATTTACTGTTTCCATTTTTTTTTTTAATCTTTTCATTAAAAAAATACAGTACAGTTTAAATTAAAATCTGGTTTGTGCTCTCTGCAATTAGGGTTTTATTTTTTTAGGTTTAAATTCTTCCCATCTTGAGCTGATCGAATATTATCAACCTTCCTAGTTGGATTTGTTAAATTCCGTTTAATTTGTGTAGATAAAGCAAGATTGCAGGGTTTTTTTTTAGATCAGAATATCTTTCATTGATAAGCAATTGAGCGAAAGTATTGAAGTGAGGGTTAAACGGTGGAGAGAGGTTAAAAAATGGGGTGTAATTAATATTTGAGAGTGTTTATAATTATTTGAAGGGTTTAAAGGTGAAAGTGTGTGGGGATGGTATTACTAGTGTTTAAGTGAAAAACAGAACGATGTTACACTGAATGTTGAGACAAATAGTGTAACACAGACTCTAACAAAATATAAGAAAAGACAGACACAGCGGAAGACTAAAACACTAAAAATAAACTGAACACAAGTAAAACAAGACTGATGCTACACTCAATGTTAGAACACTCAATGTAACACTGACTCGATTACAGAATATCAGAATACGAATAGCGGAAGACTTGAAAGTATGAAAAACACAAAGACACAGAATTAACTTTTTAACATAGATTTTAATTTAAAATCTATGCGAGCCTCATGGCGAAACTTTCACTAATAATTATGTGAATACAAATGGTGTGTGAACAAATATTCACAACGGAAACAAGACTTGATAAAGTATCTAGTCTAAAGACGGCTTAAGTGTAAAAATTACACTACCAAAAACAAATCTAACTCTATGATCTATTTATCAAAGAAGTATAGAAAAGTCTATGTTGTACAGGAAGTTTGGACTCTTCGGCACAACGACATGAACATGCTAATGACAATTAATTCCTAACAGGATGAACACTAGTTTAAGAATTAAAGAATAGCACTTCGTGAAATATGTGACTCTCGGATCTGATGTGTATTTCTTCATGTTGTACGAGAATCTGATGAAGAAGAAATAATAATCACGATAATGTCTAAGTAGGACGAACACTTCACATAGACATTATGTGATTACTCTTAATTCTCCATGCTGAATAATGAAGTCTTCCTTGAGTATTTATAGAGGTAAAAACGAATTCTAGAAGCTTCATAATCCATATCCTATTTTTTAGGATCTCATCCCTTCTTTTTAGCCCACTCTTCATTCCAATGAATTCTAGCACCTTCCAGCCTATTCTGGACGTTTCTCCATACAGCCGCATGATCTACATCATTCTGCAATATTCCAGAACCTTCCAGCCTGGAACTGTGTAGAATATTCTAGATCTTCAACCTGCGATGTTACAACATCCAAAGCAGCATCAACTAGAAAACAGAATTTAGACTTAGACAAAATAAGAAAGGTCGAATTAAGATGTTGCTGTGAATGTTAAGACATTTAAGAGTAACAACATCTACAATCTCCCCCAATTTGACCTTTCGACTACAACACACCTGATGCACATATATTTCTATATATACTCAGTATTATGTACATGCTAGAGCATTACCATCATATCCATGTACTAATCAAGTCAACACCTGTTGTAGCTTCTGGATCAAAGTAAGAAAGACCAAGAATGATTTCACATAGTCCGTGCCATAAGAGCAATGTGATCTCAGTCAAAACAACAATAAGTATAAACAATATACTTATCTGAACAACATATAAACTTTACAAAAATCATAAGTTAAATCAGAGCATATATGAATATGTACTATATCAACCTAAGATTTATGTATGACTCAATAAAATAATATCAGAGCAATAATGAAGAAAAAAAAAATAAATAGAGCAAAGACTAAAAATAAAATAATAGAGCAATTAAAAAATGTGAAAAACAACAATATCTAACAAAGACTTAAACAATAAGCAGCAAGCAACTGAGAATTAAAAAGAAGTGTACTTCTAAATTATATTATTATCAAAGCAAACAATTTAAGCATTAAGCAGTAAGCACATGATAATTAAAGAGAGGTGTACTTCTATATTATCCTCAAAGCAAACAATTTAAGCAAATTGAATAATAAGGCAAGTTAGAAAAACAAAACAGACAACAACTAACATAAACATAAACATATACAACATGCAGTAAGCAAATGATAATAAGTATGAAAACAATTTAAGCATAAAGCAGTAAACTATTATCATCAATGCAAATAATTTAAGCACGTTGAATAAAGAACAACCTATCAACTAGGAAGGAAAAATAAAATCTATAAATCAACTTAAACACAGAATAAATGAATAAGATCAAGGGAAGTATAAAAGGCACAAATACTTGAGAAACTAAACAAGTGACATATATTGTTGTATCAACAGCTGCAGCATCATGTTCCTGCACATAATCACTTATAATGTTCAGCCCTCCCCCTGTCTTGTATCAACCTGTTCAGTTGTTATCATAACCTGTTTAGATGTCATAAAGAACATCCATACGTTCATCAACATCAGCAAATTAAACTACAGCATCTGGTTCAACAGTCTCTTCATGAATAGCATCAGGTACACAATCATCTTCTGGTACATCTTCATGGAACTCTTCACTTCGAACCCCAGAAGTTGATGGTGTTTCTCCTCCTGTGGTAGTAGAAAGCGTCTATAACCACTGGACTTTAAGGAACTGAAGCCCATCAATAGAGTCCTGTAAACGTTTCAGTTGAAGTAAAATAAAAGATTTGGAAACAGAAAATTTTAACCAATGTGACCACCAATGCGTTTCACATTCGGTGTAACATTTCTCTGTTCAGGTCTTGCTGGAGCTGGTCTAGCTGGGATAAGAGCATCTATGTGATCAGAACCATCTGAATTTTGTAACAAAGCAAATCAACAATGCTTTCACCAAGTAACAGAGCAGGTGAGATAGTCATCAAGGGTACCTTGCCTCTAAGAACCTCAGTTTCCTTAGGTTTAAAAATTCATGCCTCTTGAGGTATGAACATATCAGCAAATGGTAAGGTAAAATCCCTTTATAATAAATATCACTATAAACTACATGTGGTGAAAATAATTAAATCCAAATTCAAATTCTTCAACACAAAAATCCTATACAACAATATAGCTTAATCCTTAATCACCGTAGTGGAATTTGTAGAGGGTATCCAATTGTAGACAATCAATATATGGACTACAGAGTATAGAGATGTGAGATCTTTAACAAGCATAATATTTTTTCACCTAGTTAATCTACCCTCAGTTATAGAAGTAGCAACCAAGTTTCAAATCAAGTGCATATTAAATCAATCACAGGCTCTATCTCTAAGAAGTCATCAATCAATTTCGGAGTAAATGAAACTGATCTCCCCCTAAATTGTACATTCTCATATCATTTAGATCTACGACTACCCGTACTCTTCCTAAGTCAAACATAAAATACATATACCCAATCAAACACAAAAGTATCACTCAAAGTTACAGTTTTCAACAATTTCCTTTAAAAAATTATATCAACCATTTACTCTCAAAATCAGTAGTGTTAATTCTCTTTCCATTAACAACTTTCGTCTATATAGTTTAGTGATTTTAGCAACTAAGCTATCAGTCTAAAATTATTATCAGGATCAGAATTACCTCCTTCAAAATTTATCTCCTCGACTGATTTAGAGTCTTTACTACTGTTCTTCTCAGAATCATCACTTCTACTGTCATCAGGGTCTGGTGTTGCAGCACTTGCTTCAGCATTTGATGCAGCATTCTTCCTTAGAGTCTTCTTAATCTCATACACAGTGGGATTATCCTCTGGATCAGAATTTTCAATTCCTTTGGGCAAGTCTCGTTCAACAACAACCATCTTTCCCTTTTGATCATACTTCCTTTTGACTCGTTTCTCAGTAACCACATTTTCTTCCTCCGATTAAGAAAAGAACTTAAATCGGTTCATCAACAACACTACTTTCTTTCTTCTTTCTCCTCAGTGAGTTAGAGTAAACAACTCGTACACACACAACCGAATTTCCTTCATTGAACAGGGATCCTCTTTCTCTTTTCTTTCTCAAAATTCCTCCAAAAAGCAATCTATTCAGATTCATCAGTATTAAAAAGATAAGAGTTAGTTTCACCTGAGTTAGCATTTGCTTCAGTCTCCTTCATTTGAGCGTCCTCAAAATCGGATGTCTCAGCATTTGCAAACACATTCTGCTCAGCAACAGGAAAATCATCAATTTCCTTTTCAATCTCCCCTAGAGAGGAAGCAATCAGGGCATCTGCCTCTGTTTCAGTATTATGACTTGGAAATTGGGGCTTTTATGAGGTGAACGAACCAAGTGTAGTGGTGAGTTTTTGGGTTTTTAGTAATGAGAAATGTCAATGGACATATTTCCAACATTAAGAATAGATTCTCATAATTCACATTCGATTGAGACATATTCTCAATAGTTTGGTTCAGCTCGTTAAGGGTGGAATCGAGTTGAATGTGAACAGTTGTAGGAATGGGTGTAACTGGAGTTGTGTGGGTAAGTGTTTCAGCTTTTCTTGTAGCAGTTGGTGAGTTTTGGTGTAAAGCGACCATGAAAGAGAAACTATTAAGATTGGAGAGAGATGGAGATGACGGTTTCGTGGGAGTTTGATTGTGGGGAGGTAGTTTCCTGTCATTTAAGCACCAAGAAATCGAAAAGATAATCACAATAATCGAGACACACAAGGCTTTAGCAAATCTTAAAAAACAATACTCAAATCACTCGAAAAAAAAATGCAATACTTAGTATATCATGTTATGAGAAGAATATAGGAGAGAATACATAGTTGGAAGTAATACGTATAAAAAATAAGAACTAACTAAGGAAGATTAATTCTAGAAGAAATTCGATAATACTCCATAAACTTAGCCACAAAAATAGATCATGGATAAGTAGTGGGTAAAATCATAATTAAATAATTAATTAAATTAAGAACAATCTAGAATATTTAACATTTAAATGTGTATAATCTGAAAATAAACCAAAGACGTGGGTTAGTATAATCAGGAATAAATAAAATAAATTTCCACAAATAATCAAATAATTACTACTTATAAAAATATAATCGAATCATCTAATGCTATGCTCAAAACTGTTACATACACCTCAACAAATCTAACTCTATGATCTATTTATCAAAGAAGTATAGAAAAGTCTATGTTGTACAGGAAGTTTGGACTCTTCGGCACAACGACATGAACATGCTAATGACAATTAATTCCTAACAGGATGAACACTAGTTTAAGAATTAAAGAATAGCACTTCGTGAAATATGTGACTCTCGGATCTGATGTGTATTTCTTCATGTTGTACGAGAATCTGATGAAGAAGAAATAATAATCACGATAATGTCTAAGTAGGACGAACACTTCACATAGACATTATGTGATTACTCTTAATTCTCCATGCTGAATAATGAAGTCTTCCTTGAGTATTTATAGAGGTAAAAACGAATTCTAGAAGCTTCATAATCCATATCCTATTTTTTAGGATCTCATCCCTTCTTTTTAGCCCACTCTTCATTCCAATGAATTCTAGCACCTTCCAGCCTATTCTGGACGTTTCTCCATACAGCCGCATGATCTACATCATTCTGCAATATTCCAGAACCTTCCAGTCTGGAACTGTGTAGAATATTCTAGATCTTCAACCTGCGATGTTACAACATCCAAAGCAGCATCAACTAGAAAACAGAATTTAGACTTAGACAAAATAAGAAAGGTCGAATTAAGATGTTGCTGTGAATGTTAAGACATTTAAGAGTAACAACATCTACAAAAGGGTCAACTTAGTTAATATACATATGCCTATTTTAGTCTTTAAAAAATTGGGGTGTGGTTAACATTTTTTGGGGTGTTGATAGTGCCACCCTTAAAAATTACATTACATATCATTATTTTATTGTTTATTTTTATTAAATATGCATATCTATAAAGTATACACCGGTTAATCTATGATGGGATTATATTTAAAACTTCATTATTTTATTAATGTTTTATTTGTGTTCTAGCATCTATAAAAAAAAGTCGAAAATAAGGCTAAATAAATTTTAAAAATAGTAGAAAATCAATTAAATCTTCAAAACTAATTAAATGAATTAATTTTTTTTAGATTTGATTAATTTTTAAAAATAACATATTTTTTATAGATTTTATTTATATTTTTCATATTAATTTGGATTTTTTTTTTTAATTTAATTATTTTTTGCAATTTATTAAATAGGAAAGAGTTGGGGGTGTGTATAGTAATAAAAATGGTTTTTAAATTTTAGTGTGGTGTGTTTAACATTTTATGGGGTGTGTTTTAAAAAATGGCCTGTTAAACTTGTTGTAGCAGGTAACTAGACCAAAATCAAAATAAATCAAAATTTAATGGACTAAATTCAAAAAGTGGTAACCTGATGGACTAAATTCAAAATTGTGGTAACTTAAAGGACTACCAAATGGATTATATTTTTTTGGTTTGCTTGATTAGGTTGGATTAGGCTTGATTGACTTTTTATTCCCAACGAATCAAATGTTTGGTTTGATTGATTGTGGCCCGGGATTAATGCAAGGCCCGCTAATTTTGTACTTCCTCCGTCCAATTTCATTATTCCCACTTTCCTTTTTAGGTTGTCCAATTTTATTATGCTCATTCCCTTTTTAGAAATAATACTATTCACACTACTTTATCTTCACCCTCCTACCATCACTTATTTACTTAAATTGCCACTAACTTTATTCTTAAACAATCACTTTATCTATAAATGGACCCCACAACATCCCATCATACCCATAACTTATCTACTTTATACATAAATTAATCAATATTCATTAAAACCCGTGCCCGGAGAAGTGGGCATAATAAAATTGGACGGAGGGAGTACTATTTATCATGCATTTGTAGGACTAAGGGTAAATTATTGTTAAGGTCATTTCACTAAGAGTTTTATCTAATTGGGAATAGGTTATTGATTTAAATCTATTGGAGTCAAAATGACACCTAATAAGACATAGTTGCCCTTTACCCATTTAAATTATTTGAAATTAATAAATATTAATTAGATTTACATCAAATCGTTTGAATTAATGCATTCCCTCGTTATACGCGCTATTCTATCATCTTCCAATTTGTTCCTAAATTTAAGCAAAATCGAATTAATTAGCTGGAAGGATTTCTTTACCAAATATTCTGCAAACATCGTTGGAGAGATTTCAAGAAAAGCAAGCACATTGTTTCCGGCGAAAAGTTCATTTCAAGAAAATCAACACCTGTGAGAAAAGGTATTCTGATATGAAGTTCATTTCAATATGAAGTTTAAAACGGCATACGGGAATGAATTTTTTGGTAAGCATAAAATAACATGAAACAATGTGTACAGAGTGACATGCATATCAATATGCAAAATAGATGTGCACATTTGTAAATGGCATATTCAAACAGCGGTTTTTTTAACAAACAATTAATCAGTATATATACATAAGAAAATACAATCACGGATCGTTTTAAGATAATGTGTGCAGAACGATTCAAAGGAGACGGATAAATATAATGCAAGGTTACATACAAATCGTCGATTTGCTGGAATGATGTAGAAGATATGAACATTTCAAAAAAAAAAAATTGTAAATTCCGTAATTTAATCTTATGGATTGAACGCATGGATTGAAAGCCCTAATTTATGTTTCGAGAGGATTTGACCTGGAATGAACAGTTAAACTGAGATGATGAACTTTAAAATGGAAGGAACTTACGGATAAACAGATTGCTGAAATGAATTTGATGATATGAACAATTGAACAAAAATTCTCGAAACTTCCAATTTTGGTTTCTGCATTGACAGATTTTCTGGAATGAAATGTTAGGTTATGAATTTGGGAAAGTCAAGTCTTTTTTTGAATATGTGCTATAACTGGGGGAATTGATGTCATGCAATTAAGATTTGAATTTAAAATTCGAATTAATGTGTAAAATATATTAATTAAGAGGTTATATGAATATTAAGGGCAATTAAGGTTTTTTTACATTAAATTGACTCTATTAGAGAATTTTAAAAGTTGTAGGTTTTAGTTGCTTAAGAGGCTGTAGAAATGACTCTATTAGGGAATAATCTCAAAAAAAATATAGGGGATCTCAAAAAAAATATAATCCCATCTATGATTTAGTCTTTTTAGGCAAAAACATTCAAATCTAAGAAGAAAAACGTGACCCTAACCCACCGCCTAACAAACCCACCGCCTCTCCCCCAATTCTGCCTTCCAAAACCAGCATTTAATTTCGCACAGAAGGTAGAAGCCGCCGCGCCGCTTGAAACACAGCCGCACGCCGCCGCGCCACTTGCAAAGCCACCGTTCAACGCACCGCCTGCAGAGTCGCCGTCTGCCGCGCTGCCTGTAGTGCCGCTGTCCCGCTTTTCTATTGGGCGAAGGGGTCTTTTTTAGGAATTTAGTTGGGATCAATGGGTGAATCTCCCCGTCGGAGTCACGGTGACCGATCGGGTGAGTCATCCATCTGATCCCGTTTTATTTTCGTTTTTTCCTTTCGGTATGTTAATTTAGTCTGCTTTTTGTTTAGATCTGGTGTTTTTAGGATCAGTTTTTTCTTTTTTTTTTCTTCCTGTACCGTTATTTTCTGATTTCGGTATTCTCCCTGTACCCACTGTGGTATTTTCCTTTCCCGCTGGTTATGATGGGTTTTCTTCCCGTTTTCGGGTTTTCCCATGGCACTTTGTTGTGCCTGTTGGAGCTGGTAGGCCTTGGGTCCGTACTTATGTGGTTTGGGAGGTTTGTAGCACGGCCGTTGCTATCTTCTTAGATCGCGGAGTTTCGAGGTATGCCGGTTCGTTGATCCTTCCACCCTCTCACGATTGAGTCTGGAAATTTGTGATCTCTGGGTAGAATTTGCTGTTTGGATAGATGAGGGCAAGTGATATGTAATTTAACCCCTATCTGTAATTCTACTATCTTCCAAGAAGAAAAACGTGTACACGAGTTAATCTAACTACAATTTTACTGTAACTACCAAACATATCAATAGTGTATGTAATCATTAGTAGACGGAAATCATTGTTGTTGATTTTTTATTTATTTAGGAATTAATGCTAGTATTATTTAATTTATATAAACATAAAATCCAATTAACTTCATAAGAGAAATCATTTGTTAAAATGATTAATTGAGAATTGAAGGAGATAATGAAGCATAATTATAGAAATAAAAATGTTCAAGCATTTCTTAGAGGGTCGAATTTTATTGAATTAAGATTTGGAACAATGTTCAATGAAATTTGTAGTAAATTCTATAGTTGAAAACAAATTAATAAATTGCATACAACATAAACAATAATTCATAAATAGATACACGTAATGAACACTAAAGAACACTCCGTCATATATACAAAATATGAAAAAATGAATATATACATGTCCATGGAGCATAATTTATTACAAGAAACTGAGAAAGTGAATATATACATGTGTTCATGGAGTATAAAGAACATGTGGATCTGAATATTAAAAAACAAAAATCGTATACATAAAAAATTATTACTCCATTTGCAAAATATGATTAAAAAAAATCGTATAAAAATTAAAAATATGATTGAAATTTGAATTATACTTTTCATCTTTAGCTCCATGAATTTATGAATCATTTAACATGTTAAATGAAACCACCACAAGATTTTGTAGGGTTAAAACTGTTTGATATCCATTGTCAATAAATTTTGCACCCATTTCACAAAATTGGCCAAAAATAACTCCCAATTTACAAAATCAAAAGAGGGGTAGAGATTATGTTTTACATCATTGAACAAAAACATCCAGGAAATGAGATTCTACATCAAACTATCCAATTTGTAACACACATGTTACAACAGATGAAGCATAAGTTTTAATAAAATATGTTAAAATGTAATGGTCGATCAAACCTCGGGTCATGAATCAGTTAAGGGCCTCTTCTGGAAGCACGACACGAAAAACTGCATAGTGATGATTCAAGCTTCTCTCTCCTTGCAACCGGTGAACGCTTCCCAGAGCCCCGTCGTTTGGGTTTGGGAAGGCATAAAATACTCGTCTGATTCTCTGATGCACAACTGCCATTGCACACCTGAACTCAACCAAGACTCAGTTAGACAACAGGAGAGAGAGAGAGAGATGGTGGATGCATGCACGTATCACAATAAATATACAGACAACTCACATAGCGCATGGCTCCCACACAAAGTAGACGTCGTAGCCAGTACATAAGTATGGTCTCGATAAGTCACATTTTGAACCGTTCCTGTTACAGTCCATTCTTTCATCGTCCTTAACCTGAAACAAACGACTTAGAACCTAACCAAATGCACAGGTGTCTCACAAAAGAAACTCGATGTTACCCTTCTGAGAGAGAGAGGAGTATATACTTGCAATGGAAAAAATGAGCGATAATATTTTTTATAATAGAATAAATGAGGAGTTTATCTAATGACACTATTTTAGAGAGGAATTGTAAATCCACCCAATTATAAGTAAAATTTTCAAAACCATGGATTTCAAATCCATTAATTCAAACGGAAAGATTTATAAATCCGCTGATTTAGTTTTTCATCCAAATAAGAGATGGATTTGCCTGTGGATTTATAAATCCACAAATCCAAATCCCTCCATCCAAACACTACCTTAAGGGGAATGCAATTATACGTAGAGATGACAAGATTCTGCCTAAGTCCTAACCATCAATCTATCAAATGTTATACTAACTGTTCTATCCATCACGACAATCCTTTCTCTGTGCTCGTAAGTATTTGAGAAAAAAAAAAAACATAAGTTTGATCAAACAATGGATTGTTGTACAGACCTTTTGTTTTTTTAAGGGAGAGCTTGTTGGAGAAGAAACTTTGTATTCTTCTTGAGAGAAACCTGCAGCTTGCCCGTTTGAAGGAAAAAGGTGACAATCGCGTGCAGCAGAATTCTCAATTGCTACAATGGCAGCATGTCGTAAAGGATGCCAAGAATCAGAAACTGAAGGCAGCTGTTGCTCAAGCCATCTCCAAGGATGTAAACAAGATACATTTATATAAGATTTCTTATCTTCATTCGATGAATGTTTCAACAATGTTGGACTTTTTTCCATTTCATGGGGGGCATCATACCGCATGCTCAATTCAGGCTCTTTAGAGTAGCATGATTCCACCCTGCTATTGTTTGTTAGAGCATCGCAACATAGGACCTGGTCACATGATCTAGCAATAATCTCACCTGTCAAAGGATCCACTATAACAGCAGCATTTACAACCTGGTAAGAAGAATCGGCTTAAATTGAGTGAAGCTATAAAACAAAAGGAAAGATATTTGGGGTAAAGGTGGAATTTTGTTCTTTTTGGACAACACCTATAGGGGGTGCACTACGTTTGCAGACTCTTAAAATTAAGAGAAAAACCTTTTAATTTTATCAACAATTAAGTGTGCTAGATATAAATGGTGAGTTTGTGTACAAATAGGCGGCAATAAATTGACGAGTTGGTGTAACATAGGCAATTGGACCCAAATTCAGACATCACTTGCAACACAGGTGAGAAAAGCTCGAAATTGATTAGAAAAAGGTTTTGTCCAAATTTTAGGAGTCTGCAAATATAATGTCCTTGTCAGGGCATCCCCCTATACATGGTGTCCAAAAAATATCCCGGATAAAAGGGTCGTGTGAAGCTAAACATCATTATGAATATGCACAACTGAAATTATACAAAGTGCTATAGATATCACAGCACCAAGCACTGCATTTTATTTAGAACACGAAGGAATCCATGAAGCACTCTTTGAAACTATAAGCATGTTTATTTTAATCTATAAATTGATGAAGTGACATAGATCACAGTTGGTGCTTATATTTTCTTCATGATGCAAGTTAGTTTTACTTACCAAGTTTCAGAAAGTTAAATTTCAACAAGAGCAAGTAGAAGATAACATGCAGGTTTTATATTTTCTTTAGGTCAGTAACTTAACCAATTTTTTATTTTGGTTCTGGCCGTTTCTGGCTTTTGATATAGATCCTATAAGTTTACCATATTCGACCTTTTCATCCAGTGACCGACTTCTGCCAGTAATCCAACTGGCCATTGGACGAAAAAGTAGAATATGGTTAACTTACGGGACGAATTTAAGAAAACTGAAAACGGACGTAGTAAACCATACATGACCAATTTCAGAAAAAGTGACATGGTGACCGGCTGTTATCCTCAGTAGCCGGTCGCTGGACGAAAAAATCGAATATGAAAAACATACAGGAGGAATTTCAAAAAATGGAAATGGCCTGGACCAAAACAAAAAATGGGTAAAGTTACTGGCAAAAAAATAAAATGGAATCGGTAAAATATATTGTCATCTTCCCAAAATCTATTATATGAAACTGTAAGATGACCATGCAGTATGCATTGAGTTGTCAGTATTTACCGAAATACCGGATTTTGCCATACGAACTGCAAGTTTCATGAAGTTAAAAACTGATAATGAGTCGTCTTCACTAAATCCAGTTATGCCATCAATATTGCTGCAATGGAAGAAACTTAGAACTTTATTAAAGTCAAAACAACACTAACTGACATTTTCAAAAACTCACTAGGTAGGTGGATGAAAGGAAGTTGGCCACAACTTGCATTGTTCATCCCATTCTTCTTTTGTTAGAGCAGCATATTTGCATACCTGAATTGAATGGGCTGAGTGTGAAGCAACCATGGAAAATAAATACTAAATAGCATGCACAACCGAAAAAACATACCATATAAGTTATATTTCTCAGTTCATTAACAAGAAATATCAAAAAAGTTCAGTTTAGAGCAAATTTTCCGAGCGTAAACCAATCTAGAGTCATTACACAACGCTAAGTGATTTCAGACATAAAAAATAGATTAGAACAAACAACTTATAGTCTTCTTCAAAAATTAAAAAACAACTTTTAGTCACCAAATTCAAATAATTTCAAGTAGCAGGCAAAAAATAGAGGCATAGACTTATAAAAATACAATTAGCTCTGTATACACCTTAGAAACTATCAATATCATAACTCATATGCTCAAAATACACCTTACAATGATTAAGATCCTAAGCTTTTAGAACAACAACCGAAAGTGAGGTTTACGTCTGTTAATGACCGAATAACACACTTATTACCATTCTCAAAATAAACACTGATAATGTAAAAATTCAATCAGAACAAAAAGAGAAACTCTCAGAGAAATAATTAGAAAGATATTTGTTGCAAACGTTAATTGGACTATGAGCCATAAACTTGCGTGCCTGTTATTATAATTTTATCACAGAATACACTGCAGGTAGTATTATGGTTTCAGAGATACAGAAATGGACAGACAAGAATGAGCACACACTAGTCAATAGATAACAGCTAAAAGCCAAATGATAAGACAATAACCCACTTTTCTGGTGAAAGAACTCAACTGGTACGTATTCACAAGCTCCAGCACACCCTCAGGCATACAGTTGGACTGATCATTATCTCCAGAAGCCATGCACAGGATTACAAATAATTGACTTTTCCCTGTCAGATAACTTAGCTGTCACAAACAAAGTTGAATTTATAATGGAAACAAATAGTTTTAGAATCTATAATGGAACCAGAGCAAGCGATGTTTCTTGGCTTTTTGATAGACTTATGAAAATACATCACCGTTATAAGCAAGTACCCAACTTTATCTAAAAAGGGCAGATAATGGGGATGGGAAACACATAGTGTAGAAGTATAGCAACAACCTCCATCAAGACGATCCTTCTTAATGCGCTTTACATGACGGAGGCCTTCCAATGGCGCTACATGATTTAATTTCCTAACATAAATAGAAATAAAATGAACAAATATATTCTTCAATGGCTTAATTATTTTTCCAGATTAGTAGCAGAATTATGTAATAGCATACCTCACTATAGTGTTTGCGTGCTTATGTTCAATTTCAGAAACCACCACATCCACTGTATTTATAAAACAACATAAAATAAGAGGGGAGGTATAGAAATTATATAGTGAAAATCTGACACAAAATAATATCCCAAAACATATACCAGTATCCTGGAGGTGAGGAAGAACTGGAGGTTTTTCCGGAATGTGAATTATCTTCCAGCAGTCTGATGAATCTGAACCTGTTTCGTCAACACTGCAGTTCATCCTCCACTCAAATGACAATCTTGTGAACTTCTAGAATCCTAATTTACTAATAGCTTTAGCAGAAACTGAGAAGAAAGGTTAATTGTTAGTCTTGGACTGAGAAAAAAAAAACTTGAAGTTCAGATATTCTTCGTGGTTTTAGGAGTAATTGGGAGATGGGTTAACCAAAAATCCAAACTGGAAACCAGACTTGAGATAGAAATCATAATTTTCCAGTTTGATCAGTGGGTTTACCAATTTTGAGTTCGACAATTTCATCACTTGAAACATCTAATCGTGGTCTTAGGGGCCTAAAGAAATTTGGGAACGGATGGTTAACCCTATTTGAAGATTCTAATCGAAATGAACAAACTATTTTTCCTAAATTAAAAAAATGGAGGCCAGTAATAGTAATTGGAGTGTAAATGAGTCAAGTGTTGAACCAAGTAGTCCTAGGCTCGAAATTGAGTTAAAAACTCAAAGCTCGAAACATTAGCTCGAGCTCGACTTGAACAACAGCTCAGTAAACTCGAGCTCAACTAGATAGCCTACATAACATTAATAAAAATAGTACAGTAAGGGAAAAATTAAACATCAAAAGCCATAATAAATTCATAATATCCAAATATCTATCATTTTCCACTCATATTGTTTTTAAAAAAAAAGCCCAGCTTTCGCTGTAAAACAAAGCATTTTCTAAGTAACCCCATTAATTCATCGAGCATCATTTCTTTCATTAATTTTTAAAAAGAAAATGTTAGGTGCGAAACCTCACAAGTAAGAAAAAATTTACAGAAAACTCTCCCCTAACATTAAGCTGGAAAAAGGAGTGCAAGAATTACAGCGCTTTTAGAAGTTTTACAGGCATCTAAGACGTGAAAATCCCTCCATTTTCCCTTTATGTTTTTGCCAATCAAACACCTTCCATCTTTAATTAGCAATTACTTAAAAGCAAACAGAAGCCGTGTTAATGCCTTGACCGAGAGTTGGCATTGTACTTGTTTGACAAGAAATTGAATTTGAACCCAATGCCATATTTTACGACACAGAAGGTCGATAGCTGTAAGAGTAAAAAGTGCAGGGGTATTTCATACCTTGTTTGGGTAGCTTTTGAAAGCTGCGCCTCGGCCAATGGCCACTGTTCAACGACTTTTTCACCCTCCGCTTCTTGTTGCTCCCCTATCGAGGCGGTGAGCTCTGCGGCGGCCGCGTGAACTGTCAAGTTTCTTTTTTTTTTTTTTTTTTTTTTGGAGAAGAAGGATTTTGAAGATGATTTACTGGCCAATTGTTGATTTACAGAGAAGAAAATTGATTTGGGGAAGGAGACCATTAAAAAGTCTGGGCTTTTTTAATGGTTCGACACAGTTTGGGCCGATTACCCCCGTTCATGGGCCTGACTATGCCAGATCAGTCCCAAGAAGGGTAGAGACCATTTAAACCTCCATTTTGAAGAGATGCACTCCCCCGATTAATACACACCACCTAAAATCTGTATAAAATAGGTGGCACCCCCTTAATTGTCACAAATACCATTTTTACTATTTTTTCTATAAAATACCTATTTACTAACAACACCCTACCCAAACCCTAATTCATCTCTCCATTTTTCACGCTCCACCTTTGTCGCCGCCGCACACCACCCTTCGTCGGCAGCCACCGCGACGGCCTTCCTCTCCCTCTCTTCACAGGCGCGACGGCGTCCCCCACCCTCTCCCTCAGCCACAACGGCCTCTCCCTCCCTCTCCCTCAACCGCGACGACGTCCTCCTCCCTCTCCCTCGGCCGCGACGGCCTCCCTCTTCCTCGGCCGCGACGGCCTCCCTCTCCCTCTTCCTCGGCCGCGACGGCTCCCCCTCCCTCTCCCTAGGCCGCGACTACCTCCCCCTCCCTCGGCCACGACGACTCCCTCTCCAATTTTCTGCATTTTTTTTTTGCTCATCCCATCTCCGCCTCCTGGTCCAAGATGCCGGACACCCCTACCCCAAGTATGTGCATCGGTCGCCGCCGCCTATCGACCGCGATTTGTTCATGTTTTGGGCCGCACGATTTTTTAGGGTTTTCTACAGATGTAGAAACCCTTATTTTTTTATTTTTTTTTTTATATTTTTGACACTGTAATGTCGACCACATACACTTTCATCGATAAATTGTTGTCACGAGAGTGTATATGGTCAACATTACAGTGTTGGCGGCGGCGGTGCTGCAAAAATTAGATTTAGGGTTTAAAGGTGGAACTAGAGGTGAAGTTAGTAGTGGGGTGTATTTAGTAGTGTAATATTACTTAAAGGGTATTTTAGGGTTTTTACACTATTATTAAATTAATAAATTGGTTGGAGGAGTGCATCTCTCCAAAATTGAGGTGTAAATAGTCAGACCCCAAGAATACGTATCACCAGTTTAGGCCGATTTCCCTCTTTTTATAAGGGGGGCACCCAATAAATATATATATATATATATATATATATATATATATAAAGTAATAATTATAAATTTCTACGTGGAAAGTAATTAAATTGATTGAATTGGGTATATGTGTATATTTAAATACTATTACATTTTATGTAAAATTATGAATATTGTGGAGTTAAATTTATTAGTTCGGAAAAAAAATGAAAGTGTTAAATTTATATGTAATTTTTTTTGAGACGAAGGAAGTGTAAATTTATACTCCGTATGTTTTTTTTTCTAAATTTTCGGTTTGAAATTTTTTAAGTGTAAACAATTTATGAGATGGTCACTTTATATAGAGTTTTGTTTTGATTTTAATTTAACTTTCACTACTCTCAAGGAGTTGATCTAGTGGTGTAGGCTTAAAATTTAGAAGTGTGTTCATTTCTAGGTATCAGGTTCAAAATCCCGATCTTTGGACCAGATACCGAGACATAAAAAAAAATTGAACTTTCACTAACAAAAGTGTTATGAAATATTCGCACAAAGCTATTCCAATCACAAATGATAAAATAAGAACGCAATGAATTGAACAAGTAAGAACACGTGATTTACGTGGTTTGATCAAATGATCTACGTCCACGGAGAATATAAGCTCTCTTTACTAACTTTGAACAAAGTACATATTGCAAGTATTACTCATAAAGACAACTTGCTCTCTCTTGATTCAACTCACAAAGATATCTCGACTTCTCTTCTGATAAGCTTTAAAACAGATGACATCTTCAATATTGCATTAATCCTAACAATTTTCCACCTTAATGCAAGATTGTCTCCTCACAGCCCTCCTCAAGGTTGTTGTTCACTTTCCTTAGTGAACATCCCAAGTTCTAAGGTTTACCAATTTTATGCAATGGTTGAATTTATTGTTTGGTAACGCCTTAGTCAACATATGTGCTGCATTTTCTTCAGTAGCAACTTTATGAACTTCTACAAGGCCTTTTTTTAAGACATCCCTCACAAAATGAAACTTCACATCAATGTGCTTCGATCTCTTATGGAACACGTGATGCTTAGCTAGATGGATTGTACTCTAATTATCACACAGAACTAGAACACTCTTTTGGTATATGCCAAAATTTCTCAAAATGCCCTTCAACCACAATGCTTCCTTGACTACTTCAGTTAAGGCTATATACTCAGCTTCTGTTGTGGATAGGTCACCATTGATTGTAAAGTTGTTCTCCAAGTAATAGTAGTGACATACAATGAAAATCAATATTCCCAGCAAAGTCTGAATCCACAAAACCTTGCAGAGGACACTTAGGTACAAAAAACATTTCAAACAATAGACCTAACTCGTCTGATCCATTCAAATACCTTAATATCCTTTTCAAAGCCTCCCAGTGCAGCTTCCCAGGGTTTTCCATGAATATATTGACCATACTTACTACATAGGCTAGATCAGGCCTACTGCATACCATGGCATACATGAGACTCCCTACTTCATTAGTATAAGGAACAATAAGCATCTGCTTCTTCTCTATCTATGTTTGAGTAGACTACTTCACTTATAACTTGAACTGCTGACCAAAGGAAGTGCTTACAGACTTTTTTTTTTTTTATGGAAGTTAAATACCCATCCCTTTTTTCCCTCCCCATGACTCGAACCCATGACTCGAACTCAGGACCTAAGGCCTAGGTAGTGGTGCTCTAACCACTTGAGTTATCCCACTTTGTCAGTGTTTACAGAATTTGATTAATGCATAATGAACCTCCTTAAGACCTTCTGAACATAACTTTTCTAGGAAATGAACAACTTTCCAACTTTCCTATTTCTAAAGATATCCATTCCTAATATTCTTTTAACTTCACCCAAATCCTTCATCTCGAACTTGTTACTCAGCTATTCCTTCAGCTGAGTAATCCTCTTCATACTTTTGCTACCTATAAGCATATCATCTACATAGATCAGTAGATAGGTGCTCTCTAGATTATCTTGTTTATCAATATACACACATCTGTCATATCTGCTTCTTAAGAAACCAATATAAAGCATGAAATGATCAAACTTCTTATACCATTGTCTGAGACTTTGCTTAAGCCCATACAATGATTTCTTAAATAAGCATACATTACTTGCACTTTCAGGCATGACAAGCCCTTTTGGTTGGTGCATGTATATTGTTTCAACTAGATCACCATGCAAGAATGCAGTTTTGACATCTAGCTGATGTAACTCAAGATTATCTTGAGAAACTTTAGCCAAAAGTAATTGTATTGAACAATGTTTAACAACATGAGAGAATACCTCATTGAAGTCAATGCATTCCCTTTGTGTGAATCCCCTAGCTACCAACCTTGCCTTGAATCTGATGTGCTCCTTTGCACCACTAGATCCAACTTCAAACTTCTTCTTGAAGAGTCACCTACAACTGACTAACTTCTGGTTGATTGGCTTCTCTACAAGGATCCAGGTCTGGTTAAGGACTGTAATTCCTCTGGCACGGTTGTTATCCAATGCTCTTTCTCTGGACTAGTGATAGCTTCCCTATAGTTTCTTGGCTCATAATGTTCCACCTCTTCTACTGTGATCAGAGCATATGATACAAGATCAGCTTGATCAAACCTAGATGGGGGATGAATCTGCCTCCAAGGCCTATCTCTTGCAAGACTATAATTCCTTAGACCAGTTGGGTTGTCCTCCATGGTAGCATCTTCTAGATCAGCTCCTTCTACCTATTCTGGGACAACCACATCTGGGGTGATGTCTTCTAGGTTCATATCAGTTGGGTCAGCCACCTCTTCTGGTGCTACCTCAGCTGAGGGACTCTCTTTTGACTCATTTGCAATTCTCCTATCAAGGTCATTGAAATTTCCATTATGAGGATATATCATTACCTTCTCGTTGAAATCAACATCTCTGCTGATAACAAGTTTCTTATGACCTGGTTCAAGGCAACATAGTCTATAACCCTTGACACCTTTAGGATAGCCAATGAATATACATTTCAAAGCCCTTGGCTCTAGCTTATCTTGTCTTATATGGGCATAAGCTTGACATCCAAACACTTTCAGTTTTGAATAATCACCCAGCTTGCTATACCAGATCTCATCTGGTGTTTTACCTTCTAAAGCAAATGAGGGGGTTTTGTTTATCAAATAACATATAGTGCACACAGCTTCCCCCCCCCCCCCAAAAAAAATAGGTAACTTAGCATCAACTAACATACATCTGACCCGTTCTAGAATAGTCTTATTCATCCTCTCAACTAATCCATCCTGCTGTGGATTTAGAGGGACAATTCTATGTCTAGTGGCGCCCTTCTCTTTGCAAAATTCATTGAACTCAGCTGATAGATACTCAAGGCCATTATCTGTCCTTAAATGTTTTAAAGACTTGCCTCTCTTGTTCTCTATCTCAAATAGCCATTCCTTAAATTTTGTAAAGGCCTCACTCTTCTGTTTGAGAATGAACACCCAAACTTTTCTAGAATAGTCATCTATAATGGACATAAAGTACTTACATCCACCAAGAGTTTGTGTTCTTGATGACCCACACACATCTGAATGAACATAATCCACCAGCTCAGTTGTGGTGTGCTCACCCTTCTAGAATGGCTTCTTCTTGACCTTGCCAAGAACATAGAACTCACAAAACTCAAGACTCTTGAACATCTTCTAAGAGAACACCCCCTTCTTGGAGAACTCCATTAGGCCCTTCTCCCCCACATGTGCCAATCTTTTATGCCAAAGCATTGCATCATCAGTGCTCATGACTATATCAGCCGCCCTTGTGATTGTCCCCAATCAAAGAGTATAACCCATTTTTCTTCTTCCCTTGCATCACTGTTGGTCCTAGTAAGTGAGTTAAGATTGGATTACGTAAAAATTATAGAGGGGAGGGGTGAATAGACTTTTTAAAACTTTTCTAAAATGTATCAGAGTAAATTTTATTCTAGTCTGCTGATATTACTTAGTTGATCCTTAGTCTGTTGATCTTACAACCAGTTGACTAATAAACAATTTTGTTATATCTTTTAATCCAGTATGCGGATTTATGAGCCCTTTTATTTATACTCACTTATGTATATGACAATACTTTTGTTTACTTTGTAAGTAAGATGTTAAGTCGTCTACTCAGCTAATTTTGCAATCTGGTTGTTTACACGAATAACTCTTCTAAAGTAATATGAAATATGAAATACAGTAAAGTAAAACTAGGATGAAGGATTTTATAGTGGTTCAACCAATAGTCTACATCTACTCTCACAATTCCAAATTGTGAAATTCACTTCTTGTAGTTTAAAGTCCCAAGTCTAAGACTTCGATCTTGTCAGCACACCTCCTTATGTAGCTTCGATCCACTTGTTAGTAAGAACAAACACTTGTACAAAGAACTTTCCAACTATAAAAATCTAACAATGAATTCTATGAATTCTCTTCAATACTTCAATAACTCTGTTATTGAACTCTGCTTGCGCTTCTTCTTGATCTTCTTTGAATGTTATAAACTCTACGAGTAATTCTTCAGCCTTTCAATGCTTGAGTAATCAGAATTTCATTAGTTCACTACGTGAAGATCTTCTTCTATTTATAGACATTAATTCCTCAAGGTAACCGTTGAAAATAACTAGCCTTTCTTGGAACTAACTTTTAACCGCTTGTAACCGTTTTAGTTTATCCTTAAGTAACTTCCTTATTTAGTTATTCTGTTATAACTTCTCATTTTCAGTTATAACTAACTTCCATTTTTATCTTTATCCTTTAAGTCCGACTTCCTTTTCCGTACTTAGAATATTTTAGTTAATCTTCTACTTAGCTGATCTTTTGATGTCTTCTGTTTTCCTTAGTCAGCTATGTCTTCTGCTCTTGTCTGGTCTGCTTGTCTTCAACCTGCTCTTCTGCTTCCATGTCTTCTTATCCATCCCGAGCTAGACTATCTATCCATTACTTTAAGCTTATTTTAGCTTAGTTAACCTAGACTAGTTTACTACATATAAACTATCTATACATGTCAGTTTATAACCTACCAGATGACTTCATAAGATGACTATTTAACTAGTTCAGATGACTTAATCATTCAAGTTGCTTTTTGGCCATCAAAAGTTATCTTTTATTCATCATTTTGGACTTTGTATGATTTATATCCCAACAATCACTATCTTATCAACTCTGGTAACCAGTAGACAACCACATTCTATCCTGAATTCATAACCCAAAGTGTTCAGTGTGCCAAGAGATATTAGGTTTCTCTTCAAATCTGGAACAAATCTGACATTGGTCAGGATCACATGTCTTCAATTGAACATCTTCACCCTCACAGTACTAATGCCCATAACAATACATCTCTCATCATTTCCAAGCAGCACTGAACCACCATCAATCATCTCTAGGTTTTGGATCCAAAATTTGGTGGGACACATATGAAATGAACATCCAGAATCTAGTACCCACTCATTGTACAACTTACTTTCTGTTATGCTCATAACTTCTGCACTTTCATATCCATTTGCCACAAGTACATCATCTTTGGGAGCTTCAGTAGCCTTCTTCATATCTGGACAAACTTTGATGCAATGTCTTTCCTTATGGCATTTATAACAAACCTTATTGCCCATAAATTTCCATTTTGCTTTATCAGCTGGTTTGACACGACTCTTCTTGCCTTGCCCTTTCTTATCATTCTTAAATTTAATATTCAGACCTTCCCCATGGTTCTTGGCCTTCTTGGTAAAGTTTGCCACATGCAGACTCTTGGTTTTCAGAATAGATAAGATATCTTTGTACTTGGCTTTACCTTTTTTGGTAATCAGTAGAGTATCTTTGAAACTGTCATATGAAGGTGGTAAGGCTTCTAGGAGTATAAAAGACTTCTCATGATCTTCTAATGTAACTCCCACATTCTCAAGATCATCCACAGCTTGCATGAACTCAATTAATTGCTCATCAAGGGTTTTCTTATTGGACCTCTTGTAGTTTGTGAGCTTCCTCTTCATAAACATTTGATTTTACAAAGATTGTGTCAAATACAGATCATCCAGTGTCACAAACACAACAACTGCATCATTTTCCTTGATCACCTCTCTGAAAACGTTGTCACCTAAGCTCAGAACGACAATATTGTAAGCTTTCTCCATAATCTCTTCTTTCTTGGCCTTGTCTGCCTCCGATGCAGCAGGGTCAAGAGGAACTAGGACATCCTTTAGCCCATTGTGTGACAAGAGTGCCTTCATCTTAGCTTTCCATAAACCAAAATCATTTTTACCTGTAAATTTCTCTACTTCCAACTTCACAAAACCCATTCTTGATTCTTGCCTTTATCTTCGGTTCCCACAGACGACACCAATTATTATGAAATATTCACACAAAGCTATTCCAATCACAAATGATAAAACAAGACAAACAAAAACGCAATGAATTGAACAAGTAAGAACACGGGTTTTACGTGGTTCGATCAAATGATCTACGTCCACGGAGGATAGAGGCTCTCTTTATAAACTTTGAACAAAGTACAAATTACAAGTATTACTCACAAAGACAACTTGCTCTCTCCTGATTCAACTCACAAAGATATCTCGATTCACTTAGATTCGATAAACTCTAATCTATGCACTTGAAACTGTCACTAACTAACTTAACATAAATAACCGCTAGAAACTAACTCTGGAATAACTGAATCAGCAGACTTGGACTCCAACACAGCTGATAGCCTGATACTGATCAGACGACTTACACTCGGTAGAGTTGTCCTCACTCTATTAGATGAGTTGATCCTAATCAGATGACTAAACCTTATCAGCTGAGTTGACCTCATTCAACTGCCCAGACCCAAACCAGACGACTACGACTTCTCTTCTGATAAGCATTAGAACAGATGACATCTTCAATATTGCATTGATCATAACAAAAAGATTAATCTCTCGAATTAATCGATCATTGAAACCACCGAGACATAAAAAAAATAACTTTCACTAACAAACACTGAGATTAATCTCTTAAATTAATCGACCATTGAAATCAATAAAACACCGAGATTAATCTCTCAAATTAATCGAACAATTGAAGCCAATATTGAAACATCATAGTTACGAATCTATCTTACTATAGGCACATTTAGGGAAACTTTTTACTTATTTTCCGAAAAAAGGAAAAAAATCGCACAATTTGGCCATTATTGGTGGTTATTGTAGAATAATTAATTTTTAGAGGTGGAAGCGAATAATTAACAAATCTTTACTTCCATCTCATTCAGATTCTCGCGCAATTCCGAGACGAGACCTATATAAAAATTCGCACAAAATCAGTGAAATAGGAAGCCATTAATTCTTGAATTGAGCTTGAATCCCTACCATGCCAGGTGGAAACCCTCCCAAACCCCCTGTCAATTCCTTCTCCGCCCAATCCCACCACCGCAAAACCCGCTGGGAATCCTCCGCCTCCGCCGCCCATCACAAACCCACCGCCACCCCTAGATCCAAACCGTCGCCCCACTCTACAGCAACTCCTCCGAATAACATAGATCCTAACAAACAACCTCCTGCCACAAAGCCCAACCCCAGGCCCGAGAACCCATCTCCGCGGCCCGACAATCCGAACGCCCGGCCCGGGCCGAGTCACGCTTTTCCTTTCAACGATCCACCTCCTCCCCCAGCTTATGGATTCCACATGCTAGATCGCCGGAGTATAGTATTAGCAGATGGCTCCGTGCGGTCTTACTTCGCTTTGCCACCAGATTACGAGAAATTCACTCAAATGATACGGCCCACTTTCCGGCCCGGATTCCTTGGCCATCATGAGTTCGGGCTTGAGAGGCCCCCTTTCCCAATGAGCCCCGATTTTCTTGGGCCCGATGGTAGGCCCCGAAATATGGCAGCGGAGAGTTCGCTCAAACGAAAGTTTGGGGAAGATGAAAGGGGAGGGAGGGATGATGGATTTGAGAGGCAAAGGCAACAACTTTTGCAGTATGGAAATGCAAATGGACCTGGGCCCGGGCCAAGTGTAGGGTATAATATGGGGAGAGGGGAGGAATTGAGAGCCCCTAAGAGCATGAGATATGCAGAGGGAGGTTCTAGCAAACTTAAACATAATGAGGTCGATCAAAATGCATTAAAGAAAGCATTTCTGCATTTTGTTAAGTTGGTTTTTGAGTCTGCAAATCAGAAAAAGAGCTATTTGGCCAATAAGAAACAAGGTCCTCTGCCATGCCTTGCCTGTGGCAGGTCTGATAATGTTTTATGGTTTCGATTTTTCTTTTCAGATATCTTTTTTATGTCTATGGTTGTTTATGATGGTAAATGTTCTATGTTGACTTGTGTTGATCTAGTATGTGGTATGTGTGCATGTAATTTGTTTGATCACCAGAAAGTAATGAGATTATGGAGTGTAACTTGTAGGTCGGTATGTTTGTAGCATTAGTGAAGTGGTGAAGGAGCTACTTTACATGCAAACATGTCTTGCTAGTTCTTAGTTACAAATTTTATCAGGAATATCTGTTTTTAGGTATTCCTTTCATGCTTAATTTCCGAAATTGCTAATTTTCTATGGTAGGAAAGGTTTTTAATGTTGAAAAGTAAAACTCAAAAGTAAGATGATTCTTGCTTCTTTGTTGCTTACTTAGATAACCTCATTTCGTATTCAAGATGCACAATATGAAGGGAACGCTGTATTATTGACTCTGCACCATGGTGTGGCTTTAGTGTTATTAACTTGGTTAGTATCAATTGATATTACTGATAAAATGTTGTTAAAGTGCGTGCCTAAATGGTATTAGTGGTGGGTATAGTTGAAAGCATAAACCCACCTCAACTTGATAAATCAGTTTCTGTGGTCATTTTACCAGATTTGAAACGGCATCAAGGTAGAGTATATCTCTGAGCTTTATTTAATAGTTAGTCACTTTTGGCTTATTTTTTTCAAGTTTATCTCCTCTTTTTTTTTTTTTTTCTAAGGTCCAAGGGCATACTGCAGCATTAATATATAAAGCAGCATTCCCTTTTATAGTTCAACCTCAGAAATGATAACTGATGGTGTATTACTACACCCTATGGGGATGTCTGAAACTGCTTTATGTTTTATTTCACTGTTATCATAGCGTAAAATACTTTCAAAGTATTACTTTTGCAATTTCCATAATTAGCTTCTTTTTTATCCTTCAAATGTTAGGCAAGACATCCTCCGATCATGCTTTTAATTGAGTTTTGATTCAGATATTAGGATTGTTAGGACTTGTGTGCTGGATCTTGTAGCAAGTTCCACACATATATACTTTTGGTAACTCATGATTGTTAGGACTTTAGAACTGCAAAATACTTTTACTCTTACATCATAAATGCTAAATGCATTGTCCTTTTTATCCTCCAAGTTGATGAGCCAACTTATACATTATGGTGGACAGTCTTACTCTACAGATTTGTTTGATTCATTTGTGTGCAATCAGGAAGTCCTAAACTAATTGTCGTGTGGGACATCTTTGTTTGATTCATTTGTGTGCAATCAGGAAGTCCTAAACTAATTGTCGTGTGGGACATCTTTGTTTGTTCTTAGTGCTTTAATCTCCCACACGACAATTAGTTTATCCATCTCTTTTGCAGCAGTGGAGTTGCTAAATTTTATTTCTTTGTATTTGTTAATATGCTACTTTGAACTTTTTTCTTTGCATTGGTGGTGTTGATGCAGTAATGCTATTGAAATCTTAGTCTTTCCTGGTGTTACTTTTGTGTTATTGTATACGTTTGGTTTGTAAGATAGGACTCCTTAGTATGTGCTTAAATCTCAGACCCTATTAATGCATGAGTTTGAGAAAGTCATTGTGTATTATCTCCCTATTTATTGCAGATACTCATACAATAAAGCTATTCCCTGGTCTTATATTTATGTTTTCGTATGCTTTGGCTTCGAAAGATAGGACTCCTCATAATGTGCTCAGATCTCACACCATATTCATGTCATTATGAAAATTATTCCAAATATGCCCTTTTTGCCTCCACCACACTTCGAGGAAGTGTTTTTTTTTGCAGCTGCTGATGTCTCGTGCATATATTTATGGCAGATTCTCATAGGTTTCATAGTATTTTTTGTCTTCCAAATCACAATCCATATCCCTCCATTGTCACCATTCTCCAATACCTCTTCATAGATCATACTGAAAGTCTATCTTTCTCTTTCTCCCTCCCCTCACCGTTGTCCACTGTTCCAAAGTTAACCTGTGTGCATATATTACACAGAGAGAGACTTCTTCTATCTCCAATGCTAACCTCTGTGTGTATATATGAATAATTTTGTTTTAGCGTTAGGGGCTAATTTAGCTTTGATAACTTCCAAAACTCATACTGTTATTACTAAATTAATAATTATATTTCTTTACTGGTAAGGTTGTTTTATTTTTCAAATACCTTGTTTGTGGATTGGATGAAGGCATCAAGCTCATTTTTACTGCTTGAAGACACATTTTATTGCTGAGTTTGAATATACCATGAAAGCCTAACTCCTCACAATTAGAATATTGGCTTTGTTTTTGTTGATACGGGTGGTCTTATGACTGGAGATGCAAAAATAAATATCCATATCTGAATTGAATAGTTGGTGTCATCTACTTAGAAATATTTCTTTGGTTGTTCTGACATATCTGTCTAGTCTCTTGCTTGATTAGTTGGTTTACTGTAAACTGTGTGTATAAGAATTCAAACACAATTCAAATTCCCCAGCCAAATGCAAACAGTGCTGTATTTAGGGGGTGTTTGCAAACCCAATAAAATTGAGGAGAATCACTTATTTTCAAAAGCTCCTTCTCACAGCTTTTGAAAATAAGTGACTCTAGAAGCTGTTTTTTAAGTTTGCAAACACACCCTTGCCATCCTATTATCTTTTTATTGTGGAAAACTTGAGTCGGTGTCTGAGACTAGTGCACGGTTTTGACATGAAAATACAGGTCTTCGAAAGATTTTCAAGACGCACATAGTCTTATTATGCATGCGTACAACTCAGACAAAGCTGACCAACTTGTGGATCACCTGGCCTTTCATAAGGCTTTGTGCATTTTGATGGGCTGGAACTATTTGATGCCTCCTGATAACTCAAAAGCCTATCAGAATCTTTCTGTTGATGAAGCAGAAGCAACCCTCGATGATCTGATTGTATGGCCACCTACTGTTTTAATCCTTAATACCGTCACAGGAAAAGGTAAAGACGGGCGTATGGAAGGTTTAGGAAACAGAGCAATGGATAGTTCTCTTAGAGGTATCGCACAACCCCATTCTTTTAATGAGATCTTCTTTCAAGTTCTTTGTCATCTCATGTAGCTGCATCAATAGTGGGTTTGTGTAGTTTATAGCATCCATATGCTCAAATTTATCATTATCTTTCTTGTTTAATTTATTGTCTAGTATAACTTTTACATGGATAACTGTAGCTGTTGGCCTCTGTGAACTTGAATCCATGATCTTTGGATTATAATATGATGAGAGAGATACGAAGCGTCGATATTTTAGTAAATTCAAATATGCTGGAATTAGATATCTTGTGTTAGATTACGGGTGTATTCTATCTACACCAGTTTGAGTGGATACTATAGTCTATACTCTAGTAATTATTTAGGTCCTAGAGCTCATATGTGGATGGCATTTTACATCAGATTCAATATTTTATTAGTGATTAGCCACTTATTAGAAACTAGAATAATTAAAAGATTTTGGGTGATAGTTGTTGCTCGTAATCTTAATAGTAAATTCTAATTAACTACAGTGAAAAGCATATGACATCAAGGGAACCTCGAGATGCTCTTACATCTAATTGTTTTGTATTGCATTTACTCTAGTATCTTGCAAGCTTTTGGTTGGCTAACATGCATTTTTTACGGGGGAATGGGTTGGTGAAATGAGCTTGACTTCCGTCCTTGATTTTGTTGAAATCTTACTCAGCTTATATAGGCACTGAAATATTCTATTTCTATTCTCTCTCTCTCTCTCTAGGTGTGAGGTCTTGAAGAAATGTCTTTAGGTTTGATTTTAAGCATTAAAATTGATTTGAAAAATGAATTAAAGCCCTCTTCTTTCAAAGATGTTGGGTTTCTAGTATTGTACGTGTGGTAAGGACCAAGCCTATGCCTTGGCTTGCACATCTTCCTTTTTGCCAGTTTTTTCTTTTTGACCTGCTGGGCTGATTGCAACTGTGTAACCAATTGTTCATGCAATGTCCGGTACCTGTAATAACTTGCAGTTTGTAGAGATAGAATAAATAGAGCTAATGGTGATATATATATTATGATGGGGGACCATTGGAAGAGAGATATAGTAAATTTAGATTAGCAGTGATATTACTAACGTTTTTAATTATAACAAATCAACTGACATTGCAACAGTAAACATACTGTTTCCATTGTTGAAGGCCTATCTTGATGAGTATCCGCATTTTTTTTTTTTTTTGTGGATTATCATATTTCTATCCTCTTCTATGGAAATGATTAAAAAAGCTAGTCCAAGTTTCTGATTGTGTTCATTTACTAGTTTTGGATGTTGATCTAGCATTTTTCTTCTCTTCCTGGTATATTGTATGCATTTTATCAACTTGGTAGTATGTTTCGGTTGATGAAAGGAAGCAGGGATGTTTCCAGTTGCTTGGTTTAGAATTGCGTAATCTGTCTCTTACAGTTTTTGCTGCTACAGAGATGAAATTAGTCATTGAATTCCTAATTATGCTGGATTTCTTTTAGGGAAAATAATTTTTTAGTCCTGTAAGTTACCCTTCTTTCGACCTTAGTCCTGTCAACTTTCACGACTTGAAAATAGTCTTGTATCTTTAAATTTTTCAACCTTTTGGTCCAGTGATCAGCTGTAAGAGGCAAAACATTTGGTTGACTAATCAAACTTTCTTACGTTGACAAACAAGACTGCCACGCCAACGTCAACTGGATGTTTCACCTCCTACGGCCAGTCACCGGACCAATTTTTTTTTAAAAATGGAAATTTATAAGTCCATTTTTAATTCGTGAAAATAAAAAATAGGGACAACTTACCAGACTAAAAAAAACAAAAATCCATATTTTCTTTTATAACTGTTCATGCTCCTTATCTTAAAATTGAATTGTGATATAAAAATATCAGGATCCTTATTCCATCTTCTTGTGTGAATCCTGCCTTATAGAACTTGGGTTCGCGACTGGGAAGTCGGTGTCCATGTATGCAAGAGAAGGTCATTTGGGCATTCATGTGGTGAAGTTCTCGGGTGATGCATCGGGCTTAAACGATGCTCTGAAGATGTCTGATTATTTCGGCAGAGAGAAGCGTGGCCGAAAGGATTGGGCCCGCGTGCAACCCTCCTCACCCGGTAAGGACGACGAGAAAAATCCCAACCTTGTAAAATTGGATCCCAAGACCGGGGATAAAGCACGTGTGCTTTACGGGCATCTGGCAACTGCGGGTGATTTAGAGAAGATCACTTTTGAGGTCAAGAAAAAGGTCTCAATTGTGAGCTTAAGGGAATTTAAGCAGTCCAGATAAGTAATAATGTCTGGCTCTTGTGTTTAATGAATGGAAATCTTGTCTTGATAGGAAGCAAGATTGTTTGTGATCAGATTAACTGAGTGATCCCTTTCTTCTTCACAAGGAAGTTAGTGGTACCCTGTGATAAATGTTTTTTTTTTTTTTTTTAAATTTAATGATTTGGTGCAAATTTGAAGTTATTCGTGTCAACAGGTTTGAGTGATTATTATTTTGAGTTTATTATCAGAGTATTTAGTTTCAAGTCAAGTTATAAGTACTATGTTTGTGAGCAGGTATTATGGTTAATAGCCAAGAATAAGTTTTTGTTTTTTACAAGGAATTTTAGTGCAATATTGAAATATATTTTAAGGCCAAGCATCACCATGAACAAACAAGTGCGATTGTTTCGGGGTTTATATGAGTTTAAGCAATACTTTTTTAAATTCTTGAATTTAGAATTTTAATCTCTAAAAAAAAATGTATTGCTTAAATTTATTGAAAAAAACGTGTATGTCTCTTTTTGTAGGGTAATGTTTTGTGAAGATGATGTTTTTATTTGTTTTTCTGATACTTTTTAGGGGTTAAAACAAAAAATTATTTAGGTATTTCTATGATAAGGCAGGTTTCGCTCTGTTTTATAACAAACAATCTTCTAAATACTATTGGATCGTTGATCCAACACATAAATTTTATTTTATATTGCATTAAGACGTTTATTCTATGCATTATACAATCGCACTGCGTCGCCCTACTAATAAATTAAATAAATATTTATAAAATGACGTATATATTCTTTTATTAATTTTTTAATTGAAACACTTTTAACCTAATTAAAATTATAGATGTAATATACTACTACCCCTTGACCTTGGTCATCAACATCAATTTGTTCATTTCAAGATCAGGAATAATTTGTAGTGCACCGATCGTAGACATTTTGGCCGTCGGCAACAAATGCGCGGTCATCGCTTTAACAAGCCCAAACGAATACTAGAAATTCCACAAATCAGATCATTAACATCCTTACAAATCAAAATCGGCAAAGAAAATGACTTTTGCAAATCTGGTTTCCCATCCTTCGTTTTTTGAATTACCAATTTTCTTGGGGTTGTGGGATTCGCGATTCAAAATTGCGCCCAAGACCCCTTAAACTCAGATCGCCTAAAATTGATAATATCATTTTCTAGGTTGTGCCACTATTTGGGTATTGGCCGGTTCTGCCCATGAATTTCAGATAGCAGCACTGCTTTTTCTTGATGTCAAAAAGACAATGTACATAGTGGGACTGTGGGGTGAGATCCATAAGTTTTCTCCAATTATGAATAAAAATTGAGATTTTTTTTTTCAATTGAATGATCTGACAAAAAATTTTGATTGGGAAGAAACTATGTTTAATTAAAAAGATGATTAATCATTTTAGTTCATTGATTTTCGAATTATCAAAAAATAAGAAAATGTTAAGTTTGCAAATTTGTATGTATTTTTTTTAAAATTACAAAAATGGCATTTCGATAATTTTATATAATATTTTACAAAAAATAAAAAAATCTATTTAATGGCGAAGGGCGATCGCCATGACAAAGTTAGATGCCGTGTCAATTTTTTATTGAACGCTTGTTATAAGGTGGACGAACCCCCTATCTCACTATAGAAACCCCAAATTATCTTGTTCTTTTCTTTTTAATATCTGCCTTTTATTTGCCAAAAATTATCTTGTTCTAAGTGAACACTATATGGTTCACACAAAAAAAATTGCAATAATAAAACAAGAAAAAATATCTAAATGGGTACGTACGTATGTAGAAAATGATAGGCCATGTCAGACAAATAGCGAAAATACTTTGTGACAGCAAAGAAACTGATTATGTATTGACGAAAATATATTTTGAAAAAATGGACAGTTCCGTTTCATACTTATATTTCTCATTTGTCTATTTTGAGGACTTTTCATTTTTTTTAATACTCCACCATTCATTATTTCTCTATTCTAATAATTCAGAAATAGAATTTTACCAGAAATCTCAATAGTAAGAAGTACTGATGATGACTTTCCCAACATAAACCTCAAAAATAGAATTTTACCAGAAATTTCACTTGTAAGAAGAATTGGCGATTACTTTTGAATCTGTGATCTTATACCTATGTTAGATTGTTGTAACAACTTGAACAACAATTAATTGACTTGTACATTAGTGTGCACGATCAACACCATGTACATGAAACCAACTCAAAAATAAATAAAAAGTTTAGAATAATATCTAGCATATTTTGGTGATCATATTCCTGTTTTATTATATGGTGTGTTTTAGTATCTAAAATTTAAATATATGAATAGTTGATTATACAATTTTTTTTAAAATAATATAAGTAGAAAGTAAACTACAAAACGTATACGAAAGAAATGTGAATTCCTTACCAACAAGGCAAGGCTACCCTTTGGACCGACGAAACGACACTATATTAATTGCCATTTCTCTTACGCTAAAATTTTTCTTCTTTTTGGACTCTACTTATGAAAGTCTTCAAAAGATTCCTGCGTATATACATAAAATAAAAAATAAAAAAATTGTATGTTCAATAATATTAACATTTTTAATTATACAAAACTAATCCCACATAAAAGTTCAAAGGAAACTGTATAATTACAAACTTGTGGTTCAAAATTTATAAATTCTTAGTCATTGTTGTATGTCATTTTCCACTTTTTTTTAAATTTTTTTTTATTTTATCGAGCTGTAATTATCAATTTTTTTTTTAATGATTTATCCATTAAAAGGAAAAAAAAAAACTCATTGTAAGTTTGTTGAAAATTCGGTAATATTTTTTAGTAAATAAAATAATACTATTAACTATTAAATGAGATAAAATATAGCTTATGGAATTCTTTTAGGTAATAAATTAAGATAATAAAATATTAGAATAATAAGGTAGAGTAATAAAGTAATGATAGTGGGATAAATAAATACTGTATTTTTTTTTGAAGCATTAGTATTTTTTAAAGAAGAGTTTGACAAGAGAGACCTAAAATAGTTTTGTATCTGGGCAAAAGTTCAGGGAACATTCATTGGATAATAAAAAGAATAATTTTAGATATTTTAATTGGGCTTAATACTCCTAATCGTGATTAACGTGCCAGCCTTGTGAATATGATTACAAGTCTCGTTGGAAAGTCCACAAATTGACTAATTTTACTATAAATATAGGAGTGCATTAATTCTACAAGATATCATCTGATTTTTTCTCGTTATCTCAAAGGCCCCACTGAAAGTGAAAGGTGATTATGCTCTACTTGTGTTTTAATCTTTATGGTGATTTGCAGCGTTAGTCTATATGTTATTCATCTCTATTTGAATCTGATTGCCATCAAACTTTTGATTTATTTGGGCTAAATTTTGCGGAAAAGCATAAGGAGAAGTTGATCAATTGATTTTGTTCTTTTTTGGCTCTGGATTTGTTGAGGAATGGATAATTTGTTGTGTATTGAAAAGGATCCTTTTATTTTTTCGATGAATCTACCTGCTGTAACATTGGGGAAGCTCTGTTTGATTTCATAAGGTAAAAATGAAGAGAGAGAGAGAGAGAGAGAGAGAGAAAGGTGTTTTGGACTTTTCTTTTGGTACGATGGATCGATTTCACTATTGATGATAAAGTATCTGCTGTGTATATTAAGAAGTTGAAGAACAGTTTTATTGACTTAGGCTCTTGTTCTTCGCAGGATTAAAACACAAATATGGCTGAGGATAATACTGGAATAGCAAAGGATGTTACTGAAGTAAGTGTTTGCAAATTGATTGAATCTAGAGTAGATTTGTTTGTTTTTTATTCTTCTCAGCCAACATATTTGGGTTAATAATTGTTTGATCTTTTGTTGTAGTTGATTGGTAATACTCCGCTTGTGTACTTGAACAATATTGTTGATGGTTGTGTTGCCCGTGTTGCCGCCAAGCTTGAATCCATGGAGCCATGCTCTAGTGTCAAGGATAGGTATTTCATTCATTTCGTAAGGAACAATCACACACGCGTATGTGTGTGTGTTCTAGTGTCAAGGATAGGCATTTCATTGATCTCATAAGGAAAAATCAATACACGCATATATATATGTGTGTGTGTTCTATTGTCAATGATAGGCATTTCATTGATTTCATAAGGAACAATCAATGCATACACATTTATGTGTGTGTTTGTGTGAGTTCTAGTGTCAATCCATACATATATGTGTGTGTTTGTGCTTCATTTATACCGATTGAAGCACACTATTAATGTTATAATAATATAAAAAATTTATGTTCTTCCTACAGAATTGGTTATAGTATGATTACAGATGCTGAAGCACAAGGTCTTATTACACCTGGACAGGTAGATTAACTTATATTTCAACAGCTTCTGTAGTTAGGCTATAAATTTATTTACTTATTGGGGTATTGATAAATTGTTGCTACTATATTTCTTAAATTTCTGACGTGTAATATTGCTCTATTTTTGCAATTTGTTCTCAAGAGTGTACTCATTGAGCCTACAAGTGGTAATACCGGTATAGGCTTGGCCTTCATGGCAGCAGCCAAAGGATACAAGCTCATCATAACCATGCCTTCTTCTATGAGTCTCGAACGCAGAATTATTCTCCTTGCTTTTGGTGCTCAGTTGGTGCTCACAGATCCCGCTAAGGGAATGAAAGGTGCTGTTGCGAAGGCTGAAGAGATACGGGATAAGACCCCCAATTCTTACATTCTTCAGCAATTTGAAAACCCCGCCAACCCAAAGGTATTTCATCTTTATAGTTTCTATATTTGAAGATTGATATCCAGTATATATAGTTTGATAGTATTGCCAATGGAGAAAATCGATTAAATTATGCAATTATCTTCTAGATACACTATGAAACAACTGGACCTGAGCTATGGAAAGGAACAAATGGAAAAATTGATGCATTCGTCTCTGGAATTGGTACGGGAGGCACCATTTCTGGTGCAGGAAAGTTTCTCAAGGAAAAGAACCCTGACGTAAAGGTTAGCTCATCATCTCAATTAGATGATATTTTGGTTATATACTACAGCATTGTAATTTCTAATTGTTTGATTGTTATATTTTTCGTACTATTTCGTGTTTAGCTGTACGGTGTGGAACCAGTTGAAAGCCCTATTCTCTCTGGAGGAAAGCCTGGTAAGTTCTGTTTATTTTGTTCTGGATGAAGTGAATTAATTGACAAAATGCATGTATGTTGCTGATAAAAGAGTGTCGTTGAGCTTCAATTTGTAAAAATATGCAATCTTGTTTTGATTTGCTTCAGCGTATACAATCTTGATTTGATATAGTTAAAGGGTGGGCTTAAAAGAGGTTGATACTGAACAAATCTTAAGCTGAAAGTCGAGGCCTAAATTTATGTTCTGGCTGATTGTGAATGTACCTTAAATTTAAAAGAGGTTGAGGACAAATGTTTATCCAACTATTCAAGCTGGTATAACTATACCTCTACATTCTGATTAATGATCTTTTTGTAATGCTCAAGGTCCACATAAAATTCAAGGAATTGGTGCCGGTTTCATTCCTGGTGTTTTGGATGTTAATCTCGTTGATGAAGTAATTCAAGTAAGATTTGATGTTACTTTTTTTTTCCCTATAAAAACTGCATTTTCTGAACCTCCATTCAATTCTTGTTAAGCTTTAGGTGCAATACATTATTGAGAGTTTCTGATGATGGATATTTTGCAGGTTTCAAGTGATGAAGCCATTGAGACTGCAAAGCTTCTAGCACTGAAAGAGGGTTTGCTTGTAAGTTATACAACCTATAGTCCCGTCTGGTGCAAAACTTTCGTTGATTCTAGATTTAGGGGAGAAAATTTCATATTATAATATCATGGTGCAGGTGGGAATCTCATCTGGTGCTGCTGCTGCAGCTGCAATCACGATTGCTAAACGCCCTGAAAATGCTGGAAAACTCATCGTTGTAAGTCTTTCGCGTTTATATTGTGTTAATTCACCGAAATTCATTTTGTAATTGGACTAGATTAGTCCAAATAATACACAGAATTGTCCACATAAAGACTAAAAAATGCAGACAAATCGTAGTAGTTACGTAGTTTTTAATGGTTGTCGTTCCATAATCTTTCGATCGCAGGTTATATTCCCGAGCTTTGGGGAGCGGTACCTCTCGTCTGTGCTCTTTGAATCAGTCAGAAAGCAGGCTGAGAATCTGGTTGTTGAGCAGTGATTAATTAAGGAATGGTAAATTGAATAAGGCCAAGAAGTTCGTTTCTCTGGTTACATATTTGAATTACTGGAAATTAATTACTTGTTTCATTTTGTTGTTTCATGTAATGTTGCCTTCCCTTTTGTTTGTGTATTTTTCAAACTTTGAACTCCATTTGTACCATCTTGTTGTCCAATCACTTTTGTTGCTTTAGACGTTTGTACGTTACACTGTGGGCGTGGTACGTTATATCTGCATTTTTTTAATACAGGAAATGCCATTTTCTGGGTTAAAAAAAGAAAACATAAAAAATAAAAAAGGAATAGATTATACTCCGCCATGGATCAACATTCACCGGCGACAACTAGATAAAGTTCACATACACCATGGTCCACACGTTCACCAGAATCACCGCCGACAAAAATTCTTTGTCGCAATATCAATGTTAAATCACCATCTAATTAGTTAGACAAGTAGGGCATATTAAATGTTAAAAATATCGAATATTACAAAATTATTAATGAAATACTCCCTGACGTTTTGATCTTCCGTTTTACAATTGAATTTTCAATGTATATTTATTCATTTTTTCCTAATTTGTCCTTAAAATAATTTAAATATTCAGATAAATGTGTGTTATTTTAATAAAACAGGTCAACATTTATTTAGGGTATATAGAGAAATTAATTATTTTTTTAATATGGGTGATTGATAAAAAAAAGACATATTTTAAATAGAAGGAGGTAGTTTTAATATTAATTTAAAACCGAATTTTAAATTTTAAAAATTACATTACCGAACACTCATTGCAATACTATTCTAATCTCTCTCCCTTGAAGCACAAAATTAGATTTTACTAAAATTACAAATTACTAGGGCTTTGTACTAAATGACT
The DNA here is from genome assembly GCA_963675135.1 of Galeopsis tetrahit. NCBI lineage: Eukaryota > Viridiplantae > Streptophyta > Magnoliopsida > Lamiales > Lamiaceae > Galeopsis > Galeopsis tetrahit. The sequence goes on from OY776128.1 coordinate 56,936,296, forward strand.
AGAGGTACCAATTTCGGACATGACACGAAAATACAATTTGTGAGTTAGTGTTTGCAATTATCGTTTCAACACAATAGCAATATAACAAATTTCGTGTGTTGTGTTTATGTCAGATTCGTGTCAACCTGATAAGAACGATAAAATTAATAGATAATACATTACATATCTCGTTAACAACTTGTTACTTATTGACCTGATATTGCACGACGATAACGATACGTATTCGATAATAACACGATATTTTTTTATTTTAATAAATATTCTCATTTTTATACAACTTTAAATTTATTTATTTACTTATCGCAGTCCTATCACGTTGATAAAAAAAAAAAAAATATAAAGTGTTATTGTGTTGTGTCAATACGAAAAAATAATGTGTTAGTGTTTGACCTTATCGTGTCAACACAAAAAATGACCTTAGAAATGAAAGACTCCCCTCTTATCTCTTATAGTAATGGTTTGATTATGTGTTTGTGATTAATTGTATGTTCTTATGTGCTTTTTGTGTCGAGAAAATGAAAGATGACGGCAAAATATGAGTTTTATTGGACCATTTCATTGTTGTCTGGCCTACAACGTGGTCCCCGAACACTATGCTCCTCACTTTATTTTTTTTTATGCTCTCATTCTATTTATATCTTCAAAATTATGGGGTACGGTGTGAGATTAATATTTAAATAATAAACTAATTTTGTAATTGTATAAAGAAAGTTGAAAATAAACAAGAAATTGTTAAAAAAAAGTTTGATACAGAATATTCTATCCCAGATGTGAGAGGAAGAGAGAGAGAGAGAGAGAGAGTTTGCAAGATTTGTAGTTTATGGTAAAGTAGTGTATGTTGAAGTTGTGGAGCATTTTGGAAGGCTCTAAAAAAACAGAGGTGGGTATGGCTGAGGAAAAATATAGTGAAATAGCAAAGGATGTTACTCAAGTAAGTCTGTCCATCTTTGAAAATTTATTATATATTTGGAACTTAACTACGTACTAATTCCTCATTGATAATTGTAGTTGATTGGTAATACTCCATTGGTTTACTTGAACAATGTTGTTGATGGTTGCGTTGGCCGAGTCGCCGCGAAGCTGGAGTCCATGGAACCATGCTGTAGTGTCAAGGATAGGTATTTCACAACTTTGTTGTCATATGGAGTATTATTCAATTGCAGTTTTGATGAAAGTAATTGTACTGCTGTGCTGCAGGATTGCGTATAGTATGATTACAAGTGCTGAAGAACAGGGCCTTATAAAACCTGGAGAGGTAGATTATTACAGTATATTTAATGAATTATTATTAGTATTACAAAACTTGGGTATAATTACTCCAATATTTAATGATTTGTGTTGTTGATGAAGAGTGTCCTGATTGAGCATTCGAGTGGTAATACTGGTATAGGGCTGGCATTCGTAGCAGCCATACGAGGGTACAAGCTCATCATTGTGATGCCTGCTTCCATGAGTTTTGAACGCAGAGTTGTTCTCCTTGCTTTTGGAGCTCAATTGGTGCTCAGTGATCCTGCTAAGGGGTTTCAAGGTGCTGCCCAAAAAGCCCAAGAAATATGCGATAAGACGCCCAATTCTTACATCCTTCAGCAAGCCGAAAACCCCGCCAATCCAAGGGTAATTCTTTTATAACTACTACTCATTCTCTCTCTCCATATCATCACAATTAGAGGCACTTTACAACTTCTGAAAGGTAAATAAATCACCGCGTCTGGACGGGCGGGCGGAATGGATGAGCAAAAGGCCCATTCACGGCAGCCTTAGCTTCTTTCTCCGGGCGGAGCGACGACGACGTTAGTTAGGCAGGTGGAGCTCCGGGTTGCCCGGTGGAAGCGGCGACGGAGACGGTGACGGACACGATTGCTTTTTCAGATTAAAATTTGAAAAATGAAAAAATGGATATGACCGCTCTGCTTTTTCTCACATTTTTAGGGTTTTGAATATCAGAGTGATTGTTGATTGATGTATTTCCTGCTCTTTTGGACGGACACGATTGCAATTATATGGATCCGCGAGGAGGACGACGGAGGAGGTGGCCGGATTTTGGAAGGAGAAGCTGGTGTTAGCGTAAAGGAGTTAAAAATGGATAGGGGGCACCGTACACGCAGGTGTATACAAGTATTTGCCTTTTACTATATCACCCTCCTATAATGAAAAGAGAGGCCAACGGAAAAGAACGTTGGATAGTGAAGAATCAGTTAAAAAAAACCTAGGTATGAATCTGCAAAAGAAATTAAGAACATCCACACCCAGTCCTCACTAGTGAGTGGTGAGCCTCCACCACACTCCAGGTCGATGGTACTAGATTTGCAAGTGACATAATCCGTTAACATTGAATCGCCATTCACGACGGATTTCTTTCTCTGTCTCTGATTCCGAATTGAAGCCCTTGCTCGCGCGTCGTCCAAGTAAGCGCCGCCCCACTGTGGCGACGCGTTTCTGTCGATGCTGCGCCGCCGATGAGATTATATAGCGTCGTCCCCCCCTGAATCGACGTCCGCCGATTTCTTTGGCTTCGAGTTGATGTCGCGCGGCCGAAAGTCGTCGTCCCTCTGAATGACCATTTTCTCCTACAGGTCCGCGGGCTTGGGCAATGGCATGTATATTAATTTGGAGGCCCTTGCCATGTGTTTTGTGGAGTTTTTCTATTGAGAAAGGGATGTATATTCATTGGACAGAGGCTGTGATGAATTTCAATTGCATTTTATTGTTTTCTTTCTTAATAAGCATTGTTATACGTTCCCTTCCCTTAATTGTGCACCAAAACATGTCATGAAATTCAACAGCATATATGTTAGTTACTAGTGTGTCGAAATACAAGTATTTATGTCAAAATTCAAATTATGTTCTGCCTATGTTAATTATTAGGGGAAATAGTGTACGATATTCAGCATAATGAATTTTTGAGCATGTGAGAAAGGGCTGTATATTAGAAAGCTGGTATGATTTCATTTATTCAATGATCCTTCACTTTTGGTTTTGATGCTTTTCACATTGTGCTCATTAAGATTATGCTATTTTTCTTTAGCTTAGTTGAGCTGGTTTGATCTTGTAGATTCTTAATGCATATACATGGAGATCAAGCTAGTCATCTGCTTGTATTGCATGATTTGATAATTGAGTTGAGTTTGAGACTATCTGTTTGGACATGAGATCGGTAATTGCCTAAGGATTCTGGTGTAATCTACAAACTTTCAATTAAGGTACTCTAAATTTGTATATGCTTGGATATCCTATACAATTAGATAATGTAGCACACATATATGATTATTAAGAGTTCTACTGTTGTTTACATGGATTGATTTAAATGTGTGTAAGAGACATGAATTCTAAGGAGGAGGCCTTTGTGATGCTCCTTTGCAACACTGTTTCTTTGGTCAGATCAAGCATTGCTATTGTATTACTTTGTGGGATGGTTGTGCATTTGCTTCTCAGGCTAAGAAAAACATTTAACTTTAATCAAAATCAACTTTGCCATGTGTTTTGTGTGAGTTTATATACCTCAATTCTGTGCATCCTCATATTTGCTTGATATACCCCAATTCACATTTGCTTGATATACCTCAATTCTGCGCATCCTCATATTTGATCAGTTGTATAATGCTACTAATTTTTCATTATAAGAATAAGGTTTATTGCTATCTCTGCCTTTATCATTGGTGTGGAATTCAATCATTGCCTTTATCATTGATAAATTTAAATTATGTGGGTGATTTGCAGGAGCAACAAATGGTTATGCCTGGGCATCGAAATTCCAATTTGTAGAAGGAACTGAATCGCTATATACTGACTGTTGTAGCTTTTGGAGGAGTGTGCATCGGTGCATTGACTGTGTTGGCTGATTTCATGGGTGCTATCGGTTCAGGAACTGGAATTCCCCTTGCAGTTACCATCATCTATCAGTATTTCGAGACATTTGAGAAGGAGAAAGCTAGCGAACTTGGTTTCTTTGGCTTTTAAGCTGCCATATCTCACCTTTTCATTAAGTTATCGTTGGCAGCTTCAGTCCATCAGGATTAACATGTATGTCTTCGATAGTCCTAATGCAGAATAGGAGGTTCAGGAAGAGCTTACTCGATATATCTCTCGATTTAGAGTTGGAAGAACACTTTAACGCACACATCTTGTACTATGTAATTGTATGAACTGGAGTGTTTTTCTGCATTCGGAAAATGGACCTAGGTTGTTTACCTAGTTTTGTCATTCCTTTACTTCTACAATTTGCAATTAGTTTTTACTAAAGCCATTTCCTTTTCATATTGTATTTTAGCAAATTTATCTTTGAAATAGGTATTTTGATTTGTCTCCCCTATGCTTTCAGGCTTGTTCATGTCATGCTCGAAATCAATAAAATCAAAGCTAGTAGAGGACATATAATTGGGGTGTTGAAATTCGACGAATTATATTGACATTCAAATAAAGAACTACTTGAATAAAAGAATGCATTGACAATCACATTAAATTGCAAATATTGTGTTCTTTTGACAATCACATAAAATTCATTGAAAGCTAAGGAACATTGGGTGCTGGAAGTTATTTTGAGCTAGATAGAACTAAACCTTAATTTTTCAAATCTCTCTTCTTTTCGTTTGCTGAACTATATTGCACCGCTGGTGCCTGCTGTAATGTTGATTTATTTGCTTCTGTTGATAAAGTTATCTTGCCTGACCAAAAAAATAAAATAAAACCAAACCAGTTGTTGGATCGTATTGGAATATTTTAGTATTTGTGTATTATTCTCTATACTGCCCCATCTCTGCTTGCCACTTATTTAATTTGATTTCTGGAAAAGCAAGAAGGTACTACCTGGGAAGGAAAATATTTTTTTTGACCAGAAGACAGAGTACAGAAAACATAATACTCCATATTTGATACCGTAATTAATTTCCTATGCATATGCTGGGATTATAGATCCAATCGTTAAAGGAGTAGTTACTTCATAAAGGGTACTCGATTACAAACAACACCATAATCTCAACTCAGCAAAAAAGATTTTTTATTGGCAAAAATGACAGATATTATCGAGTAGGCCTTCCCTAAAAGTTGAAGGCTCGACCCAACAGGGAGACTCGAAAAAGAATTTCCTTGCAATAGAATGCGCTATTGTATTTGCATTACGCCGAACAAAAACCACAGTACACAATGCAAAATAACAAAGAGGTCTCTTTCTTTTTTGATCAGTAAATAGTCTATTATTTAATTAAAAAATGCAGGGTATAAGATATACCACTAAGCACATTACACACACCATACATAGTACAGTAATATGCTCATAAACTAGAGTTTGTATTAGATTATCACACTAAACATCTAACAATTGCCTAGGACAGTAGACCCAATTTTGCATGAATGAAACAGTAACAATGAAGCAATTTTATGTAATCAACAACATCCTAGGGCATGCAGCCCATTCCGTATATTCCTATTAAAAGTATTTTCCAATACACCTGTATTTTGGTAAAAGATATGATCTTCCATCAACATAAGGAAGGCAAACCCATCGGGCGATACATCATCTAGGGGAGCGGATTCCAGGGTCGAAGTAGAATTCCAAGTTCAAGATCCAGATTTCCCAGGGATCGATCAGCAGACAAGGAAATGTCTAGAAGGACCTGAATGTTAGCACCGAGGAGAAGAACCAATCCCAAGGCCAGCCTCTTAAATTCTCCAATCTTCTATAAAATAATGGCACTACAACAACAACATGGTTGGGATAATGAGGCACTACAACAACAATAGGGTAGGGATAATAAGGGCCAAAAGTTGTTCCTAGTTCTCCACACGAGAAGCACTAAACATTCTCAAATATTCACTGCTTTTTTTTTACCATTTAAATTCAAGCCCTGCAATCTTGTAACATTAAAACAAAATAACATAATCCACCATTAGCAAAAATATTTAACAATCCTAAAGCTTAATCACCACCGGCTTTGTTGTAAATGTAGGTCAAGCCACACTTACCGCAGTAGTGGAGGTCGAAGTGGTTAGCCAAGAATGTTCCAGCGCCGTTCGGGCATTCTTACCTCAGACTCTGCACCTTACCCGAATCGTCAATGTTGTAAAATTGAAGAAGCTTCACCTTTTTATGCTTGTGCTTGATCTTCTTCGGCCTGGTGTAGGTCTTCTTCTTCCTCTTCTTAGGGCCACCACGGAGACAGAGAATGAGATGGAGAGTCGATTCCTTCTGAATGTTGTAGTCGGCAAGGGTGCGTCCGTCCTCGAGCTGCTTCCCGAAAAATATGAGCCGCTGCTGGTCCGGAGGATTCAACCTCCAGGGAGGTGGTTTTCCCATTAGGGTTTTGACAAAGATTTGCATTTTCGCGGCGGAACGGAAAAAGGGCTATCAGATGAATTTGATTAGTTTTAGATTATATTTTATTTTATTTCATTTCATTATTTTAATGTATTGGGATAATTATGTAATTTTACATTTTTATATATTTTAAATTAAAAGGATATATTTGTCTTTTTATATATATAAATTTAATTTAATAGCAAGGTGATGCAGTGCGATTGCATAATGCAAAGGGCAAACGCATTAATGTGAAACGCAATTGTATAAATTAAATTTCATACGTTAGATCGTTGATCTAACGATATTTAGGGTGTGTTTGCAAACAATTGTGGTTGATTCAAAGTGATTAAAATAGATTTTTGTAGTAAAATTGAAAGTGGGTAGTGTTTTAAAATTAAGCACTTCTAATCAATTTTTTATATGTTGGGATTATGCAAAATAAATAATTTTTTTTTTACAATTTTACAAAAAACACCCTTATTACATTTGAATAAATAATGGGTAGAGATAAAATATTATTTAAATTATGAGGACAAAATTGTAAAATTAGTTAGTGCAATGATGAGAAGCACTTAGAAGCTGTTAGAAGCATGGGAAAAGGTGCTTCACCAAAACTGTTTTTAAGTAATTATTTTAATCACTTAGTTGTGTTTACAAACACTTCAAAAGTGATTCTATTTAAAAAAAAAAAGTGCTTTTAAGCACATAGTAGTGTTTCAAAACACCCACTTAAAGTATTGTCTTTTGTAAGACAGGGCGAATGTGTGTGAAGTTAAATAGACCGGCCTGTTGGACTTAAAAGGCTTACGAAAAAGCTTGAGCCCGACCTATTTAGTTAAATAGGCTTCTAAAAAAGCTTGAGTCCGGCTTGTTTATTAAACAAGCCAAGCCGAGCCGAGCTTTAATAGGCCGAGTCGTAGGCCCCTGTCGTTTAGCCTGGCCCATTCCCACCCCTAGGGGCGGACCTACAGTGGAACAAGGGGTACAACTGTACCCCAAAATGAAAAAAAATATACCTACTACTATATCACATACATTAGCATGCGTTTGAAAATTAAATCACTCACTATTGGGCCATTTGAAGTATAGCTTGGGCTTGATATATTTTTAATTTATATTTGTTGTTAGTTGTAAATTATAATTTCCATCTTCTTCTTTTTTCTATATTATATATTATTACTATTTATTTCTTATATAATAAATATAAAAGAAATTATCATTGTAATTTATTTTAGATAAATTCTTATATAGTTGAATTTTAAGTGATTTAAATATATTCTTAATTGTTCAATTGAATGTTTTACTCATTAAATTATAATCAAATCAAAATTGTGACTCAATTGCAAATTGAGTGCATACAATTGTAATTATTTATTTAAATATTACTCCTTTCAATTTTACCTTTCCTTTTTTTGCAAAAAATAAATTATTAATTGTATTCATAAACATTCATTTTATTTATAAGTAAATCTCATGATACTCAATTATACAAGTATATATACAAGTGTGCGGGGAGCAATGACGAAGATTAAAATTAGATGTACTTTTACCTACACCTATATTTACCTGTTAATTGTCACTTATTTTCATTTTAACTAATTCATTAATTTTGATGTTCTCATATGTTACGGTTTTACAAGATAATGCCTCACAAACAAATCAACTACTCTCATAAATAAAAAGTTTATATAGTATCCACTGAAAATTTACTTATTGCAACTACCTCCAAATTAATTAGATTAATATACCAATAAGGAACACTCGTGATTCGAGCATTTAGGTATGTTATCGAGTCTAATTTGAAATATTAATCAAGATGCTTAATTGATTGGATAAACAAATTTAATAAACTCTAGTTCGAACATCTTGAAATTCATTTAAACAAAAGCCCTAAAAGATAATGGCCAGGATAACAATTACTTGAATATAGTAGGGTGAAATATAAACTATTTTAGGTACCTCAAAGATTTTTATCGGAGAAAGTCTTGCATGATAATTTAACATTTTGGAAGAGATATGTGTATTTGTGCTAATATATAAACGGTCACACCGTGGGACCGTCTCAACATTTTTTTTTTTCCCCGAATATAGCTCAGTTAAAATTAACATGAAATTAGGATTTTGAGACCAAACCTAGTTGTTCTTTTTCCTAGAATCAATTTTGAACACTCGCATGCTCAATTGCGTCGTTAGTGGTGGAAGAATAGTAGCCTTTTTAAATGAAATGAAATGAAATATTGATGAACATTGAACAGGGAAATGCATGTGAATGGACTATTAAAATGAAATAGTACTAGCTCCTTAATTAAAGTTTGTAACCATAGGACAATCAAAGGTTCCTGCATCAATTTTACATTGAAAAAGTGGTCATGTCCACATGCTTCATATACTTTCTCTAATTTAAAGTACAATCATCACAAGTTACTTGAGAAAACAAGATGATGGGAAAATACAACCATCACATGAATAATGTTTTATTAACATATATAATTTCACAATAGAAAACCAATATTAATAATTTACCAAAATTTCAAGTTGAACTTGACTTCTGAAAAAAATATATTAAAATTTTTTTTTATGTAAAATAGTTTCACATGATTCAATGTATTTCCTCTGTCCAATAAAATTTTGCTCACTTTTTTTATACATATTTTAAAAAAAAAATTATATTTTAATTATAAAAAAGATAGGTAGAATAACAAGTAAAAAAATTTATTGACTCAATTTTGTTAATAAAGTAGAAAAAATATTTAAAAGTTAACTATTTAAATAAAATAAACATATTATATTCTTTATGAACCAAAAAATAGCTAGAATTGAGGAAAGTTGAAAGTTTTAATGGATGGGAGGAGTAATAATTTAATAGTAAACAAATTAAATATTTTTTAATAAAATAATTAATACTAATATATTTATAAGTTTCAAAGAACCAATAATATTGTGTAAAATTATACACAAAATTACACGGAAAAATGTATACATTGTATATTTTTCTTATTCAGACGGCTCATAATACTATGCTGCTATGCACACTTAGAAATAAACTCTTTCATAAATCCAACATTTACATAAATTAAATGGCATTATTTATAAACTCACATATGAATTCAATTCAATCAATATATATTTTTACTTTATATATAAAAGTTAATTAATAAAATAAAAAAACACACTTGTGCCCAAAAGTTGACGCATTGCGTTGCAGAACTTAAGGAGTATTATATACTTTTATTCTTTCGTCTATACACATTTCGTTTTGTCATTCTAATATATACGCCTATAAACTTCTCATGTTTTTTTATAAATAACTTCTAAATTAGTACTCCCTCCATTCTATAATAAGTGTTGTTTTAGCCTTTTTCTCTTGTACAAAAATAAATGTTGTTTTAAGATTTTTACATTGTTTGTTCCCATTATGCCCTTCAATTTGAAAATTATTTGAAACATAAATTTAAAAATAATTGAAAAAGATTGGTTAAAAAATTTGAAAAGATTTGAACGGAATTAATGTAATTAAAATTTTCCTTTATTATTTAAGGGTATACTTGTCAATGAGTAAATGGCATTTTTGGTCCCACCCACCAAGGGCACTCATTTTTTTGGTCCCATGACTTTAAATTGTAGTCCCAATACGATAAATTTTGTCAATTTTAGTCCCACCGTTAGTCAGCCGTGAGTCAACTGTTAACTATTTTGGTTCCAATAATTCTTTTTCCAATTTAAAAAGGGGAAATTCAGAAAAAATAGAATTTAAAAATATAAAATCTCCTTATCAATCCCTCTTACCTCAAATAGAATTTAATTCTTTTTTTTTAATGGGAGAATTTAAAAATATTAATTACAATTATTTTCATTATTTTTTCATTCTTATTTAAAAAGTAAAAATTCTGAAAAAATAGAATTTAAAAATATAAAATCTCCTTCTCAATCCATCTGTACCTCAAATAGAATTAAAAAATACTCCCTCCGTCCGTCTATAAGTGTTACGTTACTTTTTGGCACAGAGATTAAGAAAAGTGATTAAATAATAGATATAGTACAAGTGATGTGATTGAGAGAGGAGAGAGATAGAGAAAAAAAGTAAGATATAAAGTGAAGTGTAAGAAAAAGTACTTACCAAAAAAGGTATGAGAAGCTTATAGGCGGACAGACTAAAATGGTAAAATGGGAAGCTTATAGGCGGACGGAGGGAGTATTAATTACAATTTTAAAGGAAAATCAAGAAAAAATTTAACAATTATACGTACAGTATGCATATATCTCATATATCTCTCCCTCCCCTTCTCTTCTTCTGGCCGGCGAACGTCCGTTCCCCACTCTGATCGCTGTTAAAGTCGCCACTTTGACTCCATTATCGTCATCACCTTTCCGCCACCCGTCACCACCACCGCGCCACTACCGTTAACCCCGTATTCTTCCAAAATCTCTTGAAAAATCCAACTATAAAATTCAAATTCGATCACGAAATTCATGGAGACTACCCACTATAGCCTCGTGTCAGTGCTAAGTGTTGGTCCTTGGTGGAGTATAACACAAGTGTATGGGGGGGGGAATGCACTTGTGTATGCAAATTCTTTTCTTTTAACAAAACTGGTCTTATCAGGCAGGTTGTCTCACAACTGGCCTGAGTGTGAACTTTGATAGATACTTGTCCTACTGATTACTAAAGAGTGATCAGTTGGCTAAATATCTAAAGGAGTTGCTAAGTGCGGAATGTGGTTGGGCTTTGACTTAAAGAAATACTCCAAGTTAATTTCTGAAAAGATATAGTTATCAGGGACTTTGTCCAAAACAGTTTTCCTTAAACTTACAAGTTTTACTCTTTGAAATATGTTTGAATATGAATGCAATAAAGAGTGCAGTAAGTAAAAGACACACAAACTTATAGTGGTTCAGAGACTCAAGCTCCTACATCCACTTTGCCTGATTGAACAGGATAATTCCTTCACAATGGAATTAGCTTGTTTTATAGTGCCAAGGTGCACTGATCAACAACACTCTCTTAGTGTTTTGATCCCTAGGATAATCTGAGTCCTAGTGCTCAATCTCTCTAAGTTAAGACTGTGTTTCACTCTGACAGTCCTTAACTCCTCACTTCTACAACAAACACTCTTCTTCACTAAATGAGATAAGGTTTGAGGTTTGGTTCCAACTAATAGAGATATCCTTTACAATGAGAACAGATGTAAAGGCTTAGGATATCTCAATGCTAAGCTAGGATGTTTACAAAGATTGACTTAGCTGACTTGAAGTGATTCAGGAAACTTGGAATACTTGAGAATAGCTTGGTTTCCTTTGAAAGCTTTATATGAGTTTGATAACTTATTGTTGGATATCGAATCCCTTTGATCACTTCTGTTTATATAGTCATGTTTGAGCAACTATCCGTTGGAGAGATAGCATTTCAAACATTTCTATTTGCAGCTACATTGAAACGGCTAAGTAGCTTGACTTCCTTTTATCCACTGTGTAAAAGGGGTCTTCAATGGTTGCTTGAATGAATGTGTTGACTTCTGAAAAATGCGGCTGAGATGACTTGTGACAGTTGCCAAATAAGCACACTTTCCAAGGTTGATTTGTGGCAGAATCTACACTCAACCAACGGTCAGATGGGACAAGCTCCCTGAACATTCTTGCTGCAGTTTTAGAATGTTCCAATATTCATTCAATGCTTCACTCTTTAATGCTCTAAGTCTTCAATGCTTGGTTCAGGCATGATTGGCAATAAATGCTTCATTGAATGTGTCTTTTGTAAGCTTTTGACAGTTAATTCTCTTGATCATTTGCACTTCAACTGTCTAGATCTTTTGCATTTAAGAGCACAGCTTCAGTGTTCTTGATCTCTTCAGCCTGGTTGTCCACTTGTTCAGTTGTCCTGATGCTTCAGCAACTTTGGCTTTAAGACTTAATACCTATCAAGCTTTCTAACATGTAGCTTTGGACAACTATCCTGAACTCTAAAATCTCACAACATTTCTGAGATTTTTAACTTAAGCATTCTACATACTCAAGTGTTCTGGGACAACTTGCCTGAACAATAACTTGAGCATATCTCAACTGATTTGTACATCATCATTCAGGGGTTTTGGTATCTAGATCAAAATCATTTTATTCCCAACAATTTCCCCCTTTTTGATGATGCCAAAACCTATTACAAAGGGACCTTGACTTATACTATACTTTACCTTCAGGAACAATGAACTGGTCAACTTTCCTGAAAGACACTGTTAGCACAATAAATCAAGTATATGTAATATCAAGTTAGTTGAGATAATGAGTTGTTATCTCTTGATAGAAAATCATTGGTCCTTTTATATATCATGGAGCATTACAGATCAAAAGATTCAAAAGGACACACTAACTGATTCAAGTAAACAGAATAACAACAATTAACATCAATCAAAAGCAAGGATAGGGAAGAGATAAACTTATCCATCAGAGAGTTCCATCATCTTGGGGAGCAATGCCATATTGAGCCCAGACCCTTTTCTTCAGCTCCCAAACATCCTTGTTGGAGCCTCTTGGGCCTATTTTCATCTTCTCCATCTTCATGATGTTGATGAACTCCTCCAGAATCTTTCCCTCATCAATCAAGTTCCCATTGAACTTAGGAGGCATGTACAGAAATTGGACCAGGGGCCTTGAACTCAACTCTTGCCATATCAGCTGCTGCAAACAGCTTCTGGTAGAGGTCCCTGTGGTTCTCAAACATGAATTGAACAAAGACTTCATCTACACTCTCTCCAAGCCACTTCCCAATGACATAGAAGTCATATACAAAACTTCTCTTGGCCTCCTCCCATTCATCATTCAGTGAGATTGGAACCCACTTATCATGGTGAGGGTACTGAGTGTCCCATCTTTGCAGCATTTGAGGTTTGAGCCTTCTGTATGAAGCTCTCCTTCTTGGGGCTCTGAAATTTGCCCTTCTTTCATCCCTTGCCTTGTTGGCCTCAACCAATTGCTCCATCCTCTCTTTAGCTCTCTGAAGAGCTAGCTTCTCTTGGGTTTCTGGATCTTTTCCAAAACCTTCTTCAAATAATTTAGAGGGATCATCAGCAAGTTTGGGCACACCAACTTCAGGCATTCTTTCCTGGACTTCTTCTTCAGCTTCTTCTTCTTCAATTGCAGGCATCCTGGCTGTTTTCTTTAATCTCTTTGATTGCCTTGCTGGAGTAGATTCATCAGATTGAAATTCTGAAGGCAAGGTCAAGCTGGTTGGGAAATCATTGAAGGCTTGCAGCTCCTTCCTCTTTCTTTCAGATGACCTTGTCACCTTCCCCCTTACTTCAGCAGCCTTCTCCTTAGGTTCAAGTCCTGTAGACTCACCACCTGGCCTTTGAAGCTTCCTTGCCTGACTTTCCATAGCTGACACCATGGACTCCTTGACAGCTATTTGAATCTGCTCTTCCTCAGTCAAATTTTCAATATTCATTGGGCCTTTGCCTTTCCCAATGTCTTCTACTGCTTCCTCCTCAAACTCAGGGACTTTCCCCTTTCCCTTGGATTCACCAATCACCAAGGTTCCCTTTGCCCTTGCTCTCTCTCTTTCCCCCTTTTTGGCATTATCAAAACACTGGGGCTTCAGTTCACTCATTGAGACTGAGAGGTGTGAGTGGGCCTGAGTGAGGGACTTCAATTCTTGCAGTAGATAAACATTCTCATCATGAATGTTTTGCATTTTATCATCTGCCATGCTCAAGAAGGTGTGAACAGGCTTCATCTTTTGGGAAACTATGGCATCCAATGTGGCTTTCAGTGATTGATCAAGTTTGGCCTGAAGTTGATCAGTGAGGTTGGCCACAACTTGATCAGACACCTTGGCCATGAGTTCAACAATGAACTTCTCAGCTGCTTCCTTCACCATTGCAGCTTTCAACTCTTCTGCCTTCTCTCTCTGGGCTGCTGTCCTCTGCCTCAAAGCATCCTTGATTGTCTTTCTCAATGCTTTCACATTATGCTTGTACAAGGATTTGAGATCCTGCTGCTCTTTCTTCACAGATCTTGTGAATTTACCCATAGCATCTTTGGCCTTTGTCACTTCAGTTGAAACTGTTTGCAGTCCAGTTTCAACTCCACTTATCCTTGCATCAAGAGTAGGCAAGATCACTTCTTCTGACCCTGTGAGCCTCATCTCCACAGAGGCTAGAGTCTTGCCTTGGCCATCTAGGGTATCAGCAGTTGTTGCATGGGCCTTCCCAACTTCCCTGACCAGTGTGTCCAACTTCTCTGACTGCTCTTCAATGATGGATGCAGTCTGAGTAGCAATCTGAAAGTGAGCCTCAGAGGTGTTGGCTTGTTCAAAGAAGACTTGGTTAAGTGTGGACACATTTGCTGATACTGCTTCAAGATCAGTGTCAGCATCAATTGGTATATCTGTCAAGGAAGCATCTGCAAAAATTTGCTCAAGAGTGACAGCAACTGAGTCTGCAAAACTAACAGTGTTAGTAAAAACTCCCTCATCACCCTCAATTTCTTTTTCTCTCATAAGGTCTGATACATCAGCACCTTCTCTCTCATTTTCAACTCTATTCTTTTCTTCTTCATTTTCAAAAGATGTACTCACATTCACTGGAGAATCAGGCCTCCTTTCACCAAGGGATTCATCAAGTTCATATTTGACTTGAAGAATAGCCTGACTCTCATATTGGGCTGCACCCAATATTTCTACTTCCTCACCCTCTATTTGTGGTGCACTCAAGGAACCAGTGATCACACAATCCTCACCATCATCTCCCTCTGATTTTTCAGCACTAATAGCCTTTTCAACTCCTTCAATTCCTGACACCTCTATATCCTCAACAGGATCCACAGAGGGCAGTTGTTGGGAGATCACAGTACTTGGGCATCCCAAGGCCACTGAGTCATCCTGAATGACTAAAGGCTGGTCAATGTCCAACTTGCCTGACATTGATGAGGCTTTAGCCAAACCAGCTTCTCCTATGGAAGTCTCAGCATTGTCAAGCTGTGCCTCAGGCTCAAATGAACCATCCTTGGCCAATGCATCTTGGACTGAGTTACCATCTTTGGTCAGCTCCTCTGAAAGATCAGAGTCCTTCTCAGAATGAAAAGTCAAGTAATGTACCTGAGCTGAGTTGGTACCAGGGGGATTGGGATTGGTGTGATCATCATCATCATCATCATCATCATCATCAGATGGGCTGTCAGGATGCTTGATTCCTTGTGCTATCCTCTCTCTTTCAGCAAGCACCTTCTCATGAACAATGGTGCAAAATAGGGCCTCAGTGGTTAGAACACTGGTCTTCTTTACATTTGCAAAATGTAGCAGCCTATTTTCCTCAACCTGCCACCATTTGGCACCCTTATCCTGAATAGCCTGAGCTATTTCCACAATAGTTCTATCTTTGATCTCAACAAGTGCTCTGAGATCATAGAACTGTTGTTGCAGCCTGGGATAAGCTTTCAAACCTGGATATAATTCATCCACATTGGCTCTAGCAATCTGCCTCAACATTCCCTCATAGGTGAACTCTTCACCACTATCATCTCCAGATGAGTTAGCTTGGGATTCAGGAGGATTGGAGTGGGATTCAAGTAGGCTTGGCTGGGATTCAGGTAGGTTGGATTCAGAAGGAATGGGTTCAGGAGGGGTCAAAATAAGTTGGGATTCAGGTGCTTTTGAGAGCATTGTGCCTGAATAGGTAATTGGGATGGCTGGAATGGGTGGGAAAACAACTTGATCACCTTCTTGAATAGCAGTTTCAAGAAGTTTGGTATATGAGAGAAGTCTTGGATCAAGGGGGGAAAAGGGTCTATCTTCAAGATTGACCAAATCTGCCAACACATCAATACCTGCTCTCTCAGGTGCACCTTCAGGGGAGTAAACTTTCTTGGTCAAGATTGGGGCATCTTCAGGAGTCTTGCACTCCTCTTCTTCTTGCCTTGGAGATATTCTTCTAGACTGAATATCAGGGGAGTTGGCTTCAGGGCTGTTGGTCCTTGACTTTGACTTGGAGTTAGACTTGCTTGCCTGTCTAATCTCCTTGAAGAACTCTTTCTTCTTCTTTTTCTCTTCCATCAATCTCTGCTTCTCAGAGGTCTTGATGATTCTCCTTCTCCTTTCATACCTTGTAGGCTGGTCAAGGTCTCTGAATTCTGTGATTGTCTCAGGTTGCAGTGGGACAATCTCTCTGACTACTTCACCCTCTTCAGGAGGGTTGACTCCTTCCTCAGCTACTTTCTCAATTTCTTCAGAAGTGGCTCCTCCACTTCTTGACTGGCTTTCAGGGGAAGATTCACTTAGAATCTCCTTCATCTTCTTCATCTTTGGCTGGATTTTGGGTGGTTGTGCTTTCCTTTTCCTCGGAGAGGCTCTTGTTGCTGGAACAGGTGCAACAGCTTTCTTGGAGGCAGCCTCCTGCTTTCTCTTTTCTGTCCTTGAAGACAGTTTTCTGAACAGCACCTTCTGTGCTGGAAAAGGCTTTGGCTTGGCTTGAAGGTGGGTATAATGAGCAAATCTTTCCAAGAGCAGGCTGGCTCTTGTGCAGAACTGGAGTCTTCCATCAACCACCACCTTGTGGTGTTTCACCTCTTTAAACTTGAATTTCTCATTCATCATTTTGTCCAAAATGAAGCTTTTCCAATCAAATTTGACTCTCTTCTCAGCAGAGTCAATCACAGCAGCCATTACTCTCAACTTAGGCATACTAAGTTGTTCAACACTCCCAGAGTGACTTAACAAACTCTTCACCACACAGTCAAACAAGTGTCTAAACAAAGGTTTTAGAGTATTCTTGTTTTGAGCACTTACAAGCTTTTTGGGTGTAAGCAGCCATGGAAAGTAGAACTCCTGATCTTCTCCTTCCTTGTAAGTCTCTGGATTCTGGCCTTCAGAAGGTAGCCCAAAGCTAGCATCTATATCCTCTGCAGTGAAGGTGATGGAGTGTTGGCCTTCTGCTTCTTCATCTTCCTCAGCATATGTGAGCTTTGTGCACACATCTCCTTTCTTGCCCTTCCATCTTAGATGGGCAAAGAATTCTGCCATAAATGGATTTAGGCATGAATCAGGCTTGGTCCCAAGAAACTTTTCCAAGCCTGCTTCCCTAAGCCAATGGAGTACTGGTTCAACCTCCTTGTCCGGACTGTCAAAGGCAACCAGTTTTTCAAACCATAAGGAGTTTGGGTTGCTAAGATAGGAGAAATCAATGTCCAAAGAGGAATCATTGAAGTCTACAAGCTCTTCTCTCTTAATCTTAGGTGCCATGGATAATATGAGAGATTTGGTAGGTGTTTGGGGAGGAATTGCAGGTTTGAGAGTATGAAGAAAGACTTAAGGATTTTTGAAATTTTGAGTGCGTAAAGATGGTAGTGAAAATTGAGGAGTGTATATATGTGGGGAGTTTATTAACCGTTGGTTAATAGAATCTAACCGTGGGTAATAAGTCTGACCAATTGGATAATGTGTGGTAGTGGGATTGAGGCGGTTTGATGGAGGTTTAATGCAAATTAATGGTTTTGATGAAGGCTCAAGAATTCATGAAATCCCAATTAAGATTTCTGCATTAAATGCTGATTTGCCTTTTTGGTGATAAAAATCTTTATAGCACACTCCATCCTAAAATGGCCTACTCTTAGATCAAGAAACCTCTTAAATGTCTAATCAATGCTAAAAATAACAATGATTATCTAATTAACTCGGACAAACATCCTGAGATGTGCTTTGGTTTCTGTGAAGGTCAAACTGCCTGATGAACTTGCCTGAGTGGGTCCCAAAGTTGCTGACTGGGTCCCACTTGGACAGATCCCTTGACCAACATTGCTGAGCATCATAGGGACAACCTTGCTGAGTTTCTCCCTTTGGCTTACAACTTCAGTGAGGTTGGTCAACTTTGCTGAAGTTCAACTTTGATGAACTTCCCCCTTCATATGAGCTTTCTTTCCTCATTTTTCAATCTTGCCTGGATCAAGTAATCCCAATTCAGCTGACAACTCCAAGAACCTTGCTTCAGCTAGAGGCTTGGTCAAGATATCAGCTTTTTGCTTATCAGTGTGGATTTTGACAAGCTTGATATCTTTCTTCTCCACATGATCCCTTATGAAATGATGCTTGATGTCCACATGCTTGCATCTGGTGTGGAGTACTGGATTCTGTGAGATGGCAATTGCACTATTGTTGTCACAGAATATTGGCACTTCATTTGTGATGACTTTGTAGTCTCTTAGTTGTTGCCTGAGCCAAAGTATCTGAGCACAACAGCTTCCAGCTGCAACATATTCTGCTTCAGTTGTTGAAGTTGCAACTGTATTCTGTTTCTTGGAGAACCATGAGATAAGCTTGCTGCCCAAGAATTGACATGTTCCAGAGGTGGACTTTCTGTCAATTCTGCATCCTCCATAATCAGCATCTGAATATCCAGTGAGCTCAATGTTGTCATCAGCTGGATACCACAATCCAAGATTCTCAGATCCCTTGAGATATCTTAGGATTCTCTTGGCAGCATCAAGATGGCTCTTCTTTGGATTTGCCTGAAATCTTGCACATACTCCAACTGCAATTGTGATATCAGGCCTACTTGCAGTGAGATATAGCAATGATCCTATGATTCCTCTGTAGTTAGTGGAGTTGGTTGACTCTCCACCTTCATCAGGATCCATCTTCCAGTTAGTATTCATAGGAATTCTGACTGGCTTGCTTGTTGCACATCCGAATTTTTTGATCATGTCCCTTGTGTACTTGGCCTGATTGATGAATATCCCCTTCTTTGTTTGAGTGACCTGAAGTCCTAAGAAGAAATTCATCAATCCCATCATGGACATCTCAAATTTGCTTTGCATGAGTTTGGAGAACTTTTCACACATCTTCTCATTTGGAGATCCAAATATAATGTCATCCACATAGATTTGGACTAACAAGATATCATCTCCTTCACAGATCCTGAACAGAGTTCTGTCAACAGTGCCTTTGACAAAACCATGATCTAGAAGAAACTGTGATAAGGTGTCATACCAAGCTCTTGGAGCTTGTTTTAAGCCATAGAGGGCTTTCTTCAATCTGTACACCTTGTCTCCTTCTTCAAAGCCTGGGGGCTGTTCAACATACACTTCTTCCTTGAGCACCCCATTTAGAAATGCACTCTTCACATCCATTTGATACACCTTGAATCTCATGTGAGCTGCATATGCTAAGAAAAGTCTGATTGCCTCAAGTCTGGCCACTGGAGCAAATGTCTCATCATAATCAATCCCTTCAGATTGACAATATCCCTTGGCCACCAATCTTGCTTTGTTCCTCACAATGATGTCATTTTCATTTTTCTTATTTTTGAACACCCATTTGGTTCCAATGACATCTTGATGAGTTGGCCTATCCACCAGATCCCATACTTCATTTCTGGTGAACTGGTTCAGCTCTTCTTGCATGGCTATGATCCAGTTGGTGTCTTGTAATGCTTCTTCAATATCTCCTGGTTCTATTTCTGAAAGAAAACAACAAAACAAGGCACTTTCTCCATGAAACCTTCTAGTTTTGATCCCTTCACTTGGATTACCAAGTATCAGGCTAGTTGGGTGGTCTTGCAACCAAGTCCTTCTAGACCTGATCCCTTCAGGAGGATTGTCCTCATCTGAGGTTGGATCACTAGACTCATTAAATTCAGGAAAATTAATTGAAGGATCAAGCTCAGGATCATATTCAGGGGTGTTGTCCTCATTGTCAGATGAGTTGACATTTTCATTGGTTCCCCCTTGAATATTGGATCCATTAACTACCTCAGCATTGCCTGCTTCTTCATTGGTAGTTGTTACCTGGTTTTGAACTGGGATTGGATCAATCAGTTCAATATCACCTTCAGGTTGGTTGACTCCTGGTTGATTGCCATCAGGTAGGTTGTCCAGTTTTTGACAATCATAAAATTCAGGCTGGGCAACATCTACAAACACTGTCTCCTTGCTTTGAAGCATTAATCTGGTTGTTCTTTGTGTTATCTCATCAATATTCAGGTTTCTATCCCTGAACTCATTAATAGATTCATCAAACACAACATGAGGTGTTTCTTCCACAATAAGGGTTTTGCAATTGTAAACTCTGTAAGCTTTGCTGATTTGTGAATATCCAACAAATATTCCTTCATCAGCTTTGCTGTCAAAAGCTTTCAATTGCTCTTTCCCATTATTATGAATGAAACACTTACAACCAAATATGTGAAAATATGCAACAGTGGGCAATCTACCTTTCCATATTTGATATGGGGTTTTACCTTGTCCTTTGGTGATTAAGGACCTGTTTTGTGTGTGGCATGCAGTGCTAATGGCTTCAGCCCAGAACCTTTTAGGCAGTTTTGATTCAGCAATCAAGGTTCTTGCTGCCTCTTTCAAGGTCCTGTTCCTTCTCTCAGCTACCCCATTTTGTTGAGGTGTTCTTGCTGCTGAGGTTTCATGAGTGATGCCATTCTTGCTGCAGTACTCTTTGATGTATGAGTTTATGAATTCAGTGCCTTTGTCTGATCTGATCTTGACAATATTAAGGCCTTTTTCA
This sequence comes from Galeopsis tetrahit, assembly GCA_963675135.1. Classification (NCBI taxonomy): domain Eukaryota; kingdom Viridiplantae; phylum Streptophyta; class Magnoliopsida; order Lamiales; family Lamiaceae; genus Galeopsis; species Galeopsis tetrahit. The sequence continues at coordinate 56,957,082 of OY776128.1, forward strand.
TTGCTTAGTCTCATCATCAATTCAGGTAACTTGACTTGAGTCTCCTTCTTGTTGAGTAAGAATACTACCCAAGTGTACCTGGAAAAATCATCAACAACAACTAAAGCATATTTTCTTCCATTTATACTTACTGGGATAATTGGCCCAAATAAATCCATATGCAGTAGTTGAAGAACTCTCTCAGTTGAGATGACAGGCTTTCCTTTGAATGAAGCTTTGATCTGCTTTCCTTCCTGACATGGCTGGCATATGTGTTCTTTGGTGAACACTTGATTTGGCAGCCCTTTAACTAGAGAGTTTCTTGCAATCTTGTTGATGGTTTTGAAGTTCAGGTGATTCAGCCTCTTGTGCCACAGCCAGCTTTGCTCTCTTGTGCTTTTGGCAACAAGACAAACTGGTTCAGGGGTTTTGCTCCAATCTGCAAAATAGACATTTCCCTTTCTCACCCCTGTTAGTAGCACCTGTTGTGTTGATTTGTTCTTGATAGTGCATTCATTAGGAGCAAATTCAACACAAAAACCTTTATCACAGATTTGACTTATAGCCAGCAGGTTATATTTTAGGCCTAGGACATATGAGACATCAGTAATTTTAACACTACCAATGTTTAATGTACCATAACCTCTTGTGATCCCTTGTGAGCTGTCTCCAAAGGTTACTGAAGGACCCTCCTTTTCTATGAACTCTGAGAGAAGCTCTTTATTTCCAGTCATGTGTCTTGAACATCCACTATCCAAGTACCATGCTGTTTTCTTGTTGATGCTTCTCTTCTTCTTGTGGTCCTTGCAGCCCTGCAAAGTCAAAATTTAGGTACCCTTTGAGTGTTGGGTCCTAGAGGGTTAGCTGTACCTTTTGGAACCCAAATCTGCCTGATTACTCTGATTGATTCAAAGTGACTGACTTGGTTTCCATTTACATCTACATACACAGTTTGACCCTTAAATGCCTTGGGTGATCTCTGTGTATAAGTGTTAGCTTTGTAAGGTTCAGGAGAGTTGGTAAATTTCTTTGGGACATTTCTCCTGAAGTTACTAAGCTTAGGTGCAGCTGGATAAGACTTTTGAGGATAGGTTTTTGGATGGCCTTTTCCATTTGGCAAGTAAGGTCCAGGCTTCCTGAATGTTTTATACCTATCAGAGGGGATTGGCCTTAATCCATTCAGTTGAGGTTTCCTCATTTGAGTTGGCCTTTTCTGAATAGGTTTTGGACAACTCCTCTGATGATGATTCAGATAGGTTGGCCTTCCATTGGTTCTACCTTTCTGAACCTCATTCCTCCTGTAAGCAATGCCTTTAACCTTTTCCAAAGGTGTGGGTTTAGGTACATTGATTACCTGAGTTGGTATAAAAATTCCTTTACCCTTATCCTTGATCAGTGGTTGATTTACTTCAATTTCATTTTGCTGTGCCATTGATCTTACAAAAGTCATCTTAGAATTGCTTGATGAAGCAATGCTAAGACCAGGTGAGGGTTCACATGGATTATAGCCTAATCCACCCTTTTGAGCAAATTGTCTTTGAAGCCCTTGAATCTCCTCTATTGCCTTAGCAGATTTGTTCAAGGCAGACATTTTCATTTTTAAGCTCCCCTCACTTAATTTTAGAGTATCAAATTCACTTGAGAGATTGTCAAATTTTGCTTGAAGAATTCTGAGATCAAAATCCTTTTTCCTCAATGCCAGTTCTTGATCATCAATCAACTTTTGTTGTTCAGAGACTTTGAGAGACACTTCCTCAAGTTCTTTCACAATCTTCTGATACAACTCAGTTGATTTAATGTCAAGCTCAGGTTCAGGAAGGTTGGGAGTTTGAGCTTTTGAATTCAGTAGCTCATTTTCTCTAAGTGCTATATTGCATACTTCTCTTAGTCTGGTGAAATCCTCAAATAGCTTTACAAAGTTGAGTTTTAAGGGGATTTCACTGGACTCATGTGTGTTATTTGAAGAACTGAAAGAGCTAGAAGATGAACATACCTCATCATTTTCAAATGCCATTTGACAGTCATCATCACTGTCACTGTTGGAGAATAGTCCATCATCAGAAGAGTAGACACTTCCTTCACTAGCTGAATCTCCAGCCACCATAGCCTTCCTGCTGTTCAGCCTTTTGTCTCTTTTGGTCTGCCTTTCTTTCCTTTCTTTTGCACTGAGGTCAGGACAGTCATACTGAAAGTGACCCTTTTTCTGGCAGTTGTAACACACATCTTCATCATCATTCTTCTTGTTTGAGGACTCCTTCCTCCTTGATGATGATGGTTCACCTTTGCTGTATCTCTTCCTATCAGCATACTTGTCCTCTTTCTTTTCATCAGAGACTTTGTCCTCTGATTTGGTGTCAGGAGAGTTGAATCTCCTTCTGGTTCTGTTGTCTTGGTAGAACTTCTTGTATCTACCAAATCTGGAGTTGAGCTTCTCAAATCTTCTAGCCATGAGTGCCAGCTCCTCCTTTATTTCAGATTTTGAAACAGATTGAGAGGACCTTTGAGTATTCTTCTTTTCTGTTTCAGCAGCTTTGAAGGCAACACCTTTGGTTGAGGAGGATGGCTCTTCATGCACCTTCTTTCTGTTGAGATCAAACTCATATGCCTTGAGTTCAGAAAATACTTGCTGCATTGGCATGTTGTCAAGATTGCTAGTGTTTTGCATCATGACAGAATATATATCCCACTTGGATGTGAGACTTCTCAAGATCTTCAAGGCAACTTCTCTTTTGGCATAGAACTTGCCAAGAGAGTTTATTTCATTCATGATGTCAGTGAACCTGCCATCAAGATGATCAATGGTTTCATTGGCTTCCATAGAGAATTGTTCATATTTTTGGATAGCCACTTGAAGCTTGTTCTCCTTGATCTTTTGGGTACCTTCACACATAAGTGCTAGGGTGTCCCAAATCTCTTTAGCTGATGTGCAGTGGTACACTCTTCCCATTACTGCATCTGGAATTGTCTGGTACAATGTGTTCATTGCAATGTAGTTCAGGTTGTGCCTTTTTCTTTCTTCAGCTGTAAAGTCATCTTCATCCTTTGGCAGCAACTCCATTGGATCAGCTTTTTGAGCATCAGTGAGCTTGGGATTAGCTTTAGTAAATGTGAATGGCCCTCTAGTGATGACTTTAAGCATCTCATCATGCTGGCATGCAAGATGTGCTCTCATCCTGATTTTCCAGAAATCATAGTTCTCAATTGAGAACATTGGCAGTTTGTGATGAGAAATATGGTTGACTTGGTTTGGACCCATATTGTTGATGTTGTTGACAGCATCTCCTGGAACTGCATTGTTAGCCATTTCAACAGATGTAATATAGGATGAACACAAAAAGGCTTTTCAGAAATTTTGGATCAGTTCAGTGACCACAGTAAATAGTTTTTTTTTTTTTTTTGAAAATCAGTTTGGATTTTCAGAAGCAGTGGTCTATGAACCCCTGCTCTGATACCACTAGTTGGTCCTTGGTGGAGTATAACACAAGTGTATGGGGGGGGAATGCACTTGTGTATGCAAATTCTTTTCTTTTAACAAAACTGGTCTTATCAGGCAGGTTGTCTCACAACTGGCCTGAGTGTGAACTTTGATAGATACTTGTCCTACTGATTACTAAAGAGTGATCAGTTGGCTAAATATCTAAAGGAGTTGCTAAGTGCGGAATGTGGTTGGGCTTTGACTTAAAGAAATACTCCAAGTTAATTTCTGAAAAGATATAGTTATCAAGGACTTTGTCCAAAACAGTTTTCCTTAAACTTACAAGTTTTACTCTTTGAAATATGTTTGAATATGAATGCAATAAAGAGTGCAGTAAGTAAAAGACACACAAACTTATAGTGGTTCAGAGACTCAAGCTCCTACATCCACTTTGCCTGATTGAACAGGATAATTCCTTCACAATGGAATTAGCTTGTTTTATAGTGCCAAGGTGCACTGATCAACAACACTCTCTTAGTGTTTTGATCCCTAGGATAATCTGAGTCCTAGTGCTCAATCTCTCTAAGTTAAGACTGTGTTTCACTCTGACAGTCCTTAACTCCTCACTTCTACAACAAACACTCTTCTTCACTAAATGAGATAAGGTTTGAGGTTTGGTTCCAACTAATAGAGATATCCTTTACAATGAGAACAGATGTAAAGGCTTAGGATATCTCAATGCTAAGCTAGGATGTTTACAAAGATTGGCTTAGCTGACTTGAAGTGATTCAGGAAACTTGGAATACTTGAGAATAGCTTGGTTTCCTTTGAAAGCTTTATATGAGTTTGATAGCTTATTGTTGGATATCGAATCCCTTTGATCACTTCTGTTTATATAGTCATGTTTGAGCAACTATCCGTTGGAGAGATAGCATTTCAAACATTTCTATTTGCAGCTACATTGAAACGACTAAGTAGCTTGACTTCCTTTTATCCACTGTGTAAAAGGGGTCTTCAATGGTTGCTTGAATGAATGTGTTGACTTCTGAAAAATGCGGCTGAGATGACTTGTGACAGTTGCCAAATAAACACACTTTCCAAGGTTGATTTGTGGCAGAATCTACACTCAACCAACGGTCAGATGGGACAAGCTCCCTGAACATTCTTGCTGCAGTTTTAGAATGTTCCAATATTCATTCAATGCTTCACTCTTTAATGCTCTAAGTCTTCAATGCTTGGTTCAGGCATGATTGGCAATAAATGCTTCATTGAATGTGTCTTCTGTAAGCTTTTGACAGTTAATTCTCTTGATCATTTGCACTTCAACTGTCTAGATCTTTTGCATTTAAGAGCACAGCTTCAGTGTTCTTGATCTCTTCAGCCTGGTTGTCCACTTGTTCAGTTGTCCTGATGCTTCAGCAACTTTGGCTTTAAGACTTAATACCTATCAAGCTTTCTAACATGTAGCTTTGGACAACTATCCTGAACTCTAAAATCTCACAACATTTCTGAGATTTTTAACTTAAGCATTCTACATACTCAAGTGTTCTGGGACAACTTGCCTGAACAATAACTTGAGCATATCTCAACTGATTTGTACATCATCATTCAGGGGTTTTGGTATCTAGATCAAAATCATTTTATTCCCAACACTAAGAATCAAAGCCCCTTGTCAATTTCAAATTTTGATCTCTCCTTCATCTCCAATTTGTGAATTTTCATCGCCATTTTTCTGCAATTTTTGACCATTTTCTTAACTTATTTTTTCTGATTTTTTAATATTCGTGTTAGTGTTGGGATTAGGGCTAGGGGCGTGGTGACGAACTCACCGCGGCCGGCGTGGAGAACAACCGCCGGATAAACGCCTCGGCCTGGGACGAAGTCGTAGCAGGTGGCGCCGCCTGAGCCTGAAACTCGTCGATGTGTGGGCGTCGATCTGAGTAGAAACAAACAACAATATGATGGCCAGCGTGTGTGAATCCAGCGCGCTAGATGCCGGCCATGGGGCCTGAGCACGATCTGTCGCCGTCTTAGATTGTGCGGGATGAAGGTCGCGGTGAAGAAGGGTGCTTCCTTGCGAAGCATGAGAGGAATCTGTGGTGTTGCTAAGGCCGGAAATAACCATTAGGACGGGGCCGGCTGGCAGCCAGTCACCGTGGGAACCAGTCGCCGGTTGAGATGGGAAAAATCAAATGAATTAAGTCGGCTGGAAAATGTGATTAGGTGCAATGTTAGGGTTTTGTTAAGGGTGTACTTTGATTTTGGGGTGAAAACTAACAATTGACGGCCACGTGATTCACACATGCGTCCTTCCGTTAAAAGTTAACGGGGTTGGGACGATTTTGCAAATTTTGCACAATACTGGGACCAAAATTGACAAAATTTATCGTATTGGGACTACAATTTAAAGTCATGGGACCAAATAAACGAGTGCCCGTGGTGGGTGGGACCAAAAATGTCATTTACTCACTTGTCAATACATACTCTTTCTTAATTCCAACAAATTTCATGAAAACAACACTTATTGTAGAACGGAGGGAGTATATTTTTACTCCCTCCGTCCCCGAAAAGTTTACAAAAAATCTTGGACATATGATTTAATATAAAAGTGTAATGATGAGAGTGTTGAGGGATAATTTTGTAATGATTTATGGGAAAATAACTATTAGAGTCATCTCACTCCTACTTTTCTCTAATAAAACCTACCTTATTTTTTTTTGTTTCTAATATGATCAAATTGGACATAAAATAAATCAATCTGCCCTTTTAATTTAATTTTTTTTCGAATTAATTAATATTAGTCAAACATTTATGCATTCAATTGAGATTCTATTGGATTTTTTTGGACTTAAAAAAGTCCGTGAATTTATAAAATCCATAGAGTCTATGCAGAGTTTGACTGACTTTTTTTTATTGATTTATATGGATTTTCATAGACTTGACATGATTTATATATTAATTTGGGGCGGGTCAGATATCCGCGGGTCGGACATAAGATTCAGACCCGACTCATACTCAATACGTACGGGGCAGATCTGACCTGACCCAAAGCTCGCGGGGTGGGGTGGGTACCCGCGGGTCGGGTCAATATTGTCATCTCTACTTCTGGTCTTTCGTCTTTAGAGTTCTCTCAGATAATCTGTTGAAATCTCTTGTTTTTAGAAGAGATTTTGTATAGTGATATTTATTTATATTTTTTAGGGAGAATCCAACAAAATTCATAGAGTATTAAAATTCATACGGTTGAATATCTAAAGATTTTTAAAGACTTTTTAAAATCCGTATTGAATACCTCAGAATTTCTAAAGACTTTTGAAAATCCGAATTGAATACCCCCAAACTTTGAAAATCCAAAAAAATCCTACAGAATCCACAACCGATACACCCTCCTTAATTGAGAGATTTCACCTTCCAAATTTAATCTGCAAAAAAAGTATACAGTTATACAACAATAAGTGAATAGGATAATGTGTATTAAAGTGCATATAAATAATTTTGCATAAAAGCATGCAAACTAAAGTGCATTCTAAACATATGTATATTGAAGTTCATGTGAATTACGTCCAGTATTATGCAAACTACAGTGCATTTCGACAATTTTACATAAAAACATGCAAACTAAAGTGCAGTCTAAACATATGTATATTGAAACATAAAATCAAGAAAATTCTAAAGTAACTCGCTTCACTTCTATTTGGAAATAACCAATTATATTTTCAAAAGCAAAAAATAAAGAAAAAAATCTATGAAACAACTCAAGAGCATCATCATAAAATTAGAACACAGAATGAAAGAATAACATTACATAATAACTATGAAATGCGCATTACATTCGCGAACAACTGCTCGAACCAAACTCGTCTAAAAATCCAGAAGATCAAAAGCATAAAGCCTGCTTCTAGTCATCCATTGTTACCCTACACAGATTAACATCTTGATGCAAGTTTGAAGATTTTTTTTGTACTGACACAGCAGCCTCACGACATTAAGCTTCTAAATCTATCCCAACATAACCGCGGACGACATCGGATCCTTCATCTTCGCGGCAGATCTACACCATCCCCGATCTGTACGAAATACGGCGACGTGGCTCGTCGGCGATGGCCCCTGCAAGCTCTTCCACGACGGAGGCAACGGGGAAGATTTGCAGACGACGACGCAGATCTACACCATCAACGATCTGTACAATGGACGACGAAGGTTTGCGGACGACGGCTAAACTTTGGGGCATAATGGGCAGCCGTCTTCGCCGGACATATGGAGGCAGCATGGATGGGTGCGGCGGAGGCCGCGTTTCACGGCAGCAATGACGGTTTGAATTTCAATGATTTCTTATTTTGATTTCACTACATAATCGATTATGAGAAATTGAATTTCAAAATCGAATTTGAGAAATTTTCTAAATTTGATTTTAGTGCATAACAAGAATCTGAGTAATTAATTTTCTAGTCAAATTGGAAAGTCAGGGAATTTCAGATAACTTAACCTAAAATCTAGGATTTTTAAACTTGGTGTTTCTATTTGCTTAAGGGGTTGTAAGAATGACTCTATTAGGGAATAATCTCATGTTTTATTTTTTTGTTACAAGTTAAATACCCATCCCCTTTCCCCTGCCCATGACTCGAACCCAGGATCTAAGGCCTAGGTAGTGGTGCTCTAACCACTTGAGCTATCCCACTTTGTCAATAATCTCATGTTTTATATATAGTAAATAAAGTATGTGGGTTGAGTGTATGGTGGACCCCAAAAGTAATGACATGAAGGGTAAATATATTTATATTGTGTGGGTGAGAATTGTGATGACTATTTCTATTTTGGGGTATGCAAACTTTTGGGAGACAAACAAAAAAGGAAAGTATGAAAACTTTTGGAGGATGGAGGGAGTAACACTTAATTCCAAGGAGTTGGCCTAGTGGTGTAGGGTTGAAACTTGAGAGTCTGCTCATCTCTAGGTCGTTCGAAACCTATAAGGTGCAAACAATTCCTAAGAGGGGCCGATCAGTCCATACTGAGCATAAAACTCTTGATTTAAACGAGATCTGACCACAAGTGGATAGTGAGATTGGTCCCCCAAATTAGTCGGTCTTTGTACTAGATATCGAGATTTTTAGAAAATACATATAATACTCCTTCGATCCCAGTGAAAGCTACCCAACTTTCATTTTTCGTCAATCCCAATAAAAGCTAACCAACTTTTCTTTTTCGTCCGTCTCAAACTCTCAATGAAAGCTACTCATTCATTTTTTGGCCAACTATTCTCTCTCGCATTTCATTATATTACTCTCTCTCTCAATCACATCACCTTAATACATCTATATATTCTATCATATTTCTTAAACCTTCATATATATTTAAAGCTCATGGATAACTTCAGTCGGAAAAGAGAAAGTACCACTTAATTAGTTTTACTTTTATCTTTATATTTAACTTTTTATTTCTCTCATACTCCCTCCGTCCGCCTATAAACTTTACATTTTACCATTTTGGTTTGTCCGCCTATAAGTTTTTTATAACTTTTTTATAAATTCTTTTAATTTTTTATCGTTACACTTCACTTTATATTTTATTTTTCCTCTATCTCTCTCCTTCTATTAATCACATCACTTGTACTATACTCCTTCCGTCCCACAAGTGTTTGCACCACAAGATGGGCACACTTTTTAAGAAAAAAGTGTAATGAGTGAAGTGTTGAGGGGTAATTTTGTAAAGTTATATGGATAAAGTAAAAAGGTGATAGGAAAGAGAGTAAAAGTAATGACATTTTGTGTAAATATGTGAATATTGTGAGGGTGGAGTTTATGAGATAGTTTCCTTTTATGGGTGTGCAAACAATTGTGGAACAGACAAATAAGATAAGTGTGCAAACGATTGTGGAACAGAGGGAGTATCTATTTGTGTAAAAAAATAACGAAAAATTTATAGGCGAAGAAGGTAGTGTATAATGGAAGGAATGAATGTAGCATATGTGGCCATGTGGGTGTAAGTACATAAGTGGTTATTAAACTGTGAGAGTGATTGAAAAGACATGACTGTCTACAAGCAATTTGTTTTTCTGAAGAGGTCTAGAAGCAATCTTTGAGTTGGCAACGTTTTCAGATTTTGTCATGTCCTCTTCCAATATTTCTCTGTTTTCTACTATTTGTTTCCCTTTGTCTATTTCTCTTCATATACCTAATTAATTATTATTTCAAAATCTCATCATGCAATTATTGACATCTTTTTTCTCAATAAAGACCAAACTATTCCCATATTCACCACCTGACATATTTTTATTTTTTATCTTTTACTTTTACACTTACTTTTCATTTGGAACATTGCGGCTGTTTGTACTCGTAAAATTTTATTTACAACTATTCTATCAAAAGATACCAATGCGTGTGTAACACATTTTTTAATGCATAAATTAAGTAATTTATATTTATTTATATTATTGCCGTGGATCAATTAATATACGTACTATTTCAAAATTGATAGTTAAAAATATTTAATGAAAAAAAAAAACTATTGTACGTACCATGCATAATCTCAATATCTTGTAATTAAAGGTCTCAATATTTCAATATTTCTCCTGATACCAAAAACTTTCAACATTGATTATGACTAATGTAGTCGAATTTATATTGTTGCCCAGAAAAGTTGAATGACTTATTTATTAAACTATATATGAGAATATGAGATACTTTCGTAAAAAAATAGTAAAAAATAATACAATCATATAATCAACATAATTATTTGTAACTTGCTATCTCATGAGTCATGGCCATGAATAATACTTTCAGAATATATATAACTCCAAATAATTCATCATCCATAATTATTTGCAACTTTCTTTGGATAGGATTTGTGCATTTATTCAGATTTTGTATATGAACATTTTTTTATACAAACAGTGTATTTATTCAGATTTATACGGGCCTTGTATATGAACAGTTCGTATTGGAACAGTGTATTTACAGACTTAATTAGTATGGACAGATTTGTATAGTTACTACTTACTACTTGTGTACTCTCTCCGTCCGCCTATAAGCTTCCTATTTTACCATTTTGGTTTGTCCGTCTATAAATTTCTCATACTCTTTTTGGTAAGCACTTTTTCTTATACTTCACTTTATATCTTATTTTTTCTTTATATCCCTCTCCTTCTCTCAATCACATCAGTTGTAGTATATTTATTATTTATTCACTTTTTTTAATCTCTGTGCTAAAAAGTAACGGGAAGCTTATAGGCGGAGGGATGAAGTATTTATTAAAATATCCCTCCAATATTATCAAATTAGCAGGAATGGTTAACTTTAATAATCAAGTTTCTTTTTTTAGTTGCCAACAAAGTCAATTAAATAAGTTTTCTTATTTTGTGTACCGTCACATCTATATATTAAGCACTTACATTGTAATGTACATTTTATAAGGAAATCTTGCATGAGATCGTTACGATAAGACAGAGCATAATCCGGACACTAATCATTTTACCCCACATTATTAAATAAAAATATGTAAATTGGCATTGCTTGAAACTTGAAATCACATTAATCGATCTTTTTATTTTTAATATATGAGAACATAAAATGAAAGATCTTAATTTGTCATGTGGCAGGTGATGAAAAGAGATAGGTTTAGCGATTTTTTTTTTTAGCCGCCCACTTACATTAATTCACACGAATTCTCTGCCCATGCCATTTCTACAATACCAAATCATAAGTCGTTTTCATTCAGATTTTCCTATTTCAAATTAATGTAACAAGTTATTTTTTGAAATATTTCTTACAGCTCCAAGAATATTAATTCATGTGACAACTTTGTCCGATTTGTACTTATTTATTGACTGATTATCATGACAACACCAATATTTCCGAAGACAAAGTGGGATAGCTCAAGTGGCTAGAGCACCACTACCTAGACTTTAGGTCCTGGGTTCGAGTCATGGGGAGGGAAAAAAAGGGATGGGTATTTAACTTGTAATCACTAATAAAAAAAAAACCAATATTTCCGAACACGATTTAATTAAATAAAATTCGAGTCATGGGGAGGGAAAAAAAGGGATGGGTATTTAACTTGTAATAAAGAAAAAAAACCAATATTTCCGAACACGATTTAATTAAATAAAATAATTTGCTTACAAACATATTTTGAACTTCTATATTCTTCTTTCTCAACTCATTTATTCGGTAATCGGTACACAGTTTGTAATATGAGTAAACACTACAAAAACTTGGAGATTAATTAACGACAATAAATTTAAGACGGCTGGCAATTCGTCACAATTTGCGGTTTTTGTGTGAACTTATTTTTTGTTAAATTTCAAGTTATATACATCAATAGTTAGATTGTTAGGTAGTTAAATTTGTTTATTGGATTGATAGTTAGATTATTAGCTCCTCCTAATTAATTTTGTTAGCTAAATTGTGCATAGTTAATTAGCTTGTTAGATTGTTCGTTGACTAGAAGATAAATTAATTTAACTATATAACTCTGTCGAAATATTGGAGTTTATAAAGTAAAAAAAATAATGATTAAAATTACAATATTTAAAAGAGTCTAAAATAATTTTAAGTAGATATTTAAAATATATTCAATATATGAAATTATAATTTATAAAGTAAAAAACAATTTTTAAAAGTTTTATAATTTAATCAGATTTGAAATATGAATTAAATTAATTAAATGAAATTGAAAAAAAAAATCGTGTAATACGTACGTATATATATGAAGTACTGTATAATTAATGTGGTAAAATATAATGCCTTGTATGTACAAGGAAAATAGTTTAAATACTTATTTAAAAAAAAATTATTGTAACGAGAGATTACTAATTTACTCATACATGTATACATTATTATATACAAACAAAATACAAGAATTCGAGTGTGTTATGCATGAAACTACTCACCAATGTGTATGGTCCCAAAACCTTTTTCATGTCCTAACCATATTTTGGATTTGTCTCTATTCTCTAAGGATTAATTAATCATATTAATTAAGCACTCATGCATTCGGCTTCTCTAATGAACTTATCCCCAACACTTTATAATTTAAATATTCCAAATAAAGTAAAGTTAAGCAAAACACAATATAGCAGTCAAGGTTGTCGCACTTTAGCTCACTCTCCCAAAAATATTTCCAAATTAAATTTTATAAACAAATATACAATGCTGCCATTATTGGATACAAATCCTACTACCCCTAAGAAAAAGGTGCAAAAGTTGGGATGATAATACATTTTCGTGGGAATTAGGTAAATTATTACTTATCCAAACCAACTAACCTATATATATAAGCATAATTAACTGACATAATTTTTATAATTTAACTAGTTAATTAATTTATTACACAATGTGGTATAAACTATAAAGTAGTTGGATGTCTTTCTTTGGATTCTTTTTCTTTTGTCTTCATACTATAAACAAAATTCACAAGGAATCCTTACTTAATCTTATTTAATTAGTTAATTTGTCTAAACATGGATTTATGAGAAATCGAGCACCCCTTTTTTGAAAAGGGGAGCAATTCTTTTAGTTGTTACTAATAAAAACGTAATTATACGACTTGAGATTTGATCACGTACATTAAACAAATTAAATATAGAAATAATACAAGATGTTGACTATGTAGATTATTAATATCTACTCATCGTGATATGTCGAAATTAAATCACACTGTAGAGTATTAAGGGAATAATTAGTATGTAGGATTGAATTAAATTAGAGTTGAATAGGCTAATTAAATTCATGAATTTATATAATGGAGATGAGAATGAAATGACATAAGAATTATTATTTTTATTGATATTTTAATAATGATTATTGGTAGAAGAGTTATTATTATTAAAATATATTTGTATTATTGTTGATTTTAATTACTATAAATGTATATTTTAAATGAGAATAGTATTTTTATTTTTAAATAAGAATATTATTATTAATTATTTTACTAATAAATAATAGGGATTGGTGTGTTGGGTAGGCAAAGGTTTCTTTAAATCTGGCCACTTGCAAGTAATGACTTGCGTTTTGCGTACTCTTTTTGGCTGCAATGATTACCTGATTCCGAAGCTGGCTAACCCTAAAAATAAAATAGTCAAGATTAATTCACAACATATATAAGTAATTTATGTAACGTCATTTTTTAATTTATATAAATGAATTCTAGTAGTATGTAATTTTGGATTATAATAATTCGATTAATGGGTTGTACAATACAAATTTAGCTTTGCACAACTCTTTAAAAAGGGCTTTAAGAGCTGTGAATTAATCTTGACTATTTTATTTTTAGGGTTTAGGTTTAGCAGTTAAAATAACTCTCCAAGTAACAACTGTTCAAGCTTCACAAGCACTTGGACAGCGGTTTTGAAGAGCTTTACAAGTGATTCACTTGGACAGCGGTTATGAACGACATTTCAGGTGATTTACTTGGACAGCAGTTCAAAACCGCTGTCTAATATATATATATCTATATATATATTTATCCTTTCACTTGTACCGCGATTCATAACCGCTGTCTAAGTATTTTTTTTTAATCCTTTCACTTGGACAACGGTTCATAACCGCTGTCTAAGTATTTTTTTTTTAATAATTATTTTATATTTTAAAAATTCTATTTATAAAAAACCAAAACTTATACCAATACAATATACGTCAAATATCAAATAAATAAACATACACATACATACATCCAATATACACAAAAAAATATGAAATATCATCACAAATATATAAGTTAATCACATGCTATCAAAAGTTATACCATTTTGTCGTTGTAAGTCTCGAGCGAACGTTAATAGACAAACTGCAAACAACGATCAATCAATATAGTTAGATATATAGTATATGAATTTTTATTCAATCAATAATAATTTATATATGTTTAAATCATCAAATTAATATAACCAAAATATATTCTAATGTATTAATCCTAATTTATATATGCTTAAATCTAAATTAGCATAAAAAATCAAGCCACACAATATATATTCATCTCTAACACTAACAACAATTAATCCAAGCCACACAATATATATATAAACAATTAACAATATATAAACTAAGCATCAATTGTTCATCTCTAACATTAACAACATTAATCCTAACAAATTAAAAATATTAAAAAATATTTTCAATATAAATATATAAGATCAAAATATGCTAACACAAACAAATCATACATACAACATGACTTCTCATCTTACAGGTGTAAAAAAAATAACAATAACCGACGAGATTCGAAAATCATTATGCAAGTACAACAAGGATAATCCAAAAAACAAAAGATAATTGAGTCATTTTTAAAGAAATATTCATAAATCATTCATGTAATAGGTAGTATATAAGAAATTATTAATTTATATTTTATTTGGGGTCTATAGAAATTACAAAAAATGTATTATCTTATAATTTTAGCGGAGTTTATTAATTTAGCACGCTATCCCCGAGTCGGGACCGACCAAAAATATTATCTTAGAGAGTTTATTAATTTATCGAGTATTAAGTTATAGAGTTTCTACTGTATATAAACCAAGCATCAATGGTTCATCTTTAACATTAACAACATTAATCCTAACAGATTAACACTAATTTATGCTTAAATTCTCACACAAGCATATTATCAAACACCTTGAATGCATCAAACACTAATATATGTACACCAATATACATATTAAATCTTTCTATCACAAATTCAAGAAAAATTCAAGAGAAATTCAAAAGAGGAACACCTTCCGTCTTCTATTATCACAGATTCTAACAACAAAACTACCAATCAATATACAAAATTAAAGATAGAAAAACAAACTTTTGCGAGAATTATGTCCAAAAGTTCTTTTCCAGCTTTTACGTCACAATCCTCTTGGTGGTTGTTAATAAAAAAATAATTAAAAAACAAAATAAGAAATTGAGGTACAACCAAGGATGAAAATATCGCTATCGCAACAAATATCGCAACCTTAATTTTAAGGACATATCGTTGGATATATCGATATCGTAAAAAAAATTGAAAAAATGACGAAAATCTTATTAAAATCTTGGAAATTTAACATGAAATTTTAGGGATTATTATAACATACTATTATGCATGTATTCCATTAAAAAAATCAATAAAATTATATGTTTAAAATAAAATATAGATAAAAACTCATATAAATACTGATTGGCAAAAATTAATTGACAACATAGTACGATAAAATAAAAAATATAATTTCATACAAATAAAAATAAAATTTTAAATAAGTTTGTAATTTTTTCAGATTTTACGATATTGTGCGATATCGTGCGATATATCCCGATTCCCGTCAAATTTTACACTACGATTGAACGATATCGATATCGACATCGACATTTAGCGATATATCCACGATACCCGGGAAAAAATACATTAGACACCAATATCTATATCGCAATATTCAAATTTGCGATATATCCGCGATATTTTCATCCTTGGTACAACTAATAATAAGCTTTCAAAAAAAGGTCTAAATCTAACAAAAATTACCTAACATGCCACCTCAAGGGTTTCGCATAGGGATGGTCAAGGGCGGTGTGAAATAGGCCTAGCCGTCGCGGCTTAGGGCAAACCACCGTCTCTTTCTTGTCGGAAGATCTTACGGCGGCGGTCCAAATCTCCTCACAGGCGACGTAACTGTTCTGCTGAATCGCACAATGATTCATTTCTAATCTCTTCAGATCTCGGAATACAAAAAACACCTGTTGTGTAAGGTATTTTTTTTTCTTTTTCTATCTTTCAATTGAGAAGCGGCGGCCGCCTGGACGTGGGCGAGCCCGGAAGAGACGGCGAGTTTGATCGATTTAGGTCTCCAACGTAAATTTAGAGACCATAATCCCACTTTCTCGAGTTTGATCTGAAAACTTACGAGTTGAATTGTGAGCGCGGAGTCGGCATGGGATCGGAGAACGAGGCGAGGCGAGTGAGTGGACTCGGGAATCAGAGATAATTGAAGGAATTACAAGCGGAGATGGGAGAGATAGCAGTTGCCGGATCGATTGATGAGAGAAAGAATAGCTGAAGACGAATCCCTGTAAATGTTTATTACTTTCTTTTTTCTTCTTTTATTTAGTATTTTTATTTTTATTATTATATTTATTACGGAGTATTATATTGCGTCTGGAAACGCGCATTTGGGTTTGACTAAAAACCTAGTTATTGAACAGCGGTTATTAACCGCATTCCAAGTGTTTACTTGGACAGCGGTTCTAAACTGTTGTCTAAGTGAGTTTGCATAGCGGTTTTCAACCGCTCTTCAAATGTAATTTTTGGACAGCAGTTGTAAACCGCTGTCTATGTTGTTTTTTTTTTTTTTTAATAAAACCGCTCTCTAAGCTATATCTTGGAGAACTGTTTGAAAAAGGGATGTCCAAGTGCAGCCATGTAAGCTTAAATGTGTAGTAGTGATATATGCAAATAAATTCATCATGGTGAAATCAATGAGGCCTAGCCAGCAAAATATGTAGTACGTAGTTGAGTTCCTTATTAACAAATAATTATTGATAAAAGAAAGACACAAGTAAACAACACATTTAATTGTATTGAATTAATTGTATTTAATGCTCTTTTCAATAAGTCATTAATGATATATGTTGTAAAAATTGATCTACATAGCCACCAATCGATCTAATTTCTTCAAAATTTTTAGTTTGAGTGGAAAAATTAGAGGTGTCAAAATGGGCTGAGTCCGCCCCACCATAAAAATTTATAGGTTTGACTCAATTTTCCTTAACCCGTTAAGAGGTGGGCCTACACATGCTGTTCCGTTTGAGCCGCGGGCATAGATGGGTTGGGGGCGGGGGCAGCATGCCAGACCGCCTTTTAAAAAAAATTAAAAAAATAGTAATATTATTATAATCAGTTTAATATTATAAAAAAATAACAAAAGCTAACCAAATCTTCAAGACTTATTCACTAACTTAGAATCTAGCAGCTATATTGCAATTCACAACCAAAATTTAAAAGTGAAAAATAGTCAAGCACAACAAGTCTCTGTTTCACATAACAAACCCGCGCTGCTCGCGCCGCTTATTTCAGTTCCAACGTCAAATGTCGACATTTCAATTATAATTTTATTGATAATTTTTAAATTAGGATGATATATTTAATAATGAGCGCGAGCAGGAGACAAATTAAGAGTCTTTGAATTTTGGAAATGAAGATTATGAATTTAATAAATAATTAAAAAAAAGGATTGGCCCGTCGAAACTTGTGGTCCGTTCTTTGTGGATTGGGTTGAGGTTTTGACAAACCTTCTAACAAATGGGTTAGCCCGCCCCACCAACCCATCTCGACAGCTTTAGGAAAAATGGGTCTAGGCGGGCTTCGACACCGCATAGTCATCCTGTCATGCTAAATCGAGGAGATGTGGCTATGGCTAAGATTGCGTCGTTGGATAACTTAGCTGATCCTTTCACAAAGACTCTGGCAATAAAAGTATTTGAGAATCATGTAGAGGGTCTTGGTCTACGATGTATTACAAGCTAGATTTTGAGTATAAGTGGGAGATATGTTAATGTCTTTATGTGTATACTAAAAGATTAGTTTTAGTATAAGTGGGAGATTGTTGGTGTATACAATAAACCAAACTTTTAGTGGGCTTTTATGGATGTATATTTGATATCCTTATTATCTGAAATAAATGATTTTTCACATTATTGCATTCTTTGTGATTACTTGTATATCTGCTTATCTTACATTGTAGACGATGAGGTGAGTTTGTAGTCACGCAGAAGATCACATTACCAGTTCCTTGTAAGATATAAACAATATTCACAACTGAGATAGTTCTGGACACAACTATTGGTTTAAGTTGTAGTATAAACTTGTTAGTGTCTTATTTTGGTCATTAGTTTGTACTAGTGCGCTGTGGCGTACTGAATGGATCATAAATAAGACATGTTCTTCTGTTCTGATTGTTATGAAGAACTAGAGGTCTTGGTGACTTTTATGATTCTTAACCCTAAGTGTGATATTTAGATGTGTGGGGTGCTTGTTCACTACTTTGATGTACCATAGGTGAGAATCTTGGTAGATTCTTCACGCTCCATATTTTGGGTAGTGGCATCGCTCGCATGATGTCTACTTATTGGCATTAGGGCACCGTGTCCTGGACATCCAGGCTGATGACGTCCCCTTGAAGAAACTCATAAATGATTGTTGTACTAAACCCTGCAGGTGAATTTAATTCGTATGACAACGAGGTTGAGTGGTATTACTCAAGGAATTATAGAGATTAATTATTTAAAGAAGTCAGAAACTTTAATAATTAATGGATGTGCGATATCTTTAACACGGGGAATTATAAAGTCTAATATAAGCCCTGATTCGATTCAGGATAGGATGGGAGTGCAACATTAATTCTCTAGTGGAATGAATTAATGTTCTCGGGCCAAATTATATGTTCTGGGCTGAACATAAGAGTATTTGGGCCTGTAAGAAGCCCAAGCCCTATGCCTTCTAATGGATCCCTAGTCTGGCCCATGAAACTTATGGAGATTATAAATAGGAGCCTCAAGTCAGTTTTGAAACCATAGCACACACGAAATTGAGAAAACGACTAGGGTTTCAAGGAGACGAAACAAAGGCAGCCTTCTCCACGTTTGATAGCGCGTCGTCCACCCGGTGTTCGAACAAGGTTGGGAGACAGACTAGAAGATCCGTAGATTGGAATCAACGCCTCGATCTTCAAAGGTAACAGAACTAAACTATGTTTTAGACGTATGTTTATGTTTTATTTATTTCTTTATACGTTTGGCATCCGACAACGACCCCAGTGACGGACCGCCTACGCCGGCGTGTTCCAGTAATTGGTATCAGAGCCTGGATTCGTAGATTGTTGGCTCTGCCTGTAACGTACTGTTGTATGATTCAATTTTTTTATTTCATTGTATGGATTCGTTTCTGTCAAACGTTTCGATGAAGTTTTCTGCCAGTTTTTGTCGGTGGACGTGTATTCGAGATTTTTAAATTGTGTGAGAGGCCGATGCGAGGCATCCGTCCGCGCCACTGTTTTATTATTGTAATAGCTTATTGTAGACTGTTTTTTGATAGGTTTTTCAAGGGGTTGCGATAGATGTGAATTTATTTATTTTTGCCTTTGTTTATCGCGTCTTGTTATGGTGGGCATGCTTATTTTTTTATTTGCTATGCTTGTGAATAATATTCATGTTTAAATGACTAAGTGGAATAATTAAAATTTTAATTTATTCATAGGCCTCCACAATTGGTCTTTAAGTAAGGTGTTTGTTGCTCGTGGGACCTCGGGAGTCTCCCCCTAACGGGTGCAACATTCACAAGCTTACTAGTTAAGGCTTCTAATCAAAATGTTTTAATCTTTAGATGATGTGTGTGACTTTCCCTAACGGATGTGTCATCCATGAGTTCATCGATCAGTAAAGAATAATTCAAGATAACTGTTGTTAAATTGTGGTCATCAGTTAGATGTGAATTTTAATATAACCCCCAACGGGGTCACTGTTCTAATTCACATGGACAGTTAAAGTCCGACTGTTAATTTCATTCGTCATAAGGATAAGTTGACGTGATATTGAAATTAAAGACTGAATGTCTGGTCAATGAATACATGTGTAAACGACCACCCTAACGTGTCTTGCATGTGTGTTTGTTGGGCAGTTGGAGGTTGTGTTGAATGTTGGTTTTGAAGGTTTCCAATGTTTTATGCTTCAAACTTATGTGATTTATAGCTTGCATTTTATTTATTTCATATACATTATGGTGACATTCAACCCACTTACGGTTATCTTAAATCAAAATAAGCTTACTGGTCAAAACTATTTGGATTGGAAAAGAAACTTGGACATTGTCCTAGTTGCATATGAGTACAAGTTTGTGCTCGACACACCTGCTCCTGCCCCTTTGGGACCCGAATCCACTGAAAAGCAAAGGGAGGCTCATAAGAAGTGGCACAAGGCTGATGAGATGGCTCGTTGTTACATTTTGGCCTCGATGTCAAATGTTTTACAACATCAGCATCAAACTATGCCTAGTGCCGCAGCTATGATGTTGAGCCTCAAAGAGCTTTTTGGTGAGAAAGATAGGGCTGCCCGCTTTGAGGTTATGAGGAAGATTATGTCATCCTCTATGCCAGAGGGAGCGTCCGTGAGGGACCACTGTCTCAAGATGATGGAATATCTGAATGAGATAGAGGTCCTCGGAGGTCTAATCGATAATGACACTAAGATCGATATGATCCTACACACGCTCCCAAAGTCCTTTGAGAACTACCGTGTTAATTTGATCATGAATACGAATGACTATTCTTTAGCCGAGCTTCTTACAATATTGGTAGCGGTAGAGGGTCTCATAGGCAAGAAACCACAAGCCAATGTTACTGTTTAGGCTGGACCTTTTTCGTCTAATAGCAAGAAGACGAAAAAGCCTTTACATAAAAAGGGTAGTGGTGAAAGTAGTGGGAGCAAGAAACTGGCGCCTTATGGTGGCGTGAAAAAGTCGAAGGGCAAATGTTTCAAGTGCAACAAGACAGGACACTGGAAGTCTGATTGTCCTCTCTTGAAAAAAGGACAAATCTGGTACGTCTCTCGCTTTAGTTGTTAAAACATGTTTTGCGGCTTGTTCAGCCTTTTCTTGGGTAGTAGATATAGGAGCCACTGACCATGTTTGTTATACATTGCAGGGGTTTCTGCAGACAAGGGAACTGAGTGAGGGAGAGATTACTATTAGTTTGGGCAACGCTGCGATAATATCAGTGGTTGCAGTGGGAGACGTGCACTTATGTTTTTCTAATTTTTTTTTAGTATTAAAGAACGTTTTATACGTGCCGAATTTTCGGAGGAATTTAATTTCAGTTTCGAATTTGTTTTTTGGATGGATGCTCAGTTGTTTTTAATGACAATGTTGTTATTATGAGAAATGACTCTTTAATCTATTGTGGCACGTTGGAAAACAATCTTTATATTATTACTTGTGCATATCATACTGTGACTGAAGCTCATTCATCATCATCATTAAATAAGAGAAAGAAACATTCTAAGTTGAATCAAACATACCTTTGGCATTTAAGATTGAGTCATGTCAACCTAAAAAGGATTCAAAGACTAGTAAGTAGTGGGTTTTTGGAGTCTCTCCAAGTGGAACCATTATCAGTCTGCGAATCCTGTTTGGAAGGCAAGATGACCTTGAGGCCTTTTAAGGCCAAGGGGAATAGGGCCAATAATGTGTTGGAATTGATTCACTCTAATTTGTGTGGGCCTATGACAGTTCAAGCTAGAGGAAGCTTTCAGTACTTCGTCACTTTCATTGACGATTACTCAAGATATGGATACATCTACCTGATGCGCCACAAGTCTAAATGTTTTGGCAAGTTCAAAGAGTTTAAGGCAGAAGTGGAGAACCGTCATGGTAAGAGTATCAAGTCACTACGTTAGCGAATACCTTAGCAATGAATTTAGGCAATACTTATTAGAGAACGAGATTAGATCCCAGCTCTCCGCACCTGGTACTCCGCAACAGAATGTCGTGGCTAAGAGAAGAAATATGACTCTATAGATATGGTGAGATCGATGATGATTTATGCTTTATTACCTACCTCTTTTTGGGGACATGCCTTGGAAACAACAACGTACCTTCTAAATTATGTACCTTCTAAAGTGGTTCCAAAAACTACGATTGAATTGTGGTTTTGGCGAAAGCCAGGTCTAAACCACATTCGGATTCGGGGTTGTCTAGCACATGTGCTGAACAAGGAAGCTGATAAGTTGGCACCTAGAACTGAAGTACGGTTATTTGTAGGATACCCTAAGGGAATGAGAGGTGATTAATTTTATAGTCCTAATGATCAGAGGGTGGTGGTGAGTACTAATGCCCAATTTTTAGAAGAATACTATATGAATGAGCATAAGTCCAATACTGAGATCATTTTAAATGAGTTGAGAGGAGACAATAGCACACCGAGTGTGCAAGAGGAAATACCACAAGAGACTACACAACGTGACGACTCTAATGAACCTTTGTATACATTGCCTCGTCGTAGTGGGAGGGTTGCTCGCCAACCTGATCGTTTCATGTTTGTGGGAGAGTCTGTTGACTTGATTCCAAGCGATGAACATGATGATAACGACCACTGGACATGCAAAGAGGCAATCAAAGACAAAGATGCAGAGTCTTGGCACAAGTCCATGGATTCAGAAATTGAATCTATGGATGCTATGTAAGTGTATGACTAAGTGAACTTCCCTACGACAAGAAAGTCGTTGGGTGTAAGTGGGTCTACAGACGTAAGAGAGGACCTGATGGGCAGATTACTGCTTTTAAGGCACGATTGGTGGCAAAGGGTTTTACCCAGAAAGAAAGAATCGACTATGACGAGACCTTCTCACCAGTAGCCATGCTAAAATCGATCTGAATTCTCTTATCCATAGCTAATCACATGAACTATGAGATTTGGAAAATGGATGTCAAGATAGCTTTCCTTAATGGAAATTTGGATAAGGACATATATATGCAGCAACCCAAGGGTTATGTGAAGAAAGGCCAAAAACATCTAGTCTAGAAGCTGAAAAAGTCTCTTTATGGGCTAAAGCAAGCTTCCAGGTCTTGGAACATTCGTTTTGACGAGGTGATCAAATCTTCTGGATTTGAACAATGTCAAAATGAAAGTTGTGTGTACAAGAAGAGTGACAGAGACGTAGTGGTATTCTTAGTACTATACGTAGATGATATTCTTCTTATTGGCAACAATGTGAAAGTATTATCAGACGTAAAGGTGTGGCTTTCAGAACAATTTCAAATGAAGGATATGGGATAAGCATCGTACATTCTTGGTATTAAGGTCACTCATGATCGAAAAAAGAGAATGTTTTGTTTATCTCAAGCGTCTTACATTGATACTGTGATTGCTCGTTTTGGCATGCAGAATTCCAAGAAGGGTGTACTACCTTTCAGACAGGGATTCCCTCTATCTAAGGATATGTGTCCTAAGACACATAAAGAGATAGAGTAGATGGCTAAGGTTTCTTATGATTCGACTGTAGGAAGCCTTATGTATGCGATGCTGTGTACGAGGCCTGATATTTGTTATGTAGTTGACATGGTAGCAAGATATCAGTCTAACCCTGGTCAAGGACACTGGACTGCTGTAAAGCATATTCTCAAGTATTTGAAAAGGACTCGAGATTTTATGCTAGTATACCAGTCAAACAGTTTGATTCCTTTGGGTTATACCGATTCAGATTTCCAAGCTGATTGAGATGAACGGAAGTCAACCTCGGGTTATGTGTTTATGCTAGGAGGCGCAACCATATCTTGGAGAAGTGTGAAGCATAAATGCATCGCGGACTCCACTATGGAAGCCGAATACGTAGCTGCCTCAGAGGTTGTCTGGTTACATAATTTCTTTCTGGAATTAGAGGCGTCTCAGAGTATGCCGATGTGTATCACTATTTATTGTGATAACGTGGATGCAATGACAAACTCGAAAGAACCTAGAGCCCACATAGCAAGTAACAATGTAGTAGGATATATATAAAAGAAATGAATAAGAAAATTTTAGTCAAATAGTAAAAATAAAAAAATGTCTAAGGTGGGTCTAGAGTGACGCAAGATGGTCCAAATCCGTTGGGTAGCTATTTTCAACTTTTGCAAAATATATATATATATATGATCACCGCCTAAATGTCACCTTATCAGCGTAAAATTAAAATAGGAGAAGTTATAATATAAAATGGTGGAGTATGACACGAACATATATGTAGATTTAGCAATTACCAAGAAAACAAGTTGACAGAACGAGTAAATTAAAACACATTCTTTTACTCGATACAATATTACAAGTAACACGACACTAAACATCCTCACGCCTACACATAAAATAAAATCCAACTTGTATCCCCCCGTGCATTTAAACTTATTACTAATTAATTAACAAATAAATAAATTAATCCGACGTGGCACACAGCCGTTGAATGTGGTCGTCGCCGGGCGGCGACACCAGCGAAACGACGACGTCGGCGAAAGCCCCAACTATAAATTTATGCGTGTGCTTAGGGTTTAAGGTAAGATAACACAAGAGAAGCTCCTTCAAGAATTCCCAGTCCGTTATCTCACGCGCTTCAATCATTTCCATCATCGATTTTCTAAAGTCGGAATACGGGTCCGGCGAGTACGCCTGAACTGCCACGCCGCCTTTAACCACCGCGCCGGAACGCTGCGGCGGAGGGGGTTCCGGTGGCTCGAAGATGGAGTTTGAGCTGCCGGGGGAGGAGAAGAAGAACCGGTGGGAGGCGAAGGCGGAGGAGAAATCGGGAACCAAATCTTCGTCAGAGGTGGAGTCTTCTTCTGCGGCGGCGGTGGTGGCGGAGGAGGAGGAGAAGATTAAGGATTTGGAAGTTGAGCAATCGGAGTAGTTGACGTCGTACAAAGAGTTGAAATTCTTGAAAAGTGTGGGGGTGGTATCTTGGTCGGCGGCGGAGGGCGGCGGAGGAGGGGAGAGAGCGATGGTCGGAAAACACAAGAATTTGGAGAAGCAGAGGTTGAAGGTCTTACAGAGTATGCTGGACATTTTAATTTCTTTTTTAAGGTTGTGGTAATTGCATGAGTAGATATATATATAGTTGACTCTGGACACAAGGGTGTGTAGGTAAAATATACTCACACACATGTGAAGTGGCATACAAATTAAAAAATGTGAATTTAGTGGGGATTTTGAGGGATAATTTTGTAAATCTTTATGTATAAAGTAAAGAAATGAGTTGACTTTTGTGTAAGTGTTGAGAAAAAATAATGACATTTGTGTAAAATTAAGGACATTGTGAGGGTGAAGTTTATAAAAGATTTTTCATTTTAAGGGTGTGAAAGTTATCGTGGAATGTTTAAAAAAGGAGAGTGTTTGTGAGAAGGATGGAGTATATACACGTACATGTATAATGTATTTTTAAAAATAACATGTAGGTAGCTAAGCTAGCTAGATTCCGAGAGTCTGGAAGATCGACCGTGACCAATCAAATCATGGAAGCAATATGGTTACTACAAAACAAGTTACTTTAATGTAAGTATGTACATATATATAGATAGAAATCATTTATTTTCACAAGTTTTGTATATACTTTATTATCTCACTATATGGGTATGTTTTTCAACCGAAAGTTTATGTTACAAAATCGTGTAACATTTCTTGTTACATTTGTTTAATGAATATCACATGCTATAGTTAGCTAGGAAGAGAGATTAATTAACTTATAATTAAAATCAATGAATTTCGTTTTATTTAAAAGTTTGAACTTATATAGAAGTGAGAAAAAAGAATTGAACCCAGGATGTGTGGGCGTGAGCCTTTGGACCCTGATACAATTCGTCTCATCTAAAAGTCTGAATTTATAGAGAGACGGAAAATAATTCTTATATATTAATTTCTAATATATTACATAGAAACATCAAATTCAAATTATTTCGATCAAGAATTTCAAAATTGCTTCTATGTCCTGATCAAAACACAAAAAACTTTTTCAAAATTTCAATTTGACAAAAAAAAAGTACAGAAATCTATTGAACCATTGTGTAATAGGACATTTAGATAGGTATGTTTGATATGTTTAGACTATTTGGATCTCATATCTTGCAAGACAAATCTAATTTTATCTTATAACTGACCCGACCCAAACTCCAACTTCCACAATTAGCTCACTCTGAATCGGTTTCACTCTCTCCACTTTCTCCAATTAAGTGGCCCAACACATCCATATCACCCCAATTTTGACTATGACTACAAGAAATATAATTTTTAGCGACAAAATCCTCTAATTATTGTTTCTCAAACTAAACGTCTTAAAAAATTGAGAAGTAATAATATAATCGATCACTAAAAGTCAATTAATGTCATTAAAATAATTTAGCTAGAAAAATTATAATGACATAATTTCTTAAATTAAAAGACATTTTTCTAGTACGTATGCACCTCCATACACGTCGCCCCAAGCTCGTGAGGTCATTGTTGTTGATCGATTGGTATCGTTTTAGGCGAACCGTACCCACTTCGAAGTATGGGGGAAACTTGAGGATACGATTGTGGAGAAAAGGTATGCTGAAGAAGAGGAAACAAAAGTGATTCCTATATAAGAGATCGAAATTATCTACGAATGATCGTGATTCTTTAGCGATAAGCCAATTTTTCATTAAAAGAAGTGTGTCCTGGAATGAGATCTTTAATTTTATGTTATTTAAATATATTAAAATATTAGTAGTTTTAACATGAATTAATCATTACAAATGAGCTAACAAATATTAGGATGATGAAAATGAAAATAATGAGAATGGAGATGATATTTCATATTTGAGTGTTAAACAAACCATATACTATTATTTTATTTATTATATTTGGATAAATTTAATTTTAAACATGTAATGTCTTTTTAGAATCATTTTTAAGTTAAATTATCTGAATTTATTTAATATATTAGTGTGTATATATACATAATTTTTAATTACAAGATTAATTAAATTCTAATTGAAAGTAAAATAAACTATTATATATATGTGTATATATTATAAGAAGTAAATTAGGTAATACAATGTAAAACAAATAATAATAATTAAATAATGAGACTATAATAATTATATTGAATTAAGTAAAAAAAACTATAAATTTATAAACTATGTTTTCTAATGATATATGTTATAATAGATAGTTAAAAGAGTGAACAACATGAATAGTCAAAGCAATTGTCCTCGTCATATCTTGTGAGACAATCGATCAATAGATGAGCAGAAGAGCAGCCAAACAACGACTAGTCAACAAAACCAACATAAATTCACCGAGAAGAGTGATGATCAACATATCAATTAAACAAGATAAAGAAGGAAAAACCTAAAAAATTAGCACAAGGCACGCTGCTCGATCGCCCAACATATAAATGATTATGTTTGTTACTTGTTAAACAAAAGCCACGTCATCTTCTCAACAAAACGGCCAACAATTAATATTACTCATCTGTCCCACAATTGTTTTCACTCTTTCCTTATTCGTCCGTCTCACAATTGTTTGCACTATCCAAAAAAGAAATTTTTTCATAAATCCTACCCTCACAATATTCACATATTTACACAAAATGTCATTAATTTTACCCTCAATCCAATCATTCACTTTACTTTATTAATAAAAGTTTACAAAATTACCCCTCAACACTCCACTCATTACACATTTTTCTTAGTTTGCGTGCCCATAAAATGGTGCAAACAATCCTGGGACGGAAGGAATATATAATTTGATTATGAAATTATATATATATATATTCTGTCATAATATGATCGTACGAAAAACACTTTGATCAGTGATAGAACGCTACATTTGAGCAGCAAGAACAACGATAGGATCTGTCACTCATTTTCGCTCGTTTTAAATCCGTTGCAACCCATGCATTGGAATTATAAAAGTAAAAAAAAAAAAAAATTATTTCCAATTTAAAAATCGATCTGACCATTAATTATAGATGACGACACATATATATCAACCACTTATGCCTTCAACTGAAAGATGAAATGACATCAACATTGGTGGATACTACGTATTCTCTCCATCTCAATTAATTTATACTCCCTTGGTTCCGGAATAAATTTCATAGGTAGGAGGACACGTAAATTAAAAAAGTGTAATAACGAATGGAGTTTTGAAGGGTATTTTTATAAAATTTTATGTATAAAGTAAAAAAATGAGTTGAATTTTGTGTATGTGTGGAGAAAAAGTAATGACATTTGTGTAAAATTTAGAATATTGTGAGAGTGGAGTTTATAAATTTTTTTTTATTTTAACGGTGTGAAAGTTATTGTGGAACGTTTCAAAAAGAAAAGAGTGAAAATTATTGTGAAACGAAGGAGTATATTATTCCATCTAAATAGGATTTTGATTCGAACATGATAAGTACTGTCACTAGTTGTATATTGGCATGTTGCGTCTGTTACTAAAAATCAAATCAAACTCTTCAATATATACTCCATGATCTAAAAAATGTTCAGATTTTAGTAATTAAGTGGTTGTTTGGATGGTGAAGATAAAAATGAAGATAAATTGATGTTTGCATGAAAGAAATGTGCACACATTTTATGGACGAACGAATAAGATAAGTGAACATATTTTTTGTGACAAAGTGATCGAATGCAATAATGTAAACACATTTAAAGAATGAGTCAGAAAATTCATGGTTCCATCACAATTAATAAAGAAAAACACCCTCGCAAATTAGGTGTTACGTATGTATGTTACTATAACTATATATAGTTAGGGGTGTATGTTAGTCGAGAGATCAACTCACGAGTTACTCGTGGTCAACTCGAAAAAATATTGAAATCGACTTGAATTTAATCAAGTCGAGTTTCAAACTACTCGAATAACTATCGAGTTTGTGTTCGAGTTCATAATTAATACTCGGCTTGAAAGACTCGCGAACCTAATCGAACTTGTACAATATTTACTATTTTGTCGTATGTATATAAAAGATATTTGAAGTGTATGAGTTAAAAGAGATGTGATGTTTATTTATGAGGCGAATCGTTTTGACACATGAGTAAACAAGTATGAGACAGATGAAGTACATATTAGTTTCCCTATCTCATACTTATTTGAACATTTGCTAAAAACATTTGTCTTATACTTAATTGAACATTACCTTATTTGAAAAAATATATACATTTATAAATCTTCCTCAAACAATTTTTATTTACACCACATGTCATTACATTTTTCACACTATTAAAAAAATTATCTCCAATTAATACAGCATAATATTCATAATACTGTATCTTTCTAAAATATAATTATATCACCCTTAATACCAATAAATAATTTTTACAAAAAAAATTAAATTTTTGTAGAGTAATTTTTAATTTGATAAACTATAATTAACTTATAAGAAGACATGGGTACAACCTAGCTAGCTAGTTAGTCTATTTAAGGTCTGAAACTTCCTAAGAAAAAGTTGAGCAGATCATGTGCTGCAACAAAAATCCAACTTGCATAATTTTATCCTTTGGTTGCAGATGGAAAGTTGAGTGTGTATTTTATGAAACTGTTTATATAGAGATACAATTACATGCAACCGATCAGATAGTTTAATTTACTCAAATCCAACCACTTCGATCAATCATACAATATTATTTTCAATAAATTGCATGTGAGCGATTATAATCATCTAGCATTGCATGTAAAAGTAAAAATTGAGTATTTTCAAATTAAATTGTAGTTATGAGTTGGGGTTTGTTGAAATAAGTGGGTGCGATGGTAGTGAAATAATTCAATAAATGCGTTTACCCCTTCAAATTTCTAAGGGTATGTTTGTTTTGGGATTATGTAGGATGGGGGAAATCCTGGATGGAGAAATCTTGGATGGGGAAATCCTGATAAATAGTAATTGTGTGTGTTTGTTTTGGGATTTTGAATAGGATGGGATGTAACTTTATGTCAAATCAAATTGTGTAAGAGTGGTTGGATGAGATATAATAGTAAGATGTAATAGTATGATGTATAGGTATTTTTAGGGATGAGTGTAGTTGGATGGGGAAATCCGGATGTGAAATCTCGAAGTAGAACAAGGACCGAACGGGTGAGTCCCAAAACAAACATGCCCTAACTAATTATATACCCAATTCTCTAACTGGGCATGCAATGCCAATAAATATTTCTGCTTATAACCCTTAAAAAAAATAAAAAAAATACTGCCTATACTTAATTCTTTAGCTGGGCATGCCATTAAAATTAGTAAAATAAATGAGTACACCGAATAAAAATACGTGCTCATATTTCTGCTACACCTAATTCTTTAAATACCTTGAAAACATTTTATATGCATTCACCCATTTGACCTGTGCAATTTTTATTGAAAAGTGTTAATTAACATTATTTACTAAAAAATACTTAGTAAATACATGTAATTTTTAATGAAAAATGCAGGTACTATTTATTAAAAAGTGTAGGTAGTATTTATTAATATATATATCTATATATATATAATTAATCACTAGAATAATACAAGCTGCGTAGGTACTACTTATTAAAAAGTGCATGTAATATTTATTAAAAAATGTATATATAATTAATCACTATAATAATACAAGCTCTTTTCAATAATAGTAACACAATTTTAGTAAATAATACTAACACTTTTTAATAAGTAAGTACTACTTGCATACATTTTGAACATCACGTACATCAAATAACATAAAAACTTGAAAACAAAAAAGTGGATGATAATTTAATCATATATTTACAATAAGAATGATCATATCAGTTTATAAAAAAATAATTTCACATGACAAATAACAAAAGAAAATTAAAAAAGTATATAGAGATTTTTATAATTAACCACCTCAATTATTAATTGATCGAGTATTGTTTAATAAGTTTCCTCACTTTTGAACTATATGAGATCATGGATGACTCAAAAACTAATGTTATTATATCACATTATTAGTTCTTTTAAAAAAATAGTACTCACACTTTTCAGGAGTAGCACTTGCATTTTTTAAAGAAAAGGAAAAGAGTCGTCGCATGCATCTGGGAGAGCACAATCTGGCTGATATGGAAGGTAAGAGACACTACTGGAAGATGTTAAAAGATATGTGTGGAACTGGGGCAAAGCTAAGAACCTTTTTCATAGTAGTGCTACTTTCAAAAACTGGAATAGTAATCCATGTTATGCAATAGACTGTAACTGATATTGGGGAACCTTAGGCTCACGACTGTACTCTGTAAGCATTTGTAGGGTATTACTTATACCCAACAATTTTGAATAAAAGATTTCCATTTACTGACCAAAAAAAAAAATACTACGTAGTATTTTTTTAATAAATATTACATACACTTTTAAGACTTTTTCCGTGCTAATTGAATGTGATCTGCAAGTTTATCAAACACGTTACGCACGGCTTGCAAATTTTAGCTTGAATGCACACCTAGAGATAATAAAATAATACTCCCGCGTCCCACAGAGATAGCTATATACATTAAAACCTCTATAAATTAATACTCTATAAATTAATAAACTCTCTAAAATAATAAAATCTTCCGATTTCGACTTGGGCCTTTGTAAAAAATCATCAAATTCGATAAGATAATAAGATAATGATTTTTCAAAAAATCCCTTAATAAATATTAGGTCCCATTAAAACTCTAAATTAATAAATATTAGTACAATTATAAATATTATGGCATGGTCTCTCTTATATTAAATTTTTTTCATCAATCCACGCTCTTGTAAATATTTTTGAGTGCATGTGGGATGGTCTCGATCTCTTATACTCACATAATGCTTTACGCATTTGTTTATTGATGAATGATTTTGCGATGTCTTTTAGATGAGAAGACATGACTGGGTGTTATAAATTATTTTATTTTCATACTGAGATTTATATAGTACTCCCTCTGTCCCATAGGAATTTGCACACTTTCCATATATGGATGTCCCATACCAATTTGCACACTCCATAAAAGGAAATATTGTCATAACCCTCACCCTCAAAATATACTCATATTTACCCATATGCCATTACTTTTTCACACTCAATCTACCTTCTACTTTACTTTATTCATAAAAGTTTACAAAACTACCCCTCAAAACATCACTCATTACACTTTTTTTTTACACCTTTATTAAAATGTGTGCCATCCCAGAGGTGCAAGTTCCTTTGGGACGGAGGGAGTATATGTTTCATTCATCATGCATGAATATATTTAATTGACTATAATAGTAATTTAAGTGCAACGAATTAATGTAAAAATATATATTTAAGTAATTCCAATAAATTGATGCATGCGTTTATGAATATAATAGTTAATTGTATACAATGAATTGATATTATACATAAATTAGTTACAAAGAATTGGTTGATACATATATAAACTCATTTATTTTTAATATATATGTACTAAATTTGCTGAATTTAAAAATGCTCTCTTTTAATTAATATAATATTAATTTATCGATAAATTAATACCTCTCTAAATTAATAAAATTTCATGGTCCAAAGGTTATTAATTTATTGTACTCCCTCCGTCCCACAAAGATAGCCACATTTGACTTTGCACACAAATTAAGAAAAATCAATAAATGCAGTCAAATTGAGTTAATGTGTCAATTTTGTCCTTAAAATCTAATACTCCAAAATCTGCTAAGCATTAATTACTCTTATAAATTAGGGGTAAAATTGACAATAAAACATTTAATACTAAAGTAAAAGAGGAAATGTGGCTATAATTTGGGACATCCAAAAAAAGAATATGTGGCTATCTTTGTGGGACGGAGGGAGTTTTTTTTTTTTTTGGATGTCTGAAATTATATCTACATTTTCTCTTTTACTTTAATATTAAATGCTTTATTGTCAAATTTACCCCTAATTAATAAGAGTAATTAATGATTACATTTCCTCTTTTACTTTAATATTAAATGCTTTATTGTCAATTTCACCCCTAATTAATAAGAGTAATTAATGCTTAATAGACTTTGGAGTATGAAATTTTAAGGACAAAATTGTTACATTAGCTAAATTTAACTACATTTATT
Organism: Galeopsis tetrahit; assembly: GCA_963675135.1. Classification (NCBI taxonomy): domain Eukaryota; kingdom Viridiplantae; phylum Streptophyta; class Magnoliopsida; order Lamiales; family Lamiaceae; genus Galeopsis; species Galeopsis tetrahit. The sequence continues at coordinate 56,989,989 of OY776128.1, forward strand.
AATTTTTCTTAATCTGTGTGTAAAGTTAAATGTAGCTATCTTTGTGGGAGGGGGAGTAATAAATAGTATCTCCTATCACAGAGATAATAAATTAATAAAAAAATTAATCCCTCATATTTTCTAACAGAATAATCCCTCATTATTAATTAAGAGTACATAGAGTAGGAATTGATAAATGTCAAAATATTTAACTCATTAGTTCATTACTGGGATGTTCAAATTTCAAACATCTAAAATTTCAAAATTAATAAACCAACTTTGAACTTACATAAACAGACAAATGGGGAATCGAGAATGGTAACTTCAACTTCAACACCATGCTCAATGGTGACGAAAGTGGTGCAAAGAAATCATAATACAATAAAAAGGAGCAGAAAAGAGATAAGGAGAAAGAGAACAAAAGAAAATAAAAGAAAAAACAGAGAAAATGAGAATAGAAAAAACAGAGCAGTAAAGAATAGAAAAAACTAAAGCAGGTGTCAACCCAATCCCTCAACGCTAATGTATTCTCTGAATATCTCTTTCATACAAAATGAAGAAATTACAGGTCTTGCTTCTTGCCAAACATTGTTGTTGGGTCTCTTCGTCGTCTCCGTTGAGATTCGACAACCACCTGGGATCGGATCAATTCGGATGGATAGAGAGAAATATCAAAACCACGTCTGGTAGCACTCACTCTCAAGATTTTTACACTCACTCTCGGTTATGCTTCACAGAGAGGGAGAAGAAAGAACCGACTCCAATACTTCTTGAGTGAGAGGCTGCAAAAAACATAGCATTAGAGCAACATGTTGGCTGGGCCACTTAGTGTTAAGCCCATGGACCAAAACACTTGGGCCTAAGCCCAAAAATTCTCTACCTTTTTTGTCATCCCCATCTACAATCCAAACATTCGCATGTCATCATCATCACCTTAACGCACACACTCACACCCACAAATAGCACACACAACACACGCATAACACACATAACACCTATTGCATGCACATTGCACACCTGCAAAAGCAAAAAAATACAAAGTTCATAGAAGACATTAATAGTAAATGCAAGGTAAGCTATCAAGGGAAGCACAAACAAACAACACATTGGACACAAAGTACACAAAATATAACAGTTTAGACACACAAGTCACAAACAAAAAATATGAAACAGTAAAAACATAGAGGCTGCAAAAAACAGTCTTAATCAACAGAACCAAAATTCAAATTTCTCAAGCAAGACCTATGTTTTTCAATAGAAAGACACTTGGTGCCCATATCAACAAGATTATACTCCGAAGCAATTTCTCAAGATCAATAATACTTTTTTCAATTATATCACACAAAATGGTACTCCCCCCGTCCCATGATTTTATGCACACTTTCCTTAGCGGACGTCCCAACATTTTTTGCACACTCCAAAAAAGGAAACAATAATACCAATAATACCCCTCCTTTATTTTACCTTTAATCAAATCTCTTTCACTTTAATCAATGAATTACCAATAATACCCCTCATTTATTTACCTTACACATCACTTTATTCCATTTTCTTAATCTTCGTGCCGGTCAAAGTGTGCATAAAATCCTGGGACGGAGGGAGTAACTAACATCAATGTGTTTAGTTCTATCATGGTATACAAGATTCTTACACACAGTTCTATAATGGTATACAAGATTCTTACACAATTGAATAGCAAACTAACTATCAGAACACTCAACCACTTCACCGTCAACTAGGCCAATTTCGGAAATAAGATCATATAACCAAATGGCTTCTTTAGCAGCCTCAGTAATAGCAACAGATTCAGATTCAGTCGTAAATAAAGCAACAACATGTTGTAATTGTGCTTTCCAGTTAATACAAGAACCACACAAAGTGTACACATATGAAAGAAGTGGTAGATTTCCTATTATCTCTATCATTAGCATAATTAGAATTCACATACCCAACAAGTCTAGCTAACACCATTTGCACATTTAGAAAATTTAAGACTTATCTATATCGTACCCTTAAGATACTTAAGAAGCCACTTCAAAGCCTCCTAATGAGGCATACCTGGATTAGACATACATTTACTCAAGCAACTAAAATGAGGCACACCTGGATTAGACATACAACTACTCAAGCAACTAACATAATATGCAATAGCAGTTCTAGTGCTTACCATGGGATACATCACAGATCCAATGGCGTTAGAGTAAGACACACTTTTCATCTCATCAATTTCAGACTTCGCCGTGGGAGATTGAGTTATACTTAACACAAAATGGGCAACAAGAGACATATTAACAGATTTTGCAGATGACATGGAAAATTTACTCAAAACCTTATCGACATATAAAATCTGACCAAATAAGAGAATATGCTTTTTCCTATCTCTTTCAATATGCATGCGTAAAATCTTCTTAGCATCACCAAGGTTTTTCATATCAAATTTATCACAAAGACACTTTTGAACATGCTCAACAGTTTTAACATAAGGACTAACAAGAAGCATGTCATCCACATAAATGAGCAAGAAAAAAAGGTACATAAGCATTTTCCTCGTAGTACAGATAATGATCAAAAGAACGTTTCTTAAGTTTCAAAGACAACATGCACTCATCAAATTTCTTATTCCACTGCCTAAGTGATTGTTTCAATCCATACAAAAACTTTCGAAGAAGACACACATGCTCAGGGTTTTTAGGATTAACAAATCCTTCAGGCTGTCTCATGTAAATCTTTTTATCCAAATCACCATGCAAGAATGTTGTTTTCATATCCATTTATTTACGTTTTCAATTAAAATGAGCAACAAGGGCAAGCATTGTACGCACAGTGGTAAATTTGACAACATGAGCAAAGATTTCAGTGTAATTTACCCCCTCTTTTTGAGTAAAACCCTTAACCACTAATCTAGCCTTAAATCTAACATGTTCAGTTTCATCCTTAACCTTGAATAACCACTTACAATCCACAATAGAGCAATGCATAGGTTTAGGCACAATAGAGCAATCCACTAGTCCCGATGAGGGGAATCCACCGCAGAACGACGTTCGACATCGGATCCCTTATGAAGGATATGCAATGACTAGAGGATATGCTCAAATATTTGGACGAAGGCATCATGAAAACACATGGTTGACCCAACAACCAAAGATAATCTCCCTAGGGATAATGGTGATAGAGTCTCTGATGCAGCAGCGAATAGAGTAAGAATGATCCTCCATTGATTTTTTATGAAATATCCGGTGAATGCAAGTTTAAGGAATGAACCTTGATTTGCTCATATAATTCTGAATGTCTTCAACGTTCCAAATACATCCAATTTAAAGAGATTACAAAATGATTCAAACTTCATAAACAGATGGGAGTTTGAAAGACGTATTGGAAAAGTCATAAACTTAATGCAGTAAATAACATTAATTAAGAAATAATTCTTCACGCAGTTTCATCCCCATCATTCTCACCCGGTTGAGAATGATTCGTCCTCGAATCGCTATTAGTTTCATCCTCAATCGCATTCCCACCCATGTACGGAACAAGATGTTTGACATTAAAAACTTCTGAGGTGCGGATATGAGTTGGTAAATGGAGGCGATAAGCGTTCGGATTAATTACCTCCAGAATTTCGAACGGACCTATTTTACGCGAGGAGAGCTTGTTGTACTCGTGCTGAGGGAAACGATCTTTCGTTAGGATAGCCCAAACAAGATCACCTACTTTAAACAACACATCGCGTCTTCGTGTGTCTGCACGAATCTTATATTCTTCAGTAGTAGACTCGAGTTGGGCTTTTGCTTCTCCATGTACACGCTGAATTTCCTGGATCAAATCTTCAGCCCGTCGATCAATAGCAGTCGGTGTAGGCAAAGGGAGTAAATCTGTAGGGCCCCTTGGAACAACCCCATAAACTATCTGGAATGGAGAAAGGCGAGTGCTACGATTGGCGGTTGAGTTGTGGGCGAATTCCGCCTGCGGTAGTATGGTGTCCCACGATTTCAGGTTGCCATCAACAAGACAGCGTAGAAGGTTCCCAAGAGAGCGGTTTACTACCTCCGTTTGACCATCAGTTTGAGGATGGTAGACGCTGCTAAAAAGAAGTGTAGTTTTCGTCATCCGCCACAAGGAACGCCAAAAGTGGCTCACAAAGCGTGTATCTCGATATGACACAATGGATATAGGCAGGCCATAAATACGATAGATTTCCCTAAAGAATAGTTGCGCCACATGGACTACATCAGTGGTTCTTTTGCAGGGGATAAAATGCGACATTTTTTAGAAGCGATCAACGACTACAAAAATCGAGTCGAAGCCCCGTTGAGTGCGCGGGAGACACAAAATAAAATCCATGCTCAAAGCCACCCATGGGAGTGACGGTACCGGGAAAGGTCTGTACAAGCCTGCATTGGACGCTACGCCCTTGGAAACTTGACAAACCCGACACCAAGAAATAAACTTAGCAATCTCTCGACGTTCTTTCGGCCAAAAATAACGTCGTAACACCAGTTCTGTGGTCCTATCTCTGCCCACGTGACCTGCTGAGTGGAGTTCAAGAATTAATTTGTAACGTAAGCTACAAAATGGAACACATAGTGCAAGGCCTTTAAAAATGAACCCATCATGTAAGTGAAATTTGTTGTTGAGGCCTGCGTTGATGCTTTGTAAAACCTGGCCAAGAAGGGATCATCCACATATAAATCTTGAAAGTCATCAAAACCTGGGATGTCAACACGAAGCTCAGAAATTAAACACGAGCGATGACTGAGTGCATCATCGACACGGTTAAAAGTGCCTGAAATGTGTCGTACAACAAACGTGAATTGTTGAAAATAAGCGGACCACTTGGCATGCCTGGCGGAAAGGTTTGATTGAGACGATTGATGTTTGAGGGCTTCATGATCTGAGAATAAAATGAATTCCCGATGAAAGAGGCAGTGCCGCCAATTTTGAATGGTACGTACGATAACAAAGAATTCAACATCGTAAGTTGAGTATCGAGTATGGGCCCCTGAGAGTTTCTCACTGAAGAAGGCAACAGGTTTGTTTCCTTGACTAAGTACAGCGCCAATGGCAATTTTGGATGCATCACAATTCAGCTCGAATGGCGAGGAAAAATCCGGCAATATAAGTAGGGGTGTCGTGGTGAGTTTTTGCTTGATTAAGTTGAAGGCGTGGGTTGCTTCTGATGTCCAACGAAAATCTTTACCCTTCATAACATTCGTGATCGGAGCCATGATCGCGGAGAAGTGGCGTATAAAACGCCGGTAAAAGGATGTGAGGCCATGAAAGCTTCTCGTCGTTGTGATTGAAGTTGGCGTTGGCCAGTCCACAATGGCCTGCAGTTTAGACTCGTCGACCTGGATGCCTTTAGAAGAGATCCGATAACCCAAAAAAATAATTGAATCCACCAAGAAACTGCATTTGTTTGGTGCGGCATAGAATTGAGCCTCTCGTAACATAAGGAAAACTGACCATAAGTTTTCCATGTGGGTGTCGACCGATTTGCTGTAGATTAAGATGTCATCGAAGTAGACAACAACACAAACACCAATGAGGGGTCGAAGTGTTTGGTTCATCACTCGCATAAAAGTGCTTGGGGCGTTGGAGAGCCCAAAGGGAATTACCATCCATTCGAAGAGGCCCTCTCGTGTTTTGAATGTCGTCTTCCATTCGTCGCCGGGACGTACACGAATTTGGTGGTATCCGATCCTTAGATCGAGTTTGCTGAAAATAGTGGCACCGCTAAGCTGATCCAATAAGTCTTCCAATCGAGGTATGGGAAAACTATATCCAATCGTTATTTTGTTGATCGCCCTACTGTTAACACACATCCGCCAATCACCTGTTTTCTTTGGGGTCAAAAGTGCTGGAACTGCGCAAGGGCTAATGCTTTGACGGATGAGGCCCTTTTGAAGTAGGGTTTCTACTTGGCGTCGGAGTTCTTCGTGTTCTTTGGGGCTCATGCGATAGTGGGGACGGTTTGGTAAAGGAGCTCCTGGGATTAGGTCGATTCTGTGTTGAATGTTTCGTAAAGGTGGTAGGCCTTGAGGCAATGTTTCTGGAAATATATCAAAAAATTCTGTCAATAAATGAGTGAGTGCTGGGGACTCACCAGAGAGTAGTGTGACCATTTGCGGGATGATCAGGAACACAACTGGGGCATCGTCGACCTCTTTCAGGAATGCGGTTCGAGAAAATAGCAATGGCTTCTCGGGTGTGCGTATTGGTGGTGATGGAACCGAGGGCAGTAAGGTTAATTTTCTGTTCCCCATGTGAAATGAATAGGCGTTTCGCCGACCTTCAAAAACTACATCGCGGTCAAACTTCCATGGTCGATGGAGAAGCAGGTGGCATGAATCCATTGGTATGATGTCGCACCAAACTTCGTCCGAGTAGGTTGTGCCAATTGAGAAGGAAATGAGAGCTCGTTTGTCGACTGCTATCCGAGTGCCATGTTGCAGCCAAGATAAGTTGTATGGCCGAGGGTGAGTTTTTGTGGTGATGTTGAGTTTGTCGATAACATTGGCTGCCACAACGTTCTCGCATGAGCCCGAGTCGATTATAAAACGGCAGACTCGTCATTTGATTGTGCACGCTGATTTGAAAATGGCGTGACGCATAATTTCATCGTCCTGTTGCTTTGGTTGAAGAAGTGATATGCGAAGAACCAGTGAATGTCTTGTGTCTCCGTATAGGACTTCATGGGTAGCTTCATTAGGATCCTCATAAAAAATGGGGGGTGAGGAGTATAACTCACTGTCGTCATTAGGCGACGATGTGTCGTCCATTAGCAAGCCTCGATTGCGACTAGGGCATGCCGAGATGTGGTGACCCTTCTCTCCACATTTAAAACATGCCCCTGGGCGAGTAGTAGGTGTGGAAGACGATGGTGGGGTGATCGTCTTTGGAGATGTGTTTGTTGGCAGTCGAGCATCAGTGGGGGCAGGTGGGCGGTCTCCCAGAAAGCTATTGGGCGAGAAAGGATTGGTTCCTCGCCGGTTACTCTGCTGTTCCAAAATCTGGGCTCGTTGACACGCATCGGAAATAGATACAGGCGCAAAAAGATTCAGTGTATCTTGATATTGGGTTCGCAATCCCCCAATAAAGCGTGACACCAATTGATCTTGAGATTCGGTGAGTTCAACTCGTGCCAAGAGTTGATAAAACTCATCTGCATATGTGTCCACGGTGCGAGAACCCTGCCGTAAGTTCTGTAGTTTTTGGTATAACACACAGTTGTAGTTGAACGGGACAAATTCTGCCTTTATAAGTTTGATAAATGATTCCCAAGATAAAGGAGAGGTTTTACCACGTCGTTGACGGGATAATTTGAGTTATGTTGCCACCACGCCGCAGCTCTACCGCGAAGGCGAGTGACCACCAGTTGCACACGGCGATCAGCAGGTATTTCAGCATAGGCTAGGACTTCTTCGACTGTAGTTAACCAGTCTAGGAGAGCATCTGCATCCATGGACCCCTGAAATTATGGGAGATCAGTTCGGAATGGAGGGTGTGGTCGATCAGCCCGTGGCGGAGGGTAGGGGTCTTGAGTGGCGAAGGGCTAATCCAACGTTGCTTCGTCATCATCAGTGCCCGACTCGTCAAACACAGGATGGGTGGTATGATCGAAGGTCGGATTGGGGCGAGGACGAGTGCCCTATGCCGAGAGGAGTTGTTGCAGTGCCTGTTGTATGTCTGTCATTTGGATATGGAAATCATCCATGTGGCGGTTTAGATCAGTGATATCGGTAGTAGCGACACGAGTCTGTTGATTCCGTGGAGGCATGGCGGGAGCGTAGCCTGGACACGTGATACCAGATGATGCAGCAGCGGGTAGAGTAAGAATGATCCTCCATTGATTTCTTATGAAATATCCGGTGAATGCAAGTTTAAGGAATGAACCTTGATTTTCTCATATAATTTTGAACGTCTTCAACGTTCCAAATACATCCAATTTAAAGAGATTACAAAATGATTCAAACTTCATAAACAGATGTGAGTTTGAAAGACGTATTGAAAAAGTCATAAACTTAATGCAGTAAATAGCATTAATTAAGAAATAATTCTTCACGCAGTTTCATCCCCATTAGTCTCCCACTCGGTGAGAAGTGGACATGATCAAATGCATGCTAGGGGCAAAGGAAAAGAAAAAATGGATGAACCCCATAGAAGTCGCATGGAAGACTCAAACACACATGGACCACAAAGATCTAGAGAATCTATTTGTAGATTCTCGCCTAGGCGACTTTGAATAGATCCCCTGAATCTTTGTGGTCCACATGGGTTTGAGTCTCCCACGACTTCTATGGGGTTCACCCAATTTTTCTTGATCTTTGCCCCAACATATCTTTGATCATGACCATTGTTCATCGAATGGTAGGCTCTATCATCAACATTCCTATGATTAGGGAGATTATATTTGGTTGTTGGGGTCAACCTTAATTATGTTTTCACGATGCCTTTCACCTAAATATTTGAGCATATCCTTTAGCCTTTTGTTGATCCTTCGTAAGGAATTCGATGTCGAACGTCGTTTCAGGGTGGATTCCCCCATCCTCGGGACTGATGGTGGTGCAGAACCATGTTGTTGGAATTTTTTTCTTGACATCTTCGAACATGATGAAGAACTTACATAATAACTGAATTTAGAAACTTGAAAAAATCCTATATCCGACAAGAATTAAACCATTGTTCTTACACAGAAGAACACTAAACTATTACAAAATTACGCTTCGTAAAGCTTACACAATGGGGTCGAAACCCTTAAATGAGAGTAATAACTCATAAATAGCTATAAATGTAAAGTAAATGAGTGAGGAATATATCCCTAACCGTACAAACGTTTGTAAATGTTTAAAACTAGTAAACAACCGATTAAAAACCTTCATTTGTTCAAGATCAAGAGATGATCTTGATGATTTAAACGCAACATACTCTCCTTCTAGTGCCAAATGGTGTATCCGTTTTTGTATGATAATGTGAACGTAGTTTAACCAATGGTCTACAAACATATAATTAATTATAATGGATTTTGCGTAAGTAAATAAACTTAAGAGTTTGATTGTTTTTGATGAAGAACATAACAAAGATTGTTAAGAGTTACTTTTGCTGCTTGAGTTGTGATTGTGTTTATTATGTTGCCCTAATTAGCTTATATATGGGCTAATATTGCATATCATAAATTGTTGGCAAACACCTAATTAATACAACATTTAAGTAAATACTCATATCTTCTCTCTTTATTAATGATGTTGCATTCAATGCACATTAAATGTGCATCGTTTACCACCCAAAATCTAATCTTGAGTGATTGCTTATCCTCGTCATGTTTTCTCTCTTTATTAATGATGTTGCATTCAATGCACGTTAAATGTGCATCGTTTACCACCCAAAATCTTATCTTGAGTGATTGCTTATCCTCGTCATGTCGAGGAGAGCACTGTCTTAATTAATTTCCTTCTTTGATCTTCTTAAAGAGAGATGGTCGCTCTTGTTGTCTTGTCGCCCGTACTCGTGGGATGAGTATAATGTCTTGATATATTATTCGAGTTCTACCTTCAACTTCTCATAGATACCGATATATTTATAACCATCTCTTCCATACGTAAATTTACATGTGTAAATATGTTGACTTCTTAAACTTTATTGACTATAATCGCGAGAATCATATTTTTAAATTTTCAATGTAAACGAGGTGTTGCGGGGGATTCAAGTTCAACTGGGTTGCCTGTGGGGAGAGTAAGGGATGGGTCATAACTACTTTTTCTATATTGCTCGGGAGGGATTTATTTATGAATTTTTAAGAAAGACAGGGAAGAGCCCCCATTAGAATCTAGCTACACATTTCTAATAAGAATATAGGAAATTAAACTTTATACTACAACTCATATAAAAGTTCAACAGCACAAAATTAATGTACAAAGGTACAGATATTGTAAACATGGCCATCTTTTTTTATAGGAAAATTTATAAGATTATGATATATATACTACTACTTATTGGCTTATTGATATATATATAGCCACACAAGCATATTCACATGTCCATTATTGTCAAGCTGAAGCTCTTAGCTTTCATTCATCTTAGCCGCGGCTGCCACCGACGCCGCCACCCCTCCGGCATGCATCTTCATCTCAGGATCATTCATAAGCTCTGCATTTAAGATCCCGTCCGCGTCTTCCCGTGTAACCGCCTTATCAGCCGGAAGTTTTGCAGCCGCCCCCTAATTATATATATATTACCAAACACCTTAATTGGTTATAATGTACTTATATACCAATCAAATTCACTTTTCGAATTAATTTAGTCTATATGCATTCAAATTAAAAACGCCATCGTTTATAGCATGTTCTGGTTGAATTTAGTCCCACCATCGAGAAAAAAGACTGTTCAATTTCTAATTTACAGTATATAATTTATACACATGCATTCAAATTATATCATTATACGACAATAATAATAATAAAAAAATTGTTGTGGGGGGTGGGGAATGTGGCACTAGCTATATAGAGAAGTATATATAGCGCATAAAGTAAAGATTACGTACTGTTAAAATGTGACGGAGCTTGACTTTTCCCCCATCTCCAATCAAACCATCGTTGTAAGCAGCGGCGGACTGCGCTGCAGCTGCAACGCCACCGGGAGATATGTTGTTAGAGCCGGTTGCCCTGCATTCGGCCGCCTGTATTGCGGCGGCGTCACTGTGGTCAACCGGTTTATTACCGGCTGATTGGGCGGCGGCTTCTAGGGCTTCTCCTATAGTTGATGCGGTTTTCTTAACATTAACTCCCGCCGTCGTCTGACCACCTGGGGCCGTAGCGTCCACTACCTGCGCGCAATAAGATGAAAAATGTTACTAGTAAAATTCATTTAATTTTCCAATTAAATGTAATTAGTAGTGGAGTAGTAATTTATTGAAAGTATATACTACTAATAATTCAGAATGTATATTTTTTTATATTTAATTTTCTCAAACCTATCACTAGTATTAATATTAAATAACTTCTTAGTTATATATATATATATATATATATATATATATATATAAAAAGTGATCCAAGCATATGAAAAGTAAAATACCAAAGAAGGAAATAAATCGCTATAAAATTAAAATAATATGCAAATTTCCTATATATTTTGAAAGAATTTTATTTCATAAAGTTGTAGCATGTAAATAATGAAAGAATTTAATTTCGTAAATTTGTAGCCTGTAATCAATTCATTTATTTAATTTCTCTCACTTAACTTCATGAAAACATATATACTACTATTAATCTAGTGAAAACATACTAGTACTGGTTCAATTTTTCTATTTCACTTCTGAACTTATTGAATTGTTGATACTTAATATGATTATTTTTTAAACAAAACATGTTAGAATGTAAAACACCAAAATTCAACCTGTGACATTCACGGAGTAAATAATACTATTAATTTGAAATCATAACCAAATGCAGGATGAAATCAAATTAAACGATCGATAAAGCTTGTAAATATTATAGCTAGAAATAATAATTAGTAAAGTAATTACCTGTCCAGCAACAGATTCTGCAGTGATTATAGTACTACGAGTCCCCGCGGGAAGTTTAGTTTCCGCAACCGTAACGCCGCCCTGTTTTACAGCATCAGTGACGTCACCATTCTTCTGCGTCTGCCCAAGCACCATCGTTTCAGCCGCCTCCATCATAGCGGCGTCTTTGGGGGCAATCTCCTGCTTCGCAAGGTCGCCGTATTTGACGGGCTGCTCATCTTGTTGCCCGCCGGCCTGTCGCCTCTTTGGTTGTCCTTGGCTCATGATAACCCTTTTGCTAGTAATGATGAAATCGAATTAATTTGGCCTTGATATTTAAACATATTTGGATGAGATCAAGAAAATTGAATGTCGATCGGCTGGAAATAGCTAGGTGGCACTTGTATGTTAGGACAACATATGCTATCGATGCTACGCGTGGCAGCTTAAAATTGAACCTTAAATTCTTCATATATTGGGTTTTATTTTATTATTTTTCCTTAAATTATTTATATGTATGTACGACAAAAATAAAATTCCAATGCTCACACAAAATTGAGGGAATCTTATTATTCAAATAAAAAATTATTACATTGAAACATCATAAACTAAAAATTATGTACTTCCCAACTAAGCTAATACTTTTTTAACACAAATTTAAGGGGATGTATAGGTGGTGGATTCTGTAGGATTTTTTTGGATTTTCAAAGTTTGGAGGTATTCAATTCGAATTTTAAAAAGTCTTTAAATTAATGTTTTGCTTTTCTTTATACAAAGTTTTCGATTTTTCTCTTTTAGCAATTTTTTTCCTTTAACAACTTTCCAGAACAAGCAGGTTTTCGAAATTAACAGCTTTCTAGAAAATTTCAAGTGTTGTATATTTTTGTGAGGGTATTTCAGTCTTTTTTTTTTTTTGCAACATAAAACATGCACCCTATTTATATGCATGTTCCAACATGTGAGGGAGTCTTTCACATTTATTATGGCATTCATGTTATTTGTAACTCCCAGTGGTTACAAAATTTTCAATTATGGCATTCGAATCTATACACTCAAACGTCCAAGTTCATCACAATTTATAATACCAATGTACCCAATTTACTCAAGTTCCAAAAATTATAGATGTGTCTGAAAGCCTAAATTTAAAATCCAAGAGTCACGAGCCCAAACTTAACCAGACGAGCACATACGTGCATCTGTATAGACTATTGGATTGCTCCTTAATCATTATGATTTGAACTATTGTAAAATCCTCCTATTTGTAAGGAGTAATTAGCCCCATTAAACATTCGAAGTTTCAATGTGAGACAATTATTATGATGTAACACCTTATCCCATAAGTGTAAGTGTATTATTTGACGTTTCAACTTTGTGAATTAATTTCTCACTCACCGAAATTCAGTTTTGAGATTTTAAATACACTACGATTATTTACTCCGAAAGTAAAACGATTCTTTGTCATTTAGTTTCTCTAAAATTACATTTATAGACCTCAATAAATTGGTGGTCAAAGACGAGTGTTCTCCACTCTTATTTCAAAATTAATCAATTTCTAACCAATTTCTCCAACAATATTAATTTAAGATACAAATTCATGGAATTTCATATTCTACTATGGTATGTGCAACAAAACACACTCGATTGCATACGTACTAAAATGACCAAAAGACACACTAAATATTCAGAACTGACCATAGATATCACTACATAAATAGGATAGCATCAAGCACTATATATAATGTATAGATATAATACGAAATTACAGAGTTTCAAGAAGGCTTCATAGAAACCTTTGAGATGCCAAGATATAATTTAGTGGAGTACATTTTCTATTAAATATCCTTGGATCACATAGACTGATCTACAGAACTGGAATCTGGGTAGTTACCTCCAATCCGTTTCCTGCATATCAGAACCAAGACTTGTTTACATTACTAACAGAAAGGTTGAATTAAGCAGGAATTTGCATTCTTCATATAAGTTGAATTCAGTTAACTGAGAGACAAAATAAATACTTGGACTTCTTTTCATGAAAAAAATTATATAAGAATGAATTCCACTACAAAATTGACAAATCTTCGTTTTGGTGTGTTAGGAATGACTCACCGTCTGGATCGAAGAAGAAGGCCTGCTTTATCTTCCCGTCAGGGTGGCTCGCCTCATGTACCGGGATTCCTTTATCCTGTTCAGAGCAAACAAGCAAATCTTTTGTAAGGCATGTGAAACAGTGAAAACTGTAAATCGGTTTGACTGTAATTACAATCCCAAAGAAGAAACATAAAGGAGGCTGGTTTGACTGTAATCGGTTTGATAATACATTTCCCGTTCTATCAATTCCAGTACATACTTTATTATTTTATCTAAACAATATCCATACTTTTAGTTTGTACTTTAAATCATTGTCCGTCCCATTTTCCAGCAAGGTGGTTTTAAGTATAAACTGAAAATAAGGGTATTATTTTGATTAAAAAAGAATAAGTGAGACAAGAAAACAAAAGGTATATGTTAGAATTGATTTATTTTTTTGTAAAAAGCTGTACTAGGTAGTGAGTCAACCTGGTTTGGTTCTTAGGAATTGTATTACAATGTGTTGGAACTTGGAACCAGTCAAGGAAAAAAACTGCAATTCGAATATACGAAAAAACACAAATGTCGAGTCAAGGAAAACCCTTTACCCGCAAGACAGATTCCGCCCTGGCTAGTGCTCACAAGTTAGTGCGTTCTGTCTCCAAAGGTAAAACGACTTATCTCTCAGATACAGTAGCATACCCGAGAACAATGAACGTACGGGAGGTATTAAACTGAACGTGGGTAGGGCTCTGAAAAACGAGAAGGCAAGAAGACAATGTAAAATTCTGTGTCTACTAAGGAGGAGTCCCAATATATATAGGCAAACCCTTACTCAGTAGATACGGAATTTTTCACTGTCTTCTTGTCTTCTCGTTTTTCAGAGCCCTACCCACGTTCAGTTTAATACCACCCGTACGTTTGTTATTCTCGGGTACGGTGGTCTACTGTATCTGAGAGATAAGTCGTTCGTTGTTCTCAGGTACAGTGGTGCTACTGTATATGAGAGATAAGTCGTTTTAACTTGGAGACAGCTTAATCTGTCTTGCACGTAAAGGGTTTCCCTTGACTCGACTTTTGTGTTTTTTCATATATTCGAATTGCAGTTTTTTCCCCTAACTGGTTCCAACACAATGTAAAACAAAAATCTACAACAAAAATCAATCAGCCCTAGCGTTATTGAATATCCATCTTTTTCAACTGTTGCACTGCGATTGGTGAAAGGAGGAATGGACGAGTAAATCGAAGTCAAGGAGTTACAATCAAGTAAACGGTAAAGATTTTACTAACTGGACATGTACAAGAACAAAGGTTAACAGACTAATCTAGGTTACTTGACAATGGGCATCTCACTTAGTAAGAGAACAGCTAGAAATGTCAAATAACAGCATAAAAGAATCATAAGGATACAGAATTTGGAAAGTCCTACAAGGTTCCTAAGCAATCAATCACCTAAATTACAGTAATTCTATTTTCTTACTGTATCCACACAATCCTTAATTCCAAGGATGCACAAGAATACTCGAAAATTTCATTCAAACAGCCAGGTTAAAATAATCACTCAATTGCAGAGAGCTAAATTCTTTTGCAGAAAACAATGAAGATAAACATCATATGTGCACCTTAAGGCTCTGAACAAAGGAGTCGAAATTCGATATGTATAAACAGACATGGTGACCTCTGCGGATATGCTTGGGGTCTGCAACTGCCGATTTGGTGCTAAATGGGCCTTCTGGAAGCATAGTGTTGGGGTCCCTTTCTATGAGGTGGAGGTAGAGTGATGAACCCAGCTTCAACCATATCACCCCAAATTCGAACTTCGGGGACTCTACTTGCTCAAATCCAAGAGTCTGGAGAACTCACAAATCAAAATCATGAAAAATTATCATGAATTTACTTTCTTCAAACGCTAGGAACTGAAAATCTGAAAAATTAAAATCACCATATTCCATTTCAATTTCGGTTTTAATCGAAACACAATCAACTTCGTAAGTCGCACATACACCAACAAAACGACCACCAATACCTATACTATTTCGCCGTCTCAAAATCGGAATTTTACGAAGAACACAAACAAACTCGCTACATCTTCAATTCTAATGCATAATCATAAACGATTTTTTTAAAAGAGAAAAAGGAGATTAAAACGGTACCTCGATGTAGAACTCAGCAAGGCGTTTGATATCCGATGATTCTCTAGAAATATGATTGAGGCAAGCTCCTTTCGCTGCTGCCATTATCGCTGTTGGAGTTGGAGATTTTCACTCGTTCTGTTTTGTAGAGAATTTTGTCCCGAGTTGTCTGGATGATTTGAGAAAGAGGTAGCAAGTGGGCCCAACAAAGAAGATGGCCCATTTTGGGTGGCCCAAATATAGTTGGGCCTTGTATTAAAAAAAAAAGGTCCGACTATTTACACCTCCATTTCGGTTTAGAACACTACCCCGATTGATGCACCCCTCAAATTTGTCAAGATAGATGCACCCCCGTGAAATTGTCTTAAATACCCCTTTCTCCCTTTTATCTATATAATACCCCTTTACTAACCACACCATCCTCCAAACCCTAATTCTCTCCTCATTTTTCCATTGTCGCCGCCGCCCACCACCCATTGTCGCTGTCTCCCCCTTCCTCTCCCTCGGCCGCGACAACCTCCCCCCCCCCCCTTCTCCCTCGGACGCCTCTCCCTCCTTCTCCCTCGACGGCCTCCCCCTCCAATTTCTGTAATTACTTTTTTGTTCAACCCGCCGTGCCGCTCCCGATCGACCTCGCTGTCCCTCCTCCTGGTGAAGATGCCGGCAACCCCCACCCTAGGTAAGTGTATCGGCCGCCGCCACCTGGTAAAGGTTCGGTCGTCGGCAAATTTTTTTTTTAGGTTTTAGGTTTTTATGCCTGCATAAACTTTTTTTTTTTTAATTTTCGACGATGTAATGTCGACCATGTAATCTCTCGTCGCCAACATGTTGTCGATGAGAGTTTATATGGTCGACATTACATTGTCGATTTTTTTAAGTTTTTTTTTTTAAAAAACAAAACCGACCTTCTTATGTCGACCATATTCACTCTCGTCGATGATTCAGGTGTAAATTGCATGACTTTAGTGAATATTTAGAGCTTATATTTCTTGTATTTTCACATTATATTGGTCAATTGTGGATGATTTGATTTAATAGTGAGAAAGGTAGTGTGTTGTTGATGTTTATAGGTAAAATGTGGTGTTTCGAAGCAAATCACGAAAAATAAGGCCGTTTGATCAACCTGAAGAGTGGATCATGTGAAAGGTATCGAAGAGAGGGTCGTAATGAAACAAGAATCAATCCGATCGGAGTTCCGGATCGAGAGTTATGCACAAAACAAGAAGCAGGGGTCAGGGTCTACTCGGCCGAGTCAAGGCCTGAATCTGAAAATTCGTATTTTTGGTGGACACTCGGCCGAGTGCACATAATCGGGCGAGTCGGGATGAAAAAATGCAACTTTTGATTTTTCTGAACACTCAGCCGAGTGCACAGACTCGGTCGAGTAACCCTACTTTTCCATTTGTTGGGGGTTTTGGCTCATTTTCTTCATTTTTGAAGGGCCTAATTGAAAAATTCACCCAAGACTTCCACTCCAACTATAAATAGATTCAATTTGAGTTTTGAAATGAGTCTTACTCCTTTTACAAGCTATTCTCACACATATTCACATAGTAGTAGGTGTTCTTCATAGTTTATTTTAATTTCTTCATTAGATTAGATATAATAGTGGTTTTTACTTCGAATCAAGCTACGATTATCATCGGGCATCATCTATTACATTGGTTTGTAGCTAAATTCTCATGATTAAGGTGATATTACTCTATTTTGCAATTCAATTTGGTATTTTCTTAATTTCTTCAATCTCTTGTTATTCTTCTTTGAGTTTGATGTTATTTGTTGTTGTAGCCATGAGATTCTCTTCTACAATCATGGGCTAAGTTCTAATTGCCTAGGGTGTGGAAGTTTTGGTGGTGAATTGGTGTAATTATGGATTGATTATTGAATTAACCTAGGTTTTGGGTGTTTAGGTTTCTAGTGTTGTGATTTTCATGATTCAATTGATTAATTCACCCTATTAGCTGGCATTGTTGATTTTGTCGACTTCAACGACCGTATTGGATTGCATGATCAAGAGTGTGGGTGTGAGCTTGGATTAATTGATTAGAATTCTCATAGTAATTGACTATACCGACTGGGGGTTGATTGCTTAGATAGACGACATTAGACACTAATCGATTAGAGGTCGTCTACTAGATTAGTGAAAGTTCGTCTCATAAACATTAGTAACCGTGTTGAACGTGTTGATGAGACACTATCTTAGGAGCTTATGGTAATGATTAGACTATATAATTGCTAATTGATGCACGTGTTCACCTAAGCCTCATGAGGGATTGGTCTACACACACGAGTGATAGCCTTTAGCTTTGCCCAACACCTTAGGTTTAATTTGTGTAATTAGTTCATTAATTCACCACATCGCCTACAAAATGGAAGCACCCGAAGCAATACCCTTCTCTTGCACTTTCTATCGAAAGTTAGATAGTTCGTTATTTCTTTTGTTATATTCTTGTTATCTTAGTTAATCTAGTTTAATACTTTCGTTCTAAATCCCGAAAAATCCAACAAACACGTTTAGTTGCTACAATAGCATGAAAACTCTTAACTTTAGGGATTCACTTACATTCAACTAGATCCTTGGATGAACAAACTACTTGGTCGTACTTACGTACTATAATCGGACCCATACGCTTGTGGCGAATGTATTGTTACGCGTGTAAAAAGTGTTAAAAAAATGAGACAAGTCAGTCGACAACAGGGTGTCGACGAGAATTTATATGGTCGACCTAAGAAGGTCGAATTTTTTAAGTTTTTTTTTCTACAAACTTAGGTCGACCATATACACTCTCGTCGACAACAATTTGTCGACGAGAGTGAATATGGTCGACATTGAATTTTTTTTGTTTGTGGTGAATTTTTTTTTGTTTGTTGTTTTTTGTTTGGTGTTTGGCGGCGGCAGCGGCGGCGGTGGGGAAAAAATTAGGTTTAGGGTTTAAAGGTGAAAGAGGGATGCAGTTAGTAATGGGGGTGCAGTTAGTAGTGTAATATGACTTAAAGGGTATTTTTTATTTTTTACATTATTATTATATTATTAAACTTACAAGGGGAGTGTTCTAAACCGAAATGAAGGTGTAAATAGTTAGACCCAAAAAAAAATCCCTCTTCAAACTTGAGAAAATTAAAATTATTCCAATTGTATATAGAGAATTTTTTTAGGGTTAATTGCAAAAAAAATCATGACCTTTAGTAAATTTATCAATTACAACATATCTTTTTTTTTCTTTGCAATTTGATACACCATCTTTTTTAGTTTTACAATTTAATGCATCGGTAATTTTTTCGATCAATTTTAAAATGATGTGACGCCGAAAAGATTAAAATCGTCACATTAGCTCCAAGTAAAACTGCCAACTAATTAATTAGTATTTTTTAATAAAAAACAATTTTAAAACTCTCAAAAAATACAAAATTAAACAAGCCTTTATTTGCACCAAAATCTTAATTGCGTTCTTCAATTTGTCAATCCTTCAATCGATTTGTTTGTTTTAGTTGGGCTAAGATGGACTCAGATTGGCGGTGCTCTTATTCTCCATAGAATTTGGGAAGACAGCATGAGAATAAGAGAATTCTCTTAATTGATGGTTAGTTTGAATATCTTAATTAATTAATGGGCTCTTTGTTTGCGTTTTCTTCTCGCGTTTATGGAAATTTGATGGCGGGCAGCCGAGTTATAATCTGGAAATTAATTTCGCACAGTACAGTTTGGCAAATTGGAAAGGTTAGGCAAGAAACGCAAGATGATATTCAATGGTTGCGAGGCAGAGGAGACATTATTACGAGGATAAAAAGTAATACATGGCTATGACTATGGCTAAGTCATTGGGGCGTCACTTAATAGGTAGCTCCTTTAGCGAGGGTGAGAGTACTGAATCTTTGCATTGGCCAGTAGTTAGTTTCTGAGTTTTTTCTAGATTTTTTGTGGTTCTGGTTTAGATCCCTGTTTTGTTGTTCATATGGTTTATGTTTCTCTATTGAAAGCATTTCTTATGCTCCAACTTTGTAATGTCTTTGGCTTTTCCAAAAAAAAAAAAAAAAAAAGATGCCACGAGGATCTTAGGGGGTGTTTGTTTTGGGATTATGTAGGACAGGGAAAATTCTGGATGGAGAAATTATGATGAATATTGATTATGTGGGTTTGTTTAGGGATTTTGAGTAGGATAGGATGTAACTTTATGTCAAATCAATTGTGTAAAAGTGGGTGATGTTGTATTATAATATTATATAATGTAACTTTTTATCAAATTAATTGTGTAAGAATGTATGATTATATTATTATAATAGTATAATATATGTGTATTATTAAGGATGGATGGAGTTGGATGGTGAAATTCCGAACTAGAACAGGACGTGAGACGTTATGTCCCTCATCCAAACGTGTGAGTCCCAAAACAAACACCCCATTAGTGTTTTAGGCTTCCTAATTTTGGAGTTTCAAAATATATTCAAGTTTCTCTGGGATTTCTATTACTGTTTCAGAATTTATTGTCTTGAGTTCTTTGATCTAATTTTTCTTTCAAGTCAGACGTCTCTATTTGTCGAAGATTATTGTACCAGTTTAGGTTACACTAATTGATTTTTGAATTGGAACTTTCTGGGTTTTTTTCCGATGCAGATCATCACTGTACTGGAATTTGGATATGCTTCGTTTGGGTAATTTGGAGATGGCGCAATAAGTTCTTTGAGAATGTCAACTGGGATTCGGAGAAAGTGTTAAATGAAGTAAAATAAAGCTATGGAGAAACTCTGACTTCACCGCTTGGTTGCAAGAACCTTGTTGGAAGCTGTTGCGTTCTTAAGTTTTGGTCTTGGGCTAGATTAATGCTAATTCCGCCGACTGGTTTAATTTTTTTTTTTTTTTTTAGAGTTTTAATTTTTTTTATTAAAGAATTAAATAATAATTAATTAGTTGACAGTCTTACATGGCGCCAATGTGACGATTTTGATCTTTCCGGTGCTACATCATTTTAAAATTGATCGAAAAATTTACCTGTTCATTAAATTGTAAAACTAAAAAAGATTGTATCAAATTGCAAAGAAAAAAAAGGATACGATGTAATTGATAAATCTACTAAAGGTCGTGATTTTTTTTTGCAATTAACCAAATTTTTTATTATAAGACTTTCGAATTTATTAAAAGTTTTATAATTAATGAATAAAATATTTTTGATATGGGGTCAAATAAAATGTTAATTATAAAGCTCAATATCAACATAAATTACGCTTACTTTATTAACTATATACATTGTGTTGATATTAAATTTGATGTCGTATTATAAAAGATAAGAAAAAGAAAAGAGAGGAAGCAACAACCCGGTAAAGAAAACTAGTAGAGCACCCGTGCTGAAGCACAGACTGATGTGTTAAAAAATGTGACGACATTTTAAATATTATTTATAGTGTGAATTAATTTTATAATAATACAACTAACTTATATTAAAATATATACATATATATATATTATTATAAGTAAAAAATTAATTATTATTAACCAATATTTATTATATTATATCGAATTTATAAAAATAATAAAATAAACATTGATAAGATGTTCATAAATTATTAATTTTAAAATAAACAATAGAAATAAACATAAAAAATAAGTAGCTTAAAACTTATAAAAATTAAATTATTATAGAATCAAACATTCCTAAAAACTTCATGAAACACTACGTTCTTTGTGATAAAAACTTCATGAAACACTACGTTCTTTGTGATATTACAATCACGTCATGACATAACAGTATTTTCAAACCACGACGATTTGTTATTCTAGATACATCTACATATAATTGACCATTACTAAATACAGGGTTTTTCAAAAAAACACCTACATTAGAAAATGATTGACCCTTACTTTTATTAATAGTCATAGCATACGACACAATCAATGGAAACTGTCTACGTTGAAACTTGAAAGACAATCTAGGATGAGAAGGTGTCAACGTAAGTCGCGGTATCAATACCAGGTTTCCACAACTACTTCCAGTTAGAACCTTAGCTTCAAGAACTTTATCACCCAACCTGGTTATAACCAACCTAACAATAGAAAACAATATTATAGATAAAACAAATGCAAAGTTTTAAACGATAAAAAATAAAATAATAATATATAAAGAAAAAGTTTCTCAATAACATTACCGGCGTTCCAACTTTCAAATTCAATTCATGATCAGGTACACCAGAACATTTCAAACTATTCAAAATTTTTGGAGTATGAACATTAGCCAAATTATCAACATTCAGATCAGATCTGCAAGGACTGTCGGAGCTCAAATAAGTACATGATTCCTTTTCATTTAACCGAATCATGTGCACATTTATTGACCTGACAACATCTAACGTGCGTGTAAGAATAGCTCTACTTTGTAAATAGTCATGATCATCCATCATATTCTTAAAATCGGGATAAATGCTATCAACAATAGTAGAAATCAGATCATCACCACACTTTAGCAAAATATCCTCAGGAATTTGTATGTCAGACCCGTCATCAGTTTCTTTTCCTATAGTACCATCTCCAATAGATGTTATCCATTCAGAAAAAGAATTCAATTCATGTAGAAATTCATCGGATCTTAGGTGTTGAAGCCTCATGTTCTTAATGAGTTTCAGAAGAGTACAATCATTCCACAAATTGGATGAATTGATAGTAGCGTGAACGATATCTTGCCTAGTTCCTTTTGTAATAACGGGTAATATCTGACGAAAATCACCTCCAAACACAACAGTCTTACCGTCAAAAGGCAGTTCAGATGACAAAGAATCTGTGAGCTGCATAATATCCTTCAAAGTTGTATCAAGAGCCTCAATACAATATCTTTTAACCATTGTCGCTTCATCCCATATTATAAGATCACATTTAATCAAGAGCTCAGCAGGAGGACTTCCTTGATGAATATTGCATGTAGAATCTTCAGTAATATCAATTGGAATGGAAAATCTAGAATGAGCAGTACGTCCACCTGGAAGAAGAAGTGAAGCTATAACACTCGAGGCTACATTAATTACAATCTTGCTCTTAGACCTCAAACATGCTGACAAAGTCTTCCATATAAAAGTTTTACCTGTTCCACCATATCCATATCCATAAACAAAAAACACACCACCCTTACCGGATTGAATGGAGGTAATTATTTTATCGTACACACTCATCACTAAATTTGCTAATTAAATCCTCAAACTCTAACTTCAAATCAGCCCTATTGTACGTAAACTCATTCAAAATCAATCTATTTTTAGATGAAAAGTTCGGATCATGGTGTACCACCGGCATGCCTTCAAAAATCTTGCAAAGACTTACCAAGAGCCCGCAACAAATTATCAATTTCTATCAAACAACAACTCTTGATTTCATCATCTGTCATCCTTAATTCTACAAGAAATTACAATTAAAATTATATTAGTTAATTATAATAAAATAAATTAATATAAAATTTTAATTTTTTTATAAGTAAAAGTGTGATGAATATATGCAAAATAATCTAAATTTAGAGTTGCATGTTAATTTAAAGTAAATTTAATTGAAATTTATAGTTGCACCTTTTAGAATTTTGATAAATTTGTGCAAAATAAATTATGTGAAAATAATATAATCAATCAACGTTAACTACAGTAGAAACTCTATAAATTAATACTCGATTAATTAATAAACTCTTTAAAATAATATTTTTGGTCGGTCCCAACTCGGGGATAGGGTGCTAAATTAATAAACTCGCTAAAATTATAAGATAATACATTTTTTATAATTTCTATAGGCCCCATATAAAATATAAATTAATAATTACTTATATACTACTTATTACATGGATGATTTATGAAAGTTTCTTGAAAAATGAGTCGTTGTCTTTTATTTTTTGTTGAAATTAATTTCACCTTAAATCTCGTCTCTAATTTTTCTTATCGTTGTAAGAACTTCTAGTGCCGTTTTCTCATAACTCAACAAGAAATTATTTAACGTGATTGCTACTTTTGAGTGAGACTTGGATTATCATTGTTGTGCTTACATAATTTTATTTGAATCTCGTCGGTCATTGTTATGTTGTGTGTATGATTTATTTTTGTTAGCATATTTTGATCTTGTATATTTATATAGAAAATATTTTTTAATGTCCATAAAGTGATACAATGAACACAAAAAACATAAT
Source organism: Galeopsis tetrahit (assembly GCA_963675135.1). NCBI lineage: Eukaryota > Viridiplantae > Streptophyta > Magnoliopsida > Lamiales > Lamiaceae > Galeopsis > Galeopsis tetrahit. The sequence continues at coordinate 57,013,808 of OY776128.1, forward strand.
AATGTGGAAGATTGAATGATTCTTTCAAATTAGACCCATATACAATAATTAATTATAGGTGGAAGTTTGAAGTGGTGTTTATAAATTGAGTATTTTATTACTATAAATTAATAAAATATTAATTAATGTATAAATTAATAATTATTAATTTATAGATAAATTAATAATTATTTTAATTAATAAATTTTGGTGGTCCCAATATTATTAATTTATAGAGATTCTACTATAACTTAAAATGACTTGCATATTAGTGAAATTGAATAATTATAATGCCATTAAATTAAGAAAGGAAGTAATTAAATATACCTAGAAAATGCATAATTCTCCATCTATTATAAAGAATATCATCAGAGAGATGTCTCCAACACATTTCTGAAACATCATAAGGTCGACCCAACGAACCTGATGTTAGTAGCGTAACAAATAAAGATCTCATCGAAGATCCTGAAGCCCAACAGCTAACCTCGTCCATACCATCAACATACTCTCTATCATCTTCCAACAAACCTCTAGCAAAGCAAGTTTTCCGAAACGTTGGATGGATTACTCCATTGAATTTTTTCAAATCATCATAAGATGTAGGCCCACGAACTACATTCAAGAGTATCCTTAGGTAATGTGCCTCACCAGCACCAAGAGGAACATAACAAATACATCCGATTGAAAATCTCTTTTCCTTTCAACCCACGCTCTAATTTTCGGCTTCCATACAAAGAATTGTGGTATTTCAGTATAAGTCAAATTTCTTACTTTAGAAGAATTCTTGTTGAGTTCAAACCAAACTAAGAACATACTTTGCTTTACCGATGGTCTTTTCAAGATTGATTCCAAAGATACACCATCACCAAATAAAACAGTCTGCTGATCAGGAAGATGAAATCCCAAACGTTCAACTGAAGGATTTCTATAATTAATCTCAAACCCGAAAATTCTCCCATCAGCTTCACATGGAGAAATGTACCTACAATCATAGTACATTTTAAATTCATCCAAATCTGTTTTACCATCAGACTTCTCCTTATTTTCAAAGAATGATACAGTAACACGATCATGTCCTTTGTTGACATACTTGAATAGGTATTTTATGGATCTTGATTGATTACTCCATTCAACATTGATTTGTGCACCGTACTTCAAAAGAAGATAACGATTATGGAGAACAACGTCTCTGTTATCCAAAACAGAGCCCTTCTTATTCAAAGTCCTTCCATCATCCATTCGCCTATAAATAGGATAACCATCTTCATCAATAGAAGACTCTAAAACAAATCTTTTAGGAAAATGTTTTGTACATGAACCTTCATCGGTCATGCAAGGAGAACTTGGATTTGCAGCACCACGAGGACCATGAATCATTAAATCACAAACATCATTAAAATATTGTGGATCATTTTCTTTTTCAGGTAACTCAGCAGAAATGATGCGATCAATATCATTCCCAGATGGAAATTGTAACAATTTTAAAAAAATGAGATAAAGAATAATCAATTATAATAAAAACCTAATGTAGCAAGATTAAATATATACAAAACTCATTGTGATTTTCAAGAAACACCAATATATGTGCATGGGAAAGACCTCGCTTTTGGAATTCAATAGTATAAAGAACTGCAGATAAAATTACAAAAATAATTAAAAGATAAAATGTAGTGAATAGATGTTATTAAATGAGAATAAAATTATAAATGCAAAAGAAAAAATAAATAAATTTAAATACCTGCTTTGACATTCCCAAATATTTTTTTCTTTCGAATATCATTTAATAATCCTTCAAGTTTGATCTTAAATATTCGACATATTATATTTGGGCGGTCTTCAGGATTAAGTGTCTTCTATTTTAAAAAACGTACAATCTCAGGCCATTTTTTATTGCACGGGAAGGTTATAAATAATTGAGGATAACCGGCCCATCTACAAATTGTCATTGCATGCATCTTGATAATTTTGAACCATGTAGCGTGCACCTCCAGTAAATGAAGGGGGAAAAACAACTCACTTTCCCAATGCACGAGCATCTGTCTCACCATCTAAAACTGCATCCTGAACACCACTATACATTTCACTACGAAGCTCAGCTTGATGTGTCCTTATGTATTTAAGTCTCCCAGCTTCAACCATAGTATACGCATCAACAATAAATTGTTGAGTGAGCCTTTTTTAAGATAAAATCGTAGAAGGTTCACCATTCCTATGTTGAAGTCGAAATACAAAGTACTCTCTAAAACTAACGGACTTACGCGTTCCAGCTCTATGCAGCGCAGATGTAGCAAATGGAATATCCTCTGTATATTCATCCTCGCTATATGGAAAAAGGAGTGGATATTGCAAAGCAAAATATGACTGGTTCAACTCTGTAATGCGTTGAAGTTCGCCAGCATAAGTTTGTACAACAATATCACGACTTCCAAGATTTTGATCAAGGTCACCAACAACCACAATAGCAACCTCAGAGATAGTAGGTAAGTTATATCTTTTAGAATCATGTCTCCTTTTAACAATCAATCTCATAGTAACATTAGAATTTCCTTCAAGAAATATATGTCTAGCCTCTCGAAAATTCTTTGCAAGTACATTATGACCATCCAACATATTTTTAAGATCAGTTACTATTTCAGCATGTAATGTATTGATGTGCAGATCCGACCTGTTATTAACAAAAAAATCTATACTAATATAATACACCTACATATTTCCATATTTAGTTTCAACGGGAAACTTTGTGGACCGTTGATCGTTTTCTTCATTTTGATCTTGGTCGTTCATTTGGTCTTCTGTAGAAATATGGTAACCCCCATTTATTATTTTTAATTAATAGTTATAATTTATTACTCTTCATCTTAACCGTCGATATTTCTAGATTGAATTGTGTCCTTCGGATCAATTCCATAAAATTTGTAACGTCTTTCTCATCTTCTCTATAAATTCGTCATTTTTATTTGTCATTCTCATCAAATCTATTTGCTCTCTTTTGTACGGTTCATATGTAATTAGTACTGTTGTTGTGTTTCTTTTATGATGATGTAGTTTTGTACTATAGAATTTTTTAAATTCTGTATTTTTTATTTTAATTTAGATATGTAGTTTAGTTATTTTATTTTTTTGGTTGTAAATGCTTGAAGACCTATCAGAGTTTTTGAAGATTTCGAATTTATTTTGTTCTTCAAAGATTGAAGATTTGCTGGAGATGTTGGTGTTATTTGAAGGTTTGTTGAACAAGTCTTCAACATTATTTGTAAATTTTAATCTATTTTAATAAGACAAATCCGTGATCCTTTTTTTTAATAAAATAAATTAGTGACCCTTTTTTAATACACCTACGCATCTAAAAGATATGTACGCATCATGATGTCCTCTTATGTTAATTTGCTGTTAATTTATAATTTGTTTTTTTAATACACATACGCATCTAAAAGATACATAGATCTTCTGGCAATCAATTCCTCTTACGAGTTTGTGCTTTTCGTGTATCTAAATTCATTTCTACATCAAACAATCTACCAATTTTGCAGTAAACAATCCGGTAAACGGTAAAACCATTTTCATCAAGATCTATTGTCATCAGGGCTTTTCATCAAATTGCATCAAAACCCTCGACTAAGATGAAGTAAAGCCCGCCACCATCGCCGTCAGTACACATTTTTCAACACATTATAAATTATAAGTTACATCTAAAATAAATTCATCAGTTTAGTTGAAAAACATATAAAAAGCCATAAAAAATAAGTTACATTTACTAGGATGAAGTAAAGCCCTCCGCCATCGCCGTCGTCCACTGTTTCCTTCGGCTCCATCGCCGGCTTCCCTGCCGCTACTTTTCCCTTCGTCGCCGTCTCTCCATCCATTAATGTTAGATGTTAATTCTTTTCTGAATTAACTTCTTTTTAACGTTTTTAACCCTAATGTATTTAAGGGTTTTAATCAATGGGCCTCTGGCCCACATATAATTAAGAGAGTCCATAATTAACTCCCTCATTATATTTTACTAAGATTCAAAATTAAGTATACATTTAAATTCGATTTCTTAATTGAATTAAATAAATATTTAATTATGATTTTATTTTTTGTATCTCCAAATTTAAGATATTTTTAGCATTTAATGTATTAACATTTAAGGTATTAATTAGAATTTAAGGTATTTAATTATTTCTAAATACGTGGTGAAGACATTCCTAAATTATTACTCGATCATATTAATTTTTATATAAGATTTTTTATAATTATAATTATTAAACAATCCTTAATTTATTACAATTATCTGGATGAAATTTAATTTTAAAATGTATTTAATTCAATTAGGATATATATGTATTCATAATTATACACATATAAAAATGTACGATGTGTGTATATAAAGAAGAATAAAATAAGTAATTAATTAATACAAATTATAATTATAAAAAAGAAATAATTATAATTATAATAATTTTAGGCATATCAATATGCGTAATTATTGCAATATATTACTACAAGAAAAAAGGCCTTTTGTCACACGCTTTTTATCACATTATAAAATAAATGTTGTAAAAAGTATTATGTAGTCACATTAAATTTTTTAGTGTGTTAATATGTGTTTTTATAACGACATTGAATAATAAGTGTGTGAATATATAACAATTACCACACACGATAATAAACATTGTCTATTGTCACACCCATTTTAACACACTAAAAATAGATGTGTTTATAAGTACCTTTTAAATACATTATATTTTAAGTGTGTTAATAAATATGTTATTTACACACTAATAAAAAAAGTTGTGTTAATATTAACTCTAATGCCACACTATTGTGTTAGAATTAAAAAATCAAATTTAATATTTTTTTTATTTTATATTTTGGTTGATAAAAAAATGTAATTTTTTTTACGTTTGATGATTTTTTTTTCATAAATTAAAATTTTAAGAATAAATAAAATTATTTTAAATTGGTTCCCTAAAAAAAATAAGTGTCATTCCTGAACAATTGCAAATCAATATTTTTTTTCGTTTTTCCCTATTAAAAAATCTATAATCACATTGAAATATATAAAAGTTCTCCTTTTTTATTTTACGTACTTTAAAAAAAATTATTTGTACTGAATTTGATTTTATATAGATATATATTCACATATTTTTATAATTCTAAATAAGTTGTAGCATAGTGGTAAAGTCATAACCTTAACACCTAGAGGTGTAGGGTTCGAGTCCCCAGCCAAGGCGTATTATGTATTTGATTTTTTTATATTTTATTTTTAATTAGCATACAAATGTATTTTAGAGTGTGATAACATCTAATTTATCTTCTCATTCTAAAGTGTGATAATATCTTATTAGTGAAATTAATGTGATAATAGAAAAAATGTGATTATAGATATTTTATTATAACATTTTTACATGTCTTTAAAAGTAATTTTTTTTGTAGTATAAACTCCTAAATAACCTATTAGTAGCGCTCTTGATTTTTAATTTTTCTTTAATAATGTAAATTCCTAATTAATTGTATTTAATTGTTGCATTGATGTTCTTTTAATGCTAAATTGATAATTTATAAATGGTCATTTACCAAATCAATTTATATTTTAATTATCATATTAATGGTAAATATTAAATTCTTATAACCTAAATTAAGGTATAGACTTATAACTTCCCTTAAATAATAGGCATATGTGTTAACAAAATTTAATAAAATTCCAATAAACTCACCTTTTATTAATTTATACCATATAAGTATATGCTAATTCCACGGAAAATCTAACTATTTAATTTAATTAATCTAAAATTATTTTCCATATTCAATACGGAGTATTATTTAGAATTCGAGAATTTTATTTAAAATTCAAAAAAATTAATTTTCGAAAAAATCATTAATGTACTCAATCTAATTTTTTTCCCAATATTCAATTTAAATAAATATCTAAAAATATCATTAAATTTATAGTCATACCATCTTTTAAAATATTATTTAATATAAAATTATTGATTTCTTGAGATACCATATACCATAAAAGTATATGTCAATTGCAAGAAAAAATAAGAAAAATTTACAAATATAATATTTCATTAATTAAGCAAAGTTTCATTTTTATATAATATTCAATTTTGTGTAATGACTTTAATATTTAATTTAACCTATTTTATTAATTAAGTAAAGTTTCCTTTTTAAATAATATTCAATTTTTTATTTTGTCAACTGCTGTTTTAAGTAATTTTCCATGAAATTGTATTGAGAAAAAAGGAAACTGTGAATTGATTAGATAGATTAATAAAATTATAATTTAGCTATTAATTTAGCCCACGTATGTCAAGTTGACAATTTTAAATAAATATTCAAAATATCATTAAATTTATAGTAATATAATCTTTTAAGATATTATTTAATATTAGATTATTGATTTCTTGAGATACCATATAAGTATATGTCAATTGCACGGAAAATTAAGGAAAATTTATAAATATAATATTTCATTAATTAAGTAAAGTTTTTTTTTATATATATCATATTAAATTTTGTATAATGACTTACGCATTGATAATGCGTTGATTGTATCCGCAAATTTACAAATATAATATCCACTTCCACGTATTGATTGTTTTGAATTTATATTAATTGATATATCAATCACGATATATTTTCATCCTTATATTTTCCTTATATCAATTTTGAATTTGAATGTTTTACTGAATATTTTCCTAAATATCTAATTTTGCCAACTAATTAAAATATTTTTCCACAGTCTGATATTAGTTTTTAACACGAAAAATTTCATGACTAATTAAAACTATTTTTAACAGAATTAAGGTAAACTTCTAAAATTAATATTTTATTCATTTAGTAAATTTTATTTCGACTTTTTTGTTTTCAACACTCATACCTTATATAGAGGGTAACATGAACTTTAAAACATTCAGAAGAATTTTTATACTTTCATACAAAGATGAATGCTCAACCATTGAGAGGTATTAATTATATTTCAATTCATTTCTTTAATAGTTTTATATCTTCTATAATGTTTTTTACACATGTAGATACTCTTTTTATATAACAAGTTGATATCGATCGTCATATCGTTAAAGAGTATTCAAGTGATACTGTAGATGTTGTTAACTCTTAAATGCTTTAACTTGGGATTGACTATTTTGAGGAAGTTTAACTTGGGATTGACTATTTTCCACCACATGATGAAATTTAGTGGTGATATTTCTGATAAAGGCAACCTTCCATACCCTGTGCTTATCTGCTCTTATCTGAAGATACATGGTTTTAGCCCTAAGAAGACTGAAGTTCTTAGAGGTAAGGTTCCTTTATACACCATTTCACCTGCTCTGCTCATTGGTGAAAGAGTGAAAGATCTGCCCTTGCACAATCCTGGAAGTTCTTCTCAAAGACCAGCTCCTGCTCAACCTCAACCCCAACCTCAACCAGCACAGAGACCTGAACAGAACACAGCTGCACCTAATGCTGCACCAGATGCTGAGAACATTGGTGGTAACACTGACACCACTTTTTCAGTTCCCAGATCTTTTATATTTTTGCAGTTACAGCACTTACAGGACCAGATTGATGAGCTCCAGTTCATCAAAGACAAGGGGACCAGGCTACTTTCCACTACAACAGGGGGAGTACCACCTTCCACTTCAGCTAGAGCTTCTGGAGTTGTTATTGAAGATCTGAATCCTGAAGATGTTGGAGGTGTACCTGATGCTGCTGCTGCTACAGAGAATGGAGGAACTGCTGCTGCTAACAATGTTGTTGCACTCTTTGCATCAACTTGTTTCATTGAGGAACCAGAGGAGGCTGACAAAGACAAGGTTGAAGATGCTGAAAAGTTTGCAGATGCTGCTGAAGATGATGAGGATATGGAAATCCTCTATGCTGATATCTAGAACAGATGATACAAGACAGGGGGAGTACTGAAGTACAGATGGCACATGTGCAGGACCTTGATGCTGCTGCTATTGTTATAGCAATTCATGCCATTTTCAGTCCTACTTTTGTTTTTGTTAATTCTGTTGTGTTTAAGTTAAAATTCTGTTTATTCTGATACAATATTTAATATTTCTAGTTGATAGGATGTTTATATTTATCTTGCTTAAATTAGTTTGCACTAATGATATTTGATTACTGCTTATTGCTTAATTTGTTTTCTTATCATTAATTGCTCACTGCATGATGAATATGCCTTGTTTAGTTTATTTAGTTTTTCTTAGTTTTTGCTCTGATTATATTGTTTAGTCCTTGTTTGTTTTTGAGTCAGACATAAGTCTTAGAACTAATCTGGTATATACCCTTATATGCTCTGATTTAATCTTTGATTTTTGTAAAGTTATATGTGTTTGTAAACAAGTGTACTGTTTATACTTGTTTTGTTTTTGAATAAGATTATTTTGATCTTATGGCACGGATCTTAGTAAAATTATTCTTGATCTTCTTTTGATTTGATCCAACGGTTACAACAGGTATTGTCTTGACTAGTATTTAGCTTTGATGTTCAACATACCTAAATACATAATACTGAGTATGTATAGAAATATATGTGCATCAGGTGTGTTGTAGTCGAAAGGTCAAATTGGGGGAGATTGTAGATGTTGTTAACTCTTAAATGCTTTAACATTATCAACAACATCTTAATTTGACCTTCCTTGATTTATTCTAAGTCTTTTCTGCAATGTTACATTAAATGTTGTACTAAATGCTCTCACATTCAGGAACGATTCTAGAAGCTTCTACAATAGTCTGGAACCTGGAAGATTCCAGAAGGTTGGAGAACGTGCTAGAAGACTTTGGAGCATTGTAGAACGACCTGGAAGATGGCAGAATGTTCTAGAAAGATCATGGAGGTTGAGGTCCTAAAAAATAGGATCTCATAATGGAAGGATCTAGAAGCTGTGTATTTCTCTATAAATACCGCCAGAGCCTCTCATTTCAAAGTATGCACTATTCGAGTAACCCCTCCTTGAGCGTTCAACCCTAGTTAGGAGTTATGGCCAGTAGTTGTGTCTTTTAACGTACGCCGAGGGATACCGCCTTCCAGTGTACTTAGTTCTAGTCTTGAATCGAGTGAGAGTGAATCACAGATTAGATTAGTTCTTTAGACAGTGTTTTACACTTAAGTCTGTTTGCGGATTCAGGCACCTGCCTCGATTGTAGTTTCTGTTTGTGGAATGTTGAAGTAATTGCTGAGACATTTCACACGACACTTTTTGTATAACTTAGGAACTAAGTTACTTTTCGCCGTAAGGCTTAGCATAGGTTTTGTTATTAATAAAATCTATGTTAAAAATTATTCCATTGTGTTCGTATTGTGTTTTAGTGTTTTAGACTTCCGCTGTGTACTGTGTTTACTTTTCACATTCTGTTAGAGTTAATGCTACACTAATTGTCACAACATTCAGTGTAACATTGTTCTGTTTTTTACTTAAACACTAGATACCACCCCACGCACACTTTCAGTTGGTATCAGAGCCGATACCTGACGACACTAGGTTTAGATCCTTGCTTAAAGTGTGTTTTAGTTTATGTTAGCAATGGAAACACATCACATATCCACAGCACTTAGGCCACCCGTTTTAGATGGTTCAAATTATGCTTATTGGAAGCCTAAGATGCGTATGTACATCAAGTCAATTGATGAACGTGCTTGGAGGACTGTTCTTACAGGTTGGGACATACCAAAGAATCCAGCAGATGCCGATGGTGAAATCCAACTTAAGAGAGAAGTTGATTGGACAGCCGATGAGATAACAACAGCAGGATATAATTCTAAAGCCTTAAATGCTATTTTTACTTCTGTTGATACCTCTATGTTTAAAATTATATCTAACTGTTCTACTTCTAAGGATGCATGGGACAAGTTACAAGAGCATTGTGAAGGTTCCGATAGTGTTCGAAGGACAAAGCTTCGAATGTTGGGGACAAAGTTTGAGAATCTCCGAATGAGGGAAGATGAAACAATTTCATCCTACAATGAAAGGTTAAGTGAGATTATTAATGAATCACATTCTCTTGGTGACCCATATTTCTAATGTTAGAGTAGTACATAAGATATTAAGGTCTGTTCCTAAAAGATTTGATGCTAAAATTTGTGCTATTGAAGAGGCAAAAGATACTGATAAGTTGAGACAAAATGAATTAGTGAGTATTCTTAGAACCTATGAAATAAACACTAATCAAACTGATGAAGCTAAAGATGATAAGAAAGTTGTTGTTTTTAAAGGAGAGACATCAAACAAATCTGAGATTCAGCCTATCATTACTGAGGTTGATTCGGATGAAGAATTGATTGATGAATGCTTTAGCAATCCTGACAACATTGCCCTTCTTACAAAGCATTTTAATAAATTTCTTAAGAAGTCTATGCATAAATCTAAAGGAAACATTCAGCCTAAGATCCAAATCAACACATCAACACCACAACCAGAAAGGAGGAAGAGTCAATTCACACCAAGACCATCAATGAGTGAAGGTAAACCAAGGTATGATCCTGAATTTAGAAAATCAGTTCAATGCAATGCATGTTCTGGTTATGGACACTATGCAAATGAGTGTGCCAATACCAGACTGAAGCAAAAACTGAATTTTAGTGCTACCTTGAGTGATGAATCTAATAATGATGATCTTGATGAGTTTAATAAAAATGAACATGCTCATTTTACCAGAATTGATTATAATGATTCCTCAGATGATGATCTGGATGATACAGATTCTGATGTTGCACCTGATGTCTTCACATCTACAGTAACATCAAAACAGAGTCACCCAGATTTGAACTGTTTTAATGGTTTTGTTGATGATGCAGGAAAAAGGATTGATGATGAGACATATCAGAAATTGTTAGATGATTGGAACTCTCAGAAACTCTCTCTGAATTCTTTGAATAAAGAGAATGAGGATCTGAAAGACACAATCACTAAGCTAGAAGTCTTACTTACCAGAAGAGATCTTGAAGTTTGTAAACTGAAAGAGAAACTGATCACCTCTACTTTAAGTTTCAAAAAGTTTTCCAAGAGTGCTTCTAAAGTGAATGATGCTATAGCTACTGGTAAATCTAATAATTATGGTTTAGGTTATGATGGTGAAACTGCTTCTATTTCTGAAAATTTTAGAAAACCTGTGAAATTTGTGAAGGCAAATGCTAGCACATCTGGTGTAACATCTGCACAAACAGATTCTCACAAGTTTAAAAGGAAGTATATTTGTCATTATTGCTTTAGACATGGTCATATTCGTCCCTTCTGCTTGAAAATGTTTAAGGATTTGAGAACTGAGTTTATGCCATCCAGAATGTCTTCACATCCTAGGAAACATTCTGAGAAATCTGCATGGAAATCAAAAGTTACCTGTAATGTTGTTCACACATCCTTGAAAGCATGTTTACCTGGTCTATGGTATTTTGATAGTGGTTGTTCTAGACATATGACAGGATATATAGATTGCTTATCTGATTATGTAACCTTGAATGGTGGTAATGTTACATATGGTGGTGGATCAAAAGGAAAGATAATAGGAAAAGGAACTTTGAATGTTAAAGGTTTTCCTAAGCTTAAAAATGTTTTGCATGTTGATGGCTTACTTGCTAATCTGATTAGTATTAGTCAACTTTGTGATGATAATTTGCATGTAAAATTTGACAAAGAGTCTTGCTATGTTCTTAATGAAGATGATGATTGTGTTATGACTGGTACTAGGTCTGCAGATAACTGTTATCTTATTGGAACTAATGTATGCAATTTGTCAAAACATGATGAGAATGTCTTATGGAACCAAAGATTAGGACATGTAAATTACAGGGCAATGAAGAAACTAATCACATCAGATGCAATCAAAGGACTACCTAAACTGAGTTTCCAGAATACCACTGTATGTGGATCATGCCAGAAAGGTAAACAGGTAAGAGTGCCGCATAGAATGCTGTCACATTGTTCTACACATCGATGTTTTGAATTGTTGCACATGGATTTGATGGGTCCTATGGAAACTGAAAGCATTGGAGGTAAGAGATATTCCTTAGTTGTGGTAGATGATTTTTCTAGATATACTTGGATTGAGTTTTTAAGAGATAAATCTGAAACATTTGCTGCTTTTAAAGTTCTCTATAAAAGGTTCAAAAATGTGTTTAACTTGAAAGTTGGCCGTATTAGAACTGATCATGGTAGGGAATTTGAGAATAACATGTTTAATGATTTCTGTGATAAGAAAGGTATCTTGCAAGAATATTCATCTCCTAAAACTCCACAACAAAATGGAATTGTTGAAAGAAAGAATAGAACTTTACAAGAAATGGCAAGAGTCATGCTTTTATCTAAAAGTCTTTCTAAAAGATTTTGGGCTGAAGCATTGAATACAGCATGTCATATTATTAATAGAGTTTATATTCGATCTGGTACTAATCAAACACCTTATGAGATTCTGAATGTTAGAAAACCAAGTGTGAAATATTTTCATGTATTTGGTTGTGTGTGTTATATTCTGAATGATAGGGATCAACTTCACAAGTTTGATTCTAAAAGTGATAAAGGTTTCTTTTTAGGCTATTCTAGAAATAGTAAAGCTTATAGAGTTTATAACCTTAGGACTAACACCGTTCAAGAATCTGTTAATGTTGTGTTTGATGATGATAAAGGTCTTACAGATGATAAAGATGAAGAAGATGTATCACAAGTCACTGACAATTCTGAGAATACACTGAAGTCTGATAATGTTGCACCAAATGCTAACACATCTGGAGCAACATCTACAGAACAGACAGTTGTAATTCCACAGAATGATCAGTATGTTCCCAAAACGAATCCTTCTTCAAGAATGGGGAAAAGTCATCCTTCTAACCAGATCATAGGCGATGCTACAGTTGGAGTGCAAACAAGAGGAAGAATAAGATCGAATAAGGTAGATGTGGTAAGAACAATATGCATGTCTTCTATTTGCAATGTTGTGAATGCTGAGTGTTACTATTCTGAAATTGAACCTAAAAATGTAAATGAAGCATTAACTGATGAAAATTGGATAAATGCTATGCATGAGGAACTTAATCAGTTTGAAAGAAATGAAGATTGGACACTTGTTCCAAGACCTAGTCATACTAATGTCATTGGAACAAAGTGGATTTATAAGAATAAAACTGATGAGTCTGGAAACATTGTTAGGAACAAAGCTAGGTTAGTTGCACAAGGTTACACCCAAGTTGAAGGTGTTGATTTTGATGAAACTTTTGCACCCGTTGCTAGGATAGAATCTATTAGATTATTACTAGCAATTGCATGTTTTATTGATATTAAACTACATCAAATGGATGTAAAAGCTGCATTTTTAAATGGCATATTGAATGAAGAAGCATATGTTGAACAGCCTAAAGGTTTTGAAGATCCACAATACCCGGATCATGTGTACAAACTAAAGAAAGCATTGTATGGTCTAAAACAAGCTCCTAGAGCATGGTATGGTAGGCTTACGGACTTTCTTTTAGAGTATGGATTTATTAGAGGAGAAGCCGATAGGACTTTGTTTATTAAGAACACTGGAGAAGATTTACTTATTGCTCAAATATATGTTGATGACATTGTGTTTGGTTCAACCTGTGATAAAATGCTGAACAGATTTGTTGAAGCAATGACAGCCACATTTGAGATGAGTATGGTTGGAGACTTGAATTATTTTTTAGGTCTTCAAATCAAGCAATGTAAGGATGGTATTTTCTTCTCTCAAGGTAAGTATGCTAAAAACTTAGTCAAACGGTTTGGTCTTGAAAGCTCAAAAGTAATGAAAACACCTATGGGTTCTACTTTGAAACTTTGCAAAGACAATGGTGGAAAGGATGTTGATCCAACATTGTATAGATCCATGATAGGTAGTTTACTTTATCTAACCTCTAGTAGACCTGACATTATGTATAGTGTGTGTGTTTGTGCTAGGTACCAAGCTAATCCAAAGGAATCTCACCTGAATGCAGTGAAAAGGATAATCAGATATGTTTCAGGTACAAGCGAACTAGGGACATGGTACACTAAGGACACCAACAACACATTGATTGGATACAGTGATGCGGATTGGGCTGGAGATATTGATGACAGAAAGAGTACAAGTGGAGGATGTTTCTACATGGGGAACAATCTTGTGTCTTGGCATAGCAAGAAACAAAATTGTGTTTCTCAATCCACTGCCGAGTCTGAGTACATAGCTGCAGGAAGTTGTTGCACACAACTATTGTGGTTAAGTAAGATGTTTCATGACTATGGAATTGAAAACAATATCCTCACAATTTTCTGTGATAACACAAGTGCTATTAACATATCTAAAAATCCGGTACAACACTCACTCACTAAGCACATTAGCATTAGACATCATTTTATGAGAGATTTAGTGGAGAAGAACATAGTTAAGTTGGAATATGTGCCTACTGAAAATCAAAATGCTGATATATTTACTAAGGCTCTTGACCATGAGAGATTCTCATTTTTGAGGAAATCTCTTGGTATGTGTAATATCTGAATAATTCTTGAGAGGATGTTGTCACAAATGCGGTAGCATTTGGGACAACAGCCTAAGGTGGTATAGTTATTATAGATTTGATTTATTTCTTATTTTCGTTGAATAATTCCTTTGTAAAATATTCTTGAATCTGAAATTTGTTTGTGCAAAAATAGGCATGTACTACACCTCTCAAAAGCTTAAAAAATTGAGAATGTTACAGCATACTAAAAGATGTACCAATTCACTGAGTAACTATGGAGCACGGAGTTCGCTACTACGATGCCTTCTTTTCAAAAGGTGAATTTGGTAAAAACATCAAGAGGTTCGTAATCCATTAAGTAAGTATGGGGCACGGAGTTCGCTACTACGATGTACTCTACATGAACAATGGATCAATACGAATTAGATGCTGTAGCACAAAAAGAAGAAAAGCAATGAAAAGAAAAAATGCTGAAAAATTGGCTACATTGGATAGGTAAAACCTGTGAAAAACCAATGTTGAGGTGTATGTCAAATCCTTGAGCACAACATTACATGATTTAATTATATTTTTATAAGTTGTAATTATTTAATTAATTGTGGGAATTTATTTTATTTATTTATAATTATACTAACCACGTTCCTTTTATTATTTCAGATTATACACATTTTTAATTTTAATTAATTCTAGAATATTCCTAATTTAATTAATTTATTTATTAATTAAGATTTTACCCCATTAACTCACTCATGATTTACTTGTGGCTGAATTTGTGGAGCATTATCCATTCAATCTAGAATGTTTTCTATGTCAAGCCTTAATCACACGTACATTATTCCAACTACTAAGCTCTCTCTATATAAATACTCCCATTTCATGTTTTCTAAGCTTTGTAATTAATTGAGTAAGTTGAGTATTGTTTTTGCAGATTTATTATAAGCTATTGTGTGTCTCGATTTTTGTGTTGTGCCTTTCGAATTCTTGAGTTTAAATGGCAGGAAACAAGAAATCCCACTCACAGAAATCAAATTCTCCCAACTCACAACCGTCATCCTCGTCTCTCTCGAACCTTCACACACTAGCTTCCATGGCTGCTTCACATGAGAACTCACCCCCAATTGCCACAACCGTCACACCCATTCCAGCTACTCCAACAACCATCCACATACCAAACCAAGCCACACTCTCCGAGCTTAACCAGGCGGTTGAGAATCTTTCTCAATCGATGAGATCATCCACTCCACCCATCCTCACGATCGGTGATATGTCTATTGACATCTCTCACTACTTGCGCACCCAAGAAGTGATCACCACTGCACCCTCTTCATCCACAGCCGAAAAGCCCCAAATTCCGAGCCCTAACACTGAAACAGAGGCCCCGACTGCCTCTATGGGGAAGTCTGAGAAGGAGATTGAAGAATCCCCTGTTGCTGAGTCAAAGGAGCCGTCGAATGCGGAGACATCCGACAGTGAGGACGCTCACATGGAGGATGCTGAAGAAAGTGAAAATTCCGGCAAAACTGACTCTGATGTTTCGAAATCAGACTCTGAACCAATTCCTTTCAAGAGGAATGTTGAGAAAGGGAAGAGAAAGAGGAGCCCAGTGCCAAGGAGAAGATCAAACCGAGTTTTCACTCGAATTGATTATTCTGACTCTTTGAGGAAGAAGAAGAAGCTAGGTGGTGATGTTGCTGAACCAATTCAGGTATTTTCTGAATCTGATGAAGAAGTGGTGATTGAGAAGCCAACTAAGAAGAAAGCTGAGCCTAAGGGGAAGGGAAAGGTGGATGCTGCTCCAACAATCACTGAAGAACCAGAACCAGATTCTGATTCTGAAATGGAGGTTTGTCTCAGGGACATGCAGCAAGCCCTGAAGAAGAATGCTGCATCACATGCTGAATCCAGTGCTCCAGCACCTGAACCAGATGATGGAGGTGATTCAAGCAGTGCAGCTTCAGACAAAAGCTCTGAAAAGGAAGGGGAATCAAGCAGCTCTGAAGAGGTGAAAGAACCAAGCTCAAAGGACACTACTTCTGAGGAAGGTAATTCTGAAACTGAAGTAGAATCTGATATTGATGGATTGATTGATAAGATAACTAGATTATCTAGGAGGAAATTGTTGATGGAAAGGAGGATTAATATTTCTGATTTTGAGAATAAGAATTTGATTCAATTCTTAGAGGATAGAAAGTTGATGAAAGCTCTAAACTTGAGTGATTCTTTTGTTTCTGATTGGGTGTATGAATTTTATGCATGCTTGAGGAAGAGTAATGGTAGGAGAAGTTCCCGTTGGTATGGAAATATACAGTTTAGGGGGAGTACAGTTCCATTTACACCAGAATTGATCAATGATTTCTTAGGCATAGAACCAGTACTTGATGATGATGAACCTGATTTGGATGTTGTTACTGCTTCTATGACTGGTGGTTTATTGACTAGATGGAGGAATGGAATGTTGGCCAAAGACCTTACTTCTCTTTATTCTGTGCTGCACAAATTGATTGTTTATAATTGGATACCTTCCACCAACTCTACCAAAGTGACAAAGGATCAAGCAATCTTGCTTTATAGGATAGTGGTTTTGAGGAAGTTTAACTTGGGATTGACTATTTTCCACCACATGATGAAATTTAGTGGTGATATTTCTGATAAAGGCAACCTTCTATACCCTGTGCTTATCTGCTCTTATCTGAAGATACATGGTTTTAGCCCTAAGAAGACTGAAGTTCTTAGAGGTAAGGTTCCTTTATACACCATTTCACCTGCTCTGCTCATTGGTGAAAGAGTGAAAGATCTGCCCTTGCACAATCCTGGAAGTTCTTCTCAAAGACCAGCTCCTGCTCAACCTCAACCCCAACCTCAACCAGCACAGAGACCTGAACAGAACACAGCTGCACCTAATGCTGCACCAGATGCTGAGAACATTGGTGGTAACACTGACACCACTTTTTCAGTTCCCAGATCTTTTATATTTTTGCAGTTACAGCACTTACAGGACCAGATTGATGAGCTCCAGTTCATCAAAGACAAGGGGACCAGGCTACTTTCCACTACAACAGGGGGAGTACCACCTTCCACTTCAGCTAGAGCTTCTGGAGTTGTTATTGAAGATCTGAATCCTGAAGATGTTGGAGGTGTACCTGATGCTGCTGCTGCTACAGAGAATGGAGGAACTGCTGCTGCTAACAATGTTGTTGCACTCTTTGCATCAACTTGTTTCATTGAGGAACCAGAGGAGGCTGACAAAGACAAGGTTGAAGATGCTGAAAAGTTTGCAGATGCTGCTGAAGATGATGAGGATATGGAAATCCTCTATGCTGATATCTAGAACAGATGATACAAGACAGGGGGAGTACTGAAGTACAGATGGCACATGTGCAGGACCTTGATGCTGCTGCTATTGTTATAGCAATTCATGCCATTTTCAGTCCTACTTTTGTTTTTGTTAATTCTGTTGTGTTTAAGTTAAAATTCTGTTTATTCTGATACAATATTTAATATTTCTAGTTGATAGGATGTTTATATTTATCTTGCTTAAATTAGTTTGCACTAATGATATTTGATTACTGCTTATTGCTTAATTTGTTTTCTTATCATTAATTGCTCACTGCATGATGAATATGCCTTGTTTAGTTTATTTAGTTTTTCTTAGTTTTTGCTCTGATTATATTGTTTAGTCCTTGTTTGTTTTTGAGTCAGACATAAGTCTTAGAACTAATCTGGTATATACCCTTATATGCTCTGATTTAATCTTTGATTTTTGTAAAGTTATATGTGTTTGTAAACAAGTGTACTGTTTATACTTGTTTTGTTTTTGAATAAGATTATTTTGATCTTATGGCACGGATCTTAGTAAAATTATTCTTGATCTTCTTTTGATTTGATCCAACGGTTACAACAGGTATTGTCTTGACTAGTATTTAGCTTTGATGTTCAACATACCTAAATACATAATACTGAGTATGTATAGAAATATATGTGCATCAGGTGTGTTGTAGTCGAAAGGTCAAATTGGGGGAGATTGTAGATGTTGTTAACTCTTAAATGCTTTAACATTATCAACAACATCTTAATTTGACCTTCCTTGATTTATTCTAAGTCTTTTCTGCAATGTTACATTAAATGTTGTACTAAATGCTCTCACATTCAGGAACGATTCTAGAAGCTTCTACAATAGTCTGGAACCTGGAAGATTCCAGAAGGTTGGAGAACGTGCTAGAAGACTTTGGAGCATTGTAGAACGACCTGGAAGATGGCAGAATGTTCTAGAAAGATCATGGAGGTTGAGGTCCTAAAAAATAGGATCTCATAATGGAAGGATCTAGAAGCTGTGTATTTCTCTATAAATACCGCCAGAGCCTCTCATTTCAAAGTATGCACTATTCGAGTAACCCCTCCTTGAGCGTTCAACCCTAGTTAGGAGTTATGGCCAGTAGTTGTGTCTTTTAACGTACGCCGAGGGATACCGCCTTCCAGTGTACTTAGTTCTAGTCTTGAATCGAGTGAGAGTGAATCACAGATTAGATTAGTTCTTTAGACAGTGTTTTACACTTAAGTCTGTTTGCGGATTCAGGCACCTGCCTCGATTGTAGTTTCTGTTTGTGGAATGTTGAAGTAATTGCTGAGACATTTCACACGACACTTTTTGTATAACTTAGGAACTAAGTTACTTTTCGCCGTAAGGCTTAGCATAGGTTTTGTTATTAATAAAATCTATGTTAAAAATTATTCCATTGTGTTCGTATTGTGTTTTAGTGTTTTAGACTTCCGCTGTGTACTGTGTTTACTTTTCACATTCTGTTAGAGTTAATGCTACACTAATTGTCACAACATTCAGTGTAACATTGTTCTGTTTTTTACTTAAACACTAGATACCACCCCACGCACACTTTCAAATACTTTTAGGTTCTTCTTTAAAATACGCACCGACGAATCATAACAGTTACCGCGATTGGATGGTGAGTTTTATATTTTATTTATATAGATATGTATATTATTTATATCTTCAACTTGGTAATCAATTGAACCTTGAAAATGAGAACGTGGATATTGATTTAATCGATCCATCCAATGTATTGTGGAAGTTACCCACAACAAAATTTGGAAACATTTAGTACTTTCACCATTTTGAAGAGGTTGGACGCTTCTACCATGTCAAACCCGAGAACCTATTATATTTTACATATAAATCTAGAAAGCTTTTTGAGATCAAAATATTTGATCATATTACTGGAATAATGAAGGAAAGACTTAACTCTTTATTGATTGATGAAGGACTTCTCTATCGTGGTAACATTTTATGTATTCTATTTATAATATAATTTAATTATTATATAATATTTTCTTTCAATATTAATGTTTTATTTTCTAATTTGTAGATCAAGTTCTGAAACATTTTATTGTACCCGAGTTCGTGGTTCCTTTTAGTGATAAAATTGTGAGTTATAATTTTTTATATTTTTTTTGTACTTTTTACTAATAATCTTTAAAATTTCAGGTTATTCCGAACATCATATTTGACGTTCTCGAATATTTTCCATCAAAATGTTATTTATTGGTTAATGGTGATATTCAAATTGATATTACTCTTCGGATTTCCCTAGGAAATTTGCACTTGGTTTTAAATTTGAGTGCCTTTTTCAACGTGTCAGATACTCAAGATCAAGGATTTTTTCATTTCTTCTATGATAGAAGACGTAACTTCTATGTCAGATTTTTTTCTAATAATAAATGTGAATTCGGCCAAAGAATTTTTCAATGGAATATCAATCGTTGGCCGAATTTTTTTTCTAATAATAAATGTAACTTCTATGATAGACAATTGATATTCCATTGAAAAATTCTTTGGCCGAATTCACATTTATTATTAGAAAAAAATCTGATATAGAAGTTACGTCTTCTATCAGAGAAGAAATGATTTTTTTATTTTATTTTGAGTATCTGGCACGTTGAAAGAGGCACTCAAATTTGAAATCAAGTGCAAATTTCTTAGGAAAATCCGAAGAGTAATATCAACTTGAATATCACCATTAACCAATAAATAACATTTTGATGGAAAATATCCGAGAACGTCAAATATGATGTTCGGAATAACCTGAAATTTTAAAGATTATTAGTAAAAAGTACAAAAAAAAAAAATTATAACTCACAATTTTATCACTAAAAGGAACCATGAACTCGGGTACAATAAAATGTTTCAGAACTTGATCTACAAATTAGAAAATAAAACATTAATAGTGAAAGAAAATATTATATAATAATTAAATTAAATTATAAATAGAATACATAAAATGTTACCACGATAGAGAAGTCCTTCATCAATCAATAAAGGGTTAATAATTTCCTTCATTATTCCAGTAATATGATCAAATATTTTGATCTCAAAAAGCTTTCTAAATTAATATGTAAAATATAATAGATTCTCGAGTTGGACATGGTAGAAGCGTCCAACCTCTTCAAAATGGTGAAAGTACCAAATGTTTCCAATTTTTGTTGTGGGTAACTCCCACAATACATTGGATGGATCAATTAAATCAATATACACATTCTCATTTTCAAGGTTCAATTGATTACCAAGTTGATCCGGGAACCCCTAAAACATTAATTGAGAAATTAATTAAATATTCCGGCTTTAATAAATAAAGATATAAATAATATACATATCTATATAAAATAAAATATAAAACTCACAATCCAATCGCGGTAACTGTTATGATTCGGCGGTGCGTATGTTAAGAAGAACCTAAAAGTATCACTCGAATACTCTTTAATGATATGACGATCGATATCAACTTGTTTCATAAAAAGAGTATCTACATGTGTAAAAAAACATTATAGATGATATAAAACTATTAAAGAAATGAATTGAAATATAATTAATACCTCTCAATGGTTGAGCATTCATCTTTGTATGAAAGTATAAAAATTCTTCTGAATGTTTTAAAGTTTATGTTACCCTCTATATTTATATATAGGTATGAGTGTTGAAAACAAAAAATTCGAAATAAAATTTACTAAATTAATAAAACATTATTCTTAGAAATTTACCTTAATTCTGTTAAAAATAGTTTTAATTAGTCATGAAATTTTTCGTGTTAAAAAAAATATCAGACTGTGGAAAAATATTTAAATTAGTTGGCAAAATTAAATTTTTAGGAAAATATTCCGTAAAACATTCAAATTTAAAATTGATATAAGGAAAATATAAGGATGACAATATATCGGGATTGATATATCAATTAATATAAATTCAAAACAATCAATACGTGGAAGTGTATATTATATTTGTAAATTTTCGGATACAATCAACACATTATCAATGCGTAAGTCATTATACAAAATTGAATATTATATAAAAAAAAATTACTTAATTAATGAAATATTATATTTGTAAATTTTCCTTAATTTTCTGTGCAATTGGCATATACTTATATGGTATATGGTATCTCAGGAAATCAATAATCTAATATTAAATAATATCTTAAAAGATGATATTACTATAAATTTAATGATATTTTAATATTTATTTAGAATTGTCAACTTGATTAAATACATTGTATAAGTATTGCATACGTGGGCTAAATTAATGGCTAAATTATAATTTTATTAATCTATATAATCAATTCATGACAGTTTCCTTTTTCTCAATACAATTTCATGGAAAATTACTTAAAACAGGACAAAATTAAAAATTGAATATTATTTAAAAAGGAAACTTTAATTAATTAATAAAATAGGTTAAATTAAATATTAAAGTCATTATAAAAAATTGAATATTATATAAAAATGAAACTTTACTTAATTAATGAAATATTATATTTGTAAATTTTCCTTAATTTTTCGTGCAATTGACATATACTTATATGGTGTCTCAAAAAATCAATAATTTTATATTAAATAATATCTTAAAAGATGGTATGACTATAAATTTAATGATATTTTGGATATTTATTTAAATTTTTTTTTTGATTACAAGTTAAATACCCCATCCCTTTTTTTCCCCTCCCCATGACTCGAACCCAGGACCTGTGGCCTAGGTAGTGGTGCTCTAACCACTTAAGCTATCCCACTTTGTCGATATTTATTTAAATTGAATATGGGAAAGAAATTAGATTGAGTAGATTAATGATTTTTTCAAATGTTAATTAAATTTTTTGAATTTTAAATAAAAATTTCGAAATTTAAATAATATTCTCAAATTCTAAATAAAATTGAATATGGAAAATAATTTTAGATTAATTAAATTAAATAGTTAGATTTTCCGTGGAATTAACATATACTTATATGGTATAAATTAAGGTGAGTTTATTGAAATTTTATCAATTTTTTTTAACACATATGCCTATTATTCAAGGGAAGTTATAAGTTTATAACTTAATTTAGGTTATAAGCATTTAATATTTACCATTAATACGATAATTAAAATATAAATTGATTTGGTAAATGACAATTTATAAATTATCAATTTAGCATTAAAAGAACATAATGCAACAATTAAATACAAGTAATTAAGAATTTACATTATTAAAGAAAAAAATTAAAAAGCAAGAGCGCTGCCAATAGGTTATTTAGGAGTGATAATTATTTAATTTTGTAAACATGACTAATTAAAAATATGTAAATATAAGTTATTGATAAATGCGGGAATGATGAGGAATTATGACGTAAAAGAGATTACATCCCACATATATATAAAATAAAATAATATAAAAAATTATAAAATTTGAAAAAACTTTCTTTATATAATTTCAACTTGTATTACACACGTGCGCTAAATTAAAATATTATTAATCTAACTAATCAATTCATGACCGTTTCCTTTTTTAATTTAATTAAAATTAAAAACTTTTTCGAATTAAATTATGTCTAATTGACATAATAGATTATAATATTATACGAAAAGAATAATTATTTATATATAATATGCTGCAATAATTACACATATTGATATGCATATAATTATTATAATTATAATTATTTCTTTTTTATCATTATAATTTGTATTAATTAATTACTTATTTTATTCTTCTTTATATACACACATCGTATATTTTTATATGTGTATAATAATGAATACATATATATTCTAATTGAATTAAATACGTTTTAAAATTAAATTTCATCCATATTCCTTTTAGTAATTGTAATAAATTAAGGAATGTTTAATAATTATAATTATAACAAATTTTAAATAAAAATTAATATGATGGATTAATAATTTAGGAATGTCTTCACCACGTATTTAGAAATAATTAAATGCCTTAAATTCTAATTAATACCTTAAATGTTAATACATTAAATGCTAAAAATATCTTAAATTTGGAGATACAAAAAAAATCGTTCATGAATATAAAAATAAAATCATAATTACATATTTATTTAATTCAATTAAGAAATCGAATTTAAATGTAATTTAATTTTTTTTAATTATATTACAAATGTATACTTAATTTTGAATCTCAGTAAAATATAATGAAGGGGTTAATTTGGGGGGATACACGTGTGTGTTTTTAAAAAACTTTTGCAAGTAATCAACACAAATAATCAGAGTCAAGTAAGTTACACAGTATGTCAAGTCCTATGAAAATACTAACAGTAGATTCTAAGAATTCTTAACAGTATGCAACTTGTATGCGGAATAAATGATAGACCCTTTTATACTCCTTAATTAATATGCACTTAGATACTAAATTATCAAATAGCAAATAGCAGTTATAACAACATAAAAGTTAAAGCAATAAGATAAATGCAGTAAGTAAGAACACAAGATGTATAGTGGTTCAGAGACTAAACTGCTCCTACGTCCACTCTCCTAATTTAATAGGATAATTCCTTAATCACTTCGGAATTAGCTTGTTTTTACAGTGCCAATGTGCACTCTACTTCTTCTCTTGATTTCTTACAACCTTCTCTCGTTGCAATACTTTCAATCTCTACTGCGAACTCCACAATACTCTCAATCTATCTCTCAAGGTGAAAGTAGGGTTTTGTTCTAGTACCAACTTAGTGTGATATCCTTTACAATTTAAGAACGAATGTAAAGGCTAGGATATCACTTTCTAGGCTTTGGATAATCAAACAATAAGCTTGCCTAGTGGGGACTAAAGGTAACACTCACAAACGAATATGCTTAAAAGCTTTAATCTCTCGAGTGTTTTGAATACTTTTGAATGCTAAAATATTGCTATAGAACGCGTATGGCTTGTGTCTTGATGTATGTCCCGTCTGTAATCTTGAAATGATTCAAGATGTGACCTATTTATAGATGAAGCAAACTATCCGTTGGTGGAGATAGTAAAACTTATCCATAAATTTGAACTTTCAAATTGTTCAGGGGCCTGCATGCAAATAGTACATGTATTCATGTCCATTCTGCAATTTGCATTCCATTATCAGAATTTGTTATGCGCAGTGACAGGTGGCTCTCATTCTTTGGCTAATTTGGAATAATTCTGTCCTTCCCGCTAACGGCCTTGTACTGGGTAAAGTGCCTAGTCATTCCTCGTCTTTGACCATAAGTATGCCAAGGTCAAGGTATATGAATATCCATATTCATCATACTTGTCTTCATGAATCCTTGTCACTTTCTTCATAACACTTCAGCTTCTTGTCTTCAATGATACTTGTCTTCATGTGCTTTGTGCTTTCAGGTCATTTGTCATAGATTCAAAGAATAATCTATCTAATAAAAATTAAAGCTCCCTAACATATATGAGCTTTTCTAACTTGAAAATCTAGACTTGGCAAATCATCATACTTGGGGTTTTACTTAGGGTTTTGGTATCAAATCAAAATCAAATTTTCTTTTATTAATATAAACCATATCCCAACAATTTCCCCCTTTTTGATGATGCCAAAACCTACTTACTTCAAAAGATCCATAGGGATTTCTTTTTCAGTAGATTTGACAAAAACAGGACAACTAGCATGTAACATCTAAAAAGGGCTAAGTTTTCTGAGTTCTATAAAACTTGATCTAAGCAAGAAACAAATAAAATTATTTTGCTAGAGCCTATTTTTAGACAAAAATAACACAAGTATAAAGACTAAAAAATTGTTGTCCAGTGCATATGATAGATAATCATCATCAGAAATAAGATAGCATAGTAGTAAGAGCAGAAAGTTGTAAGTTCTAGCTCTTAAGGAGCAACAATTGTCTGGAAATAAAAATAAACATAGATTAAAGAGTTCATGATTGTTCGAAATTGAATCTTGACTTGACCTTCTGCAACTTCATCACTTGGCTGCATCTGACTTTTTCTTCAGGAAAGATGGGAGTTCCTTGAACAGTGGAGTTAGCCCATACGATGCAAAGTGCCTATTCTTCAAGGCCATGACCTCCTCGTTCTTCCCAATCAAGTCTTCATCCTTGACAAGTTGCACAAACTCATCAGTAATTGCTTTCCTGTCAATGCCTTTTCCATCTGCCTTCATTGGTGGAGTCCAGAATATCTGTTCAGGAGCCTTGACAATCATTTTCTCCTTCTGAGCAGCTCCAAGAATCTTTGTGTACAGTTCTGGATAATTCTCCATCATAAAACCTTCATAAAGACCATCAATGTCTTCAAAGTCTCCCCATCTCTTCACAACAAAGAAGAGATGATCCCATACTCGATTGGCTTCATCCCAAGCACCATTGAGTTCAGTAGGAACCCAGCTGTCAGTATGAGGGATCCTTTTCAAGGTTTCAAACTTCCTTTTGGCTCTATTTTCCATCATCAAGGCATAAGAACTTTTGTAAGACTTAGAATTTCCTGGATTGAAGTCTTTGTGCCTTTTCAACGTGCACTCTTTAGCATCATTGAACATCTTGGTTCTTTCTTCAATAATAAGCTTCCTCACTCCTTTTCTAGTTTCTGCATCTTGTCCAGCTCCTTCTACAAAGATGTTTGCAACCTCTTCAAATACATGAGCTTTGTCTTTCACAGGATCAGCAGCATTAACTTCAGGAGAAGCTCTTCTAACAGGTAGCTTATCTTCCCTTCTAACCAAGGTTGAAATTTCCATCTCTTCATCATCATCTGGTTCACTTGACTTGTACTTCTTGCTTTTCTCTTGATCAGAAATATCTGCAAGTTTCTTTCTCTTCAAATTTGGTTTCCTTATTTTTCCACTTCTGGTTTTGAGGCAATCTTCCTCCTCTGTAGCCTCAGCAATCTCCAAAACTTTTGCTTTCCCCTTCCCTTTGCTACCTTCCCCCTTACTTTTCTCACCCTTCTTTAACAGATCTTCCCCCTTCTTTTCACTTTCCCCCTTTTTGGCATCATCACATGCCTCAAGGTTGATGGGGTCAGCAGGGTTGACATCAATTTTAGCCACAGTAAGTGAGAGTTCTTGTTGGTAGGTGTCCATTCTTTTCATCTGGACAGAAATGGGGTCAACATGATTCAATAGAAATGCAGAAATAGTGGAACTTACAGACTCTTCCACTTGTTTCTTCACAGCCTGATCAACTTGGTTCCTCATCATCTTGATTATGCCTTCCAAGTTGTCTTTAAATAAATCAGAAGCAGCATTCAGTGAACTCTTGATGGTCTCTTTGATCAGTTGATCTCTTTGACTTTGCATAGACTGAGTCAGCTTTTCAATGTCCTTTGACAGCAACTGGGAAATCTCTTCCTTCTCTTTGGCAACATCATCTTTTAGCCTCAGAATTTCCTCTCTGTCTTTCTTGATCAGCTCCTTCTCAGTGTGAAAGTATGTGGTAACAGCATCTGACATAATCTTTGATGACTCACCAATCTTGAGGGTAGAGTCCTTCACATCCTTTCCTACACTGTCCATTTTCTTATCAAAGGTCTCAAAACCTTTTTCAACAGCTTCTAGCTTTATGGTTGTGGAGTTCATCTTCTCTTCCAAAATCTCCACCTTAATGCATAAGTCCACAGCATTATTATCAACAGTTTCTTCCAAATCTTCCATCCTTCTTGTCATCCTCCTTGCCTTTGTGTTCAAGTTGAGTAAAGACTTGTGCTGGGCTTCATTTGTTGGAATGATAGTTTCATCCAAACTATCTCTCACATACTTTCCCATGTTTAGGCATAAGCCTACAACATTCTCCAGCCTCTTCCTTTCAACTTCATTAATTTGCTCAATCTCAGAATTGAGCTCCTCCAGCACTGCCTTCATTCTTCCATCCTCCTTATCAATGATGCAGACTTCAGTCAATGGAGAAGCATCTAAGTGAATTGGGAACTCCATTGAAGTTGATGCTGCTGCAGCTATTGCCTCATTTTCCAAGGGCTTCTTCATAGCAGCTGGTTCCTCAGTCTTCACAGCTTCTTTTTGAGCAATATTGGCCTCAACTTCATCTTTCTTGGCCTCAGCTTCAGTGACTTCAGCAGGAGTTGACTCATTCAACTCAGCATCATGAATGTTAGGACTTTCAGCAGTTTTCTCAGTTGGAGGTTTAAAAATGACAATCTCCAAGGATTCAGTGGTTTTAACAGCTGGCTGTATTTCTTCTTCAACATTCTCAATCAATTGACTTTGGTCAATTTCATCAATCTTTTCTCCTTCACTATTTTCTCCAATCTTTAGTTCTTCAATGGCAGTCTCAACTCCATCAAAGAAATCCTTCTCAGCAGGTTTCTGGCTTTCATTTCCTCCTTCAGTAATATCTACCTCCATGGCAGCAATCTCTTCATTATCTTTGTCCTCAACAGTCTTGGACTCTTCTTCAATCTTGTCCTCAGTGCTCTTGGACATTTCAACATCTGCATTGTTCTCAGCTTGCTTTGACAACACATCATCCTCCTCCATTAAGTCTTCAATGTTCAGATCAATCCCAGAAATAATGGACTGAATAGCTTCCTTCTGAATCTCAATGTTCACCAAGTTGGCAAACAACCTTTCATCAGTTAACTCAAAAGTGGATTCCACTTCAGCAAAATCTGTTAATGATCTTAAGTCAGGATATCATACATGGACTTTTTCCTTATATCAACAATCAATCTAAGATCATAGAAGATTGATCTTAAGTCAGGATATTTGGCAAGTTGGGGATATAGTTGGTCTAGGAAAAATTTGGATTCATCTCTTAATGACATTTCATAGGTGTATTCAGGGGCTGTATCTGACTTGGATGAGGGTTGAGGTTCATAAAAAAGAATGGGTATGGGAGAATCAGACTTGTAGGCAACTTTTTGAATGGTTGGATCATTCAAATGAGGGGTGGTTTCAATAGCTTTTGGGCTATGTCTTGAGGGTTCATTCAAATCTAGGTTTTCAGATGATACTCTTTCTTCATCATCATCACCTTCATCATCATCATCATCTGAACCTTCCAGTTCAGCTTGCTCATCAATATCCATTTCCTCTTCAGAAGTATCAACATACTCCTCTTCAGTTTCATCTTCACTCAAACTAGGGCTTGACATGGCCCTCTTTTTCTTGGTCTTTGAGGCTGTCTCAACCTCCTTTCCTTTTCCTTTCTTCTTGGCTTTTTCAAGAATACTGATCACCATTTGTGTTGCTTCTTCACTCTTTTGCTTGGCAGATTTAGCTTGCTTCCTTGTTGAGGCTTTTGGTGACTTGATCTCCAGCCCCAATCTTTTCTGAGTTCTCACAGATAATTGTCTAAACAATATCTTGGTGGTGTTGAACTTCACTCCATCTTCAACAATGTCCTCAGGTCCATACTTGTATAAGAATGCAGCAACTTTTGTACAGAAGGCTAGTTTCTTCTCAATGACTACCTTCCTTACATCCACAATTTTGAACTTTGCTTTCTCTTCTGCAAGTTTCTTCAGAAAGTAACCCTTCCAATTCATTGGCTTCTTTCCTCCATCAATGATAGCTTTCATCAGTCTCACCTTGGATTTGCTGATCTGGTCATAGCTTCCTGTGATGCACATAACAGTCTTTGCAACCACATCTAGTAAAAGTTGATAGTCCTCTTTTAGAACTCTTTTGTGTAGACCAGATTTGAGAAGTACTGGCTTGTTCATCCATTGGTTGGCAACTTCTTGTTCATTGTGCCTCATATACTCTTCAGGATCTTCTCCAGTAGCATTCAGACCAAAGAATTCATCAAAGTCTTCTTCAGTGAACTTAAACTTCTCAGCAGTTTTCTTGGTTGTGTCTGGTTCATGAGTCATAATATAACCAGATCCTGAGCTTTTAGGAGTGAATGTGCCTAAGAACTGAGTTGTTGAAAGTTTCAGGCATGTCTTGGGGATGGCCTCGAGCCATTTCCTCAATCCAACTTACTCCAGCCAAGTAACTATTCTTCTTGTGTGTTTATTTGACAGATTGTCAAAGCACACAGTCTGCTCAAAATGGAGCATGGTTGCTTCACTCAAATAGTTCCAGTTGATGTCCAAATCAGGAGCGTTGAAGTCAACTAAAGATATAGCCAATACACAGTGTTAGTATGGTCTAATAGCACAATATTATAATATAACTACTGTATCACATGATTAGGCTATCTTTGAACAAATATCTTGCTTTTATAACTAAGATTTACTGTGGATACATCATAAGTTTATAGCATCATAATACCATATCCAACAATGTTTTAAGCTTGTAATCATGTTCTCTAGACATAGTATGTGTATGAATCTAAGATATTAACACGTTTTTAAGCATTACACATGTATCTAACAACATATCTTTCAATAAATGACTAATCCGTGAATATAGCATCTAAAGAAATTCAAATAGAGTCATTTAGAGCTAAAAGCAGAGCATGTTGTGTGTCTTGAAAGCTTTACAAATATGCATGTCTTTTAACAGTTGATTATGAGAAATACTAACCCATTTCCAAAGACATTTTTGTTAGAGTTATAGATCTTTGAGCAAAACTTGTAGATGAGCTTGAAGATTCTTGAGCGATTTAGCTTAGGGCTTTTTCAGAAATTTTGAAAACGTAAATTGTGAAAAATTCTAAGTTATGCTTTTATATCTCCTCAACTGTACAATTTGAAAAGTGTTAGATGTAGGGCTGAGATTAAATTGATAAAATTTAATGGTTTAGATCAATTCTGTTACACCAAAGGACGCAAATGTCGTGTCCTTCGCACAATGAGCTGCTTTTTCAGAAGATCGTGCAATTAATCGTCTTTTAGCAAAAATCTCTTGTTTGTCTGTTATGAGCATTAAATGCGTACTATAAAGATGAACAGAGTTTAACTTATATAAAAAAAAAAAAACTTATCTACAGTCAAGTGACAACTTGACTAAATAACCCTCGACAACTTCTATTGAAGTTTCTCATGTTCTTTGTCATCCTCTACATTGTCCTTCGTAGTTTTCCTCGTACTTGAATGTCATGTACTTTGTCCAAGTTTTCCTGCATGAAAATTCTTGAAAATAATATCAGAAAGTGAAGAATAAATTAATGAACTTTGAATTGTCTCATCTAACTTATCCTTCCTAAAACTACACTCTAAGTTCCCCCTTGGATTAATACTAGAATCTCTGGCATGAATAAAGTAATTCCATATACTTTAAACATTCTCTCCAGGATCTAATAAACCAAGTTCCATTGAAAGTTTCTTGAACCTTGTTTCAGCTAGGGGTTTTGTAAGAATATCAGCCTTTTGCTTATCAGTATGAATCTTTTCCATTCTGATGTCCTTTTTCTCAACATGATCTCTTATGAAGTGATGTCTAATATCCACATGTTTACACCTTGTGTGTAACACTGGATTTTGAGTAATAGTTATGGCACTATTATTATCACAATAGATAGGTACATCTTTTGTGACAACTTTATAATCTCTTAGCTGTTGTTTGAGCCATAAGATTTTAGCACAACAGCTTCCAGCAGCCATGTATTCAGCCTCTGTGGTTGAAGTAGCTACAGAAGTTTGCTTCTTGGAAAACCATGAGATCAATTTGTTTCCTAAGAATTGACAAGTGCCAGTAGTTGATTTTCTGTCTATCCTACATCCTCCATAGTCAGCATCAGAATAACCAGTCAACTCAATGTTGTCTTCAGATGGATACCACAATCCTAAGTTCACTGTACCTTTTAAATACCTAAGTATTCTTTTGGTAGCCTCTAAGTGACTTTTCTTTGGATTGGACTGAAATCTAGCACATACACCAACTGCAAAAGTAATATCAGGTCTGCTTGCAGTTAGATATAATAAAGAACCTATTATTGCTCTATATTCAGTGGGGTTGGTATCTAATCCATCAATGTCAGGATCCATTTTCCACTTTGTATTCATAGGAATCCTAACTGGTTTACTATTTTCACAACCAAACTTCTTGATCATTTCTCTAGTATATTTAGCTTGATTGATGAAGATTCCTTTCTCAGATTGTTTGACTTGTAGACCTAGGAAAAAGTTCATCAATCCCATCATTGACATTTCAAACTTCCCTTGCATGAGAGTTGAAAATTTCTTGCACATATCCTCATTAGGAGAGCCAAAAATGATATCATCAACATATATCTGTACTAACAGAATATCATTTCCTTCACTTATCCTAAATAAGGTCCTATCAACAGTGCCTTTCACAAAACCATTGTCCAATAGGAATTGTGATAGTGTCTCATACCAAGCTCTTGGTGCTTGCTTGAGACCATAAAGTGCTTTCTTCAATCTATACACTTTGTCTCCTTCTTCAAAACCAGGTGGCTGCTCTACATATACTCTTCTTTAAGTACACCATTCAGAAATGCACTCTTCACATCCATTTGGTATACCTTGAACTTCATATGAGCTGCATATGCTAAGAACAGCCTAATTGCTTCTAACCTAGCTACAGGGGCAAAGGTCTCATCATAGTCTATTCCTTCATGTTGACTATAACCTTTGGCAACTAGTCTGGCTTTGTTTCTAACTATAACATCATTTTCATTCTTCTTGTTCTTGTAAACCCATTTAGCTCCTACAACATCCTGATGTGTTGGTCTGTCTACCAGCTCCCAAACATCATTCCTTTTGAACTGATTTAGTTCCTCTTGCATTGTTGTAATCCAGTTGGAGTCTTCCATTTCTCCTTCAATGGTTGTGGGTTCTGTTTCAGAAAGAAAACAACAAAATAAAGCACTCTCTCCATGTTGTATCCTAGTGATTACACCACTAGTAGGATCACCAATGATCTGGTCTGAAGGATGAGCATCTAGCCATGTCCTTCTAGACTGATCATTTTCAGATAAGTTAGTCTCATTTGGTTCAACATTTAATTCAACATAAAATTCAGGAAAATTAAAAGTTGGATCAGTTTCATATTCAGGGGTGTTATCCATGTCATTGATATTCTCAGGTTGAGTTCCCCCTAAATCATTTGATCCTTGTACTCCCTCAGCATTACCAGCTTCTTCATTGGGAGAACTTACCTCAGGTTGAGTGGGTTCATTCAACTCAACATTGCAGTTTTCCTCATGGATGTTGGCTTCACGTGAGTTGTCTCTATCTTGATTGGCTTCAGATATGTTGGATATCTTGAGGTTGTCCAAGTCAGGATAGTGTACATCAGTAAATGTAGATTCTTTTCTTTCACCATCTCTTAGCCTTGTCACTAGGGGTGTAAGTGAGTCGAGCCTACTCGCGAGCTACTCGTGCTCGACTCGAAAAAAGATCGAAATCGACTCGAAGTTAATCGAGTCGAGTCGAGTTTCGAGCTACTCGAGTAGCTACCGAGTTCGAGTTCGAGCTCATAAATACTTGGCTCGAAAGGCTCGCGAGCCTAATCGAGCTTGAACAATATTTACTATTTTGCCATTAATGTATAATTTATATTTATATACGAGTAATCGAGTCGAGTCGAGTCGAGCTCGAGTTTATTTTAGAAAAAATGTGTTTTAAAATTAATTTTGAAAATTATATAGGTAATCGAGTCGAGCCGAGCTCGAGTTTATCGAGTTTCTTATCGAGTCGAGCTCGATCTTTAAAATTTTAGGCTCGACCGAGTCGAGTCGAGTTTCGAGCTCAGCACTCCTCGGCTCGACTCAGCTCGTTTACACCCCTACTTGTCACTCTTGTGTCGATTTCATCATGGGATTTGTCTTCTTTGTTTGAGGTCCTGTGCTTGAAAGAAAATTCATCAAAGATAACATGAGGTGTTTCTTCAACAATAAGAGTTCTACAATTATAAACTCTGAAAGCTTTGCTAGATGAAGAGTATCCTAGAAAGATTCCTTCATCTGCTTTGCTATCAAATGTTTTTAATTGTTGCTTCCCATTATTGTGAATGAAACATGTACATCCAAAAATATGAAAGTAAGAGATTCTTGGTTTTCTCCCTTTGAAGAGTTCATAAGGAGTTTTTCCTTGTTCCTTTGTTAGCATGGATCTGTTTTGGGTGTGACAAGCAGTATTGATTGCTTCTGCCCAAAACCTCTTTGGAATCTTTGCTTCTGCTATCATGGTTCTTCCAGCTTCCTTGAGTGTTCTAACTCTCCTTTCTGCTACACCATTTTGTTGAGGTGTTCTTGCTGATGAAGTTTCATGAGTGATTCCATTTGCTTGACAGTATTCATTTATGTAAGAGTTGATGAATTCAGTTCCTTTGTCTGATCTGATCTTTACAATGCTCAAGCCTTTCTCATTTGTAATTTTCTTCATAAGTTCTGGCAGCTTTTGTTGAGTCTCCTTCTTCTTTAGCATGAATATTACCCAAGTGTATCTTGAGAAGTCATCCACTATTATTAGTGTATACTTCTTTCCACTGATGCTCACAGGGGTAATGGGTCCAAATAAATCCATGTGAAGTAATTGTAGTACTCTTGCAGTTGAGATGGCAGCCTTTGTCTTGAAAGATGCTTTGACTTGCTTTCCTTCTTGACATGCTTGACAAATGTGTTCTTTTGTGAATACTTCATTTGGTAGGCCATCTGCCAAAGATAATCTTGCAAGTTTGTTCAAGGTCTTAAAGTTCAGATGGTTTAGCCTTTTGTGCCATAGCCAACTGAGATCTTTAGAGCTTTTTGCAACTAAGCAGATATCTTCAGGGGATTTGTTCCAATCTGCAAGATAAACATTACCTTTCCTTGACCCAGTTAGTAGTAACTGTTGATTTGCTTTGTTCTTAATATAACATAAGTTACTAGAAAACTCAACATCAAAACCTTTATCACAAAATTGGCTTATTGAGAATAGATTGTGTTTCAGACCATAGACATATGAAACATTTGAAATACTTACAGTACCAATTTTGAGAGTTCCATAACCTTTGGTTGTTCCTTGTGAGTTGTCACCAAAAGTTACTTGTGGTCCATCTTGTTCAACAAAATCTGACAGAAGTTCCTTATTTCCAGTCATATGTCTTGAACATCCACTGTCCAAGTACCATGTAAGTTATTTAGGACTTCTTTTCTTTGTTGATGGCACCACTGGAACCTGTTACAAATCAGAACTTAGGTACCCTTTGAAAGTTGGGTCCTAGAGGGTTAGATATACCTTTTGGAACCCAAACTTGCCTTATTTTCATTACTTGAAAAGGGCTAATTTGTTTTCCATAAACATCTAAATACACAATCTTCCTTTTAAATGCCTTAGGTTGAGATTGAGTATTAGTGTGAATCTTGGATGATTTAGAAGAGTTATATCTATTCTTGTGAATATATATGCTAAATCTATCTTTTGACTCATGTGCAGCATGCTTGAATCTTTGTGGATAGGCATTCAGATTACTTGATGTCCTTGGCATGTAGGATTCAAGTCTTCTGTACTCATTGTACTTAGGCTGGAAATTCCTTTGATAATTCATTGTAGGCCTTCTCATTTGAGTTGGTCTTCTTTGAATATCTTGTGGTTTTCTTGCCTGAGTCTGAGAGTTTTTCAGCTGAGTTGTCTTCCATTGACCTTTACTCATCTGAATTGTCCCAGACTTCTGAAATCTTGTCTTAGGTCTTGCAACCTTTGACTTGTGATTCAGGATAGTTGGTACAATGGGTTGTTTACCTTTGTCCTTTATCTGCAGCAGCCTTGGTTCAACAATTTCAGTCTGAGCCACAGATTTTACAAAGACTCTCTTAGTAATACTTGTTGAAGTATTACTGAGGCATGGTGAAGATGTTTTATCTGGATTGTAACCAAGTCCAGATCTTTGAGTCATAGGCCTTTGCATCCCTTGTAGTTCATCTATTGAGTTAGATGACTTATACAGGGCAGCCAATTTAAGTTTCAGACTCTCTTCACTAGATTTAAGACATTCATGTTCCTTGAAAAGATGTTCAAACTTAGCCATCAATGCTTGGTAATCTGAATCCTTACTCTCATGAAGCTTAACTTTTTCTTCCAACATAATAAGTTGTTCAGATGACTTGTCCTTCAGAGTATTCAGCTCCTTAGTTAAGTCATTGCACAACTCATTAGTTCTCAGATCATGTTCAGCTTCAACCTGAGTAATTCTTTCAATCTTAGCATTCAAGACTTTGTTTTCTTCTAAGGTTTGATCATGAATCTCTTGTAGTCTCATGAAATCTTCCATCAACTTACCAAAAGTAAGTTTCAGGTTGTCTTCATTTGACATCATTGTGCTACTAGAATTGACAGAACTAGAAATAGATTGTACCTCATCATTGTCTTCAATAGCCATTAGACACTCTTCATCACTGCTGTCTGTAAACATCTCAGATGATGAAGATGGAAGTTGATCATCTTCAGAGGTTTCTTCTTCAGCTTTCAATGCTTTCCTCTTTCCATATTTCTTGTCCCTCTTAGCTTGTCTTTCCTTCCTTTCCTTGGAGGTTAGCTCTGGACAATCATATTGGAAGTGTCCTGTCTTCTTGCAGTTGTAACATGTATCCTCATCTTCACCTTTCTTCTTTTCAGCATCTCTCTTCTTAGTTGATGAAGATGGATCTTCTTTGGAGTTGTCCCTTCTGGATCTCCTTTCATCATTCTTCTTCTCAGGTGAGTTGAACCTTCTTCTTCTATCTTGGTAAAACCTTTTGTATTTACCAAATCTAGAATTTAATCTTTCAAATCTTCTAGCCATCATGGCCAACTCATCTGAAAAGTCAGCTTTGGAAGTTTCTTTTCCACTCTTGCTTGATTTGCTGGTTTTCTTGGAATCAGGTTCATTGGATTTGGCCTTCAGTGCAATCCCTTTGCTCTCAGGTTCCTCAGTGTTGTTCTTTCTGTTCAAGTCATATTCATATGCCTTGAGTTCTAAGAACACTTGTTGCATTGGCATTGTTGACAAATCATTTGTATTCGGCATCATGACAGCATACACATTCCATTTGGTTGTCAAGCTCCTAAGAATCTTCAGAGCCACTTCTCTCTTGGAGTATACTTTTCCAAGTGAATTGATCTCATTCATGATGTCTGTGAACCTTCCATCCAGTTGATCAATATTTTCATCAGACTTCATCCTAAATTGCTCATACTTTTGAACAGCAACTTGAAGTTTGTTTTCCTTGATCTTGTCAGTTCCTTCACACATTAGAGCTAATGTGTCCCAAATCTCTTTTGCAGTTGTGCAGTGAAACACTCTACCCATTATAGCATCTGGAATGGTCTGATATAGGGTGTTCATTGCAACATAGTTGAGATTCTGCTTCTTTCTTTCTTCAGGAGTGAGCTCATCATCATCTTTTGGAATTTCTTGTGCTCCAGTTGCTCTTTGGGCTTCTGTAACATTTGTGTTGGGTTTCATGAACACAAATGGACCTTTAGTGATCACCCTTAGCATTTCATCATGGAGACAGGCCAAGTGAGCTCTCATCCTTATCTTCCAGAAGTCATAATTCTCAATAGAGAACATAGGCAGTTTCTGGTAAGATATCTTGTTGATGGGGTTGGTTCCCATAGTAGTAGGTGGTGGAACAACTACACCAGAATTCTCAGAAGAAGATGTGTTAGGCATAGTGAATAATCAGAGATAATGAATATCACAAAAAGTGCACAAGTAGATCAGTTTAGGTATACCAAAGTTGATTCTCAAAGCAGTGGTCTTTAAACCCCTGCTCTGATACCACTTGTTGGTCCCAAAAAGGAGTGTGACACATGTATTGGGGGGGGGGGGGGAATACACGTGTGTGTGTTTTTGAAAAACTTTTGCAAGTAATCAACACAAATAATCAGAGTCAAGTAAGTTACACAGTATGTCAAGTCCTATGAAAATACTAACAGTAGATTCTAAGAATTCTTAACAGTATGCAACTTGTATGCGGAATAAATGATAGGCCCTTTTATACTCCTTAATTAATATGCACTTAGATACTAAATTATCAAATAGCAAATAGCAGTTATAACAACACAAAAGCTAAAGCAATAAGATAAATGCAGTAAGTAAGAACACAAGATGTATAGTGGTTCGGAGACTAAACTGCTCCTACGTCCACTCTCCTAATTTAATAGGATAATTCCTTAATTACTTCGGAATTAGCTTGTTTTTATAGTGCCAAGGTGCACTCTACTTCTTCTCATATTCTTCTCTTGATTTCTTACAACCTTCTCTCGTTGCAATACTTTCAATCTCTACTGCGAACTCCACAATACTCTCAATCTATCTCTCAAGGTGAAAGTAGGGTTTTGTTCTAGTACCAACTTAGTGTGATATCCTTTACAATTTAAGAACGAATGTAAAGGCTAGGATATCACTTTCTAGGCTTTGGATAATCAAACAATAAGTTTGCCTAGTGGGGACTAAAGGTAACACTCACAAACGAATATGCTTAAAAGCTTTAATCTCTCGAGTGTTTTGAATACTTTTGAATGCTAAAATATTGCTATAGAACGCGTATGGCTTGTGTCTTGATGTATGTCCCGTCTGTAATCTTGAAATGATTCAAGATGTGGCCTATTTATAGATGAAGCAAACTATCCGTTGGTGGAGATAGTAAAACTTATCCATAAATTTGAACTTTCAAATTGTTCAGGGGCCTGCATGCAAATAGTACATGTATTCACGTCCATTCTGCAATTTGCGCAGTGACAGGTGGCTCTCATTCTTTGGCTAATTTGGAATAATTCTGTCCTTCCCGCTAACGGCCTTGTACTGGGTAAAGTGCCTAGTCATTCCTCGTCTTTGACCATAAGTATGCCAAGGTCAAGGTATATGAATATCCATATTCATCATACTTGTCTTCATGAATCCTTGTCACTTTCTTCATAACACTTCAGCTTCTTGTCTTCAATGATACTTGTCTTCATGTGCTTTGTGCTTTCAGGTCATTTGTCATAGATTCAAAGAATAATCTATCTAATAAAAATTAAAGCTCCCTAACATATATGAGCTTTTCTAACCTGAAAATTTAGACTTGGCAAATCATCATACTTGGGGTTTTACTTAGGGTTTTGGTATCAAATCAAAATCAAATTTTCTTTTATTAATATAAACCATATCCCAACAAATTATATGTGGGTTAGAGGCCCATTGATTAAAACTCTTAAATACATTAGGGTTAAAATCATTACAAAAAATGAGTTAATTCACAAAAGAATTAACATCTAAAATTAATGGATGGAGATGCGACAACGAAGGGAGAAGTAGCGGCAGGGGAGCCGGCGATGGAGCCGAAGGAAACAGTGGACGGCGACGATGGCAGAGGGCTTTACTTCATCCTAGTAAATGTAATTTATTTTTTTCAACTAAACTGATGAATTTATTTTAAATGTAACTTATTATTTATAATGTGTTGAAAAATGTGTAACGACAACGATGGTGGCGGGCTTTACTTCATCTTAGTCGAGGGTTTTGATGAATTTGATGAAAACCCCTGATGACAATAGATCTTGATGAAAATGGTTTTACCATTTACCGGATTTTTTGCTGCAAAATTGATAGACTGTTTGATGTAGAAATGAATTTATATTCACGAAAAGCACAAACTCGTAAGAGGAATTGATTGCCAGAAGATCTATGTATCTTTTAGATTTTGAATTACATTAAATACCCATCCATTTTCCCCTTCCCATGACTCGAACCCAGGATCTAAAGCCTAGGTAGTGGTGCTCTAACCACTTGAGCTATCCAACTTCGTCTATGTATCTTTTAGATGCGTAGGTGTATTTAAAAAGCAAATTATAAATTAACAACAAATTAACAGAAGAGGACATCATAATGCGTACATATCTTTTAAATGCGTAGGTGTATTAAAAAAAGGGTCACAAATTTATTTTATTAAAAAAAAGGACCACGAATTTATTTTATTAAAATAGATTAAAATTTACAAATAATGTTGAAGACTCGTTCAACAAACCTTCAAATAACACCAACATCTCCAACAAATCTTCAATCTTTGAAGAACAAAATAAATTCGAAATCTTCAAAAACTCTGATAGGTCTTCAAGCATTTACAACCACAAAAATAAAATAACTAAACTACATATCTAAATTAAAATAAAATATACCGAATTAAAAAAAATTTATAGTACAAAACTACATCATCATAAAAGAAAAACAACAACAACACTAACTACATATGAACCGTACAAAAGAGAGAAAAGGGATTTGATGAGAATGACAAATAAAAATGACGAATTTATAGAGAAGATGAGAAAGGCGTTACAAATTGAGTTTATTAACAAAGTAGGACAATCCATAAGTGATTTAAACAAAGTAAGACAGAAATTTCTTGTAAAACAATTAAGACCAAAATAGCCTACAAAATCCCCCTTTTGCCCTTATTTTGATATTATTCGAACTGTCAAACTTCTTCAAGAATATCCCCCAATTTTGGGTTACATTCCATGTTTGAATTCAATCTAATTTGAATTCAATTCAATTCAAATCGTATAGTGTCTTCTCGCCTGCAGTCAAACATTTTCCAAAAAATTGATTAATTTCCATTGATGAATTACTAACATACCAAACATTTTCCAAAAAATTGATGAATCTCCATCGCCGCCGATCTTGGATACTCCGTCGCGCCGACGAGTAGGAGGGATGTCTGATGCTATCTCCATCGCCGCCGATCTCAGATACACCGTCGCGCCTCCTCCTTCTCAGGTCTGTTAAACAACCAACTCACGCAATCGCGCACTGCTTGGATTTTGATGGAATGAAACATGCCAAGTCAGAAAATAGAATAGTGAGTATCTGCAAAATTGAAGTTTGCTCCTTAGATGAACATATCATATACAGTAGTAGTTAATTAAGCAGAAATTGCAATAATCTTAGATTCATTTGATTAGTTGCTTTGTAGAAATTGATTTTGTATATTGGAATGTTTGGAGTCATGATAATTGTAAAACGTCTTTTCGTCTGATTTATATGAGACCTTCGAGCTTTAAATCTATTTCTTGAAATATCTTATACAGGGGAGTAAGACACCAAGAACATGAATTTTTTTAATTTGGGGAGTTTGGAAACAAGTGCACCTAATTTACTAGAGTAGGGTCAATTGTAGATACAAGTAATTTGGGAAGTATATGCAATTATCGGTTGCATATATAAAAAAATGCATGCATATTTGAAATTATATGCACTTATCGGTTGCATATAATAAAATATGCATATATAATTTATGATACATACTTATGTTATTATTATGCAATGCACATATTTGATATATGCATCCCCTATAAATATGCAATGCACACATTATGTATATGCATCAAACTACCAAAAATATCATACAAATATGCAATGCACAAATGCACAGCTTAAAAAACCAACGATTTCTTACATGCGAAAACTCATTTGTACAATCAAACAAGTAGATGAAAAGATGAAACAAACATACCTTCAATCATTTTCCTTCAGATATAATATAGGGATAATCTCTTACCTTTTTAAAATTTAATTCATTTGACTTTTCATATTCTACATTAATTAAATTAAATGATTCAAATCTGAAATTAAGTATAATTATTTCAATTTCGAGTTTTGGAACATCGAATAAGGAAAACTACTTAAAAAAATTAAGTGTAATTAATTGCACGTTTAAGTTTAAAAAAAAAAGAAAAAAATCTTAGCATTGCTTAAAAAACAATTTTTTTAGTGAAGTGATGGTTACAAAATTCATAGAGCTAATTCAAATTTACCGAGAACGATTTCGATTGTGCAACGCTTGAAATATTCAAAAACGTATATGGAGATGAGCACAATAATCGAATATGCACAAAATAAAGTTTTATGAAATATTTTAGGAGAATTAAAACCAGCGCGAGATTCTAGGAGCTTAATTTAAATTTAAAAATGTTGACTTTCCTAATTTTAGCTTATCATAATTAATTGAATTCGAAAATCATACTTAATTCGAAATTAGGGGCATAATAGACTATAACTAGTTCATTTTGTCCTTAATTGTTTTACTAAAAAAATTTGTCTTGAAACTTAAAGTCTTAGAGTAAATTGTCCTATTCTGTTTTTTCCCCTTACAAATTTTATGGAATTGATCTGTAGGACACAATTCAATCTAAAAATATCAACGGTTAAGATGAAGAGTAATAAATGACAGTTATTAATTAAAAATAATAAATGGGGGTTACCATATTTATACAGAAGACCAAATGAACGGTCAAGATCAAAATGAAGAAAACGATCAACGGTCCACAAAATTTTCCGTCGAAACTAAATATGAAAATATGTAGGTGTATTATATTAGTATAGATGCTAATAAAAAATGTTCATAAAGGCCGAACTCTGCAAGAGCATAAAGAAAGAAAAAAAAAAAGGGGCAACGGATAAATGCCCCCTCTTATCATGTTTCCACCCCAATTTGAGTTCACCCCTCTTGTCAAAAAAAAAAAAAAAATTCACCCCTTTCCATTTTGAGTTCCCACAAGTAAAACACCAAATATACTCACTCATAATTTTTTTTAACTTCACCCCTTCCACTTCCTTTTTTCATTTCCACTTTGGAAAAATTGGTAATAATCGAATCACCGTTGTTGTGTCGTCGCCGCCTTACTCCTCAGTTCACACCCCATGGTCAAAGTTAAGTTTTGAGTTTTTTTTTACACATAAACGTCACTTTTTCGGAAAAAAGTTTCACAAAAACATTATTTTTTAAGAAAAATGTTCCACAAAAAGTGATTTTTTTCGAAAAAAAGTTCAACGAAATGTGCATTTTGAGTTTTTTTCAAAACCCCAGATTTTTTTTCTCGGGTTTTACAGTTAAACTCGCCACAAAGTTCCGAGTTTTTTACAAAAACTAGAAAAAAAATCGAGTTTTTGACAAAAACTAAAAAATGCACATTTCGTGAAACTTTTTTCCGAAAAAAATCACATTTTGTTGAACTTTTTCTGAAAAAAAAACATTTTTGTGGAAATATTTTTCGAAAAAATGACGTTTTTGTGTAAAAAATATTTAATTTTTTTAAAAAAAAACTCAATCAACCAATGTTGAGTTTTTGCATTTGCGATGTTCTTTTAATAAATCGAGAGAATGAGCACTACATTTATTTCAACTAAAACGTGTGTACATTCAAGTTCCATAGATCGTTTCAAGGTTTTAATTTTTATTAATTTATTTGAACGAATTTTTTTATTTTTTGGGAGGCAGAAATAACAAGTAAACTTTTTGTTTTTGATCTCGTAGGTGCAGGGGTGAACTCATCACTAGGGGTAATACAGACTTTTTATCTTATACTTCAAAAAATAATTGAGGGTGGGGGTGAAAATATAATAAGAGGGGGCATTTATCCGTTGCCTAAAACAAATGGGCAAGCCCATTAATTTCTCAAAATTGAAAAAAGGCGTGGGTTATATACTCGTCCACCTATTTTAAATCTACTCTCTCGATATATGTACCCTTAAAATAGACATGAGATAAATGTACTTCCTTCAAATCACCTATTATACCCTCTTTTCACTAAAATTCAATTTGATACATACAGGGGCGGACTCACGTGTAATGTGGGGTGGCCTTGGCCCCCTCAATATTCTTCAATTAACTAAGTAATATACATGCATATCAACATTCATTTTAAAAAATTATATATATATATATATATATATATTATATGCAAATATATTATATAATTATTATATATATTTAATAATTTTTTTTATAAGGGATTTGTTCATACAAAAATTTTGCTATAATTTTAATTGAAGCTTCCACTAGTGAACCGTGAAATTGATGTATACATCATGTATATATTTTTTTGGTTTGATTTTATTAACTTTTAATTGGATTCGATTTTCTCTTTAATTTTTTTTCTCTTTGTTGGGGTCAAACAAGTCTCACATCGAAAAATCATTGAAGAATCATGGGATATAAAAGGTAAATCAGTATCCCATTTTGGTATGAGGCCTTTTGGAAAAACTCAAAAGGAAAGTCATAAGGATTTGACAAACCCAAAACGAACAATGTTATACCAAATGGAGAATACATAATGGTCTATCTCGGAAAAATCCTAACACTCTTTTTTTATTGGCCCCCCTCACTAATTAATCATGGGTCCACCCGTGGATACATATACCCTAAACCTTAATTTATGCATTCATCTCCTTCTTCCTCATTCAATCCCACTACCGTCGGCTGGTCGTTCCCCCTCTCCACCGCCGCCGGCCACCCCGTCATCGGCCCCTTCGCCACCCTAGTCTATGTTGCCCCCCTTCCCTTCCTCTTTTTTCCTTTTTTTTTTTCCGCTATTCCTAGGGCTGCCACCCCCACCTCCTCCACCGTGCCCAGGGTAGCCGCCCCCATCCCAGCCCCTTCCATTTCTCCTCTTTTTTTTCCTAATGTGACCAGCAGGCTACCGTCGTGCCCAGACCCGCCACCCCCACCTACTCCGAACTGCCCCGCCCCACCAGCGCTCCAACCGATAATTTAATTGTCGATGAAAATGTTTTTTGTCGAAACTAGTTTATCGAAAAAATGTAATTTTAAAAAAAAATCTAAGTTTTTTTTTATTATTTCTAAATTTGTTTGGGCGACGGTGGCTATCGGAGGTGGGGCGGCGACTGCTGCTACTCCTTCAATTAGGTTTAGGTTTAGGTTTAGGTTTAGGGTTAGAGTTAGGGGAATGTATCTATTAAAAATCTATTTTATTAATAGGGCAAATTAAGTATTTTATCTGTATATTTAATTAATAAATGAGTGGGGGAGTAGATTTAACATAGTTGAGGGGTATATATAACCCACGCCCTTGGAAAAGGCCGGAAAAGGGTTGAAATTAAAAAGGCCGAAAGATATAACAATACAAAAGGACCATTAATTGAGATACAAATAAAAGAAAATTCTGGCTAAAATTGTAGTATGACCTAAGCATTAGTTTATACACCTCCAACTTTGGTAGATATACTCCTTAAATTAGTTCACCCACCAATAATTTCATGATT
The DNA here is from genome assembly GCA_963675135.1 of Galeopsis tetrahit. Classification (NCBI taxonomy): domain Eukaryota; kingdom Viridiplantae; phylum Streptophyta; class Magnoliopsida; order Lamiales; family Lamiaceae; genus Galeopsis; species Galeopsis tetrahit. The sequence continues at coordinate 57,058,374 of OY776128.1, forward strand.
AGTAGATGCATGCCCCTAAATTTCCTATTCTACCATTTCTTTCTCAACATAATTCACCCATGACTGCACAAACCAATTAATTAAAGTTTTAGAAAAGTTGGAATCAAAATTGAATCGGAATTCTACTGGTTTTGATTAAAGTTTTTGAACCGCGTCGGATTAAAATCACCTATTCAATCAATTTTTAATATTTTACAAAACTTAATTTAAATCGTCGATTTAATTTTTTATTTAAAATAAATATATAATATGTTGAGGTTTAGATTAAATTGGGGTAAATTTATACACAAGTATTGACCATTGTGATTAAATTGAGATTGAACCCTAAATAGCATTATGACAAGAATGGATTTTTTTTTTCCCTAAATAATAAATAAATTAAAGTAACATGTTAATATGTTATTGCTATAGTGAAAGAGCGCAATCTTGAATTCTTGATAGCTTTAATTGCGTAGAAATCCAATTAATTAAAACATTATTAATTAGCAAATCTCAAAAACATATTCTCAAAATTTAAAGCTGTATATTAAATTTTAATGCAGCAATCCCGTTTATCCACTATATAATGGCATTGCTCTAATTCATTTTTTCATAGCAAGAAATTGTAAACATAAACAAAAAATGTCTCGTGCACATTGTTTGTTGTTGCTCATCGGCCTCTGGGCTCTAATTGCCGTGTCCACATCCATGGCTCATACTTTAGAAGAAGATTCAACATTGTTGGATTCCATTAATGTAAGTGAAAACGACGAGGAAATCTTCGACGACGAAGAAAAATTGTGGAATATCGATGACTCGATCAAGAAGCAGCATCACCACCACCACCACCACCACCACGGCCGCCATGCTCATCCGCCAAAACAGCACCACCATGCTCATCCCCCTAAACAACATCACCATGCTCATCCTCCTAAACAACATAACCATGCTCACCCACCTAAACACCATGCTCACCCACCTAAGCATCATGCTCCTCCACCAGAAAGCCTTTGAAAGAATATTATTATTTATTGAAGAAAATAATATATAATAAGTCGTTTTCCGACTTTATTTGTGATTTGATCTTATGTATCGTCATATTTTCAAAGTTTTAATAAATTATTAGTTGCATCTTGCTACACGTCTATCTATTTTTTTTTTTCTATAATTGAATTTGCTTTATGAGTTATGACACAAATTAAGTTTACGATTCAAATATAAAAGATAAGTAAATAAATAAATTGTTGGAATTTTGAATTGAATGTGAAGCTTAAGATGTCACTTCTGAATGGTGTGTATTAGATTAATTAAAGTTTGCATTTGAATAGGTGTGAACCAAAGATTGTGAACGTACATATATATACAATCAATTAATATATCGTACATATATATTTTGATGGAAATATACAAATGAAACATTTATACCAACAAGAATTAAAACCCAAAAATATAAGAATAAATTTAATGTAGATACTTACAATCATAGCATTCACATATCTTGATAGCATCCATTGCGTAGAAATCCAATTTATCAAAAACATTAATTATTATCAAATCCCAAAAACATATTCTCAAAATTTAAGCAATTTATGCACCTAGCGCTAATAGCAGGAAGTTCGAAGATCTCATATCCAAGGCAGGGCTTAACGAAGTTCAGTTGGTACGTAGAAAGAAAATTCACGTGATCTAAACTCGATGGGAAATGTTGCAGTAGGATTGACAGGGATTGAATAAGAGCAGTTCCATTGCCACATTTTCCTCCAAAGAAGCACATAGAATTGATCCCTAAACCCTTCCGCTTTTTCAACTCATGGCTCGACAATCCTGACTTATCCGCATATGTTCAAGAAAAATGGATAGGATACGTGGTGAATGGTACCGAAAGTTTCAGATTCAAAGAGAAAATCAAGAGACTGATATAAAGGAGTGGTGTTCCCAGAACATTAATAAGGCATAAATAACACTTAACAAGGTGAGGATGGAAATGGACTCGCTGGATAGAATTCAAGAAAATAGAGATCTATCTGAGGAGGAAAAAGATCGGCTGAAATCTGTTAGGAGCACCATTTGGAAACTTAGGAAAACCAAGGACAGGAACAATTATCAAAGATCAAGAATCCAGTGGATTAGAGAGAGGGGCGACGCTAACTCTGCATACTTCCACAAATGTATCAATGCTAGGACGTCTGGAAACAGCATCGAAGGGTTGTTGATAGACAATGTGTGGACTGAGGAGGTACCGAAGGTCAAGAGAGAAATTTTCGAGCATTTTAGAACACAATTCTACGAACAACCAACTCGTAGACCTCACATAAAGCACCTAGTGACCAAGAGGCTCGGACGGGCAGAGAACGATATTATCACGGCCCCATTTGTTGAGACGAAAAAAAAAAAAAAACGGTTTGTAGTTGTGGTGGGAATAAGAGCCCCGGACCAGACGACTTTACTTTCAAGTTTATCAAAAGAATGTGGCCAATTATCAAAGGAGACATCATCAGTGCCTTGGAAGAATTCCAACAGTGTGGTAAGATCGTCAAAGGAGGCAACCCAAGTTTCGTAACTGTCATTCCGAAAAAGAAAGACACGTGCCTCATTAGAGACTACCGACCTATATCACTGATCGGCTGCCTCTAAAAAATTCTAGCAAAAGTACTTGATAACCGGTTATCCATGGTGATAGGTGGTGTGATATAAGACAACCAAAGTGCTTTCGTTGGAAACAAGCAAATTCTGGACAGCATACTCGTTCTCAACGAGTCACTAGATTACATCAAAAGGGAAAATCTGGATGGGTTAATTTTCAAAGTGGACTTTGAAAAAGCATACGATTCGGTGTACTGAGAATTCATTGATGAGATGATGGAAGGGATGAACTTCAACTGGAAATGGAGGAAATGGATTCGTGGGTGTCTCTCATCGGCCACAATGGCTATCTTAGTGAACGAGAGTCCAACTCCAGATGGGGATGCGACAATGTGACCCCCTTTATCCTTTCATGTTCCTCATTGCAGCAGAAGGACTTAGTTGTTTAATGCAGAAAGTTGTGGATGTTGAAAAATTCAAGTGTTTTGAAATCAGGTGTCATAAAACGAAGGTTAGCCATCAATAGTTTGCTGACGATACAGTTTTCCTTGGTAGAGCATCGAGGGAGAACGCAAAACTTATGAATGGAGTTTTAAGGTTATTTGAGTTGGTGTCGAGTCTAAAGGTTAATTACTCAAAGAGCTCGATGTACGACATCGGTATCAGCACTAAGGAAATCACGTCCTACGCAGATATCATTGGGTGTACCCCTGGATATACTCCTTATTCTTATCTTGGCCTCCCCATTGGCGCTAACCCCAGATGCAGTGCAATGTGGAAACCCCTTATTGACAGACTCAGGAAAAAACTGTCGGGGTGGGCTAGGAGACATCCGTCTCTCGGTGGGAGGATCGCACTTCTAAACTCGGTCCTCCCGTCTATGCCATTATACTACATATCATTCTTCAAAGCCCATATGAGTGTTGTCCATTCTATCAAACTCATTCAAAGGAACTTTCTAAGAGGGGCAACGATAATTGTAGAAAAATTGCATGGGTGGGGTGGGAGAGAGTTTGCAAAAGCAGATTATTGGGAGGTTTAGGTGTTAAAGATTTAAATATTTTCAACAAAGCCCTATTATGTAAGTGGGTGTGGAGATGGTCTAAGGAAAACGAGTCTTTGTGGGTTAGATTATTAAAATCAAGGTACGAATATTTTAATTCGACGGGGTTAGACGAGTCCCGACAATCCATTTGGTGGAGAGACATTTGTAAACTAGCCGGAGGGTCAGAGGGCTCTTTATTATATGAAAAACTAGAATTTAAATTGGGCAGGGGTTCGTCGGTTAGATTTTGGTTAGACCCGTGGCTAGACGATAAGAGGTGTCTAAAAGAGAAATATTATTCACTCTTTCTTTTATCGACTAACAAGTGTGGGAGTGTCCAAGATTTCTTCTTACAAGATGGGGAAACTTGGGTTTTCAATTGGAATAGGGCATTTAATGCTAACAATTATATGGAGTTTGCTTCTTTGTGGTTGTGTATTCACAGGTACAGGCTAGACGAAACTAGAGGTGATTCGCTTAAATGGAAAGGAGCTAAATCAGAGAACTTCAACACTACAAATATGTACTGCAGACTGGCTGATCAGACGGTGGTAGCAGCTGAACCGACTGTGAATTGGGCGAACCTCTAGTGGAAGTGCATCCCGACAAAGGTTTTGGTATTATCATGGAAGGTCCTACAAGGAAGAGTGGCCACGACAGATAATTTGATAAGAAGATGCATCACTCCGGAAGGAATTATCAACATATGCCCACATTGCAGATCATGCACTAAAATTGTGCAACACTTGTTTTCTACATGTGCAACAACCCTGTTGGTGTGGGGAGACATCCTTAAGTGGATTGACAGTAACTTGCTCTTCTAGAACACCTTGGGGAAGCATATAGAAGAATTATGCAAATCAGGGAAGAAGGTTGACAACATGAAGATTCTAAGTCTCATTTGGCAATGCACCATTTGAAAATTTTGGAGGAATAGGAATAATCTGAACTTCAAGGAGAAATCGTCGTCGGTGGAAGAGATATCGGACAACATTAAATTTAGCTCATGAAACTGGTTGAAGGCACACAAACTTATTGAATCTTCGTTTTTCGAATGGGAAAGAGCATCGTGGATGTGTATTCCTGATAAAATCTTAGTATAGTCCTCTATTATTATTCTCGACACACCCTGTAATTGTTTATCGATGTAAACGGGTTTTGAGTACCTCTTGTACTTATGTAGATATATATGCATCATCTTTTCTTCTAAAAAAAAAGCAGTATATTAAATTTAATGCTCCCATCCACCCATTATATGACCATTCTCACTAATTTAAGTTATTTTTTATAGACATTGACTTTTAGAGAAGTGTACCTTTTTTCTTGACCTGTGTTTTATCCTTAAAGAGGGTTTTCCCAAGCAAGGTTTTAATGACACTTCGGCCTCTGGCTCGACCTGTGAGCTTATGGTTAGGGGTGGAAATAGGCTGGGCTAGGCTAGGCTTTACATGAAAAAGTCTGGGCCTGGTTTATAAATATTGAGCCTGAGCCTGGCCTGTTATCTGTGATAGACTTTTTTTGCAGCCTAGGCCTGGCCTTTTAAGTAAATAGGCCAGGCCTACGAGCCTTTTAAAAGCCTATTAAATATGAATCGTAGTTCAATATTCAAAGTTGCAAATAAAATTTACTACCAAAATAAATGCATTACAACTATGAGTTTAAATACAAACATTATAATGATTTCAAAAGTATTAAAATAAATTTAACTTACTTTAATTTAATTTAATATAAATGTTAGTACTAAATTTTAAGAATAACTTATTATAAAATATATATAAATATAATATATAATGTTAAATAGGCCGGCCTGGTAGACTTATAAGACCTTATTTAAAGCCTAAGCCTAGCCTACTTAACTAAATAGGCTTTTTAAAAAGCCTTAGCCCGACTCATATTATAAATAGGCTAGGCCTAACAAGGCCCTTAATAGGCTAGGCCGTAGGCCCCTGTCGGGTAGCTCGGCCTACTTACACCCCTACTTATGGTCCTAGGTTTCTTTTCTTTTATATGATTCTTTTTATTATCCATTTGTTAAAGAATTAATGCCCCACGTTCTTCGTTTCCTTCCTTTTGAATCCATGACTTGTACTACTCCTAGTCCATTCACTCCCTCCGTTCCAAATCTATCTTCACATTGATCTAGCCATTGTAACGACAAAATTTTAAAATACGTCCTATAACTTAGATCGATTCTATTTTAAATCCTTCACTTTTTTAAAATACATTCTAAAGTGTCCAATTTACATCATTTTGTGAGAAAATTAAAACCTTCGCCAGAAACTGACACACGGGCTCGAGTGTGTGTTTAAAATTGGGGCTTTCGACAGATTTGATGACCGGACACCACATATAATAAAAACTGTCACATGTAAGTAAAAATTGGACACCTTAGAACGTATTTTGAAAATGTGAAAACTTAAAGCTAAGAAAATGTGATAAAGTAAGGATATTAATATACTTTTAAATTTATTAAAGTGATAAAGTAAAAGTATTGTGTAAGAAAAATAATGACATATAGTGTGTAAATAAGATAGATTTTTGAGAGTAAGAGTTGAAGTATTATAATTTTTTTTAGAGGTGAAAATTAATGTGGAACAAATAAAAAAGAAAGTGTAAAACTGATATGAGACCCAGAGAATAAATTGTTAATAAAAATAAAGAATCTTAAATCTTTGGTTTCTTACATTTAAAGGTGTGGTACAGAGAATTGTTTCATGTTTTTATGATTTGCATTCTTAATTAAAATGACTGGACAATCTTGACACAAATTTAAACTCCACATTCGCAACTATTTTATTTGAGTTATAGAGGATTTAAATAGTTGTGCTTGAGGAAATTAAATAGTAGAAACAGTTGTATACTTGGAAGAATAATTGGGTCCATGTACTTTAAAAAAACAGACTCAAATTAAAGTGGAATACATGCCTTTGAAATTTATAAATTTCGGGCAACCTATATATGAATACTTCTAAACAAAAGGTTTTCATATATTTTAATTATAAATTACGGGGCCTGAATAACACAATCTCAAGGCAGCTCAAAACAATTTGTTACATAACCTAATTATGTCATAAACGATTCCTTAATTACTAAATTTAATTAATTTTAGAGCAAATTCAATTATTCTAGAAACTTTGATACGATATGAAAGCAAAAGAATGGAAGACTACTAAAGAAAATTCTTGAACATACCACATTGAAAATTGATTGGCATTTCGACTAACAATTATCTATTTAATTGGAAAAAAATATAAAACTACATAGTAAATGAATTACAATTTCTCGAATAACGACCAAAATGCTTCAACTAGCCCTTTTGGTGGATGAGCGTGGTGGTGGTGGTGTTTTGGTGGTTGAGCATGGTGGTGGTGGTGTTTGGGCGGATGAGCGTGGTGGTGGTGGTGGTGGTTGGGCGGAGGAGCGTGGTGGTGGGGTGGAAGAGCCCACCCCTTTTCTTCTTGCATAGAATCCTCTTCTAAAATACGAGCACGAGATGGGGCCATGGCGAGAACCAAAATTGCTAAGAACAACAAGAGACCATATACTCGAGACATTGTTTTTTGAATAAATTTTTTATTAATGTGAAAATACACACAAGATGCATATCATTTTATAGTGTATTTTATGGTTTGCAGCATTAATTTTCTTTACCTTGTTTTATAATAGCATTTATTTATTTTCTTAAGTTGTCCAGGATTTTTTTTTCCAGATTTGGAATAAAATTAAATCTCATGAACTTGCCTAAATTTCGATTAAGTTTCCTAATTTTAAATTTACCCATTTGAGTGGCTTATATAGTACTCCCTGCAATTACTTTTACTTTTCTTTTTGGGACATCCCACCATAATTTTCATTTTCTTAAAATGGAAAATTCTTTATAAGCTCTATCTTCACAATATCTTCAATTTTACATAAATATCATTACTTTTTCTCTAGACATACACAAAAATCAACTCATTTATTTACTTTATACATAAACCCTCAAAATCCCCACTAATTTTTTTTTTTGTGCCACTTCACATGTAAAAGAAATTATGGAACGGAGGGAGTATATTTTATTGGAAAGTACCATGTTCGAACAATTTTTACCAGCATCCACATCGGTCAAAAAAACGTGTGGTTAATCACAATTCAATTTCTTGATTTCACATCTCGTATTTCACTTGATGTTCCACCTTATTGAATTTTTAACATTTACCACATTCGTTAATATTGGACATGATTGCTTTATAAAATGGTACATGTCAATTATTTAAATAATAAAATACGATGTGAAACAAAAAAAAAAATTAAAACATGTGATATATCGTGTGAGTACTCAATCGGACTTAATTTGTTTTAAATGAGTACAGTCATTTGTAAAACTAAATTACAGCCTGGAAATACATTCACACTTTCTAATAGAATATTCTAAATAATGTTTTTATCTTTAAATTAAAGGCCAAACGAGAACAATAATAATTACTACTTCTATTTCGGATTAGGTGTATTTTTTAGCGATTGTCAGGAGAGGTAGAGAGAATATAAAGTCAAGGTTTAAAAAAAAGTACGTGAAGCTTATAGACGGACAATCACAGACTATCAAAATGGAAAACTTATAAACGAATGACGGAGTAATTATTTAGAGTCGAAAAAGAAAACGAGGGTAGTATAACCCAATAATGCATGTATCAAAATTAGGGGCGTAAGTGAGTCGAGCCAACTAACGAACTACTCGTGCTCGACTTGAAAAAGTTCAAAATCGACTTGAAGTTAATCGAGTCGAGTTTCGAGCTATTCGAGTAGCTATCGAGTTCGAGCTCATAAATACTCAGCTCGAAAGGCTCGCAAGCCAAATCGAGCTTGGACAATATTTACTATTTTGTCATTAATATATTATTTATTATTTATATATACATGTAATTGAGTCGAGCCGAGTCGAACTCGTGTTTATTTTAGAAAAAATATGTTTTATTATTAATTTTGAAAATTATATAGGTAATCGAGTTGAGTCGAGCTCGATGTTTAAAATTTTAGGCTCGATCGAGTTGAGTCGAGTTTCGAGCTAGCTTCGAGTATAACAATCGAGGGAGTTTCGAGCTCAGCACTACTCGACTCGTTGATTCAAAATTAAAGAAAAAGAAAATGACAAAGATGTTACCTCGGTGCCGTTACGATGCTTATAATAAGAAACCCGGGTGCCATCTACTAACCCACCATCCTCAAAGAGTAACTTGTGCAGGCTAGCTACGATCTCTATATAAGAATTAACGAGGAGACATTTGGATTTAATTCATTAATAATTTATCGTACAACCAAAAAATGTAAATTTATGACAAAGAGATCTAGTAGTATTAATTAGTACGTACAATTAACGTACCTATTAGTTTTGGTTATCTTTGATGAAGTATTTGGGTGCTTAGAGGAAGACGAAGAACCACTAATTGTTTCCGCTCGATCAATAATATTTTCCTGCGATTTCTGTCAAAGTTGGGGAAAATAATTATTTAATGCAATATTCACAACAAAAACTAGCTAGAATATTAATAATAATAACGTTTAATTTGTAGAGAATCTTCTTGCCACAATTGGAATTAGGCTGGACTTTATTTAGATTTCTGCCCATTGTTGTTAATTTCCTCGTCTTTATAATTAATACTCGCGCGCCTTCTTTGATGAAAACTGCTCAAGATTGAAAAGGACAAGAATTGAAGAGAACTGGATCAATTTAGTGTGAATATTCCAATCAAATTAAACCTGGTGTTATGATTTGATTTTGTACTCTAAGTAGATAAGTTCATCTACAACCAATGTATGACATTTCTGTTGGGATTTCGAGGTACGAACACCAAGCTCGTAGCAGTGGAAGTTGAAAATTTTGTTCACCAATACAGATTCCTGATATGACTGTATAACATAATTGAAGGATAATTAAGGCGTTAAATAATCCTTACAATGATTCGTATGCGAGATCCTCTACTACGGTATCCACGTAATCCTCGTCTACGAACTTGTGATCCAGATTAGAATTCTCTGAAAGAACTCGCTAGGAGAATTCTATAGAGAGAACCAGAGAAATATTATGAGTGATAAATTGTTACTCAAAACCTCTAACCCTAGTGGTCTTTATATAGTAAAACAGAAACCATATATGTGCACATGGGCTTGTATATATTTTATTTTATTGGAAAATCCAATATATAATAAAATATCTTTTACCATATTTATGATATACCTAATATATCATCTTATTAATTAAATCTAATTTAATTAAATAAATTATAATTCTATCCAATAGAATTATTCTATATTTCTCCATAAATTAAATATCTTGATCAAATCAAATAATTAATTCATCCAACTTTAATTCGTAAATTAAGACTACTTGTTGTGTGACCCATAGGCCCTCACATATCAAGCGATTAGTCAAACTAACGGTCTTAGCAGAACCCTAGACAATGAACCAGACAATCTCAATATGTGAGGTACGTTGCGAGGAATATAGCAACAACCTGTAATGTGAAGCTCACAATGATATAATCCTTTTATTCACGAATACTCCGATTAAATCTAGAACATGATGATGTGTCTATTCCAATAATTTAATCACGTTATCTCATTCTACTAATTGATCACAGTGTCGCATTTGAACACCATTCCAAATGTGACGTGCATTGGCCAATGACTAACGATCCAATTAGTTATGAGAAGACGAGTATTCTCTCTAAATCTATTTGAGGAATGAATCCTATTCTTGGCTCAACTACCGCGCACATGTACTTTATGGTGTGCCCAACACATGCCTAATCTACCCCGTTAGGAGTGCAAGCGTCGGTCATGGTCAAAGCCCATCAAGCCATACATGTCGCGTGTATTGACCTCAAGTCGAAGGACATTACATTGCTCCACAAATCGATATTCCCATAGACACGTAAATAGAATACACCAAACGGTTTCTCAATTGGGCAAGCCAATACTCTCAAAGTATTCGTGCATCCATCATGAGATACCTAGTATCTCGTAGTTGTGAGAACCACTACATCCTCTAAGGATATGATGCAGATCGCACACCAATCTCAATCGCATCATCTATATCCCAATCTCGATGATCCTTGATTGGGGCTACTTTAAGAACCATGATATAGTCAATCGAGATCTCACATCTCAATGACATCATTGGTTCATGGGAACACATATAAGAATAAATGCAAACAATCAAACATAACATTCTATAAGTGTATCACCGAATATTATTACTAACGTCAATAATACTTGAATAACTGAATATGATCAAGTATAATGTCCTTATAATGATTGTCTCTAAGACATCTATACTAACAATTTCGTCTAGCTACAACACAATCTAGGTCAAACCACCGTTTCCAAAACCAGGTACAAAATTTTACAAAATTTAATGGTCTAAATTTTAAAATTTGAGTCAAGCTAAACAATTACCAGGATCAATCTGCAAACGACAATTTTTTTGAGCAACATTTGCCCTTAGGACTATTAATTATTTTGGGTTTGAAAAAATTCTCTCCATTTTGTTTGTAGAAAATGCTTGATTGAATTGAAATATGACCAGGAAAAAGCAATAAGAATGTAAAAGTGTTAGATATTTAATTTATTTGAAATATTTGGATGTTATTAAAGTTGGTGCTATGATTTGTTTTTATATTCTGAACAGAAGAGTCCGTTTAAATTTGAAAAACATGCTAGTTTCGCATCTCACCGTAAATCGTCAGTTTCTACACTTGAACAAAAATATTTGCATCATTATTTTCAGCTGAGACCTTGAATTCCATTTTTATACAGATATATGTATATTTTTACACCTAAAATGATGTTCATTTTGTTGCTAAATGACAAAAGAGAAAAAATATAGTGCTGCAGCCGTAACACTGATTTAAAATAGGGTGTGTGATGGAGAATGATGTGTCAACGAAGTTTACTGAGGAAATAATTTGAGAGTATCTTTACAAATTAGACAGATTTGTTATTTTGGCATGTTTCCTTATAATTCAGTCATTTATATTTGGTATTAGCCCACGATATTGTTGGGCGTCATTGTTAGGGTTTTGAGATTAAGACTATTTATTTGTGTTTTCAGTATGTTTGAAAGGAGTTGAATTGATTAATGAAAAAACGAGAGTTTATCTCAATATCTTTTTTACGGTATTCTGTGTGAATCAACGTATCTGAGTTTTGCCACTTTTCTGGGTATTCGTAGAATCAACAGATAGTGTGTGTTCTTTTGTGTTCTTCGTAGTTATTCTTCTTTTATACGCTTTCGCGGCTGCATCAGTTGGTAATCAGAGATCAGGTACGATTCTTGATGATGGTTCCAATTTTTTATGAATATTTTGATGAATATTGTGGTTATGATGGACCACCAATTTTCGATGAAGATTGTGGTTATAATGGACCACCAATTTTTTATGAATATTCTGATGACATTTGTGGTTATGATGTACCACCCATTTTCCATGAGTTTGCCAATATTATGGTTGATGATGTTGATGTTGATGTTGACGTTGACGATATTGGCCCCCCAATTTTTTACGAGGAAAATGAAAAAAAAATTATAATTGAGGATGTTCATTCCAATATCCTTGACTCATCAATGAGGGTTGAAAAAAATTATTTCGTGTTATTTACTTCTGGTGATGGAAACCACACTGCTTGTGAGACGGAATGTCAAATTGTTATTATTTTGGGGTCAAAAGAGTACAAAGATGTTCCAGTTTGTCTTCGTACATTTACAGCAAGAGTGAAGCTAGTAGCGATTCGAGGACGAATCGTTTTCAACCGGGTGAGAATGATGGAGAATGATGTGTCAACGAAGTTTACTGAGGAAATAATTTGAGAGTATCTTTACAAATTAGACAGATTTGTTATTTTGGCATGTTTCCTTATAATTCAATCATTTATATTTGGTATTAGCCCATGATAGTGTTGGGCCTCATTGTTAGGGTTTTGAGATTAAGACTATTTATTTGTGTTTTCAGTATGTTTGAAGGGAGTTGAATTGATTAATGAAAAAACGAGAGTTTATCTCAATATCTTTTTTACGGTATTCTGTGTGAATCAACGTATCTGAGTTTTGCCACTTTTCTGGGTATTCGTAGAATCAACAGATAGTGTGTGTTCTTTTGTGTTCTTCGTAGTTATTCTTCTTTTATACACTTTCGCGGCTGCATCAGTTGGTAATCAGAGATCAGGTACGATTCTTGATGATGGTTCCAATTTTTTATGAATATTTTGATGAAGATTGTGGTTATGATGGACCACCAATTTTCGATGAAAATTGTGGTTATAATGGACCACCAATTTTTGATGAATATTCTAATGACATTTTTGGTTATGATGTACCACCCATTTTCCATGAGTTTGCCAATATTATGGTTGATGATGTTGATGTTGACGTTGACGATATTGGCCCCCCCAATTTTTTACGAGGAAAATGAAAAAAAAATTATAATTGAGGATGTTCATTCCAATATCCTTGACTCATCAATGAGGGTTGAAAAAAAGTATTTCGTGTTATTTACTTCTGGTGATGGAAACCACACTGCTTGTGAGACGGAATGTCAAATTGTTATTATTTTGGGGTCAAAAGAGTACAAAGATGTTCCAGTTTGTCTTCGTACATTTACAGTAAGAGTGAAGCTAGTAGCGATTCGAGGACGAATCGTTTTCAACCGGGTGAGAATGATGGAGAATGATGTGTCAACGAAGTTTACTGAGGAAATAATTTGAGAGTATCTTTACAAATTAGACAGATTTGTTATTTTGGCATGTTTCCTTATAATTCAGTCATTTATATTTGGTATTAGCCCACGATAGTGTTGGGCCTCATTGTTAGGGTTTTGAGATTAAGACTATTTATTTGTGTTTTCAGTATGTTTGAAGGGAGTTGAATTGATTAATGAAAAAACGAGAGTTTATCTCAATATCTTTTTTACAGTATTCTGTGTGAATCAACGTATTTGAGTTTTGTCACTTTTCTGGGTATTCGTAGAATCAACAGATAGTGTGTGTTCTTTTGTGTTCTTCGTAGTTATTCTTCTTGTATACGCTTTCGCGGCTGCATCAGTTGGTAATCAGAGATCAGGTACGATTCTTGATGATGGTTCCATTTTTTTATGAATATTTTGATGAAGATTGTGGTTATGATGGACCACCAATTTTCGATGAAGATTGTGGTTATAATGGACCACCAATTTTTGATGAATATTCTGATGACATTTGTGGTTATGATGTACCACCCATTTTCCATGAGTTTGCCAATATTATGGTTAATGATGTTGATGTTGACGTTGACGATATTGCCCCCCACCCTCCCCAATTTTTTACGAGGAAAATGAAAAAAAAACTTATAATTGAGGATGTTCATTCCAATATCCTTGACTCATCCATGAGGGTTGAAAAAAATTATTTCGTGTTATTTACTTCTGGTTATGGAAACCACGCTGCTTGTGAGACGGAATGTCAAATTGTTATTATTTTGGGGTCAAAAGAGTACAAAGATGTTCTAGCTTGTCTTCGTACATTTACAGCAAGAGTGAAGCTAGTAGCGATTCGAGGACGAATCGTTTTCAACCGGGTGATAATGATGGAGAATGATGTGTCAACGAAGTTTACTGAGGAAATAATTTGAGAGTATCTTTACAAATTAGACAGATTTGTTATTTTGGCATGTTTCCTTATAACTCAGTCATTTATATTTGGTATTAGCCCACTATAGTGTTGGGCCTCATTGTTAGGGTTTTGAGATTAAGACTATTTATTTGTGTTTTCAGTATGTTTGAAGGGAGTTGAATTGATTAATAAAAAAATGAGAGTTTATCTCAGTATCTTTTTTACGGTATTCTGTGTGAATCAACGTATCTGAGTTTTGCCACTTTTCTGGGTATTCGTAGAATCAACAAATAGTGTGTGTTCTTTTGTGTTCTTCGTAGTTATTCTTCTTTTATACGCTTTCGCAGCTGCATCAGTGTGGCTATTAACACCCCATATAATGTTATACATACCCCATTATTTTAAAGACAAAAATAGACATGGATAAAATGACTAATGTTGGTCCTGAAAGGAGTATATAACAAGTGTATGGGTGGGGGGGGGGGGGAATACACTTTTATTCAAATTATTTTCAAACTTGATCAAACTAGAGTTCAGCAATGTTGTCTTGGACAACTCTACTGAAGATGTATAACTTCTTGAAGATAACCGAGCTACTAAGTACTATTGAGTACTTAGTTGAATGACTATCTAAGTTAGTTATAAGTGCGGAATTAGTGGTTGGCCCTTTAGTTTAGACTCCTTTAAAGTTCTGAAATCACTTAATCAATCAATCCAGTTTTCAGGGAACTTGTCCAAATGTGTTTTGCACAGTCTTTGAATATTTGTCCTTTGAAAGATCAGTTTTGTGTGTAGTGTTGAATGTATGAAAATACTTGAAAGCAAATCAACACAAGAGTTTATAGTGGTTCAGAGACTCAAGCTCCTACATCCACTTTCCCTGATTTAACAGGATAATTCCTTCACTCTTGGAATTAACTTATTTTATAGTGCCAATGTGCACTTGATCAATAACACCACTCCTTGGTGAATTGATCCCTAGAATGTCTAGAGTCCTAGTACCCTCTTCTCAACTCAGAATTGAACTGTTCTTCTCTCAACAGTCAGCTCCTACCACTTCTACTACTACAGCCTTCTCACTTTCTCACTTGAAAGGTGTAAGGGTTGAAGTAAGGTTCCAACTAATGAGATATCCTTTACAATGAAGATCAGTGTATAAGGATAGAATATCTCTCTAAGCTTTGTATGGTTATACAATGAAGTTCAGCTTAGAAGAAGTGTATGAAGACTAAGATCACTACAAAAAATGCCTCAATTAGAGACCAAAGTTTTGAGACCGGCATAAATCAGTCTCAATTTGAGACTGATTTGGGACTGATCCTAAAAAAATTTGAGTTTTGAGACTGTTTTCAATTCGGTCTTTAATATTTTGTTTCCAGACCGCTTAGAGACCGAATTTTAGTCTCTAAACCGAAATTAAAATTTTGATTTTGAATTTTGTTTAGATACCGACAATTCAGTCTTTAATTGGTATCAAATATTTTGAAAAGTATAATTTGAATTGACTACCAATTTTGACCGCTCGTTTAAAGACTATTTTCAATTCGGTCTTTAATATTATGTTTTTCAGACCACTTAGCCACTGAATTTTAGTCTCTAAATCAAAATTAAAATTCTTATTTTGAATTTTGAATTTTAATTGAAATTAAAATTCTTATTTCGAATTTTAATTGAAATTAAAACTCTGATTTTGAATTTTAATTGAAGACCGAAAATTCAGTCTTTAATTGGTATAAATAATTCTAAATCCCAAAATTTTAATTAATCGTATCAACTTTCATCGAATCTGGCTCTATGACTTTGTTCGAGAGGGAGGAAACAGAATTAGGAGAAGAGGAATTTTCGTCCATCATTGAGAGAGATAAATAAGTTGGTGATTATATCTATATTATATTAGATATTCATCCTAATATTGTATATATAAATAATTTTTAACAGTAGAGACCGCATATTTCGGTCCCAAATCGGTCCCAAATCAGGCGTTTGTTTTTATAGAAAGATATTTTCGGTCTCGAATAGGTATCAAATTAAACTGTTTATTTTATAGAGACCGATTTTAGTGGTATCTGAACACTCCAAAAGAATATTCTTAGATAATTTTTAACAGTAGAGACCGCATATTTCGGTCCCAAATCGGTCCCATAATCAGGTGGTTGTTTTTATAGACCAATATTTTCGGTCACGAATAGGTATTTAATCAAGATGTTTGTTTTATAGATAATTTTTAACATAGTAGAGACCGCATAATTCGATCCCAAATCGGTCCCAAATCACGCGGTTGTGGTTATAGACCGATATTGTCGGTCCCAAATGTCACTCTCTCAATTTAAACCGACAAACTAGCTTCTAAATAGACAATTCCTTGATTTTATTCTCCAATATCAGTTTGAAGATCTCGTTTCGAATTCAACCGTAAGATTTCTCGTTCCCTCTTTATTTAAATTAATGTTTTCTCATATTAATTAATTAAGTGTTCGTTGATAATTTTATTTTCATATAATTAATAGATATGTATAATAGTAGTAAATAAGATAGACCACTGGCGTTGTTATGATATCAAATCAAATACTAATTAGAATTAATTATTTTGAAAGATATCATAATTGTATGTGTACTATTATATGTCCAATTAAACCTGTTTAAAGTCAATTAAACCTGTTTAAAGTATGAATACATGTAAATTAGGTTTTAGAGTGAATTAATTGTCTAATATTAAATTAAAACTTTTAAAATATTTCACTCAAGATTTTTTGTACAATTTTATCTATACACATATTATAAGACCGAGTATAAGTACAATTTATTCATAATAATCAATTTAGAATTCCACAATTAATATTTTTGACTTAAGTAGTTAATACTGACAAATTAAGTTTTTATGAAATAACTGAATTCCCAAAATTTTACTTTATATGGTATACGATTCAAAATTGATCTACTTGAAAGTAAAACAAATTAAAGATCTTGAATTAATTTCTCATAGAGCATACCCTGTTTGCTATCAAATTTTTTAGCTTTAAATTTTGGATTAACGATGGGCTCCACCACATTCTTCTCACATATCTACCAAATTAAATATTATTATTAACATTATTAATTTTAGTACAATAATGCAACAATATTTATTCTTTGAATATAATAATATAGCAATATTTATCTTATATACATATATCAATTATGTAATCATTTTAATGTTGAGTACGTATAGATGGAACTACCGGATCGTCGGTGGATGTATGATACTCCTCGATTCGTTAATGGAAGTACGAACAGTGAATTTTACAATCAAGTTCGAAAATTTATTGATTTTGCGAAGACGAGGCCACAATATATGTTTAACGATAAAATTAAGTGTCCATGTACTTTGAAGAAGTGTCAAAATAAAATATTTAAAAGTAACATTGATTTTTTTAAAGTAACATTGATTTTTTACAATTAATTCAATGATTTTTATCAGTTAATATATGTGGAAATGATTTAATTATTTTGGACTTCTTTAAAGTAACGTTGATTTTGAAAATTTATTATTTAAAACATATATAATAAAGAAATTAATTACATATGTATATAATTATTTTTAAAAGTTACACAAGACAATTACTTGTCAAAGTGGTGGGTGCCCAGAAATGGGCACTCATCCACCGGGGATCAATTCCAACAAAGGCCAAAATAAAATGGCCAATTAAATAAAGTGGGTGTGGGTTGGCGGGTCGGGTCTCGAAGGCGGGTGTGGGTCGGGTTGGCGGTCGGGTCGGGTTTGCGATGCGGGTGTGAAGGTGGGTGTAAATAAAGAGGGTGGGTGTGGGTCAGCGGGTCGGGTTTCGGGGGCAGTTGCTGGGTAAGATTTGAGACCGATGTGAGACTGTTTTAGGTCCAAAAATAGGTCGGGCCGACTCACGTTTAGGGACCGTTTTAAGACCGAATTGTCGGTCTCTCATTTAGAGACCGATCGAAAATCGGTCCTTAATCTGAGACCGATGTGAGACTGTTTTAGGCCCGAAAATAGGTCGGGCCGACTCACGTTTAGGGACCGTTTTAAGACCGAATTGCCGGTTTGTCATTTAGATACCGATCGACAATCGGTCCCTAATTTGAGACTGTGCCATAAATTCGGTCTCTCAATATTAGGTACCGATGAAATAAGGACCTCCATAAATCGGTCCCAAATCAGTCTCTAACGTGTGTTGAGACCGCCTTTACAGTCTCAAAATCGGTCTCTAATCGATGCGTTTTTTGTAGTGGATAGTCTTTTGAAAGCTTGAAAGCACTTTGACTTGTAGGATAGTTGGATATTCTTGTCAAGGTTGAGGTGCTTCAAATGGTCTTCACACTTCTATATTTATAGACAAATGAAGGATTTGCCCGTTGGAGAGGCAGCCCCAAATGTCCATAAATGTCTTCTTCTTCATAGAAGACAAATTCTTGATAGTGACATGTCCTCATTTAGGAAATAAACGGCTGCATAGACTTTGTCTTCATTCTGCAGCACTCTTCCCAATGTCTGACTTTAAGATTCACTTGTTTAGACATGGACATGGCTTTTGATGGTTGATCCAAAGATAGGGACAACATTCCTTATCAACTTGGACAACTTTGCTTATCACTATCAGCAGAGTTTCTTATCAGCATAGTTGGCTTGCTCTTTTCAGATGACTTGGCTCTTTCCCTTTGCTTCCTTTGCATGTGTTCTTAGCATGATTCTTTGAAGATCTTATGGTTTAGTTGTCTTGACCTCTTCAGCATAGTTGATCTTAAGCTTCAGAACACTTGTTCTAGTTTAATTGTGCTGAGACAACTCTTTTGGACAACTCTTCTGATCAGCATACTTGTCTTTCAGTAGACTTGGTAATCATTCCAGAATTTGAGCCTTGAGGGGATTTGTTCTTGATAGACTTCAAAGCATATGTTCCCTCTCAAATTGTGCATCTAATAATCTAAGAGCTGCCTAACATGTCAGCTTCTCATCTAGCCTTATGCTATATGTTCTAACATTCTTAGAACATGATCATCCTTGACTTAGGCATGTCTCAGGGGGTTTTGGTATTAAATCAAAACACTTCTCATTTTATTCCCAACAACTAACTAGCCCTTATATAAATAGAAAGTAAAATAATTTTAAAAAAAAATTGAAAAAATATATTTAAAATTTGAAAATACTTTTTTAAAAGTAATAAATAAATTATATTTAAAGTAATAATCAAAATTGAAAGTATATTTAAAAGTAATATTTAATTTTAAAAGTCAACAAAATATTTAAAGTAATAAATAAATTTAATTTTTTGAAAAAAAAATTTGAGAAGATTTAATAAAATCTGAAAATATTTAGAAATAAATAAATAAATAATTTAAAAATCGATTAAAGATAATAAAAAACGTAAAAATATTTAATAAGTTTGATAAATTAAAAATACA
Organism: Galeopsis tetrahit; assembly: GCA_963675135.1. Lineage (NCBI taxonomy): Eukaryota > Viridiplantae > Streptophyta > Magnoliopsida > Lamiales > Lamiaceae > Galeopsis > Galeopsis tetrahit. Next base: position 57,078,013 of record OY776128.1, read on the forward strand.
ATAAAAAAATTAAGAATTTAAATTAATATAAAAAAATAAACAAATCAAAAAATATATTTAAAAAAATCACCTAGATCTTCAAAAATTAATTAATTAAATAAGTTTTGAAGAATTAGTGGATTTTTTAATATTTTTAAATTTTTTGAAGTTTTAATTTATTTTTGAAGTTTTTTTTATATTTGATTTTTTTTATTTAGTAATTTTTTATGATTGAATTGATTTTTCTTTCACTTTTTTATTTAGTTTATCAAAATTTTGATTTCTTAAATTAATGTTTTTAATTTAGTTATTTTAAAATTTTATTTGATTTATTTAATTTTGTACGTCCAGATTTAATTAAAAAAAATCAATTTAATTATTTTGAAATTTTAGTTGATTTTTTATAATGTTTTAATTTTTTAATTGATTTTTTCATTTAAATATTTATTTAATTTTTTTATATTATTGAATTTTTTTTTTTTGATATTTTTTTTTAACGGATGATATATTTTTAAGATTTACTTAATTTTAATAAAGTTATTTTGATTTTTATTTAATTTGTATTTTGTTTTAAGAGTTAAAGGGCAAATATGAAAGACTTGGGGGTATGTTTAGTAATAAAAATTGATTTTTAAATATTAATGGAGTGTGTTTAACATTTGGGGGTGTGTATAACATTGCATGGGGTGTTAATAGCCCCACCCTTTAAAATAATGAAATTTATGTTTTATTAAAAATTCCATATATATTTAGAAATTAATTTATTGATTAGTAAAAATTAACATCTAAAAGATATTACTAACCAAAAAAAGTATCCCCTGAAAGTTAGTTTCACACCAAAAAAAAAAACTCATTTAATCATTCGACATATGTATGAAAAAATAATTTTGGTCACCCACATTTCATCACTATCAAAATATCAGGATGGGAAAATATCAAAGTATCATTTTTGGTCACTGAACTTTACCACTTTTCACATTTGGTCACCCACATTTCATCACTATCAAAATTGGTCACTCACTTATTCTTTTCTATCAATTTTGATGCTGCTGTTAGAGAATCCGTCATTTACTAACGGAGAAAAGGTTTTGAGCGCCAACTTTTATTTTCCCTCTTTTAATTCCTTAACCCTAAACCCCCAAATCCTTTTTTTTTTTTTTTTTTAATTTTACTGAATTTATCTTCAATTAATATTCTTGGTGTGTGGATAATTATAAATGGGAAAATGAATTCTAATAATTAACTATTTTGAAATAAGTTTATATTCTCAATCATTATACAAATTTAATATGAAAATCAATAATTGAAATATTATTCAAAAAAGTCTGAAAAACAACAGAGTACAAAAGCAAATCTGAATAATTTAATAATTATAAACCATCGAATTACGCACCATAATTATAAAAACAGAGTATATAACTAGTACATGACCACCACAATTTGACTAATTTGGCTTGCCATCCCTCTCACTTGTTTTTCCTTTGATACTTTCTTTGGTCATTTTGATGAACCACTTCCACTCTTTCCCATGTAAGTAGCTAGATTTGACATAGTGATGTAATTCACTCCTCTTTTCACAATAATTGGATTGTGTACTCTTGATTGCACAACCTATAAAATAAAAAATTAGTCACGTAACATTACAGTAATTATAAAATGACATTCCACTCATACCCACACATGGGAGATACCCACACATACCACTCACATTCCTCTTTTCTACATACACTCTATAGTCTTTTTTTGTCATTATGCTTAAACCTGAAACTCATTCCCCTTTTAATACAAAAAGTGGTAATGGCTTCCTTAACTTCTTTTTTTGATGAAAAGATAAGTCCAACTTTCAACTCAGGCTTTCTAGATTCAGCTACTTCATTAAATTTGGGGAATTTAGGCAAATCTTCTTCATCAGACCCCTGAATACTCTCAAACTCATCACTACTATTATCCAATGTCTCATTTTCATCCTCTAGCCTAGCATAAACCTTCTCACTCACATACTTATTTTCCATCTTATCCCCAGTAATTCCAACACGATTAAACTCAGCATCATGATCAACATACTTTTCATATAACATATCATCCTCATCCATATCATATTCACTATCAACTAGAACGTCACTATCTTCGGAATTTTCAGAATTGGAGGCCCCAGGATCATTTAAAATCACATTATCTAAATAAGACATATCAACTTCAGGACCAAAATCACCACCATCAACCACAGTCATTTCCCTCTCACTATCTAAATGTTGAAAACAAACAAATTTTTTTTGATAAAAATGTAAACAAAACAAAACTAATTAACCCATATATTTAAACGTAAAAGTTATAGAAACTTACCGTATTGGTGTGCAGAAGCATTATGGTTCCTTTTAGACATCTTCAGTTTTTCATACCAACTCAAAATCACTCTATTGTGGTTTGGGAGTTTAGGGTTAAGGAATTAAAAAGAGAGAAAATAAAAGTTGGCGCTCAAAGCTTTTTCTCCGTTAGTAAATGACAGATAAAAGAGGGAAAATAAAATTGGCGACTCAAAACCTTTTCTCCGTTAGTAAATGACAGATAAAAGAGGGAAAATAAAAGTTGGCGCTCAAAATCTTTTCTCCGTTAGTAAATGACGGATTCTCTAACAGCAGCATCAAAATTGATAGAAAAAAATAAGTGAGTGACCAATTTTGATAGTGATGAAATATGGGTGACCAAATGTGAAAAGTGGTAAAGTTCGGTGACCAAAAATGATATTTTCCCTATTAGGATTAAGGTCAAATTGATGTGGTAATATACAATTATGCCCCTTGGTCTTAAAACAATATTAATTCATTAATATAATAAATTTCGAATTTGAAATACTATTTTTCACGCATTTATTATTCAAATTGTAATTTAAATTATAATTGAAATTTAAAATCCATTTGTCCTTCAATTTCGAAACTTACTTAAAATGCAGAAATTGATTTAACCTAATTTACTTTCCTTTTCAAATTTGATTTAATTGATTCACACATTTAATCGCTCAATTAGGTTCATCCTGCGATTTGAGGGATATTGGTTCTCTAATCTTGGTTATCGTTGTCGAATCTCCGGTGCCATGTCAACGCCGCATCAGAATGCCTTCGCTCCGGCACTGGAGGCAGTGGATGAGGAGGCGGCGCTGCTGCACGTGTCGTTGTTGCCACAGTAGCATCAGTACCCGCTGCGCCTCCGCCGCACCTCCTCCAATACGACGTCTCAGGTCGCCATTATCGGTTCCAATGTCTGCCCCATCAAAAGCCTTGATTATGAGTGAGTCTGATTGAGGTTTTATCATGTATTGCTCTGTTGTGTTGCTTTTTGGTATGAATTGCGTTTGTTTTTGTGGATCACAGTTGATGGACTGTATATTTTGATTTATACTAGCTTTCTTAATCTTGAATTGAATTTGTTGCTATATACTCTGTTTGGTTTGTTTTGTCCTCAAATTTCACTTCTATTCAGTTGGAAATATCAAATTTCTTTCCAACTGAAAAATTGGACAGCCGTAATTCAATGGACAGGTTTTGTGTAAAATTTTAACCTTGATCCCCTCTGACTTGTGGCAATTCAGTAACTACTCGAAATCTGAATGATGTGAAGCTTTTATTTGCAGGATAGTAGAGAATGATTTTCTCAAGCCAGCCTGGAGAAGTAGGGGAATGACTCAGATATGCCAGTATACAATAATGAAATGGACATTGTGCTTTCTTATTGGACTGAGTGTTGGTCTCCTTGGGTTCTTCATCAACCTTGCTGTTGAAAATATTGCTGGTATTAAGTTTGTAATCACCTCCAACATGATGTTGTCCAGAAAGTAAGAAAGTTTTCATCTTTCTCATTCACTTGCGTGCCTTTAGAGTTGTTGATTTTGGGATAACCATATAGTTTTGTGGATGTATATGAATATGTACTCTTTCCAACTATAATGTCTTCCCTTGTTGGGTTCACTTAAAATAGACAAGGTTTATTGCATTGTTTCGATTTTGCGATGGATGCAGATTTAGTTTCTTGGGGACCGTGGAACTGAACTTTTGTCAAACACCGTCTTCTTCCTCAGACTGCCGGTCGTTGACCTTCCGGCGTACCATTTCCGATTGTCGACCCTCCCCGGTCGAGGGCGCCCTCGATCTTCTTCCTCACGCACCAACCATGGTCTCGTCGATCTCTGTTCACCTCCGGCGTGCGCCCTCTCCGCGGCTGACATGGAGGAAATCCTCCACTTCTCCCTCGTATCATTTTCCATTTCAAAACATTCATATCCCATATGCAACAAAATATTTGCATATATTATTGACCATATGCAACAGTTTTTTACATATATGCTTGTATAATTTGCATATTTTATATAGATGACCTCATATTATTAATTTTATTTATAATATAATATAATATTATATTGATCAGTTCAAACTCAAATAATCATTTTTAAAATATAAATAAACTGTGAAATAATTTTATATTATTAATTTTATTTATAATATAATATTATATTGAATAGTTCAAACTCAAATAATCACCTGAATCACATCGCACCAACACTAGATTTAAATTGACTCGTTTAAACCCAAATAATCATCTGTATCACTAATGATATGTAATTATTGAATTATATATTCTATATTAATTTTTTAAAATAAAATTAATATTTTTTAATATTTTATTACAAATATATTGTTTTATTGCATATTTATTACGTATTTTGAGTTATATGCAACATATTTTTGCATATGTCGTAACAATTTTTTGCATATATGTTTTTCAAATCTGCATATATATAGAGTAATGATATAGAACCAACTATCTGTTTTTTATGGAATTAGTGAGTTGTCACCAATATAGCGTGTATCATGGATTTATATCTTTAAAATATATTAATAAATTTAAATTATTTATTTTAAATTATAGTAAATGATTATGTATCATGGATTTATATCTTTAAAATATATTAATAAATTTAAATTATTTATTTTAAATTATAGTAAATGATTATGTATAATGATTTGGCGTAACAAATTTGAATTTTAATTAGTAGGATAAGATTGTTTTCCAGATTTCCTTTTTTAATGGTTGATTTATTAATTAGTTTTCAAATTTGGAAATAAATCAATTATAGGCATATCCACATAATCAATTAGTATAATCTAATTAATGAAAATGGTTGATTTGACATAATCAATTTTTGCATACGAGATAAGTAATGAGTACAACCTAGTCGATCCGGAACTGTATCAAGCTGCCGACAATGATGATCCGGAGGCTTTGCTTGAGGGTGTCGCCATCGCTGGATTAGTCGGTGTTCTTCGCCAGCTTGGCGATCTTGTCAAGTGAGTTTTTGTTGCACATTTGATTTATGTTTTCATTTTCTCGATTTCCTTACTTTTTATTGGAATTTTTGTGCTTTGTCGTTTGAAATTTTATTTATGTTTGAAATTTGTCCTTGGTAATGTTAGTACAAAATTTTCTGGTTCAGCACACTCGAAGATGATGAATTTCTCGATATGATGAATTGAATTTTGAATTCAATTCAGAACCACCGTGATTAATGTGATTCTCATTTTAGGAAGGTTTGAATTTCGAACGCATTAATGACCGTGATTTTCTATAATTTCTTAATTTACCAACTCCTAGTTTGAATTTAATATTATATATTAATTGAATATGCACCTTTTGATTTTAAATATAAAGGAAGGGTATAATTGGACATTTGTAAACCAAATTGTCCTTGTTCTTAACTTTTAAAATTTTTGTCTTTATTTCGAGTTTCTATAGGTGAAATGTCCTATATACTATATAGGACATTTCACCTATAGAAACTAGAAATAAGGACAAAAAATTTTAAAGTTAGGAAAAAGGACAATTTGATTTATAAAAGTACACTTTTAACCTCAATTTATAAATAAAATAGCAATTTGAATATTCAATTAAAATAGAATACAAAATTCAAATTTGAGCTGAATATTAAATGGCAGGAAATCCCGGACATAATTTCGTTCGAAATTCAAACCTTCCTAAATCAAGCTGGAGTATTGGAGAAGCTTCTTTCAGGATTTCGAGAGAGGAGAAGTTGATTTTCTGAACATTTGTGACTCCGTTAGTTGAAAAAAAGTTTGTTTTCGTCGTCCTTAGCAAGGTATGTATATTTTGATGAAAAGAAATTTGAGGTTTTTTGAAGATACGAAATTTGTGGTTTTTTGAACATCGACGAAAGCGTTTAATGTTCTATGATGATCGGTTTTTGGGGTTTTGTCAAATAAACTTATAAAATTCGACATGCACTCTGTTTTTGTATATGAAAAAGTTTGGGGTTTTTCTGCACAACTTTGTGTATGACTTATTGGTGTATTTTTGCAATTCTTTGAGTCAGTATCTGCAGGTCTTTGATGAAGGTTTTTAATTTGTGCATAAGTAGTAAATCTAATTTTTTGGATTTCTTTGATGATGGTTTTATTGGTTTTTTTGTTTAAATTTTGAAACATGCAGTTGAACTATGTTTTCTAATTTGTAAAACTTACAGTAAAATTGCACTTTGTTAGTGGATTTGGAAATTTTGATGTTTGCAAATGTTTTATTGGTGATTATATATGAGCCCTAACAAGTTTGTATGTTTATTAATAAGATCAAAAAACTAGATTCCAATTTATTGTTAATATACTTGTATTTTCCAGAAATAGCATATATTCTACTTTAAGAAGATTGATTTGTGTTGGTAATAGATATGTATTGCTTGACCATCAGATTCGTGTAAGGTTCTGGAGAAATATTATAAATCGAATTACAGATTAACCGAGTTTTAATGTAATGCAGATGCCAAGGGTAAAGAGAAGTGGAATTCACATCGATGACGATGGTGATAGTGGAGGTAGCAGGAAAAGGATAAAGAAAGACGACAGACGAAAGCGTAGAAAGACAAAGATAGGTATACGTATTTGGTGGGATAGTTATGCATTTATATTTAGCACATTCTACTGATAGCATTCAACACTGTTATATTATGTAAAGCATTAATTTGACTATTCTATAAGCATTACACAATTGTTACCTTCTTATAATACAATAATGTCACTACTGTATTATAAAAACTAATAATTGTTCTTGATTTTTGTGTGTGAAGCATTGACCGATGCAAAAAAGGCTAAAGATGCAAAGCGTAAGGTTTAGTTGTTATTTTTTTTTTTTTGAAGTCTATAACAAAATTTTAGTTAGTTGTGTAACATTACTTAGCATAAATGGAATGTCCCTTATAGTATATTTGTCAATGCAGGAAAAAGAGTGGTTGGTTACTATATAATGTCCTCTGACTCAGGTGATTTTGCGATAACAGGTCAAGTATGTAACAGATTATAGAACCGTCTATGTATATAATTTTGTTTACTTATATTTCCAGATTTTGAAAGTGATGAGGAGGTTGTTTCTGATAGCGATGATGAGGTTGTTGTTGATAGTGATGATGAATCGAAATCTGTATCGGAAGGTATAAAATAGAAATGATGTGGCTTACATTCTGTTAGGAAGATTATATATAGTTATTAAAAGTTTATGCAGAGTTTCATTGTGTTAATGAGTTTTAAATTGTTTCTGAAGATTCTGACAGTGAGGAGGAAACGCGAATCAAGAAAGATGTAAACGTTCGCGAAGTAAAAAATCTGGTATGATATTTTATAGTTTACCTTTGTTTATGATATTGGAGTTTTAGTTGAAATAAGAGTTACAAGTCATTCTGAATATATTTTTTATTTTCTTTGTTAGATGATGGTGATGTTAAAAATAGTCAGAACTACTGTAGATCAAATATGCATACTTGTTTCAAGGACTTAAGTGTGATGCAGTTGAATGATAGGCATTATAATGAACTGAAGAAGATGCCATTTTGGTTCATCTTAAATTCAATATTGGTGAATGGGAATGATGAGATAATTGAAAATTGCAAGAAGGTTGAGCGAGATATTCAGGAAATTGTAATGAGGTTCGATGACAAGTCTGGCAGCTTGTTACTTGGTTCGAATGAGTTGAATATAAGAAAGAAAGATGTGGAGCTAATTTTTGGTATTACGTCTGGTAGTGAGAAGGTTCCGTTGCGCAATGAAAATTATGCTCATCCAGAATGGATTCGTAGGTGCTTCAGAGAGGAACTAGTTATCAGGACACCTAGCCTTTCAATGAATAAACCATTGCTAAAGTCTAAGATAAGAGAGATAGCTGAGTTGACTGATCCTGAATCTGTTGAAGATGTAGCTAGACTGCTTTGCTGCTATGTGATGTGTGGTATATTATGTCCAGTAAGAAGTGGCGCATTACCATGGTACTTGACTGCATATTTAGAGAATTTGTCTGAAGTTTGCACGTATGATTGGAGTGGTTTCATAGTTGATAATTTGAAGAATCATATTAGGAGAAGTAAAGACATGAAACCAGGTGGTTGTACGATGATTTTACCGGTACATATTCTTACGTTTACTGAACACTAACAACATGACTTTTTCTTAGAAAATCTGTATTATATGTATTTGAATATTGTCATTTTCTGCAGTTCTTAATTTGCGAGCATACGTCATTAGTTAAACCAATCAATAGGAATGCATTTCCAAGGTTTCTAAAATGGGATTTGCGAAAGCTAACGAATGCCTTAAACAAGAAGAAGTGGTACAAACGTACCAAGGTAACATCTTTTAAAAAAAATTGAGCTACACTATTTTGTATAACTTATTTTACTATTTATATATATGTAATGATAATGAATGCAGGTACATACTGGAAGTTTAAAAACTGAGTCTTGGGAGGAAGAACAGTTTCAGGCTATACACCATTTCAGAGAATCGGTCCAAACGGAGAGATCAACTAGAGCAACTGCTGTTGAGAGTAATGGAGCTAATGTGACAACTGGACCTGGTGAATCTAGTGCAACAACTATACATGATCCAGTTGTTGATTCTGCTGATAAGGATCAATGTGTCTTTCAACAATCATCATCCAGACCCTTTGAGGTTGGTTCTACATCAAGAATGAAAGAAGTTGGCTTGGATAATGGACCGTCGTTTGATCTTGGAGAGGATTGCAACATTGTAAATACTCCAAGGGAAATGGATATTGACAATACTGTGATGACAGTATGCAACGATGTGAATCGTACTTTTGCAGATTTAAATAATGATTATACGGGTATGTTGTTTGAACAGGATGCAAATACTGAGGATGTGAATTGTGGGTTGGATAATACGGGATCTCGACATGATGATGTTGAAGGCAGTGGAAGAAAAGTGGAAGAACTACTTTCTGAAATTAGGCTGCTTAAAGAGGATGCTGAAGTTAAGAGGATTAGTAATGAGGTTGAAATAAATAGGCTTAAAGAGGATGCAGAATCGAAACGGCTTAATTTTGAGAATGAAGTTAAAAGACTTACAGAGGAGTTTAATAAAGAAAGGGATTTTTTTACAATGGAAAGGGGAGTCAAGAATCAAATGATCAAGGATCTGGAAACTGAATATGAGTCGTTGAGAAGAGAGCTGGACATGAAACGTCTGTCATCAAAATCCCATTCATTGGAAGAAGAGCAATTTGTTGCAGAAGTAGAACAAATTGAGAAGGATTTGAATCTTGAATCGTCGGGTAACAAAGGTCAGGCATCTGGTGTTGAGCAGGACGTAGTGCGAGAAAATGAAGTTGATAATACGCTGTGTCCCGTTGTTAAAGGGAAAAAAAGAGTAAGGACTACGTAGATCCTAGTTCCATGATAATACGTGTGAAAACAAGAACTGAGGAACACGGAAGAAAGCCAGTGCAGCTATCTCCTCAGCTCCTGACCCAAGAGCTTAACTCGGTTCACGAGCTTAGTGATGATGAACCAGAGGAGGTTTTGGGTGGCAAAAAACATGTCAAAGAGATGAAAGTTGTTAAGAATCCATTTGACAACTCTTTGGATACAGTTAAGTATGCCCCCGTTGAGTTGAAAGATCAAATCTATAAAGAACTGGTAGAATATGGTGCAAAGTAAGTAACACTCCCAAGCATATTTAACATATATTTTACACATTAATTGTCAACATAGAAAAAACATCTTCCACCTTATATTCGTTATACATTGTTTCTATAAAGATGCATGATATTTGTTTGTTGTTTGTTTAATGATGCAGTCATTCTGTATACGTTGGTAATCGGCCCCTAACTGACGTCACAGTTCGAATGGTTATTAATTTGTTGAACAACAAAACTGTGGATGATCAGGTAATTGTTAGTTAAATTAGTTATAAGTTTGTATGTTTATTAATAATGTAAATTTTTTAATGTAATTGTACGGAATACAATATTATTTAGGTGATTGATGCATGGTCGGACATCGTACAATCGGCACTAAGCCCGCTGGGTCCTACAGCTGAACGTATCACGATATTCACTTCTGCTTGTTGGGTACTGTACATTGATACTGTTATATAATGAGTTTAATCATTATGAAGTACAATCCTATAGAATATTTTTTATATATATATGTTGTATCATTGAATGCGCATGTATTTGTTAACAGAGTATGATAAAGAAATGTGATATATCAAAGCAAAAAATCTTTGCATCTCTCATTGAGGATGTGATAGAAGAAAGTACCAGTCAAGATATGATGCTATTCCCGATTATTATCACTGAGGCTGTGTACAGAACAAGAGCAAACATTAAAGGGCATTAGACCCTGTTGACGCTTGATCTTAAGAAGAAGGAGTGGATGTTTTTCAACTCACTGCAGCCAAGAACAAGTGGGAACGTTGATCATCATCTGAAAGAGTACATATATGTGGTAAACTATTTCACTAAAATCAGTAGTTAGTTAAATTTATAAATGTTTCTTCTAACTACTGGACAAATGAAATAAGTACTAACTACATCCCATTTGTTGTATTTATTATATATTATTGTAGCAGGATTATATATTATTATACTTATTAGTTGGTTAACTATTGAGATTGTTGTATTTATTAACTAAAACTAGTATTTCTCCCGTGCGATGCACGGTTTATAAATTAATAAATTTATATAAACAATGTGATGTTAATAAATGATTTTTGTACACATACAATAGAATTAACATCATACGTGTGAATCTTGGAATATTTTAAATAAAGGATTGCAAATTATTTGTCAAATCTTGTTTAATCGGACAAAAAAAATGAGTAGAAAGCCTGTTTAATAGTACAAAGTCAAGAAATACTGATGAATACATCATCAATTTGCAAATTAACTCATACATCAACAATTCATGTGTGAATTGAATCGTTCCAAATTAGAATCTTTCTCAATCAAGTTAACTTTTATAAAACTTAATTTCAAATCCGCCAAAGACATTGGACAGAGAGGAAGCAAACCAGAAATTAAAAACTCAGAATAATTTATTAATTTTGGGGATAATTTGTTAGAAGAACCTATGATAAAACATATTATGGAGAAAAAAAGAACAGAAAATTATGGGAAAAATGGTGGAGAGAGTAGAATGGAGAATGAGAGGATAATAGATTTGTTAGGGAAGAAGATTATAGAAGAGAGAATGGAGAAGAGAATAGAAGAAAGAAAAATGGATGGAGAAGAGAATAGAAGAAAGAAAAATGGATGGAGAAGAGAATAATGAAGAAACTCAGAAAAGAAAATTTGACTAGTACAACAGGAGAAAGGAGAGAGAAAATGAAAATAAAGGAAGAGAAAGAAAAATAATTTTAAAAGATGATATTTTATTGGTGAGACTCACAAAAATAATAATATTTTAATAATTTAATATTTTGGCGGGAACTTGCTCAGGAAGCCACTATCCTGTTATTATATATATAGATTCCTATGTAATATATAAATTATAGGTTAATTATGTGGAGGCAAAGTTGAGGCATGTGTACAAAATGGCATCTCCGAATCACCCATTTTTGAAGGGACGGTGCAAAAAACCTACTGCATCAAGCATTATGCAGCAAGGGCATGGCACGCTGGACTGTGGGATAGTTGTGTGCATGCTAATTGAGTGTTTCTTAAGAGGTTAAGACCCTCGGACTGTTCATTTTGATGGGGAGGAGGCTAGTAAGATGCGTGTGAGGATCGTTGGGACATTCGTCAACCCTTTTAAATATGGACTTTGATGCTTTTGGATGCTGTATTTTGCTGAAGACTTATTTACATTTTTGTGAAGATATTTATCAGTATTACTTCTGCTGTTTTAAGTTATTTAGGTTAACCATTCATATGTTATGAATGAAAAGCCTATGAACATGTTTCCATATTTTGGTTTAAAATCTAGTTTGGATGATTAATCCTTTGATTTTTGAATGACTTCTTTAATATTATTTACATTATTTCTTGCAGGTGGATATTAATATTATTATATTTAATATTAAGTAAAAAAACTATTGTAATAGAATATATGCTAAAAAAACATGTTAGAAAATGGACATATGCTAACATACATTAAAAAAATGTATATATTCTAGAAAAATGTAAAAAAAAAAAAATTACATATGCTGAAAAAAAAAATACTTTTCAATCTTAAAGGAATACATTCATATCAGATCACTTCATATTTTGGAGATACAAGACTTTGAACATATTTGTATGTGTGTTGAACACCAAAAACCCTATCAACATCATTCAAATCAATAAATACATTCTTTCGAACATCATACGAACAAAAAGTACCACTGGGATCAATTCTGAACATCAATTTTGTACAATCACTGTTTAAGAACTGAATTGGAACAAGATCGTAATACTTGGGCAAAAATTCTTCCTTTATAATGGTGAACTTGGACCATGACTTACTAGAATTTGTGTAAGAAAGTATATGCATCTAAAAAAAGTAATGCCCTGGGCCTTGCTTTGGAATACATAGACGACTTCCGTAGAGAGCCAAGTTGTTATCATCTAAAGTTTCGAGCGTCAAACACCAAGTGTCACATAGAGATTTAGGAACTTCAATAACACCATAACTGTTTTGGCTATAGTCGAAAGTTATAATTGAATAAACACCGTCGCCATGGTATACATTCCAATGGAAGAGCCCGCCTACGAAACATGCATTAGAAATTGGAGGATATTCACCTGGAAAAGGATTTATCGTACACCACTTGTTCAAATTTCTAGAAAATAACTTAACCTCAAATTGATTGTCATGAAGCGACCGTAAATGTGCAACTCGCATTATTATATAGTCATCATTGTTGTTATCATAACCTAATCCAAAGTATACCCACGCTACACTAAAGGTGTTGTGAAAAGTTATAGGGTCATTAGGAATGAATAAAGTCTTTTTGGTAGTGGGGTTAGACAAAGAATATACATCATGTATATCATAGTACAATACTAAGCCGTTTATTGTTCCTAAAACTTCTTCGTCGTCGTCACTATCTGAATTGTCTCTATAAGTCGATGGGTTTCTCTTAGGAAAGTACTCGTATGTTACAGGAGGGTCTGCAACACGTTTCTTATGGATATATGAAAAGAAAAAACCCTCTTTCATTTTCATCAGATTTGCTTCAATAAACAAACGTGAAGATATTAGGGCATACAAAGATTTAGACAAACCTATCAAATTTCAGGTCAGAACCCGACAACCTCTCCAAAATATGAGATGTGATGTCATCTGGAATGGTGGATTCCAGCATGGTTGGCTGTTTTTTGGTAAATTTGAGTATGTATGTAATTATTCAAGTATAGGATAGATATGCAATATATATAGAACAAAAGTAATAGATTAAATTACTTTTAATTATATATAAAAACCCTTGGAATTCACCACCACGTGGGATATAAATAAGGAGTTCATGGAGAGGTGGGCAACGTGTTATACAAAGATTAACTAAGACTTTTTCAATTCTGTATATCTTTAAAAATTATTATTTAAAAATAAATATATGGAATGCTTTATATTTTTACATATAATAATTTATAATTATATAGAATAAATATTAATGATTGTCATATTAATTATAATTGTAACTTCTCCATTAAATTAAAATGCCTTAATGTTATTAATGTTATCTTTAGTGGAACTAAAAAAATGGTTTACGCACCCGAATAGACAATCATAAAAAAGCTGGATGGAAAACCGTAGCAAAATAAAAATAAAAATACCTATGATGTAATTAATTCAGAAACGTGACACGTTTTTGTATGGAATATATGCGCACGTATATGCTAAACAAATATGCACATTGAGAGATGTGCAGTATGGAATGCAAAATACACCATTTATTTTCTATATTTATGATTACTGCGATAATCATAGTATTATTTTAATTACCTATAGATTAAATTACTTTTAATTATATATAAAAACCCTTAGATTTCGCCACCACGTGGGATATAAATAAGGAGTTTATGGAGAGGTGGGCAACGTGTTATACAAAGATTAACTAAGACTTTTTCAATTCTGTATATCTTTAAAAATTATTATTTAAAAATAAATATATGGAATATGCTTTATATTTTTACATATAATAATTTATAATTATATAGAATAAATATTAATGATTGTCATATTAATTATAATTGTAACTTCTCCATTAAATTAAAATGCCTTAATGTTATTAATGTTATCTTTAGTGGAACTAAAAAAATGGTTTATGCACCCGAATACACAATCATAAAAAAGCTGGATGGAAAACCGTAGCAAAAAAAAAAAAAAAAAATACCTATGATGCAATTAATTCAGAAACGTGACACGTGTTTGTATGGAATATATGTGCACGTATATGCTAAACAAATATGCACATTGAGAGATGTGCAGTATGGAATGCAAAATACACCATTTATTTTCTATATTTATGATTACTGCGATAATCATAGTATTATTACGTGAATCATTTGGTTATCGATATTAAATATAAAAATTATTATTATAATATTGACGTGTACATATTATGCAAACGTGGATATGAAAATAAAATATTCATTTTAAAAATTGTAATTATAATATTATTTATAGAAAAAAATTACCATTGAATATCAGTATGTTTGAAAATGTCAAAAATATATTGTTGGTTTGGATTACGTGAGATAATTGTGGGGAGTATTGGATATATTCTAAATTTAATTATCAAAATGATAATATTTTAACATTATTTTATTCGATGTCATAGAAAACATTATATTATGTCTTTAGTTAACTATATCTGGCCCTAAGACAAGTAATTAATGAATACATATCTATTTACTGCATATATTGTAATATATGCTAAATATGTAATGCACATGTGCAAATATAAGTTGAATATAAGCTAAAACTGGAAATCATATTCAAAAAACCAAAATATTCTCTAATACAAAATTGTCATAAAAAAATATCTTGCTACAATAGTATAGACTGTTTATCCGATTGATGAGAAGACTACTGGATATATAATAATGTAATTGATGAATACATACTACATGATCAGTCCACCTTAATCAATATAATTAACCAAAAATCACATTATAGATATTAAATATAGAAGGAAAATGAGAAAATGTATACCTCGGTATATTAACTTGATATTTATTAATAAATTTGAATGTCATATATCAATAAAAGTGGTAAA
Organism: Galeopsis tetrahit; assembly: GCA_963675135.1. NCBI lineage: Eukaryota > Viridiplantae > Streptophyta > Magnoliopsida > Lamiales > Lamiaceae > Galeopsis > Galeopsis tetrahit. The sequence continues at coordinate 57,093,540 of OY776128.1, forward strand.
ACACCAGTACACCAGAATCATAGAGCATCAAAATAATTAAAACTTATAAACAAGTTACTGCAACTGAACTACTCAGCAATATTAGTTTTATCAGTTCCAAAAACTCCGGCACATGTCAAAGAATCGTGCCTGCCCTTTTTACCGCACCTCTTACAAATAGTAGATTTTACTTTTGGAAATTCACCATAGGACGTAATCCTCTTCTGCTTAGGTCTACCTGGGGGCTTCGGAAGGATTGGAGGAAGTATTTTATCAGATTCTTCAGCAGATTCAGCCTCAAATCTTTTTGTTTGGGGAACAGGGAACAAGTCTACCTCATAACATTGTTTGTATTTAGATGTAAAAAAACACTCTTCAACAACACTATGAATTGATGTGCAGTGCTTCTTAATCACAGCCACTGCATGCGCGCATGGAAACCCTTTGGTTTGCCATTCAAAACATGTACATATATTATATTGAAGATCAACAGTGACAAATGTTTTTGAAGATACCTCAAACTGACCGTTCGGATACAACGAGACAGGCCATGATCGATGCATTGATATTTCCCAATTCATGCCAAAGAGTCTCTTTACTAGGAACCAGTAGACCTGTCCACTTATTGCTAGATTCCCGCCTCTCTACGAACATCCCAGAAATCTTTTTCCTTATGGAGTCAATCATATGAGTGATAGGAAGAGATCTAGCTTCACGTATCCAAGAGTTAAATGACTCAGCTGCATTAGATGTCATTTCCCCATACCTTTTAAGATGCGGAGAGTGTGAGACTGCCCATCTTGCATAAGGTAAATCTTCAAGCCATTTTTCAGCAATTCGACCGCCCACTTTCGTAAACAGCTCAAGTTTCTCTTTGAATATAGTGATCGTAGGTGCATATGCACACTCTTTGTACAACCCAGCCATATTTTCACGATGTTGAGTATTCCATCCACCACCGTACCTACCCTTAAGGTTTGACAGCAAGTGATACAGGCAATAAAAGTGGGCAGGATCCATACATCGTAAAAGGCCGACATCAATCCTACATTTCTGTCAGAAATGTAAATTACCCTTTTGGGGTGAGTGATAAGATCACGAAGTTTAGTTAAGAACCAAGCCCAATTGTTACGATTCTCGGAAGATACAATAGCAAATGCAACAGGAAACAATCCTAAAAAGATACAAAAAAATATAATAAGCACGCATTAAGTGGATGCAAAAATATTAAACCATACAAATTCACAAATAATATACATTCAAAGTATGTTTAAAGGTCACAAATAGCATATCTGGAACAAATATTAAACAAGCAGTTTATAGAATTATTACCGTTGTTCCCGTCCTTTGCGGTTGCGGCAAGCAATACCCCTTTTGACCTTCCCTTCATAAATGTACCGTCTATGAAAAGCATTGGTCTACAACTTTTAAAGCCTTCCTTGCAAGCATTGAATGATATGAAAATTCTTTCAAAGTGGTTGGTGATAATGTTGGTCTCTATGTCCACTATGCTTCCAGGATTGGTACGTTTAATTGCATCACCATACCATCGTAATTGATCGTACGACTCGTCATAGCTTCCAAATATGTCGTTTCTTGCAGCCTCAACTCCGTACCACACCTTCCAATAAGGGACTTCAAATCCATAATCATCATTAATATGTTCAATTACCTTTTTTCCAGTAATTGTAGGATTGGACTTCACATTTTGCAGAAGAATATCTTTGATTATTTTTGTGTCGAACCTGTTTTTTTTCTCGTTTAACAGGTTGCCGACACAATTATGTACTAGGTTGGCCTTGGAAACAATAAACCCTGAATTCATAGGTAAGTGTTTTCCTTTAATAAACCACTCACAACCAGCTGACACTTTCTGATTGCACTCAGCATATATGTACCTAGGGCAGTTCTTAACATATCTAAACTTGAAATTGAGCTTGGTCGAGTACTTAATCAACTCGATCCTAAACTCAGGTGCACCACCAAAGACTGCCCCCACTTTCATTATATTACCCCAATTATCGGACAAATAAGCTTTAGTCTTCTCCTTAGGGCATAGATCAAAATTTGGTAAACTACCCAATCCAGTAAATTCTGTTGAACAAGCATTTGATAGTCTATGATTGAAAGCAATGTCAACACGATTATCAGGTATATTTGACAATTGAGTTTGGGATGCATAAGCATCGACACGATCATCACTGATTGCCACACAAACGCCCAAACTTTGTGAATTATTGGTATCAAGTAGTAAATTCTTAGACTGTGTAGAACAAACAGACACTTGAACTAATTTTTCCGATGAAATCTGACAAAATTCAACTAAACTGACCAAATCAGAATCAGATGATAAACAACAATTCTTTATGCAACCAACAGAATAACACATGCCTAGATTAGAAGAAGACAATATGGGCCACATACCGATTACTTCATTAACAATGTCTTCGAACTTTGAAGATTGTTGAACACGGATCAACTTGGTTTTCTCCTCGAATTCGAACTTTAAAATCACAGCATAATCCATCTCTGATTCTGCAAATTAGCTTCTCCAATTAACACGATCTAGAGCCGGCAATTTGGGCCCGACCCGATGGGCCGGCCCGACCAACCCGAAGCCCAATATGGGCTGGGCTCTACAATTATAGGCCCATATAAAACTGGGCCTATTTGGCCCGACCCGATAGGCCCGATGGGCCTAATGGGCTAGGCTGATTTTGGCCCGGCGGCCCATGGGCAGCCCATTTGGCCCGATCAATTTTTTTTATGGTAAATAAACAATTAAAGTTATTACAATACTCTATACTTAAATATTATTATTATGTTATTGATTTTCTTTTGACTTTAAAATTTGAACTTATGAATTATTTATAATTCTATTTGAACTTGATATATAGTGTAATGTTATACTCCGTACTAGTTATGTCCGTTTATAAATTATGTATAATTAATGGAGTATATTAGTAATGTATATTTTTAATTGTAATTATTTGTATAAATAAAAAATATATGTGAGAATGTGATCAATACATAATAAATTTATATATACTGAGTATAGTTTTTGCTAGAAATATTTTTTTTATCTCATTGGGTGGGACTTGCACTGTACATTAATGCAATAATGGTTATGATCGTTTATAAATTATGTGTAGTTACTAGTTACTCCCTTCATCCACCAAATGTAATCCCATAAAGTAGAGGGTGGACACAAGTTTTAAGAAAAAGGTAGGTCTATTGTGAATAAAGTGATTGTTTGTGAATAAAGTTGATGGCAAATTGAGTAATTAAGTGATGGTTGGGGGTGATGGTTTCCATAGTGTATGGAACTACATTTAGTGGACAAAGAATATGAGGCAAATGAGACTACATTTCATGGACGGAGGGAGTAATATATAATTTTTGCAAGAATTTTTTTTTTAAAAAAAAAATTATGTAATGGGCTGGGCTGGCCCGCTAGCCCAGTAGCCCAGATGGGCTAGGCTGGACTCCAATTTTATAGGCCCGACCAGTTCATGGGCCGGCCCGGCCTAGCCCACGAACATCACTTGGCCCGATGGGCTGGGCTGGGTTGGGCCGGGCGGCCCGATTTGCCAGCTCTAACACGATCAATATAGCCCTAAATCGCATAAATTAAAACAGGTAGAATTAGAAAAAATCGAAGATCGAATCGGACAGGGTATAAATTGGAATAACAATGAACCAATCGAATTATTGATTATTGAATTAAAACAACCCGGAATAAAATTGCATACCTAGATAATGTAATGGAATTACGCCTGTTTCATACCTAGATGATTCTGGAATATGTTCGAACAGAATTCATACCTCCAAAATGGAATGATTCTGGTATAGAAGATAGCGCAATTGGGATTTGCAGATCGATGTATTGATTATTGAAGATGGGATTTGCAGCAAAATGGAGGTGGTTCGGTGATGATCGAATATCGAGGATGGGATTTGAAGATCGAACAGAATTCGTACCTCCAGGGATTTGGAGATCGATTTATTGATTATGCGCAATTGGGATTTGGAGAACGATTTATTGATTATTGAAGATGTTATCTGCAGATTGGATTTGCAGCAAAAGGGAATGTTTCAATGTTGACGATGAAATGCTTTAAATTTAAAATATAATTTTAATTTACATTGATTTGAAATTTAAATTAATTTAAATTATTGTTTTAATTTAATATATTGGTGTGATGAAAGAGTAAGGACATAATTGGTCATTTGGTTAAGAATTTGACCTTAATCCTAATGCTATAATTTATTTCCTTGTTGTGTCTATAGGATTGTCCCTAATCTTAATTAAAATCAACTCCAAATTCTTAGATATAGATAATGGAAGAGATGGAGTGCAAATAAACTATAACACAATTTTAACTAATACATGTAACTCCAACTCCAATTTCTTGATATAACAAATTTTACTTCAATTAAAAATGCAATTAAATAAAACAAAACCCGATATTAATTAGTCATTCTTGATATAACAAATTTTACTTCAATTAAAAATGCAATTAAATAAAACAAAACCCGATATTAATTAGTCATTTACAGTTAATAATTTAGCCTTCTCCAAAGCTAAGATAATTTTACAAGTACAAAAGATCTCTCACTCACTCACAAGCTGTAACAGTTTGCTTTTGTTTATTTATTTCGGATACCCAAATTACTAATTTGGCCTTCCCCATAGCTAAGAGAATTTTACAAGCACAAAAGATCTCTCACTCACTCATATTCTAGAACTTTCACAAAAGATCTCTCACTCACTCATATTCTAGAACAGTGTTTTCCACTGGTTTTGTTTATTTATTCCGGATACCCAAATTACTAATTTGGCCTTCTCCAGAGCTAAGAGAATTTTACAAGCACAAAAGATCTCACTCACTCATATTCTGGAACATTTTTTTCCAGCATGGAGGTCCCGTTGAAGGTATTTGCTAGCGGAGTTTACTATATTCTGAAACCTGCAATATACAATGACATTTATTTACATGCATGTTTTCTAATTCTAATTCATCCATCTGTTTAAACCACAAAACATACCTCTTCCTCTGGCATCTATTGAAAACCAAATCTGCATGTCCACATTGACTTTGCTCTTTCAGTTGATGGGAGAACAAAGTTTTTCACGTCTAGGGACGCCAGCAACTTCTCGATGCACCCGAAAAGGACTTTGAAGTATCCCTACAATGCAAACACTTCCATCAGAACTTTGTATTACTCCTATATCAAAAACAATAATTAATCTGAAATTAAAACTCGCCTTGTGTTGATAATCTTTGCACGTAGCAGCTAATGGGAGTTCATCTATTTCCCGTCCAAGTACCTGCACGATGTCTGCTGATACAACTTTTGACCTGTAACAATTTATAATTACTAACACAACCATCACAATTCACAATTATATATTTCATAACTAAAGAAGAAATAATACATACATTCCACTAGTGTCTTTTATTGTCAGCATTGCACAATACATCCCTTTAAAGTCTTGCCCATTTATAGTTTCCCTACAGCCATTAGAAATTATAAGGTTAGGAGCTGATGAGTGACATATGATTAATTGAATATCTAACATATACATACCCATACACCATTGATGGGATGAAATCATCATTAGTTACTGGATCTTTAATGGGCTCGAAACAATCCTGAAAACGCAACAAACATTTGTATAATCAATATTTAAACCAAGTAACAACTACTTAGGAAATGAAATGAATTAATCAATACTACTTACTTTAAATATGTTTCGAACCTCTGACAATAAGCTTTTGAGTTCCTTTGAAACACTACCTTCTTTACCATTCAAAAGCCTCCATCCCACCTCAAAATTATAATCCTGATCAGAGGCGTAAATATCACAAAATTATAATCCTTATCATAGGCGTAAATATCACAATCCTCGCAACAAAACCAGTTTCCTTCAGGAATTTTCTATAGAATATTATATTCATTTTAGAATGTATGATTTAAAAAAAAATAGACAATTCTTTTGAAAAAGCACACCTTAAGATCTTTCATCTTGTGTTTTTTCAAACAACCCACATGATATTCCTTCTCGCACTGCAAATGCAATGCGAGAATTCAAATAATTAATTAATGTTTTTAAATACAATTGAAATTAAATTAGCTAGTATGGGTCCTACAAGGATATATAATTACCTGATCACATATTATTGCAGTTCGAGGACCAAAATATGATTTGAAAAAATCATATTCCCTGCAAACAAACAAGACTTCATGATTTGCAAGATAATATACTAATCAATATATTCATTTTTAAAAAATATATTTTTAAAATTTTATAGAACTATATATAAATAAAGCTTCTATGGGTGTTACCTGCAGAGTATACAGGCTATTTGTTTAGAGAGTTTTTTGAATAAGTCTTGGAGGGACTCCATTTTAGGTGTAAATATATACATATAACTGCAAGAAAATGGAAACCAAGGTCTAATCAGGTAAAAAAGGAAGAAGCAAATAATATTAAATTTTCTAGCATGGAGACTCACAGGTTATGGCGAGATTTAAATTTCGCATGAAATTCAAATTTTGATGGACTTATCTGCCCAGTGAACAAAAACAAATCATAACAATATTATCTAAAATAACATCCCCGTCAAAAAAAAAAAATCTATAATAACATCCAAATATTTAAAATGAAAAAATCAACACTCTTACATTCTCTTTGTAATGGTCACAAAGTATTCCATTTCCCATTTTTTCGCCCTCAAGCACTTCCTACAAACAAAATGGAGACAAGTGTATCAGACATAAAATAAATAATAATCAAATGGACGAATACTAATAGTAATCAAATGGACGAATACTAATAATTGTTTGGCTTGAGTCAAACTTTAAAATGCATGCCCTTAATTTTTGTACAAACATTATTGTGCAAATTTGCATGGCACGCACAGTTTAATTATTCTCATTTGCGAAATAAATATTATTTTTTAAAGAAAAATGTTTTTTTTTTTTCATTTTTTCGTCCTTTAACTTTACCCCATTTTAATTTTCTTGAGAAACATTCGTCCTTAAGATGATTAATTATTTTGTCTCCATTTTGTTAGCATAAAATGTTTGATTGAATTGAAATATGACCAGAAATAAACAATAAGAATGTAAAAGTGTAAAATATTTTATTTGAAATATTTGGATGTTATTAAATTGGGTGTTATGATTTGTTTTTGTATTATGATCGATCAAGTAAGTTCCATCTAAATTTAAAATCCATGCTAATTTTGCATCTTGAACATCAATTAATATTTACATTCTTCTTTTCATGGAAGAACTTGAATTCCATTTTTATACACGTATATGCATATATTTACATCTAAAATGATGTTCATGCATGTACGTAACACTTGTTTTAAAGGATGAAATTCATGCTCTATTTAAAGTTTCATATATATTTAGAAATTAATTTATTGGTTAGTAAAAATTAATATCTTAAATAAATTACTAACAAAAAATTAATTTCTAAATTTCAACGAACATATAAATATATCATAAATTTCATCATTGTGTATTGTAAAATACGCACATTATTTTTATTGAGCTCTTATGCTTATATAACATCAAGAATGTAGCCACACCATGTTATATGGAAAAATATACATATAGCTATAGACAAATATAATTCATGGTTCAAACAAAAAAGATGGAAAAATATACATATAGCTATAGACAAAAAAAGTGTAGAGAGTGACGATTTACGTATAGAGACAAAATCAACATGTTTCAAACTTAGATGCACTTTTTAGCACAGAGTAAATAACAAATCCTGAAACCATGTATACCATCCACACGATTTCAAATAAAAAATCAAGACTCTCAACTTCTGTTTACTTTTTCAGATCCCAAATTCTATAGCAATTTATACTAATTAAATGATAAGAAATAAGGGGTTACAAACACAAAATAGAACGAATGTTGTCCAATTAAACAACCATTTTTTTTCGAAAAGGATAAATATATTTGCAAAAGTACCAAAAGTACTTATAAAAAAGAGTACAAAAAGAGACAAACCAACATGCATGTTTCAGCAAATCATGAAACCAAGTATACCATCCACACATTTTCAAATAAAAGACATGAAATAAGTTTTTTGTTGAGACATGAAAGAAAATTTTTCACAGATTCCCATTTTAAAGCTATTTAGCAATTTTTACAAATTAAAAAAATGATAAGAAACTAGGGTTACAAACACAAAATAATAATAATAATTCAAGACAAATATAATGTGCATATAAAAATGAAATAAAAATTGAAAGTGAAGCTAATATATGGTGATATGTATTTATTACAAATAAATACAAAACAAATATTTTGATAAAAAAATTATCCTCCAAAAGTTATTTTCACACCAAAAAAGAAAGTCATTTAATCTTTCTACATATGTATGAAAAAACAACAATTGAAAGTAGAAATTATTGGAAGGTAAAATTGAAATATATTTATTTAATTATTCGTGATAATTACAAAACAAAAATTGTTTTGATAAAAAAAGTTTTAATTTAAATAGTTATAATAACAATAAATATTCTTTGTATGAAAAGATTGAGGTAAAATTTGAATGTATATACTTATTTAATTCTTCTAGCTAGATATATAATTACAAAATAACAATTAATTTGAAACAATTATTTTTTTAAACCAACTGTTGAAATACAAATTTATTTAAATACACAAAAGAAACAAATAAACAATAAAAAAAAGATCGAAAAATATGGAATCAAAGAATTAATAATTATTTTAACTTTAGTAGACAATCATACCTCATGCTGTTCTTCAATTCAGGGAGACCAGGAGGAGGAGTGATTTTCGGCAACATAAGGAAAGACCGCCTCTTTAGGGTTTGTGAGACTGGGGATGGTTGTTTGTGTATATTTATAAGGGCATGATTGGTATGCAGTAATAGGCTTGGAATGGAATGAGCATTCGCTCATTCCTAATCTCACGATTGGTATATTTTTTTACGTGGAATCCCAATTCCTTAAGGAATGGTGATTCCCAAAAATAAAGAATTTTGATTCCTCTCCATCCCCCTGTCTTTCCCCATTCCATTCTGTGTGGAATCGAATTATATTTTATTTTATTTTTTAAAATAATCACTCAAATTTGTTTTTTACATAATTATCCTTTTCAACAATTTAACTCACTTCTCCAACCCTAATTCACAATTAAATACGACGATTTATTATTCAACATTCTTCCACCCTAATTCGAGAGAGAAGACGCTGAGAAAATAAAATTTGTATTATTTTTTCTCTCTATATATATGTGCAAAAGAGAAGATGTTGTCACTCTCGTTCATGAACAATCAATGTCCTCTATAAACATAAACTGGTTTTCATTAAAAAAAATCCTCAAATTTGAATTAAATATGGGAGTGGGGGACAGTATGAAGGTCGACGACAGAAAGGTGGGAGACGACGGCGCAGTTCAGTTGAAAGAGAAGAAGAACCGTGTTTTTTTTTTTTAATTTACTTAATTTTTAATTATTTTTACTTTTAGTTAATTGAATAAATAATTCAAATCAGAAAAGGATATACATGAGTGATAAAAATGATATTATCCCTATATTTTAGTTATTTTTATATTTATTAATTTATATTATTAGTAGAGATGAGTGCGATTATTTCATACGTTGATGGTATTTTAGTCATTTAAGATAAAACATATATATTATTTTGCATTTCATTTTAGTATACCAATCAGGAGAATGGAATCAATCAATGAATTGCTTTTCCATTCTTAATCGATACCAATCATGGGAATGCTCATTCAGACCTCATTCCATTCAAACCTTCATTCCATTCTTCAGTTCATTCCATTCAGCCTTAAATTCATTCCATCATACCAATCATGCCCTAAGAGTGAGGAAAACCCTAAAGCTGACAAATTGGGCTGTCTAGTTCAGTCCATTCCGCTCATTGACATAGTTAGACTGGGTCAGGCCAGTTTAATCTATTATCGGGCTTGTAAAAATGTAGTCCATCCAGTCTAACGAAAATGATATATAGTCCATTGGGCATTATTTTTGTGCCCACCGTCTATCAATAAATTATTTCTTATTTATATTTAGTTTGAATTTAATCTCATATTAATATTTTATTTTATCCATATTAAAATTATAAAAAAAAATTACATTTAATTTAAAATTATATGTAAGCGGAAATGATACAGAGTCCACCAATTGTGCCCACCAGTTTTGCCCACCGTCTATGTGGCATTACACGTCAATAAATTCTTATTTATATTTAATTTAAACTTAATCTAATATCAATATTTTATTTTTTTATCCATATCAATATTTTAAAAAATCTTTTTTTATATTTAATTTAATATTATCTCTATCAAATTACACTAACTAACGCCATCAATCTTTTCTCAAATCTTTCCATCATCATTAATTTTTCTCCACAAAAAAAATTAAAGAAAATAAAAACACAATCTCATTGTCATAACAAAAATTAACTAAATGTCAACCAATGAAAGAAATATAAAAATTCAGCAACATGCAAAAGAAACACGAATAATAAAAAAACTCAGGAAACCTAAAAAATTGATAATGAAAGAAATATAAAAATTCAGCAACATGCAAAAGTAACACGAATAATTAAAAAACTCAGGAAACCTAAAAAAATTGATGGTAATGTGTAAGATGCTCCCGTAAAAGTTGATACTTGTTCATTAGTTCCCTTGCGTACATTGTTCTTCTACTTGTGACCTATTACCAATCATGAAATAGTCGTGTTAGCTTAAAAAAAAAAGGCGTACTTCTTAGGGTTTAGAGTGGGACAGGTTCGTTTATCATGGCCGCTTCGACTGCAAACACTGCATGTCCTACTGCTTTGTGCCATTAATGGTGATGGAAAGATTTGAGAAATGTCCTACTACTTAATGTGATGGAAAGATTTGAGAAAAAATTGATGGTGTTAGTTAGCGTAATTTGATAGAGATAATATTAAATTAAATATAAAAAAAGATTTTTTAAAATATTGATATGGATAAAAAAAAATTCATATTAGATTAAGTTTAAATTAAATATAAATAAGAATTTATTGACGTGGTAATGCCACATAGGCGGTGGGCAAAACTGGTGGGCACAATTGGTGGGCTCTATATCATTTCCGTATATGTAAGTCACCATTAATTTTTTCTCAAATCTTTGCCATTAATCTTTTCTCAAAATCCTTTTTTGACAAAATAAAAATTAATTAATCACAACCTTATTAAATGTTTTGATAACTCATTAAAATTCGAGGTACCAATTATGAAATAGTCGTGTAGATCGGGACGGTTCGGGTTCGAGAGTTCGTTTATCATGGCGCTTCGACTGCATGTTCTACTACTTTGTATCATTACTATATCTTTCATTATTTAAGTCGTTTTCCACATCCTTTAGTACGAACAGTCTTGAACACCATGTGAAAACTCACAAATCATATTCATTGATATATCAAATTTTTCTAAAATATTTAAAAGGTTGTTATGACAATGAGATTAACTTTTATTTTGTGCAGATGAGATTTGAGAAAAGATTAATGGGATGATGGAAGGATTTTGTGGAGAAGATATTTGAGAAAACATTAATAGGCGGATTTGAGAAAAGATTAATGACTTTAGTTTTAGTTATAGTTAGTGTGATTTGATAGAGATAATATTAAATTAAATGTAAAAAAAAGATTTTATAATATTGACATACATAAAATAAAATAGAGATTTTTTACTACTAACTCCCACCTTGGCCCAACAAAAGCATCTAACTCCCACCCCCTTTTCTGACAAATTTTTCAAGCATCTAACTCCCAAAATTAAGCAGATTTGTCTATTTTGCCCTCCATTCCAATCAAATATTATATTGGGGATATTCATTCTACTTTGAGTATTTTTTGCAGCATTCCCGTACAACGTACAAGATATTGCCAGCTCCCTCCCCCATTTCCGGCGACGTCAAATCTTTCCTCTTTCCAGGTTATGGCCAGCTCCCTCTCCCATTTCATCATCATTTCAGAATTTGAATTTCAAAATTTGAATTTCAAACTAACTTCTCCTTCTCATCGTCACTTTCAAGCTAGGGTTTATCGTTCTTGCCGAAGATTTTTCAAATCTGCTATGGAATATGAAGTATTTGGGTACGTAACCCATAATTCGCTTAGTAAGATGGTTTCTCTTAATCGCAATTCTACTTTCACTTTCTTCTTGTCCCAAGTTCTTGAGTCGTGGCCTGAATTGAAGAACAATGTTGAAAACATTTCATTTTTTTGGTCTGGTGGCAGCGTTAGTAATTGCAAATTGGGTGGAGACATTGATGTGAAAAATTTGATTTCTGTTTGCCAAATTACAAATCTGAAACTAGTGTCAGTTTCTATTTCCCAAACCCCCCCTAATCCTCCTTTATGCCCCGTAGGAAATTCTATTTCTGATGCCTTTATTGTTGATCATTCTTTATTGCATTCGTCTCAGTCTTCTAATGGTACTGTCCCCACATTTATTTCTCAAAAAGCAAATAGGATCCCATTTAAGGTTATTAAGAAAACCAACCCTAGTTCTCAACCAACTGATTTTCATGGTAAATCTGATATACCTGAGTATGATTTGTGCCCAACTATTCCCCAAAAGCCATTGCTGTCGGATTCTTGGTCCCAAATTATGAATGATGGCATAGGTCTTGAATTTAGGGGTGGGGCCGCTGATTTTAGATGTCAACTAAGCAAGTATTCAACTCAAATGGGATTTAAGTTTATTTACACCAAAAATGATCGAAGATACATTAATGCTGCATGCAACGAGTCGTTGAACAATGATTGTGGTTGGTTTATCAAAGCTAAGTGTCAGCCCGTCAATGGATATTTTGTAGTTTCTAAAGCTAATTTCATTCATAGTTGCGTTGGAAAGTTTGTGAAGGATCAGCCTAATAGAATGAGTCCAAAGATCATGTCAGATTTTGTTGTGCAAACTGTTAGGACTGACCCAACTACAGGTGGTAAACAAATCATTGATATTTTGAATGATCATTATGGATTGAAGATACCCTACTGGAAAGCATGGCGAACAATAGAGAAAGCGAGGGATCATATATTTGGTAGTTACGATGAGTCGTACGATCAATTACGTTGGTATTGTACTGCAATCGAGCGTACTAACCCAGGAAGCGTTGTTATGCTTGAACCCAATCCTAAAACAGGTCGTTTTGAACGTCTCTTTATTGGTTTCAAAGCTTGCATTGATGGATTTCAAAGTTGTAGGCCAATGTTGTTCATTGATGGTACTTTCATGAAGGGTCGTGCTAAGGGTACCTTATTATCTGCTACAGCCAAAGATGGCGACAATGGTAAACTAATTAGCTTCTACATTCATACGTGTCGACCTGTTCCGTTGTTTTTTCATGTATTTTTCTGATTTTTTGGTGTCTAAATGAGATTAATTGTACATTCAGTATAATTGGTTGAGCTGTCTTTCATGTATTTTTCTGATGTTGTGTTTTAGACTATACTTTGTTTTGAATTATAAAAGTTGTGAAATTAATTGTACATTCAGTGGTTTAGTTTGCAGTTTTCCTTTTCAAACTCTATGGAATTCAACATCATCTATGGTCAAAACCGATTCAGTGGTTGAGCTGTCTCCCAACTGTGTTATTGGCTGAGCTGTCTTTCATTCAGTTTTGGATGCTGTGTTTAGACTATATGTTTGTTTGAATTATAAAAGTTGTTAATTTAATTGTACATTCAGTGGTTTAGTTTCCATTTTTTCCTTCTCAAACTCGATGGATTTGGTTTGCAGGTTTATTCCCAGTTGCCTTTGCCATAGTATCGGCTGAGAATACAAAAAACTGGGTTTGGTTCCTAGAGAAATTGAGGGATTTCATTAAACATTCCAAGCAGATCTTTTATATATCGGATAGACATGTTGGTTTAATGGCTGCCTTCCCAATAGTTTTTGAGGATCCAATTCATTTTTTCTGTTTATTTCATTTGTTGACCAACTTGAAAGGCCGATTTTCTAAAGGTTGGAGCAATACTCACCGATCTAACATTGGTGAATCTTTTCGAGAGTGTGCATATGCTCCAACAGTGCGTATTTTTGAAGAGAAAATTGCAAATTTTAAACAGATTGGTGGCTTGATTGCTGAAGAGTGGTTAGAATCGCTTCCAGTCGAGAAGTGGGCTGTTTCTTAATCCCCCCACATTACAAGATACGGAGAAATGACCTCAAATGCTGCCGAATCCTTTAATTCTTGGATTTCAGATTTCAGGGGCCTGCCCATTACATATATGATAGACTCAATTCGAAGTGGTATGGCCTCTCAATGTTTTTAAGTGTTTTATCAATAATTTTAAGATTTAAGTCAACCAAATTATCTTTGATCCATCTTCAAAACTCATTTAGCATTGTAAATTCATTACAGAATTTTGGGAAATTTTCATTTTATCATGTTTAGCACATCCTTCAAAACGACCAATTTGTTGATTGTTCTGTTAATTATTTGATTATTACAGATTTTACTACTTATCTCTACAGGCATTAGCAGATGGCACCTCAAACGCCGGGAAAAAAGTGCCAATTGGACTGGAGCGTTGTGTCCTTCTAAGGAACAGTGGTGGAACCACCTAACCAATAAAGGTCGTACATGGTCAGTCGTTCCATGCCCAGGTGGGGATTTTGAAGTTGGTTCTACTCCATCCGTTCGGGTTGATCTAAGAACTAAATCTTGTTCCTATTGTCAATGGAGAGTTAGAGGTTTTCCGTGCTCGCATGCTGTTGCTGTAATTCGGAAGAACAGCCCTAGTGTTTTCACTTACGTCGAAGAATGTTTTTTCACATCAAAGTACCGAGAGTGTTATAGCTTTGACCTTCATCCCATTCCTCAAACTGAAAAGTTTGAGATCCAGCCTAAACTTATTTTGGAATCTAAGATCCTGCCACCAAAATTGAAACGGAAGCCTGGCCGTCCAAAAAAGAAGAGGCTACCGTCATATGGTGAACAAAGAAAGAGGAAGCCATCTCTTTGTCCCCGATGTCATAAAATGGGCCGGCACGACCCCTTCTCTTGTTTACTATCAAGTGTGCCGGGTCCCGATCCAGGAGAAACCCCTGAAGAGATAAGTTAAATTCCCAAGTACTGCTTTTTGTTTTTTGATGGTGTAGTTTGTTATCTTGACAACATTTTGGTCAGGCCATGCCTGGTAGTTACGATGAGTCGTACGACCAATTTCGTTTGTATTGTACTGCAATCGAGCGTACTATCCCAGGAAGCGTTGTTATGCTTGAACCCAATCCTAAAACAGGTCGTTTTGAACCCCTCTTTATTGGTTTCAAAGCTTGCATTGATGGATTTCACAGTTGTAGGCCAATGTTTTTCATTGATGGTACCTTCATGACATCATTCATACAAGTTTATTTTGTGTATCTTTCTCCCGTCCTACCGTTGTTGTTTTGATTCTATCATTGTAATTATCCTTTTTTATGGCAGGATATTTGGTAGTTACGATGAGTCGTACGACCAATTTCGTTTGTATTGTACTGCAATCGAGCGTACTAACCCAGGAAGCGTTGTTATGCTTGAACCCAATCCTAGAACAGGTCGTTTTGAACCCCTCTTTATTGGTTTCAAAGCTTGCATTGATGGATTTCACAGTTGTAGGCCAATGTTTTTCATTGATGGTACCTTCATGACATCATTCATACAAGTTTATTTTGTGTATCTTTCTTCCATTAGTCATTCAAAATAATTAATGCTAAAATCAATTGAAGGATTTCCCATTATAAATAATAACAACCCAAGCTAATATCATTCACTTTCCTACTTCGTTTCTTATACCAAATGAATTTCCTATCCATTCCAAATGAAATATCAGAAGATATAGCATCCAGATTATCGCCAAGAAATGCTACCCGTTTAAAAACGGTTAACATATTTTGGAAAGATATGATAACATCAGTTAACTTCGTTAATTCTAACCTTCTTCGTATGATTGAAAAGAACTGTTTTTTACTAATATATGATGAAAGTGATTTTTTTTCTCCTATAGCTTATGAAATTTCAGGCTCATCTTTCAAAAGGACACTTCTTGAAGAAGATGAACAAGAACAAATTGTTGCTCTATGTAGAGGTCTAATTTGTTCGGCAGATTGCCATGACAATTTCTACATTTTCAACCCATTGTCATTCGAGTCTACAACTGTCCCTCCTTGTGCAATTGAATGGGGTCCTACTATTGAGATATGTGATGCTTTCTTTGGTATGGGCTATGTTTTTTCAAATAACTCTTACATCTTGTTAAGACTAATTACTTTTCAATCTACTATATCAACTACTCAAGTTGACTTATTTTCAACAAAGTCTCTCGCTTGGAAAAGATTAAAGCCAATCAACTTTGTTATACCGTTTGGGAAGACTTGTATTTGGGTTCGTGGCCAAATTCACTTTCAGGTGTTCAAGATTGATTCGCCAAGAAAGGAGATTCTAACATTCAACGTTGACACTGAGTCATGGGGATATATTCAATTTCCAAAATCTGTTGAATATTCCGACAACTTATGGGAAATATCTTCATTGGATGAAGATACACTTGTTGCATTTCCTATTTACCCCTCGTCTCAGATTACATGCACATTCAAGTTTTGGATCCTCCAAGGTTACGGGGCAACTGAAAATTGGATTAAACTTATGATTTATTTCGACCCAGATCAGGTTCTTCATAATCCTTTCACTCTACAACCCATATTTTTTGAGGACCATGTAAAAACCAAAATAGTATTTAGGAAAGATCCACTAGGAACATATGGGTGTTATGATACTATTTCGAAAATGTGGAAAGACATTGATGTCTTTCATGGCGACATAATTAATAGGTCGTGTAGGATTTTAAATGTAACACAAAGTTTAGTATGTCCATAATTTATGTCTCTTACTAAAATTAAATATCATTTCTATTTTCCATAAGGTCTCTTCATTACAATCTGGAGTTTGTACTATTTATTTATCTCGAATTCTATTTATTTGCTCGTTTTCTTAAATATCTTCCATGTTATAATTTTAAGTAAGATGATACTCACACAAATCGTAATTAAATTTTTTTTTGAAGGAGTACTGATTTTCACTTTTGAACAGTACTGTAAATAATTTGAATTTGAAAATTATAAATTGAACAGTATGCATAAAAATTTGAACACCGACAAAGTCTCCTTCCATATCCATGATTTACGCAAATATAACCGTTAGTTTATCATCTGGGCCCCCTCTTCAAAGATTTACGCAAATATAACCGTTACAAATTCTTTGTTATATATAAGGACGTTAACCATCATCAAATTTATTCACAACGCAAACTTTAAAAATATGTCTTAGAATAGTTCTTCAAATTCCATGCTTCGCTACTTGAGATACGCTAATTCTACCTCCAGAAAGTGTGGAACTCCTACCGTTATAACACTCTCTACATCCACTGCAAATCCAATCCGGGGAGGTTATTCCATCAATGTAAAGCTCATAATTTCTCCCATTGGTGTCTTCCAGAAAATGGCCCAGACACTTTTACTTTCCATGAATCTCATGCATTCAGATCTTTTCAAGATCAAGACCCCATGGATCAAAATCAGGTCAATATCCCATCTGCCTCTGCAAGCGTCAATTTGATGACTAGTAATACAATTCATAACCTTTTGGTTGCAAATATGTGTATGATATTGTTCTTCCTTCTACTATCAATTTTTAGGGCTATGTTGTCCATTTAGAATTATCAATTAGAAGATGTATCAAGTATTTCATTATGAATGAAAATTCTTTTCCAATGTATAATTTTTCCTGCATTTTATATTATACCCTGTTTTGAAAGAGTTAGCCAAAAAATTCAATTTCTTGTTCTTCATCGAGGTTGGATACAGAAAAAATTCAAAATTCAACAGAAATAACTCAAACAAGACCTATATGTTGGAGGAATAATCAAACGAGGACGAACAAATTTCAAAACACAAGATCGACGAATCTGAACAAACATATTTCGCTGGTGGCTAGTACAGACAAATTTCTCCGGTCATCGTCTTTATTCATCGATTATTATTCCAAAATATCTGCAGGTGATGAAATCTTCCAACCAAGCCATATTCTCATCGTCACTTCAACTAAACAAAACTAATATAACATGTTTATCGCCGGCGAGATGAAATATAAATTTTTCGCCGGTGAGATGAAGCCTGAATTTTTCGCCGGAAAGAGAGTGGAAATGATGGTTATGGAGAAGACATGTTTTTGGGGAGAAGTGATACATTGGGAAGAGCAAAAGTGAAAAAGCAAAAAAGTAAGAAATAGGTTGTAATATTTTCAATTCATAAGTCAGGGGTAAAGTAGTCTTTTTATTTGTTATTTGGGAGCTAATTTCAGCCTTAATTTCCAGTAGGAGTGGGTTGCTATTTTCAAGCCCACATGGGAGTTAGTGGTGATCCCCCCAATAAAATATTAATACGAGATTGAGTTCAAATTAAATATAAATATAAATAAAAAAGAATTTATATCATTTCCGTCCACTCTAATTTGGATTAGGGGAGTCAACGTGTACTACAGTCAAAGAGCAAGTTCTAGCATGCATAATTCGTGGACGACTCACTCAGGAAAAAGTTGAACTGGAATGATATTTCGATTCAAGAAGGCTCAAGTCTCACCGGCTTAATGTGGTAAACTCAAGTGTTTTCCTAAGCCTAGCCCTTCACACAAAATGCAATCAAATGATAGAGTCATGCATGCATCGATTTTCTACTCATCAAGAAACATCACAAGATCACCTAAAGTAAACTCATGCATCCATCAACAAATTCTCTAAAAAAAAAAAAATCTTGCCCCTAATTCATGTAAATTATGCAATGTAGCTCTCAAAACAACCCAAAAACTCAATATAATCAACAATTCCCAAATCATTCAAGCAATAGACGAATGTAGAATGGTGCAAATGAAATTGTAAAAACGACCACACCCCCCCAAACTTAGACTTTGCTAAGCAAATCTAAGTTTGGAAATGAGTGTTTACCTTTGAGTTTGCACCATACATCATTTCAAGCTCCATTAAGCACCAACATCATACCCCATCCTACTAAACCAAAAAGATCAAAAAGCACAAAACTAATTATATAAAAAAAAAAACGAAAAGAAAAGAAAGCAATAAAGGAATGGGTTGCCTCCCATTTAGCGCTAGGTTTAACGTCCTATGCCGAACGTAATTCTTTCTAGTTCAAACCTCTCATCGAAATGGCCATGGATATTGGTCCTCCTTAATTGCCATTGTATCTCAATCGTTTGGCCTCAAAATCAAGAAGACTCTCATGGATAGTAGGCCAACCAATTGTCTCTTTTTCTTTCATCACCAACTCTTGCCATTTCTTTTCTTTTTTCCAATGGATTCCCAAACACTTCTCAACTTCCTTCTTTGGGTCAAAGTGATTAAGAGGCAAAATGAAATCAATAGAAGCATCAATATCAAAGAAATAGTAAATTGAAGAGTTTAAAGGTTTAGGAATGCTCATTTCTCTCTTCAACTCGTCTTTTAATGCTTCTAGATCTTCTTGTTTTTTTTTTGCTCGTGTCCATCAAGGGACATTCCTCTTTATCTCTTTTGTCAAAAAGTTTGGCATCTTCAATCTCATCCTCAATTGGCTCCTCTTCTTCTTTCACAGAGATAACCAACGCCCCGATTGTTGAGGTCATTCGCTCCATTTCATTCTCAAGTGGCTTGAGTTGATTCTCACTTTCTTCCATTCTCTTATAATTTGCATTCATTCTCTCCATCATGTGTGCAATGAGCTCTTCGGTAGTAGCCCTAGTCTCATTTTTTGGTGGCCAATGTTCATTACTTTCCCACTCTTGATATTGATAATGAGAGGGGGCTTGTTTCATTTGATGATCGTACTCAAAACTCCATGAAATTCAAAAAATTGTTTGGATAATCTTTTTCCAAAAAATCATATCTCATGCAGTTCTTGAATTTTTCTAGAAGAGTAGGCCAACTATCAATTTCTCTCGAGTCTTGATTGTGTTCATCATATTCTTCCAAAAAATCATACCCCATGCAATTCTTAAACTTTTCTAGAAGAACGGACCAACTATCAATTTCTCTCGAGTCTTGATAATATACTTGGCGAGGTTCCTCTATAGGTGGAGGAGGAGGGGAACAATACATCTGTTGAAGTGGTGGGGGAGGATATGGGTATGGTGGATATGGGTATTGAGAAGGAGGGTATTGATATGGAGGTGAAGGATAATATCCTTGAGGATGAGGAGGTGATGCTTCTTCATTCCTCCAATTTTGATAATAGGATGGAACTTGATGCATATGATAATTATAATCAAAGTTCCTCCAATTATCGTAGCTCATATCTTCATGTTGTGGAGGATAAATCATACCATGTGGATCATAACATTGATTCCACGGGTATTGATTATATCCATTCATCTCGTCGATGAAGTTCACACCTACAAAAGATCAAAGTATCAAAATTCTCAAAATAAAGCAGTAATGTAGCTAACACTAGTACTCAACTAACTTTATGTCCCACTTATAACACTACGTCACCTCCCCGGCAACGGTGTCATTGACTTGAACGAATTTCTAGGCAATATATTTTGACTAACTACTTCCCCTCAATCATAAGGGATCGTAGTAGTATACACGTAAGTATTTAGACCAAGTAGTATCGAACCACGGGAGGTGGGCTAGTGCAATGGATCCCTAGAGTTGTATGTCGTCATACTAATGTAGCTACGGTATCAGGAGCAATTAGAACTAAAACTAAGAGACAATCGAAAGATAATAAATTAAACTAAACACAATGCTAGTAAGTAAATTAACTACTAATCACGAAAACAAGGAAATTACAATTAAAAATAAATAACAACTACGAATGAAATTCGAAGAAGTGCAAGTGTGAGAATGCTTCGGGTGTTCTCTACCTAGTGAAATCGAGTGTGATTGTTTATACCGTTTTTATGCTTCAATTTGGACTTGCTAAGAGCATCAAGATGTTAGGATGAAAAGTGTTTCCCTTCGGGTACTATAGCCTTACGTCTAAGGTGTTCCCAAACCCGGTAATAAGATCTCTTCCTAATCCTCACCAACTACCCAAATAACCATTCAAAAAATTAATGTCTCTTAATGGGGTTCTAATACAATTAACTCTCTCTCGATGAATTAAAAGTATAATAAACGCATTTATATACCAACAACTCACACCATAAATTTAAACATGTTCATTTAACTCTCGTCCACGCTAAACATGCCTCAAAATACGGATTAATAGAAGCTAATTCACAAAGCACCAATAAAACCCAATAAGAGAAGCAATAATCCAAATATCAACAATAATCGAAGCATAAACAGTTTCAACACTCAATATTCACATGGTTTCAAACACCCAAAGCATAAAAAGCTTAGCCCATGGTGTTTGAGAAAACATCCATGGCTAAAACAACAAAATAAAACATGAAAATGAAATTTACCAAACAAAGCTTAAATAAAAGAAAAATAGCACCTTGAGAGTCTTGAAATTCTTCCATTCTTACATGAAAATGAAATACCCAAATGATTCTAAACTAAAAAGCATAAAAACTATCTAATGGTGTTTGAGGAGAGAAGTTCCTCAAACCTAAGTTATCCCATGTTGTGTGTGTGAAAATATGAGTTAGGGTTTGAGTGTGTAAAAGTAAGGCAAAAACCTCCCCAACAATCTAATTTGGGATGTATTTAAGCCTTCCAAAAGTGTGTGAGACGAAATTGACAAGTTGGTCCTTGAAGTTCTTCAAAATTCGCAAAAATCCCCGAAATTGTAAGTTGACTCGGTCAACCGAGTGACTCCAAACGGCCGGCCGAGTGAAATTGGAAATCAGAACCAAACTTGATTCCAGATCCCAAACGGGTGCTAGTGTGGGCTCACTCGACCGCCAGTGTGAGATCAATTCAGTCGAAACCTTCTGTAACTCGACTCCACTCGGCCGCTAGTGTGAGCTTACTCGACCGTCCGTGTGGTTTCTACTCCTTGGACTTTTTCTTCTATTTTTCTTGGCTTTCCTTGCTCGTCCTTCAACCGAACTTCACTTCCCATGCGCCAATGCTCGGTTTTCCTCTAAAATGGGTTACTTCACCTTGTTTCCTACACTTTGAACACATTTCTTGACAACAAGGTTAGTAGCACAATTTCTATCAATTACGACCAAAATCACATCAAAATGCTACAATAATATAGCAATAATGAGCACAAATACGAGCAATCTCACACCCAATCAGCTATCAGTGGGTGTATTTATAAAGAATGTGAGTGTGAATGACTGAAATGCATATATGCAATATTTCACATAAGACTAGCCCTTATGACTAATACATGTAACTCCAATTACACCTCTTCTTCATATAACAAATTCAACTTCAATTAAAAAATGCAATTAAATAAAACAAGGCCCAATGTTAATTAGTTATTTACAGTTAAAAAGAAAAATCCAACAAATGATGCTGCTTTAGTTTATTTATTCCGAATACCCAAATTACTAATTTACCCTTTCATAGAGCCAAGAGATTTTTACAAGCACAAAAGATCTCTCTTACTCACTCACATTTTGAAAGAGTTTTTCCAACATAAACATCCCGTTGAAGGTCATGATTTGCCAGCGAAGTTTACTATATTCTGAAACCTGCATTAATATACAATGACATTTATTTACATGCATGTTTTCTAATTCTTCATCCATCTGTTTAAACCATAAAATATACATTTTCTTTTGGCATCTTTTGGAAACCAAACTTGTCTGTCCAAATTGACTCTAATCTTTGCGTGTAGCAGCCAATGGGAGTTCAATTATTTCACGTCCAAGTACGTACTCGCACGATGCCTGTTGATACAACTTTTGACCTACAACAATTCATAATTACTAACTCAACCATCAGAAAATAAAACATATATAAACTAGTACTGGTTCTGGTTTGGGGAAGGAACCAAAACCATCCCAAAATTGAAATCGAACTTTGAAATGTATGATTTTGGTTACCATTTTTCACGGTTCCGGATGATTTGGAATCGGTGAACCAACAGTTTGAACCACCATTTTGAAACAAGTTGGGCAACTATTCCTAAATCCCAAAACAAACGTAGCTTTGTATATATTTTTTTCAATGTTGGTTCTTTGATTTGGAATCATTTTGGGCCCGCCTTCTTTGGTGTTCAATTTTAGTCTAAAGTTGGAGAAGTTGAAAATTGATAGTTGGGCGAATTGACATTGCCTAGCGTCTAAACAAAGTGCCTAGTTGGGGCCAAGGCACCGCCTAATCAGTCTCTCTCACACACACACACACACACATATATATATATATATATATATATATATATATATATATATATATATTCTATATGTAAAATTTTCAAGCAATAAAGTAACCATAGTTTTTCATCTTATTTTCACCCATAAACATATAATTTTACCAAAAAAGGTTATATAGCATGGCAAAGTCATTTATTTTACACAAAGCGACGATTCCACTTGAAAAGGTGTGTTCGATCGCTCGATTCAGACTTCGACGCCAAAAAGTTCAAAAAAGACGTTTAGTCGAAATTTGCTAAGCGGGCGGTAGACCGAGGTCTAGCACCTAGGCGACGTCTAGACAGGCCTATGTGGCGACTTTTGCAACAATTAATTTTATTGAACTCTAATTCATTCAAGATATTTAAAACAACAACATTTTTCCCCAACCACAAACAAAATAGAAACGGAAAAATCAAAATAGTTGCAAAACTCTAAAACACTCCATCTTACAAATCTACATCCATAGCGGCGAAAATCGAACCATTGATCCAAAGTTTCAACAACAGAGAAAAAATGTGGTATATCATGTCTTATTGGCCGTCCAAGGAGAAAGAAGTTATTTGAAAGACGGTTAATTTTTTCAACTGTCTCTAAAAAAAAAACTTATTTTTTTTAGTCGATGAGAAATAATTTTTTCTTGAGTTTCTTCCCAAGTTAACAATTCTTCACAGGTACCCACAAATGACATTGTTTTAAAAAAAAAATGTCATTATGCGGATACTCCAACCCTTACATTAGTTCAAATGAACTAAAGGAAAAAAAAAATCAGATGCAATTAAATAATTAATGAAATGTATTAATGGGTTCATTGTAATGTAACCTAATATATCGGAGAACTAAAAGCTTGATTCGAGGCAGTCGTGGAAAATTTTGTTGAAATAAATTTTTTTTATCTTATTTCTTCCGTTTTCCTTCATCTTTTTCCTAAATTGCTAAACTACGAATTGATGAGAAGATCTAGTTGAAATCTACCCTAAACTGTAGAAGAAACGACATTTTGACTTGTCTCTTTTTAGTGAGCTTTTGTGTGAAAAATCAAGAAATTGATACCAAAATTTTACTTTAAAATAGGTAATAAAAAATAATTGGGTGTGGAATGGTGGTCAGGTAAGAGTAGGATTTGTGCGGAGAACATAAGAAATGAGAAATACCAAAAAATTGCAGTATATGCGACTTTGCTATGGAAATAATAATAAAGAGAAACACTTGTGTGAAATATTTTATAGAAATATATTTAATTAAGACATTTAAAAAAAAATTACGGGTCAAAAGTTTGAATTCGAGTCGCTCGACAAATTTACGGGTATGGAATAGTTCTGTAAAATAGACCAAAATTTTCAATTCCGACCATATACCATATTAGAATTTTGATATACTCATTGGGTTTGACTATTTAAACCACCATTTCGGAGAGATGCACTCCCCCAATCAATTTATGAATAAAATAATAGGGCAAAAATCCCAAAATACCCTTTGAGTAATATTAATAGAAGGACACTATAGTAATTTTAGATATAATTTTAAAAAATAATAATTTAGACGGTGAAGTCAATAAAAGTGGGGGTGTAAATAATTGTGGTCAATTGTTTATATAATTTGTGGGGGTGAAGTTAACAAAAGTGGGAGTGTAAATAAATGTGATCAATTGTTTATATAATTAGTGGGGGTGAAGTCAACAAAAATGGAGGTGTAAATAACTGTGATCAATTGTCTTTATAATTTATGGGGGGTAATTAAAGTTAACAAAAGTGGAGGTATAATCAATCATAAGATTGAAATTAAAATTAAAATTATGTACTGTGCATACTAGTGTACAGGAGAATTTGGCAAAAAAATATCCTCCAAAAGTTAGTTTAATCATTCGACATATGTATGAAAAAAATAACAATTATTGAAAGGTAAAATTGAAATATATTTATTTAATTCTTCTAGATAATTACAAAAAACTGATTAGATCAATCAAAAAGTGGTAATTGCATAGAACTCCAAATTCTTAGATAATAGAAGAGATTGAGTGCAAATGAACTATAACACAATTTTAACTAATACATGTAACTCCAATTTCTTGATATAACAAACTTAACTTCAATTAAAAATGCAATTAAATACTTCATACGTCCATGAAATGTAATCTCATTTGTCTTATATTCTTTGTCCACCAAATATAGTCTCATACACTTTATGAAAACAATCACTCTTCAACTCATCACTTAATTACTCAATTTGCCATCAACTTTATTCACAAACAATTACTTTATTCACAATGGAGTCCACAATACCCTATAATATCCTTACTTTATCTACTTTTCCTTAAAACTTGTATCCCACCAAATGGGACTACATTTGGTGGATGGAGGGAGTAAAACAAAACCCTATGTTAATTAGTTATTTACAGTTAAAAAAACCCAACAAATGATGCTGCTTTTGTTTATTTATTCTGGATACCTAAATAAATCATTTGGTCTTCCCCAAAGCTAAGAGAATTTTACAAGTAAAATAAATCTCTCACTCACTCACATTCTGGAACAATTTTTTCCTGCTTTTGTTTATTTATTTTGGATACCCAAATTACTAATTTGGCCTTCCCAATAGTTAAGAGAATTTTACAAGCACAAAAGATCTCTCACTCACTCATATTCTAGAACAGTTTTTTCCTTCCTGCTTTTGTTTATTTATTCCGGATACCCAAATTACTAATTTGGCCTTCCCCAGAGCTAAGAGAATTTTACAAGCACAAAAGATCTCTTACTCACTCATATTCTGGAACAGTTTTTTCCAGTATGGAGGGCCCGTTGAAGGTCATGATTTTCCAGCGGAGTTTACTATATTCTGAAACCTGCAATATACAATGACATTTATTTACATGCATGTTTTCTAATGGGCTCGAAACAATCCTGAAAACACAATAAACGTTTGTATAATCAATATTTAAACTAAGTTACAACTACTTAGAAAATGAAATGAAATAAAATTAATCAATACTACTTACTTTAAATATGTTTCGGACCTCTGACAGTAAGATTTTGAGTTCCTTTGAAGCACTGCCTTCTTTATTATTCAGAAGCCTCCATCCCACCTCAAAATTATAATCCTTATTTTCTAGCTGCTTCTCCCCCTCATCTACCAAATTATGTAAGCTAGTGTACAGTGATTCACAATCCTCGTAACAGAACCAGTTTCCTTCAGAAATTTTCTGTAGCATATTATATTCATTTTAGAATGTATGATTTAAAAAAAAAAAAATAGACAAATCTTTTGAAAAAGCACTGCAATGCCCGAATTCGAGGTGAGTTTTGAGCACAAAAATGATCATATAATTAACTAACTGAAATTAGTATGAATCCTGCAAGGATATATAATAATTACCTGATCACATAGTATTGAAGTTTGTGGACCAAAATATGATTTTCAAAAATCATACTCTTTTCAAACAAACAAGTTCATTATTTGTAAGATATGTACTACTAACCAATATATTATTTTTTAAAAATTTTATGGGTGTTACGTGCAGAGTACAGGCTATTTGTTTAGAGAGTTTTTTCTCTTTTAACAATGAGATGAATAAGTCATGGAGGGACTCCATTTTAGGTGTAAATATATACATATAACTGCAAAAAAATGGAAACCAAGGTTTGATCAGGTAAAAAAGAAAGAAACAAATAATATTAAATTTTCTAGTGTAGAGACTCACGGGTTACGGCGAGATTTAATTAATTCTGCATGGATTTCAAATTTTGATGGACTTATCTATTAGGGTAAAAAAAAAAATATCATAACAATACTATCTATAATATATAACATCAAAAAATTTAAAATGAAAAAATCAACACTCTTACATTCTCTTTGCAATGGTCACAAAATATTTCTTTCCCCATTTTTTCGCCCTCAAGCACTTCCTACAAACAAAATGGAGACAAGTGTATCAGACATAAAATAAATAATAATCAAATGGACAAATGTTGCTCAAGCAAACTGCCGTTTGCTAACCTCAATCAAGCCCGATACTAATATATAATTGTTTGGCTCTTGAGTCAAACTTTAGGGTTGGTCTGCTATGCACCCTAGTCCATGTTGCACTTTTCAGTTTTACTGACTTACACTTTTTGGTAAATGGTGTTGCACTTTTCAATTATTAAACTGTGCATGGCACGGGCAAAAAACTAGTTAATGAAATGTATTAATGGGTTCATTGTAATGTATAACCTTATATATAGGAGAACTAAAAGCTTGATTTGAGGCAGTCGTGGAAAATTTTGTTGAAATAAAAAAGTTTTGGGAAAATTGGGTAAAACTTCATTTGGGCCGTATCTTTAGGAAAAAATTGAAGCCCACTTTTTTTTTTTGTTTAGAGCTTCAAAGTGGTATATCAAGTTACAATTTTGCCCTCCACTTACTTGTTCCTCATTCCACTCTGACAAACTATGAATATAATATTTTTTTTGTTTAGATTTTTTTTATTTCAAATTTTAAATGGAATTGAGTTTTTTTTTTTTTTTTACTTTTCTTTCACGTTTTTATATTTTATGAGATTGAGAAATTAATTTTTCTTTTCTTTTTATATTATATTTGATTTTATTCAAAAAAATTATTTAGATTCAAATTTTAAATTATAGAATAATTTTTTGTTTCTATTTTATTTAGTTTTTTTATATAATATTACATTTAGCAACAAATAATGCATATACATATTGCATACAAACAATATAGGGATTATATTTTTTTAGTCTATTAAGTTACCACAATTTTGAATTTAGTCCATCAGGTTACCACTTTTTGAATTTAGTCCATTAAGTTTCGATTTATTTTGATTTTGGTCCAATTACCTGAGACAGCAGGTTTTTTTTTTAAAAAAATCAACTAAATCTTCTATAAAAAAAGGTCGAAAATAAGGCTAAATAAAATTTAAAAATAGTAGAAAATCAACTAAATCTTCAAAACTAATTAAAATGGAGTAATGCCGCCCGGTCGGGCCATAAATTCGTAAATGATGGGAAGTATTGGCTCGGCCGCCCGGTCGGGCGAGTGATGCCGTCCGGCCGGGCCGATCTTTCAACTTGACCCCTTTCGTCCTTCGTCTTCATCCCTACGTTTCTTGAGCTTCCGGCCTCCGATCGACTCGATTCTTTTTATTATTCCACTTCATTTTTTGAGCCGGATCCAATGGTGCACTCCTCTATTTGGTCCAATGACTTGTGGTAGGTGTTTTGCTCCCAAAATCCTTCATTTTTCCTACAAAATCGACAAAACATCACATTTCTCTTATTTCGACGAAAACAATCATAATCAACCCATAAATTAATGGAATCACAATCAAAACCACCTTCACATGTGCATCAAAAACGTGTAAATTATATTCCACCTGAATCACAGTTGTATGCATATCCGCTGATACCACATCAAACCTGCTCAAGATTAGAAGATATGCCATAAGTGAAATCAGATAACAAGGTGCTTGTATACCTTAAGTCATCTGAAACTAGCTTCATGAAGATAAGCTCAAGGAACATGCTAACTAATATGGACTCAACACTTAAAAGAATCTTGTGAAGTCAAGCACCTAAAGTGAACTACTCATCTGATTGATCAGATGATATCAACAGAAGACAAAGAGGATGTTGGACCCGCTCTGACAGACTCAACAGAAGACAAGACTAAGGAAAATAAACTAATTTAGTCTCATAACTTTTTACCTTTTTTGTAATGGTCCCAAAAAGTTAAATGTATCAATTTAGTTCCATTTTTTTGTAAGTTGTTTTGTTTTGGTCCCAAAAAGTTAAATGTAATTGTGAAAAAATGGGACTAAGTTGGTACATTTGACTTTTTTTGGGACTGAATTGGTACATTTAACTTTTTTTGGACCATTTCAAAACAAATTAGAAATAAATGGGACTAAATTGATACATTCAACTTTTTTAGGATCATTTCAGAAAAAGGTTAAAAATTATGGGACTAAATTGACTAATCCCTCTAAATAAGTCTAACTAACTCAGCTGTCATTTTGTGTAATATTTGTGTGCACTCAATTGTATGATGCAATTTAGCTACAATTTTAATTTGATGAGTTAAAAATTCAATTGAACCATTTATAACAAGTTAAAATTCAATTGCATATACAATTATATACAAGAATTTATCTAGATAATAATATTTCCACCATTCCACCTAGTAGTTTACTTGTTTTTTATAAGAAAATTTTCGGCAATTCGATCTTTATTAGGTAGGTCTCCAGGTTTTAGTGTGTACGCGGCACATTAACCTATTTAATCAATTCGAGCCACCAACAACGTAATATGAAAAAGAAAATTTTGTTAATTAATTGAGTATGACAGTGACTTATAGTCGAAGCATGACCCTTATATAAATATATTTTTAGCACTTTTATTTTCATAGAAAAGTGTCAATATAATTGAAATATATATATAAATTGTCTACAATTAGTGTGACCTCATGCCATTACACTGACTATACGAATAGCCCGTTCTAAACCTAGTCTGCCATTATTGAGGTGATGGTGAATAATTCACTATTTATAAGTATTTACAATGAAAAAAATAAGATAAATATAACAATTATATCTTTAAGAATATATACAAAGATATTGACTAAATAAAAAAATATTATTCTCTATTACCCTCCATCAAGTGATGCTGAGGATGAGGATGAACGCAAAGTTTGGAACGTAATAACTCTAAGTTCGACCGATGAAGACTCTTGGAGAAGACGTCGGTGAGCTGGAGATGAGATGGGACGAACTGGGTGAGTAGGTGACCAGAAGAGATTAGCTCGCGAATGAAATGACTAGCAATGTCGATGTGTTTCGCACGCTTGTGGGCGACTGGATTTTAACTCCAGAATAAAGCACTTTTGTTGTCGTAAAGGAGATTTGAGGCGGACAGGGGAAGTTGGCCAAGTTCCCGAAGTAGATGAGTGACTCAGACAATTCCTAAGCAGTGTTGGCGAGTGTTCGATACTCGAACACGCAGCTCGAATGAGAAACAGTAGGTTGTTTCTTCGCACTCCAAGAAACCAGATTTTCGCCAAAAAGATTGAGTAGTTGTATGTGAACAACGAGTATTAGTGCAACTAGCCCAGTCGACATCAGAGTAGCCAACGAGCGAGAGGTCACTCTCGCGACAAAAAGACAGGCCGAAATTAATTTTACCTTTAACATACCTGAGGATCCTTTTTACAACGAGGAAGTGGTCGACAGTGGGCGACTGAAGAAACTGTCTGGCGTGATTGTCAACGTAAGAGAGATCTAGGTGAGTGATAAAGAGTGTGGTCGTCAAAGGTAACACTAGTACTGACAAGAGATTTCCTCGCGGCGAGGGGAGTGGAGGCGGACTTTGAATCAAGGAGCTCGACACGAATGAGGATGTCGTGAGCGTACTTCGCCTGACTGTGGAAAAGACCACCGAAAGTATGAGTAACCTCAAGGTCGAGGAAGTAACTGAGGCGACCAATATCCTTGATGGCAAATTCTTTGTTGACACGTCGTATGAACTAACGAATAGCTAGTGACCTGGTTGTTGCCCGTTACAATGATGTCATCGACATAAAGTAACAAGTATTAAAGTGACATTACCTCGCCTGTAAGAAGAGGGAGGTGTTCGCCCGGCTGCAAGTGAAACCCAGAGTCTTGAGAAAACCACTGAACCGAACAAACCAAGCGAGAGGAACTTGGCGAAGACCATATAAAGCTGATTCGGGTGGAATTTGCATGATTTTAGTGCACATTTGAAGCTCATATTGCTTATAATTCATTGTTTTATTGATCAATTATGGATACTTTGGTCAAATTGAGAGAAATGTAGTGTTTTTGTCGTTTTTGTAGAAAAAATGAAGATTTCGGGAGCAAAACGCGTACCATATCTTACTGAATTGAAGAGAGGATTGCACAATTGGATTCGTGTTGAAAAATGGAGTGGAATGAAAAAATAAATTGAGTCAATCGGAGGTCAGAAGCTCGAGATATGAAGGGACGAAGAAGGAGGACGGAATTGGAACATGGGCCGACCCGGCCAGGCGACCCGGGCCGGGCGAGTCGACCCGGCCACAGCGCTGTACACCCACCTTTTTTATTAGTTCACTCCCACTCGACTTTTGGTTATTTTTTCACTCCCTCTCTACTTTTGACCGGGCGAATCCACCCGGCCCGGCCATGACCTGTTTTGCCCATTTCGGACGAGTTGGTTCGGCTAACTTGCCCAACTCGGCCGAGTTGACCCATTTTCGATGATTTTAGTGTATTTTCTCCATTTTTTAGGGATCTAAGTGCAAAACCCATTTCCAAACCCTACCTCATAACTATATATACCCTCATTTCAGTTTTTTACCATTATTCACCCATCCTCCAAGTAAAACCCACATAGTTACACACACTAAAAGGTGTTCTTCATCCTTTTAGTTATTTCTTCACATCTTGGAGCAAGGATTGGAGCAATATCTTTGAAATTTCTTCTTCCATCATCTACATAGACTAAGCTTTTCTTCCCTTTATCATTAATTTATTTTTGTCATTTAATTTGGTAATAGTTTAGATTATGTTGGTCTTTGGCTAAAAACAATTTGGTTCTAGGGCTATGTTTACACTTTGGATGATATTTATGAATTAATTTCTTATTTATTTGGTGATTGTGTGTCTATTTCTTTTTGAATGCTTAATTTTCATTGCAAGACATGTTGTCGATGACTATGATAATATGTTAATTTTATTTATTATTAATTGAAATTGGATTGAGAAATCTTTTTCATTAATCGTACTTAGGCATTCAACTCAATTTATTGTGAGCTCGAGAGAGAATCAACTATTGGGAGGGTATTAGATGATCTTAGGAGTTTTTTGGGATTTATTAAGATAGAGTAGAATCCCTTAATTGTGTGATTACCCGGGCAAGAACGTCTCTATTCTTCCTTCCGATCCTAGGTGTTAGATATATGCATAGTGATTGCTTCTACCAAACACCGACCTATGAATTATACATCGAAGTTGAACTTTAACTTGATTTCCACACAATGACGAACACCCGAACACTACTTCTCATCACTTGATATATATCATTATCACACTTGTCCTCATTAATTTATAGTTGTTTCTTTTAAGTTTGCATTTAAATTCATTTTACAAACCATGACTTTTCACTATATTCAAGTAGTAACACATAGCATTAAGGATACACGAATAATCTAGTCCCGAGGATTGATACAAAATCGGGCACTTACTAATATTACAAGGATCTTCTTATACTTGAGAGGAGAGTATTTATAAAATACGTGTCAAATTTTTTTGCGCCACTGTCGGTGACTAGTTTTGTTTTCGTGTAATTTAGTGTTCGTTGAATTTGAATACTAGCAATTTTATTTTTTCTTGTTGTTAGGTTCTTTGTTTATTTTGTCTTTGGAATTTGATACTTGGTTGATTCTATAGGTGCATAAACACAAGAGAAAGTGAAATTGAACCTATTTCTATTAATTTGAAGATTGAAGTTACGGCACGAAAAAGAAACCGAGATTAAAATTAAAGATTTGCACAAAAAAGAGCAATGGGCGAGGAGGGTATGTAGATTGTACGTTGGTTAACTGATTAGGAAATTATTAATTTCATTATTAGTTGACTAGAAAATTACTTTAGAAAAACTATATATACAGAATTTTTGTAAAAAATAATTTAAATAAAATATTTGAATGGTTACAGATGAACTGAATATAGTACTCATTTAATTCATCTCTCTGTACCAAAAGCACAACAAGTACAAAGACAAATCGACAAATCTTCTTGATCACCACTAATTCCACACTTCCCATTGAAAGATATGCAGATGGAGGTTATAAAGCAAATAAGTCGACTGATTAATTCTTTATACAACTACAAAATCAAATTATAGAAAAGTAAATTAAAATATTTCTGTTACAACCAATTAATTTGTAAATAACCCTTATATACACGAAAATTTAATGGAAAGAAGAAAAAAATACAGTAAGATATTTAGGTGTATATGAAAACAAGAAAATCAGCACAATGGTGATGATGTATCTATGACTATATGCTTCTTGCCTTGATGAAACTGAAGAATGGCCTATCAGGAACTGGTATGAACTTGACAATAAAAGCAATAGGCCAAGATGCTGCTGCTATTCCAATGCACATTCCCCATTCCCAGAAATTCAACCTCTTTGTATCTGCAAACTTGTTCAAAAACTCCACCATAATCACTTGAAGAACAACTGTAATCCCTATTATCCCCATGAACAGCTTGTTCGTCTCTATTCCTTCAAACACATTCTTCTTCTCAATCTTACGAGCATTGAACTCGTTAAATATCTGGCAAAGAACGAACGCGTTGAATATCAACGTGTCCTTCACCTTCTCCGTTACCCCAAGAATCGCTTCCCCTCTAAACTCTAGTGTCAAAAGGACAGCAATCTGGTACATCGCTTGAGCCATCAGATTCCTCCACATAACATTGCTGATCAAAGGTTCTGATCTCCCCACGGGCCGCTTATCCATGAGCTCTTTACTCGGCTTCTCTGTCGCAAGAGCCAACGCTCCCAATGTATCCATTATCAGATTCACCCACAGCAGCTGAACCGCGGTTAATGGTACTTCACCAGACGAAACGGCTGCCACAAAGTTGATTACCAGAGCTGCTACATTCACAGTTAGCTGAAATTGGATGAATTTCTGAATGTTGTTATAAACACATCTCCCCCATTTCAACACTGTTGCAACCGAAGCAAAGTTGTCGTCCATGATCACAATATCCGAGCTTTCTTTCGCCACTTCGGTCCCCTGAATCCCTATCGAAAGGCCTATATCAGCTTCTTTCAATGCAGGTGCATCATTCGTGCCATCCCCAGTAACCGCCACAACATGGCCTTTCTTTTTCAGGCATTGCACCATTAGAAGCTTGTCGAAAGGAGACGACCTCGCCATCACGCGGATTTTGTCAACTTTCGCCATTCGCTCGTCTTCTGTGTAGTTGCGAAACTCCACCCCTTGCACCACTGATTCATCACTATCATCATCCACACGAAGTATTCCACACTCTGTGGCTATGGCTTTCGCCGTGAAAACATTGTCACCAGTTATCATCTTCACATTCACACCTGCAAATTGACAATCTTCAACTGCTTTCTTCACGCCAGGGCGGCATGGGTCTTTCAACCCGACGAAGCCCATAAGGGTCAACCCGTTTTCTTGAATTGAATTAGCCTCAGAAAAGACCTGCTTATGAGCAAATGCAATGCATCGAAGGCTAGAAGCAGCCATACCTTGTATTATTTGCTCGAATTCAACTCTTTCATTGCCACTTAAATCTTTCAAGTTTCCTTCCAAATCATAGTAATGAGAGCACATTGCAAGAATCATCTCAGCTGCTCCTTTCCAATGCACATGTAAACTACCATCTTCAACCTTCTTCATCAAAATCCCACTTCTCTTCTTCTCCGAATTGAATGCTTCCACGTGAAGAACGTCGCAACCCCTCACAACTTCATCCATATCCATCTTCATTTCCATCACAGCCCACGACAGGATCGCCTTCTCAGTCGGGCTTCCTGAGAATTCGAAGCTGCTACTAGACTTATAAACACTCCCCGTTGTGTTAAGACCCACGCCCTGGTGAAACAACTCAACAACATTCCTCGCAATCGAAGCATAACCCCTTCCCCCTTCCATCGACTCTTTCCCTTGCCAAAACTTAGTAACCTTCATCTGATTCAAAGTGAGAGTCCCTGTCTTGTCTGTACAAATGATTGTGGCTGACCCCATCGTCTCACAAGCCGAGAGCTTCCGCACCATAGCCTGATCAGCCATCATTCTTTTCATGGAATACGCAAGAGTGAGTGTGACAGCTAAAGGCAAACCTTCAGGAATTGCAACAACTACAATAGTAACAGCAGCTGCAACAATTCCCACAACAGCATTGATCACATCATCACTTTTCGTCTTTTTCCCTTTATACTCTGGATTCCCATTCCCATCCTCCGTATTCCCTGTAAAGTAACGCACCAGAAGCACAACAAGAACAAGAAAAGCAACTGCCAAACCAACTTTACCTATTGACGAAGTTAACTTATTCAAACGCGCTTGAAGGGGCGTCTGGTCGTCGCAATCCCGACTAATCGTGCTCATCATTTCCCCCCAGAAAGTGTTCATCCCCACAGAAGTAACCACCATTTTAGCAAATCCATCAGCCACCTTCGTCCCGGAAAACAGGAAGGGATTCTCGACGCGATCAACTCGAACATGATCGCTCTCCCCAGTCATACTGGATTCATCAACTTGCAGAGAGTGTCCATCGATGAATAACCCATCAGCAGGAACTTGATCACCAATCTTCAAGCAGACAACGTCCCCCACAACGATCTCGAATATCGAAACCTGGTGGCGCCTCCCATTCCTCACAACCTCAACCAGTATATCATTGCTTACTTTGGAAAGATTATCAAACTGTCGACCCTGTCTGAAATTGCTAATAGCAGAAACAGAGATGACAAGAAAAACAGCGAGAAAAATGCTTCCTCCATCATACCAGCCTTGTTTAATGCCATCTTCTTTGATCCCAAATCCAAGTGAAAGAGCAGCGCATGCAAGAAGGATAACAATAGTTGGATCCTTGAATGCTTCCCATACAAAATAGAACAAACTTTTCGAGGGCGCCTTCGGGTAAGTGTTTGTACCAAAGGCCTCATACCTGGAAGCAATGTCTTCCTGATCACCACTGATTCCACATTGTTGATCCGTTTTGAGTGAAGTAGAAACACCATCAATGCCTCCAAGTTTGGCTAACTGATGGAGGGATTTATGTTTGACAAGATTAGTGAGGATTGAATGATCGAAGAAATGTTGGTGTTTGGAGGGAGAGAGAAAGGCCCTTGAGCAGTAAATGGTAGTAAAAGCCATCTGCCATCTTTTTTTATTGAGGCTAACTTTGTCATAAGGTCCAGAGAGAAGCTCAATAACAAGAATGGCAGACATTGTAATAAAATACTATTAACAATATATGCAGATGGGATTTAAGTTTAGGTGTATATCAAATCAATGGAAGAGTGTTTATATAGGTTAATTTGGACTCGTTTGGTACGAGAGATAAAGATAAGATAAACACGGCTAAGTTATTCTAAATCAAGCCTTCAGATTGAATGATTAATAATAGCAAATTGGCTTCCTCGAACTTGCTCTGGAGCCTGGAGGTAAATGAAGCTTTCCTTTTTCTTTTCTTCTTTTTAATCTAAAATAATTATTATTTTAATGTTTAATAAATAAGATTATAGGTAGAATTTAGAATTTTGGCACAATAAATGACACCACTAGCTTTATTACTTTATGACAAGGTGAAGGTGGGATAGCTCAAGTGGTTAGAGCACCACCTAGGCCTTAGGTCCTGGTTCGAGTCATTTTTTTAGGGGAAAATGGGTATTTAACTTTCATAAAAAAAAAAAAAAAAAGCTTTATTACTTTATTAGTTTTCATATTATTTATCGTTTAGCGTTTTAGTATAATTGTCGTATTTTTCTTTTAATTACCTTACCCTATATGTGTTAGGAATTAATATATAAGAATTAATTCTCACCCTCTCTACAAGTTCGGACTTTTAGATGAGACGGAATCTTTTATGGTATCAGAGCAAACCGGGCAAAGGACCTGGGTTCCCTTTTAAATTGTCCACTCGATGGAC
Organism: Galeopsis tetrahit; assembly: GCA_963675135.1. Classification (NCBI taxonomy): domain Eukaryota; kingdom Viridiplantae; phylum Streptophyta; class Magnoliopsida; order Lamiales; family Lamiaceae; genus Galeopsis; species Galeopsis tetrahit. Next base: position 57,130,551 of record OY776128.1, read on the forward strand.
GACTTTTAGATGAGACGGAATCTTTCAATATGTATTCTAAAATTTCTCCTTTTAATTGAAAAATATTTTGAATTCTTATTATTTATTTATTGATTTTGAACCCATGTTCATTAATTTTATTTAAAACATAAAAAAAGGACAATTAAAATGAAACAAGAGTAACATATGTATATCAAATATAATAAATGAGCAATCCAGTGACATGTATTAAAAGCATTGTAATTTGTAAAATTAAAGAAAGTATTCGATTTCTCTTAAAAGTGAAACGAATGGATTTGTGCAAGAAATTTACGAACAAAGTGGAATATATACTCCGTATGTCTTTTCTTCAAAGTCTTTTTTTTTTTAATATTCGAAGTTGATTTAATGTAATTGCGGGGAGATGACAACAATCTTCCTCTACACTCTCGTAAACTTTAATTAAAATGCATTTGATTTTACAATTTGATTTAAAAAATGTGTTCCCAATGCAACAGTACGTGTATTGAATGCTCAATGGATTAAGTAGGGGCAGATACTTGAATATTCGGACTCTTCTCATTTTATGAACATAAATTATTTTAAATTTTTGGAATTAATACAATTTATTTTTAGTTTTATCTTAGACTATCTTTATACATGCCCTCCCCCAAACACCTACCTTTTTAATAAATAAATAATTTCTCTCTCCTCCACATATACATCCTTCTTTTTTTATTTTTTTTATTTTTTATGGAGGGTTTACAAGACCAATCACGAGCCTAAGATCTTGATCTTCAAACCAAACGGATATCGTCGTCCACTCCAATCGCGTGAAGAGGAAAGACGAGATTCCCTTTGTCTTAACAGGCGTCCAGGTCTCCAATCTTTAAATGAGACAACCCCACACTAAGGTGTTCTCATATCTAGAATAGAAAACAGAATAAACAGACAAAGTTCCACGAGTACCCGAATCAAAAGTATCAGAGCACCAGGGCTCTCGAGACCATCTCAAGGAGCCCAACCATAAAAAAAGTCTCACAAACACAACAAAGCCCGCGCAACAGAGACATCAAACAAACTAAAACAAAAACTAAGCAAGCATCAAAACTACCTAAGAAAGCAATAAAATAGGATCAACGAAGAAATACCCGAACGGTCACCGTGGCTCCGTTACGGACAAGATCTACGTTGATCCCTAACAAGAACTGAAAAAACTACACCAGATCTACAAATCTACAACTCAGATCTACAGATCTACAACTCAGATCTGCAGATCTACACCTCAAATTTGCAGATCTACAACTCAAATCTAGCAAAAACTAAAAAAACAGAAGAAATCGGAGAGAAGCGGAAAACCAACAGATTTGAGGCTAAAACAAAGACAAAGCAGCAACAGAGACAAGAACGATGACGACAACGTGAACGACGGATCTGCAACGGAGACCGATGAAGAAATGGAGAAGCAACTCTCTAGAGAGAGAAGCTCTCCCTTCTCTCTAAAACCTCCAATACTTTCCACATATACATCCTTCTACTTTTCATTTTTTCATACTTTATCAACAACCCACCTCAACCTTCAAATATATTATTTTTAAATTATATATTATCTATAATCAATTTTTATTATATTTAAAAGAGGTAAGAAATCTATTAAATTATTTGGTATTAATAATTTATAAATTATAATAAAAAAAGTATTTTACCATACAATTAAAATAAAGCACAATCTCAAAAATAAAATAAATTTACAAGAGTTGAAAATTTGAAATACAATATATTAAATAGACAAATTAAGCTACAAGAGTTTTCATAAAATACAACAATGCAAAAAAAAATAAAAAAATACATGTTTAATTATCAGTGCCGAATTTTTGTCATGTGTGCTCAATCAAGTTATTTTTAAGAGCAATATGAGCTTCTCTATTGCAAAATTATTCTCTATTAGTCATATAAGTGGATAGACAAAAAAAAATTTTGAATGACTTGAATCCATGGTAGAAAATTGTAGAATAAAATTTGGAGAAAGAAAATTGAAAGAAAAAATGAAATTGTGATACAAAATCTATCAATATTGTCTCTATCTATAGAAAAAAAAATGAATTTTAACATAATTTATATATATATATATATATATTTTATTAATAATATTATAAAATTTATCTAAACAAAATCTCAAATAACCAATTATAAGTTGACATGTGTCACCATATTGTTGGGAGCTGGGTCAAGCCCTTGAGGGCTTCAGATGGTCTGGGGTGTGGAATATATTTTCTTTTAACTTTTTTTTATTATTATATTTTTGTCCACTAGTGATATGGGATACGTCACGCCCTCCCGATAAAAGTAGTCTTAGAGTATTCATTTACCCCAAACTGATCTACTTTAATTTCTACTTTCCGTAAATGGGCGGAACTTTTTTCAGCTGTTCAATGACCCCCACTCAATTCTTATGAATTTTAAATAGTATTCAAGATCCTCCACCATTTTTAATAACAAAATATATATGAAAAGGTATATGTCATTTGCATGAAACATCACAACAGGTGCATGTTAATTTTTTTTAGCACAAAGATTTAGAAAATTAATTAAATAATAAATATAATATAAGTAATGTAATTAAAAAAATAAAATATAAAATAATGTGTAAAGGTAAAAATTTAGAAGATATCTATTAAAAAGAATATGTGAAGCCATAAGTAAAACTTTAATATAACAATTTATTTATTAAAAAGAATATGTGAAGCAGTGACGGAGCCAGAAATTTTCGATAGGGGGGCTCAATTACTATTACTATAAAGATAAAATAATATGTACTTATTATACTTATTGAAAATTTTATAATAAAATTGTTAATACATTTTATTCCATTAAATAAAACTGATCAAACTGACTTTCATTATGTTTTGAATAAACTTTGATAGTTCAAACTCAAAATAAAGCGAAACAATTAAAAAATTGCTAAAATATTAATATTATTTTTTTTTTTTTAAAATCACTTCATTTCTTCAATTATAATTTTTTTTTAGTCTTAGATTAAAATTTAGACCATAGTTTCAAATATACATCAATACTTATTAAAAAAAATTAGAATATTAAAAAATAAAATGTATACAATCATTCAATTTTAGTCCATCTAAACTTAATATATGCCTGTCTCAAAATGAAAATAATATTCAAATTATAATTTATTTTATTCATACACAATATATATAATTATTTAAAAAAATTAATATATATAAAAAAAATAAAAAATGGTGGGGGGCCACTGGGCCCCTCTGGGCGCTCCGTCATTGATGTGAAGCCATAAGTAAAACTTTAATATAACAATTTATTTATATTATATCTTTCCAGCAGTTGTATTTTGATAAAACTGTTCGTTATTTTCTCTAATTCAATATAAAACTTTACAATTAAAGTTGCATGTGTAAACAGGATATTATTAATTATTTTGAAGTTAATGAAAATAATAGTCAATTTAAGAAACTTAAGAACAAAGAAATTACTCATAATCTTTGTATGTAAGATTGATAACCAATATATGTCGGTTTATAAGTTAAGGCTAGCCGTTAAAGTGTCACCGCGTTTTCTTGATACCATACATAGTCGCGACGCTTTTTGCAGTTATTTTCATTGAAAAGTCAATTTAAAGGGTTACCCCTCCGTTAAAAAAGGGAATTTGCACCCTCGAAATGATACATTTTGAAATATGTAAGAAAAATGTGTAATGGGTGGTGTAGTGACGGACCCCGAAATTTTGGATTGGGGGCCCGATTTACATTAGTATAAATAAAATATACTCCTATATTCCGTGATGACTTACATATCTTAACAAGTTCACTTTTTAAGAAACGTGAATTTTTAGTAATGTGTGAGGTCAAATAAATGGGGAGTATTTTGAGTGATTTAGTGAGATTTAAAAGAAATTTAATGAGGTGTGAGGTCAAATAAATTAGAATTAGTAATGTGTGAGGTCAAATAAATGGGGAGTATTTTGAGTGATTTAGTGAGATTTAAAAGAAATTTAGTGAGGTGTGAGGTCAAATAAATTAAAAGTATTTTAGTTGATTTAGTGCGGTTTAAATGTGATCTAGTGAGGTATACGGAAGAATGTGAAACCAAATTGAGTAACAATTTTCTTGTATATAATGTGATTATTTTCTTGCATATGTATAATTTTCTAGCCGTTATTTCATAAAATGTTTAAGAAAAAATTGATTTATCATACATTAGGAAATTCACTTGTATATAATGGACAAGTTTTTATCCATGATTTTTTTATTAGTAAGATTTACGATTATCTACGATCATAATGCACCCGGATTTACTATGAGTACACCACACAATTTTTTTTTTGTCCCAAGGGTGGTGCGAAAAGACGTTTTTACCCCTCCTACACTTTTTAAAAAAAAAAGGGCGAATGAGTACACCCATCTATTCCATTTCACACCCGATTCATCATTTCACACCCGAAATCCGGATCCCCACCATCACCACCAAAACATCAAAAATCCTAAAAATTCAAAATTTCAACAACAAAAATAAAATCTTAATATGTTCGAAAATTTTACCAAAACAAAGTTGAGATGTCCGAAAATTTTACCAAAACAAACTCAATATGTTCGAAAAAAATTTCAAAACAACTTAAATTTGTCCGAAAAAAAAATCGAACATCTTGTTCGAAATTTTTTCCAAAACAAACTCAAGTTGTTCGAAATTTTTTCCAAAACAAACACAATATGTTCAAAAAAAATTTCAAAACAAACTCAATATGTTCGAAAATAATTCCCGAACTACTAAAAACCCTAATTTTCCTAAATTTTCAAAACCCTAATTGTTTGGGACTGTAAGAATTGTAAAAAAAAAAACTTACCTTCGGCGACATGCGTGGGTGGCTGGATGCGATGAAGGGGAGGGGTTGCGGCCGCGAAGGGAAGGGGCTGCGGCCGCGAGAGGGAGGAGCTGCGGCCGCGAACGGACGCGAAGGGGAGGGGAAGGGTCTGCGGCCGCGAACGGACACGAAGGGGAGGGGAAGGGTCTGCGGCCGCGAAGAGGAGAGGGAAGAGTTGCGGCCGTTTGGGGGAGAGGGAGGGGCTGCGGCCTCCGCGACGAGGTAGGCGGCGTGGGCGAAGTGGAGAGGTGGGCCGCGCTCGGGGGAGAGGGAGGGGCTGCGGCCTCCGCGACGAGGTGGGCGGCGTGGGCGAAGTGGAGAGGTGGGCCGCGCCGGAAGTGGCGAAGGTTTTCCACGTGGGTGTCCTCATCCGTTTTGTGTGTGTTCTCATCGCGTGGGTGTACTCATAGTAAATTCGGGTGCCTTTAGCCGCGCCCCTTACGGAAGGAAGACTACGTCGAGGGGTTTGTATATTTATAAGGGTTAGAAAACTCTAAAACTGACAATTTGGGCCGTCTAGTTCAGTCCATTCAGCCCATTGACATCGTTGGGCTGATTCAGGCCAATTTAATCGATTATTGGGCTTGGAAAAATGGAGTCTTATTTGAACTAGGAGAGTCAACGTGCCAGTCTAGTTTATTTTTTATAGTAAAAATATATGTATGATAGTAAAAATTAAGCATGAAAATACAAACTCTTCCAGATAACTGAGATTGTATTGATTCAGATTCTATTGATTACATGGATTTACAAAATAATTATGAGATAAGGATGAATATAATATTAAAAGATATATAAAAATATTGTTAATATTATATTTCTAATAATATTTGTACAAGAAGTAAACTAAATTAAAATTCCTAATAATATTTGTACAGGAAGTAAACTAAATTAAAATTGATGACGGTAAAAAAAAAATGTTGGTGAGCAGTCGAGTCTCCATCACAGAACAAACAACCAAACTGTGAGTTGTTAACCGTTATTAGAAAGATTTTGAAGAGTGAAATTTATTTATAATTTTGGAAGATAATAAAAAAAAAAATAGAGTATTAAAATTCATATACTTTTAAAATTTTGGATTGAACTTTCAAAAATATAATTAGATCAACCAAAGATAAGGATTAATTGCATAGAACTCTAAATTATTAGATAATAGAAGAGATTGAGTGCAAATGAACTGTAACACAATTTTATGACTAATGCATGTAACTCCACTTCACAACCAATTTCACCCTTAGATTGAATATCCTAAACTTTGAAAGTCTAAAAATATTTTAGAGACTTCACAACCAATACAGCCCGAGACAAAAAAAATAATTAGATCATATAAAAGATTAATTGCATAGAACTCTAAATTCTTAGATAATAGAAGAGATGGAGTGCAAATGAACTGTAACACACTTTTATAACTAATGCATGTAACTCCAATTCGTGCTCTTCTTAATATAACAAATTCAACTTCAATTAAAAAATGCAATTAAATAAACAAGACCCAATGTTAATTAGTTATTTACAGTTAAAATAAAAAAAACCCAACAAATGATACTGCTTTTGTTTATTTATTCCGGATCGCCAAATTACAAATTTGGCCTTCCCCAGAGTCGAGAGATTTTTACAAGTACAAAAGATCTCTCATTCACTCATATTTTGGAATAGTTTTTTCCAACATAGAGGTTCAATTGAAGGTCATGATTTGCCAGCGGAGTTTACTATATTCTGAAACCTGCATTAATATATGTAGATGTTGTTAATCCTTAAATGCCTTAACATTATCAACAACATCTTAATTTGACCTTCCGAGATTTTTTCTAAGTCTTTTCTGAAATGCTACATTAAATGTTGATCTAAATGTTGTCGCATTTCTGGCAGGATCTAGAAGCTTCTACAAGGATCTGGAACTTGGAAGAATCCAGAACATTGGAGAACATACTAGAACGGCCTGGAACCATTTAGAACGACCTGGAGCATTCAAGAAGGATCTAGAAAGATCATGAAAGTTGAGTTCCTAAAAAATAGGACCTCATTGTGGAAGCCTCTAGAATCAGCACCCCACTACTATAAATACCGATGGAAGGCTTCTCAAATCAGTGTACTCTATTCGATCAACTTCCTAGACCGAGCGTATATCCCTGTTAGGAATTGTGGTCAGTAGAACTACCTTTTAGATCATACGTTCGTATCCCACCCGTATGGCTGTGTGTCTTCTTATCTATTGAGAGTGTAATCATTAGATAGACTAGGCATTTCGACAGTGTATACCTTATACACTTAGTTCGTTTTTAGAACAAGGCACCTGCCTCGTTTGTAGTTTCTGTTGTGAATGTTAATGCTGTAACATTTCACACAACATTTATACTTGAAGATAAGTATTGTTTTTCGCCGTAAGGCTAGCATAGATTTTTATTTATAAAATCTATGTGAAAAAATTATTTCCATTGTGTCACGTTTGTTTTTAGTGTTTCAAGTCTTCCGCTGTGTGAATCTTAATTTCTGATATTCTGTTAGAGTCAGTGTTGTATCAATTGTCTCAACATTTAGTACAACATTATTCTACTTAAACTTAAACACTTCATATACATACACCAACGCACACTTTCAATATACAATGATAGGTACATGCATGTTTTTTAATTCTTCATCCATCTGTTTAAACCACAAAACATACATTTTCTTCTGGCATCTTTTGAAAACCAAACTTGCCTGACCAAATTGACTCTGCTTTTTCAGTTGCGGAGAACAAACTTTTTCACGTCTAGGGACGCCAGCAACTTCTCAATGCACCCGAAAAGGACTTTGAAGTATCCCTACAATCCAAACACTTTCATCAGAACTTGTATTACTCCTACATCAGAAACATTAATTAATCTGAAATTAAAACTCACCTTGTGTTGATAATCTTTACGCGTAGCAGTCAATGGGAGTTTAGCTATTTCCCGTCCAAGTACCCGCACGATGCCTGCTGATACAACTTTTGACCTGCAATAATTTATAATTACTAACTCAACCATCACAATTCACAATTATATATTTTATAACTAAAGAAGAAATAATACATACATTCCACTAGTGTCTTTTATTGTCAGCATTGCACAATATATACATCCCTTTAAAGTCTTACCCATTTATAGTTTCCGTGCAGCCATAAGAAATTATAAGGGGTTAGGAGCTGATGAGTGACATATGATTAATTGAATATCTAACATACATACCCATACACCATTGATGGGATGAGATCATCATTAGTTACTGGATCTTTAATGAGCTCGAAACAATCCTGAAAACATAACAAACATATGTATAATCAATATTTAAACTAAGTAACAACTACTTAGGAAATGAAATGAAATTAATCAATACTACTTACTTTAAATATGTTTCGAACCTCTGAACAATAAGCTTTTGAGTTCCTTTGAAGCACTACCTTCTTTACCATTCAAAAGCCTCCATCCCACTTCAAAATTATAATCCTGATCAGCGGCGAAAATATTTTCCAGTGGCTTCTCCCCCTCATCTACCAAATTATGCAAGCTAGTGTATAGTGATTCACAATCCTCGCAACAGAACCAGTTTCCTTCGGGAATTTTCTGTAGCATATTATATTCATTTTAGAATGTATGATTTAAAAAAAAAAAAAAAGACAATTCTTTTGAAAAAGCACACCTTAAGATCTTCCATCTTGTGTTTTTTCAAACACCCCAAATGATATTCCTTCTCGCACTGCAAATGCAATGCCGAATTCAAATAATTAATTAATGTTTTTAAATACAACTGAAATTAGCTAGTATGGATCCTGCAAGGATATATATATAATTACCTGATCACATATCATTGAAGTTCGTGGACCAAAATATGATGTGCAAAAATCATATTCTCTACAAACAAACAAGGTTTCATGATTTGCAAGATACTACTAACCAATATATTCATTTTTAAAATTTTATGGAACTATATATAAATAAAGCGTGAATTCTATGGGTGTTACCTGCAGAGTACGCAGGCTATTTGTTTAGAGAGTTTTTTGAATAAGTCGTGGAGGGACTCCATTTTAGTATTAAATATATACATATATGTAACTGCAAGAGAATGAAAACCAAGCTCTCTTGTGAAAAAGAATTAAAGAAGCAAATATAATTATATTAATTTTTCTAGTGTGGAGACTCACGGGTTACGGCGAGATCCAAATTGTGCATGATCTTCAAATTTTGATGGACTTATCTGCCCAAGGTAAAAAAATAAAAAAAACAAATCATAACACTACTATTTATAATAACATCCAAATATTTGAAAAAATCAACACTCTTACATTCTCGTTGCAATGGTCACAAACTATTCGTTTTCCCATTTTTTGGCCCCCAAGCACTTTCTACAAACAAAATTGAGACAAGTGTATCAAACACAAAATAAATAATAATCCTAATGGACTAATGTTGCTCAAGCAAACTGCGGCTTGCTAACCTCAATCAAGTTCGATACTAATAATTGTTTGGCTTGAGTCAAATTTTAAAATACATGCCCTTAATTTCTGTATAAACATTATTGTGCAAATTTGCATAGTTTTAGCGCACATACAGTGTAGTTATTATCATTTGCGAACAAAATATAAATGAGCAATTCTACAAATAATGTTTTATTTTTCTATTTAATTTTAAGATGATTTACATTATAGTGCAAATATGCATATGAACAGGCTCTCAAACCTAAACCCTTGCCTAGCCTACAACCAATAAAGTCCATGTGATGTTTATTTGAAAATTTAAATTAGGGAACACACATCAAATAAGATTTGGTTCACTCTATTTTGTAACCGCCATCCTTTTCTCCTTCTTTCTTCTTTATCCTTTCTCCTTTCTCCTTCCATATGCTTAAACATAGACCAGAAACCTATTATCCGGTCAACCAACCATTCCAGAAAAAAACTTTGAAATATTTGGTCGGAAAAGCTCAACCTCTCGATCATGGAGAATCATCAAATTAGGGCTCAATTTCCAAATTTCGCAACTGATCCAGCCTTCGTCGAACGCGCCACCCGATTCTCTTACTTTGCGGACAAGGGTTTCACTGAAATTCCCCTCAAATTTGATTCAGGTAAAATTTCTAGGGTTTTAGTTGAAGAAAATTGGGACGGAAGTTCGAAATTGAAGCCATTCTCCAGATCTTCAACGCCTGAAAATGGCGATTCAAGGGAGAATCCTTCCATTTTCGAGCAGATAGCAGCTGCCGAAATTCATTCCAATTCCATAAAGAGAAAATGGAATCCCAAAGGAAAGGGGAAACAATCCCTACTCCAACCCCTGCCAAAGATGTAATCAAACAGAGAGATGTGATTGAATTTAAACGATTGATATCAACATATTTTGATTCTTGATATTTCTTGATTGCAGGTTTACAAAAAAGTGTAGTTCTCTCTTAAAAGTAAGGTGGTAATTTTGTTATTGAATTTTTTTTTTATTGAAAAGTGATAATATTGTTACTGAAAGTGTAGTTCTTTTATGAGAAAATATCACTTTTGGTCACCCACATTTCATCAGTATCAGAATTGGTCACTCACTTATTCGTCACTAATTGGTCACTCATTTATTCTTTCTCTATCAATTTTGATGCTGCTGTTAGAGAATCCGTCATTTACTAACGGGGAAAAATATTTTGAGCGCCAACTTTTATTTTTCCTCTTTTAATTCCTTAACCCTAAACCCCAAATCCTTTTTTTTTATTTTAAATTTTATTGAATTTATCTTCAATTAATATTATTGGTGTGTGGTTAAGAATAGATTATCAAACCCTAATAATAATAATAAGTATAAATGGGGAAATGAATTCTAATAATTAACTATTTTAAAATAAGTTTCTATTCACAATCATTATATTAATTCAATATGAAAATCAGTAATTGAAATATTATTCAAAAAAGTCTGAAAAACAGAGTACAAAAGCAAGTCTAAATAATTTTCAACCATAGTGAATACAATAATTATAAACCATCGAACTACACACTATAATTATAAAAACAGAGTAAGTACATGTCCACCATAATTTGACTAATCACTTGTTTCTCCTTTGGTATTTTCCTTGGTCATTTTGATGAACCACTGCCACTCTTACCCATGTAAGTAACTAGATTTGACATAGTGATGTAATTCACTCCTCCTTTCACAATAATTGGATTATGTACTCTTAATGATTGCACAACCTATAAAATAAAAAATTAGTCACGCAACATTACAATAATTATAAAATGACATTGTAAACCAAGACACACTCACATTTGCTTCATTGTGATTTTTTCTTTTTCTATTACCTCCTGAGTTTCCTATTTCCTGATTACCCTGTAAAATGAAAATTAAACCAACAATAAATGTAAGTCCCTAGTTGAGTTATATAATATTGAGTAAGCTAGTGAAAATGTCTAGAGAGGGGTGGATAGACTTTTCAAAAATCTTTCAATATATCAGAATACGAATGCGGAATATCAGAATTAAACAATGAGCCCAATCAAGTTTATACTCAACTAAATTCGCGAACTCTATATGAACACTCTACTAGTATTGTTCTTAAGTATTTAAATCAATTAAGCAGTTAATCAATCAAACACAAATAAAACAGTAAAGTAAATCAAACACGAGATTTATAGTGGTTCGACAACTTGTCTACGTCCACTCTCACAACACCAGTCGTGAAATTCTTATTAACTCGTCCAATAGAGTAATGTGTTCTTGTAGCTTTTAAGTCCCAAGAAATAAGACTTAGATCTTCTCGATTATATCTCCAAATATATCTTCGATCTTACTAGCTATTTAACAAGCAACTAGAAACTTGAAAAACAAAAATAAAACATCTCTGTTTTCAGTAGTAGCCTTCTTTAATCTTCACTTATCTTCTGGCTTCTTTCTGAATCTTCAACTCTGAGAGTAATTTGCTTGAATACGTCGTTTAATTTTCTTCAGTATATCGAGTTTCAGTAGTCTTTAATCGTTAAATACACCAAGGTATTTATAGACTTCTAATTTCAAGAACTTTCTGTTATGTAACTAACTCTTCTTGAAAACTGATTTCTAACTTCTTTATTTTATCCTTCCACGTGTTTCTTCAGTTAATTATTTATTCCATAACTAACTCTTCAATCTTTATCTTCACACGCGCTTTTAATAACTAACTTCTTCCTTCTTCTTGTTGACTTGTCTTGTTGCGCACCTGTCTTGTTTCCACTTGACTTGTCTTGCGCAGGTCTTCTTCTGTAGACTTCAATAGAACACCAAACTAGTCCTATCATCTAATCTTAACAAGACTATTACATTACATTAAGCTTTATAAAACAGCTTAGTCAACTTAAGATCTATACATTGAATATACAAATACCAAACGAAACATGAGCTTCTATACAACTTAAATAGCTCAGTATAAATCCTAAACAAATATACAAAGTACTTATAAAATGTACTTGTCTTTCGAACACTTAAACTTTCTTTCGAAACTTTTACTTGTCTTGTGAACTCTACTGATCTGCTCAAGACGACTTCCATAACTAGACTAGATCAGTCAACACTTAGAAAATATTCAAGTCTACTTTTGGCTTATCAAAACTCATCTTATCTTTTCATCATTTAGGACTTGTCTTAGGATTCACATCCCAACAATTTCTCCCTTTTTGATGAAGCCAAAACTACTTGAATTTTTTCACAATAGTAGACTAGTTAAGTAGTTATCTTGTCTTAAATCATCAAAAGTATTATCTTTTCATTCATTCACATAAAGATCAGTAGATTACACATACTTAATCAAAATAGAAAACATAAGTAAAGAAAGTACAACTAATCAGTAATGTTACCTCCTTCTAGATTAGGGACACAAAAAGCATCGAGTAGTCTTCTGTGTATCTCTGAAATATGTTCTTCATTCTCGATCTTCTCCTTCTCTAGCAGCTCTTCTTCGAACTTCTTGATCTTGTTGAAGTCGATCCTCTTGCCAGAACTCAGCATAGGAGTAGTCCATTTAGGATAGATCGGAACCAATATGTTAAAATTCACAGCAGCAACTATTCTCATAATCAAGTTCCAAAGCTTCTGATCTTGAATTTCCATGAACTTGTCAAAGATTGCATATAGCTCTTCATTGTTGTCTGCATCACCAAAATTTCTAATAATCCATTGATCAAGTTCCCATATCATCTTGACTTTGAACCATGCATCACGATGTTCATTATCAATGAAATTGTCTATGAATGCATCTTCAATCTGATCTGGATTAGCCTTCAACTTCTGCAACCTGCGAATATGCTTGCCAACCTTCTTCTTGCTAGCATAATGAGAATCATCTATCTTCCGCTTCTTCAAGATTGCAGTTTCTTCTTCAGCTTTAGGTTCTTCAATAATAAGCTTCCTTTTTACAACTCGTCTTGTCTGAACCTCAGGAGAAGCAACACCTTTGCCCTTCACCTGTCTCACCTGCTCTGCTTTCGCCTCTTCTAAATCTGCCTTCTTCACAAGCTTACCTCTCTTAGGCCTTCTTAGCTCTTCCATGCAGACGCATCAGCTTTCACTTCTGGTTCAGCACTAGACTTTTCTTCAACTCTACTTGTCTCTTCCCCCTTTTTGGCTTCATCACTTGCCTTAAGAGTGAATAGACTAGTAAATCGAGTCATTTCTTCTTTCAAAGCTTCCTTCATGGCTTCAGCAGCAATCTCAATCTGCCTCTGATGTGTCTTGTCATGACTCATCTTGTCAAGACGATCAGCAGTAAGTTCCAGCTTTCTTGAACTTGAGATTAGTTCATCTTTGAAATACATAGCAGTCTGTCTGAGCAATCTGTTCTGTTCAGTCAACTCTGTAAGAACAACTCTTGAACGCACCAACTGATCTTGTGCTTCACGCCTTTGCTCATCTGCTATCTCAATTTTCACACGGGAGAGACGTTCCATCTTGCTTGATTCTTCAGCCAACGATCTAGCAAAGTTAATCGAACGCTTCTCAGAATAATCAATTTGCCTCTTAAAAAATTCTTCAATTTGGGCATACATCTCTTGTCTGAAGGTTGAGTCCATCTGGTTGACTTCTCCAACTATCAACTCTCTGGAACTGTCCACAAGAGACTGATTCTGCTCTACAAGAACTTCTTTAAAATCAGACTTCAAGAACTCATCTATCGAAGACTGAACAACTTCCTTCAGATCCATCTTCAAGTTGTCTAGGAATCCTTCAGGAAAGACATGAGAAACTTGAGTATCAGCGAACTCATCATCATCTTCGATAGCAACGATCTCATCTTCATCAAAAACAAAAGCTTCAATCAAATCTTCTTCTTCTTCAACAGATAAGAGCAAGTTATTTTTTATTTCAGCTTCAGCAACTTCTTCAGGATGATCTGAGACATTCTCCAATTCTAGCAATGACTTAGAAGCTTGAACACCAACATTAATGGTTTCAGCAGCCAACTTGTCTTCCACAAGGTCAGTTTGAACTCCAACATCAAACTTGACTTCTGAAGATAACACATCGTCAGAAACATTGAGCATCCTTTTCACTAGAGCTGATAAGGCATGGGCTGGGAACAATTCCGAGTGGTCTTTGACTCCACTGTTCTCCTTCTGCTCCATTTCCCAGTCTTGGAAATTTGAAATTCCGCCCATTCCAATGATTACTTCAAACAGATCTTCAATCGGGGCCTTCTTCAATGCAACCCACGTGCATATTCTCAATAATTTTTCAAATTGTTCTGAAGAAGTGTCGATCTCGACTGACGGAAGCATCTTCTGCAGATTCTTGCTAACTTTCGCACGCAGTCTCTTTTCTCTGAGACACATTGGATAATATACCAAGGAATCAAATCTAATTTCGGAAGGGGTCTGAGCAAGTGGGGTCCTTGTCTCAGTTGTTGCAGTGGCAACTAGAGGAGTTTCTGAAATAGATGGGTTTGGGGGTTCAACATATTCTGTTGAGGTTGAGGGAATTTGGATTGTGGTTTCTGGGGGCGTTGATGTGGCTAGGTTTGGTTCGACAACTGTAGGAGTATCAGTTGTATCGAATATAGTAGTGTCTTGGGTAATGTTGGCTCTAAGTGGTTGCACTGCCAACACAGATGAGGATTTGGGTGCAGGTCTGGCACGAGATCAGAGTGATCTTGCCTTGGTTTTGACGGGGAGAGAGAGAGGAATTGAAAGAGTTCGAGAAGAAGTACCAACCTTTTCAGCAGTCGACTTGTCTGGTGAGGGACTCGACTCGACTCTCACCAGTCGATAGGTTTCAACAACTTCAACTTCCTTCTCAGGCTCCTTGTCTGATTGAGTCTCTTCTGAATCCTCAGCTGGCTCAAACATTGCCTCCTCTGGCACATACTGAACTAGTCTTCCACTAGTTCCAGCCTCAGCCACCTCCTCAGTTTCTTCACCATCATCCGACTCGTCTTCCTCCGCACTAGACGAGGTGGCTTCAAACATCGCATCTTGAGGATCAATCTGAATCTGCTTCCTCACACTAGCTCTTCCAGCAGCTTGCTTCGCAAGAGCCTCCTTCTTTAGATAATGCTTAAGAGCATGAAATGGCTTGCCCTTGCTCCAACTCGTCTTGTTCGGCAGCAAGACGGGTAGAAGAATACTTAGCTTGTTTCCAAAGCTAACAGCAGCAGACACCACCCAATCTCTAGTGTCAGTGTCAACACGAACATTTCGTTCAAAATACATCAAACGATCTGCGAACAACTTGTACCAATTTCCTTCTGTGATGCCGTCATAGATCGCGGTCATCACTCTTGCCTTTTGAAGTGTCACTGAATCGTAACTTCCAGTCACACCCAGCATCATCTTACTGGCGATGTCGAGAAGAGTCTTGTACTTGTCCAATAACTCCTTCTTCTTGTCTGCCGGAATCTTGCCATCTCAACCCAGCTTTAACTTCTTACCACAGAATATGCTAAGATACCTCAATTCTTGTCCGATGCCATAGTTCTCCACATCAATTGTACCCGTAGGTAGCTTCAATGTTTTGAATACATTATCACGAGTAAGTTCTACTCGGCTTCCTCCAACAAAGGCTTCAATGGTGTCGCCTCTTCTTGTAGCGTTGGCATAAAACTCCAACACCTCCTCTTCGAACACGATCTCCGGAAATGACTCCAAATATGGTCTCAAACCACATCTGCAACACTTCATCAAAATTTCCTTGTTGTCATCAGTATGATTTCCTCTAAAAAATACAGAGCCTTCTACATGCACCTTGCCTTCCGAGGCATACTTGCCTAGGTCGAATTTGGCCTGCATGTTAGTACGAACATCGAAAAGTGAGACAATCGACATAGTAGAAGCTTGATTGAGAACGAGTAGATATAATTTTGCAAGAAATCAATTGCTTGAGAGTTGAAGAGATATGAAAACGTGAGAGAAGAAGAGTGAGACTGTTCAGGTTTTGTTAAGGCTTGAGTTTTGAATCGACGGCCAAGATTAAAAGGATTGATCCAACGGTTGTGGCCTTTGAAATTCAGTTACGGAATCGAGAATATTACGTGATTTGGTATTGTAAAATTTGGAATCCGCCTTTCCTATTGGTTAAGACAGAGGAGTGTACTCATCTGACCTAGTGTAGTAGGGTTTGGCGCGAACTGGGTGTATACACCTCATTAAAAGGGAGTGTATAAATCCAGTTCTAGGGTTTTCCAATTTTCACATTATCAAATTACATTAATACCCTTAATTCGTACTGATTAAACACTTAGAATATTTGAATCATAAGAGCACTTATCTTGTCTGTTCGAGTCTATCCAGAATAGACAGGTAGACTAATGTGCACCAGACGAGTTCCCCCTTCGACTGTGCTTGTTTGTCTGAATGTCGAGCGACTTCATGTACCTATCTTATCTTGTGCGACGCACGAGAGTAGGTACAAGTAGAGTAGAATAATTAAGATGAATATCAATCTAAAGCAATGGTCAAGGTTCGAACAAGATGACTTTTTAACAAACTTAAGAGTCAACATAAGGATATTTAAGAAATCATAGATTCCCCCTTAAATGTTTATTCCCTTAGTATTACCCTCGGCTTTACCAGCTTCTTCATCGGGTTGTTTGGTCATCTTGTCTGACCTTGTATACCTGTCTGTTGATCGAGTAGACGAGTGCCCTGTTTTAGTGATCTTGTCTCCTTATCATTTGTGATGTACCTGTCTGGTTAATACATAGCTATAGGCAAGTAGGGTTTAGATCAATTAGTCCTAGACTAATGCATAATTCACGAAAACGAGCCTCAGGTAATGGTTTTGTGAAAATATAAGCTCTTTGAAAATCAGTATGAATCTTTTCCATGCGAATATCCTTCTTTTCTACATGATCACGTATGAAATGATGTTTCACGTCAACATGCTTACAACGTGTGTGCAAAACAGGATTTTGTGTAATGGAAATGGCACTATTACTATCACAGAAAATAGGAACATTTGATTCATATATGTTGTAATCTCTAAGTTGTTGCATGAGCCAAAGTAGTTGACTACAGCAGCTATCAGCAGCCATGTACTCGGCTTCGGTAGTAGAGGTAGCCACACTAGTTTGCTTTTTCGAAAACCATGAAATGAATTTTGTGCCTAAGAATTGACAAGAACCGGATGTATATTTTCTATCTATTCTACAGCCACCAAAATCAGAATCTGAGTAGCCACTTAGAGATAAATCATCATTTGAAGGATGCCATATACCACGATTGATGGTTCCTTTCAAATATTTCAATATCCGTTTAGTGGTTTCCATATGACTCACTTTTGGATTAGCTTGAAATCGAGCACATACGCCTACATAAAATGAAATATCAGGTCTACTAGCAGTCAAGTACAGTAATGAACCAATAAGACCACGATAATATGTTTGATCAGCACACTTACCATGTTCGTCTGGATCCATCCTGTATGTAGGTAGCATAGGTACTCCAGTAAACTTGCATGTCTTAATACCATACTTGTCTAGTAGATTTCTAGTATACTTTGCTTGATTTATGAAAATACCTTTAGGGGTCTGTTTTACTTGAAGACCAAGAAATTAATTCATTTCACCCATCATGGACATCTCAAATTTACTTTGCATGAGTGTTGAAAAAATTTCACTCAGCTTTTTGTTAGGTGAACCAAAAATGATATCATCTACGTAAATTTGGACGAGTAAAATGTATTTCCCTTCTTGTCTTCTGAACAAGGTTCTATCGACCTTGCCCTTAGTAAAACAATTTTTTAATAGAAAGAGAGAGAGAGTATCATACCATGCTCTTGGAGCTTGCTTTAGTCCATATAAGACTTTCTTTAACCTGTACACCTGGTTGGCTTTGACTTCGAAACCTGGGGGTTGTTCAACATACACTTCTTCCGCAAGAATACCGTTAAGAAATGCACTTTTAACATCCATTTGATATACAGTAAACTTCATATAAGCAGCATATGCAAGAAACAATCGAATGGCTTCTAGTCTAGCAACAGGAGCATAAGTTTCATCATAGTCTATGCCTTCAGCTTTTGAATAACCTTGGGTGACTAGTCTAGCCTTATTTCTAACGACTACATCATTCTCATCTTTCTTGTTCTTTAAAATCCATAGAGTGCCAACTACATTATGATGTTCTGGCCTATCGACAAGTTCCCAGACGTCGTTTCGAACAAACTGGTTCAACTCGTCTTGCATAGCGATGATCCAATTACTATCAGCCAATGCCTCTTTAACGGTAGTAGGCTCGATTGAAGAAAGGAAACAACACCAGTAAAACATAGTTGGACTAGGCTGTTCTTGCGACTCAAAGAGTTGTCGTCTAGTCTTCACACCAATAGTAGAGTCACCAATGATATTCTCAGTATCATGCGCAGATTTCCATGTTTTTCTATTCTTAACAGGAATACTATCATCATTTACATCAGGTATAGCATCATGTTGATATGCATCATTTGTATCCACAGATTTAATAGGAGTAGATGAGTCAACTAGACCAGGCATGTCTACTAGTCTAGTGGACTTACCTTGAGCACTTACTTTCTCGTTTTCATCAGACTCGAGAGCTTTCATTAATGGATTGTAGGCTTGAACAGATTCGTAGACTTCTGATTCTTTGTCAGATTCGATCGATAGATCAGTCACCTTCTCACTGATCTTGTCGGCAGACGAGTCCTGTCGAGATTCATCGAAAACCACATGTGGTGTTTCTTCCACACAGAGAGTCGAGTAGTTGAATACTCTAAATGCTTTGCTAGTCGAGGAGTATCCTAAGAATATCCCCTCGTCTGCTTTAGCATCAAATGCATTCAACTTGCTCTTCCCATTGTTATGGATGAAACACTTACAACCAAATATATGGAAATATGAAATTCTGGGTTTTATACCTTTCCAAACCTCGTAGGGTGTCTTACCTAGTGCCTTGTTGATCGCACTTCTGTTCTGAGAGTGGCATGCAGTGTTGATAGCTTCAGCCCAAAACTTTTGAGGAGTTTTGTATTCGGCTAGCATGGTTCTACAGGCTTCTTTGAGAGTTCTATTCCTTCTTTCTGCTACACCGTTCTGTTGTGGTGTCCTAGTTGCACTAGTAAGGTGCTGGATACCGCGTTTAGCACAAAAATCTTGGATATAGCAATTAATGAACTCAGTACCCTTGTCACTACGAATTTTGACAATAGACTGGTTCTTCTCAACTTGTAACTTCTTCAACAGATCAGGTAGTAGGGTCTGTGTATCACTCTTCTTGTGTAGGAAGACTACCCAAGTGAACTTAGAATAGTCGTCTACAACAACAAGTGTGTACCTTCTACCATTCAATGTTGAAGGAGTTATCGGACCATGAAGATCCATATGTAGAAGTTCTAAGACTCTACTTGTTGACAGAGTAGGAATTGTCTTAAAGGAACCTTTTACCTGTTTACCTTTCTGACAAGCATTGCATACATGTGATTTGTAATAAACTTCGTTGGGTAAACCTTCCACTAGGTAATCTCTTGCAATCTTATTAATTACCTTAAAGTTCATGTGACAGAAGCGTCTATGCCAAAGCCAACCGAGCTCTTTAGGGTTCTTAGTAAGAAGACAAGTATCCCTTGGACAGCTATTCCAATTCACAATGTACACGCTGCCTTGTCTTATGCCGACGAGTAGGATAGTATGAGTCCTCTTGTCTATGATCTCGCACTTTCGGCTTTTAAACTGCACTTTATAACCACGGTCACAGAATTGAGAAACAAATAGTAAATTATATTTCAAACCTTCCACGTAGGATACGTCCTGTATCTCTACATCTCCATTTCTGATGTAACCAAAGCCTTTCGTAACAGCAGTGGAGCTATCACCGAAGATCACCTTGGGTCCTTCTTGCTCGTGGTAACTCGATAGAAGAGCCTTAGTACCTGTCATGTGGTGCGAACAACCACTATCAATGTACCAAGTTTCTCCCACTGAGCCACCCTTCTTATACAAGTCGAGTCGACCCTGCAACGAAGGTATTCAATAATTTAGGTACCCTCTTTGTTTATTGGGGTCCTGGTGGGTTAGTTGAGTTCAAAGGAATCTAAATATACATCGGAGTCCTGAACAAGTTTGATCTCTTAAGCTTCCTGCCATACTTGTTACAAAATAAGACCTTGTTGTCCTTATCTGGCCTATCATTCGATTTCGGGTCTACTCGTCTGAGATAGCCTTTCGACTTAATCTCTACTTGAGCAGGCACTTGTCTATGATAGTCAGAATAGGGCTTATATGCATTTGGTCCATACGGTTTATAGACGCGTTTGGGTCTTTCCTCACTTATAATATCGTATGACAAAGGTGGAGGATATAGGACAGGTTGTGTACGATATTTTGGAGCAACCTTCCTAGGTCTAGACGAGTAGAGCTGAGACTGCCTTATGAAAGGAGGTCTAGGCTCTTGTCGTCTAGTCTGTACTTGTCTAGTACTCGTCTTCTCAGGATACCAATCCTCGTATCTGACCTGGTTGGGTCGTCCACGACTAGTGGTCCTTTGTAGACTAGTTCTAAACGGAACAGGCTTGTTGTTAACATTCTTTTTACCTCCCTTGGTAATCAGAGTGTTAACTCGAGTCTGTTTAGGTACAGTGCCTACAGATGGTGTTACAATATCGTATATCATTGGTCCTTTTCCTTTATCATTAGTCAAAGAACTTGAGATGAAAGCAGTAGGGTTCTTATGGACCTGAGTAGACGAGCTAGGTGAATCTGCACCTATACCTGTCTTGTCAGCTGGAGCCCTATACCTATCTGACAGTTCAAGGTTAATCTTTGATGAGTTAACCAGGTAAGTAAGTTTAAGGTCTAGAGTGACAACCTCAGTCTCTAAGAACTTATTACGTTCTTCAAGCTTTTTGCACTTGCTCTTTAAAACATTGAACTCATTTCTCTCAGTAGCATGTGTCTTAAGTAGGTCTTGATATAACCTGTCTGTTAATGCACACTTTTCTTTGAGTTGTCTTAACTCTTCAGTCAAGCGTTCATTTAGGACTGTTACATTAGGATCTACTTTAGACTGAGCTTCCTTAAGATCAATGATTTCTTGTTTTAAGGCGATGTTCTCGTCGCTGACTTCAATGAATGCCTGGTTAGCAAGTAGGAGGTCTTCTTCATTCACACTAGTAGAGTGATGAGGACTACTCCCTACTTCACTACTGGCAGTATCACTTTCATCAGAATCCGATTCATCACATGATTGAAACGAAGTTGCAGATGATACCTCTTGATCAATTTTAGCCATGCAGCATAGGCCATCATCTACTATGAAAGCTTCATCGTGATCTCAATCAGACGGGTAGCTAGATGAAGACGATGGCAACTCGTCTGAATTCGAATCAGAGTCATCATTGGCCATCATTGCCTTCTTGCCACGATTATATCTTCGTTCCCTTCGTGCTTTGCGTTCTTCACGATCGTCATTGCTCAGGTCCGGACATTCATAGATGTAGTGACCTGGCTTTTCACAGTTATAGCACAAAAAATCATTAGTAGCCTTTTTAATAGGAGACTTATCCCTTCGCTTATCATGTCTATCAGAACGCTTGATCTTCCTATCATCAGACTCTCTATCTCGTCTATTACCTTTCGAGACTTCGTCTCTCCTTTCGGACGAGTTTCGGTCTCGTCTGGTCTCAGACGAGTTCTTAGAAGCAGATCCTCTATGATCTCTATAGAACTTCTTATATCTACCGAAACGTTTGTTCAACCTATCAAACTTTCTTACCATAAGGTTGACCTGGTCCTTTAGACTCATATCAGTTCCATCTAACTCATCTTTCACATAAGTAGACTTAGTCTTAGACTTGCTAATTCTAGAACTCTTGGATGAACTAGACTTGAAGGCAACGTTCTTCGATACGGCATTTTCTCTATCACTACTGGCTATTGGTTCATCTTCGTCTAAATCAAACTCATGAGCCTTTAGAGTTTGAAACATAGTTTCTGCAGACCACTCGTCTATGTCTTGAGTATTCTTAACTAGCATTCTCACCATCTTCCATCTAGGATCTAGACTTTTAAGAATTCTCAGATTAATTTCACGAGCAGTATAAGATTTACCAAGAACTTCCAAGTCATTCATGATTTTAGTAAAGCGAGTATCCAACTGGTCAATAGTTTCACCAGTTTTCATTTTGAATGATTCGAATCTTTGAACAACAGTAGAAAGCTTGCTTTCTTTGATCAGGGTAGTCCCTTCACAAATAATAGCTAGACGGTCCCACATATCTTTGGCTGTCTTGCATTTCAACACTTTCCCAAGATACTCGTTGGGAAGGGTGTGTAAAATGTAATTCTTGGCCAAGCTGTCCAAGTTATTCTGCCTCATTTCTTCGGATGTAAGCTCTGACCTGGGTTTACGAACAAGAACTCAAACAGGTTTGTCCTTGTCCAAAGCAGCAGTGTTAGGGATCAATGTCACGATTGGTCCTTCGGTGACGACAGAGATCATCAAGTCGTGAGTGGAGCTGAAAATGGCCTCCATCCTCAACTTCCAGTAGTCGTAATCTTGTACCTGGAACTTCGGTAACTTGTTAGCGCTGATTTCGAGAGACATGATTCCAAGAAGATTAGTATTGAGCAGTTTAGGATCAAGAATCAGATATATCCAGAATAGTGATCAAGTATAGCAATCAAGAACACGTAAGAGCAGATACGATCAAGGACCAAGACTTCACCCAAGTCTTAAGTCGGTTATCAAGAAACAGCAGTTCGTAAACTACTGCTCTGATACCACTTGTAGGTCCCTAGTTGAGTTATATAATATTGAGTAAGCTAGTGAAAATGTCTAGAGGGGGGGTGAATAGACTTTTCAAAAATCTTTCAATATATCAGAATACGAATGCGGAATATCAGAATTAAACAATGATCCCAATCAAGTTTATACTCAACTAAATTCGCGAACTCTGTATGAACACTCTACTAGTCTTGTTCTTAAGTATTTAAATCAATTGAGCAGTTAATCAATCAAACACAAATAAAACAGTAAAGTAAATCAAACACGAGATTTATAGTGGTTCGACAACTTGTCTACGTCCACTCTCACAACACCAGTCGTGAAATTCTTATTAACTCGTCCAATAGAGTAATGTGTTCTTGTAGCTTTAAGTCCCAAGAAATAAGACTTAGATCTTCTCGATTATATCTCCAGATATATCTTCGATCTTACTAGCTATTTAACAAGCAACTAGCAACTTGAAAAACAAAAATAAAACTTCTCTGTCTTCAGTAGTAGCCTTCTTTAATCTTCACTTGTCTTCTGGCTTCTTTCTGAATCTTCAACTCTGAGAGTAATTTGCTTGAATACGTCATTTAATTTTCTTCAGTATATCGAGTTTCAGTAGTCTTTAATCGTTAAATATACCAAGGTATTTATAGACTTCTAATTTCAAGAACTTTCTGTTATGTAACTAACTCTTCTTGAAAACTGGTTTCTAACTTCTTTATTTTATCCTTCCACGCGTTTCTTCAGTTAATTAGTTATTCCATAACTAACTCTTCAATCTTTATCTTCACACGCGCTTTTAATAACTAACTTCTTCCTTCTTCTTGTTGACTTGTCTTGTTGCGCACCTGTCTTGTTTCCACTTGACTTGTCTTGCGCAGGTCTTCTTCTGTAGACTTCAATAGAACACCAAACTAGTCTTATCATCTAATCTTAACAAGACTATTACATTACATTAAGCTTTATAAAACAGCTTAGTCAACTTAAGATCTATACATTGAATATACAAATACCAAACGAAACATGACCTTCTATACAACTTGAATAGCTCAGTATAAATCCTAAACAAATATACAAAGTACTTATAAAACGTACTTGTCTTTCGAACACTTAAACTTTCTTTCGAAACTTTTACTTGTCTTGTGAACTCTACTGATCTGCTCAAGACGACTTCCATAACTAGACTAGATTAGTCAGCACTTAGAAAATATTCAAGTCTACTTTTGGCTTATCAAAACTCATCTTATCTTTTCATCATTTAGGACTTGTCTTATGATTCACATCCCAACAATAACAACAATGAAATGATAATAAATTATAATTGAGTTATATGATTATTAATAACTTACTGATAATTCTTGGCTACTCTGGTAAGGGTTGGTTGATGAATCACCCAATGTTCTAGAAGATACATGAGAATTCCTTCTGACATATTACAACAGATAAATATAATAACATAATTTAGTTGATTTCTATATGGTTATTTATTTATGAGATTTATTTGAAATTTATGGATTTTACTTATGAATTTAGTAAGATTCTGACATTTATTAATTTTATTTTTAATGTATATTTTGCAGTTATGTCTTCTCAACATGAGAATGATGACACAACTTCATATAATAATATTTAAGATAAAACTGACAATGATTTTGTCATTAAAAAGAAAAGGCAAAAAACATCAATTGTGTGGAACAATTTTGAGGAATTTTTTGTTCATTCATTATAAAATTTCAGCATGTTTCAACATGAAGATGAGATTATCTTGAAAAAATGATGTATTTTTTAGTTGTAATTGTTGAAAGAACATTCTGTTTTTTTTTTTTTTTTTTTGAACATTTGTTATTGTTTTTTATGATTTGGTGGTACTGGTTCAATTGTTGTATTTTATTTTGAAATACACTTAAAAAGACCTTTAAAAGGCTTTCGGGTCAGGCCATGGGCCATGCGCGGAGGGAGGGAGACGGCGAGCGGCAGACGGGTGGAGACGCTGGTCGACGACAAAAGAAAGATGAAAAGAGGAGAAGGAGAGTTGGAGGCAGTTGAAAATGAGGAATGATTGAATAAAATTAAGGTTAGGACTTATGTTAGAAGGAAAAAGTAATTTTGGAAAGAAACTGGTGGGTGAACTCAACTATACGGTGTGAAGACATCTAAGGGGTGAAGTCATAATATAAGGGGTGCATTTATCCGTGGCCTTAATTACTCACGCACAATTCAAGAAATGGGCTGGTCAATTTGGTTCTTTTCTTTGATAAAACAATTGGGCTGCCTACTTTTAATTAAATGCTAGCTCAAAACATTCTCCACTTTTAATTAATTGGCTAACATTGTTGGCCCAAAAAGTCTCTACTTACTCGGTTTGCTCTCAATTACAATTTCTTCTTTATTTGACGTAAAGGAGGGACAATGTCACAATGGGCAACGCCCGTAAGAAATTCAAATAAATTTATAATATATTTTATTTTTAATTTGTCAAGTAAAAAAATATTTGAAACATCTACTCCATAGTATAAATTTGTTATTCATTTGAATCTAGGTAAATATTGTTTAATCCACTCTTAACTCTAGAGGTTGCAACTACACACCTACTATGAAAAGAGACTGACCTTTAACTTTTATTTATCGTCATTGCAAAAGACAATAGAATAAGAAATTATCTTATTTGAAACTTTATGGGAGTCGTGTCATCGAAACACTCAATATTATTCTCAGAATAAAAACTTTACTATCAACATTCCTTCCAAAATAAAAATGTGTCCTCAATAATGTAATTTTTAAGTCTGGTAACAATCAATCTAGTTACATTATACAAATCGGACTTTAGGTCAATGTTCGTAAGCAACATTATATGGACACATATTTTTGATAACTAATCAATGGTCTAAGCATGACGTTTTCCTATAGTTCCATTCACATTTCCTAAAGTTTTTTTATTCTAATTTCACCAAAATTCTGCTTTCCAAAACATAGTTTGAGAATGACGTTTTAACACTTTGGAAAAAATAAGTGTTTATTTCTACTAATTTATGAACAGTGTCACCATGAGACCATCTCACTTTGAATAAGATAAGTGTTTATTCGTACTAATTACGGTTAATGGTATTACTGATTACTATTTATGATATTACTCGTTATTACTTATTGTATTACCGACTATAATAAAATCATACCTATAATATTATTTTATATTAAAATTTAAAAAAATACACATGAAAAAATGAAAAAAAAAAAGTAAAAGGAAAAAAAACGAAGAAATTAAAAGTTTAGAATAAAAACTGAAAATGGGAGGAAAAGAGGAAGGGGAAGAAAACTTAAAAAAAAAAAAATCAAGATTTGTGCCTAATTGCGATAGTTTTTTTTTTAAATTATGTTTTACGATTTTTTTTTCTAAAAATATGGGTGACTTGATGGTTAATCGACGGTAACTCGATAATGACTCGACTATAGATTGTAAATATACAAATTAAGGTTGATTTTATTATATTTTGTGTAAATTAATAAAAGGATAATATAGTCTTTTAAATGTAATTACTTTTTTAAAAATATTTTGGGGTGAAATCATAAAATGAGGGGTGTAGATAAACGTGGTAAAAAAATAATTTATGGGTGAACTCATAAAATGAGCGGGTGTGCATAACTGTGATAAAAAAATGATTTAGGGGTGAACTCATAAAATGAACGGGTGCAGATAACCGTAGTAAAAAAATGATTTTTGGGTGAACTCATTAAATGAGTGGGTGTAGATAAAATATAAATAAAAAATTAAAATTGGTGTGTACCGGTATCTTGCATGTACCCGAGTATCACCCTACAAATTAGGGTTGATTTTATTATATTGTGTGTAAGTTAATAAAATGATAATATATTCCTTAAAATGTAATTATTTAAAAAAAAATCTTCTAGGGTGAACTTATAAAATGAGCAGGTACAGATAACTGTGGTAAAAAATAATTTTGGGGTGAACTTATAAAATGAGCAATTGCAGATAACCATCGTTAAAAAATGATTTGGGGTGAACTCATAAAATGAGCGGGTACAGATAACCGTAGTAAAAAAATAATTTGAGAGTGAACTAATTAAATGAGCGGGTGTAGATAAAATATAAATAAAATAATAATTTAATTCTGTTAAAAAAATCTAATTTTACGTTCTGTATTTTTTTTTTGAAATTCTGTTAAAAAAATCTAATTTTACGTTCTGTATTGTTTAATTTAAATAATATTATTATTAATTTTAATAAAGGATAAAATAGTAAATAATAAAATAAAATTTAAATAATTATTTTAAATATTAAAAAAAGGCGACAGGTATCAGGTTAGGGCGACACAGAGCGATGCAATTTGACATCCGAACTATTAATAGTCCAGGCGTCACCTGGACTATCCTAAGAAAACCCCTTGAAAAGTGATTGAAAAGTGCAAGTATTATTATTGAAAAGTGGTAATCTTTATTATTGAAAATTGGTAATATTTATTATTGAAAAGTGATAGATATTTTAACTGAAAAATGTGATTATTATTATAAAAAAGTGAGTTTAATTATTGAAAAGTGTAAGTATTTAGGGTAATCTTTATTATTAAAAAGTGATAGATATTTTATAATAAAAATGGGATTTTTATTATAAAAAAGTGAATTTAATTCTTATTATTTATTATTAAAAATTAAACAACTCAAGGATTTGGTTATCAAACTAGGGACCCCTTACCCTAGGTACAAGTGCCATAACCACCACACCAACAACAACTTTGTTATAAATTTCTGTCTTTTCTAATTAATAATGATTGACCTGTGCATTAGTGAATTTACAGAATGAGTATTTAAAAGGAAAACGGAAAATAAGCAACTACAAAAAATATTTGTAATTCGATAAACATAATCAACTTCAGAAAAAAAATAAAAATCAACCTGATTACCTGGGGGCGAATCATTTGCACCATAAGAAAGATTTCATTGAAGAATCGACACTGAGTCGACTCTTCTTACGTGTCAACAACTCATCACAGCAACAAAATTCTACTCCTGATTAAACTTAAGAAAGTTTAAAATGTATTACAATAGATGTAAGCCTAAGATTCAAATTCATAGTATATCCGACACTACAAATACAAACGCCCACATTAATCAATCAAGATCCAATACTTTGAGCAATATGCTCCATTTTTAACTCATATGTGAACTACTCTTCTCTAAGAAAAACAAATTCTAAACAAAGAAAAAACTGGATAAGATCTAGCTAGCTAACTACTGTAAATTTGAAGGAAAGTTGGGAATTAACTTCCTACAATAGTCTAAGTAGCTACATAAATTAATAAATTTAAAAATGCTAATGAATTCTTACTTTGCTTTGGTAGGGAACAACCACAGATACAAAGGTGTTAAGCAAAAAGAAATTACTAAGTACTATTGAAATTTTAGACTAACAAATAACAAAAATGGAGCTTATCTATTTGTAACAATTTTTTTTCTTTTAGGAAGTGGAAAAAAAATGTGTGATGGTGGTGAAAATGTGGAGCTTATCTATTTGTAAGAAACAAACAATAGAAAAGCAATGAAGTTGTGTGGAGACAATTCTTTCCAGTCAAGTAGACACACACCAATTCACCTACCATGGAAGTTTGAAATTTTACATATGAGTCATGACTAATAATAAAGAACAACAAAAATAAAAAAGATTAAATAAAATTTCATGTGCAAGAAAAAATGGACCTCAGATGGGAAAAGTGCCCCAGCAGGGGAAACTTTATGGTTCACTGGTTCAACTGTCATTGATGGATCTCCCAATGCGTATGCTGAAACACACATATCCCTATCAGAAATTATTTGTGTAATTTCTAATTTTTTCAAAATACTAATCAAACATTAAACAGAGTACATTCACATTTATCAAAGTATGCTCCAATTCTTATCTAATACTACACAACAAATTTAGACACCTAAAGTTCAAATTGCTCTACCAAAATCTCCTCTATATTTTGATACACATAACATTTGATCTCACAGCAATAAAAGATTGGCTACATAATGGTGCCCAATAAAGAATAAAATTGAAATGAATGAAGTAATGAAATTGATCTCACCGTTTCAGAGCAATAGCTAAACATGTAAAATAAAGCTGAAGATTCATGATTCATACAGATAGAAGAAAACAATGAAAACCATAAGCAAAACAGAATAGGAAATAATGAAATTGAAAACACTAAAAACATTATTTGAATGAAGATATGATATATCATTATGTATACCTGAAGTTGAAGGAAGTCTTCCCTTGTAAAATAAATTGATAATCAGGTAACATCCCCTACTTGGATTACTTCATGACTTCATGAATTCGCTGACTATTGTTGATGTTGTACATGTGATGCTTATTTTGATCCAACATTCCTGGCAACTCTGTTTGTCGAGTGTTGTACAAAATGTTCCATCACTTTGGTCAACATCATAATTTGCCCTTTCTCCTAACACTAACTCCAATTTTAGATGTTGTTCTTAATGTCCTTTTATGCAGGATTGAAGACGTGGAAGTTACCAGGTCAAGCGGTTGCATAAATACAAGGAGTGAGAAGTTAAGAGCATGCATGCATGGTGGTTCCTACTTTTAAGGAGTTTGTGGAGGAGGTTATAGATCATATAAAAACTGATCTATGAAGGTTGCATGCAGTTGAAAATGTGGTCAATTAATAGAGGACCGATGCAACAGTATGATAGATTGTTGTACACCCAATCAACATATGTATCATACTTATTTCGTGTAGGAGATTATATGTATAGACCTAAAAGGGAGGTGGTTTCATATAGTCAGTTAGATTTTTCAAACCTTTCTAAAAGGTTGTTGCTGATGTTGTACCCGTGATGTGCAGAATGTTCCATCACTTTGGTCAACATCATAATTCGCCTAACTCCGAATTTTCTATGTTGTTTGTAATGTTACTTTGATGCAGTTAGAAGATGTGGACGTGTCCAGGTCATGCAGATTGCATAAGGAGTGAGAGAATTGCAAGCACAAATGGAAGTTAAGCCTAAATTGGAAGTTACCTTATTTTAAGGAGTTAAGGGGAAGTTACATAGATCATGTGATCTGTGGGAGTTGAAGGATGACGAAATTTATCTATAAATAGAGGTTGTCTTCAACGTTTCAATGTGAGAAGAAAGAAGACACATTCATTACTAAAGCTATCGAGTGCTTAGTGCATTTAGCTTTAGGAAAATCTGTGATTCTTATCCATGGTAGATCATGTAAAAATCGATCTACATGATGTTGGGGCAGTAAGATTTGAAGCCTATAAAAAAGATCCTGCCTCAATACAAGAGACACAAGAGAGAAAGCTAAACTAGATTACTAATCTATTGAATGCGCAACGCTTCTAGTTAGGAATATATTTTGTTCTTTCTTGTAGATTTGCACACACTTATAAACCCGAATATTTGTGTGTTTAATCATTATCTTTTTACTAGGATTTTATGTTAGATCTATAAAGGAGATAGTTTCATACTTTCTAGTAATCTTTTCAAACTCATTCGAGTTGTAGTTGTTCAAAACCTTTACAAGGTTGTTGATTTGTTTCACTGATATTTTATTTAATATAGTGATTCGTGTAGATTAATTTTAATCTACACAAATTTTGAATAATTCCATTTGCAAAGTGTTATTTTAATTTCCGCTGCTCAATTGTTGCCTGGATTGTGCCAACACTACAGTCAACACTCTGTTTATACTTGCACGCACACTTTCAGTTTGTATCAGAGCCAACTACTTGATACACTAAGTAGAGATTCTTCTTAGAGTGTGTATGGCAATGGAATATTCGCGTTCTCCTGCACTTAGACCTTATATTGTGTACATCAAATATCTTCATGAACGAGCATGGAGGAGTTTACTGGCTGACTGGATTCAACCACGGACTGAAGCTGATGATGATTCAGAATCTTCGACTTCTGATGTTGCATCAGATGTGCCAACATCTGCTACAACATTTGCCAGGTATCCATTATTTTCGATTATCAGTCTGGACTGTTTTAATGAATTTATTTATGATGAGACAGGTACATCGAGGGAAAGTCACAACTGTGATTTGTCAAAGCTGGATAATGTCTTAATGACTGGTAACATAAAAAGAACAGGTATTGGTTACAATGATGTCTTTTAAACCTTCTTATGATAAAAAGCATATTGTGTTTGTTAAGGCAGAAGTAATGGATGGTTCTAATATTTCTGCTAAAACACAAATCTCTCTTGGTAAGGTTGAAAAATATTTTACATGCTATTACTGTTCTGAAAAATGTCATAAACGTCCATATTGCTTAAAACTGAAAAGAGATCTGAATTCTTTTGAAAAGTTGCCTAAAATGACACATCATTCCAAACAACATTTACAGAAAACATAATGTGTTTCAAAGTCTGATATGTTATGTAATGTTGTTCATATGTCATTAAAAGCATGTGTTCCTGATTTATGGTACTTTGATAGTGGCTGTTCTAGACACATGACAGGTCAACTTGAATTCTTATCAAATTATAAATCATATGATGGTGGAAATGTTACTTATGGAGGTGGTTCTAAAGGTAGGATCATTGGTGAGGGAACACTCAATGTTTCCGGTTTTCCAAAGTTATCAAATGTTTTACATGTTGAAGGATTACTTACAAACCTGATTAGTATTAGTCAACTATGTGATGATGATCTACATGTTAAGTTTGATAAATATTCTTGATATGTTCTAGATAGAAATTCTTATTGTCTTATGACTGGAATTAGATTTGTTGACAATTATTACTTGTTTGAATCTAAAGATATATGCAATAGTGCTAAACTTGATGAGAATGTTCTTTGGGATCATAAACTTGGTCATGCTAATTATAGACATATTCACAAATTGATGAGATTAGGAGCTGTTACAGGTTTACCTAAACTTCAGTTGAGGAATACCAAAGTTTGTGATTCATGCCAAAAAGTTAAGCAGGTGAACGTATCTCACAAAATGTTGGGACATTGTTCAACAACACACTGCTTTGAACTTCTACATATAGATATTATCGGTCCAATGGAAACAGAGAGTACTGGTGATAAGAGATACTCATTAGTTGTGGTTGATGATTACTCAAGATACACTTGGATTGAATTTCTAAAAGAAAACTCTGAAACTTTTTCTACTTTCAAGATTCTTTATAAAAGATTCAAAACTATTTTTAATTTTAAAGTTTGCAGAATTAGATCTAACCATGGAAGAGAGTTTGAAAATAGTTCTTTTACTGAATTTTGTGAAAGTAAGGGTATCATGCAAGAGTTCTCTTCACCTAAAACACCACAACAAAATAGTATTGCTGAAAGGAAATATAGATCTCTTCTAGAAATGGCTAAAGTTATGCTTTTATCTAAAAATCTTTCAAAAAGATTTTGGGCTGAAGCTTTAAACACTGCATGTCATATTTCAAATAGAATCTATATTCGAACTGATTCCACTGAAACTCCTTATGAAATTCTGAATAACAGAAAACCAACCTTGAAATACTTTCATGTGTTTGGTTGTGTATGTTACATTCAGAATGATATACATCAATTGCATAATTTTGATTCTAAAAGTGATAAAGGATTATTTTTAGGCTATTCTAGAAATAGTAAAGCCTATAGAATTTACAATGTGAGAACACGTACTGTGCAAGAATGTGTAAATGTGGTATTTGATGATGATGCTAGTTTTACAGGTCAATATCTTGAAGATGACATCTCTGATCTTGTTGAAATTTCAAAGAGTTCTGAGAATTCTGATCAAACTGTTGCTTCAGATGAGGCCACATCTGAGCAAACATCCTTTGAAAAATCAGAATTGTCAGAAAATCTGTATGATTCTCAGAGAACTCCATCTACATGAATTTTGAAAGATCATCCATCAGACCAAATCATTGGAGAACTGAATACTGGAGTACAAACTAGAAGAAGATTGGGTATGAACACAGAAGATGTGGTAAGGCATATATGCATGTCATCCATATGCAACAAGGTAAACCATGTGTGTTATCATTCCTTGATTGAGCCTAAAAATATAAAAGAAGCTTTGAATGATGAAAATAAAATATTTTTTGATTATACTAGTGCTATTAATATATCTAAGAATCATGTGCAATATTCTTTGACAAAGCATATAAGTATTAAACACCATTTTATTAGAGATCTTGTTGAGAAGGAGATTGTGAAGTTGGAATACATTACTACTGAGAAACAACTTGCTGATATTTATGCAAAAGCCCTTGATGATAAGAGGTTTTCATCCCTTCGAAAATCTCCTTGTTTATGCACTATCTGAAAAATTCTGACTAAATGTTGTATCAAATGTGGGAACATTTGAGACAACATATGGAATCGTCTATTAAATTTTTCTGGATATTTTTCTGTGTTAGATTTTAAATAATTCTTCTGTGTAAATGTTATTTGAGTCTTGAAAAAATTGTTGCAAAATTTTTTGTTCTGGACATACATCTCTTAAATGCAAAAAAAGGATCACAATTTAGATGCTAAAAATCACTGAGTAACTATGGGACACGGAGCTCGCTACTACGATGTTCTCTTTTCAAAAGGTGATTAAAATTGCATCAAAATATTCATATATCCATTGAGTAACTATGGGGCACGGAGTTCGCTACTACGATGCACTCTTTTCAAAAGATGGATCAATGTGAAATTGTGAAAAAAAAAATATGTGCAACACAAATGATGCAAATTCATGTAAAAACAGTGTTGAGATGTATGTGGGCCAACATTATGAGCAACATTGAAAATGACTCGAATTTCAGTTAACTTTACGAATTATTTATTTTTCTGAATATTAGATTGATTTCTCGGAATTATTAAATTTGATTTTTTTCAGGTCATTATTTTATTTAGATATATTGCATTTTTTGTTTTAATTATTTTATTTATTGGGCAGTTTTTAATTCCTTGTTTCTCTCCCACCAACTTCACACGATCACTTACATGAGAGAAGTTATTCATTTCACTTCCTTTTTTTTTCCGAATTACTCTCATTATCCGTACAACTTCCAATTGATCTTCTCTACTTAAGTTCTTTTAATAAATTTAAATGTCTAAATATTTATAATGTTATTATATTCTATAATTTATGCACTGATTTTGAAGATATTATATCCAGTGGTATTTCACAGATTATTTATTTCTCATCACTGCATTTAAATTCAAAAGTGTTTAAATTTTCCAAACTCATCACTGCATTTAAATTCAAAAGTGTTTAAATTTTCCAAACTTTGAATTGTTCATTTAATTCGAATCTAGTTTACAGGTATTTAAAGGATGGGAAACACTTCACCATTCGATCAAAGCTCAAATTCTCAAGCCTCTTCTTTTTCAGAAAATCGAAACTGTTTGAACTTACTTGATTCAATGGCGATTTCCATACGCGTTTCAGAAAATGTT
The DNA here is from genome assembly GCA_963675135.1 of Galeopsis tetrahit. Classification (NCBI taxonomy): domain Eukaryota; kingdom Viridiplantae; phylum Streptophyta; class Magnoliopsida; order Lamiales; family Lamiaceae; genus Galeopsis; species Galeopsis tetrahit. Next base: position 57,165,007 of record OY776128.1, read on the forward strand.
GAAACAATGACACTGGGATCATCATATCTTATGGTCAGTTCGATACAAGTACCTATTCCAAAATCCGAAACCTCCACTGAAATTTCTCAAACATCTACACCTTTGACGTTTCAAACCATTAGACATTCATTCTGAAATGCAAAGCATTCACCCTCCTACCATAAGATGCTACACGTAATGCAAATTGTTGTAGATGAGAATTACCCTACTTGTTGAAAAGGGGAGTTTTACATCTATCGGGGAGTTTTGGAAAGATCATTTTGAGGGGGAGTTGTTTTAGATGGTTCAAATTCACTTCGATTTAACATTACATTCTATTCTTGTTGTCTATTCTACACTTGAATTGATAGTTTGATATCTCTTAGTTTAGATGATTGCTTTTTAGTATAACATCTCTACTTTATTTGTTATCTACTATTGCATCAGGTTTGTTGTTGTCGAAAGGCCAAATTGGGGGAGATTGTTGATGTCGTGTCAATGTTGTGAAGAATGTAACAACATATTTGACAACATCATTAATAATTCGTCCTTTCTTTCACAATCAACACTGATGGTGACAGTCAAGAAACAGAAGTTGTACAAGAAAGTGATAAGGCAGTAGCTGAAGATGCACAAGATGTTGATGTCATTAAGACCGTGCATGGAGATTTATGAAAGCATACAAACTATAGAAGTTATAAAGTATGGGGGAGTTTTTGCAGATCCATAAAGATGCAGCTGAAGTGTTCTTCAGCTTAATCCTCTCCTTTACTTATTTACATAACTTTTCTTTATTTGTTTGTATTGCTTGTAGGATTTATATTTCTGTTATTTCCTTTATTATTTAGGATTTTATTTTGTTCTTTATTATTTCTGTTTTTAATCTAAACACATTGTTTGTAGTGTTTAGAGAAAGACTTGTTACTTAATTTGTGTGTGCTAGGCGTGGAAAACAAAGTTGGTAGGGATGTAACTTTTAGTAGGTAAGTAGATAGATGCATTAAGAAGATAAAGTTGGAGTATTTTTCTTTTTTTCAATTTAATTAAAAATTGATTGAATGAAGGGTATCTTTGTCATTTAAACTCCCATTTTGTGTATGGCTGCAAGTTTTTTTTTCTTTGGATCTACTTGCTATAAGTTGGGAAATTTTTTTATTTTAGTCCTTTAAGTTTGAGATCGATATTCCAAAATAAATTATTTAAGTTTCAACTTTACAAAATACGTCATTTACCTTTTTCAATTTTAATCCTTTTTTATATCAATTTTAATCGTTTATATTTTGAAGGATTTAAAATTGGCAAATTTCGTGCCACATATATTAAAATATACCACATCACTATCTCTCCTTTATATATATATTTAAAAAATAGAGTTAATAACACCAAAAAATACTCTATACATACCCCATAATTTTAAATACAAAAATAAATGTATATAAAATGACTAGGTAACCCTTACATTATTTTCCTCTATTAATTGAAACGTATAACTAAATTTAATGATAATATCATCATTTTATCAAATACTCATGATAAATAAATATATTTCAAATAAATTAATTAATTAGTTTGAATTAGATGGAATTTTTAATTTTTTTTTCATATATATAGAGGATCGATTAATTAGTTTGGAGTAGATGCAAATAATTTTTTTTTTTGTAAGACTACTAACGTCTAATAAAATGTTATATAAACATCAAATGTTATACACACACCCACTAAAATTTAAAAATATTTTTTTATTACTAAACACACCCTAATTCTTTTCTATTTATTCCTCAAAACAAATACAAATTGAATAAAAAATAAAAACATAATTTAAAATTCAACTAAATCCATAAAACTATATATATATTTTAAAAATTAATTCAAAAATAATCAATAATACGAAAAACTAAATAAAATTTGAAAATATTTTAAAAAATCAACTGAATATTAAAAAACAATAAAATGAAAAAAATCAATTAAATCCAAATAAAATCTAAAAATATTAAATAAATCAAATAAAATTTATAAAATAATTAAATTAAAAATACCAATTAATGATTCAATTTAAAAAAAAAAACTAAATAAGATAAAAAAAATTAAAGAAACATCAACTCAATCAATATAAATATTAAGAAAATTAAATAAGAAATAAAATCTTACTTTTTTATTGATTTTTTTAATTTACCTTTTTTTTACGTTTTATTAAATTTTTTCAATATTTTTAATTTTTTTTGATGATTTATTTTTTAATTTCAGATTCTATTTAATTTTCTAAGATTTTTTTTTTAAAAAAATTAATTATTTTTAAAGATTTAGTTAGTTTTTTAAAATACTTTTAAATTTTAATTATAATACATTTTTTTTTTCAGATTTTTTCAAGATATTTTTTAAAAATATTTTACTCTTTATTTATGTAAAGATTATTTAGCTATTTTACATACATTTATTTTTTGTATTTAAAATTATGGGGTGTTATTAATTCTACTCTTTTTTAATATATATAGATGAGAGATAGTGATGTGACATTTTTTTATATAAATGTAATTGTTATTTATTTCTAATTTTAATTAAAAGAAAGAACCGCAACAAACAATTACCATCATTAAAATATTTATATAAATGTATTCATTTAATAAGATAGATAAACATTTACTAAGAATATAATTGCCTTGATCCAAAACTACACTTATTTTGAATCGAAGAAAGTAACTAACATGAACTGAATTTATGACAAAAATCTTATTCTGTAGGGAAGTGATGAATGATGATATTGTTAATTACAAAAGAAAGAAAATAGTTTCAGTATGCTTTGGGCGGATGAGCATGATGGTGGGGAGGATGTGCGTGACCGTGATGCTTGGGCGACGGAGCGGTGTGCGGGGAAGGAGCCTTGTGGGACTTCGGAGACGGGGCGTGCGGGGAAGGAGCTGCCTTGTGGGACTTCGGAGACGGGGCGTGCGGGGAAGGAGCCTTGTGGGACTTCGGAGACGGGGCGTGCGGGGAAGGAGCCTTGTGGGACTTCGGAGACGGGGCACGGGGGTGGTGGTGGTGATGCTTCAAAGTATCATCAATGGACCATACTATAACATCATCCTCTAAAATTTGGTCATAATTGGAATTCAATGGCAATGAACTCTTTTCTATCACACGACCAAAAGATGGGGAGATGGTAAGAACCAAGAGCCCTAAAAGCAATAATACGGAGTACTTTGCACTAGACATATTGTTGGAATTTTGTTAATGATGAAAATATGCACAACACCTAATGCCTTTTTATACTGAAATATATATTAGAGTAATGAATTTGTAGCACTTAATTCATTTCCTCAACCTTCAATACGATTTGAGATTTTATTTTTTTCGATTGAATGAAATTTCGGTTATTGCTATCCCAGTGATTATATCAATTAATTAAGATCGAAAATTAATTATAATGTATTTGAATGAGTAAAATATTAATGCTCCACTTAATTAGAATTTCTATATTGAGTTTTAAATGGAGATATATGCAATAATTAATTACCATATATTTGAGAGGTGTATTCCATTAGGTTTCTATTGAATTTTTTTATACTTTAAAAAGATTTTGGATTTAGAAAATTAATAGAGTTCGGTAGAGTTTGACTGACTTTTTTTTATTGATTTACATGGATTTTCAATATTTTATGATGTATATAAAAAAAAGGTCAACTCTCAAATACACTGGAGTGCACTCGATTTAAATTTATCTTTTTTTTTTCCTTTTTTCTCTCCTGTTTTTTAGTATTTTTTTTCTTTTTCTTTTGTTAATTAAAAAAATAAATAGCCTTTTTTCTCTATAGTTTTTTTTTTTTCGTCATTTTTTTTTCGGTGTAAATTTTCTTTTTCCTTTTTTTCCCCCTTTTTTCATCCTTTTTTTTTTTTTTTTGTCAAAAAAATGGATTTGGCCTTTTTTTTTTTTTTTGGTTAATTAAAAGATCGATAGTCTTTTTTATATTTTTTACTAAAAATATAAGTCAATATAACTAAAAATTAAAACACAATATTTCTACAAGTCAGTATAACTGAAAAGTGCAACACAATATTAATAAAAAGTGTAAGTCAATATAACTAAAATGTGTAAATAAATATAACTAAAAAGTGCAACACAATATTATAAAAAAGTACATGTGAGTATAACTGAAAAGTGCAACACAATATTACTAAAAAGTGTAAGTCAATATTACTAAAAAATGCAACATAATATTATAAAAAAATGCGAGTCAGTATAACTGAAATGTGCAACACAATATTACTAAAAAGTGTAAGTCGATATAACTGAAAAGTACAATACAATATTACGATAAAGTGGGATAACTCAAGTGGTTAGAGCACCACTACCTAGGCCTTAGATCCTGGGTTCGAGTCATGGAGAGGGGAGAAGGGATGTGTATTTAATGTAATTCAAAAAAAAAATACTCCCTCCGTCCACGAAAAGTAGTCCCATTTGACACATATTCTTTGTCCACCAAATGTAGTCTCATGCACTTTATGGAAACTATCACCCTTCAACTATCACTTAATTACTCAATTTGTCATCAACTTTATTCCTAAACAATCACTTTATTCACAATGGACCCCACAATACCCTATAATACCCTTACTTTATCTACTTTATCTACCATTTTCTTAAAACTTGTGCCCCATCCCCATGTCCCTACTTTTCATGGATGGAGGGAGTAATACAATATTACAAAAAAATGTAAGTTACTATAACTGAAAATTTAAGTATGTATAACTGAAAAGTGAAACACATTTAAGCAACACATTTAAGAATACAATGGAATACTTTTTAACATAGATTTTATTAATAACAAAACTTAAGTATGTATAATCAATAATCAATAAAATTATAAAATTTATCCAAATAAAATTTAAATAATCAATAAATAAGTGATATGTGTCACTTTTTTTTTTTTTTTTTTTTGTGGAGAATTGGACGGTCCGAGGCGTGGCCTTTTTTTACAATTTTATTTTTGGTTTTTGTGTGTGCTGAGGCGTGGATGCATTGGGAAAACAAAGTTGGTAGGGATGTAACTTTTAGTAGGTAAGTAGATAGATGCATTGAGAAGATAAAGTTGGAGTATTTTTCTTTTTTCCAATTTAATTAAAAATTGATTGAATGAAGGGGTATCTTTGTCATTTAAACTCCCATTTTGTGTATGGTTGCAAGTTTTTTTTTTTCTTTGGATCTAATTGCTATAAGTCGGGAAATTTTTTATTTTAATCCTTTAAGTTTGAAATATTTAAAAATAAATTATTTAAGTTTCAACTTTACAAAATACGTCATTTATCTTTTTCAATTTTAATGCTTTATATTTTGAAGGATTTAAAATTGACAAATTTCATGCCACATATATTAAAATATACCACATCACTATCTCTCCTTTATATATATTTAAAAAATAGAGTTAATAACACCAAAAAAAAATACTCTATACATACCCTATAATTTTAAATACAAAAATAAATTTATATAAAATGACTAGATAACCCTTACATTATTTTCCTCTATTAATTGAAGTAGATGGAATTTTTAATTTTTTTTACATATATATAGAGGATCGATTAATTAGTTTGGAGTAGATGCAAATAATTTTTTTTGTGTAAGACTATTAACGTCTAATAAAATGTTATATAAACCTCAAATGTTATACACACACCCACTAATATTTAAAAATATTTTTTTATTACTAAACACACCCTAATTCTTTTCTATTTATCCCTCAAAACAAATACAAATTGAATAAAAAATAAAAACATAATTTAAAATTCAACTAAATCCATAAAACTATATATATATTTTAAAAATTAATTAAAAAATAATCAATAATACGAAAAACTAAATAAAATTTGAAATACTTTAAAAAATCAACTGAATATTAAAAAATATTAAAATGAAAAAATCAATTAAATCCAAATAAAATCTAAAAATATTAAATAAATCAAATAAAATTTATAAAATAATTAAATTAAAAATACTAATTAATGATTCAATTTAAAAAAAAACTAAATAAGATAAAAAAATTAAAGAAAAATCAACTTAATCAATATAAATATTAAGAAAATTAAATAAGAAATAAAATCTTACTTTTTTATTGATTTTTAATTTGCCTTTTTTTTTTACGTTTTATTAAATTTTTTCAATTTTTTTAATTTTTTTTTGATGATTTATTTTTTAATTTCAGGTTCTATTTAATTTTCTAAGATTTTTTTTTTAAAAAAATTAATTATTTTTAAATAATTAGTTAGTTTTTTAAAATACTTTTAAATTTTAATTACAGTACATTTTTTTTTTCAGATTTTTTCAAGATATCTTTTAAAAATATTTTACTCTTTATTTATGTAAAGATTATTGAGCTATTTTACATACATTTATATTTTGTATTTAAAATTATGGGGTGTTATTAATTCTAGTCTTTTTTAATATATATAGATGAGAGATAGTGATGTGACATTTTTTAATATATGTGGCACCAAATTTTCTAATTTTAATTCCTTCAAAACATAAAGGATTAAAATTGATGTAAAAAATTATTAAAATTGAAAGGTAAAGGACGTATTTTGTAAAGTTGAAACTTAAATGATTTATTTTGGATTATCTCAAACTTATAGGATTAAAATAAAAAATTTCCCCTATTAAGTCCCCTAAAATATTATCATTATAAGACTAAAAGTATACTACTACATGTCAAAAAAAATCTAGAGAATTCATCAAAAAAATGAAGTGTTCAGAATATTTTTAGACTTGTAGTATAGTACACTTTTGGCCTTGTAGAGACAATATTTTTGTCATGTAATAACATAGTTTTGATCATGTAGTAAAATAATATTAGAAAGCAAAAAAATATATTTTAATTCAGTTTGACCCGCGTTGACCCGGATTTGACCCACAAAATTTTGCCTCAAATTTATCCTAATTATCTATATTTCATGTATGAAATATTTATATAAGTTTTTGTGTTTCTTTAAATATTCCATTTTTGGTTTAATTGATTTCACTTCTTTTGATTTCATAAAATTGCATGCAATTCATTTGAACAAATATCAATGGAATTGAGTCGAGGGTTATATACTCAACCTTCTTAATATATAACCGATTTTTATTTTTTTTTCTTTCTAAATTGATAACGTGTTGCATTTTTTTATATAAATGTAATTGTTATTTATTTCTAATTTTAATTAAAAGAAAGAACTGGAACAAACAATTACCATCATTAAAATATTTATATAAATGTATTCATTTAATAAGATAGATAAACATTTACTAAGAATATAATTGCCTTGATCCAAAACTACACTTATTTTGAATCGAAGAAAGTAACTAACATGAACTGAATTTATGACAAAAATCTTATTCGGTAGGGAAGTGATGAATGATGATATTGTTAATTACAAAAGAAAGAAAATAGTTTCAGTATGCTTTGGGCGGATGAGCATGATGGTGGGGAGGATGTGCGTGACCGTGATGCTTGGGCGACGGAGCGGTGTGCGGGGAAGGAGCCTTGTGGGACTTCGGAGACGGGGCGTGCGGGGAAGGAGCCTTGTGGGACTTCGGAGACGGGGCGTGCGGGGAAGGAGCCTTGTGGGACTTCGGAGACGGGGTGTGCGGGGAAGGAGCCTTGTGGGACTTCGGAGATGGGGCACGAGGGTGGTGGTGGTGGTGATGCTTCGAAGTATCATCAATGGACCATACTATATCATCATCCTCTAAAATTTGGTCATAATTGGAATTCAATGGCAATGAACTCTTTTCTATCACACGACCAAAAGATGGGGAGATGGTAAGAACCAAGAGCCCTAAAAGCAATAATACAGAGTACTTTGCACTAGACATATTGTTGGAATTTTGTTAATGATGAAAATATGCACAACACCTAATGCCTTTTTATACTGAAATATATATTGGAGTAATGAATTTGTAGCACTTAATTCATTTCCTCAACCTTCAATACGATTTCAGATTTTATTTTTTTCGATTGAATGAAATTTCGGTTATTGCTATCCCAGTGATTATATCAATTAATTAAGATCGAAAATTAATTATAATGTATTTGAATGAGTAAAATATTAATGCTCCACTTAATTAGAATTTCTATATTGAGCTTTAAATGGAGATATATGCAATAATAAATTACCATATATTTGAGACGTGTATTCCATTAGGTTTCTATTGAATTTTTTTATACTTTAAAAAGATTTTGGATTTGGAAAATTAATAGAGTTCAGGTAGAGTTTGACTGACTTTTTTTTATTGATTTACATATATTTTAATATTTATTCTTTCAATATTTTATGATTTCCATGATGTATATAAAAAAAATGTCAACTCTCAAATATACTCGAGTGCACTCGATTTAAATTTATCTTCTTTTTTTTTCCCTTTTTTCTCTCCTGTTTTTTAGTATTTTTTTTCTTTTTCTTTTGTTAATTAAAAAAATGAATAGCCTTTTTTCTCTATAGTTTTTTTTTTCGTCATTTTTTATTTCGGTGTAAATTTTCTTTTTCCTTTTTTTTTTTCCATTTTTCACCCTTTTTTTTTGGTAAAAAAATGGATTTTCCCTTTTCTTTTGGCCTTTTTTTTTTGGTTAATTAAAAGATCGATAGTCTTTTTTATGGTGTATTTATTTTTTACTAAAAATATAAGTCAATATAACTAAAAATTAAAACACAATATTTCTGAAACGTACAAGTCAGTATAACTGAAAAGTGCAACACAATATTAATAAAAAGTGTAAGTCAATATAACTAAAATGTGTAAATAAATATAACTATAAAGTGCAACACAATATTATAAAAAAGTGCATGTGAGTATAACTAAAAAGTGAAACACAATATTACTAAAAAGTGTAAGTCAATATTACTAAAAAATGCAACATGATATTATAAAAAAATGCGAGCCATTATAACTTAAATGTGCAACACAATATTACTAAAAAGTGTAAGTCAATATAACTGAAAAGTACAATACAATATTACAAAAAAATGTAAGTTACTATAACTGAAAATTTAAGTATGTATAACTGAAAAGTGCAACACATTTTTTTATTAAAAAGTGCAAGTGAGTATGAAAGTGTGTGTGGTATCTAGTGTTTAAGTAAAGACAGAAATGTTGCACAGAATGTTGAGACAAATAGTGTAACACTGACTCTAACAGAATATAAGAATATAAATCACACAGCGGAAGACTAAGACACTAAAAACAGTAAGAACACAATGGAATACTTTTTAACATAGATTTTATTAATAACAAAACTTATGTTATGCCTTATGGCGAAAAAGACTTAGCTTGTAAGTACAAAATTGTCGTGTGAAATGTCTCTGCAATTACTTCAACATTTCACAAACCGAAACTACAATCGAGGTAGGTGTCTGAATCTGTAAATAGACTTAAGTGTTTGATCATTGTCTAAACAACTAATCTGATCTATGATTCACTCTCAATCGATACAAGACTAGAACTAAATACACGGGAAGGTGTGATATCCCTCGGTGTACATTAAAAGATACAACTACTGACCATAACTCCTAACAGGGTTGAACGCTCAAGAAAGGTGTTACTCGAATAGTGCATGCTTGAAAGTGAAATCATCCATCGGTATTGTTGGTCCTGAAGGAGTATATAACAAGTGTATGGGGGGGGGGGGGGAATACACTTGTATGCAATTCTTCTCAAACTTAACCAAGTAGGACTTTAGCAAGATTGTCTTGAACAACTCTGCTGATGATGTATAACTTCTTAAAGATAACCAAGCTACTAAGTACTATTGAGTACTTAGTTGAATGATTATCTAAGTGAGTTATAAGTGCGGAATTAGTTGGATCTTGTTGAGGTGCTTCAAATGGTCTTCACACTTCTGTATTTATAGACAAATTTGAGGATTTGCCCGTTGGAGAGGCAACCCCCAAATGTCTATAAATGTCTTCCTTGAGCTCTTCAAGCTGGAAGACAGATTCTTGATAGTGACATGTCCTCATTTGGGAAATAAACGGTTGTAAACACTTTGTCTTCATTCTGCAACACTTTTCCCAATGTCTGACTTCAAGATTCACTTGATCAATCATGGACATGGCTTCTGATGACTAGTCCCATGATAAGGACAACATTCCTTATCTCTTGGACAACTCTGCTTATCACTATCAGCAAACTTTGCTTATCAGCAAAGTTGGCTTGCTCTCTTCAGATGACTTGACTCTTTCCCTTTGCATGGATGTCTCTATGCATGATTGATGAGCTTTTGTATTCATACCATGGGATTAGTGTCCTTTACCATATCAGCAAGGTTGGGATCTCCTTGACATGGTTCTGGTACAAGTGTGATGAGACAACTCTTCTGGACAAACCTCCTGAGCAAGAATGCCTTAGTGGGTTGTGTCTAGATGATGCATTTAGCATGTCTTATTTTCAGAAAGATTGTTCCACAATCCATTTACTCTTGATCAGCATACTTGTCCTTCAGCAGACTTGGGACACATTCAACTAGAGCCTTTTGAGGGGACTTGATCTTGAAAGACTTCAAAGCATATGTTCCCCCTCAATTTGTGCATCTATATATCTAAGAGTTGCCTAACATATCAGCTTTTCAACTAGTCTTATGTTATATGTTCTAACATTCTCAAAACATAATCATCTTAGACTTAGGCATGTCTCAGGGGGTTTTGGTATTAAATCAAAACACTTCTCATTTTATTCCCAACAATTTCTCCATTTTTGATGATGCCAAAACCTATACAATCTATGCAAAGGTGACTTGACTACACTTATTACATTTTTCTTCTTAGTAAGTTGACAGAACTCAAGTTCCCTGAAAGAAAATGTGTTAGTGTATTCTCTGATTTCATTTGCATATAGGTTGACACATCAGACAAGTTGAGATTATGTAGCAATATTTCTTGATTCAAAATATGTTCAACTATCATTTAATTAAAGATCATTACAAGCACGTTGATAGTTGAACAACCATATCAGAGCATGAAATAGTACATCAAAATAATTACATGATCAGAGCAATAAATACTTAACAAGATAATCTATCAGAGCATTAATCCTTATGTATCAGAGTACAAACACATATCAGAAGACTTGATCAATTTCAGCATAGATGACCAATTTCAACAGATCAGCAACCAAGATAAGTTTTCATCCAATTCAGCATATAGAGGTCAGGAAAACTTAGCCATTTAGAGATCATCCTCCTTAGGTGGCACCATCCCATATTGTGCCCACACTCTCCTTTTCAACTCCATGGCCTCTTGGTTAGTTCCCTTTGGTCCAAGCACCATCCTGTTCAGCTTGAGAATCTCAAGGAACTCTTTGAGAATCTTTGATTGGTCAATCCAACCATCCAGCTTGGGAGGCATGTAAATGAATGGTTTAGGAGCAGTGAATTCAATCCTTGCAAGATCAGCAGCTGCAAGAAGTTACTGATATAACTCCCTGTAAAACTCAATCATGAACTCAGTAAAAGTGGAGTTCACATCCTTTCCATTCCATCTGTCAATGACATAATAGTCATAGAAAAACTCCATTTTGGCCTCTTCCCATTTGTCATTCAACTGTATTTGCACCCATTTATCCAAGTGTGGATATTTGGTGTCCATGGGAATCAGCAGTTGTGGCTTCAACTTGCTATATGTGGCTCTTCTTCTTCTTGGTTTCTGAAAATCAGCTCTTCTCTTGTCTCTTGCTCTATTTGCTTCTTCCATCAAATCCATCTTCTCTTGAGCCCTCATCATGGCTAGCTTCTGCTGTGTTTCAGGATCTTTGCCATATCCTTCTTGAAACAACTTTGATGGATCATTGATCAGCACTGTTGTCTTCTTCTTTGGTTGAGGTCCAAAGCCTTCATCAAATAACTCTTCAACATTTTCAGCAACTTTGGCAACTTCAGTGGACTTAGTCTCAACAGACTTGTCAGTTTCAGAAGACTTTGCTTTCTCAGCAGTTTTGGTCACTTCAGCAGTTTTGACCTTTTCAGCAATCTTGGTCTTCTTGGAAGTAGGCTCATCTCCTCTTCAATTCTGAACTCAGGAGGAAGTTCAAGGCTGGTGGGAAAGTCAGTGAATGTCTTAGGCTTTCTTTTATTTCCCTTGGCCTTCTTGATTTGTCCTCTAGTTTGGACACCTTCAGCATCTTTATCCAAACTAGAAACCTCTCCTCCTGGCCTTTGCTGCAGTCTTACTCTTTCTTCTTGTGCAGAGTCCATTGTGTTCTTCAATGCTAAAGCTAGCTGCTCTTCTTCATCTAGCTCTTCCAAATTCATCACTGCTTGCTTCTTTCCTTTATCTTCAGCAATTTTGTCCTTTCCCTTGTGTGAACCACCAATTATCAAGGCACCTTTTGCCCTTGCTCTTTCCCTTTCCCCCTTTTTGGCAACATCAAAACATTGAGGTTTGAGCTCACTCATAGTAGATGCCATCAAGGATTGGGCTTGGTTCAGGGACTTCATCTCCTCAAGCAAGTACATATTCTCATCATGAATGTTTTGTATCCTGTCACTACTGAGGCTTAAGAAAGCCAAGACAGGTTTCATCTTTTGCTCCACAACCTCTTCCATGGTTGTCTTGAGGGATGCATCAAGTTGTGCTTTTAGAAGCTCAGTAAGGTTAGCCACTGCACTCTCAGCAATTTTGGTCATCACCTCTTGGGAAAACTTTTCTGAAGCAGCCTTAACCATTGCTAGCCTCATTGCCTCAGCTCTTTTCTTCTGTAAGACTGTCTTCTTCCCAAGGGCTTGTTTAACCACCAATCTTAATGCTTTAACATTCCTGTTGTGGTTACTTCTCAGCAAGGTTTGCTCCTTTTTGACTTCTTTAGAGACTGAGTCCATACTGGCTTTGGCTTTCATCACTTCAGTGGAGATGGTTTGCAAACCAGTCTCAACTCCACTGATTCTTGCCTCAATGGTGGGAAGAACAATTTCTTCAGAACCAGTAAGTCTCATTTCAACAGCTGTTAAGGTTCTACCTTGCTCATCCAATGCTCCTAAAGTTTCAGCATGAGCAGTTTGGACTTGATGAGCAATAGAATCCAACTTAGCTGACTGTTCTCCAAGAATGGTTTGAGCAGAGCTGGAATCAACATGGATTGGTGCTTCAGTTAGAAGATCATCTGTAAAAAATTGGTCAAAGGAAATACCTTCAATGTCAGAAAAATCAAATGGATTAGTGAATAAACACTCATCACCCTCAGTTTCTTTTGCATAAGACTCTGATACATCAGCAGTCTTCTCCTCATTTTCAACTCTTTCTTTTCTCCCTTCTATATTGATGTCCTCACACAAAGGATCAGGCCTCCTTTCATCAAGGGATTCTTGAAGTTCAGATTTGACTTCAAGAATAACCTGTCCTTCCTAACTTATTCCACCCTCATTTGGTGGTACACTCATTATCTTAGTGATTACTACCTCTCTTTCATCCACAACTCCCTCTAGTTTTTCAACTAAACTTTCCTTTTCAACTCCTTCCTCTAAACCTGCAACATCTTCACCTTCACCAAGGTTCAAAGATGGCAGTTGTGGGGAGATCACAGTGCTTTTATCAGCAGCCACTGAGTCATCCTGAATGATTAAGGGCTGGTCAGTGTCCAACTCATCTGACACTGATGAGGCCTTAATCAAACCAGCTTCTAACATAGGAGCCTCAACATCTTTAAGCTGTGCCTTGGGTTCAGAAGAACCTTCATTGGCAGATGCATCTTTGGCTGTGTCACCAGCCTTGGTCAACACCTCTGGTGATACAAAGCCTTTCCTATGATAGGTTAAGAGGGGGGTTGAGAGCAATTGGGATTCAGGAGGGTTGGGATTGGTTTCAGGAGGGTTGAGATTTGAGGGATCATCAGGGGAGTCATCACCATTTGAGCTGCTATCAGGATGTCTGATCCCTTTAGCTAGTCTCTCCTTTTCCTCAGCAATCTTGACATCTACCAACTTTGCAAACACATCCTCATCAATGAGGAATCTTGTCTTTAGAACTCCAGCAAAGTGTAGTAGTCTACTCTCCTCCACTTGCCACCAGTTAGCACCCTTGTCTTGGATGACTTGAGAAATATCCATAATTGTTTTGTCCTTGACATCCACCAACATTCTCAAGTCATGGAACATCTTCTGAATTCTAGGAAATTCAGCAAGTTGTGGGTACAAGTTGTCCACAGTAGCCCTTGCTCCACCTCTGAGCATACTTTCATAAGTATACTCCTCCTCATCTCCACTTGAATGGGGACTTTGGGTTATAGGGGAGTTGGCTCTGGTTTCAAGTATTGTGGCTTCAGGAAGTTTGAATTCAGGAGGGTTGGCTTCAGAAGGGTTGGATGCAATGGAAGGTACTTCGGTTGCTTTTGAGAGCAATGGATCTGAAAGGGGCTTTGCTCAGGGGGGTTGGCTCATGATGTGCAGCTTCTAAGAACTTGGAGTAGTTGAGCATAGATGAGTCAAGTGGGGATTGCAGTCTTGTCTCATCTACAGCAAGATCAGCTAGCACATCAATTCCACTTCTTTGCACACTCCCTTCTGGAGAATATCTCTTTGTAAGGTTTAGATGAGTAATGGGTTGGTTTGTGGGGGTAACATGGGTTTCAGGGGAGTTGGGCTCAGGATTTTGGGTTTCAGGAAGGTTGGGCTCTTTGGGTTGACCTTCAGGGACTTTCGACTCTGGGGTTTTGGTATTAAATCAAAACACTTTTCAATGGCCTTGAAGAACTCAATGGCCTCTGCACAAGAAGAAAGAGTAAGACTGCAACAAAGGCCAGAGGAGAGGTTTCTGGTTTGGACAAAGATGCTGAAGGTGTCCACACTAGAGGACAGATCAAGAAGGCCAAGGGAAATAAAAGAAAGCCTGAGACATTCACTGACTTTCCCACCAGCCTTGAACTTCCTTCTGAGTTCAGAATTGAAGAGGATGAGCCTACTTCCAAGAAGACCAAGATTGCTGAAAAACCTAAAGCTGCTGAAAAGGTCAAAACTGCTGAAGTGACCAAAACTGCTGAGAAAGCAAAGTCTTCTGAAACTGACAAATCTGTTGAGACTAAGTCCACTGAAGGTGCCAAAGTTGCTGAAAATGTTGAAGAGTTATTTGATGAAGGCTTTGGACCTCAACCAAAGAAGAAGACAACAGTGCTGATCAATGATCCATCAAAGTTGTTTCAAGAAGGATATGGCAAAGATCCTGAAACACATCAGAAGCTAGCCATGATGAGGGCTCAAGAGAAGATGGATTTGATGGAAGAAGCAAATAGAGCAAGAGACAAGAGAAGAGCTGATTTTCAGAAACCAAGAAGAAGAAGAGCCACATATAGCTAGGGCTGTTATTCGAGCCGAGCCGAGTATTTGAGGTTCGAGCTCAGCTCGAGCTCTTATCGAGCCGAGCTCGGCTCGGCTCGATAACATTGACGAGCTAAGAAACGAGCTCGGATCGACTCGCTAAAGGGTCTAACGAGCCTATCGAGCCGAGCCGAGCCTAACGAGCCTAATGGAATTTAAAGAAAAAAATTAGATATCGAGCCTAACAAATCGAGCTCGAGCTGGCTCGTTAGTAAATCGAGTATCTAACGAGCTCGAGCTCGGCTCATTTAGCGAACGAGCCGAGCCGAACTCGAGCCTTATCGAGCCGAGCCGAGCCGAGCTCACGAGCGGCTCGGTTCATGTAACAGCCCTACATATAGCAAGTTGAAGCCACAACTTCTGATTCCCATGGACACCAAATATCCACACTTGGATAAATGGGTGCCAATACAGCTGAATGACAAATGGGAAGAGGCCAAAAAGGAGTTTGTCTATGACTATTATGTCATTGACATATGGAATGGAAAGGATGTGAACTCCACTTTTACTGAGTTCATGATTGAGTTTTACAGGGAGCTATATCAACAACTTCTTGCAGCTGCTGATCTTGCAAGGATTGAATTCACTGCTCCTAAACCAATCATTTACATGCCTCCCAAGCTGGATGGTTGGATTTACCAATCAAAGATTCTCAAAGAGTTCCTTGAGATTCTCAAGCTGAATAGGATGGTGTTTGGACCAAAGGGAACTAACCAAGAGGCCATGGAGTTGAAAAGGAGAGTGTGGGCACAATATGGGATGGTGCCACCTAAGGAGGATGATCTCTAAATGGCTAAGTTTTCCTGACCTCTATATGCTGAATTGGATGAAAACTTATCTTGGTTGCTGATCTGTTGAAATTGGTCATCTATGCTGAAATTGATCAAGTCTTCTGATATGTGTTTGTACTCTGATACATAAGGATTAATGCTCTGATAGATTATCTTGTTAAGTATTTATTGCTCTGATCATGTAATTATTTTGATGTACTATTTCAACCGTTGTTTTTTTATATGAAAACTGTTGTCGTTGACCATAATTTTCGTGAAATACACTGATATACAACGGTTTTTCGCCGTTGTCTTTCCATCTTTTTACAACGGTTAAAAACCGTTGTCTTTTTAAAAGAAAATTGTTGTCGTTACATATTATTTTCTTAAATTTAGCTGATAGACAACGGTTTTCCACTGTTGTCTTTTTAGCTTTTTACAACAGTTGAAACCATTGTCTTTTCAAATAAAAACTGTTGTCATTGCATATATTTTCACGAGGTGCGCTGATAGACAACGATTTTTAATCATTGTCTTTCTAACATACTAATTACTGTTGTCTTGATTTAACAACAGTTTTTAATTGTTGTCTTTCTATTTTCTTTTAAATACAAAAAGACTGTTGTCTTTTCATTATATCATAAAAATACTATATTATTGAAATTAATTTAATATTAATTACCATCAAATTTTCAATCAAACAATTAATATTAAAATAATGCATACAATTTCAATTACAAGCGTTAATCCACAAGTACTATCAACATTTGTTCAAGTACACTATCAATCAAATAAAATTTTACAAAATAATATATGTAATTGCACGAACGCGATTACATGTCATCGGAATTTGAAGACCATTAAAATTGGAGAAGTTGGCCTACTTTTTTCAATTCTTCAATATTTATCTTTCCCAGATTCCTTGATGATTGAGCTGATTCAATATCTTTCCCAGATTTCTTGATGATTAAGCAGATCCGAGCATGTACATTTAACAAATACACAACACTATGCCCTGCTCATAGGAAGTAGAAAATACAAGAGAATATTTTAAAGGTTGCAGGTAGATTTCAACAGAAATGAAAGCCAAAAAGTAGAAATTTCACAAATTGACAATCCAAAAAGAACTATGTTCCATTTTCGATACAAAATTTTCGGAGACTGTAAAACCATTGTCCAAAAGAATAAGAAATAATAGCCCATGTATATACATATATATAACTAAAACATAAACAAAAAGCAGCTGATAGATCCAATCAATCTCATAATTAAGATAGCAGAGCTAAAAGAAGAGTAAGGTTCAAATAGACAACATAATATTCCATCACACAAATAAAATTAATCAGGGAAACAATGCAAACCCCATATCCAACTACTTCAACAGTTTTATTTAGCTCCTCTTGGATCCAATCTTTATCCATAGAATCATGTTAGGTCAATTTATATATCAATAGACATAAAATATTTATAATACTTCTCGAGGATTATTCAAGTAAGAAAGACTCGTGTTTTTACCTGAAGACTAACGGCAGCCTGTTGGACCTTCTCCTTGAAACCTCAGGTTCAACGCCTTATAGAATGTCTGAAACCAACAATCAAATAACGAAATGAACTCCTGATGAATCCTGCACTGCATAGTTTCTTGATTCTTATAATAAATGCATCACTTTATTCATGCCCAAACATACAAGAATAGCCAAAAATAGCTTAATAAAGAAACAAATTAAATAAACAAAACTTATATAAAAGTTAACAAATGTATTGACATTTGAGCAAATATTATTTAGGCGGGATGTTAAGATTAAACTCATTTGGCATATATTGTGATGCATTAATAGATTATTTATAATCATCTGAGCTCTTTAAATCACAACCAAGTTATTGACAATTCCAATGCTCTACAACTTCTCATAAGCCTATAACAGTCAAATATAATTGAATGGTGTTATGAGATAACTAATACTTGTAAAGAAGTAGAATAGTAGTCAGTTTGATTAAGTGTTAAAAACATTAATATGCTTAACTATACCCTATATATTGAGTGTGGTGTATTATATCTACAATAAAATCTAATTATATGTATACGGGAGAAACCTCTCGATTCTACACAATTCGCTTCAATCACACTTCAAATTAGTTACTCCCTCCGTCCACGAAATGTAGTCTCATTTGCCTTATATTCTTTGTTCACCAAATGTAGTCTCATACACTTTATGGAAACCATCACTTAATTACTCAATTTGCTATCAACTTAATTCACAAACAATAACTTTATTCACAATGGACCCCATAATACCCTTATTTTATCTACGTTATCTATTTTTTTCTTAAAACTTGTGTCACACCCTAATGGGACTATATTTGGTGGATGGAGGGAGTATAATTTACAGTCTTTAAGAGACCTGAAAAATCATTTTGTAAGAAGTGGCACATTAGAATCCATCATCCACACACACAATACCTATAAAACAAGCGAGGAGAGAGAGAGAGAGAAGAGAGAGGGGGGAGACTGAATTGCAGAGAGAGAGAAGTGGTTCCAAGTATTTCTTGCTTGATTGTTCTCTAAAGAACTAATCAAAAAGCTTCAATAATATCAATAACAAAAATAGTAATTAAAAATATACCATACAAATTGAAAGTAGTGGCAAAAAGTAATATTAAATACACAATATATAATCAGGTGTTAATATTTATTATTTTATTCAAGCAAAATATTAAACATATATAAGTAAATGGAACATTTAAGCTAGTATCCCAATCATGAGAATCAAATCAATTGAAGAAGGCATACAAAACAGTGGCTTGACTATGCATAATATTGATTACTCTTTACTGTTTGCTAAACATAAAATCAAAACATTTAATTATAACAATTGAGATAGGAAAACTCAAATATACATGACACCCATTTTATCAACACTTGGCTATATATGAAGCCATTTCAATGTAACTAAACAATTACTATCACAACAATGTGTGTTGCTTATTCTTTATTTTCCAAATATATCATATTTGGGAAACCAATAATCACTAATGGAACTAGTAACCAGCAACATCAAATATATTATTCAATTATGCTAGCATAGAATTGCCCTAAATTTTAGAACCAAGGACATACTAACTATTGTATATCGCACAAAATAGTTTTGTCCTCTATTTTTATATGCCTAAGGGCGCGAGCTCCTTTCTAGAAGATAGAAGCCCAGAGTGTACGTCGCCTTCACCGAAGAACTCCCGAGGGTTGAATTCTTCAACTTTCTGCAAAAATTAAATAGGATCGAGTCCAACGGAAATGCATACCTGGTTTTGATAATATCGTTCATCTTACATTATGTTTGCCAATAAAAAATGAGAAAGGTGGACATACCTGGTTCTGATAATCTCCAATATACAGAGACGGTGGGTGTTTAGTGGTAAATCCACAGCAGCGTCTTGTAATCAAGGCTTCTACGAATAGATGTTGGAGGCGTCATCGACGATGGAGCTATGATCAGTTTCTGGGATTTCCAACAAGAAACCCGTAACTCTCTGTCCGGGATAAATAATCAACATACTCCCAAATGGGAAGCAAGTGCGTCGAAGAGCAGGGAAGTAGGCGGCTGCGAAGATTCTCGCGCCCGTGGTTCACGGGGTGGAAGCTTCTCGGCTATATATACTTGGGAAGGAAATTTGGAATGTTTTGGAATTAATAATTTTGTAAGTTTCATTTCAAAAATAAAAAAAAAAAATTTGTAAGTTTGAGTTGTTTTTCTTATATTTTTGTGTTTTTCTTTAGCTTTTTTCTAATCCTTAATTGATGTTTATAATTTAAATTATTTTTTAAAATTATTTAATTAATACTCCACTATTAAGTTTAATTGATTTTTAAAGATTTTTTTATAAATATTTTTTAAAATTTATTTGATTTTCTTTAATCTTTTTACCTATTTTATTTAGTATTTTCAGATTTTTGATTGATTTTTTTATTCCAGTGTTTTTTAATTTTTAGTTGATTTTTTAAATATTTTTTTAACTTTTATTTACTTTTTTCAAAAACTAAAAATAGAAATTTAGAGGGGTGTATTCAATTGAGATTTTGTTGGATTTTTTTGAACTTTAAAAAGTCAGTGGATTTAGAAAATCCATAGACTCTATGCAGAGTTTGACTGACTTTTTTATTGATTTATATGGATTTTTATAGATTTGACAGGATTCTGAAATACACATTTTTTTATTGATTTACATGAATTTTCATAAACTACGCCCTAAAACCTAGTTAAAAAAAAATTATTATTTATCATTATTATTCTCATCTTCATTTTCATCACAGTTATACCTCGGCCTCATTTTCACATAGTTAGCAATACTAGTTCTCCATGCATTAACTTAAGTTCTTTGTTGTAGTTGTCTTTGAGAATGAGAAAGCAATTCCAAAATTTCCTCTTTCATGTCGAGATGTGGTAAATCTTGATCTTCTTTATATTCGACTGAAAATTCATCGGCCGACCTTCTTTCCGAAGAAAAAAGTTATGTAATCCATCGAATTTGTGAATTGCAATTTGAAAATATCAAAAATTCGATTGAATAATTGCATTTATTGGGTGACGACCTTGACCACCAAAATATTTTAGATGATATCGAACACCACGTAATGGGAATTGACGTCGATTATATATTATTGACGGTGTCCGATATACTATAATTTTTAAAGAAATAACATAATTTTAAAATACAGAGATGTAATTTTTTTCACGATAATAATGGTGGTGAAAAATCTGTGATGCTTATCAAAGAACATAGTTAACACAGTTTTTTTTTCTTCTCTTTTAGAGTCTTCTAAGAGAATCCGTTGAAATCTCTACTTTTTAGAAGAGATTTTGATTAGTGAAATTTATTTATATTTTTTAAAGAGAATCCAACGAAATCCATAGAGTATTAAAATCCATAGATTGTTGAATACATAAAGATTTCTAAAGACTTTTTAAAATCCGTATTGAATACCTCAAAATTTTGAAAGACTTTTAAAAATCCGGATTGAATTCCCCCAGATTTTAAAAGTCCAAAAAAATCCAACAGAATCTCAATTGAATACACCCCTCTTAGTTAAGCTAGATGAATTAAAAGTGTTAATTTTTAAACACATGAATTAAATGTGTTGATTCAAATAGTTAAAAGTGCTAATTTAAAGAATTAGATTTACACAACGTGGAAAGACAACAGTCATAAGTCATTGTCTTTCAGTGCAACATCATTGATTTCACAACTCGAAAAGACAACAGTCATAAATCGTTGTCTTTCCGCGCAAAATAGTATATTTTATAACTTGAAGAGACAACGGTTTATGACCGTTGTCTTTCAGCATTTTGGAGGAAAAAACAACGTGGAACAACAACGGTGCCAAAACTGTTGTCTATCAGCGGACTTTCTTTTATATTACATTGATTTACAACACAGAACGACAACGAAGCACCAAATCCGTTGTCTTTTAGCGCAAATATGAGCTAAAAGACAACGATTTTAGTTTAAACAACATTTTTAAAACTTATGACAACGAATTTTGTCA
The DNA here is from genome assembly GCA_963675135.1 of Galeopsis tetrahit. Classification (NCBI taxonomy): domain Eukaryota; kingdom Viridiplantae; phylum Streptophyta; class Magnoliopsida; order Lamiales; family Lamiaceae; genus Galeopsis; species Galeopsis tetrahit. The sequence goes on from OY776128.1 coordinate 57,186,621, forward strand.
AAACCGTTGTCTATTTGGCGTTGTCATTCAGCATTTTTCTTGTAGTGGATCAAGTCACCTTTGCATAGATTGTATAGGTTTTGGTATCATCAAAAAGGGGGAAATTGTTGGGAATAAAATGAGAAGTGTTTTGATTTAATACCAAAACCCCCTGAGACATGCCTAAGTCTAAGATGATTATGTTCTGAGAATGTTAGAACATATAGCATAAGACTAGTTGAGAAGCTGATATGTTAAGTAGCTCTTAGATATATAGATGCACAAATTGAGGGGGAACATATGCTTTGAAGTCTTTCAAGATCAAGTCCCCTCAAAAGGCTCTAGTTGAATGTGTCCCAAGTCTGTTGAAGGACAAGTATGCTGATCAAGAGTGAATGGATTGTGGAAAAATCTTTCTGAAAATAAGACATGCTAAATGAATCATCTAGACACAACCCACTAAGGCATTCTTGCTCAGGAGGTTTGTCCAGAAAAGTTGTCTCAGCACACTTGTACCAGAACCATGTCAAGGAGATCCCAACCTTGCTGATATGGTCAAGGACACTAATCCCATGGTATGAATACAAAAGCTCATCAATCATGCATAGAGACATCCATGCAAAGGGAAAGAACCAAGTTATCTGAAGAGAGCAAGCCAACTTTGATGATAAGCAAAGTCTGCTGATAGTGATAAGCAGAGTTGTCCAAGAGATAAGGAATGTTGTCCTTATCATGGGACTAATCATCAGAAGCCATGTCCATGATTGATCAAGTGAATCTTGAAGTCAGACATTGGGAAAAGTGCTGCAGAATGAAGACAAAGTGTTTACAACCGTTTATTTCCCAAATGAGGACATGTCACTATCAAGAATCTGTCTTCCAGCTTGAAGAGCTCAAGGAAGACATTTATAGACATTTGGGGGTTGCCTCTCCAACAGGCAAATCCTCAAATTTGTCTATAAATACAGAAGTGTGAAGACCATTTGAAGCACCTCAACAAGATCCAACTAATTCCGCACTTATAACTCACTTAGATAGTCATTCAACTAAGTACTCAACAATACTTAGTAGCTTGGTTATCTTTAAGAAGTTATACATCATCAGCAGAGTTGTCCAAGACAATCTTGCTAAAGTCCTACTTGGTTAAGTTTGAGAAGAATTGCATACAAGTGTATTCCCCCCCCTCCCCATACACTTGTTATATACTCCTTCAGGACCAACAATACCGATGGAGGATTTCACTTTCAAGCATGCACTATTCGAGTAACACCTTTTCTTGAGCGTTCAACCCTGTTAGGAGTTATGGTCAGTAGTTGTATCTTTTAATGTACACCGAGGGATATCACACCTTCCCGTGTATTTAGTTCTAGTCTTGTATCGATTGAGAGTGAATCATAGATCAGATTAGTTGTTTAGACATTGATCAAACACTTAAGTCTATTTACAGATTTAGACACCTACCTCGATTGTAGTTTCGGTTTGTGAAATGTTGAAGTAATTGTAGAGACATTTCACACGACAATTTTGTACTTACAAGCTAAGTCTTTTTCGCCATAAGGCATAACATAAGTTTTGTTATTAATAAAATCTATGTTAAAAAGTATTCCATTGTGTTCTTACTGTTTTTAGTGTCTTAGTCTTCCGCTGTGTGATTTATATTCTTATATTCTGTTAGAGTCAGTGTTACACTATTTGTCTCAACATTCTGTGCAACATTTCTGTCTTTACTTAAACACTAGATACCACACACACTTTCATACTCACTTGCACTTTTTAATAAAAAAATGTGTTGCACTTTTCAGTTATACATACTTAAATTTTCAGTTATAGTAACTTACATTTTTTTGTAATATTGTATTGTACTTTTCAGTTATATTGACTTACACTTTTTAGTAATATTGTGTTGCACATTTAAGTTATAATGGCTCGCATTTTTTTATAATATCATGTTGCATTTTTTAGTAATATTGACTTACACTTTTTAGTAATATTGTGTTTCACTTTTCAGTTATACTCACATGCACTTTTTTATAATATTGTGTTGCACTTTATAGTTATATTTATTTACACATTTTAGTTATATTGACTTACACTTTTTATTAATATTGTGTTGCACTTTTCAGTTATACTGACTTGTACGTTTCAGAAATATTGTGTTTTAATTTTTAGTTATATTGACTTATATTTTTAGTAAAAAATAAATACACCATAAAAAAGACTATCGATCTTTTAATTAACCAAAAAAAAAAGGCCAAAAGAAAAGGGAAAATCCATTTTTTTACCAAAAAAAAAGGGTGAAAAATGGAAAAAAAAAAAGGAAAAAGAAAATTTACACCGAAATAAAAAATGACGAAAAAAAAAACTATAGAGAAAAAAGGCTATTCATTTTTTTAATTAACAAAAGAAAAAGAAAAAAAATACTAAAAAACAGGAGAGAAAAAAGGGAAAAAAAAAGAAGATAAATTTAAATCGAGTGCACTCGAGTATATTTGAGAGTTGACATTTTTTTTATATACATCATGGAAATCATAAAATATTGAAAGAATAAATATTAAAATATATGTAAATCAATAAAAAAAAGTCAGTCAAACTCTACCTGAACTCTATTAATTTTCCAAATCCAAAATCTTTTTAAAGTATAAAAAAATTCAATAGAAACCTAATGGAATACACGTCTCAAATATATGGTAATTTATTATTGCATATATCTCCATTTAAAGCTCAATATAGAAATTCTAATTAAGTGGAGCATTAATATTTTACTCATTCAAATACATTATAATTAATTTTCGATCTTAATTAATTGATATAATCACTGGGATAGCAATAACCGAAATTTCATTCAATCGAAAAAAATAAAATCTGAAATCGTATTGAAGGTTGAGGAAATGAATTAAGTGCTACAAATTCATTACTCCAATATATATTTCAGTATAAAAAGGCATTAGGTGTTGTGCATATTTTCATCATTAACAAAATTCCAACAATATGTCTAGTGCAAAGTACTCTGTATTATTGCTTTTAGGGCTCTTGGTTCTTACCATCTCCCCATCTTTTGGTCGTGTGATAGAAAAGAGTTCATTGCCATTGAATTCCAATTATGACCAAATTTTAGAGGATGATGATATAGTATGGTCCATTGATGATACTTCGAAGCATCACCACCACCACCACCCTCGTGCCCCATCTCCGAAGTCCCACAAGGCTCCTTCCCCGCACACCCCGTCTCCGAAGTCCCACAAGGCTCCTTCCCCGCACGCCCCGTCTCCGAAGTCCCACAAGGCTCCTTCCCCGCACGCCCCGTCTCCGAAGTCCCACAAGGCTCCTTCCCCGCACACCGCTCCGTCGCCCAAGCATCACGGTCACGCACATCCTCCCCACCATCATGCTCATCCGCCCAAAGCATACTGAAACTATTTTCTTTCTTTTGTAATTAACAATATCATCATTCATCACTTCCCTACCGAATAAGATTTTTGTCATAAATTCAGTTCATGTTAGTTACTTTCTTCGATTCAAAATAAGTGTAGTTTTGGATCAAGGCAATTATATTCTTAGTAAATGTTTATCTATCTTATTAAATGAATACATTTATATAAATATTTTAATGATGGTAATTGTTTGTTCCAGTTCTTTCTTTTAATTAAAATTAGAAATAAATAACAATTACATTTATATAAAAAAATGCAACACGTTATCAATTTAGAAAGAAAAAAAAATAAAAATCGGTTATATATTAAGAAGGTTGAGTATATAACCCTCGACTCAATTCCATTGATATTTGTTCAAATGAATTGCATGCAATTTTATGAAATCAAAAGAAGTGAAATCAATTAAACCAAAAATGGAATATTTAAAGAAACACAAAAACTTATATAAATATTTCATACATGAAATATAGATAATTAGGATAAATTTGAGGCAAAATTTTGGAGAAAAAAACTATTTACCCACAACTTTTACCTTTTTTGAAAAACGTCCCAAAATAGTTAAAATTTTAATTTACGTCCCATAACTTTTTCAATTGCTTAATTTACGTCCAATTTTCACTGAAAATTCCCAAATTTATGTAAATGGGACGTAAATTGAGCAATTAAAGAAGTTATGGGACGTAAATTAAATTTTTAATTAAAATGGGATGTTATGCGAAAAAGATAAAAATATTCAACAAATGTGTATAATTCACTATAAAATTAATGTAGTTTATGTTATACAATCAAATAAAAAATAATTTATAAATTAATTAATTATTATAAAAATCAATTAAATTACCTAATTCATTATTAGAAAAATGATTAACTTACCTAATTAGAAAAAAATTATAATTAGTATAAGTATTATAAAATAAATTATGAATATTAATTAAAATAATAAATAATATTTTAAAATATATGAAAATAAATTTAGAATAATATTTAAATAAGTAAAATTGTAAAAATAAATTTAGAATAATATTTAAATAAGTACAATTATTTTAATATTTTAAATAAATACAAAAATCCACAAATATTTAAAATCTCCAAATAAATCAAAAAATACTCAAATATATCCAAAATTCTCACCCCTTACCCACGGTAATTGAAAGATGATGATGAACAATATATTTTTTTTTTTAACAATTTGTTAATTTTATTGTTTTTCATTTTTATTATATACTGTAATTTTTTATTTGATAATAGTTCATACAAAAATATGTGGACCCACTTTGTGTAATACTTAGATAAATTTTTATATTTATTTGATTACGTTAAAATAAATAAATAATTTTATAATACTTATATTGTAATTATAATTTTTTTTCTAATTAGACAAGTTAATAATTTTTCTAATAATGAATTAAGTAAGTTAATTGATTTTTATTATAATTAATTAATTTATGAATAAATGAATTATTTTTTTATATTAAAATAAGTTAATTTATGAATAAATGAATTATTTTTTTATTTGATTGTATAACATAAACTACATTAATTTTATAGTGAATTGTACACATTTGTTGAATATTTTTATCTTTTTCGCATAACGTCCCAAAATAGTTAAAATTTTAATTTACGTCCCATAACTTTTTCAATTGCTTAATTTACGTTCAATTTTTTCTGTAAAAGTTATGGGACGTAAATAATTTTTTTCTCAAAATTTTGTGGGTCAAATTCGGATCAACGCGGGTTAAACTTAATTAAAATATATTTCTTCGCTTTCTAACATTATTTTACTACATGATCAAAACTATATTACTACATGACCAAAATATTGTCTCTACAAGGCCAAAAGTGTACTACTACAAGTCTAAAAATATTCTGAACACTTAATTTTTTAGATGAATTCTCTAGATTTTTTTTTGACATGTAGTAGTATACTTTTAGTCTTATAATGATAATATTTTGGGGGATCACTATAAAGCACATAGTTGTAGGATTTATTGGGGAAATTTTTTATTTTAGTCCAATAAGTTTGAGATAATCCAAAATAAATTCTTTAAGTTTCAATTTTACAAAATACGTCATTTACCTTTTAATTTTAATAATTTTTTACATCAATTTTAATCTTTTATGTTTTGAAGGAATTAGAATTGGAAAATTTGGTGCCACATATATTAAAAAATGCCACATCACTATCTCTCATCTATATATATTAAAAAAGAGTAGAATTAATAACACCCCAAAATATGTTATACACACCCCATAATTTTAAATACAAAAAATAAATGTATGTAAAATAGCTAAATAATCTTTACATAAATAAAGAGTAAAATATTTTTAAAAAATATCTTGAAAAAATCTGAAAAAAAAAAATGTACTGTAATTAAAATTTAAAAGTATTTTAAAAAACTAACTAAATCTTTTAAAATAATTATTTTTTAAAAAAAAAAATCTTAGAAAATTAAATATAATCTGAAATTAAAAAATAAATCATCAAAAAAAAAAAAAATATTGAAAAAATTTAATACTCCCTCCGTCCAATTTCATTATTCTCACTTTCCTTTTTTGGTTGTCCAATTTTATTATGCCCATACTCTTTTTGGAAACAATACTATTCATACTACTTTATCTCCGCCCTTCTACCATCACTTATTTACCCACTTTGTCATTCACTTTATTCATAAACAATCATTTATTTACAAATGGACCCCACAATACCCCACCATACCCTCAACTTATCTACTTTATGAATAAACTAATCAATATTCATTAAAACACGTGCCCGGAGAAGTGGGCATCAATAAAAAGGTAAGATTTTATTTCTTATTTAATTTTCTTAATATTTATATTGATTGAGTTGATTTTTCTTTAATTTTTTTATCTTTTTTTTTTTTAAATTGAATCATTAATTGGTATTTTTAATTTAATTATTTTATAAATTTTATTTGATTTATTTAATATTTTTAGATTTTATTTGGATTTAATTGATTTTTTCATTTTAATATTTTTTAATATTCAGTTGATTTTTTAAAATATTTTCAAATTTTATTTAGTTTTTCGTATTATTGATTATTTTTTAATTAATTTTTAAAATTTATATATAGTTTTGTGGATTTAGTTGAATTTTAAATTATATTTTTATTTTTTATTCAATTTGTATTTTTTTTGAGGAATAAATGGTAAATAGAAAAGAATTAGGGTGTGTTTAGTAATATAAAATTATTTTTAAATTTTAGTGGGTGTGTGTATAACATTTGAGGTTTATATAACATTTTATTAGACGTTAGTAGTTTTACAAAAAAAAAATTATTTGCATCTACTCCAAACTAATTAATCAATCCTCTATATATATGAAAAAAAAATCCATCTACTTCAAACTAATTAATTAATTTATTTGAAATATATTTATTTATCATGAGTATTTGATAAAATGATGATATTATCATTAAATTTAGTTATACGTTTCAATTAATAGAGAAAAATAATGTAAGGGTTACCTAGTCATTTTATATACATTTATTTTTGTATTTAAAATTATGGGGTGTGTATAGAGTATTTTTTGGTGTTATTAACTTTATTTTTTAAATATATATATAAAAGAGAGATAGTGATGTGACATATTTTAATATATGTGTCACCAAGTTTGCCAATTTTAAATCCTTCAAAATATAAAGGATTAAAATTGATATAAAAAATGATTAAAATTAAAAAATGTAAAATACGTATTTTGTAAAGTGGAAACTTAAATGATTTATTTTGAAATATCTCAAACTTAAAGGATTAAAATAAAAAAATTCCCGACTTATAGCAAGTAGATCCAAAGGAAAAAAAAACTTACAACCATACACAAAATGGGAGTTTAAATGACAAAGATACCCCTTCATTCATTCAATTTTTAATTAAATTGGAAAAAAAGAAAAATATTCCAACTTTATCTTCTCAATGCATCTACTTACCTACTAAAAGTTACATCCCTACCAACTTTGTTTTCCCAATTTAGATAAATTTTAGTATAATTTTAGTTTATAATATTATTAATAAAAATATATATATCAAAAATCATAATATTTTTTTATCTATAAATAGAGACTAATATTGATAAATTTTGTATCACAATTTCATATTCTCTTCTAATTTCATTTATCCAATTTTCTTTCTCCAAATTTTACTCTATCATTTTCTATCATGAATGCAAATAATCAAAATTATCAAAATTCTCCTATATGAACTAAATTCCTACCTAATTTGTTTATTTACTATAGAGTTTTTACAACTGTCAAAATATGTAAAAAGATTGCATTTTCAACAGTAATATTTACTAGTGGTGCCCCAGAAGGGAAATTGGGGTCAACTGTTTATCTAGAAGGTTCAAATTTTTTTTTTGGGTACGGTTAAAAAAGATAAATTTACTGTTCAATATATATGGATGAATGTTCAAATTCAAATCTTTGGGACAAAGTGGGATAGTTCAAGTGGTTGGAGCACCACTACCTAGACCTTAGATCCTGGGTTCGAGTCATGGGGAAGAGAAAAGGGATGGGTATTTAACTTGTAACAAAAAAAAAAAAAAAATTCAAATCTTTGGAGAGCAGAAATAAACAATTAAGAAATCAATTTTAGCTGATTTATAAAAAGGAAAGAAATAAAATTTAACCAACAAATAAAAAACAATTTCATTAAGATAAAGTCTGCCTTGGACTAGTTGCATGACCTTGGCCTTACTTGGTTAAATTAAACTAAATGGCCTTAGCCTTACTTGGCACACTAAAGTGTGGCATTCATTATAAAAAGATACTCCCTCCGTCCCAAGATTTTTTACACACTTTTCTTAATGGGCGTCCCAACATTTTTTACACACTTCAAAAAAGGAAACAACTTACATAATGAATTACCAATAATACCCCTCTTTTATTTTACTTTTCCTTCCCTTTAGTCAAATCACTCCACTTTAATCAATAAATTACCAATAATACCCCTCTTTTATTTTACTTTACACATCACTTTATTCAAATTTCTTAATTTCCGTGCCGGTCAAAGTGCGTAAAAAATCTTGGGACGGAGGGAGTATGAAATAGGGTGAAGTAGAACGATAATAGGCGGACTAATATCTTGGATATGAAGCAGAAGTCTTCAGGGGGCGACTAAGCTCGTCCGAACATTATAAAACCTGCAATTTCCATTAATTATGTTGCTCGGTTGTGCATCAACATCTTCCCATATATTTAAGACGAGATCATAGATACCATATGAACCAATTCACTACAAAAAATCCCTAAATTAGAGACCAAAGTTTTGAGACCGTCATAAAATGGTCTCAAATAAAGACTGATTTGAGACCGTTTTGAAAAAATTACGAATTTTGAGACCGATTTCACTCCAGTCTTTAATTTTATGTATTCAGACCGTTTAGAGACCGTATTGGTGGTCTCTAATCCAAAATTAAATTTTTTATTTTAAAATTTTTTTTGAGACCTCATTAGCGGTCTTTAATTGGTATTAAGAATTCCAATTCCCATATTTTATTTTGACCGTCATATTTGCCCTCTAATTTAGAGACTGTTTTATGAATACGGTCTCTAACCCGTTTATAAACCCGTATGTAACCCATCTATAAACCCTAATTCATTTGTACCGCCTCTTTCACCTTCACCCTACTCAAATTCTCAAGGCCCTCACTCGCGATTCTCTCTTGCTCTCCCGCCGCGACTAGAGTTGACAAATCGGGTTGCCCGGCCCAGCCCATCGGGCCAAGCGATGTTCGTGGGCTGGGTCGGGCTGGCCCATGAATTATTCAGGCCTATAAAATGTGAGCCCAACATAGCCCACTGGGCTAGCGGGCCGGCCTAGCCCATGAAATAATTTAAAAAATAATATGTTTACCAAATATTATATATATAAATCTTGTATTGGTCACATATTCACATATAATTGTTATTTATACAAATAATTATAATTAAAAATATGCAATACTAATGTATTAACTATACATAATTCATAAACGGTCATAATCAGTATAACATTAAACTATATAACAACTTCAAATAAAATTATAAATAATTCATAAATTCAAATTTCAAAGTCAAAATAAATTAAAAACACAATAATATTTAAATATAAAATACTTTACTTATTTTAATTGTCTATTTGCCTAAAGAAAAAATATTGATCGGGCCAAACAGGTTGTCCATGGGCCGGCGGGCCAAATTCAGCCTAGCCCATTAGGCCCATCGGATCAGGCCAAATAGGCCCAGTTCTATATGGGCCTCTAATTTTAGAGCCCAGTCCATACTAGGTTTCGGGTTGGCCGAGTCGGCCCATCGGGTTGGGCCCAAATTGTCGGCTCTCAAGACGATATCGCCGATGTCGCCTCTTCGCCGTCGCCTGTTGATTATCAATAGTCTCCACCAAATTTAAGTCAAGATAATCTTTGAGTTTTTCTGTTTTGAGATTCTGTTTTAAATAATTGATACTAGAATATTAAAAAATGAGAGAAATAAATTTGATGAGAAAAAAATATTAGATGAGTATGAAATTAAATATAATAAAATAATAAATAAAATATAAGTGAAATATGAAAAAAAAAAATTGAATGAGAAACTTATTGTGGAATTTATAGTGGGATGGAGGGAGTATATAATAAAGAAATTAATTAATACATATATAATTAATTTTAAAAATTACCCAAAACATTTACTTGTCAAAGTGGTGGGTGCCCCCGAGATCAATTCCCATCGAGAACAAATAAATGGCTATTTAAATAAAGTGGGTGTGGGTTCGGGTGGGTCAAGTCGGTGTGGGTTCGGGTTGGGTGGGTCAAGTCAGTGTGGGTTCGGGTCAGGTGGGTCAAGTCGGTGTGGGTTCGGGTCGGGTGGGTCAAGTCGTGTGTGAGTTCGGGTCGGGTGGGTCAGGTCGGGTGTGGGTTCGGTTCGGGTGGGTCGGGCAGATATGGGTTCGGGTCAGGTGTGGGTTCAGTTTGGGCGGGTGGGTCGGGGTTCGAGACCGGATGTGGCGATCTCTAAATTAAATACCGTTTTGTGACCATCTTAGGGCCCGGAAAAAATTCGGGCCAACCAATCGTTTGAGATCGTTTGTAGACCGCTAATGCGGTCTACAATTTAGAGACCTAAAAAAATCGGTCTATAATTTGAGATCGATACATGAAAACGGTCTCAAAATATTTGAAACGAACCTAATAGTGACCAACCAAAAACGGTCTCAAAACGGTCTCTAATGCGTATAGAGACCATTTTTACGGTCTCTAATCGGTTGTTAATTGAGGTGTTTTTTGTAGTGAATTGGATCTTTGGTAAACAAGATTTTGGTGTTAGCAGGCTTGATTAAAAGCAAAGTTTGAAGTGTGAATCGATGTGGAAGAAAACCTCTAGTATGTTGAAAGCAATAAAAGAAAAAATAATTAGAGTTAATATTTATGTATATTTAATAATTATATAATAATTTTCAAGTGTATTAGTAAAACATTAGTAGTAAAATTATTATTTTTTATGTTTCATAATGTATGTTGTTTTGTATATAATTAAATAATTTTTTTTATATATTTAAATTTAATAAATAAATAATTTAATTTACCTTATCTAATATAAGAAATTTTTAATTTTGTATATAGGGTTTAGTGCCTTAGGTTAGAGTTCGGTACCTTATTGACATTCAATTTATATATATAATTTGATGAATGAATGAATCAATTTCAATTTAAGTTTAAGTTTAAGTTTAGTATCTTATGTACTCCCTCGTCCCATACTTGAAGACACATCTTACCATTTTGGGCGTCTCATACTTGAAGGCACATTACCTAAAATAGCAAAAACACTTTTAAACACTCCCCTTAAAAATATCACAATATTACAACAAATGTCACTACTTTATTACACTAAAAAGTAACTTTATTACTATTTAGAAAGTTGAAAAGTTTTTACTACCCTCACTTTATCTTACACAATATTAATAAACAATTCATTCATTAAAACCCGTGTCTAATTGGTTTGAGCCTTCAAATATGAGATGGAGGGAGTAATATTTAAATTTAATTTAAGGTTTAGAGTTTAGTACCTTATGTAATATTTAAATTCATAAATTTTTATTATCAGGTGAAAATTTTAAAAAATGACACTCTTTGTTCAGATATTCACCATTCGTGTTGAAATATTCGCCCTATGTCATATTCAAACTCAGTTTAAATTTTAGTAACTTATATAATATTCAAACTCAATTTAGGTTTAAGGTTTACGTTTAGTACCTTATATAGCATTTAAATTTAGTAACTTATGTAATATTCAAATTTAATTTCAATTTAAGTTCTGATAAGTTATGAAATATTCAAATTTAATTTCAATTTATGTAATATTCAAACTTAATCTAAGTTTAAAGTATATACAATTTAAGTTTAGTAACTAACGTAATATTTCAATTCAATTTAGGATTTAGTACTTTAATTTAGGGCTCAGTACCCTATTGACATTCCATTTATATATGTAAATTTTATGAATGAATGAATTAATTTCAATTAAAATTTGGTATCTTATGTAATATTTAAATTTAATTTAAGATTTAAAGTTTAGAGTTTAGTACCTTATATAATATTTAAGTTTTTCGTATATTACATTTTCGATTTAGGGTTTAGTACCTTAGGATAGTATACTCAAGAACAACTGAATTAGTACCTTTTATTTTCTTTCTTCTTAATTGAAATTCTTTTTCTTGACCCACACACAAATTTGAACACTAAAGCGATGCAAAGTTGAACACTAAGACAATTATTTAGACGGAAGAGAGAGTTTCTTTTGTAATTAATTATGTCAACGGATTGATTGACCTCTTACTTTCTAATTTTCAAATTCAATTTAGCGTTTAGTGTTTAGAGTTTAGTAACTTATGTAAACTCTAAATTGAATTGAGTTTGAATATTACATTTTTTAAAGTACTAAACCCTATAATAAATTTGAATATTATATAAATTATTAAATTGAAATTAATCCTAAATAGAAAATTTGAATATTACAAGGTTGGGATCTCTTTGACATGGTTCTGGTACAAGTGTGCTGAGACAACTCTTCTGGACAAACCTCCTGAGCAAGAATGCCTTAGTGGGTTGTGTCTAGATGATGCATTTAACATGTCTTATTTTCAGAAAGATTGTTCCACAATCCATTCACTCTTGATCAGCATACTTGTCCTTCAGCAGACTTGGGACACATTCAACTAGAGCCTTTTGAGGGGACTTGATCTTGAAAGACTTCAAAGCATATGTTCCCCCTCAATTTGTGCATCTATATATCTAAGAGTTGTCTAACATATCAGCTTATCAACTAGTCTTATGCTATATGTTCTAACATTCTCAGAACATAATCATCTTAGACTTAGGCATGTCTCAGGGGGTTTTGGTATTAAATCAAAACACTTCTCATTTTATTCCCAACACACCTGATGCACATATATTTCTATACACACGTCAGTAATATGTATATAGGTGAGGTTAACATGTACTCTAAATACTAGTCAAGACAATACCTGTTGTAGCCATTGGTTCAAATCAAAAGAAGATCAAGAATAATTTCACTAAGATCCGTGCCATAAGGTCAAAGCAATCTTATTCAAAACAAAATAAGCAAAAACAATATACTTATTTACAAAACACTTAAACTTACAAAAATCTTAAATTTAATCAGAGCATGTGAGTGCTTAGATTATTCTCAAAACTTAAGTATGACTAAAAAAGAAACCAGAGCATAAGAGGGAAATAAAAACAATCAGAGCAAGGCGAAAAAGAACAACAAAAACTTAACTAAGCTCAAAATTCTCATGTCGTAAGTAAATAAAATTAAAAACTTTAAGGCAAACATTTTTAAGCTACTAATAGCAGTAAGCCAAATAAGAGTCAATTTTTAAAAAAAAAAAACATATTTAAGCAATTTGAATATAGATCAGAATTAGAAAAACAAAACAAAAAACAGTACATAACAAACATATTCATCATGCAGTAAACATATAATGATAAAGAAAACAATTTAAGCATGAGAGTAGTAATCAAATATCATTAATGTAAACTAATTTAAGAAATCTGAATAAAAACAACCTATCAACTAGAAAAAAAAATTGTATCAGAATAATATAATTTTAACTTAAACACAACAGATTAACAAAAATAAAGGTAGAACTGAAAAATGGCATGAATTGCTATGGTAATAACAGCAGCATCAAGTTCCTGCACATGTGTCATTCTGAATTTCAGCACTCCCCCAATCTTGCTGCATCTATTCATCACTTAGAGATCACCATACAATGTCTCCATCTCAACATCATCATCATCAGCCTCTTGAACAAAGAAAGTAGATGCAAAGTGTGCAACTACATCAGTTACTGCATCTTCTCCAGCATCAGGTCCTCCACCAGCTACATCAGCTACTGTAACTCCTTCATCATTCATATTTTCAATTACCACATTGGAGTTATATGGTAGTGGTACTCCCCATGTTGTAGTGGTCCACCTGTCCTTCAGGAATTGGAGCTCTTCAATGGATTCCTGCAAGTGTTGTAACTGTAGCATAATAAAATCCCTTGTACTACAAATATTCCCAAAAATGTTGATATGCATGTTCTCAACATTTGGGGTTGCATTTCTCTATCTTGGCCTGGATGGTCCTAGTTGATCAGAAGTCGATGGTCTGTGCTGATGTTCAGTACCAGGAGCTGCTAAAGGTAGATCAAGTACTCTATCCCCAGTGAGTAAAACATGAGCAATTGCCAACAATGAAACTCTCACCCTCAACACATCAGTGTTCTTGGCAACAAAATCATGGTGCCTCAAGTAGTTGGAAATCAAAACAGGATAGGGTAGATTACCTTTCTCAAAAACTTTCCCAGTGAATCTCATCATGTGGTGAAATATAGTGAGGCTTAAATTGAACTTCTTAAGTACAGAGATCCTATACATAAGAACAACTTGGTCTTTTGTGATCTTGGTAGTGTTGGTGGTTGGGATCCAATTGTAGACAATAAGCTTATATAAAACTGAGTGTGAAGAGGTAAAATCTTTAGCTAACATATTCCTAGTCCATTTAACCTTCCTACCACCAGTTATAGCAGCAATTACCACATCCATATTAGGTTCCTCATCTTCCTCAACAATGGTAATATGTAAAAACCCATTAATCAACTTAGGAGTAAAATGTACTCCCTTTGTCCGCCTATAAGCTTCACGTTACTTTTTAGCACAAAGATTGAGAAAAGTGATTAAATAATAGATATAGTACAAGTGATGTTATTGAGAGAGAAGGGAGATAGAGAGAAAAAGTAAGATATAAAGTGAAGTGTAAGAAAAAGTACTTACCAAAAAAGGTATGAGAAGCTTATAGGCGGACGGACCAAAATGGTAAAATGAAAAGTTTATAGGCGGACGGAGGGAGTACATCTCTCCCCCTAAAGCTTACAGTTACATACCACTTAGATGATCTTCTACCAGTACTTTTCTTCATGCAAGCATAAAATTCATAAGCCCAGTTTGTTAAAAACGATCCACCAAAAGTCACAACATTCATCAAATTTATTTCCTCTAAAAATCTAACCATGCCTTTGCTTTCAAAATTAGGTATATTTATTCTCTTTTCAATCAGAATTTTTTTTTAGGATAGATACCCAACCTATTCTCTAAAGTCTCACAGGGATCAAGAATACCTTCATCTTTAGAAGCAAGGTCCTCATCATGATTAGAACCATCGTCCTCAGAGCTTTTTGCAGAGCTTTCTGCACTGGAAGAGCTGTCATCTCCACTGCCACCATCTTCAGGTTCTGGTGTGGCATCCTTTGCATCGACAAATGCCTCAGCATTCTTCCTCATAACCCTTTAAATGTCTCTCAAGCACATGTCAAAATCAGAATCTGATTTGGTTGGTTCTGGATCAGGGACAACTTTAGCTTTTCCTTTGCCCTTGGGATCAGCCTTCCTCTTCTTTGGTTGAGCAACAACAGCAGCAACAACAGTTTCCTCTTCAGACTTAGAGAAAACTTGAATGGGTTCCTTAGGGACACTTCCACCTTTCTTCTTCTTCCTCAAAGACTCAGAATAGTCTACACGGGTAAAACCTCTTCCAGACCTCCTCCTTTGAACTGGACTCCTCTTCCTTTTCTCAACTTTCTTCTTAAAAGAAATAGGGGCAGAATCATCAGAAGCAGAGAGTGAAGAATTTGTCTTACCACTATCAGAAGCAGGGGCTTCTTCCATTTCAACATCTTCATAATCGGATGCATATGCATTATCCTCAGCAACAGCCTCAACATTTCAGCATTTGAGACAGGGGTCTCTCCTTCAGCAGTAGAGTTTGGTGATTTGGGGTTTTCGGTGTTTTAAAATTGAAAGTAGATAGTGTTTTAAAAATAAGAACTTCTAATCAATTTTTTAAATATTGTGGTACGGTGTATGTCATACAAATCACTTTTTTATAATTTTACAAAAAACACTCTTATTTCATTTGAATAAATAATGGGTAAAAATAAAATATTATTTAAATTGTGAGAGAAAAATTGTAAAATTAGTGAGTGTAATGATTAGAAGCACTTAGAAATTGTTAGAAGGTGTTTGACCAAAACTGCTTTTAAGTAATTAATATTTAAAAGTTATTTTATTTAAAAAAAATATTTTTAAGCATATTGTTTTATTTGCAAACACCCGGGGACTACGAAGTGATTGCAAAACCTCAAATTCACTTATTGGCTACTCTCGATCAGAGGCCCGTTTAAATAAATTAGAAATGTGTAATTAAAACACATTAAATTTATCAAAATCAAATGCAATTTACATTTGGAGACTATCACTATGATTTGAAACAAATTTTTTATAAAGTTCTATCATTCTTTAATCCCACAAAATTTAACTTAATAAAAATTAAAGTTCAACATTCATCAATCACAGTTTTCTATTAATGTTATAATATATAATAAAATATATGGGTTGGTCTGCTATGGACTCGAGTGCATGTTGTGCACCCTAGTCCATGTTGCACTTTTCAGTTACTGACTTACACTTTTTGGTAAATGGTGTTGCACTTTTCAATTATTAAACTGTAGTAATAATTGCAACACCATTTACCAAAAAGTGTAAGTCAGTAACTAAAAAGTGCAACATGGACTAGGGTGCACAACATGCACTCGAGTGCATACTAGACTTTACCAAAATATATAAATAATTTTAAAAAAGAAATACTCTGTATTAAAATGGTGGGCTGCCCAAACAGGACACACCATATTTACTATTTAGACCTTCCTTCAAGCGCGCAGGATAATATATGTTATTATGTTTGACCCAACTCATCTTCTATATACGATGGGGCGGAGTGGCATGACAGGCTAAGCCGATTTTTTTAAATATTTCATTTGGTTTAATTGATTTCACTTATTTTGATTTCAAAGAATTCAAGGGAGGTTGTTTGTGAGTTATATACTCAACCCTCTAATAGCCAGATTTTTTAATTTTCATTTTCTTTTCAAAAATTAGATAACATTTTGCATTTTTTTCAATGAAATTTAATTGCATTTTACCCTTACCATCATTAAAATATTCATATAAAATACTAAGAATATAATAAGAAACAAGTACTCGTATAAAATATCACATGGATCTAGGAGAATGGTCGGTAAGGTGTCGTTAGTGACGGTAATGACCTTCGTTCCGTTATAATGTCACACGGGTCGTTATCTCGTTTTCGTGTGTCAAATATGAAACTTAAGTTTCCCGATATCATCATTTTACAACCTAAACATGTTTTTAAGAATAGAACGACATGGTTAACCCCAAATTTAACGTGTTTGAAAACAATGGATGGTCTGATTGATAAAGAACAAATGATTTATATAACCTAAAATATAGTGATTGAGTGATCAGTGGTGAACTGTCCAATGAACATGGCAACCTGATAATGGATTGAATCAAGGATCAGACAGATTTAATTGAGCGACCCTCGAAGAAAAGCCCATTTGTTCTTCGAGTGAGCGAGTTCGATTGTAGAGTGGAGAAGTAGAATCAATGAGAAAGATTCATTCTTGCTTCCAAACTAATGCTTCAAACCTGCTTGTTAATGGCGAATCAAAGGACAAGGATCACGAATTTGTGAAAACTATTAAGAATGTGCGGACTGAATTGGGGAAGACAAAAGACCTAATTACTAATTTAACAAATCTATTTTTTTAATTATTATTTGGATTGATTTCATTAATTTTTAAAATAAGAATAATTATATTACAAAAGGTTAGAAAAGTAATTTTACCTAATATATATATATATATGTATATATTTTAAAAATAATTTAAATAAAAGAAGGGTAATATAGTAAATAATAAAATATAATTTAAAAAATGATATAAATAACTTAAACCTGTATAACAGGTAGCAGGTCGTTACAACATTTACGACGCCACGTGGTGCGATTCGACAAAGTGACTATGTAGTCACTTTGTAAAATGTGACTATCGTAAGAATTGCCCTAGTAAGTTGGGCAATTCTTTGTCGAAACGCACCACGTGGTGTCGTATACGTTGTAACGACCTGCTACTCGTTATACATGCTTAAGTTATTTAAATCATTTTTTAAATTATATTTTGTTATTTACTATATTATTTTTGAAGGACTAACTTACAATTCTTGCACCTAAACCCTACCCCAACACTATATAAGTCCTCATTCTTAAAATCAAAAGGACCTTCCCCCAATTCCTAAAATTCCACACATACAAACACACATTTGGAGGTGATTTGACCATAACTTCTTCAATTTTTCATCAATTCAAGCAAGGGAGGCACCATTAGCTTTGGAATTTCATTCCTCACCATACTTTAGACTAAGCTTTCTATTTCTCTCTCTT
This sequence comes from Galeopsis tetrahit, assembly GCA_963675135.1. Classification (NCBI taxonomy): domain Eukaryota; kingdom Viridiplantae; phylum Streptophyta; class Magnoliopsida; order Lamiales; family Lamiaceae; genus Galeopsis; species Galeopsis tetrahit. The sequence goes on from OY776128.1 coordinate 57,204,886, forward strand.
TTTATTTAGTTATTTCATTTGGTTTTATTAATTAGATTATGTTATTGATTGGCTAGAACACTTTTGGTTCTAGGGCCTTGTAAATACTTTTGATGAAGTTTATGAATTAATGTTTTGCTTAATTGGTGTTTGTGTGGCTTAATTTTATTTGAATGCTTGATTTCCATTGCAAAACATGTCATTAGTGTACAATAGTGATGTGTTGATCTTAGTTAATTGAAATTGGGTTGAGAAATCTCTTTTTAATTGATTGATTGCAAGCATTTGACCTAATTTTATTGTGATATTGAAAGATGATCAATGATTAGGAAGATGTGTGATGATCTTAGGGGCTTAATTGGATTTTATGATGCAATTTAGGCAGAGATACTAGATTGGATTATATTATTCTTGGGTTAATTGGATTGAAAAGACTTTTAACTCGCTATTGTGTGCTCAATCTTATAGACAAAGCATAAACACCACTTGCGTAGATATTTAATCATAGATGGATTCACTAGTATTGAGAGAAACACTCTATCATGTGAGTAGAGGACTTGAGCATTTGGATTATGTCTCCCATTCACAATGTGTTGTGTGTTTGTGCATTCCTTGATCCATAAGTGTGAATTGCAATAATGAGCCTATGACCTTCATTGAAAAAGCACTTTGAGAAAGAGATATCACTACACTTTACTTTGCATGTGTGATTTACATTGAATATTCCATTGTGATCATTCCACCCTCATTGCTTTAAGTGCTAAGTTATTTTAGGACAAACAACATTTTAAGTTTGGGGGGGGGGGGGGAGTTTGATTCGGGTGGAATTTACACACTTTAGATACACAAGTGAAGCTTATTTTGATGATTATTTCATTGAAGATATGGATTGAATATGATGATTTGAGCCAAAATGAGGGAAATGTTGTGTTTTGTCAATTTTGTAGGGAAAACGATGGAATTTGGAGCAAAACACCTACCATAATTCACTGGATCAAAAAGGAGAGGACACCATTGGGTTCATCTCGAAAAACGAAGTGGAATAGCAAAAAGAATAAAGTCAATCGGACACCCGAAACGAAAGATATGCACAAAACAAGAAAGGGTCGAAGAGAGGAACGGTCGAGCACGCGGATGATTCACGTCTTATGCAACACTAAAATATACGACCGCAAGTATACGGCTTCTATCGTAGCGTGATAAGTACGAGGTCGATCCCACGAGGAGGTATAGTATAAAAGTAAAGTTTGTTGACGGAATTCTAAATAGACGCGATCGATTAAGTGAAAATGGTGTGATTACCCCTAAATTATCTACCAAATTGTCACTAGTAAACAATTAAAAGAGTAATGTAAGATCGATCAAATAGCATGCGAGTTAAAGAAAACAAAAGTAAAACGAATGAAAACTCAATTATGAGAGGGTGGGTTCCAAGACATTTGCAACACTTAGATATCCGTTTATGAATTGTACTCGTTCAAATGGCCATTAAGGTTGTCTTCATATAGGGTTGATCACAAAAGAAGAATTAATCAATCTCTCGATCTAATTAATCCAAAGGAGCATGCGACATAAGTTCGTATTTCTACCTTGCAAACATCACACCACCTAAAATAGCCCCAAAGATCATTCAATTCCCTCTCCGATAACTAATCCTCTCTCGAGATTATAATAATACCGGGTTGCATGCTTGCATACGATTAATGGAATAAATCTCTCGATCTTACCCCAATTAACAATGAGTTAAGCAAATCATCATGGCCAATAACAACATGCTTCCAAAGGAGAATTAAGCATACAAATAAGAGACAAACACCATTTAAAGCAAGAAATTAGTTCATAAACTTTAATCCAAATATTTACAAAGCCTTAGAACCACAAAGTGTTCTAGCCAATCAACAACATAATCCAACTACAAATAAAACTAAGATAAAAACTTAGACTATTGTATGGTGAGGAATCAAATTCCAAAGCTAATGGTGGCCTCCTTGCATGAATTGATGAAGAATTGAAGAAGTAGATGATGAAAACCTCCAAGTGTGTGTGATTGTGTGTGAGACTTCTTGAGGGAGAAGTAAGATGGTTTTGAATTTAAGAATGGAGGTATTTATAGTGTTGGGGTAGGGTTTGGGTGTAAGAATTGGAAGTTGGTCCCTTGAAAATGGAGAAAATATGAGTTTGGCACCGAAAATGGGTTGGCCCGGCCGGGTGAAAAAGTGGTCCGGCCGGGAGGGAGTGTTAGACAACATTGGGTGAAACAGGGGGTGGTTGGCCCGGCCGGGCCAAAACTTCGTATTTGGCCATCTAATTCGCATTTTATCGCCCGGCCGAGCGAGTGATGCCACCCGGCCGGGCCAAAACTTCGTAAACTTGGCGAAATTCTGGGCTTGGCCGCCCAGCCGGGCGAGTAATGTGGCCCGGCCGGGCCAAACTTTCGTATTGGCTCCGTCCTTCGTTTTCGTCCTCCAACTTCGTCCCTCCGTATCTTGAGCTTCCGACCTCCGATCTACTCGATTCTTTTTGCTATTCCACTCCATTTTTCGAGCCGGATCCAATGGTTCACTCCTCCTTTTGATCCAGTGAATTGTGGTTGGTGTTTTGCTAAAAAATCCATCGTATTTCCTACAAAATCAATAAAACACAACCTTTCTCTCATTTTGGCTCAAATAATCATATTCAATGCATGAATCAATGAAATCCACATCAAATTATGCTTCACATGTGCTTCTAAAACGTGTAAATTCCACCCGAATCAGCGGATCGAGCAATACGTGCTCGATACCGAAATTTTGAGGCCGAGCTGCATCCCAAGCCAAGATCATAGGCCGCGGCCGAGACGAGCGCTCAAGATAGCCGCCATCGATACAGAAAATTGGAGAGCCGAGCAAGGAGCACGACCGAGCTACACCCCAGGCCACATTGGGACGCCACGGTCGAGCTTAATGCTCGAGACAGCCACGCTCGATACATATTATTTAGGGCCACGATGGAGCACGGCCGAGGCATCCTCTCGGCCGAGCCCGAGGATTTCGCATGTTCGCACACCACGGCCGAGGCTTCATTTCGGCCGAGCACCATCCAGTCCACAATCTTCACACGCCACGGTCGAGTCACCTGCTCGGCCGAGCACCTGCGCGACCAACACTCCACCTTGCACGACCGAGCTCCGTGCACGGCCGTGCCATCCCATTTTTTGTGCCTTTTGTGCATTTTTGGGCATTTTTTAGGGACTAACTTGCAATTCTTGCACCCAAACCCTACCCCAACACTATATAATCCCTCATTCTTAAAATCAAAAGGACCTTCCCCCAATTCCTAAATTCCACACATACAAACACACATTTGGAGGTGATTTGGCCATAACTCCTTCAATTCTTCATCAATTCAAGCAAGAGAGGCACCATTAGCTTTGGAATTTCATTCCTCACCATAATTTAGACTAAACTTTCTATTTCTCTCTCTTTTTATTTAGCTATTTCATTTGGTTTTGTTAATTAGATTATGTTGTTGATTGGCTAGAACACTTTTGGTTCTAGGGCCTTGTAAATACTTTTGATGAAGTTTATGAATTAATGTTTTGCTTAATTAGTGTTTGTGTGGCTTAATTCTATTTGAATGCTTGATTTCCATTGCAAAACATGTCATTAGTGTACAATAGTGATGTGTTGATCTTAGTTAATTGAAATTGGGTTGAGAAATCTCTTTTGATTGATTGATTGCAAGCATTTGACCTAATTTTATTGTGATATTGAAAGATGATCAATGATTAGGAAGATGTGTGATGATCTTAGGGGCTTAATTTGATTTTATGATGCAATTTAGGTAGAGATACTAGATTGGATTGTATTATTCTTGGGTTAATTAGATTGAAAAGACTTTTAACTCACTACTGTGTGATCAATCTTTTAGACAAATCATAAACACCACTTGCGTAGATAGTTAATCATAGATGGATTCACTAGTATTGCATGTGCCTTGGAACCTACCTTCTCTTAATTGAGTTTTACCCGTATTTCTCTCGTTTTGTGATTTGCATGAGCATTTGTTGATCGATTTCTTTATTAATCTTTTAATTGTTTACTTGTGACAAATTGGTAGATAAATAGAGGTAATTGCTACACTTCAAACTTAATCGATCACGTCTATTTAGAATTTAATCGACAAACTCCACTTTTACACTACACCTCTTCGTGAGATCGACCTCGTACTTATCACGCTACAATATACACCGTATACTTGCGGTTGTGTATTTTAGTGTTGCTTAATACGTGAATCAAGTTTATGGCGCTGTTGTCGGGGAGGTTTTGTAGTTCTAGAGTATAGGTCGATAGAGTTTTAGTCTAGACACTTTATTTGCTTTCATTATTCTAAAAAATCCCAAAAAATATTTGTGTTTGTTATTTTGATCTTACTTGCAATTCTCACTCTCTTTTGAACATTTGTTAGACATGGCTTATGATCACGCGATTTAGGAGGAACCATCAAGAAGTGTTGCCCTTAGACCCGGAGATTGAAGCTAGTTGTCGAAGAAGAAATGCCGAGAGAAGAAGAATTGAGTTAGAAGATATGAATAGAAGAGAGAACCCGATCGTAGAGGAGGTCGAGGAGGAAGTAGGGAATCAAAGGGTTGACGGATTTGAGGAGCCGAATGGAGATGGTGGAAACCGACCACAAAGGGCCGTGAGAGACAACCTTCACCGGAGGGTTGGTGAAAATCCGATTGAGAATGAGGATAATGGTCCACATCGAGTTTTGAGGGATCATTTACGTCCGATTCCAAGACAGTATGGAGGAGCCGGTAGAGAACCCGTGGATGCTCACAACTTTGAGCTCAAGCCAGCATTGATAGTCATGGTCCAAAACAACCAATTTGGTGGGCTTTCCAAGGAGTATCCTAACCTCCACTTGTCTCAATTTCTCGAGATAAGTGGAATGGTTAAGATCAATCGAGTTCCACAAGACTACATCCTTTTGCAACTATTCCCCTTCTCCCTCCGAGATCGAGTAAAGCAATGGTACCTCTCCCTTGATTTGAGGACCATTGATAATTGGAACGATTTGGTTGATGCATTCTTGATTTGGTTGAGGACCATCCAAATCCGAGGGGAGATATCTTCATTTAGGAAAGACGATGATGAGTCCTTAGCCGAAGTATGGGAGCGTTTCAAGGACTTGATTAGAAGTTGCCCACAACATGGTTTCTCAAGACACCAACTCATATGCTACTTCTACAACGGAATGTACCACCGAACTAGAGGAATGGTGGATGCTTCGATGGGTGGAGGATCATTATTGGGGAAGACAACGGAAGAATGGTATGTTCTCTTGGAGGAGATGGCGAAAAACGGGAATCAATGGCCATCCGAAAGAAGACAAAACCGAAAAGTTGCTTCAACTCAAGAATCAGAGGATTTTGCAACTTTATCCAATAAAATTGATAAGTTGACTTCTCTAATGACGGCCAAGGCATTAGTGGGGCCAAGTGATGATCAATACGAAAAGGCATACTACATGAACAACCAAAGAGACCGAAATTTTAGAGAAAGAGGTTGGAACGAGAGGCCAAACCGTGAGAATCCTCCTAATCCGAATCAATATCATCCCGGTTTGAGGCAACATGAGAACTTCTCCTATGCCAATCCAAGGAATGCCATTCAACCACCACCGAATTTCAATGTGAGAGATAGGATGATCGTTGAACCTTCATCAAAGCCATCATTGGAAGATATGTTTGGTGAATTCATGGGAGAAACCATGAATTTCATGGGAGAGACAAAGAATTACATGAAAAAGGCTTGATGAACAAGGGGAGATGATCAAGAACGTGGCAAACAACATGAAAGCCATGAAAAAGCAAATGGGCCAACTTTCCAATATTGTTGGAAGTCAACACACTTCGGGGCAATTTCCCTCTAACACGGAGCTCAATCCTAAGGAGCAATTCAAGGCCATAAAACTAAGAAGTGGGACAAGATATGAGGGGCCCAAGATGCCACAAGAGGAGGAAATGGTAATGGCACCCGAGGGTGTTGACAAAGAAGAAGGCCAAGAGAAAGAAAGACAAGAAGAGATAGTGAGGAAAAAAAAGTAAGCAAGAGAGGAAGAAGAGAAAGAAGGGGAGAAGAAGAGTAAGGAGGCAACCCCTCCACAAGACAAAGACAAGAATGTAGTGCCTCTCTCATATCCTCAAAGATTGAAGAAGAAGGGTTTTGACAACAAATTTGCCAAGTTCATGGAGATGTTCAAGAAGATCCACATCAATATCCCCTTTGCCGAAGCTCTTGAACAAATGCCCCATTATTCCAAGTTCTTGAAGGAAATCATGCCAAACAAGAGGAAAATGGTGGAGTATGAAACGGTACACTTGACCGAGGAGTGTAGCTCCATAATTCAAGCCAAGTTACCTCCAAAGCTAAGGGATCCCGGATCTTTCACTTTGCCATGCATCACTGGAGATGTAGGTACATTTAGAGCTTTATTTGATTTGAGAGCTTGTATAAATCTTATGCCTTTGTCCATATTCAAGACTCTTGGTTTGGGAGAGCTCACACCAACTACAATGAGCCTCCAATTGGCGGATAGATCTATGACATACCCTTTGGGTATAGTAGAGGATGTATTGGTCAAAGTCGACAAGTTTATTTTTCCGGTAGACTTTGTGGTTTTGGATATGGAGGAGGACAAATACATCCCATTGATCTTGGGAAGGCCATTTTTGGCAACCGGAGGGGCTATCATTGATGTGAGGAAAGGGGAGTTGGAGCTCCAAGTGAACAATGAGAAAGTCTTGTTCAACATCTACAAGGCCATCAAGTTTCGTGATGATGAGGATGAGAGCTTCGAGTGCAACATGATCAATAGTGTTCAAGCTTGTGTGGATATGCACATGGAGAAGAGCAACTCAAAATATCCACTTGACTTTTGCATAAGAAACTCTCTTACTTCACCCTCTCTTGCTCCTTTTGATTTTAACTATGATGAACTTGATGATATAGAATTGTTTGAATACATGTGTTCTCTTGATGTTCTGTAGGAGCTCCCAATCAAGAAGGAGGAGAAATTCATGGAGATACGACGAGAAGCCAAGTTTGGGGGGGTTTTACTTGAAGAGTGTCAAAGATTTCCTAACAAAAATCTTGACACTTGGCCTTCATGTTTCTCGTTGGAGGCACCAAAGGAGGGAGCTAAGGAGGAACCGAAAGCTCAAGAGAAAGGGAGGAAGTTAGACTTGAAACCAATTCCGGATCACTTGAGATATGCATATCTCGAACAAGGTGACCTCTTTCCGGTTATAGTTTCTTCACACTTGCATGACATTGAGTTAGAAAAATTGCTTAGGGTGCTTAGAACTTATAAATCGGCTATTTGTTGGGATATTTCAAATTTAAAGGGTATACCGGCTCATATTTGCATGCATAAAATTAGACTAGATGAGTCTATTAAGCCTAAAGCCCAAGGTCAAAGAAGATTGAATCCCATCATGCAAGAGGTAGTTAGAAAAGAGGTGTTGAAGTGGTTAGACAATGACATAATTTTTCCCATTAGTGATAGTGAGTGGGTGAGTCCAACACAAGTGGTACCTAAGAAGGGGGGCATGACTATTGTTACAACCGAAGCCTTAGAAACAATTGCTACTAGGATCATTGTGGGGTGGAGAGTATGCATTGATTATCGCATGTTGAATAATGCTACTAGGAAAGATCACTTCCCTTTGCCTTTTATTGATAAAATGTTGGATAGGATGGCGGGATACGAGTATTATTGCTTTCTTTATGGTTACTCGGGATACAATCAAATTTTGATTGATCCTAAGGACCAAGAGAAATCAACTTTTACTTGCCCTTATGGTACTTTTGCTTTTAGGAGAATGTCATTTGGATTGTGTAATGCCCCCGCAACCTTTCAAAGATGTATGATGGCTATATTTCATGGTATGATTGAAAACATAATGGAGGTGTTTATGGATGACTTTTCTGTATTTGGTTATTCTTTTGATACATGTCTACGTAACCTCTCTTGTGTTTTACAAAGATGCATAGATACTAACTTGGTGCTCAATTGGGAGAAGTGTCACTTCATGGTGAAAGAAGGAATTGTGCTTGGGCACAAGGTTTCGTCTAAGGGACTTGAGGTGGATAGAGCAAAGATTGTGGCAATTGAGAAGTTACCTCCACCAACTAATGAGAAGGCGGTGAGAAGTTTCCTTGGGCATGCCGGATTTTATAGAAGATTTATCAAGGATTTTTTGAAGATAGCCAAACCCATGTGTTCACTGTTGGAGAAAGGTGCCACTTTCATCTTTAGTGAGGAGTGTGTGAAGTCATTTGAGATATTGAAGGAGGCTTTGATCAAAGCTCCCGTGTTGGTGACACCCGATTGGAGTCAACCTTTTGAGGTCATGTATGATGCTAGTGATTATGCCATTGGAGTAGCTTTGGGTCAAAAGAGAGACAAGCTCTTTCGTGTGATCTACTATGCAGGCAAGACCTTGAATCCGGCTCAAAAGAATTACACCACAACGGAAAAGGAGATGTTAGTCGTGATCTATAGCTTTGATAAGTTTAGAGCATATTTGGTGGGAGCTAAGACCATAGTGTACACGGATCACACGGCTCTCAAGTATCTGATTGAGAAGAAAGAGGCTAAACCGAGGTTGATACGATGGGTGCTCCTTTTGCAAGAATTTAATGTGGAGATTAGAGATAGAAAATGGTGTGAGAATATGGTGGCGGATCATCTCTCAAAACTTGAGAATGTGGATGAAAAAGATGTCCAAGTCCTTATCAAGGAGTGGTTCCCCGATGAGCAAATTCTTGCTATCAAAGAAGCATGACCATGGTTTGCCGACTTTGTGAATTACATAGCCACCGGAACACACCCACCAAATCTCTCATTCCATCAAAAGAAGAAGTTTTACTATGATGTCAAGTTCTATGTTTGGGAAGACTCATTCCTCTATAGATGGTGTTCGAACATGATCATGAGGAGGTGCCTAGCGGAAGATGAATGGGATAAAGTGATTGAGGAGTGCCATTCATCCCCTTATGGAGGGCACTTTGGAGCAAACCGGACGGCCCACAAAGTTTTCAAAGTGGTTTCTATTGGCCATCCATCTTTAGAGATTGTGCAGTTTTTGTGAAGAAATGTGACAAGTGTCAAAGGATGGGAAATATTTCAAAAAGGCATGAGATGCCTATGAAGAATGTGATTGAAGTGGAGCTATTTTATGTGTGGGGAATATATTTTATGGGGCCCCTCCCAACTTCTCATGGATTTTCCTACATCCTTTTGGCCATTGACTATGTTTCTAGATGGATTGAGGCCATTCCAACCACTACAAATGATGCCAAGGTAGTCCTCAACTTTTTGAGGAATAACATTTTCACTCGTTTTGGCACTCCAAGAGCACTAGTGAGTAATGGTGGTTCACACTTTTGCAACCGATGGCTAGATCAACTCTTGACAAAATATGGAGTGAAGCATAGGGTGACCACACCTTATCACCCTCAAGCTAATGGACAAACGGAGCTTGCCAATCGAGAAGTGAAGCAAATCTTGGAGAAGACCGTTGGGATAAAGAGGAAGGATTGGGCCATTAAGCTAGATGATGCTCTTTGGGCATATCGAACCGCTTACAAGACACCTTTGGGCACATCTCCTTACCAACTTGTGTATGGCAAGTCTTGTCATCCACCCGTGGAAGTGGAGTGTAGAGCTCGTTGGGCTATTAAGGAGTTGAATCTTGATCTTAAGGCATCCGGAGAAAGAAGGAACATGATGCTCAATGAGCTTGATGAGTTTAAGAATGGAGCTTTTGAGAACTCCAAGATTCACAAAGAAAGAGGCAAGAAGTTTCATGACAAGATGATTGAGAGGAGGGAGTTCAAAGTGGGAGAACAAGTCCTATTGTTCAACTCAAGGTTGAGACTATTTCCGGGTAAGTTGAAGTCAAAGTGGTCGGGGCCCTTTGTGATTAAGAATGTGACGCCCATGGGAAATGTGGAACTCGTTGGTAAAAATGGAGCAACTTTTGTGGTGAATGGTCAAAGAGTGAAGCACTATTTTGGAAATGAGCAACTTCGAATGGTGGAGTCGCTTCACTTGGATGAGGCTTGAAAGTAGAAATAAACCTTCCGGCATTGGACGTTAAAAATAGCGCTTCTTGGGAGGCAACCCAAGGTTTTATTGCTTTGTGTTTTTATTGCTTTAGTAGTTTTGATAGCTTAGTTTCTTTTGTAGGTATGGATGAGGAGCATTGTGGACATCATATCTTGGAGAATGAAGAAGGAAGCAAAACTAAATTTGGAGAAGGGAAGCAAGTGTTGCAATGGTGATCTTTGAAAAGCATTGGGTGTGCAAGGATGGAGGTAACAACTTGTAGCCCGGGGGAGTTTTTTTTTTTTATTGTTCCACTATATTTGTTATCCCTTGCACCCGTTCGTCATTCTACTTGTGTTACATTTTGCACCGGCGCACACTTAGCTTTCATATGCTTAGATCATTTGAGTTGGTTTTGTTTATTTGTTGGGTAGTGTAGTTATGGTGAAGTGTGAGCATGGATAATCATTGGAATCCATAGTTGAGTAGTGTAGTGATGTCTATTTGCTTTGAATGTATGCATGATTGGTGATGGGTAGTAGTATCATGTTGTGTTCATATTTGTGATTTTTGATGGCATGAATGCATGACGTGTTGTTGTTTGGAGACATTTGATGAATGTGAGAGTCCTATTGAATAAACCGGTGAGAATTGAGCCCTAAATCGAACATGTAATCCGGTTTAGTTCATTTGAGAGTGGATTAGGTTATTGCTAGTGATCCTAGAACTTGCCCAAGTTCTTGTTTGAAAGCACGATTGTGTGAAACTTTGTGATATGATATAGGCTATCTTGTTCTAAAGAGTCACTTAGCCAAAAATTCCTAAAATCGAAGTAATTTTCCGTAGTTAGCCCCTTTGAGCCTAATTCCTCATTTTCTTGGCAAACTACAATGTTAACCACTTAGTCTTTTTGAGTCTTTGATACCTATATCTAGTGGGGGATAAAAGACAAAGTGGAAAAATATGTGCTTGAATGTCTTTGGTTTAAGCAGAAGTTGGATGAGTTGAAAAAGTTGAAAAAGATGAAAAGAGATGAAAAGAAAAATGTTGATAAAGAAAAGAGGGACAAGGGATCCCCAAGAGCTTGAAAAAAGAGAAAACTTGGCTCAAAAGATAAAGTGTTGAATGCTTGAAAAAAGAAAAGAAAATGAAAAGTGAGGATAGAGTTTGTAAACTTTGAAGGTGGAAGCACAAATTGTAAAACAACAAACTTTGTCCTCCATTAGAAGAGTCACAATTCCCAAATTCATCGTACCTTATCCAAAGAGCCAATGTTATATCCTTGATTAAGCCCTATTGATCACATTGTTGAACATTTGAGTGTTGTAGAAAGTAGAATGTGGGCAAGCATATAGTGATTGCATAGCATAACTTGATTGATGAGTGCATTAATATCCTCAATTTGTTTGTGTGTTTGAGAGAAACACTCTATCATGTGAGTAGAGGACTTGAGCATTTGGATTATGTCTCCCATTCACAATGTGTTGTGTGTTTGTGCATTCCTTGATCCATAAGTGTGAATTGCAATAATGAGCCTATGACCTTCATTGAAAAAGCACTTTAAGAAAGAGATATCACTACACTTTACTTTACATGTGTGATTTACATTGAATATTCAATTGTGATCATTGCACCCTCATTGCTTTAAGTGTTAAGTTATTTGAGGACAAACAACATTTTAGTTTGAGGGGTGGGGGGGTTTGATTCGGGTGGAATTTACACACTTTAGATACACATGTGAAGCTTATTTTGATGATTATTTCATTGAATTATGGATTGAATATGATGATTTGAGCCAAAATGAGGGAAATGTTGTGTTTTGTCAATTTTGTAGGAAAAACGATGGAATTTGGAGCAAAACACCTACCATACTTCACTGGATCAAAAATATGAGTGCACCGTTGGGTTCGTCTCGAAAAATGGAGTGGGATAGTGTTGGGATATGAATCCTATAAACTATGTTCTAATTGATGATTATATGTTTTGATGGCCAAAAACAACTTTAGAGTTAATGATATATGTGATTATATGTTGTTCTATGTGAATTATATGAAATAAGTTTACTGATCTTAATGTGTTATGTTGATTAAGTTTACTGATCTTAGTATATTACTAATCTGATATATGAACTGTTTAAGAACTAAGCTGATGGAAGTATTGTATAGACAGCTTATAGTATAGGACTTAGATATACTCATCTGTATGTAGTTCAGTTGATGTATAGATAGGTTTTATATTTGTAAAGTTGTATTCTATTGTATTCAACATTGTAATAGTTAGAACAGTATATTAGATTGATGTCAGAAGACTAAGAGATGACTAAGAAGACTACTTCAGAGATTGAAGAAATCAAGTGAAGTTTTTAAGGAAGCTGAACAGTTTTGGAAGAACTGTGCTGACTGACCAAGAGCAGTAAAACTAAGAAGAGTAGTTTACTGTGCTGAGTTAGTTTGTTTGAAGAATAAGTTTGGATAACTTATTTGAAGCGTAGCTGAAGATTTATATGAAGATAAGCTGACTTGGAAAGATAAGATAAGTTGGTTACAAAACAGAAGGAAGTTACAACAAGAAACGGTTATGAGTTAGTTGAGAGTTAGTTCACAAACTGCTAACTGTCTTACTATTGCTTATAAATACCGTGTGATCTTCTACTTGAAAAGACTACTGATACAATTACTATTCAAGAGCAAATCAAGAAGCATTCAAGTATTCAAGCACTCACAGAGTTGAAGATCGAAGAACTGAAGAGAAGCCACAGATCTGATTTGAAGAATCAAAGGCTATTACAAAGAGAAGTTTTACTTTTCGTTTTAAGTTTGTATTGTGTAAACAAGTGTGCTAGTTACTTGTGAAATTACTAGTTGATTGAAGATATACCTGGAGGTATAATTGACAAGATCGAAGTCTTAATCTTGGGACTATAAACAACAAGTACTCAAGTGGAAAAGAGTAATAAAACATCGCAACTGGAGTTGTGAGAGTGGATGTAGACATTTGTCGAACCACTATAAAAATCTTGTGTTCTTTACTGTTTTATGTTTGATTAACTGTTGATATATTTGTTGAATAAGAACAGTAAGTTTTCTAAAGAAAAGATTTAAAGAAAAGTTGAGTATAAAAGCTAACTGTTAAGTACTGAGCTGATTCTAAGAACAGTACTGTACATAACACATTTCCGCACTAAAAACTCTGATATTTTGATAGAATTTGAAAAGTCTATTCACCCCTCCCCTCTAGACTTTCTCTTAGCTTACTCAATCTTAACTCAACTTTTGGGACCAACAAGTGGTATCAGAGTTGTAGTTCTTTGGACTGCTGTTTCTTGATAACCTTGTAGACTTTGGGGAAAGTCTAATTGTCTCTCATTACTGATACTTGTTTCTTGATCTTACTTGTCTTTCTTGACCTATCTGTCATACCACTGATCTTAACTGTCTACTCTATCATGGAAGAAACTAACATCAATAAACTTCCAAAGTTCAAGGTTGCAGATTACGATTACTGGAAACTGAGGATGGAGGCCATCTTTAGTTCAACCCATGATCTAATGATGTCTGTGATCAAAGAAGGGCCTATTACTACCATGATACCCAACACTGCAACTCTGTAGCCTTCAAAAGCCATTGGTGTTCTCGTGCCAAAGCCTAGGTTAGATTTAACTACTGAGGAAATGAGGCAGAACAATCTAGACAGCTTGGCCAAGAATTACATTTTGCACACCCTTCCCAATGAGTATCTTGGGAAAGTGGTTAAATGTAAATCAGCCAAAGAGATGTGGGACAAGTTAGCTATCATTTGTGAGGGAACCTCTCTTATAAAAGAAAGCAAACTATCCACTGCTGTCCAGAAGTTCGAATCATTTAAAATTAAGCCTGGTGAAACAATAGACCAGCTCGATACTCGTTTTACCAAGATTATGAATGATCTGGATGTTTTAGGCAAGACTTATACCAATAGGGAGATCAATTTACGTATCCTTAAAGCCTTAGATGAACGGTGGAAAATGGTCACACTGATCATTAAAAACACTCAGGATATAGATAATTGGTCTGCTGAAACTACCTTCCAAACCCTTCAGGCACATGAGTTTGAATTGGATGAAGAAGATCCAATAGTTAGTGGTGATAAGGTTAAGGAAATCTCCAAGAGCATTGCACTTAAGGCGTCTACCTCTAAGAAGCCTAGATCATCTATGTCTAAGTCCTCAAGCATAAAAGATGAACTAGAAATTACTGATCTTGATCTTAAGGATCAGCTGAATTTAATGATTAAGAGGTTTGACAAGCTTAACAAGAGGTATGGTAGATACAAAAGATTCTATAAGGACACTCAGGGCTCTAATAACAGGGACTCTTCTAGGACCAGAAGGGATCACAAATCTTCTGAAAGGAGAGATGAGATCTCTAATGAGAAAAGAAGAGATAGGAACTCTGCTGATAGGAAGGATAGAAACTCTACTGATCGAAAGGACAGGAACCGATATCATTCTCCTTCTAAACGTACTTCTAATGAACCTCTGTGTTATAACTGTGAAAAGCCAGGTCATTACATCCATGAATGTCCTGATCTAAGTGCTGAAGACAGAAGAGAAAGGAAAGCAAGGAGAGATCGCAAATATGCAAAGGGTAAGAGGGCAATGGTGGCTAACAATGAATCTGATACGGATTCAGATGAGTTACCATCCTCCTCTTCTGATTACCCTTTCAGCAGTGAGAAAGAAGTCTTCATTGCAGATGATGGACTAGTCATGATGGCAAAAATAGATCAAGAGGTATCATCTGTCACATCTTTTCAATCTTGTGATGAATCAGACTCTGATTCTGATTTATGTGACACTGCTGATAGTAGTGTAGGGAGTAGTCTTCACCATTCCAATGGAATGAATGAAGAAGACCTCCTACCAGCTAACAAAGCATTCATAGAAATCAGTGATGAGAACATATCTTTAAGACAAGAAATCATGAGTCTTAGAGAAGCTCAAATGAAAGTGGATCCTAATATAACTATTCTAAATGCACGGCTATCAGAAGAGTTGTCACAACTCAAAGATAAGTATGCATCTATGGACAAGTTATATCAGGGTATGCTTCATACACAAGCTAAAGAGACAAATGAGTTCAATGACTTAAAGATTAAATGTGAAAAACTTGAAGAGCGCAATAGATTCTTAGAATCTGAAGTACTGAGCTTGGATCTGAAGCTATCTGATATGATTAACTCTTCTAAGATTAATCAAACATTATCAGACAGATACAGAGCTCCTTATGATAAGAGTGGAATAGGTACTGATCTGCCTAGTCCCTCTACTTCAGGCATTAAGAACACTACTGGAGCAAGTTCAAGTTCTTTACAATTAGATAAAGGAAAAGAACCTATGATCTATGATAATGAACCAAACTCCAAGGTACAGTCTAAATACATTCCTCCTAATGCCAAGAATGGTAAACAGAAGAATGGATCTAGACCAGTACAGTCAAGACCATACCAGAAGAGTTCTACTCCTCTGACCAGAGCTGAAAAGTCCTGGAATCAGAAGAGGCAGACTCAGAACAGTAGGTCAAGACAAACTCAGGCAAGTTGGAAACAGCCTATACCTCCTTTCATAAGGCAGTCTCATCTGTACTCAACTAAACCTAGGAAATTTGTGCCTCATTATCATAACAAACCTGTTCTTTATCCTCCACCTTTATCTTATGATATCATTGGAGAGGAAAGACCAAAACGCATCTATAAGCCGTATGGTCCACAGGCTTTTAGGCCATATGCAAACTATTACAGACATACTGATCTTACTGAAAAAGAGATAGAACCAAGGAAAGGCTATCTCAGAAAAATAGAACCTAAGTCTGCTGATAATTTGGATAAGGTCAACAAAGTACTGTTCTGTGATAAGCATGGTAGAAAACTTAAGAGGTCTCAATTATTCAAAACTTCAATGTTTATTTGGATACCTCTTACTACTAACCCCCAAGGACCCCAATAAAGAAAGGGTACCTAAATTATTAAGATCACTACTTGCAGGGTCGACTGGATCTTTACAAGAAATGTGGTTCAGTTGGAGAAACTTTGTACATAGACAGTGGGTGTTCTCACCACATGACTGGTATCAAGACTCTCCTTTCTGACTATCATGAGAAGGAAGGACCAAAAGTGATCTTTGGAGATAGTTCCATGGCAATCACAAAAGGATTTGGATACATCAAGAATGGAGATGTAGAGATTCAAGATGTCTCATATGTTGAAGAACAATGCTTGCAGAGTACAACACACCACAGAAGTTCTGGGCTGAGGCAATCAACACTGCCTGTCACACTCAGAACAGATGTGCATTCAATAAGGTACATGGTAAAACTCCTTATGAGGTATGGAAAGGTAGAAAACCAAGAATTTCATATTTTCATATCTTTGGATGTAAGTGCTTTATTCATAACAATGGAAAGAGCAAATTAAATGCTTTTGATGCCAAAGCTGATCAAGGAATATTCTTAGGATATTCTTCTACAAGCAAGGCATTTAGAGTATTTAATTACTCTACTCTATGTGTAGAAGAAACACCCCATGTTGTCTTTGATGAAGTTGTACAGGACTCTGCTGATCAACAGATCAGTAAGAAAATTGATGATCTGACCATTCAAACTGATAAAGACACTGAAGAGACTGAAGCCTATGAATCTGTACAAGCCTACAATCCATTTCTGAATGTTCTAAACAAAGATGATGATGTAGAAAAGGTAAAAGACAATGGTAAGTCTTCTAGACCAACTGACATGCCTGAATTGGTTGACTGTTCTCCTGTGAATAAACCTGCTGAAAATGATGATATTGATATTGATGATTCTGTTATACATGATGTGGATGATGAAAGTATTCTTGTTAAGACTAGAAAAACATGGAAATCTGCTCATTCTACTGATCTGATTATTGGTGAATCCAATAAAGATGTTAAGACCAGAAGGCAACTGTTTGATTCTAAGCCTAAACCCAGTAATTCTCTATTCTGTTGGTGTTGCTTCTTATCTTCTATTGAACTTGCTAATGTGAAAGAAGCTTTATCTGACAGTAACTGGATTATTGCTATGCAAGAAGAATTAAATCAGTTTACTCGAAATGATGTATGGGAACTCGTAGAGAGACCTACTGATCACAATGTGGTAGGTACAAAGTGGATTTTCAAAAATAAGAAAGATGAGAATGATCTTGTTGTGAGAAACAAAGCCAGATTAGTGGCTCAGGGCTACTCTCAAGCTGAGGGTATTGATTATGATGAAACATTTGCCCCTGTAGCTAGATTAGAAGCTATAAGATTGTTTCTTGCTTATGCTGTGTTGGGATATAAATTCATCCTAAGCCCCACTTGATGTTAGAATAGTTTTGATGGACAAAACACTTAGAGTTTATAAATGTAATAGGATCAGCTGACTTGTATAGAACAGCTTAGACTAGTCTTGTGTGATCAACTGTATTGATATCAGCTGATCAGCACAGTCCTGGCTTACATGCCTATCCTCAAGATGAGAAGAGTAGAAGACATGAAGACTAGAAGATCCTTGAAGACCAGATAAGTTAAGGTTCTTGTATACCTACCTATCTGATGGAGTCCCAGATTGAAGATGGCCTAAAAGCAGTACAAAGAATTTCCAGATCAGAAGAGTGAAGACAGAAGACCTAAGGCCAGAAGAGTAGTCAGAAGACTATGTGCTCTTCCAGGACTCGGCTGATTCCCAAGTCATCTTGCAATTCAAACGCAGACCTACCTTATTTAGAAGATTGACATGATCCCAGGATTGAAGCAATCAAGCGGCTGGAATCAAGGAATCAAGCTATTATGGAAAGATTGCTCAAACGGCTAGTCAACTCCAACGGCTAGTTGCAACCAAACTCCATTATAAATACAAGAGGATGAGAAATCACAAAAGAAAGAAGTCACAAGAGAGAATTCAACAAGCCAAGCAAGCAATCAAAGCTAAAGCCATACAGTTCTAAGAATTCTCAAAAGAGCCAGAAACCATTAGATTATCTATAGCTCTTAAGTGATTTCTATCCAACCCTTAAGAACCTGAAACCTGTTCATATTGTATATCAATTGTTTTAGGCATAGTGGTTAAGCAAATTATAAGCTTGAACCATTAGTTGGATACACCTCAAAAACCCCAAACCCTCACCGAAAGGTTAAAGTTTTTGAAACCCCTTAAAGTGCAAGTGCTTACAATCACATGTGGAGACCGTAGCTGTTAGGACGGCTCAGATCTCAAAGTCCTAACCTTGGGACTATAAAGGTCAAGACCCTTGTAATTTGTGGAAATTAAAGGGATTAAACATCACGTTAGGACGTGAGAGTGGACGTAGGAACGTATATCCGAACCACTATAAATCCGGTGTTATTTACTTTCTGCACTTTACATTTCTGCCTTTACATTCATTATTATATAGTGCATACTGTGATTTCAACACTCTTCAAAACAAGGCCATAACTTTCAAACCAGCATCAGGTGAGTATTTTCATTAAGTAAAACAAGTTACAAGAACGAGTCTAAACCAGGGCCACCATAATTCCGCATATAACCTCCTCAGTCAGATCACTATAGTCATCTGGACCAGCAGACTTGCAGTCCAGTTGACATAGCAATCAGAAGAGGTTCCCAGCTCTGTTTGAAAAAGTTTTAAAGTCTATTCACCCCTCCCCTCTAGACTTTAAACCCATTCACTACTCGTTCAGGGACCAACAAGTGGTATCAGAGCAGTGGTTCTAACGGACTACTGTCTCTAGATTATCAGAAGACTTGAGGGAGTCTTTCTGTAGTCCTCTTGAACAGATCTTTTTGGAAAACTTGTTTTTGAAAACTCATACAGCATGAGTGCTAACATGCGTAAGTTGCCTAAGTTTACAGTTGAGGATTATGATTACTGGAAGATCAGGATGAGGAAGAATCTCACATCAGTCCACTACAAGATGTGGTCAGCAATCACTGAAGGCCCAATCACCATCATGACAGTCAACACTGCAAATGGTGATCCAGAAGTCCCAGTTGGAGAACTGGTTCCCAAGCCCATGAGGGATCTCACACCAGAAGAGATGAAGCAATCAAACCTTGATAGCATTGCTCAAGATTACATAATGCAAACTCTTCCAAATGAGTACATTGCAAAGGTCATCCACTGTGAGTCAGCCAGAGAGATGTGGGAGGCATTGGCACTCCTCTGTGAAGGAACTGAGCTGATCAAGGAAAGCAAATTGTCGACAGCAGTCAAGAAGTTTGAACACCTTAAGATGCATCCAGGAGAAACTATTGATCAGCTGGACAATAGATGTACAAAGATCATAAATGAGATTGAATCTCTAGGCAAGAAGTATACAAATAGAGAGAAAAACTTGAAGATCTTGGACTCTTTACCCAAGAGATGGAAACTCAAGAAGACCATCATCAAAGATACTCAAGATATCAAGAAGTGGTCTACTCAAACTCTATTTCAGAACCTAAAAGCTCATGAATATGACCTTGATAGAGAAGAAAACTCAGGAAGTGATGAGTCAACTGCAGCCCCATCTACCTCCAAGACTGTAGCCTTCAAGGCAGCCAATACAAAAGCTGCAAGTACCTCATCTGGCAAGGCCTCTCTGAAAACAGAAGACTGTGAAGGATCAGACATGAGTCTGAAGAAACAAATGGCTCTTATGATCAAGAGATTCGAAAGGATGAACACTCTCAACAGCAAATATAGAAAATTCTATAGAAACTACAAAGATAGAAGAGCAAGTTCACCCTCCAGAGGTTCCAGAGAAAGAACACCAGAAAGACATCCTAGAAAGGATGTGGAGTCATCTGACAGCCGAGGATCTAGAAGAAGAGATGCCACTCCTCCAAGGAAAGGCAACTCAAATCAGAAACCTGGATCATGCTTCAACTGTCGCAAACCAGGACACTATGTCTATGAATGTCCTGAGCTGGATTTGGATGACAAAGAAGAAAGAAGGCCAAGAAGAACTTCAGACAAGAAAGCTATGGTGACTGAAGAATCTGAATATCAATGTGATGAACTCCCTACATCACCAGACTGCCAAATCTTCTCAGATGATTCAGATGACCTAGCTATGATGGCCATAGGTGAAAATGAGGTAAACTCCTATACTACTACTTTCCATTCACCTATTTTTTCACAATCAGATGAGATAAACTCATCTGAAGGCGAATCAGAAGACACCTATTATCAATCTTTAAGAAAAGTAAAAGGTGATCTGGATATTGCCACTAGAGCTTTTATAGAAGTGGAAGAGGAGAATAAGGATCTAAGGAAAGAAATTGCTAAGTTGAAAAAGGTTAAGTTTGATAACACCCCTGAGCTGGCCACAATGAATGAAAGATTGACCAGAGAAGTGGAGCTTCTTAAGGAAGAAAATACCACAATAACTCAGTTGTATGAGGGGATGTTACAAACTCAAGCTTTAGAAACTAAGGAACTTCGTTCACTACAATCCAAATTCGATGACCTCTTCCAAGCACACAAGCTCTTAGAAAAGGAGAAGGAATGCCTAAATCAAAAGATATCAGAGTTCAATAAAGCCTCTACTACTATTGAAAGTATCTCTGAGTATTATAGATCAAATGACAATAAGATGGGTTTTGGCTATGAACTCAACCCATCTACATCCTCTCCAGCTGGGGGTAGTACACCTAACAAGTGCACTACTCAGACACATGAAAAGGGTGAGTGTTCTAAACACAATGAACCTAATATGAACCAAAAGGCATCTGTACCAGCTAAGGCTAACTATCCCAAAACCAAAAATGGTAAAGGACAAGCTAACCCCAAGCCTGTACAGAGGAACAACAAACAGCCTAGACCATCTCGGCTGAGACAGTCTCAGCTATATGCTGCTCCAGCCAAGAAGAAGAAGTCTTCTTCAAACAAATCTGTTCTCTTTGCACCCCCTATCTCTTATGATATTGTGAGAACAGAAGAGTATGGTCCATATAATCGTGTGCATCGACCAGCTAATGCACCCAGGCCGAATGTAACTAGTCAAAATATCATGTATGTACACTCCTATAAAGGGAAACCATTTGACCATTACTTAGCTGACACTAAGGACAATCAGATCAGTCCAAGGTATTGACTGGTAAGATTTGGTTCTGTGATGCCCGAGGGAAACAACTCAAGTGCTCAAGGTTGTTCAAACGACCAATGTATATGTGGGTTCCCAAGGGTAGTACTAACACCCAAGGACCCAAAACAAAATGGGTACCTAAGACTTAACTTTTCTTGCAGAAAAGGAGGGACCTATACAGAAGAGGAGGTCTAGCAGGAGAAACTTGGTACATAGATAGTGGATGCTCAACTCACATGACAGGAACCAAAGCCCTGCTGACCAACTACATAGAAAAGAAAGGTCCAAAAGTCTTCTTTGGTGATAACGCGCATGGTAACACAAAAGGATATGGCACCCTTAAAAATGGTGACATTGAGGTACATGATGTATCATATGTAGAAGGTCTTAAGTTTAATTTATTATCTGTTTCTCACTTTTGTGACACTGGTTACTCAGTCAAATTCTCTAAAGATGAGTGTCTCATAAGTGATAAGAGAACAAAACAAAACCTTCTAACAGGATCTAGAAAGGGAAGTATGTATTTTGCAAATTGGAACAGCTGTCCTAAGGATACATGTCTGCTTGTGAAGAGCCCTAAAGATGTCAGCTGGCTATGGCACAAACGTCTTAGTCATCTGAACTTTAAGACTATGAACAAGTTAGCAAGGGAATCCTTAGTTGATGGTCTGCCTAATGAACTCTACTGTAAAGATCAGGTGTGTGATGCATGTCAACAAGGAAAGCAAACAAAGGTCTCCTTCAAGACCAAGAAGACAGCATCAACCAGCAGAGTTCTTGAACTGCTTCACATGGATCTCTTTGGACCAATCACTCCAACCACTCTAACAGGGAGGAAGTGCACTCTTATTGTTGTAGATGATTATTCCAAGTTTACTTGGGTTATCTTCTTATACAAGAAGAGTGAAACACAGCAGAAGCACCCTGAACTATTGAAGAGGATCCAAGTAGAGAATTCATTAACTCTTATATTATTTCCTATTGTACTTCTAATGGTATTCAGCATGAGACAAGTGCAGCAAGAACACCACAACAGAATGGTGTAGCTGAAAGAAGAGTCAGAACACTCAAAGAAGCTGCCAGAACACTCCTTGCTGAATTCTCCACTCCCAAGAAGCTATGGGCAGAAGCCATCAACACAGCTTGTCACACTCAAAACAGGTCAGGTATTCATAAAATACATGAGAAAACCCCATATGAACTATGGAAAGGAAGAAAACCTAGAGTATCTTACTTTCATATATTTGGTTGTAAGTGTTTCATTCACAACAATAGGAAGAGTAAGTTGAATGCTTTTGATGCCAAAGCAGATGAGGGGATATTTTTAGGATACTCCTCAACTAGCAAAGCATTTAGAGTACTCAACAAACGAACCCTTCTTGTGGAAGAAACACCTCATGTTGTTTTTGATGAATCTTGTGAAAAGAATGCAGTAGAAACAAACTCAGCTGCAGATCAGATGAGACATCTAGTGATCAAGTCCAAACCAGATGAGTTCATTGAAGTCAATGAACCTTTCCCTGAAGAACCAGAGGAGGATAAGCCTCATAGACCTGTCACTAGATCTCAAACTCAAGCAGGACAAGCTGACCAGAATCAAGATGCACCAATCCCAAATGCCAGGGGGAATGATCTCTTTGACACTCAAGATACAGATGATGATCGACCTAATCAAGTCAACCCTCCTGATGGCACTAGATCAGATGAGAATCCAAGCTCATCCAATGCAGATACTCCTGTGAGGCATACATGGAGAAACAACCATCCATCAAACCTCATCTTAGGAGGAGCTGACTCAGGTGTCAAGACAAGAAGACAACTGAATCAGAACTCACAATCATCTATGTTCTGCTGGTGTGCTTTCCTATCCAACATTGAACCAGCTGATATAGAAGAAGCAATGACAGATAGCAATTGGATCACTGCTATGCAAGAAGAACTAAACCAATTCGAAAGAAATGAAGTCTGGGAATTGGTAGATCGTCCTGAAAACCACAATGTAGTAGGAACAAAGTGGGTATTCAAGAACAAGAAGGACGAAAATGATGTGATAACTAGAAATAAGGCTAGGCTAGTTGCAAAAGGATACTCTCAATCTGAAGGGATTGACTATGATGAAACCTTTGCTCCAGTAGCCAGATTAGAAGCCATACGACTGTTTCTAGCTTATGCATCATATATGGGCTTCAAGGTATATCAAATGGATGTCAAGAGTGCTTTTCTAAATGGTATTCTGGTAGAAGAAGTATATGTAGAGCAGCCTCCAGGTTTTGAAAAAGGTGATCAAGTATATCGACTGAAGAAGGCTCTCTATGGTCTAAAACAAGCCCCTAGAGCTTGGTATGACACATTGTCACAATTCCTACTTGACAATGGATATACAAAAGGCAAAGTGGATAGAACTCTTTTCAGAATACAAGAAGGAGAAGACATCCTAATGGTGCAAATATATGTAGATGATATTATATTTGGATCACCCAATCAAGAGATGTGCAAGAAGTTCTCTGAACTTATGCAAAGAAAGTTTGAAATGAGCATGATGGGTGAGATGAATTATTTTCTAGGACTTCAAGTCAAGCAGAGTTCAGAAGGGATCTTCATCAACCAGTCCAAGTATACCAAGAGCCTATTAGAAAGATTCAAAGCCCTACAAAGCAAGACTGCAAGGATTCCAATGATGACATCTTTCAAAATGGAACCAGATGAGTCTGGAAAGGCAGTTGATCAAGCTGAATATAGAGCACTGATTGGATCTCTACTATATCTTACAGCTAGCAGACCAGACATAACATTTGCTGTAGGAGTATGTGCTAGGTTTCAAGCAAACCCAAAGCAAAGTCATCTAGAAGCAGCAAGGAAGATTCTCAAGTACCTAAAAGGAACAGTCAACCTAGGACTATGGTACCCTGCTGATGACAATCTAGAATTGAGTGGCTATTCTGACTCAGACTATGGAGGATGTAGAATTGATAGGAAATCCACATCTGGAACCTGTCAATTTCTAGGCAACAAGCTGATATCATGGTTCTCTAAGAAGCAAACCTCAGTTGCAACCTCAACCACTGAAGCAGAATACATGGCAGCTGGTAGTTGTTGTAGTCAGCTGCTCTGGCTAGTTCAACAACTCAAGGATTACAATGTAGAGGCAAGAGAAGTCCCTATTTATTGTGATAGCAGCAGTGCCATTGCCATCACTCAAAATCCAGTCCTCCACACAAGGTGCAAGCATGTCGACATTCGACACCACTTCATAAGAGACCACCTTGAAAAGAAGGACATCAAGATGGAGAAAATTCACACAGATATCCAAAGAGCAGACATCTTGACTAAGCCCCTAGCTGAAGAAAGGTTCAAAACCATATGTTACAGCTTAGGACTCCTGGACCCAAGCACATGAAGAAGGAAAGATCAGCTGAAAACCTCAGCTGACCCAAGTGCAGCAGACTAGGAGGATCAGATGAGGTGAATAGACACCCTCATCTTCAGGTAAGTTCTTTCCCAATGAAGACAAATAAAGCTGAGGGAAAACTTAGAGTCATCTAATCAAGGGGGAATCAATGATACCTTAAGAATCCTTGATGAAATACTCTAAAATCTGCATTGCATATCATATATATATATATACAGCAGACTTGAACAAAGTTAATTGAGTTCTCTACTATAAGCAATGTATACTATGTATAATAATAAACTATTCTTCATAAAATACTTTATTTATATACATACATACAGTATACTATTGAGTTATACTTGGTTGGATTAATACACCATCCTCACCGACTCAACAGTATGCATGCACTGTACGGATTTCAAATAACTCTTGCTCAAAAATTTATAATTTCTGCATTCCATAAGATAAAGTCTGAATATCTTTAAATGTGAACCCTTAGATCAAGAATCTCATTGTTGATCTTAAGAAGTAACTTTTCAGAAATTCAGACCTATCAACTCTATAGTTTTGTCATCTTTCACTCCACTACCTCATTTCTACCCCTATAAAAGGAGGAAGTTATGAGAACACCTAAGAACACAAATCACTAACTATCATTTTCTGTTTCAGGGATGGAGACAATCGAAAGAAGAGATGGAATGGAGATCATCCTTCAACCAAGGTCTTGGGTGAAGGAGATGAAGATTTGTCCAGAAGATAAAGATGATGCAGATCAGCACACTTGGCTTACTCAACACAAGTATGCCTATGAAAACTAGAGGAAAGAGAGACGTCCTTATTGAAAACTAGAGGAAATAGAGATGGGGAAGACAAAGTAGCAAGCAAGCAGAGCTTCTTCTCCAGGGGGAAGTTCCACATGGAGAGCGTGTTATCAAAAGCTACTGTGTCTAAACAGAACATGAAGGCTAAGTCCATGGCCCTCTCTTTAGACTCCATTGAAGCCTCTTCCAATCTTCCTTCTCTTTCAAGAGTAGCGAAGAAATTCAAAAAGGACACATTTGATGCTACAACCCATCTGATGATGAGGAACATCAGATGGTAAGGGCAACCTGAACCAGTGGGATATCATCCAGGCTGATCATCATATTGATTTGATGGTCCTACATGGTTCAGAGATCGAGCTGGAAGATCCATCAAACCAGGTTGGATCACCACTCACAATAAAGCTGGAAGATTCATCATCCAGGTTGGATCATCACAGCAACAACGAAGGATCCACCAAGACAGGTTGGACCTTCAAAACCCAGAAGATTTACTCAGCAAATCTCAATCCTCCACTCAGTTGATCAGAAGACCAACTCAGCTGACCAGAAGACTTTCAAGGAAAATCAGCAGACCTCTTGAAGAAATCAGAAGACTTCACTTTGCTGACCAGATCATTTGATTTTAGAGTTCAATGACTATCTTTGATCATGTAATTCATTCTAGATTATTCCTGAATGTAATTAAGCAAATTGGCCTATATAAGGAATGCAATTCACTTATAAAAAACGGCCTTGATGATCAATTCTTGCCACAAAATTAGTCACAACGGCTATTTTTGGTAATGATGTCATTAATACTCAATTACCAAATTGCCAGCAAATCAACTGTTGCCACATGGCAAATTCAGCCGGCAAATTTAAAGGAAGGCCCAAAATCAAAGAAGGAAAATCTTGGGCTCTACTCCACAATTAAACCCAAATCTGACCGTTAGATCAAGAATTATTGGAGTATATATACACACCCTTAAAACTCTTCCAAACCCTTTCGCTCACATTACTCAATTGCTCTCGATACTCTCTCGTTCTGCAAATTTCTTTCAAGCTCTCAAAACCTAACACTCAAAATATACTATGGCAATCATTGAAATTTACGACGAGAAGACCAAGAGCACTGGCACCTTGGATGCTGCAAAGTGGTCCAAGGAAGGGAAGATGTTCACAGAGAATGCTCTGTTTTTCAAGGGCAAACACAAAGCAGAAAACAAGGAGATCCTTCTTCGCTGCATCAACCTCAAACTGCGAGAGTTTCTGGAAGCAGCACCCACCAATGTTTATGAACAAGATGTGCTGGCTTTCTATGAAAACGCTGTGATGAAGGGATCTTATGTCGAAAGTGTCATGGGTGGACACAGGGTCAAGGTAACAAGGGAAATCCTTCAGGAACTTTTCGGTTTATCACGGGGGAAGATCAATATCTCCAACTATATTATGGGTAAGGAGAAAGAATACATGGAGATGTTCACTGATGGGAGAATCAAGGCTGCTGATGCCTCTGGACTCAAGAAATCCCAATTAGAACCTAAGTTTCAAACCCTGATGGATATAGCAGGCAAGATGCTGCTAGGTAACACTTTCAGCCATGATGCTGTTACCACCTTGAAGGTTAGAGTTATGGCTGCAATCTGGGATCAGATTGATGGAGACTGGCAAGGGCTTTTCTTGGACAGAATTGCTCTTGAAGCCAAGAAGGTGACTTTGGACCTTCAATCAAGAGAATGGAAGGTAACCTCAACTGTCAGCTTTGTCAACAAGCTGAGTATCATCCTTCGAGAATTACTCCCAAGAAAGTACAAGATGGGACCTCACAAGACCTTCCACATCTCCAAATATTATTTAAGGAAGGACGCTCTTGCTGAGGCAGCAAGGTTGAAAGAAGAGAGGAAGAAGCTGTTAGCTGAAGCATCTTCCAAAGATGTTATTGAAAAGGCAGAAGAGTCCACTCATAACTCTGCTGCTGAAGAAGAAGAGGAGCCATCGAAAGAAGAGGCTCAAAAGAAGGTTGATGAGGAGGATGATGATGACAATCAGACCTTAGCACAAAGAAGATATCTGATCAGATCAGGGCTCATCTCCCCATCTGATTCAGATGTCACTCCCACTGCCTCTCCTTTGAAAAAGGCAGGTACTTCTAACCCCTCTCTCACTTTCACACCTTCTAAACTATCAAAGGGTCAGAAAAGAAAGAAGAACACTTCTTCTTTCACAAAGAAAGCCAAGAAATCCAGGCTCCCTACTCCAATGAGCATAGCCCCTATTTCATCCTTCAACCCTTCTGATGATACCAACCCATCTGAACCCTCACACACTGATGCCCAAATCCCTGCTGATACTCACACAGCAGAGGAACAAGCCCAGCCTAACCCTGCTGATGTTCAAACAGCAGACAACCAACCTCAGACCACCTCCACACAACCTGCTGATGATCAAACTCAGATTATATCCACAATCCTTGCTGATATTCAAACAGCAAATGTCCAAGATCATCAAGCTCAAACACCTACTGATCTTCAAGAAGAAACTGAACCAGACCAGCAGACCCATAACCCTGCTGATGAACAAATTACTGAAGATCAATCCCAACCTCCTACCCAACAAGAAGAAATCACTTCCCAAATCCCTGCTGATACTCACACAGCAGAGGAAAATGCCCCAACTACCCAAACCCCTACCATCATTGTCCCTTCTGCTCCAGAAGACTTGGCACCAGAAGACCTGGTTCAACCTGGTCCTTCTCAACCTCAGTTCAGAATGGTGCACTACCCCATGTGCCAAACAGAAAAGATAATGAGGATGAAGATAGCCAACCTGCTCAAGACCACCATCCCTGGAGTTGATGAGACTTCAATCCAGTTTGAACAAGTGCTTAGGGTATGCACTTGGATTGAGCTCAGAAGAGATGATGTAGATGACCTTCTTGAGGTCATGGAAGGAATGGGAGGAAAGGCAAACTTCCTCGACTGGGAGATGGAGCAAAAGGAAGTTGCTCAAGTTCAATCCTTTGCTCAGCTGCTATCAGATGAGGCACTAACTGCAGTCTGCAACCGGATCCTAGGAGTCTCCACTGCTGATGTCCCTATCCCAGCAGGTTCATCGGATCAGCAGACAGCTGAACAAGCAAAGATGAAGGAATCAGCTGCACCAGCCTTGGTGGAAGACTCAGCTGCCCCTGCTGAAGACTCAGCTGCACCAGCTGACAAAGAAGAGATTGAAAGAGAAGTAGTCAGAATACCAGCTCACTTCAGACCTTCAGACGAACTGACTCACTTCATTGCCAATCAAGAGGATCCAGGCAGACGAATGATGACCCATCTGACCAAGGCCACTACCTGCTTCCTCAATGAGGAGTACCTATCAGCCGAAGAAAGAGGCAAAGAAGTAATTGTTCATCCAAAGCCTCAAGGTACACCCTCTACTTCTACCCCATCTGTTGACCATACAGCAGACATCTGCTCCCAGGTCAAAGCTGCAATAGACTTGCACTTTGAGAAAGGTTTAGGCATGCAGCTAGGAAGATATGTTGAGAAAGCTGCAAGGGATCAGAAGACTCGTCTTCATGACCAAATTATTGAAATTGAAGACAAGTTTGGTAAAGCACTTCATCAGCAGATAGGAGAATACTTGAGTACCTATCAGAAGTTGTCAGCCGACACCTCCAAAAGGTTTGCTGATCTTTACACTGATGAGATGCACCGCATGGAGACCACCTACAAGACAAGAATTGAGGATGCTGAAGCAAGAGCCAATGAAGGACAAGCTCTTCTTAAAACAGCTGCAGAGGAGAATGAGAAACTGCAGACTCAGTTGAAGGAAACCGCAGCCAAGTTGGAAGCACTTGCAGAAAAGCTCGAAGCTGCCTCCTCCACCAATTCTCTTTCTCATGTCATGGAACACAGTATATCCCACATTACTGCTGTCAACAAGGTCAATGCCATGGCATTGAAACAAACTCAGAAAGTGGAAATCATGAATGCCATGAAGCCTTTTTCGGCTGCACTTGCTGAAGCCAAAAAGGGGGAAGATATGTTGATAAGAGCTCTTGAGAAATCTACTGCACAACATGCTGTAATGGTAGTATCTCAAGATGAGCTGAATGAAACCTTGAGTAGTTTAAAGAGCAAAATCAAGAACAAGCAAGAAAAAGGCAAAGGCAAAGAAATTGCTCAAGAAGACACTCAAGCACCCACTCAAGCTCCTGCCAAGACTCTTCAGATCACTGCTCCTGAAGAACAAGTCCCTGAAAAGAGAATGACAAGGAAAAGAAATGCAGATGAGCAAGCCCAGACAGCTCAGACCAGCAAGAAATTAACTCCAGCAGAGCCTACTGCAGAACAGAAAGAGGCTCTAGAGTTGAAGAAAAAGAAGTTGCTTGAAGCTCAAGAGAGCTTAAGCAAAAGAAGCTGAATGATGCGAAGGCAGTCAAAGCCAAATTTGAAAGAAGAATTGCCAAACTCAGGAAAATGATGAAGGACAGAGCAAAAGAAGACAGTGTCCTGGTGTTTGATAGCAATTATGTGGATTACTTAGCCCTTCAAGATGAGCTACCAAGATGGTATCCCCTAAAGAAGAAGTGGCAAATTCAACACCACATAGTAAGGAAATTTGGCCCTCTCCCAACTTATGAAGATGAATTCTTCCAGTTCAATCAGTTCATGAACATTGAAGATCCAGTGTTCTGGGAAGAAATTGTTAAGACAGCCAAAGGACTTGAAAACTGCAGAATCTTAACTCCTGAAGAACCCAAATGGGATGCACCCCTTCTGGATTCAGGAAGAGTCAACATGATAGAAATCAAGAAGATTTTGTACAAGATCTATGAAGAGGAGAATGTTACAGATGTACAGCACATGGAAGAAGTTCGAGCTCGTCTGTACCTTGCCTACCGCATTTGAAGATCAGAAGACCTGATGAAGACTAGCTTAGAAGTTTAAAGAAACTATTACTTGTAATCTGTAAAAGTTCTATCTATATTCAAGTTCTAGTTCTTTTTGCTTACAAGACAAACTCTCATTGTCTTCATCAGATACTTCAAGTCTTAGCATGATATAAACTCTTATCTTAATTCATTAAGAGCACTTATCAAGTATAGTTTTGGCTTCATCAAAAAGGGGGAAATTGTTAGGATATAAATTCATCCTAAGCCCCACTTGATGTTAGAATAGTTTTGATGGCCAAAACACTTAGAGTTTATAAATGTAATAGGATCAGCTGACTTGTATAGAACAGCTTAGACTAGTCTTGTGTGATCAACTGTATTGATATCAGCTGATCAGCACAGTCCTGGCTTACATGCCTATCCTCAAGATGAGAAGAGTAGAAGACATGAAGACTAGAAGATCCTTGAAGACCAGATAAGTTAAGGTGCTTGTATACCTACCTATCTAATGGAGTCCCAGATTGAAGATGGCCTAAAAGCAGTACAAAGAATTTCCAGATCAGAAGAGTGAAGACAGAAGACCTAAGGCCATAAGAGTAGTCAGAAGACTAGAAGTACAGATCAGAAGACTATGTGCTCTTCCAGGACTCGGCTGATTCCCAAGTCATCTTGCAATTCAAACGAAGACCTACCTTATTTAGAAGATTGACATGATCCCAGGATTGAAGCAATCAAGCGGCTGGAATTAAGGAATCAAGCTATTATGGAAAGATTGCTCAAACGGCTAGTCAACTCCAACGGCTAGTTGCAACCAAACTCCATTATAAATACAAGAGGATGAGAAATCACAAAAGAAAGAAGTCACAAGAGAGAATTCAACAAGCCAAGCAAGCAATCAAAGCTAAAGCCATACAGTTCTAAGAATTCTCAAAAGAGCCAGAAACCATTAGATTATCTATAGCTCTTAAGTGATTTCTATCCAACCCTTAAGAACCTGAAACCTGTTCATATTGTATATCAATTGTTTTAGGCATAGTGGTTAAGCAAATTATAAGCTTGAACCATTAGTTGGATACACCTCAAAAACCCCAAACCCTCACCGAAAGGTTAAAGTTTTTGAAACCCCTTAAAGTGCAAGTGCTTACAATCACTTGTGGAGACCGTAGCTGTTAGGACGGCTCAGATCTCAAAGTCCTAACCTTGGGACTATAAAGGTCAAGACCCTTGTAATTTGTGGAAATTAAAGGGATTAAACATCACGTTAGGACGTGAGAGTGGACGTAGGAACGTATATCCGAACCACTATAAATCCGGTGTTATTTACTTTCTGCACTTTACATTTCTGCCTTTACATTCATTATTATATAGTGCATACTGTGATTTCAACACTCTTCAAAACAAGGCCATAACTTTCAAACCAGCATCAGCTGAGTATTTTCATTAAGTAAAACAAGTTACAAGAACGAGTCTAAACCAGGGCCACCATAATTCCGCATATAACCTCCTCAGTCAGATCACTATAGTCATCTGGACCAGCAGACTTGCAGTCCAGTTGACATAGCAATCAGAAGAGGTTCCCAACTCTGTTTGAAAAAGTTTTAAAGTCTATTCACCCCTCCCCTCTAGACTTTAAACCCATTCACTACTCGTTCAGGGACCAACAAGCTGCTTATATGAAATTCACTGTGTATCAAATGGATGTGAAAAGTGCATTTTTAAATGGTATACTTGTTGAAGAAGTGTATGTAGAACAACCTCCTGGATTTGAGGTAAATGGTAATCAAGTATATAGGTTGAAGAAAGCACTATATGGTCTGAAACAAGCTCCAAGAGCCTGGTATGACACTCTTTCACTATTCTTAGTTGAAAATGGATTTACTAAGGGCAAAGTGGATCGAACTTTGTTCAGAAGACAAGAAGGTACAAACATTTTATTAGTCCAAATTTATGTTGATGATATAATATTTGGATCTCCTAACAAAAGCATGAGTGAAAGCTTTTCAAAGCTCATGCAAAGCAAGTTTGAAATGTCAATGATGGGAGAAATGACTTATTTTCTTGGACTTCAAGTAAAACAATCATCTGATGGTATCTTTATCAATCAAGCAAAATATACAAGAAATTTTTTAGATAAATTTGGTATCAAGACCTGTAAAACAGTTGGAGTACCAATGCTGCCAACATACAGAATGGATCCTGATGATCAAGGTAAGTCTGCTGACCAATCCTATTACAGAGCTCTAATTGGTTCTCTACTCTACTTAACTGCTAGTAGG
Source organism: Galeopsis tetrahit (assembly GCA_963675135.1). NCBI lineage: Eukaryota > Viridiplantae > Streptophyta > Magnoliopsida > Lamiales > Lamiaceae > Galeopsis > Galeopsis tetrahit. The sequence continues at coordinate 57,237,431 of OY776128.1, forward strand.
CCAGACATTGCATTTGCAGTAGGTGTATGTGCTAGATTTCAGGCCAACCCCAAAGAAAGTCATGTGGAGACTGCTAAAAGGATATTGAAATATCTAAAGGGTACCATTAATCGAGGTTTGTGGTATTCTGCAGATGATGATCTATCCCTAAGTGGTTATTCAGATTCTGACTTTGGTGGTTGCAGGATAGATAGAAAATCAACTTCTGGTTCATGCCAATTTTTAGGTTCTAAGCTCATATCATGGTTTTCAAAGAAACAAACAAGTGTGGCAACATCTACCACTGAGGCAGAATATATGGCTGCAGGAAGTTGTTGTAGTCAGCTTCTTTGGCTAATGCAACAACTTAGAGACTACAACATTGTGGAATCTAATGTACCTATATTCTGTGACAGCAATAGTGCAATTGCCATCACTCAAAATCCCGTGTTACATACTAGATGCAAGCATGTAGATGTTAGGCATCATTTTATTAGGGATCATGTTGAAAAGAAAAACATTAGAATGGAAAAGATCCATACTGATATTCAGAGAGCTGACATTTTCACAAAACCTTTGGCTGAAACTAGATTTGGAGAGTTATGCATAAGCTTAGGATTGATAGACATGGATCCTACTTGTATATAGGGCTGTATACTAACATTTCAGGTACTGAGCTGATATCAAGATCAGTTCACCAAGAAGGGTAATTCTGAAGAACAGACCATGTCAAGACCTCTACATTCATCACAATCATGTAAAGAGGTTACTAAGGTGCCTAAAACCCGATGAGGAAGCTGGTAAAGCTGAGGGAATTGAGAATATACATTTAAGGGGGAATCTATGATTTCTGAAAAACCCTGTATGTTGACTCATAGCACAAGTCACCTTAGAACAAACCTTATATAGACTTATTCTAATTATTCTTTACTATTATGTACTGTATTTCACCATTTATGCATGAACTGACACTTCTACCAAGGTGAAACAGGCACAGAAGAGGAGTTCTCCACTGGAGGGGGAACTGATCCGATTGCAGATTTGATCTGTCTACAAATCTAATCTGATTACAGTATAAATCTGTCTACAAATATGTTCTGATTATTGTATTGAGTTGTCTACAGACTATTCTGATTACAAAGATAATTTGTCTACAGAACTATTCTGACTACAATATCATTCAATCTACAGAGCTGATCTGATTACTGATTAAACTGTCTACAGAGCTTATTTGATTACAGAAAATTTGTCTACAGAAATATTTCCAGTACTGATCTGAGAAAGTACTGTGCTGGTATCAAAAAGGTGAAAATCAGAAGAGTTGGGGAACTAATCTGATGACTACTGAGCTGACCCAACTACTGATCTGATCTTCATCATAATACTCAGCTGATCACAGTACTCAGCTGAACCCAGATAAGTAAAATTCCATATAGTAGTAATAAGAAATTGAAGTATAATGTGTATGGAAAACAACTGTGCTGATATACATCAGAACAGTATCCTGCCTCAGAGTACTTCTAAGTCAAGGACTGTTCAAAGTTAGATTACTTATAGAGAAGATTAATACACTCCTCTATTTTTAACCTAATTTAATAGGTGTATCTATCAACACTAGTTGGCTCCAAATTGGATTTGAGATGTTATGAATCTGGAACGTTTTTTTTTAAATTACACTTTTCTAAAACTCAATCCAACCACACAACGTGGAAATCAGAATCAATCCAAGCCCTAGATTTGCCTTGATTTTGATTAACACGATCACATTAACTTCTTCTTCTCCATTACTCTAAATCTTTCTGCTAAATTCTCTAAGCTCATGCACTCTCGCTTATTCTTACCTTTGCAACTACACTTTTCAATTCCTATTCAATGGCGATTATTGATATTCTTAACGAAGAGAATGAAGTTGTAGGTACGTTCAATCCAGCAAAATCGAGTAAGAACAAAGGAATTTTCGTTGAAAATTATGTTTACTTCGACGGACGTCAGAAAGCTAAGAATCAAGCTATTCTTACCATGTGTGAAGAATGTGGGCTACGGAAATACCTAGAAGCATTTCCTGAAAAGGTTTACGAACCTGAGGCGATGGAATTCTTTCTTCAGGTGCAGGGTGACTCAAACAGCATTCGTTCGATCATTTCTGGCCACAGGGTTGTCATTTCCAGAGAAACCCTTGGAATCGCGTTCAATCTACCAGACGGGCCAATAGACATTCTGAGCTATATGGCAGGGCAAGAGAAGGTTCGCGTGGGCAGGTGGTTGAATGTTGACCCAGCAACGTTGTCCAATTTGAAGAAGGACATTCTTCCAGAAGGTTTGCAATTATTGATGGATATTGCTGGAAAATGCTTGTTAGGGCAACATTTCAGTCAAGACGCTCTCACCAATCTCAAGATTCGCATTATGGCTGCAATCACTGATCGTGTCAATGGTGATTGGCAAGGTTTTCTTCTTGGCAGATTATTGGCTGAAAGAGAGAAAGTGGTTTTTGATGAGGTCACTAGAGAATTTTCCATAAAATCCTTGTTAGGTTTTGGAAGTAAGTTGAGCATACTGTTGCCTCAAATTGCTGAAAGGAAGATGGATTGGAGCCTTCCAAAAAGATTTCATCAGGGCAAATTCTTGTTCAAAAAGGAGTCTACTTTGTTTGAACAAAGCCAGAGGAATCAACCACAAGAATCTGGAGGTTCTATGTTTCGTTCTGACAACGATGAGCCGGAGTTGCGAACGAAGGCTAGGCATGATCCTCACCGATCTGGATTACGGAGAGGTCGATCAGCTAGGGCCGTTTCTGAAAAGTCAGAAGAGTCTGTGGCCGCTGAGAAGGAGTCTTCTGTGGAAGAGGTAAGTTCTTCAAACCTTATCATTTCACACAAGAGAACTAAAGTTTCTGGTGTTCTTAGACCCAGAAGAGTCCTCGAGAACACTACCCCTTCTCCCTCAACCTCTCATTCTATTCAAGCCCAACCCCTTGAAACTGAGCCTTCCTATTCTGAGGAGTCAGTTCACTACTCTCCTATTCGACAGAACACTCCTCACTCAACCCCTCAGAACACTTCTTTTCATTCCACTCCCAAATCAAGTTCTCATCAAAATCCCACTCCTCATTTATCTCCTGAATTTGAAACCGAACCAGTTCATGATCACTCTACTGAGCATGAACATATACCTTCGTCTGAACCAATTGAAATTACCGCTTCTCCCGAAACTGAATTCATACAGCCAGAATCAGTGTTCTTGATGGATTATCCTGTTTGTGACAAGGAAGAGAGGATCCGATTTAAGTTGAGAAATGCTCTTCTCAAAAGTTTTCATGGATTAGATGACAGCTCTAGACCTTTTGAGCAACTTCTAAGGATAGGTACTTGGGTATATCTTAGAAGTATAGGTCTAGATCAGCTGATGGTTGTTGCTGAAGGTATGGGTGGTCTTTCTGTGTTTCTTGATTGGGAACAAGAACAGAAAGAGGCTGCAGGTGTTAATTCTTATAATGAGTTATCAACTTTGGAATCTGTTATTCAGTTGATTGAGAGAATAACTGGTTGCAAATATTCCATGGTTAAGTCTGCTGATGTGGATGTTGATACTGATGTCAACATGGATGCTGATGATGCTGAAGTTAAACTTTCTAATGTTGAAGCTGATTATGAAGCTGATATGAAAGCTGATTATGAAGCTGATACTAATGCAACTGAGATGTTTGAAAACACAGTTGTGGCTGAAGACACTGAGGTCTTAGAGGAACAATCTTTGGGTGCTAATGAGTTGGAGAGCACACCAATTGATGTTGATAAGAATACTGTGCTTGATGATGTTCAAGAGACAGTAAGAACAGTTCCTTCTGAGACAGCTCAAGACAACTCTAGCTTTGAATTGTTGAAAAAGCATAATGAAGAGTTACAAAGCAAGCTGGATGAGACTTTGGAACGATTTCAGCAAGCTACTGAGAAATTAGAAAGTTTGACTGCTGCAAATTCTTATGACAAGATAATGGAATTCACAATGTCAAAGATCTATGATCTGCATAGATTACAAGAAAAGACACTTTCTACTGAACTGCAAAAGAAAGTAGAGATACTTTTGACTCCCTTGAAGGATTGGCAGGATGAAGCCAAAAAGGGGGAAGAAAAAGTGATGAAAGTGATGGAACAAACTCAATCACAACAAGCTCAATTGGTTGTGAGTCAAGATGAGTTGAAAGCCAGCATTGATGATTTGAAAGAAGAAATCATCAGTCTGAAGTTAAAGTTACAAAATCCTGATTCTGTTACTCAAGAAACTGCTACTCAGAAACATGTTGCTGAATCTTCTTCTGGAAAAAGAAAAAGAAAATTCATTATTGATGATGAAGAAGAGACTGAACAGATTGGTAGAAATACCAGATCTAAAAGCAAGCTGAGACATGTTGTCACTGATAATAGACCAAGTGATGTGCTGATAGTTGAATCTATTGAGAAGCATAATCAGATGCTTGCTCAAAAGAAAATTGAAATGACTGAGAAAAGATCTGCTGAACAGATTAGAAAACAAAAGATGAAAGATGCAGAAGCTACAAGGAAAAAGTTTGATAATAGAGTTGCTGCATTGAAAAAGAAGATGAAGTCTAAATCTGTTGGAACTATTCTGGATGAACAATTCATGGAATTTATTGTGGATCCAGAAGATATGGAGTTCTGGAATAATTTGAAAAAGAAATGGCAGATTGCTAATTTTATTGTGAAGAAATTTGGTGACCATTCAAGCAAGGAAGATGAATATTCTGACTTTGATGCATTCATGATGAATATCTCAAGAGAATTTTGGGAACATATTCTGTTGTTAGCTGCTAGTACAGGAATACAGATTTTATGTCCTGAAGAACCAGTTTGGGAACCTCCTAGACTTGAAAATGGTGAACCAGATTACTCAGAAATTGAAAACATAATTTCACAAATCATTAAAGATGAAGGCATAACTGATCATAAGCACATGATGGATATCAAGAACAGAATGTACTTGGCATTCAGAATCCCTGATAGAGACTGAAAATGAAGGACTATGCTGAAGAAGATAACATTTCTTATCCTTATCTTTATTTCTTTATTTTGTATTTCTGTGATTATGTGACTTAGTTGTAATATGTGATATATCTGATCTGATATGAATCTGAATCTGATTTTTGAATTGATGAACTGATATGATTAACTATATATCTTAACTACTGATCTTAGAATGTTTAAGTAGTTTTGGCTTCATCAAAAAGGGGGAAATTGTTGGGATATGAATCCTATAAACAATGTTCTAATTGATGATTATATGTTTTGATGGCCAAAAACAACTTTAGAGTTAATGATATATGTGATTATATGTTGTTCTATGTGAATTATATGAAATAAGTTTACTGATCTTAATGTGTTATGTTGATTAAGTTTACTGATCTTAGTATATTACTAATCTGATATATGAACTGTTTAAGAACTAAGCTGATGGAAGTATTGTATAGACAGCTTATAGTATAGGACTTAGATATACTCATCTGTATGTAGTTCAGTTGATGTATAGATAGGTTTTATATTTGTAAAGTTGTATTCTATTGTATTCAGCATTGTAATAGTAAGAACAGTATATTAGATTGATGTCAGAAGACTAAGAGATGACTAAGAAGACTACTTCAGATATTGAAGAAATCAAGTGAAGTTTTTAAGGAAGCTGAACAGTTTTGGAAGAACTGTGCTGACTGACCAAGAGCAGTAAAACTAAGAAGAGTAGTTTACTGTGCTGAGTTAGTTTGTTTGAAGAATAAGTTTGGATAACTTATTTGAAGCGTAACTGAAGATTTATATGAAGATAAGCTGACTTGGAAAGATAAGATAAGTTGGTTACAAAACAGAAGGAAGTTACAACAAGAAACGGTTATGAGTTAGTTGAGAGTTAGTTCACAAACTGCTAACTGTCTTACTATTGCTTATAAATACCGTGTGATCTTCTACTTGAAAAGACTACTGATACAATTACTATTCAAGAGCAAATCAAGAAGCATTCAAGTATTCAAGCACTCACAGAGTTGAAGATCGAAGAACTGAAGAGAAGCCACAGATCTGATTTGAAGAATCAAAGGCTATTACAAAGAGAAGTTTTACTTTTCGTTTTAAGTTTGTATTGTGTAAACAAGTGTGCTAGTTACTTGTGAAATTACTAGTTGATCGAAGATATACCTGGAGGTATAATCGACAAGATCGAAGTCTTAATCTTGGGACTATAAACAACAAGTACTCAAGTGGAAAAGAGTAATAAAACATCGCAACTGGAGTTGTGAGAGTGGATGTAGACATTTGTCGAACCACTATAAAAATCTTGTGTTCTTTACTGTTTTATGTTTGATTAACTGTTGATATATTTGTTGAATAAGAACAGTAAGTTTTCTAAAGAAAAGATTTAAAGAAAAGTTGAGTATAAAAGCTAACTGTTAAGTACTGAGCTGATTCTAAGAACAGTACTGTACAGAACACATTTCCGCACTAAAAACTCTGATATTTTGATAGAATTTGAAAAGTCTATTCACCCCTCCCCTCTAGACTTTTTCTTAGCTTACTCAATTTTAACTCAACTTTTGGGACCAACAGATAGCAAAAAGAATCAATTCAGTCGGACACCTGAAACGAAAGATATGCACAGAACAAGAAAGGGTCGAAGAGAGGAACGACCGAGCACGCGGATCGAGCAAGATGTGCTCGATACCGAAATTTTGAGGCCGAGCAAGAGAACGGCCGAGCTCATGCCTCGACCGAGCTGAATCCCAAGCCAAGATCATAGGCCGCGGCCGAGACGAGCGCTCGAGATAGCCGCCATCGATACAGAAAAGTGGAGAGCCGAGCAAGGAGCACGGCCGAGCTGCACCCCAGGCCACATTGGGACGCCACGGTCGAGCTTGATGCTCGAGACAGCGACGCTCGATACAGATTATTTGGGGCCACGATGGAGCACGGCCGAGGCATCCTCTCGGCCAAGCCCGAGGATTTCGCATGTTCGCACACCACGGCCGAGGCTTCATTTCGGCCGAGCACCATCCAGTCCACAATCTTCACACGCCACAGCCGAGCACCTGGGCGACCAACACTGGACCCTGCACGGCCGTGCCATCCCATTTTCGGTGCCTTTTGGGCATTTTTTAGGGACTAACTTGCAATTCTTGCACCCAAACCCTACCCCAACACTATATAAGCCCTCATTCTTAAAATCAAAAGGACCTTCCCCCAATTCCTAAAATTCCACACATACAAACACACATTTGGAGGTGATTTGGCCATAACTTCTTCAATTCTTCATCAATTCAAGCAAGGGAGACACCATTAGCTTTGGAATTTCATTCCTCACCATACTTTAGACTAAGCTTTTTATTTCTCTCTCTTTTTATTTAGTTATTTCATTTGGTTTTGTTAATTAGATTATGTTGTTGATTGGCTACAACACTTTTGGTTCTAGGGCCTTGTAAATACTTTTGATGAAGTTTATGAATTAATGTTTTGCTTAATTGGTGTTTGTGTGGCTTAATTCTATTTGAATGCTTGATTTCCATTGCAAAACATGTCATTAGTGTACAATAGTGATGTGTTGATCTTAGTTAATTGAAATTGGGTTGAGAAATCTCTTTTGATTGATTGATTGCAAGCATTTGACCTAATTTTATTGTGAGATTGAAAGATGATCAATGATTAGGAAGATGTGTGATGATCTTAGGGGCTTAATTGGATTTTATGATGCAATTTAGGTAGAGATACTAGATTTGATTGTATTATTCTTGGGTTAATTGGATTGAAAAGACTTTTAACTCACTATTGTGTGATCAATCTTATAGACAAAGCATAAACACCACCTGAGTAGATAGTTAATCATAGATGGATTCACTAGTATTGCATGTGCCTTGGAACCTACCTTCTCTTAATTGAGTTTTACCCGTATTTCTCTCGTTTTGTGATTTGCATGAGCATTTGTTGATCGATTTCTTTATTACTCTTTTAATTGTTTACTTGTGACAAATTGGTAGATAATTAGGGGTAATTGCTACACTTCAAATTTAATCTATCACGTCTATTTAGAATTCAATCGACAAACTCCACTTTTACACTACACCTCTCCGTGGGATCGACCTCGTACTTATCACGCTACAATATACACCGTATACTTGCGGTTGTGTATTTTGGTGTTGCATAATACGTGAATCAATAACATAAGGGTAAATATGTAATTTTAACATTACATATTTTAATTAAATTAATAAATACAATAAATTATTTTATTGTTTAAGGATAAAAATGTAATTTTACAATAACATATTTTAATTAAATAGAAAATACAAATTTATGACACTATACGACACATACAATGAATACATACAGTACATTATACAAAAGGTAACAGGTCATCAAGTTTAAATCTTTATACAAAAGGTAACAGGTCATCAAGTTTAAATCTTTAGATTAAATTTTTAATGGTTAAAATTAACTGACTACGATAGACATTTACGACACCCTAACTACATGTAGGAGTTCCCGGTAAGTAAAGTGCGATCAAATTTCACTTATGAGAACTTAAACATGGATACATAATAACGGATATATAGTAACGCTTATAAATTGAGTTAATGCAAATATGTATAAATTTTGAGTTAATAAAAAAAATGTATAGACTACATTTCATTTTTCTATTCATTTTACAAATTGAGTTAATAAAAATATGTATAAAATTCATTCAAATTTTGTTGGGTAGAATCAATAATATTCATGGGTCATTATAAATATAAAGTTCACAAAATAGCCAAAAAAAAATAAAAAAATGGGGGCATTATAATTGTTATAATGTATAATAAAAATATATAAATTTGCGGGCTGGCCCACCCTGCCCAACTCATCTTCTATGTGGCAATGACAGGCTAAGTCCATATTTATCAGCTTTATTGTATGAGATGATTTTATATATAAGATAAGATTACCGTTATATGACTCACCGGATAAATGCTAATTCTCAATTATATATTAGAGAATATGACTCAAATATCAAAATATGTAACACCACCTCATTATGATAACTTGTCACACAAAAAGGCCCTCTAAAATTAACAGTATCCTCAGAAACTTTGATGCAAACCCACCATTAATTTTATTCCAATTCAAATTAGGTTAGTGGAACAAAAGAAAAAAAAAACATCCATATATTCAGTGAGTGTTTGTAAATTCAACTGATAGACTTTTTTATAAAGCTATCCCCTCATAGCTTTAACTTTTGAAAAGTGTTTCTAAACTGTTTATAAAGTTAGGAAACACCTCTTTAAAACTCTAGCTACTGCACAAGAACAACTTTATTTCCCCCTGCCCAAACTTGTCCACCCTCAACAAACTCACGGCGGGTGGGTACCGTGACCGTGAGCTTTCCGTCGACAAACACCGCAGAGGCCAGCTCAGGCAGGGTCGACGAGGGCAGGCGGAACCTCCACGTGTCGATATCCAATTCGTCCAAGGACAATTCAACATGTTTGTGATCATTCCTAATAACAATCTTGATCACACCTGGATGAATCTCCACAGCATGAGCTCTTACATGACCTACAACCTCGTCCGCCCCGACCTTAATTTTGACGACGAACCGGAAGAAATCGGGCCCCTCCTCCACCGCCACGTCAGCATCTGACCTGAAAGGCAGCTCCAAGACTTTGCTAAAAACATGGGGGAGTTTTCTTAGTTTCTTATTGGAGTACTTTCCTTTCATTAATTAAATTGTATATATGGATGGATGTTTCTGTTAATTAGCTTCATCGATGGGCTTCATATGTTGTATATAGAGGAGTGGGAAAGAATAAGAATATTATCAGAACAAAAATCTTGATAAAAAGATTAGCTTTGGACGGTGAAAATGAACCATTAAAGGTGTGGTTTGAGATGAGATAGAGGAGCTTGTTTTTCAAGTTTTCATTAAAGCACGCATATTTTATTCGACCTTGTTTAGCTTTTTTATTCATGAATTGCTTTCCATTTCTATTGCGATTAGAGATGTCGAAACGTGTCAGCAGATCATCGGTTTATAATCCACATCAACTAATCATTTTATGGATTTTAACGGGTCGATCATGACAAGGCGGGTTGGGAAATACTTAACACAACTCAATTCACGACGGGTCATGAGCTAGCAAGTTTTTTCATTATATATATATATTTTTTTTTTTTTTTCAGTTGTATTATTATATTCCTTTGTCCATCGAAAGTGTGCTCAAATTTTTTGCCACAGATTTAAAAAAAAAAGTAAATAAAGTGGATAAAATAATGGTGTTGTGGAGTTGTTGTGAAGTAAAAATAAACTGACTATATTCATAAAATGAATGAACACACTTTTGATGGAAAAATAACTAAGGAAAGTGAACACACCTTTTATGGATAGAGAGAGTATTAAGGAGTGATTGCCTCACCCCTTGTTAATAGCATTTATTGATATTAATTGTATATTCAAATATTTAAATGTATATCTCTACAATCATGTAATTAGTTACCTTGTACATCTTCACTATAAATACAAGTTGTACCTCATCACCAAAGTTAACGATGATCATATCTCATTGTTCACATGGTATCAGCCTAAACACGATCCTAAAACCCTAACCCTAATTTCTTTCTCCCTCTCTGCCTCTGCCGCCGCCGCTTCACCAACCGTCGAGCTTGTCCCCCTCGCCCTTCTCCCTTCAATGGCAGACCCTTTTATCCCTAAGAATGTCCTTATTCATATGGTAACGGTGAAACTCTCTTCTTCCAATTATCTATTACGGAAGAAGCAGGCTGTCCCGATGCTCACTTGTGCCGATCTCTATGGCCTTGTGGATGGCTCGTCCGCCCCCCCTGCCGACACTCACGCGACCTTCGCTGCCTGGAAAACAAAGGATCAGAAAGTCCTTGCCCTTCTTCTCTCCTCTCTCACTGAAGAAACTCTGGCCGAGGTCGTTCAATGTGACACGGCCCGCGATCTTGGCTTGCCCTGGAGGATGCCTTCAGCCACTCCTCCCAGTCCCGCATCACTCAGCTTCGTGAGGAGATCCTTCTCCTCAAGCGTGATTCCCTTCCTGTTGCCGATTATGGTCGGCGTTTTAAAGCGTTATGCGACCAAATGGCCGCTATTGGTAAGCCAGTCGACAAATCTGACATGTCGCACTGGTTTTTACGGGGCCTTGGTCCCAAATTCAGCGGATTTGCCGACACCAGAATGGCCCTCTCGCCTGTCCCAGCTTTCCGTGACTTACTGCATCAGGCTATTGCCTTTGAGATCATGAATAAGCCTGATCCAGTTGAGCCTGCTCCAGGCGCATTCTTTGCTCGCCCGAATCCACGCGATCATACTGGTGGTCGCGGAGGGCGTAAAGCCTACGTCCCCCGCTGTCAAATCTGCCGCGGCGAACACTATGCCCTCAGCGTTTTGTTCGCGGACCAGTTCCTCGCCAAACTACTCGTCCTTCTGCCCATCTGTCTGAAGACCCATCCGCCAACCTTGCTCAGGCCTTTCACTCGGCCTGCTCCGTCTCCTCGCCGACCTCCTCGGATTGGTATGTTGATTCAAGAGCCTCGGCGCACATGACTCCCAGTACCTCGCACCTGGACTCCTCGGCACCTTATTCTGGTAAAGGTGAGGTTATTGTTGGTAATGGCAATTCCTTACAAATTTCTCATGTTGGTTTGCACTCAATTTCTAAGGATATTGGCCTTCTAGATGTTCTCGTTGTACATCACATCACCAAGAACCTTTTATCCATTAGCAAGCTCACGTCTGACTTTCCGGTTGATGTTTGCTTCTCTGACAAAATATTTGTTGTTCAGAATCGGGCTACCAAGGAGGTGGTGGCTCAGGGTCGATGTGAGCAGGGGTTGTACGTGTTGGAACGGGCGCTCCCAGCTTTGGTCGTTGCTTTGAAAAAGCCTAGTGTCGTTCGTGCTTCTTTTGATTTATGGCATTCCCGTTTGGGTCATGTACCTTTTGACATTATTAAAGATTTGAATAGATTAGGGCATCTATCTGTTAGTTCAATTTTACCAAATCCGAAAACTTGCACCCCTTGCCAATTGGCCTAGAGTAAATGATTATCCTTTACTATAAATGAAAAACGTGTATCTGCAGTTCTTGATTTAGTACATTGCGACCTTTGGGGTCCTGCTCCTACTACTGCTACTTCTGGTTTTCGTTATTATGTTGTGTTTGTCGATGATTTTTCTCGTTTTTCATGGTTATATCCTCTCCGAGCAAAATCGGATTTCTTCGCAACCTTGGTCACCTTTCACAAGTATGTGTGCAATCAGTTATCCTCGGCCATCAAAGTTTTTCAGAGTGATGGTGGTACAGAGTTTGTCAACAAAATTGTTCGCAGCTTCATGGCCGAGCATGGCATAGAGCATCGTAAGTCATGTCCATACACCCCTCAGCAGAATGGTCGCGCTGAGCGAAAACATCGACACATCACTGAAACTGGGCTCTCTATGTTGTTCATCTCATCAACCGACTTCCGTCGTCAGTTTTGGGCGGCCTATCACCATTTCAGGTCTTATTCAGAGTTGCGCCCATTTATGGAAATCTTAAGACATTTGGCTGTCGAGTATTTCCTTATCTTCGGGACTATGCCTCGAACAAGCTCTCTCCTCGCAGTCGACCATGTATCTTCTTGGGATACAGTAGCCAACATAAGGGTTTTCGGTGTCTTGACCCTCATTCATCACAAACTTTTATTACTCGCCATGCCGTATTTGATGAAGAGTGCTTCCCTTTTTCAGGAACTGCTCGGCCCATGCCGACCAGTGAGGTAGTCTCTTCCTTTCTGGATGCGGAGTCTGACTCCTCGCCTGATCCCTCGCCAGGACATCTTCCTTCCTCTGCGACCATTCCTTGCTCGGCATGCTCTTCTGATCCTGGCGAGCAACCCCATCCTCTGCCAGCCCCTATTGCGGGGCCACCTGCTTCCCCTGAACCGGCCGAGCAGCCGCAGCCGACCATTGACCCCCCAGCACGGCAACCACGGTCCACGCACCAAATGATCACGCGAGCAAAATCTGGGATTTTAAAACCTAAGTATCCTCTGAACTTGACCTCCACTGCCTTGATCAGTGCCCTCACTGCCTCCTCAGAACCCCGTGGTTTCAAATCGGCTGCCAAGTCTCCTGAATGGTTGGCTACCATGCAGGAAGAAATCGAAGCTCTACGAGCTAACAAAACCTGGGATCTTGTTCCTCGCCCCCGGGATACGAACATTGTTGGTTCAAAATGGGTTTTTCGAACCAAGTACAAATCTGATGGTTCCATTGAGCGGCACAAAGCCAGGCTGGTCGCTCAAGGTTTTACCCAAATCCCTGGCATGGATTTTTCTCACACATTCAGTCTCGTTGTTAAGGCGACCACTGTTCGAGTTATCTTATCTCTCTCTGTTCGCTTCAACTGACCCCTCCATCAGCTGGATGTCAAGAATGCCTTTCTCAATGGTTATCTCCAGAAATCAGTTTTTATGGCTCAACCCCCTGGTTTTGTCGATCCTCGGCTTCCTGATCGTGTTTGCAAACTGAAGAAGGCATTATATGGTCTCCGCCAAGCTCCCTTAGCTTGGTTTCAGCGCTTTAGCTCCTTCTTGCTCGGCATTGGCTTCAAGGAGTGCAAGACTGATTCCTCACTGTTTTACCTATTTCAAGGCTCCTCGATCATCTACCTCCTCTTGTACGTCGATGATATTATTGTCACTGGCAACGACTCATCTACACTAGTTCGTTTCATTTCTCGGGCGAACAAGGAGTTCGCCCTCAAGGACCTTGGTCGCCTCAACTATTTTCTGGGTTTGGAAATCTCCTACACCTCTTCTGGGCTGTTCGTCCGGCAGTCCAAATATGCTCGCAAAATTCTTGAGCGAGCAGATCTCCAAGATTCCAAGCCCATCGCCACCCCTTTGGCAGCTGGTGAGACCCTGGTCGGCACTGGTGATCCATTCTCGGATCCGACCCTTTATCGCTCTTTGGTAGGCGCCCTCTAGTACCTCACCATCACTCGACCTGATCTATCCTTCTCGGTATATCATGTCAGTCAGTTTCTCCAGGTGCCGACCAGCGACCACTTCTCGGCGGTGAAGAGGATTCTTCGCTATATCAAGCACACTATCAATTTTGGCCTCTCCTTCACTCATCGCCCAGATTCTTCCGTGGTCGCCTACTCAGATGCAGACTGGGCTCGTTGCGTGGAAACTCGTCGTTCCACCTATGGTTATTCAGTCTTTCTAGGTGGGAATCTGATCTCGTGGAGTGCAAAGAAACAGCCCATTGTTGCTCGCTCTAGCTGCGAATCGGAGTATCGTGCCTTAGCCAACGCAACTGCCGAGGTCGTTTCGCTAACATCTCTGCTCCGCGAGCTACGAGTTCCGCTACCTGCTCGTCTTGTTCTGCTATCCGACAACAACAGTGCTCTCTTTCTCAGCCAGAATTCAGTCGCACACAAACGAGCAAAGCACATTGACATCGATTGCCATTTTGTTCGCGAGCTCGTCACCTCTGGAAAACTGTCCACACAGTTTGTCCCTACACATCTTCAGCTGGCCGACATCTTCACAAAGAGTCTTCCTCGCCCGACGTTCGAGTTCCTTCGTTCCAAGCTCTGCGTTTTTCCTCATCCCACGCATCGCTTGACAGGGGATATTAAGGAGTGATTGCCTCACCCCTTGTTAATAACATTTATTGATATTAATTGTATATTCAAATATTCAAATGTATATTCCTGCAATCATGTAATTAGTTACCTTGTACATCTTCACTATAAATACAAGTTGTACCTCCTCACCAAAGTTAACGGTGATCATATCTCATTGTTCACATAGAGTAATAATTTCTAGGGCTAGTCTTATGTGAAATATTGCATATATGCATTTCAGTCATTCACACTCACATTCTTTATAAATACACCCACTGACAGCTTAACCCACATTTTTTATAAATACACCCACTGACATTTCAATTAACACCCATATTTTTTATAAATACACCCACTAGCAGAAATTGTACTTAGTCGTCTTCTCCGAACAGTTTTCGGCCACCCCAGACCGCGGCCGAACGCTGCAATTTACGACGGTCTTAATCTTTAAATATTTTCTATTTCTTTAAATATTCTTTAATAATTATTATGGATCAAGATTATTTTATATTACTACATGCAATAATATATGTTACTATATGTTATAATGTGAGTTACTTAATCAATAAAAATTCTAAAAAAAATACTGCATAAAAGAATCGGTATTACTATATATAAAATTATATGTTACTACATACTACTGTTTGAATTACTACATTGAATATGCGTTTGTTACTATATGTAACTTTATCAAATGATTTGCATTACAACATAGTTATTGTGTTTACTACATGCGATAATATATGTTACTACGTCTTATAATGTGAGTTACTGCATTAACAAAAACAATAGAAAAAAATGTGTTACTAAATAAAAGAATTTGTATTATTATATAAAATAGTTTATTTTATTACTATATAAAATAATGTGTGTTACTACATATTAGAATTTGAATTACTACATTTAATATCCCACGTTCGGCAATAAAATAAAAGATAAAAAAATAACAGAAACTGGTAAAATAAATGTGTTAAAATTTTTGATCAAAATTAGAACACAAGCGGGCCAGTTGACAAATAAATTAAGAATTAACCCAAATGAATTAATGGTGACCCAATAATATATATTTTCAGCCCATTGACTTAATAAGTCAATATTTTCAGCCCAATTGACTTAATTGGTCAATATTGCATGTATGCAATATTGCATATAAATTTTTGTGTAATTTCTAAATCGTATATATGCAATACTAAAAAAATAATGAAAACAAAGTACAAATAATTATGGATAATCATTGATTCACGTAAATAACTTTTATCTCTTATAAACCGGATGTAGACCTCATATTTTATTTTTTTAATTGACAAAACAAGTCCACTAAAATTTAAATCTTCAAATTATTTAAATTCTTGTTGTATAAATTAATAATCAATATGTAATATTTTACGAAAGTTTAATTGATAAATTATCTCAACTAGGTAGCAGATGTCAAATACGATTCTTTCAAACAAAAAAATATATAATATTTTTATTTTGAGATGTGCATATTATATTATGTTAACGGACAAAAAAGAATTTTTACATACAAGGTTTAGACAGAGAAAGTGTGATTTTTGGTCAATGAGAATTATTTAGTTAATTTTAATTATTGGAAATATACAAATATTATCGTATTTTTGTTAATTTTGATATGATGTATTGTCATATCTCTTTTTCCACATTACAAATTTATAACACTAAGAAACACTAATTTTTTTTCAATTCTTCCTGGGTTTTTTTTTTTTTTTTGATATGATGTATTGTCATATTTTTCAATTAATTAATGAGATTATTAACCTCATGATACAAATTTTGCCCCTAAGTGTCTGAAGATACACACGATTTTTTTAAAAAAATTCTTCCACTTGGTAATACAAAATTCCAAGTAAATTGTCTCTTATACCCCCTATTTTTTAATAAATTATTGCTTTTCTTTTTCATTCACATTTTTCATTTCGCCAAGGTGTCCCTTCTTCCAGCTTTCTCCCCCATTTCAAATTAATCGAGGGTTTCAGCAATACAGATGTAATTCTTCATCTCCTCTCAAATTTCCGTCGTCTCCTTCTCCTACTCGCCGCCCCGTCGATCCCCCTACCTCGCGCCGCCGCCCCTCCCACACCTCCGATTATCCGCAAGAAGTCAAAGAGCAGTCACGATGGAGTCTTGATCTTTGCAGAGTCGAGGTCGATCTGTTCGGCGCCCGAGAGATCGACGAAGACGAGGATCTCGAGGTCCGGTCACGAACGCAGTAGATCGTTCGTCGGAGTAGATCCGAGTTATGGAAGAAGAAGCTGTCGACGAAGGCCCGATGAAGGAGATCTAATCTTTTCATTGGCCGGAATATTGTTGAGGCGAAGGAGTTCGGGCTCGTTCGCCGGAGTAGATCGTCTTCTCCGATCTACGCAGAGCCTGAATGCCCCGTCAAGGTGCGCTCATCTTCTCCGATCTACGCCGCTCGGCGGTGTAGATCTAGGGTTTTCTGAAAATAAGTTTCCCCCTATTTCTTCCATTATTTCTTCCTACTCATTTTCCAACTTATTATATATGCTAGAAATATTTTTGGAGTGGAAATTGAGAAAAAAAGATAAATTCGTAGAGTTACAGGTAAGCCCTTCCTTCTCTCTTCTACGAATATGTGCTTTCTCGTTTTCGGTACAGCATCTACTTCATGTATCTCATTCTCTCATCACCTTTCAATTTGAACCTAGAGCGTAAGGTCCCTCTGTTTTTTTCTATTCACAGGGCCTAACCAATGTTTAATTTTTTCTGTGCTTCTTTATTCTGTTTTTTCTGTGCTTCTTTATTCTGTAAGTTGCGCAGTGTTTAATTTTTTCTCAATTAGTTTAATTTTGTAAGACAGTTTTGTGTTGGCATACACAATTTGTGTGATATTGGTCAAGTTATCACAGCCGGTTGTGATAAAAAAGTAAATTTATGGGATGTGCGCTCAGCTAGTTCTAGATGTTTGAATAATTTAGGCATGGAGGTTGAGTCTATGTCACTTTCGGGGTTCAGTTTGATGGTTGCTCTCAATTCATATGTGCATCTATATGACTTGCGCAACTTAAGTGGTTATGTTCAAGCGAGAGAGCATGCCATGGACATCCGAATAAAATGTATTTGCTCAAATTTAGATATAGAAGGTATTGCAACGATAGCTGTGTTTTTTAATACGTGCAATATTTTATAGCTCGCTATGTCTCAATCAATCTGGCATTGATTGAACTTTCTCTAATCGATTACAATAGGAATTATATGTCAATTGCTTCTTACTATAAAAAAAATGCCTTCGGGCTAAAATGTCGATAATTGATGTTGCTGCCAAACGTTTCATCATGACATCACTTTCAGGTAGATCATTTTGTTATTTAATCTCTGAGTTGATCAAATCATGATGATGCAGGATTCGTAGTTGGATCAGAAGATGGGAAGGTTGCTTTGAAATATTTTGGTGAATCCAACACAGCAAACGAGGGGTCAGTATACATTTGTGTAATTAGTAACTTCTTTTTTGCTTTTCACTATCCTTTTTTGCTTATATTTCCAATATTCAATAAATCTATTGTGATTCTTGAGTGCTTAATGACTGATTCTTGAGTACTCAGTTGTATTACGGGAGCTAGACTGATATGATGCTGAATACAGAACAGACACTCAGATGGGACACCAAAAGATCATCTTGATTATATATCTTCTCAAGTGAAACGATGAAATTAATTTAAGTATTTATCCACATCTTGATACTACCAAATTGACATGTATACAATATTACATGTAGTCGATATTGAAGTTTATGAACTAATTACTTTTTTCACACTGCAATTTTCTGTGCTTCTTTATTCCTATCATTTTGTAAGACAGTTTTGTGTTGACATACCTTATGCCCTCTTTGATTTGCAATAAATGTTTGATTTGCCCGACCAAAAAAAGAATGTATCTCATTCGTCTCTGAGATGTTTTGAATTTTTTTGTGTCTGAAATAATGGATTTGCTTATTTGATTGTAATTCCAACTCTATCGATCCGAACTGTAAATTCTGAGTCTGATTTTTTATTTCTGAAGTTTCTTTTTCTCAAGTCCCACATCTATGAGAACAGAGTTTTTTACTCTATTTTCAAAAAAGCTTTTAATACATTGTTTATTTTTAATTAAAAAAAAAGTTTTAAATACGAGAGAGTCGCATATGGTAGTTAAATGTTGTTCCAATAGTGTTTAATTTTTTCTCAATTAGTTGAATGTTGATCTTTCGTTTTACATAAATGGACATTGTCGAAGAGCTGGAGAATACTTTGTTGGGAAGTTGAATATGTAATAATTAATATAGTATTTTTCTGGTTGTTGTGAATCAATAAACATAATCTCGGTGTTCAATAATATATTTGAAATTCAATATATATATATATATATATATATAGATGTTCAATATAATACACATTTTATTTCATTTTTTATAGGTATATCTAGTCTTGTATGTGAACATTTTTTTTTATGACTGAGTATGTGAACATTTTAATTAAATGTAATTATATATGTTCAATAATCGTGTCAACGGATTCAATATTTAAGTATATTCAATATATATATCGATATTCAGTGTTCAATATTTAATTATATTTAATATATATTGATATTCAGTGTTCAATATTCAATATATTAGAAATGATATGGAGCCCATAATGGGCTCCTTATGGAGCCAAATTGATGATGTGGCATTATCCACCACATTCTATTTAATTAATTAATACTTATTTAAAAAATATATGAAAGTCACGCATGTTTCCTAATATTTAGGATGAAAAAATTTATGTGGATAATAATTAGTTTATAATTAATATTTATTATATTAATATTACATTAATTAAACTCACGCCACATATATTATTATTATTATTTAGGCATAATTATATTTAGATGAAAAATATATTATCAAATCTTAATTGAATCTTAGGGTTTAGGGGTTTAGGGTTTAGGGGTTTTAGGGTTTAGAGTTTAGGGGTTTTAGGGTTTAGGGTTTTAGGGTTTAGGGTTTATGAGTTTAGAGGTTTAGAGTTATGTAAATTAATGTAGTCATTATTTTTCATAACTTTAACTTTACATTTTTGTTATTAAAAAAATAAAATATATAAATGAATGATTTTTTTTAAATAAAGTACAATAAATATTTATTAATTATGTAGCAATTTTTTACACTAAGTATATTTATTAAAATATACATGACTACATTAATTTACATAACCCTAAACCCTAAAACCCCTAAACCTTAAACCCCTAAACCCCTAAAACCCTAAAACCCCTAAAACCCTAAAACCCTAAACCCTAAGATTCAATTAAGATTTGATAATATATTTTTCATCTAAATATAATTATGCCTAAATAATAATAATAATATATGTGGCGTGAGTTTAATGTTATATTAATATAATAAATATTAATTATAAACTAATTATTATCCACATAAATTTTTTCATCCTAAATATTAGGAAACATGCGTGACTTTTCTATATTTTAGGAGATCTATCATATATTTTTTAAATAAGTATTAATTAATTAAATAGAATGAGGTGGATAATGCCACATCATCAATTTGGCTCCATAAGGAGCCCATTATGGGCTCCATATCATTTCTGTTCAATATATATATATATATATATGTCGATATTCAATATTTAATTATGTAAAAAATATAAATTAAAATATTTGATATAATTTGACATAGTGATTATGTATGAGTTATTCATATTATTTTCTAAATCAAATAAATATTTTTATATAAAAAATTTGAATAAAGAAAATTGAACTAAATATTTTTTACTTAAAATTTCGAGAAAAAAAATCAATAAAAATCAGTCAGAATTAAAAATAATTTGAATAAAAACTTTAAGTAAAAACTGAATAAAATATAATTAAAAATTGAATAAAAATAATTCGTTTAGTGAGGGAGAAACAAAATTTAAAACCAATTTTGAATAAAAAAATTTAATAAAATATAAATTAAAAACTAAATTAAAAAAAAAAATTGGTAATAGTGGGAATTGATAATGTGGAAAATGAATTGGAGTTGAAAGGGTGGAATGAGAGGGATGTAGTTGCAGATTGATGTGACTGATTTTTTAAGGGCACAAATGTCTTTTTACAATGGTATTTTGTATCTTCTAACACTATTTTGATTTGATGTGCCTTGAAGGACTTTAAGGGTCCCATTTGTACTAGAAACCAACCCTCCCTTAAATAATTTATCTATATATTCTTTAGATTTGCTATATTTTTTATATAGTTGCACGTCTCGATTTCGATGGGAGCTCATGCAAGTATACAACAATTTTTTTTTAAGAGGTTACAAGATCAATACAAATGATTGTACATATTTAAGTTTGTGATCGTAAAACCAAGACGACTACAGTATCGTTGTTCACTTCAATAGTGTGATGAGGAAAAATGAGTGTACACTTTGTCCGTTTGACTCAAATCGAGACAACCCCTCTCAAATTTAGAAAAGGAGACAAAAAAAGAGACAAAGATCCACCGACATACTAGATGGTGGGTGAAGGGAGTGGGTATAAAAGATAATTAAGATATTATTGTATAAATTAGTCTTAATTGTATATTGCTTAAATCATGCCTTCAGTTAGGAAACTTTCTTATATGCATAGTTGACCATCGTGTATATATCAGTTAACAATCTTAATGTAATAATCAATTCCAATTAATATCCTTCTATATGGTATCAGCCATTCTCCTCTAACGAGACTACGATCCATTCTTCACGCATTTCGTCTTCTTCATCCCTGTGATAACCATGTCTGAAAATTCTTCCACCACACCCACCCAACAAACATCGACAGCCACTCCAGTAGCGCCTTCCATTGTCACCATCACAGCCCACCACCATATCCCTGTCAAGCTAACCGCCTCCACGTATACTTCATGGCGTGCGAACCTCCTTGCCGTTCTTAACGGCTTTGATCTCATTAGCCACATCGATGGCACAAAACCATCACCCCCGAAAACTGATCCATCCTACCATTCATGGTTCAGGCAGGATCAGTTGATCCTTGCTGCAATTTTTGGTTCTGTGGCTATTGATACTTTGCCGATGATCACTACGGCGCCGTCGGCGAAGTCATCTTGGGATATCCTTGAACGGATGTACGCCGGAAAATCCCGTACCCGGGTTTTTCAATTAAAATCAGACCTTGCAGATATCTCTCTTGGTGATAAGACCATTACTGCTTACCTGCAGTCAATTAAGTCGAAAGCCGACGAGCTCGGCCTCATTGACACCCCTATCTCCGATGATGACTTGACGTTATTTGTTATCAAAGGTCTCGGCCACAATTACCGGGAGATCGTTGGTGCAATTCGCTCTCGTGAGACACCATTGAAGTTTGAGGAACTTCATGATATTCTCGTGGCCCATGAACAATATCTTAAAACTTTAGAATCCACCAATGCTCTCTTGTTTCTACCGCCAACAATGCTCGCTCATCCTCTCATTCCAGACCTGCGTCAACTCAGAACCGTCGCCCGTCTGCTTCGGCCCCTACTGGTCGAGGACAGTGGTCGGGTGGTCGTGGCTACTCTCGCCAGGATGGCTCACAACAGCCACGCCAAGGCTATGGAAACCGTGGTCGTGGGCCTATTGAACACTCTGACCATTCCTCTGTAGTGTGCCAATGGTGTGGCTACAAGGGACATGTTGCTTCCTCATGTCGCCGTCTCACCGCTTCTACAAATGTTGCTAAATCCCCATCTACCCTCTCGTCTCCTGGTGGCTGGCTTGTTGACTCTGGAGCCTCACATAGCCTAACGAATGATCTCTCTCAAATGTCAATCCATTCTGAGTATGACGGAACTGACGAAATCCAGATTGTTGATGGAACAGGCCTTCCTATTTCTCACACGGGTACATCTCACTTAAAATTTCCCTCTCGTGACTTTGTTCTATCAAATGTACTGTGTGTGCCGGCTGCTAAACAAAACTTATTGTTTGTGCATCAATTTACTAAAGCTAATAACGTCTCAATGGATATCATTAGAAATTTTAATTTGCCTGTTTTGAGCACTTCTGTTTTGAACTTTAATTGTGTTTCTTGCGACGTGTGCAAGTATCACCGAATACCTTTTACTGATTCATCTTTTGTTGCTACTCGACCATTGGATTATATTTATACTGGTGTGTGGGGTCCTGCCTCTTGTGTTGCTCATGATGGGGCCCGTTATTTTTTACTATTGGTTGACTTGTTTAGTCGTTACTACTAGATTTTTCCTCTTACATCTAAGTCTCAGGTGCATTCTATTGTTCATCAGTTTAAAGTCATGGCAGAAAAGCAGTTCGACACTCACATAAAAAATTTCTATTCTGATAATGGTGGGGAATTTCTAGCTCTATGTCCCTATTTTGCTTCACATGGCATCTCATGGTTAACTAAAGCTCCACACACTCCTCAACAAAATGGCATTTCTGAGAGGCGTAACAGACATATTCTTGAGGTTGCTCGGGCTTTACTTCATCATGCAGACCTCCCTTTTCAATTTTGGTCATTTGCTGTACAAACAGCGGTATATTTGATCAATCGTATTCTGACACCCCTCTTACACTCTAAGAGTCCATTTCAGTGTCTTTTTGGCAAGGCTCCGAATTATCTCAAGTTGCGGACTTTTGGTTGCGTATGTTTTCCCTGGCTCCGTCCTTATTTTCCTGGGAAGCTCTCATATCCTTCTAAGCCGTGCATTTTCGTTGGGTACTCCACTTCACAAAGTGCTTATAAATGTCTTGATCCATCCTCTGGTCGCATGTATTTGTCTCGTCATGTGAAATTTGATGAATCCAGGTTTTGGGCCTCTCTACCCCAGGAAAAGCCGATCGAACCTGCCTTGGGCCGTCTATTTATTGCTCCGTCAGAAACTACTCCCGCCCCAATTCTCAATCACACAATTGACACACCGGCCCCCCAGAATACTTCTCTTGCACTACCGCCTACACATACTCATCCTATGCGCACGAGAAGTCAGAATAATATCTTTAAACCAAAGAGGCTTCACTCCGCCACAAAACATCCTCTTCCTCCTGATACAGAGCCTACTACGGTCTCTGCCGCTCTTGCTGACCCTCGTTGGCGTGCATCTATGTCAAACGAATTCACTGCCCTTCAACGTCATGGTACCTGGGATCTTGTTTCTCCCCCTCCTAATGCCAACATTATTGGGTACAAATGGGTCTTCCGGATTAAACGTATATCTTATGGAACTATTGACAAATTCAAAGCCCGTCTCGTTGCTAAAGGATTTCATCAAAGGCCTGGTGTTGACTATCATGACACTTTTAGTCCAGTTGTGAAACCAGACACTATTCGGACTGTTCTTTCCTTAGCGCTCACTCGCTAATGGCCTCTCCGTCAACTTGATGTTAGCAACGCCTTCCTTCATGGTGCTCTATCCACTCCAGTTTACATGAAACAACCTCCAGGTTTCTCCGATCCGAATCATCCCTCAAGGGTCTGCCTTCTAAAGAAATCTCTCTACGGACTTCGTCAAGCCCCCCTTGCTTGGTACCATGCCTTGAGCTCTGCCTTAATTAGCTTCGGGTTTACTCAGTCTGGTGCTGACCACTCACTGTTCACCTACTTCAACGGATCTGCTCAGTTGATCGTCTTGGTCTACGTCGACGATCTTATCATCACCGGATCTAACTCTTCCCTTATTCGGTCTCTCACGACTCACCTAGAATCTTCATTTGCAATAAAGGATTTGGGTGACTTGTCCTTCTTCTTAGGTATTGAAGTGGCTCAGTGCAAACAAGGTATCTTTCTATCTCAGCATAAGTACGTCGTAGATCTTCTCCATCGCCTCCAAATGGATGGTGCTAAACCCATCTTGACTCCTTCATCTGGTAAACCTGGTTCTTCCCCTAGTTCAGTTGATCCGACAACATATCGAAGTGCTATTGGAGGGTTGCAGTATTTGTCATTTACTCGCCCGGATATTGCTTTTACAGTGAACCGCTTGGCTCAGGCCATGTCCTCTCCTACTCCTGATGATTGGGGTGCAGTCAAACGACTCCTTCGTTACTTGAAGGGAACCATGCACTATGGCCTTCTCCTTCGCCCGATTACAGATTTTTCCCTCACTGCCTAGCTACTCCGACTCTGACTACGGGGGCGATTCTCGGGACGGCAAATCCACCTCAGCTTATATCTTATTTCTTGGGTGTAATCCAATTTCTTGGCGTTCTAGGAAGCAGACTGGTGTTGCCTGTTCTTCCACTGAGGCTGAGTATCGTGCTCTTGCCTCGGCTGCCTCTGAAGTTTGCCGGGTCATGCAACTCTTTAAAGACCTCAAACTCTCAATTGGGCGTCGTCCTCATATACTTTGTGACAACATGAGTGCCACCCGCCTCGCTCTCCATCCGATTTAACATTCTCGTATGAAGCATATTGCAATTGACGTTCACTTTGTCCGAGATCTTTATGCCAAAGGTCTTCTCTCTGTCTCGTACGTCAACACCCTTGACCAGCTAGCGAACCTCCTAACCAAGTCCCTACCTCGTCAACGTTTTGAGACTCTTCGTGCAAAAATCTCCGTCGCCAACGGGACATCAATTTTGCGGGGGCGTATAAAAGATAATTAAGATATTATTGTATAAATTAGTCTTAATTGTATATTGCTTAAATCATGCCTTCAGTTAGGAAACTTTCTTATATGCATAGTTGACCATCGTGTATATGTCAGTTAACAATCTTAATGTAATAATCAATTCCAATTAATATCCTTCTATAGTGGGTACGTTGCAGGATGGATGGCGGTGGAAGAAATTGAAGGCCGCGATATGAGTGTGTCGCAGTGAGAGAGCGAGAGAAAATTTTACTTTTTTTTTGTGTATGAAAATTGCATAGACTCACGGTGAGAGAGGTAAGTATACAACAAATGTTATTTACAATATTTTTTAGAAGTTCGTAAATTAATATACAATTTTTATTTGTACATTGAAAATTATTTAGATCTGAATAATAGAATTGTCAAATATTACATTTATTTGAGATGCTATATTTACATTAATTTGGTCAATTGTTTTCCAATGCAAAGACCCCTGATGACTTGAATCCTTCTAATTTGATTCTATCTTGTGTATTGCAGCTGCGGTGAGAGTATTTGTAACTAGAAAATGTTTTATATGGACATTATAAGCAAGCATTACATTACTGAATAACAATTTCTGATAAGCCTCCACCTCTGAAATCAGTACCAGACTCTCCTCCATCTCTAATGCAACATTCTCTTGTACTATTCTTCACAGCATTGTCGCCACGCTCTTTCGTCGAGCTCGAGCATTTCTTATTTCCTCCACCAGAAACAGAACAACATTGTTTTTTTGGTACCTGTGTTCAAGGTTCAAATTATCTTACGTAAATATCAACTTATAAATTGTTAATTTACAGAAATATCGATGAATATATTGATATTATCATATTAAATATATTGGTATATTTGTAACCCTACCTGTGATTCAACGTCTTGATCGACTTTCGCACAACATTTATTTTCCTTATCTATGTCTTTACAGTGTGGACGAAAAGTAGCATTGTCGCCCTGCTCTTCTGTAGAGCTCGAGCATATTTTATTTTCTCCACAAGGTTTTAAACTCGAGCCTGTGCAACATTGTTTCTTTGGTACCTGTGTTCAAGGTTGAAAATATTGGTATCTTCATTACGTAAATATCAATTGATATATTGCTAATTTGTAGAAATATCTATGAATATATTGATATCAACATATTAGATATATTTTAAATCTTACGTGTGATTCCACGTTCTGATCGACTTTGGGACAACATTGCTTTCTTGGTACCTGTGTTCAAAATTGAAAATATCAATACCTTCTATTTACATAAAATCAATTAATGTACTATTAATTTATCAAAATATGTATAGATGGATATCTTGATATCAAACATATTAAAAATATCCGGATATTTTAAATTTTACCAGTGATTCCACGTCTTGATCGACTTTGGGACAACATTTGTGATTCTTAACTGGACGATCAGTAGCATTGTCACCGTGCTCCTTGGTATTTCCTCCGCAACACCCTGAACTCGAACCACATTTTGAGATCAACGGCTCAGATTCGATTACCTTAAACTTATTTTCAGATTGATAACATTTTTCTCCTTGTTCTGGTGCATCTTTTAACAGCAACATGCTATTAAAGATCACTAACAAACACGTTCCAACATCAGAGAGAACGGCGACCCAAACGAGAGGATAACCAGCAATGGCTATACCTAGTATAACAACCTTAATTGAAATCGAAAACACTACATTCTCAATGAGTTTCCTCCTAACACTCTTAGCAAGACGAAACATTTTTGGTATCCTTAAGACGTCGTTTGACATGAGAACGACGTCCCCTGACTCTGTTGCAAGAGCAGAGCCAGATAAGCCCATTGAGATCCCAATATCTGCTGTGGCTAAAGCAGGGGCGTCGTTCAGACCATCGCCTATCATGGCTGTCGGACCCTCTCGTTGTAGCTCCTTTATTAGACGTGTTTTGTCCTCCGGTAGTAGCTCTGCGTGGACAACGTCTAAAGCTCCGCCTAACTGTAAATTTGAATATTTATTTTATAAGGATTCGTCCTTCTTGAATTAAAACTATATGAAAAATTCTACCTGATTTTGTGCATGCTTGGCAGCTCCATGGCAATCTCCAGTTAGCATGACAGTCTTGATGCCCATGGAATTCAGCTCTTGGATCGCGTCCTTTGCTCCCGTTCGACATACATCAGACAGAGAGAAGACGACGGCTGGAGACGACCCCAAGAAGACATAACCAATAGACTTTCCTTCCATATCATTGTAGCCTTCTAGATTTGGAACTGCATGTGTCACTTATTATAATTAGTATTGTCCAAACATAAAATTCATTAATAAAAATGAACCAAATTAACTATCAATATGCTTTAATAAAACTCTTGGTTGTTCTGACCTTCAGAACACCCTGCTCTTGAAGCAATTCTCCAGTTTCCAATATATAATTCATTATCATCAATTTTCCCGGAAATCCCTTCTCCGGGAAAATTCTGATAATCCTCGACTATATGAGGCTTCGGCTCAACTCCATGCCCCCTTGCAAAATCAACTAATGCAGCCGCCATTGGATGGCTCGATTTGCATTCAATGCTCGAAATCCTGCAAGTTTATACATGAGATACAATCAAAGTGCTATAAGATAGAATAAACAAAAGAAGTAGAACAAGAAAGTGATACCAAAATAGCAATGTATTCAAGGAGACTTCATCTTGGAGAAGTTTAAAGTCTTCCATCAGAAACTCTCCCCTAGTTATCGTCCCAGTTTTGTCAAACGCTATGGCCTTAACTCCCGCAAGAGTTTCAAGATGTTGCGCTCCTTTAAACAGGACGCCTAATGTGGCTGCTTTCGAGAGTGCACAGAACATGGCGACAGGCGTGGAGAGAATAAGCGCACACGGACATCCATTCACCAAAACAACGAGAGCCAAGTGGTACCATTGCTTCTTGTTATGCACATGGAATGTAATAGGAACAAGAGCTAACAATGCTGATATAGCTACTATAGCTGGTGTATAGTACCTAGCACACTTGTCCAAAAGCCTCTGAGCTCTCGACTTTTCGTTTTGAGCCTCTTCGACAATCTTTGCCATTCTTGCCACCGCACAGTCCTCTGCCACAGCCGTGGTCCTAATGCTTATGTAGCCTGGAAAACGGGGACACATTTAAAATTTGACTTTTTTATACTGCAAATGTACATTTTCAATTCAGATGATCATACCATTGAGATTGATTGTGCTAGCCCAAACAGAGGAGTCTTTCTGCTTGGTGACAGGAAAGGATTCTCCAGTCAGGATTTTCTCGTCTACTTCGCACTTTCCTTGCACGACAATTCCATCAATTGGTATAACTTCGCCCGCCTTTACACCTAAAATGGTGTTCAACTTGACCTCATCCGCGTTGATTTCTTCCCCGGTTTCAGCTAGGACAGCCTTTTGAGGCATGACACTGACTAACGACGACATAGCAGCAGCTGCCTTGTGGCTTGCCCTCGACTCCAGCCATGTTGATATTGTAAACAGAAAGACGATAGTCCCAGCTTCCCAATAGTCGCCTAGACCAACCGATCCTCCAACTGTACTTATGATGAATTAAACAAATTAGAGAATGATGTAAACATTATTTTTGAGTAAAAAAGTGGCATATACTTATATAACAACAATTGGGTACCTGCAATCAAAACAAGGATGTTTACATCAAGATAAAGATTGCGAAGAGCTGCGAAAGCCTTGAGTATGATCGGTGGGCTTCCAACGACAGTGGCTGCAACAGCTAACCAGCTAAGGGGGCTGTAGAAATACTTGAAAAATGAGAGAACAAGTAATGTGCCACTTGCAACAGAGTAGGGGCTGGGCCATTTGTTCTTGTAAGTACTAGTACCACGTACTCGAATCGCAGCTTCTAACCTTGCTCGATTCAACGCCTCCACTGCCATCGCCAACAAACAACATGTTACTAACCACTACAACAGATTCAATCAACAATATAATTTGACAGAAGGTGCAATACCTAATATAACAAGTATTGTTACAAGTGAACAAAACGACTTCGTTTATATATAAATAAATATTACGAACCTATTTGAATCTGGGAAACGAGGAGAGGATCATGAAAAACAATCAAAGTCCTGGTAGGGATTATGATGGAAAAATGGTTGATCCCATCGAGTGAATTAACAACATGTTCGATCAATGGAACTTCACTTGAACAACAAACACCCAACACATCAAAGTAACTCTTCTCAATCTTCTTCTCCTCATCATAGTCAACGCCTCTGTATACAACACTTGAAAACAAACTTATAGTCAACCATTCGGATGGCTTCTGAATTGACTTTTAATAACAGAAATCATATCGTTATTATAACAAGAACTATTATTATTCTCAATTTCTTGACTTTTAACTAGAGAAACTACAACGGCTGAATTTTCGCAATTAGCATTCGTTCAATTGCTTTAGCAAAATAAATAAAGCAAGCATAGAGAGAGAGACCTGGGTATGAGTGTCTGAGCAAGAGACGGGTCGGGTCGGTCTCCATGCATGGTGGGATTGGTAACCCGAATTCGAAAAACTTTATAAGTTGACAACAGCCTTCTGCTTCACCTTCACGATCAAGAATGAGATTTTGGTATTCTTTCTTTCTGCAACATTGAAGCATTTTCCTTCCTCTTGTAATTTTAATCTAGTCACTAATTGTCATTATCTGTATGACCAAAAAAATATTATAAAATTAATTTAATTAATTAAAGTTGACTTTGGGTTCGTTTATATTATTATTATGACTCAGATATTATTCCATTTTTCTAATTTAATAGAGTTTAAATTCATTTGGATATAGTATGATAGTACTTTTCAATCCATCGTTCACTAGCACTCCCTCAATCATTTAAAAAGGGGAAACAAAAAAAAAAAAGACTTTTTATTTTTTATATTATTATCAAAATTACAATTTTATAAGTCATGTGAGGGCATTAATATCTAAACTCAGTTTGTATCATGACTTCTTTTCTTGACATTTTTTTACCGAAACTAGATTTTTTTTTTTAGGAGTGAAAGAGTTAATTTTATCCAAACTAATATTTGTTGTATATGTTTTGATTATAGTTTTTTATAAGAATATTACAATTCTAACCAGCATTACATCATCATTTGTATAAAGTCTGGAAGGTTATGATTTATTTATATAATTTGACTTATTAAAAAGCGTAGATCATTCGCCAAGAGATTTAATGAAGTAGGTGAACCTATTTTTGCCTTCGCACGGTTAAGAAAATATTTTTTTAAAATAAAATTCGTTAAATATATCACAACCTTTCATTAACAGTCTAATCTCAATATATTAAATTTACAAAATATTATAGTTTTTTAAAAAAAAAAAATTAAACCAATTATTAAATTTTGGATACAATCAAAATAAACGTTGTCTTTTGTCAAGAGTATGTCCCTCTATAGTTAAACACCATAACCTAAGCTTAAGGTCTATGTAAAAGTTGATTGGTTTTTTTATTTTTCAATTTTCATTTTGTAAAAATGGAAACAGAATCGAGATCTTATTTTTTTTATCAGTAACCAAATGCAACCAAAATAAGGATAATCAAATTGATAAATTAGTTATAGCAATGAATATAAGAATCACTTACACCGGTTAATGGGGGGTATTTAATGTAATTCAAAAAACTTACACCGGTTAATGGCAACAAATAAAGAAGAAGAAAAACACCTAAATCCTAATAATTGACTATCAACATCCAAAAAAGATGAAAAGGCTGAGTTCTCATGAGTAATGAGAGAAGTGAGTAGTAGGTAAGACATTCTTAAGTAGGTACTACTGGGATATTGGAACGATGTCTAAACAATGCAGATTGAAGCCTGCCCAATTCTTTCTTAAACTTTTCAAAACCTCTTGTTAACCTGACTTTCAACAACATCAGTGTCTTTGGATCAAACTGCACAACCGAGGAGGAACTCCATTTTTCTTGTTCCGGCAAACTATTCGCCGTACAAACCGAGTAGTTGCCTTCTCTACTGGACCCCTGTAAACACAAACATAGAAAATTGAGGGAATTGTGATGGTAAATGATTAATTCACCTCCATCATACTTGTAATTATTCTTCTCAAAATCACTAAACTATGAGATTTTGGTGATGTTCTCAATAACCTATTAATTAGTACACTTGAAAACAGGCCCCTTGTACCATGAACCAAGTTTATAGAAGTTTTAGTCCAACAAAAAACATGTGTTCAAATAAGAGCCAAATTTAAAAATTGAGACAAAAGTTCTACTACTACTCCACATTGTAATCCAACTCAGAATATTCAGAAATTTATCCTATATCCTCTAAAATTCAAGAAATTTAAATAAAAATCATATGTGGCAATAAGAGCCCAGATTATAAAGATAAATTCTTCAAACTCAGTAAACAAACCTGATTTGCTTTCCAACTTGAAACCCTGTCCCCATTCTTCAAGAACAGGTGCCTCGCATTTAGGGTTTGATGAATCCGCGAAATCTCAGCCAAATTTTTCACAATTTCTGGTGATAATCGAGAATTGAAGACCCCACAAACTAAGATGAGGCCCAAAAGAAACCTCACGAGATAAACCCTAAAACCCAAATCTCGCTTAAAACAAGATTTCTGAGGCCGAGGCTCAAATTGGTGCGATAAAGGGAAAGGAACAGGGCTTCTCTGAATCTTAGGCCTTGAAATTGATAGTTTGGTGAGTGAACTATTTGGCATCAAATCAAGAGTAGCGTTGATGCTGGCGATACATATTTCGCAATTGCAATTCGTATCTTTTCTGCACCCTGGGAAGTAAAAACTGCCCCTTCTTGCTGACCAGTTTTTCGATGATTTTACAGAGGATTTTGGAGTGAGAATCAAGGTGTCGTCTAGCTTTTTCATTCTTTGCGGAGTCATTTTGCGAAATTAATTTGTTTGGGTGGGTCACAAATTTGGGAGCGGGTATCAAGTATCAAGAAAATATCGGCTCTCGGAAATTTGAATACAACGGTTACATTATTGTATAGCCGTTGGAGATGGGCTGCTGCCATCGGGCCAGGTGTTATCAATGGGCTTCTAAAATTGTAGTTTACTTGGGTCAATCCACTCTCTATTTAAAAAAATGAATTCATAAATTAAATTTGTTTAATAAAAATGCTAACTTGTCCGAATTAGATCAACCAAAATTAACAGTACCATTTCTATTAATATCAAATCATCATTTCATATATATTTAAATATTGTTTTGATTATTTAAATTATTTTTAAATAAATATTTATAATATAATTAATTCTCAAAGATATAATAATTATTAAAATAAAAAATAATAATTAAACCATGAATAATTCAATATTTGAGTTGAGGTCGAGGATCCCCGCTACCGTCAAGGATGAGGACGATGGAGATATAAAAAAATCCCATAGAAATTTGGGAAGGAAAATTCTCCTACGAGATCGGGGTCAGATGAGGCATAAACTAACCCTGCCTCGCTCCGTTGCCACATCTAAAAATGAGGTCCTAGATCTACCATTTTATTAGTGATGAATATAAAGAAATGGATAGAAAAGTATACATGTAGAATAAATGATTTCGTTTTATTCTAATGAGTACGACAATGATAAATTAACTCTACAATATATATTCCCTAATTTGAACAGACTGTACCTTTAAATAAGTCCAAATTAAACAGAATATATATTGAGTCCAAACTGGAGTAATATACACCGTGTAAAACAAAATGGTTCAAGACATTCCAAAGCCTTTATTGCTAGCTAGTTGTAGTCGATTTATTCATTAAGTTTCACAAATATATAAAAACGAATGGTGCATATGATATATCAAATCGACGAGAACAACCTTTATGAATTGAATTGTGTGAGAATATAATATAAAGAGCATCTCAATTTTTGAACAGAATGTCAATTCTCTTATAATTAACATGCAAACAGATAAAATGAGTGGTTGCTAAACTAGATAACAAATTAAGTGGTCCTAAGAGTTTAAATAAAAATGACCTAATTTATATATTCTTTAAAAAGTTATTCCTCAGATCAATAGTTAATGTTTTGGTGTACAATTATTGCATGCCTGTTGGGATGTTTTAAGTGACGAATCGCCATCATTTTCGTATTCTTCTTGCAATTAAGTCTTCTTTTTACTCACGTTTTATTCACCTACGTACATAAAGATGTATACTTTGCGTTATGCTCTAGCTATATGTGCAACATAGAAACTATGGTATTTCGACACATTATTTTTTCTTGGATTATTAGTTAAAAGATTATTGAATTTAATGGGGTAGATTGAGACATTTCATAAGTACTGTGCATGGTGAAAATAAAACATGGGTCCATGATTTAATTATAGTATGTCAGATGTCTGGTCCGAGAAGCCGCAGCCTATCATGTTATTATGGATAGTGTGTGCTCTTTCACAACCAAACATATACTCTGTTATTTACTAAAAGCTTATCTTTTTCGTAAAAAAAGACATTGCATAGTATTACCAAACTTTTCATTTTTATCTTTCTCTATGAAAATTACAGTACCCATTTTCTTTTTGACAAATTGTTCTTACTCACGTTCCATTTTATTCTTCTTTTTCAATCACATCATCTCTAATATATCTACTTATTTTACCATATTTTTAATCTTTGTATCAAAAGTTCATGAGTCGCTTTCATCGGGATGGAGGAAGTAATGTAAGCAAAGAGTGTGCTTGAGGGTTTTATACCACCTCTATTCTTAATCATCTATTTGATTTTACTTGTTCATGTAAATCAATATTTTTTTAATTAGGATATCAAAATAATATTGCACTTTAAACACTCACACGTGTGTGTACGTGGTTTAAGGGCTCGAACTCCTTCCTGTACATTGTGGATTCAGATGTGTGCACGATTTTACGTTAATTCATGTACTCAACTTACTAATTTTTGAGTGGATTAGGGTTAAGTAATATTTGGTTTTCTGTATGGAGCAGATGTACCTACTAATTGGTTAGCCAACCATATATGTAATATATAATCTCTCATAGTAATATGTTTTAATGTCAAAAGGATTGGTGAGACTCCTACGTATATGTACTACACGTGTGTGTGTATGACTCCTACGGTTGTTTTAATTTCTTTAGCTAGGTTGCAATTTCTTGATCGAAATTAATTAAGAGATGGAGTGCTATATATAATATTGGTGATGAAATCATTAAGTCAGAGTTGGAATATTTAATCATTCATTCTTCACCAAGTTGGTTAAACTATTTTTCTAAATAAAAGTAGTTATTCAAATTAAAGGGTCTTTTGTTGCCAAAATGAAAGATAAATGAGTTATTTTGTCAACAGAGAGAGAACTAGAGTTTCACTTTCTTACAACTTATTCTCTAACCATGAACACAAGCAATTTAGGTAATTTAAACCCCCAACCTCATGCTGTCTTTTTTCACTAAAGACTAAAAACTTTTATAAACTTGGTTTAGGCCGCCGGCTAGCTAATTTTATGATGAATTGTGTACAAAGTAACACCATTTACCATATAAAGTGTTACTACATTTTGATAAAAATAAAATCATTCTTCATCTATGAACGTAGATGTAAGGATAGAAAAATGATTTCTAAAATGCATATTTAGATTATAAAAAGAAACAGTTTGCAACAACCTTGATTCCTGTACAGAAATTAACAACATAGGATCATCAAAACCTTACTTATTTTAGCCAAATAAAATCTAGGTAGAATGAAAAATTATCTCCAAGTTGCTGATCTTGAATACTTGCCGGAAGACGAAGAAGGTTCCCCTGCTCTTCTCCTTAGCATCTGTCTCATCCCATCTGCGACACGAATGGCAGGATTGGATCTGTATTTGCCGCAAAAGGACATGTGAGCTTTAACAGCTTCTTCCATGGCGGATTGTTTCTTACCTCTACTAACTTCGTCTCTTACAGCCTCACAACAGAGTCCGCAGAGCCATTTTCCGTCGAACTTAGCCTTGACGCCGTTGATGTAATCCTGCGTGCAATCTTCTTTCAGACCGCAGCATTCACACTTTACTAATTCAATCTCCATTTTTTATTTGTGTTAATATTGGAGAGAATTTAGAGAGAGATGAGGAGGAGGAGGAGGAGGAGGGAACTTATAGTGGCATAATGGTGCACTGGAATATCAGACAATGGGGGTCCTCGTGGTGTGTGGGCCCTCCCCCTTTTTTACTTTGACTTCTCTGCCTTTCATAAAATACTAATCTTCACATGTGGAGTAGCACGTGAAGATTTTGATGGATAATTTTATAAATTTTTATATATAAAATAAAAAAAATGAATTGAATTTTATATAAGTGTGGATAAAAAGTAATAGTATTTGTATAAATTTGAGGATATTGTGAGGATAAAATATATAAAGGATTTTCTATTTTAAGGGTGTGAAAGTAATTGTGGGACGTTTTAAAAAGGGAAGTGTGAAAGTATTTGCGGGACGGGGGAATATTTCTTTCCCCTAAACATTTGTACTAGTTTTAATGTAGAAGGTATTAAAAGTGATAAAGTTACTTTTTAAGTATAATTATTATGTGTATATCTATTTTATTGAAAAGATAATCTTTTGTAGTGTAAAAAAAATTAATGATATGTGTTTCAAATAAGAGATGTTTGAGTGAGATATTAAAAGAAATAAAGAGTTTACTACAAATGTTCAAATTATAAAAAGTAAGAATGTTTTTTTTTTTTTTTTTTTTTTTTTTGCAAATGTTCAAGGCAAAGGGAATTGTATATCATATATATATAATATAAATAGTTTTTCCCCTTATTACATAAAAGCGTAAATTTTGCAATCCAATTTCATTATGCGAGACAACTATCACTTTAAATGTAAGGGTTAAGATGGACAGTTACATCTTGACAAAAATAATTGTACAGTATGCTAAAATCTTGATTAAGTAGATATGAAACAGTCGCTATGGGAGTGCTAAAATCTTGATTAAGTAGATATGAAAAAATTGCTATGGGAGCGATTGGTGTTGGAATGTGACAATCAGTTTGTGATTGTGAAAGTGCATTATAATATGGCAAAAATAATTAATATTGTATAAAAACACACAACAAACAAACTTGCACAGTAAAATTAAATTATATTATTAGATTATTAATATAAATAAATTAATTTTTCACATTTATATAAGTTTGAACTTTTATACAAGATAAAAAAAAAATCATAATATCATAAAAGGTTATATGTTTTCTATTAAGAAGTGATGCATATTGCATAGAATAGATTCGTGAGAAGATTTCAATATGCTTGATTGAAGAATATGCTTGATTGAAGAGGGAGAAAGAGAAGGAGAGGGATGTCCGGATGTGTGAATGTATAGAAAGAGAGAGAAATGAGGACTCCTCCCTCCCCATATTCGTCGCCACCTCAGTACCATTGTCCTCACTGCTTCTGCAATAGATTCATATGTCTCACAATATTCACTATTCCTTTGTAATTGTAGTCGTTTTGGGCCAACGATTTAATCTTTTTAACAACATCGATCTTACAGTTGTCGGCTGGTAAGTTGACCCGTAGACCTCTTTTATTTTGTTTTAATTTTCAGCGCTTAGTTTGTAGTTTTTTAAATAGTTCTTAGTTCACATTTTATCCCTTTTTTTGTGAGTTTTTCCTCCTCTCCATGGACCTTATTTTCCTACTCTGAATTATGATTTAATTTCTTAGTTCCTCGGTGTTAGGTGTTAAGTGTAATTTTATCTATGTAGTTCTTGGTATGAAAATATTTCATTGTGAATATTTGTCTCATTTGGAGAATAGAGTTTAGGTTTGCATGCTAACAAAGTTTAAATTTATATTAATGATTACTTATACTTTAAATTAATTGATGAATTATAATAGTAAACGATCTCATGATAAGAATCTCAAATTCACATTCATGCTTTTTTAAAACTATTTAACAACCCCTCGCAGTATTGTATGAAAAATCATATTAACATAAAGTTGCATTGTTCCTACTCAAAATTTTAAAATAAATTCGAATTTTAAATTTTCAAATTTCACCGTAATCCCAATACAAAGTGAGGTCACAAATGAATTTTAAATGTGAGGGATGAAAATGAATAAATGCGACAGAGATGGAAAATTATGTGTAAATGTGACATAAATCAAAATATAAATTTATAGTCCATGTGTATGTATAATTCAAATAAAATAAATAAAAAATTAGTCCATGTATATGTGTGTGGGTATTAATGTCAACGGCCCCCCTTAAGTATGAATGATTGGGCATTTTGAGCAACATTTATATCGATTGAACATACTTTCTCAAATCTCCCCACAATTTGACCTGAGGACCTAACACTTGTCTTCTGCCAACTAATTCTATTCATTTTTCTTATATTCTTTAAAATTATTTGTCAACCTGGTTTTTTTTTTTTTTTAGTCTTAAGTTATATAATAGATAGTAGGGTTTTTCTTAGTGTAGTCAAATAGTACAAAGTGACTATATAGTCAGCGCGTCGAAATGCGCCACGTGGCGTCGTATGCTTCGTATGAACCGACTACCTGTTATACAAGTTTTAATTAATTAAATCATTTTTTTAATTGTATTTTGTTATTTACTATATTACCCTTCTATTATTAAAATATTTTTTAATATATATATATATATATATATATATTAAGCACAATTACTATTCTACCCTTCATTTTTATATTAAGCACAATTATATATATAAAAATTAAATTAATCAATACAAAATTAATCAATACAAAAATTAAGTACTCAGTAGTATGTCTTCCCCAATTTCATCGCGTGTTCTACCCTTCTTCCCCAATTTCTTCGCGTGTTAGGGATCTACCCTTCTTCCCCAATTTCATCGCGTGTTAGGGTTCTTTGTTAACCAATACAAAAATTAAATCTACCCTTCTTCCCCAATTCAATCGAAGGCGTGTTAGGGTTCTTTGTTAACCAATACAAAAATTAAATCTACCCTTCTTCCCCAATTCCATCGAAGGCGTGTTAGGGTTCTTTGTTAACCAATACAAAAATTAAATCTACCCTTCTTCCCCAATTTCATCGAAGACGTGTTAGGGTTCTTTGTTAACAACTGAATGAAGGTCATTTTAATTCTTATGAAGGAAAAACGAAAGCAAGAAGGTTCCTTGTCCAAATGATAAGATATGGAAATTTTTAAAGATGGGATTTTTTTAATAATGGAATAGAGATTAAGGAGAAATTTTTAAAGATGGAATAATATGGAAAATTATAAGATATGGAAATTTTTAAAGATGGAAATTTTTTAAAAATGGAATAGAGATTAAGGAGAAATTTTATTTTTTTTTATAAACATATGATGTAACAGTAAAATATCATAAATAATTTATATATATAATTATTTGAAAAAATAAATATAATTTCGAAAATTTTGATTTTGCACGGTCGATACTCAGTTACCCGGGTAAATGGAAACATGTACTGGAAGAATTCTCAGTTGCACGGTCCAACAACCGTGCATAGATGCACGGTCTATACTTAATCACCCGGGTAAATAGAAACATGTACTGCAAATTCTCAGTTGCACGGTCCATAGACCGTGCACAGATGCACGGTCTATACTTATTCACCCGGGTAAATAGAAACATGTACTGAAAGAATTCTGAGTTGCACGGTCGATACTCAATCATCCGGGTAAATAGAAATATGTACTGCAAGAATTCTCAGTTGCACGATCCAACAACTGCTCGTCGGCGGTAGAATGACAGCTGCTCGTCGGGCGGCGGAAGGGCTGAAGCAGAGTGCTGTGTTAAATAAAACCTACGCATTATGTTATACATTATAACTACTTTTATTTAATTTGATTTGGTTTTTTTATTAATTTTAATAATAATATAAGGGTAAATAAGTAGTTTTACCATTATATATTTTAATTAAATTAATTAATATAATAAATCTTTTTATTAAATTAAGGGTGAAACTGTAAATTCAAAATTATATATTTTAATTAATTATAAATATGACACCATACGACACATATTTTCAACACATACGTTGAATATTTTCAACACAAACTACAAAAGGTAACAGGTCATCAGATTTAAGCCTTTAGATCATATTTTTAATGGTTCAGATTAAATTGACTACGATAGTCATACGACACCATACGACACTCTGACTACATGTAGAAGGTCCCTAGATAGTATTACTGATGAAAAAGTATTAAACTATAATCTTCAAGAACGAGAAATTCTCAATCCCAAAATTCATGGATGAACTTAAGGTAGAACTTTGAAGTAGATTCGTCACTAAATACCCTTCCCATTGTAAAATTCCGTTTAGAGTCTGGATGCATAATCCAAATGATTTCATCAATTCCTAATTTTTCTTAGTTGCTGCAAGGTTAGTTAGCTAGTACTTAATTCTTATTCTATAACTCTTCATTTTGGGTATTTCTTATACCCTCTATTTATAATATTAGGTTTGATCGATCAAATAATAATAATAATGAAAGAAAATTTCATCATGATTAAATACACTTTCTCTTAAA
Source organism: Galeopsis tetrahit (assembly GCA_963675135.1). Classification (NCBI taxonomy): domain Eukaryota; kingdom Viridiplantae; phylum Streptophyta; class Magnoliopsida; order Lamiales; family Lamiaceae; genus Galeopsis; species Galeopsis tetrahit. The sequence continues at coordinate 57,277,160 of OY776128.1, forward strand.
TAATTTCTTCTTGTGAAAAAAATGCCACGATATGTACGTAAAGTGTTTTTGGTGAAAATTATAACTCCAAGTCTCCAACACAAAATGCTTTAAACTATTTCTCGTTATACTTAACAAATAGTGAAATTATGATGAATTACAGATTTAAAAAAAAAAAAAAAAAACATGCATGAGACATGACATTAATACACCTAATACTTCATAATGTAATCAGAATGTGTTGGCAGGCTGTAATTGAGTGTCTGAACTATATGGTACATTGATTTAAATGCAAGAAATTGTGGCATAATATATATTGATGAAACAAATCCCTAATTTCCACTGTTTTCCAATAATTTCTTTTCTTGCACTTAATTACGTAATGTTGGTAACATCTAGGAAAATGACGCCTAATTCAATTGTCCTTAATTAATATTTATAGACTTTGAGTATTGGTTTGGTATGACTCGTTTTTCACGATTCGATTCCTCTGTTCCACTCTACTGGATCTTTAACACGTGTTGCTCCCATTATTATAGGACGTTGATTATTTTTTAATATGACACGTGTCAATTATCCATATAATAAATTGAAATGTGAAACATAAAAAATAAAACATGTGATTTCAATCCCTTTTTCATGATGCGGAGCACTTCATAGATTTGATTTTAATTAGAGATAACATTATATATATATATATATATATATATATATATATATATATATATATATAATGAGTTCACATTTGAATTATTTCCATCGTTTCAAATTGATCGGATGGAACTGAGTTTAAATGTTGTTGGATATATAAAGATTTTCCGTTCACAAATTAACATCAATATCTTTCAAAGCCTTAAAGCACAATGCTCCAATTATATTTATGTTCACCATCTTACACTGGACCTCCTCAAGTTGTTAATATTAGAGTGTTATTCTCATATTTGTGAAATTTGATAAATTAGATGTACATACATGTTTAGATTTGATATAAAAGGAGATGTTACATCATTATATAATATTATGAGGTGTAATATTAATTACATATGGAGTATCATTTAAAAGTTTACGCGCAGCACGATTTATTAAAAGAGCAACATTAAATATTATGTTAGGTTTTATATATTTTTTTTACTGTTATAGTTGGTGAGAGTTAAGTTTTTTTGTTTTTATAAAATTTTAATATTCTTTTAATATATTTACAATGTATACTTTTTAACATTCCCTCCCTCTTACTCGTGAGTTAGATTTTCTCTTTACAATCTAAAATTATTGAATGAATAATTAAAATCCACAAAGAAAAATAGCATGTGGGGTTGCCCAAAAAAGAGACCATAAGACCACGTCTGCGTTTGAGTCCACACAAAAAAGTGTGCTTATTATATACATTTAATTAATACAATAGCAGCTCAAATAGCCCCAAATTGGAATTTTAATTTCATTGACATAAATAAATGCTGATAAATTTGTGTACATACAATTAATTTGCGTGAATCATAGGAATTCGTGTCGTGATCTAATTTTCTCATATCAACTGCCATTTTGAGGTCATTGTAATTTGTACAAATTCAACTTAAATAGTTAATTGTCTTTCAAAACACATCAGATACATCCTAGTTTGGTGTTCTTGTAATTAAAAACATAATCTTTTATTTATGAAAGAAAAGCAAAGCAATTGATCATTTTAAGAACCATTAATATAATATAAATTAATTAATTTTACACCTTTGTAAGTTCAGACTTTTATATAGATGAAATTGAATTTTGGGTTTAAATTTCGCTGAAAGCAAACTTCACCCACCAATATTATTCCTTCGATGGGTCTTCTTCTAAGTGAGTCAAAGTGTCCGAGTGCGTGGAGACAATAATTCGAACCAGAAGTGTTAAGGGCAAGGTTGGGTGTTTTGTAGGGGTTTTGTCATGATAAGTGGTATCATTATTTGAAATGTTAATGATAAGTGATTATAATTCCGACTTCTATATCTTGAGGGCAAATTCATAATAATTAAGTAACATAATGTTTTTTTTAATAGCTATATAAGAAACTTGGAATGCATACAGCATATAGATTCAAATATTTTACTATATCCATCTCTTTTTCATTTATTATATGATCATTTGGTTTAGCCAATAATTACCAAACAATAATTAAATATATGTGTACAAGCTTGTTCTTTAACCAATCCATTGCTTCAAAAAAAATAATTAAATTAAAACCTCCACATGGGTTCTATGTTTTCTTCTTCCATATCATCATCATACGCAGGTTGCTAGGTTTAAATTTGTCTGCAGGGGGCATTTTTTGTATTTATTTCCTTTCAATTCACATGGCCTTCCCACATGTACTTCTCTCTCATAATTAACCACTTGTTCATATCTCTCTCCTCTCAACCAATTTTCATTCAATATTCGAAAAAAAATTAAAACCCCCAATTTTCATTCAATAATCCATTAATTAATTATATATAATTTATTTTTTTAGGTCTAAAAACTGATTAATTTCGGAGGGCCAATCTCACCACCCACCTACAAGGGTAACGTGGGTGTTGTGGGTGTGGCATGCACGCTACACCACACTTGCATAAGAATTAACATCAAATGAACTTTACCTTTTCCATCTAAATAATACACAAAATTAAATTTAAGTTTCTATACTTCTACTTTGCAATGTTTAGCTTATGGAGTGTTTGGGGGACCTTCAACAATACTTCATTTGTCTAAATTCATTTTTTTCATATCTCCGGGTACAAATTTTAATAAATATTGTTTAGTTTATGTATAAAATAGATAGGTTAGGAGTATGATAGGGTATCGTGAGGTCCACTTATTAATAGTGATTGTTTATTAATAAAGACAATGATAATTTCAGTAAATAAGTATTGGTAGGAGAGTGGATATAAATTAAGTAGGATGAATAATATTATTTTCAAGAAGAAAATGAGAATAATAAAATTAAACAATCAAAAAATAAATTTAAGAATAATGAAATTGTACAGCAAAAATATTATATAATTATATATACATAGATTTTCGTTCCTTTGAAGTAAAATTCTGGATATATAAAATTAAATAAAGAATGTGACAAGGGAAAGAAATTACAATATAGTTGTTCAGTTGTTCTAGTTGCTAGAGTTGCTTGCTCTATACTCTGCAATATAATCTTATAGATATTTTTATATATATGTTGTGTAACTTATTCTTTGTCATGATTGATAGGCTAGCTAAGTTTTTAGCTTATTATACCCAATTATTGTACTAATCAATCATCTTTGCTAATGAATGGATGTTTATCTAAGTGGTGCATATTTCTAGCTTTATTCTCCTATAGTTGTAAGCATATTTTTGTATATATATACATAAAACCACATTATCCTAAATTAAACAAAATTACTTTTTTTCTACAAATAAAAAATTAAAGTCAGGGTTGTAAAAATTGCATGCACTATCATCACTGGGGAAGTACAAATAAATAAAATAAAACAAGAGTGAGTGAGTGCATACAAAAGCACTGGATTTTATGTGTGTGTGTTAATAATATGCAACCTTATTAATGCCATATCATGTACTCTTTTTTAAATTGATCAGAACTTCTGGCAAATATATTCGACTTCAATCATTAGGGAACTTTTGGCTTTGGATCTGTAACCATTCTAATAATTCGACTTTTAGGATGTATCCCTAATTTTAATTACTCTCTTCTTTATAGGAAAAGTAATTTCTTTATGATTTGAGTACAAGGGTACTCAATCTTTATAGAAATATCGAAATAGCAAGTTTGGAGTCGCATCATTATACATCACATCATTTCTTAAATTCCAAATAGTCCATACCATGCAAATCCAAAAAAGTCTTGGTCACTTTCCTCATTTTCCCCCTCCAAGTAAACTCGAGTGATGGAGTAAGTTTGTACGTGGGTCGTTGTGTCGAGTTGCCACTGTTGTGAACTAGCTGTATAATTCGTCCCAAAGAAAATTAGTAGCCGCACAGTACCTCATTTTAATTATTCTACCCATTTCTAATTAGATTATCAATTTTCTATTTCATTCTGTCCCTTATCTAAAATGGTTAAAAAAATCTTTCTAATTATCTCCTTGACAAATTGGAACATTTCAGGTAATTATAGCACCACTACCTGAACCGTGATGTCTTAGGTTTGAGTTATAGGAAAGGGTTGAGAAATATTCAAAATTATCTCCTTAGTTAAATATTTTAAAGTTACACCAAAATGGTGGAGGGGTAACATTCATATTGTATTCTATTATTGTTTTTCAATACTTATGGTCTGTTATTTAATAATGATATTTACTACTACTACTACATTTGACCATAATGATGTTATTGGAATTGAAAATTTTAATTTGAATATCATAACATATGAGGATGATATGAAATTAATGTAGTGGGTTCTAAAGAATTAATGATATAGTAACGAGAATAATTTATAATGGTAGAGCCATTTGAATTATGTAGTTTGAGAAAATAGTAGTAGTAGTATATAAATAAGGGTCCCACTCATAAAACATAAATCGAAATTATATGAGTATCAAACGTGGGATCTGACTCATCATAAGTACGTGAATATTTTTGAACAAATAATTGATGTTATTTGAAACCTAGGCTAACTAGTGTGGATCATAAAATGGTCAATGACAAGTCAAATGCATCACTCTTAAACTTGAAAACATACCTTAAATCAAATACATAGAGCAAAATCCTTGTGCAGTTCCTTGATCCTATTAATTTTTTATAGGTGAGAATGATACAAGAGAAATACGAGAAAATGGGATCGAAGATCATCCTCTAACTTAAGATGGTATTTACAAACTCTGCATCTCGATTACCTCGATCTCCGGGATTGGGTTCAACTTTAATGTATAGAAGAAACATGTGAGAACACATCATGTTGAAGCCGATGATTGAACCAACATTGAGAAGATGTTTGTGGCCCTAGTAGAGACTAGATTTGTAGGGCACCAACTCTTTATGACAATAGTACTCCAAAAGTTGGTTTAATTCTTTTGTTGCTGAAAATTGGTTCATCCCATGTGAATTCAGACCACTTTCCACATGACCTGCTTTCCCCTTTTACATTTCAGGCTCAATTTGTTTCACACTCTTTATTTCTCTTTTTAGTTTCAAGAAAATGACACTATCCATTCACATTTCAACATAATCATTATCAAACTCCATTCCTACTACTACATCACATATCTAAAAACAAAATGTCTTCCTCAATCCCTTTCTCGAGCTGTATGGTGTGGGACCAATTAGGTTTGTCTATTTTCGATTCAGCTAAAATCGAGTTCAATCCAGCTTTATATACGAGCTGTCTTGGAGAACGATGGATGAGGTAAATCATAAGACGTGCATCAAATGAGCAGGATCAGTACCTCTTGAGCTAAGCTCCACTCCAAAGAGAAATTACTAGCAGACAATTCTTATGGTAGAGAGCAGGCAACGTACCTTCTTGCAGTTCAAAACTATATGAATGGACCATGTGAGATGTCTCATGCATGTCTTATTAAAGTTTGATGCTTTAATTTACCAGACAAATTAGAGATGAATCGTTTGTTACACGACATTCTATACGAACCATTCACTACATGTGCTACTACGAGTTCCCTTTCAAAGATTTGTTTGCAAATTCTAAAAACAATTTTTAAAAAAATGATTCTACTCAACTTTGTAAAGTTTTCAAACATCGCTTTAATTTCAGTTGATCAAGAGAGTTCATATACATTTGACCAAATATTTAACTTACATCTAATTTTCTAACAAACACTGAACACCTACTAGCTTTTGAAATATTTCAGCAAATATTATCAACTTTAACAATTTAAATAATTTTCTCCACAATCATCAATTTTGATCACTTCTTATAAGTAATTTTTTTGCAAACACCCCTCTTCTACAATTAGTTGTTATACTAATAAACCCTTCAACTTTCAAATTTGTTTTACTAAACTCGTCTACTCCTATTACTGTTCATATTGAGTGCTTTAATTTGACACTGGGATTTATTACAAAGAGTAGCATCTTAATGGACCAAAAGTATTTGCAAAAAAAAAAAAAAAAATTGCTCACGGGTCTAATAAACAAAATTTTAAGAGCTTGGTATATCAAGATTAATTTAAAAGGGCTTTGTAGACAGATTTTTAAAAGCTTTTAAAACAAAATAGAGTATATAACAGGTTGGTAAAACTAGAAACGCACTTTTGTGAAACATCCAATATCAAATTTCGGGCTGGGATCACCTTCTGTACTGGAGGGTTTCGTGCAAGGGTGTGATCCCTTGGATCATACGCGCGCGCGCGCACCCGCACGTGTGATCCAAGGGATCACCCCTGTACATGTGCAGGAGGTGAACCAAATCCATCAATTGTATACCATACAACAGGATTTGTAAATTTTATTCCATACAACAGGCTTTAAATATTGTGAATATTAGCCTATAAATATTGAACATCATTTTGATAATTACAACAATTTGTCCACATGTTAAGGGGCAGCACTAGGTTCAATTAGATTTCATTTCAATGTCACTATCCTCGTTTGAATCAGCATCAGCTATATCTTCAGGAAGAAGACTCAAAAGTGGCAAAGGTAACAAAGAACTAAGATTGCAAAGAATTATGAGATAGGTTAAATTGTCGAACCTATCCTTGGTCACACCGAAGAGTTGAGTTAGTCCAGCTCCTATCAGCCCCCCAAGGACGTGCCCGCCATTAGATATCGACATAAGGGTAGCAAAAAGAGTCGCCTCCATCCCCTCTGGGCATATTTTTGCTGCTAATACGAGAACGGGCATGAACGACACCTGACAAGGGAACTCATCATTAATCTAGCAAAAAAACTACTATACAAACTATAGAGTTAAATTTCATTTTGGTGTCTTTTCACAAAAGGTCCCAAAATTAGCAAAAGTTTTTCATTTTAATCTCATAGCTCCTTAATGGGACCAATTTTGGTCCCAAATTGGCCAGACTTCGAAGTATGGCATTGTTTAGGGGCACGTTTTTCAAATTCTAGTGACCGGGACCAAAAACGGATCAATTAAAGAGTTTTGGGATTACCATCTGCAGAAAAGGCAAAAGTTATGTGACCAAAAGGGAATTTGACTTCAAACTTTACATACATCATAAATGAGAATTGGTCTTATGTAAAACAGTTTTATCGTACAACAGGTTTGCAACTATCATTTTATTGTACGAAGGGAGTATATGTTTTAATGAAACAGCTGATACTATTTAAAAATACATACAAAATGTAAACCAGATGCACGGTGAAATGATTTATTATTGAGGTTGTGATTTATTTAAATTTTGAAAGCAGAAAAAAAAAATGCTTTGAAATCACAAAAGCCCCCTTGAGGGTTTTTTTCCCCTTACAATTACCCCCCTCAATTGGTGCAGTCAGTAAAATAGAACTTTGTAAGCATGCATTCATAATTTACAAACTTTATCGGGGTCTTTTTTTGCAAAGAGGTTGAACCATAAGGGTGGTTCGTATAATTACCCCTAAAAAGTAGATAAACTTATCAGATTTGCGAACATATACCTGTCCAAGAACTGTTAAAACCAAGGAGTCGCCGACTGCGAACCACTCATCACTTATACCAAACTGCCGGTTCCATCCAGTGACGAGTAAAACCTAAAAGATGGCATGCAAAAGCATAATACATACTGGGAAGCAAGGTGCAATACTTTAAGAGACCTTGAATTGTAAGTACATGAAATCATACCTGAGTCATCCCAAGAGTTGAACCGATAAGAGTAGTAAATAAGAATATCTTTCTCAAACGAACACTTTTCAAGAAGCCATTATAAAGTCCAACACCAAGCAGTGACGCAACAGAAGTGACAAGCTTGACACGTCCCAGAAACTCGGGCGTAAAACCAAGTTTATTTGTACTGGAACCAAAAAAAAATATTGTCATCACAACAAAGACCTACCGGGAACATATGGGAATAATTTTTTAGGACCATAACTATGGGTGTAGCAATTGTAGGACAATATGTTTATGGGTTGGCACATTTAGGCCCATAAATTTTAATTTTTGCAAATTTGGGCCAAATTGTGGTGTTTCTGGCTGGCAAAATTTTAAGCCATTATATTTAAATTTTCACACATTTAGGACCAACACGTAAGTAGCACGTGACATTTTAGCCCAAATTGGGTTGTTTCAGGCCAATTTGATCTAAATGTTTGAAAATTAAAATATAAATGGTCTAAATATTTGAAAATTAAAATATAATGGCCTAAATGTGCCAGCTCGCAAACATAATGTCCTACATTTGCTGCCCCGCTAAATTACGGGCCCAAAATAATTTTCCCACGAATATATTAGATCAATTGCTCAGACATCAAGAATCAACATACGTGAAATAAAACATGGCTGAGTCAGAGTGTGGTGTTGCTTGCCATAGGAAAATGAACATGGTAGGAAGAAATACGTTGGGCCTTTTCACAGCATCCCATAATTGTGTTATGCTATTCTTTGAGCTTTCTAGAAAGCCAGTACTGTCCGACAAAATATTATGTCCCGTTGCAGAGCCAACCACTCGATTCTCTCTCACAAGAACTGCAACGGCAGATGTTATTAAGGGAAGCAAAGCTGTTAATCCAAAGACAAACCTGCAGGTATGTAAAAGTTTATAAGTCTGAGTAGCAGAAACGTTAGAAAAGGACCGAATATGAGGCATACCTCACTCCATAAGCACCCACTAAGGAGCCACTAAAGTATGAACTCACAATGCTCCCAAAAGCAGATGAGCCCCAGCACAAAGATTGAAGAGAGCCTGACATACTTTGTGATTCACCACGAGCCCTCTCCACAACCATAGAGTCCACAACCTACATAGTGCTTAAATCTCAATAGTAGACCAGCTAGACTACAAATAACTTCTTACTATTCACTCAAATTGTTTACAGAAAATAATGGGTGGACCAATTTAGATACATTTTATTTGTGCTAGACTTTAATTTGAGATAGATATAAGCTATGCACTTTTTATTTCTATTTAAATAGTAGACTGTTGGTTTGGACAAAACAAAGCACTGTTGTTAAGCTATTCAAGAATAGAACTCAAAATACATGATGAAAAACATTAAAAACCTTGAGAAATAAAATCCGGTGCAATGCTCATTCAACAAATTTAAGAATGAGGGCATGAAATAGGCACTATTCATAGATGTCTTTAGGTTCTACACATTGGAGGGGGAAAAACTTGATATCTATGAACCGACAAAGACGCTATAAAACCTGTACAGGCTTTGCAACCTTCAACAGTTCAACATATTACAAACAATATGATGACAGATTTTAATTCATCTAACACAATTAGAATGCCAAGTAAAAGGAACGAGAAAGTTACTGACTGTCTTCTCTACTAAATGAAGCCTCAGTGGAAATCTCACAAACAGTTAATTAACTTTGAAGGACTATTTATCAGCAGCATCTTTGAAACATGATAAAAGCATGTGTAAAAAGTATGATGACTGAAATACAGCTGTCTTCGTAAATCAAACTAACAGTACTTACGACATCTGAAAATGCCACAGAAAGGGATCCAAGAAGTATGCAGAAGGCAACACCATATTTGCTGTCAACAAAGGTAGCCATCAAAGTCCATGAGAAAGCTCCTAGAAGTCCTGACAAAACCAAATATGACCTTCTTCGGTAACCAAACAGTGGAAAGGAATCACTGCAACAAAATATTCATAATTAGTGTATGGCTTTTTATCATAAAAAGAACAAGAAAAAAATTAGGGCAAGTTGAAGGCACCTGATGAACCCATACAGGGGTTTGACAAGCCAAGGCAATGACGATACACCAGATATGATGGCTGTCTAGCCAACCATGAAGAAACGGAAGTTGTTGATATCTTTTTCCACAGAAAAAAAAGTAAAACTAACTTCCTTACTGATAGCATACAAGAAACCCGTAATTTAAGTGAACTCGATAAAGCACACATAGTCCAAAAGGTAATAATCAGTTGCTGAAAATAGTTTTAACTATAAAACTTTCCTAATGGCATAGTTAAAAGCAGACATGCACTTACATCAACTCCTCACTACACTAAATCCGACAGGTGAAACATTTGTGGAGCCTACATTGACTGGTTGAAAAATTAAACAGTCAACATTTTGGTCATAGCATTTAGGAAATCAATATAAGCACATCATATAAAATATAAATGTCCATGCTAGGTGAAAAAACAAACTAATTGGAAAAAATAGCACTCAACAGTATTTCCTCTTGATATCTTTTTTGCCCCGCAAAATGCGATCTTGATTCTTCTTAATCAATTAAGACACGTGCATCATTTGTAGCCTAATTCAGTAGAGATGATTACCTCTGCAGGGTCTAGATGCAGATCATCTTTCAAGTAGAAATTGACTGCAATTCTGGCAAGGCCTAAAACACCCTGAACGAAATATACCATAGCAACTGCAATTGTGTCTGGAGTTAATTCGACCCCAAAGCATTTGATGTTGCTGATAGAGCATCTTTTCTTGAGTGATGCAGTTTTATTTGATACAGTAAGATCTTCATCTACATTTGTTGTGTGCACATCCCCTTTCCCTGCAGAGTGATAACCAATAGAAATGTGTGAAAACGTAAAGTCAAAAAGGAGGGAAGGAGGAGACAAATATCTCACAGCATCCAAATTAAAAGTATCGCCTTTGTTCTAATTACTTTTTTTTTCAATTTCCAGTGTACAAGCAAGGAATATCTATGTTTTCCTGCAAACCCAAATAATTCTAAAGAGATAAAAGAAAGTCATTTTCATTTTCTCTCTACCCAATTCATATCTGTCTTCTTCCAACAGCTTTTTTTTTTCCGGGTGTCATCACTTGATTCTATTCTCTCTCTTTCATTATGGCGAGATTTAAAAGGATCAATGAAGTTATTATCATATTTACTAATGGTGAAGGATTATGAGTAGATAAAGCGATTTTTTCTAAAAAGTGTTACTACATTTTCAGAAAAAGCTTATCCACTAGCAAAAATCAATTAAATTACACAAAAACAACCATAGAAGGAAAATTGATCCAAAATTATACGTATTTATGAGACCTCGATCCTGTGATCCATTATTAAAAATCAACTTCTCACCGTGACAACATGAAACTTGGGGAAAACCCGATAAATATATGTAAAAGTAACTTACGGTATCTGGAATCTAACAAAGGTTCAGAATCGAGATCGCGTCGGAGAGAGGTGGACGGAATTGAGATGGAGGCGGACATCTCAGAATACGGCGGCAGTCCCCTTCTGGGACCCGGCGAGGCGGTTACCGGTGGAGTTAACGGGAAAATTGAGGGTTTAGGGAGGGTAAGATTGGGAATGAAAGTTACATTTGTCGGATAATTAAGTACTCTATTTTTTACTCATCTTTTCCAAACGTACGAGGAATAGAGGCCTATGGAATGAGAATGATCGAAAAAACATGAATAATAATCTTGTTTGATAGAAATTGAAAAAATAGGGGTTGATACATAATTTTATGTCAAATCATAGTGATGTTGTATTGTTTTATTATTTTTAGTTAGTGGAGTAATTAGTTTAAGAAATCTAACCTTAATTACTATTTCTAAATCTTTTTTATTTGTCTTCTCATATTTCATATTTCTGTCTTACTATTTTTCTAATTTTCTTAGATTTTCTCTTTTTTTTTTTTTTTTTTGTTCTCTCTTCTCTCTCTCTCCCCCTCTTCTCTCTATTTTTTTTACAGTTTTCTCAACTCTCCTCTTCCACTCTCATTAAAATTTATTTTTTAAAACTTCCTTAAATTTTTCTCCCATCTTCAATTATTTTTTCAGTTTTCTCTCTCCCTCTCCTTTTGTTTAGACAGTTACTAGTGCAGTCCCCGCGTACTACGCGTGATTAAAAAAAATTAAACGATGTATGCTACAAATAATACAAATAATAGGAGTAGCAATTAAACCAAGAGAAATAAAAGATTATGTGTCCAAAAATATTTATCCAGGACAAATACTCTAGAGTCGAAGTTAACAATACAAAACTCTAGAGTACATGCATTTTATGGTAACAGGTCCAAAAAATTAAAGTACAAACTCTGTAACTTTTTCGATCTTAACACACAAATTTCAAAATAAGAATTAAAGAAAAAGTTAAGACAATATATCAATTTGAAATATAAATGTGCATATACAAATTCATATAGATTAGAGAGAAAAAAAATAAAAAAATCGTTCCCACTGCATCACAAAGCATATAATATAAAGCTTTAAAAAAATTAAGTTCTAAAATTTATAAAAATAGAATCCTGAAATTATAATATTTTATAAAAAAAAATACTGCATTATAGACCTCTTAAATAAAAATAAATTTTAGTAATAAATTAATTGAGATAAAATTTCGAAAACAATATACTTACCAATATAAGTAGATTAGGGTAATAGATGCGTCATATTTCAAATTTCGGGGAGAAGCAGCGGCAATATTTAATTTAAATTGAGAAAATACAGAAGATATAAATTAAAATACATATTAAAAAATACAGAAAATATAAATTAAAATACATATTAAAAAAATGAACCGCCCAATTATATGAGAGGATGAACCCAAATGAATTCAAATGGTGCATAAACTTGAGAGAGAATGTGGAGAGAAAGAAAGAAAATGAAAAGTAGGAGAGAAATGTTCAGAGAAAAACAATTTATGAGAATGAGAAGTTAATTTTATAAGTTTATGTGTAAGAAGAAAAAACGGTTTAGAGAAGTTATATTTATGAGAGAAAAAAACGATTTAAGATAAATTTCAAAAAGTAAATTTGAAAAAAGAAAAAACTGACTCACAAAATTGCAGTATTTTAAATTAAAGGTCAAATGAGAATGCCAAGTAGGAGAGATAAAAACTCTCAAATATATGATGTAAAGATTTTTATTTACAGTTTTCTTAAATTTCTCTCTACTTAATGAGTATATTTTTTCACACCATGAATTATGGAGATTAAAAGTAAAAATTGTGTTGTATACAGAGAGTTGGCGGTCATTGATGAAAAGGTGAGCAACTCATTTACATGATTTTAAAAGTATAAATTTATCTCTGCTTAATTATATTTTTTCACACCAGAAATTATGCAATCGTACATAAACATAGAGTTGGCGGTCATTGATGAAAAGGTGAGCAACTCATTTACAGGATTTTAAAAGTATGTACTCCGTTCTTAGTAAGTTTTTTAAATCACAATTTATTTACACAAAATTTATATATTTTTTAAATAATTGTTTCTGTTTTCTCCTCTCCCACTCTCTCCCTTTTTGTTTCAGTTTTCTCCTCTCCCTCTCTCTCAATTTTTCTCTTTTTTTGTTCTCTACATTTTTTTTTTTTTTTTTTGTATTGTTTTAAACTTTTCTTCAATTATTTCTTCAGTTTTCTCTCCTCCCTCTCCTTTTATTTTGACGTTATTTTAATTTCCAGTTTTCTTAAATTTCTTATATTTTTTCACACCATGGAGATTAAAAGTAAAAATAGTACGTAAACAGAGAGTTGGCATGAAAAGGTGAGCAACTCATTTACATGATTTTAAAAGTATAAATTTCTCTGTGCTTAATTACATTTTTTCACACCAAAAATTATGGAGATTAAAAGTAAAAATAGTGTGTAAACAGAGAGTTGATGGTCATTGATGAAAAGGTGAGAGCAACTCATTTACATGATTTTAAAAGTATGTACTCCATTCTGTAATAAAATTTTCAAATCACAATTTATTTACACAAAATTTATATTTTTTCTTAAATAATTGTTTCAGTTTTCTCCTCTCCCACTCTCTCCCTTTTTGTTTCACTTTTCTCCTCTCCCTCTCTCTCAATTTTTCTCTTTTTTCGTTCTTTACAGTTTTTTTGTATTCTTTTAAACTTTTCTTCAATTATTTCTTTAGTTTTCTCTTCTCCTTTTGTTTTGACGGTTATTTTAATTTCCAGTTTTCTTAAATTTTTCTCTGGCTTAATTATATTTTTTCACACCAGGAATTATGAAGATTAAAAATAAAAGTAACAGAGTTGACGATCATTGATGAAAAGGTGAGCAACTCATTTACAGGATTTTAAAAGTACACAGTCTGTAATAAAATTTTCAAATCACAATTTATTTACACAAAATTTATTTTTTCTTAAATAATTGTTTCTGTTTTCTCCTCTTTCTCTCTCTCTCTCTCTCTCTCTTTCTTTTTTTTTTTTTTCGGTTCTTTACAGTTTTTTTTTACAGTTTTCTTTTGTATTCTTTTAAATTTTTCTTCAATTATTTTTTAAGTTTTCTCTCCTCTCCCTCCTTTTGTTTGCACAATTATTTTTATTTACCGTTTTCTTAAATTTTTCTGGTAAACAAGTCGTCATTGATGAAAAGTTGAGCAACTCATTTACAGGATTTTAAAAGTCATTGATGAAAAGTTGAGCAACTCATTTACAGGATTTTAAAAGTACCGTTTTGTGTACTCCGTTCTGTAATAATTAAAATTTTCAAATCACAATTTATTTACACAAAATATTTTGTTCTTATCTTTGGTATCGTCTTCTTTTATTAGGCATATGAGGGGATGACTTACACACTTTTATGAGGATGAGTGTGCTTTGATAGTCATTGCCTGTATTACTTGAAGATTGAAGATGAGGATAATATCATTCAACAACAAATCAACTTATAGGTCAAGATTGAGAATAGTTGTTTATTGAAATAATATTTATGTATTTTTTTAAAAATGTTTAGTTTGGACCGATATTTTTAAAATTTGGAGCTATATTTTTTAGATTATGGATTATATCTGATTAATTGGTTCAGAGATTTGTTTATGTTCTCTTATTTAATTTTGATAATTTTTTGTTATCTTAAATTATTTTTTTAAATAATTGTTTTTACAGTTTTCTTTTATATATTTTTTTAAATAATTATTTCAGTTCCCTCCTCTCCATCTTTCCCCTTTTATTCTCCACAGTTTTCTTAAAAAAAAATCTTTCTCCTCACTCTCTCCCTTTTTCTAGATTTTTTATGGTTTTCTTTTTACATTTTTCTTCAATATTCTTTTACTTTTAAAATTTAAAAAAAAATTCTTAAATATTTCTCCCTCATTTCAATTTTTTTTTTCTCAGTTCTTTTTTCTTTTTACATTTTTCTTTCTCTCCGATCTTTGTTATTCTTCTCAAAACTTTGTGATTAGTTTAGTTTAGGTTTTAATTGTTTTTCTTTAGACGGCGAATTCCTTCATTGCATCTTCTCACTTGCTCGATCAAATTTTTTTTTAAAGAAAATATTAAGGTAATTTTATGTTTATGTGTTCTCTAATTTTTTTTATAATTTTTTTTTAGACAATGTAATTTTTTTTCCTCATCCTTCTTAATAGACATGACATCAAATTGGAAAAAGGAAGGAGATGTGGAATAAGAGTTCAATGAAGAGAGTTTAAGGAAGATGTGAAATTTTAAGTTTCTGTGTTCTCTAATTTTATTAGATAATTTAATTTAATTTTTTGGGTTCTCTAATTTTTTTATTTTTTTAGACTGTGTAATTTTTTGTAATCTTTGAATTATGTATACTTTTGTTAAAAAGAAATTTACTTCTTTCTTTCCTCCTTTATTCCTGATAAGAAATATAGAGAATCAATGAAAATTTTCAATTCCTTATTAAATTCTCCAATGTATTCTTCTTTTTGTATTCATTTTCTTTAGGTAATTAAATTTTCTTTGCAAATCTTACTAAAGAAATATTCTAGATGAGATATATAAAGATTGAATGATTCTTAAATTATTATTGTTTCTCTCTTCTCTCTTTCCTTCTCTTTTTTTTCTCGGTTCTTTATAATTTTCTTCAATATTCTTTTACTTTTTTTTTAAATTTTTTTTAAAAAAATTCCTTAAATACTTCTCCATCTTTTCAATTTTTTTTTTTTTTTTTTTACAGTTTTCTTCCTCTCTCCGTTCTATGTTATTCTTCTCTAAACTTTGTCATTAATACATCTATTGTTTTTCAGGTCTGATTTCTTGATTACATCTTCTCACTTCTTAAGTTTCTTTTTAAGAAAATATTAAGGTAATTTTATGTTTTTGTGTTCTCTAATTTTCAGTAAAAAAAAAAATTTGTTCTGTTAATTTTTTTTAGACAATGTAATTTTTTTTCCTCATCAATTCCTATAGAAATGACGTAAAAGGAAGATGACGTAAAACGATTCTAAAATTTTATTAATGTAATTTTAAGTTTCTGTGTTCTCTAATTTTATTAGATAATGTAATGTAATTTTTTGACTTCTCTATTTTTTTTAGACGGTGTAATTTTTGTATTCTTTGAATTATGTATATTTTTGTGTTAAAAAGAAATTTACTTCTTTATTTCGTTGGAAGAATTCCAATTTTGAAGCTTTAATTAATTTATATTCATTTTTCATATCAATTTTATTATATCATTTTCTTTCTCATAAAACAATTTTTTCTTAAGGTAATCTCATTCATTCGGATAATCTAAGCATTAGTTTCACATATTTGTATAGAAATATATTATAAGTAATGTAATATTTAAAAGTTAAAGAAAAAAATTATATTATAATTTTTATATTATGGATATGTTTTATATTTATGTTTTCTTGACAATGCTTTATATTTATATTGTTTTTTAATGTTGATAATTTTTTGTTACGTAAATCTTAAAATCTATTTTTTTATTCATTTTGTTTGCATAATTTGACATTTTAAAAAATATTCTGACTATTTCATTGTAAAATAATATTTCATCACTGGATGTTTCTCTTAATTTCTATTTCACTTTTTTATTCTCCATTTCAGGTGACGATCTTTGTCCTTATTATTCTACAAACGACTACAAATTTTGATCTCTAATGTTCATAATTGTTCTCAATTTTATATACTCAATAATAATTAATTACTTCATGTAATTTTTAAATTTAAATTTCATTGTTTTATTCTTCAATTCAAGTGACGTTAATTTTCTATGTCATGCTCCAAGTTTCTTATGTTTACTTTTTATAATTTTATAAGCATTTTAAAATACAAGCTACTATACTTGCATATCTCATGCACAGGTACGAAAATATTATTAGGCGCTCTCATATTATCTATAAAACACTTCTACAAACTAACATATTACAACCATACAACAACACATTCTTTTATTCAATTTAAACTTATGTATACACAAATGACAACTCATTATGCATACACAAATAACAATTCATTCTAGGCATTTTTTTATTCAATCTGAACTCATGCATACAGATGACAAAAATTATCAAATACATTAATTATCATCAAATAAATTTTAAAATAATAAATTATAATTTTTTTATTAAATAATAATATATTTTTTTTTTCAATCCCATAAAATTTGCGGGTCTTACACTAGTTGAAATAATATTTATGTATTTTTTTAAAAATGTTTAGTTTGGACCGGTATTTTTAAAATTTGGAGCTATATTTTTTAGATTATGGATTATATCTGATTAATTGGTTCAGAGATTTGTTTATGTTCTCTTATTTAATTTTGATAATTTTTTGTTACGTAAATTTTAAAATCTATTTTTTATTCATTTTGCTTGCATGATTTAATATTTTAAAAAATATTCTGACGATTTCATTGTACTTTACAAAAAGTGTAAGCTAGCTTATAAAATTAATTTTGTATAGTCAATAATATTTTATCACTTCATCATGTAATTCTTTTATGTGACGTTAATTTTCTATATCTTGCTCCAAAACTTGCACTCATTTTAATTAGACCAGAATTTATATACATGTTCTCTATATTATTCTACAAACGATTACAAATTCTATAATTGTTCTCTTAACAAAAAATAATTTTATATTACGAAGATATACTAAATATAACAATGAATTTAATAATTCATGAATCAAATAATTCACATCTACATGAATTTAATAATTCATGTATGTTGCAGATATATGTATACAACTACAAATTATGAAATTTGAATAGGCGGGCTTGTGCTTGGAAAACATATTCTTGAGGCAAAAATTTATAATGTATATTACTTCTTCACTTATTCACTGCAAATTTTAATAGATCTATAACACTGAATTTAATAATTGTGTTACACTGGGCAGTTTTATTATATTCAGATATAATTTTATTATATTTAGATACTTCTCCAAAGTAGTTAATTTACCCATTTCATTTTCTTAAATATTATTGGAGTATAAAATTGGATAAATAAAAAGTAGTCAATTTACTCATTTCATTTTCTTAAATATTTCTCGAGTATACTTTTTTGAATTACTCACTTATAATATTTACTAATTCTTTCAATCAACTTGACCCATTCACGCTCTCATATTATCTATATAACACCCAACAAACTAATAAATGACAACTCATTCTCTTATTCAAATACATTAATTATCATCAAATATATTTTAAAATAATAAATTATATAAAATTTAGTTTATTATAATAATTTAATTTTTTTCCAACCGCGAAATTTTGTTCTCTCTCATCTTTCTCCGGTTAGTTTTCTTATTCAGTTTTCTTAAATACTTTTTTTAAGTAATTGTTTTCTTTATACAATTTTTTTTCTTAATAATTGTTTAAGTTCTCTCCCTCTTTTTTCTCAACAGTTTTCTTAAATTATTTTTTTAAATAATTGTTTTTACAGTTTTCTTTTATATATTTTTTTAAATAATTATTTCAGTTCCCTCCTCTCCATCTTTCCCCTTTTATTCTGCACAGTTTTCTCAAAAAAAAATCTTTCTCCTCACTCTCTCCCTTTTTCTAGATTTTTTATGGTTTTCTTTTTACATTTTTCTTCAATATTCTTTTACTTTTAAAATTTTTAAAAAAAAATTCTTAAATATTTCTCCCTCATTTCAATTTTTTTTTCTCAGTTCTTTTTTCTTTTTACATTTTTCTTTCTCTCCGATCTTTGTTATTCTTCTCAAAACTTTGTGATTAGTTTAGTTTAGGTTTTAATTGTTTTTCTTTAGACGGCGAATTCCTTCATTGCATCTTCTCACTTGCTCGATCAAAATTTTTTTTAAAGAAAATATTAAGGTAATTTTATGTTTATGTGTTCTCTAATTTTTTTTTTTAGACAATGTAATATTTTTTCCTCATCCTTCTTAATAGACATGACATCAAATTGAAAAAAGGAAGGAGATGTGGAATAAGAGTTCAATGAAGAGAGTTTATGGAAGATGTGAAATTTTAAGTTTCTGTGTTCTCTAATTTTATTAGATAATTTAATTTAATTTTTTGGGTTCTCTAATTTTTTTATTTTTTTAGACTGTGTAATTTTTTGTAATCTTTGAATTATGTATACTTTTGTTAAAAATAAATTTACTTCTTTCTTTCCTCCTCTATTACTCATAAGAAATATAGAGAATCAATGAAAATTTTCAATTCCTTATTAAATTCTCCAATGTATTCTTTTTTTGTATTCATTTTCTTTAGGTAATTAAATTTTCTTTGCAAATCTTACTAAAGAAATATTCTAGATGAGATATATAAAGATTGAATGATTCTTAAATTATTATTGTTTCTCTCTTCTCTCTTTCCTTCTCTTTTTTTTCTGGGTTCTTTATAATTTTTTTCAATATTCTTTTACTTTTTTTTAATTTTTTTTAAAAAAATTCCTTAAATACTTCTCCATCTTTTCAATTTTTATTTTTTTTTTACAGTTTTCTTCCTCTCTCCGTTCTATGTTATTCTTCTCTAAACTTTGCCATTAGTTTAGTTTACTTTTTAATTATTTTTCTTTAATACATCTATTGTTTTTCAGGTCTGATTTCTTGATTACATCTTCTCACTTCTTAAGTTTCTTTTTAAGAAAATATTAAGGTAATTTTATGTTTTTGTGTTCTCTAATTTTCAGTAAAAAAAAATTTTGTTCTGTTAATTTTTTTTAGACAATGTAATTTTTTTTCTCATCAATTCCTATAGACATGACGTAAAAGGAAGATGACGTAAAACGATTCTAAAATTTTATTAATGTAATTTTAAGTTTCTGTGTTCTCTAATTTTATTAGATAATGTAATTCAATTTTTTGACTTCTCTATTTTTTTTAGACGGTGTAATTTTTGTATTCTTTGAATTATGTATATTTTTGTGTTAAAAAGAAATTTACTTCTTTATTTCGTTGGAAGAATTCCAATTTTGAAGCTTTAATTAATTTATATTCATTTTTCATATCAATTTTATTATATCATTTTCTTTCTCATAAAACATTTTTTTCTTAAGGTAATCTCATTCATTCGGATAATCTAAGCATTAGTTTCACATATTTGTATAGAAATATATTATAAGTAATGTAATATTTAAAAGTTAAAAGAAAAAAATTATATTATAATTTTTATATTATGGATATGTTTTATATTTATGTTTTCTTGAGAATGCTTTATATTTATATTGTTTTTTAATGTTGATAATTTTTTGTTACATAAATCTTAAAATCTATTTTTTTATTCATTTTGTTTGCATAATTTGACATTTTAAAAAATATTCTGACTATTTCATTGTAAAATAATATTTCATCACTCGATGTAATTCTCTTAATTTCTATTTCACTTTTTTATTCTCCATTTCAGGTGACGATCTTTGTCCTTATTATTCTACAAACGACTACAAATTTTGATCTTTGTCCTTATTATTCTACAAACGACTACAAATTTTGATCTCTAATGTTCATAATTGTTCTCAATTTTATATACTCAATAATAATTAATTACTTCATGTAATTTTTAAATTTAAATTTCATTGTTTTATTCTTCAATTCAAGTGACGTTAATTTTCTATGTCATGCTCCAAATTTCTTATGTTTACCTTTTATAATTTTATAAGCATTTTAAAATACAAGCTACTATACTTGCATATCTCATGCACAGGTACGAAAATATTATTAGGCGCTCTCATATTATCTATAAAACACTTCTACAAACTAACTTATTACAACCATACAACAACACATTCTTTTATTCAATTTAAACTTATGTATACACAAATGACAACTCATTATGCATACACAAATAACAATTCATTCTAGGCATTTTTTTATTCAATCTGAACTTATGCATACAGATGACAAAAATTATCAAATACATTAATTACCATCAAATGTATTTTAAAATAATAAATTATAATTTTTTTATTAAATAATAATATATTTTTTTTCCAATCCCGCAAAATTTGCGGGTCTTACACTAGTTAAGAATAAATGTGAGGAAGGAGGTAGGAAAAAGAATAAATGTGTGGAAGAATAGCATGAGAAAGAAAAAGAAGAAAAAAAGTAATGTGATTGTATAAAAATAGGTCATAGGTGTATGTGTCGGAACCTGTTTACGCCGTGTAAACTGCAATATCGAAAATATCAGAATAACAAATAAATAACACAAATAAGTCGAGTCAAGGGAATCCCTTTTCCCGCAGAACAGAATACGCCCAGGATAGTGCTCGACTGTTACGGCGTTCCGTTCCCAAAGGTAAAACGACTTTCACTTCATACACAGTAGCACTACTATATAAGAAGTCTCGGCGAACGTACTTAGTACGAACTGAACACTCTCGGATATAAATCCGGCACAAGAAAGAACAGTGTAAGGCTTTCGGGAGCTCAACACACTGCGTAGGGACGAGAGGAGAGTAGAAGGATAGAGGGGCGAATTTCAGCGTAAGGAATTATGAGGGAAGAGTCTGATATTTATAGGTAGAAGAAACCCTAGGAGGGAGTTGGAAAAACGCGTGGGCCCAGGCCCGATTCTTGGGAATATATCACGAAAATATCACAGCGGTTGAGATAATATCTCGCACGTGGATAAGTCTTGAAGACCGAATCTTGAAGACCAAGTTTGAGACTTCCAGATAATTCTAGAACATTCTTGAAGTAGTTCGAATGGGCCGAGCCCATTCCTGAGTTGGGCTTTCGGAGTTTTTGGGTCTGCAAAAAGATAGGCGGGCCCCAAAAAAGACCACCAAATACCAATTGCCAAATCCGAAGCCGAGCCGAGCCAGACGGGCGCGGGCGCGCATGTGGCTCTTACAGGAGTGTACCTCTTTTAGATAGTTGAACTACCAAGCTACTTCAATACCTTTATACATCATAAATGTTTTGTAGGTTTCCTATGTGGGACAATTTCCCACATTCTCAAACTTCCAAAATTGAAACTCTTCAACTTCAACAATTAATTTCTCACTCACCTTAACTCGGTTTTGAGATATTAAATATACCACGTTCATCTACTCCGCGAGTAGATCGACTATGTCACGTTCAATTATTCCTTAATTAACGTTTAGTCCGTCTAATTAATTAAATTAGACCAGGGTGTCAAAACCCAATTAATTCCCATTAATTCCAACAATCCCCCACATGAGTGAAAATCGTATCTATACAACATCAGACTCAGTGTTCAGTTCGAGTGAGATCTCCATGCGTCCGGATAAGTGGTTTTTGGCCTTGAACTTTCCGTAGCCAAACACTATCGGATATACCGGCGGCTTAGTGGACGCGATGCCTTGAACTACTCCTCCATAGTGTATACCTAGACAACAGTGTCAGCACATTTCAATCTCGTCTTTGTAACGTTCTCACGTTTTTGTCCGTTTTGGCCATGGACGTCCTTTGTATTCATAAATGTTTGGTCGAAGCGGCCCTCACTTCTCATTTATATAGGTAACTTCCTTTCGAGTATCCCGTTATACTCTAGGAATCATTAAAAGTCGAAGACTCAGCCTTTACCACATCTTACGGGTCGTTAACACTTGAGATAGTGCTGTCCGGAATAGTCGTAGTTTTCAAGTGTTTTATCACTAACCTCCACAGCTTCGTTTTCCCATTGAACCAAGTTCTTGGGATCTCCAGTCATCATGGTTGGGTTACCACTGCTTTGGTTTTTATTGTGGGTTTTAGACCCATTCCTTCTATCAGCTTGTTCAATTGATCTCGATTTATGCTCTTCGTGAGCGGATCCGCTATATTGTCCTTCGTATTGACATAATCAATGGACATTACTCCAGTGGAGATCAATTCTCTAACGGAGTTGTGTCGACGACGTATGTGTCTCGACTTTCCGTTGTACATGACATTCGTAACTCTCCCAATGACAGCTTGACTGTCACAGTGTACCGTCACCGCAGGTACCGGCCTTTTCCAACATGGAATGTCTTCCAGAAAATTACGCAACCATTCAGCCTCTGTAGCGGCTAGGTCTAACGCTATAAATTCTGATTCCATTGTGGAACGAGCAATACACGTTTGTTTCTTGGACCTCCACGACACTGCTGCTCCTCCAATAGTGAATACATATCCACTGGTGGACACCGAGTCTTTCGTGTCTGATATCCAATTTGCATCACTGTATCCTTCGACTACAGCTGAATGTCTTGTGTAGTGAAGTCCATAATCAATGGTGTACTTCAAGTATCGTAATACCCTTTTCAACGCTTTCCAGTGCTCATGACTTGGATTGTTCGTGTATTGACTCAACTTGTTTACCGAACATGCAAGATCAGGGCGTGTACCGTTCGTGATGTACATCACACTTTCAATGATCCTTGCGTATTCCAGTTGAGCCACTGGTTCTCCTCTATTCTTCTTCAAGTGAACATTGAGTTCCAAAGGTGTCTTAGCAGGTGGATCGTCAAAGGCCTTAAATTGCTTTAGTACCTTCTCCACATAGTGAGATTGTGTCAAGGAAATTCCATTGGACGTTTTCTCTATCTTGATTCCAAGAATCACATCTGCTAATCCCATGTCTTTCATGTCAAAGTTTCTACTTAACATGTTCTTCGTATTAAATATGATATCGTGATTGTTACTCATGATTAACATGTCATCGACATATAAGCACACAATAACATATCCGGTTGGTGTATCCTTCACATACACACACTTATCGCATTCGTTAATTCGAAACCCATTTGACAGCATTGTACTGTCAAATTTTAAGTGCCACTGTTTTGGAGCTTGCTTAAGTCCATACAGTGATCTAACGAGTTTGCACACCTTTTTCTCGTTTCCAGGAGCAACATATCATTCAGGTTGATCCATGTATATTTCAGCATCCATCTCACCATTAAGAAATGCCGTCTTAACGTCCATTTGGTGTATTTCGAGATTGTGCAGCGCAGCAATAACGACTAACACCCGAATGGAGGTGATCCTTGTCACTGGTGAGTATGTATCGAAGAAATCATACCCTTCCTTTTGTTTAAACCCCTTTGCAACAAGACGAGCTTTGTACTTATCAACAGATCCATCTGCTTTGTACTTTCTTCTAAGGATCCACTTGCATCCTAAGGGCTTACAACCTTTGGGGAGGTCGACCAACTCCCATGTGTGGTTTAAGAGAATAAACCCATATTCACTTTTTATGGCTTCTTTCCAGAGGTGTGCATCTGGTCTTGCCATAGCTTCTTTGATAGTTTTAGGTTCTTCTTCCTCCAAAACATAAGTAATGAAGTCTGAACCAAAATCTTTATCAATTCTAGCTCTTTTACTGCGTCTCGGTTCTTCACTCTCTTGAGTAGAAGGACTAACAGTGTCGTCTGTTGCTTCGAGAGTTCTCTTACTCGAACTTACTTCCTCTTTCTCCTTAAGAGGAAAGATACTTTCAAAGAACACCGCGTTCCTTGACTCTATTGTAGTGCCTTCTGTCATATCCGGTACTTCGGATTTGTGAATCAGAAATCGATAGGCACTACTGTTTGAAGCATATCCTATAAAGATGCAATCGACGGTTTTAGGGCCGATTTTAACTTGTTTAGGAAGCGGTACTTCAACCTTAGCCAACCACCCCCACATTTTGAGGTATTGGTTTGAAGGTTTTCGTTTCCTCCATATTTCATAAGGAGTTTGATCCTTAGTTTTATGAGGAATCTTATTCAGAATGTGGTTAGCCGACAGAATGGCTTCCCCCCCACAAGTTCTGAGGTAGACCAGAGCTGATTAACATTGCGTTCATCATCTCTTTTAGTGTTCGGTTTTTCCTTTCCGCAACACCATTAGACTGAGGTGAGTAAGGGGCTATCGTTTGATGTATGATCCCTGATTCAATACATAATTGTTCAAACGGAGCTACGTACTCTCCACCTCTATTACTACGAATTGATTTAATTCGAGTGTCCAATTGATTCTCTACTTCATTTTTGTAACGTTTGAAAGCTTCTATAGCTTCGTCTTTACTTTTTAAAAGATAAACGTAGCAGAATCGTGTACAATCATTAATAAAATTAATGAAGTACTTTTTCACTCCTCGTGTGGAGCTTTTACTCGAATGTGATTTTTCAAAATGAACAAATCCACATTACTTGTGGAAAACATTCCACTGAATTCAACCATCTTAGGTTTTTCCATATTTAGCTTTAAGGTCACACCTTAGCTACCCTTTTCATTCAAACATGTCGACGGAGACCTCTCTCCCTCACATTTGAATGTTTCCATGTGAGGAGATGCATATCCCCACATTCGAGTTGCTTGCCACTTTATTTGTGAATTTCTCTTATTCACCAAATTTGGACACATCCTCGATACATTAAAAAATCGATCTTTGATTTTTCTTTTATTGGAATTATTTCCAACTTAAAAATTAATTTAATTTTTGGTCAACATACCAAAATTAAATTCAATTTCAAATGTGACTTTTATTGTCACCCGTGACTCTAGCATAATTTTTCGATCAAATTATACTAGTCAAAATCTTTTGAACTAAATTCAAAACAAATTTATGCTTTCGAGCACAAATATTTAATTCCCAGAAATAATTAATAATTAAATTTGGATATTCCTCAGTAATTATCCAAAATGTAATTAATTATTAATTTATTTTATTCTGTAATTAATTGACAAAGTCAATTCTGTTCTCAGAATACATCAATTCTGCTCAAGCCGGAGATGCTCCCCACGAAGTCATGGTCCAACGAAACCATGCTCCAACGAAGCCATGCTCCATATCAAGGAAGCCATGCTCCAACGAAGCCATGCTTCATATCAACGAAGCCATGCTCCATATCAAGGAAGCCATGCTCCATATCAAGGAAGCCATGCTCCATCCAAGGAAGCCATGCTCCATCTTAAGGAAGCCATGCTCCATATCAAATATACTTTGATACAACTGATTAATTGATGTAATTAATCAATTTAATCCTCTCGATTAATTAATTTAATTAAATCCAATTTAATCCTCTTTGATTAATTACGGTAATTAATCAATTTATCAGCCCATCCTCTAATTTAATCCCAATTTAATTTAATTGGATTTCCAGGCACGCCCCGCGAGTAAGCGCCTGTAGCTCAATGGATAGTTTCAATTTAATTGGATCTCATAATCCTGGGGCGAGAGTCTTTTCTCAGAATCACCAAAACTCTCAAATCCTTGATTCATAGAATCACGAATCTCATCTCGCGAGTAAGCGCCTGCAGCTTAATGGATAATTCCAATTTAATTGGATCTCATAATCCTCATGAATCTCATCTCGCGAGTAAGCGCCTGCAGCTCAATGGATAATTCCAATTTAATTGGATCTCATAATCCTCATGAATCTCATCTCGCGAGTAAGCGCCTGCAGCTCAATGGATAATTCCAATTCAATTGGATTTCCAGGCGTGCTCTCAGAATTATCAATTTTGCCCAACAACGAAGCCATGCTCCATATCAACGAAGTCGAAGACATGCTCCTTCTCCATGATATCAGCGAAGACATGCTCCTTCTCCATGATATCAGCGAAGACATGCTCCAATGAAGCCATGCTTCTTCTCCATGATATCAATCTCAAGCGAAGACATGCTTCAATGAAGCCATGCTTCTTCTCCATGATATCAATCTCAACAGAAATTAATCCACCAATTAAAATTTGTTTTCTCTCTCTTCTGATATTGCAGTAATTAATTAAGTCTAATTAATTAACGATTAAATCTCAATATTTGCAGTAATTATCCAAAGCTTTAATTAATTAATTAATTATCCAATAAATTAAATTAATTAATATATATTCTGTTCTGCGATTGTTGGAACCTGTTTACGCCGTGTAAAATGAAATATCGAAAATATCAGAATAACAAATAAATAACACAAATAAGTCGAGTCAAGGGAATCCCTTTTCCCGCAGAACAGAATACGCCCAGGATAGTGCTCGAATGTTACGGCGTTCCGTTCCCAAAGGTAAAACGACTTTCACTTCTTACACAGTAGCACCACTGTATAAGAAGTCTCGGTGAACGTACTTAGTACGAACTGAACAACTCGGATATAAATCCGGCACAAAAAAGAACAGTGTAAGGCTTTCGGGAGCTCAACACACTGCGTAGGGACGAGAGGAGAGTAGAAGGATAGAGGGGCGAATTTCAGCGTAAGGAATTATGAGGGAAGAGTCTGATATTTATAGGCAGAAGAAACCCTAGGAGGGAGTTGGAAAAACGCGTGGGCCCAGGCCCGATTCTTGGGAATATATCACGAAAATATCGCAGCGGTTGAGATAATATCTCGCACGTGGATAAGTCTTGAAGACCGAATCTTGAAGACCAAGTTTGAGACTTCCAGATAATTCTGGAACATTCTTGAAGTAGTTCGAATGGGCCGAGCCCATTCCTGAGTTGGGCTTTCGGAGTTTTTGGGTCTGCAAAAAGATAGGCGGGCCCCAAAAAAGACCACCAAAGACCAATTGCCAAATCCGAAGCCGAGCCGGACGGGCGCGCGCGCGTGTGGCTCTTAGAGGAGTGTACCTCTTTTAGATAGTTGAACTACCAAGCTACTTCAATACCTTTATACATCATAAATGTTTTGTAGGTTTCCTATGTGGGACAATTTCCCACATTCTCAAACTTTCAAAATTGAAACTCTTCAACTTCAACAATTAATTTCTCACTCACCTTAACTCGGTTTTGAGATATTAAATATACCACGTTCATCTACTCCGCGAGTAGATCGACTATGTCACGTTCAATTATTCCTTAATTAACGTTTAGTCCGTCTAATTAATTAAATTAGATCAGGGTGTCAAAACCCAATTAATTCCCATTAATTCCAACAGTATGTTTATTATAGGAGTGAATGAGTATTTGAATGAAGAGGAATGAGAAGGGGGATGCATAGTTCATTCAAATTCGAATGAGTCAATCCCAAACCAAACACACCCCAAATGTCTGAGATGATTTTACGGTAGGATCATTTTTTTTTATCAGTAAATATATTGTATTAGATGGGGTAAAGAGAATTACCCAAAATTAAGTTACATATCATCTGTTACAAATGTTCAGTACATAGGCTAGTCTAACCTCACCACTACAATATGCATTATGAGTTAATGAGGACAATGGGATCATTCACCCATACTCTAAATGGAATATTATTGTGGGAAGGAAATTTAGTAACGATCCAGCTATAAAGTTTCGCCTTGAGTTCCTTCATAAACTTTGGAATGAAGAGCTCCTCATTTTTTAATATGATATCATTTTTCTATTTCCATAGTAGCCATGTCACTCTTAGCCAAATGCATGTTGCCTTGAATTTTTCTAGTGCCGTCTTGAAGCTTCCTCTGAAATTGAGCATATTTTGTATCGTTTCGGAGTGTAACGCAACTACTTGTTGTAGCCATGCCATACATTCCATCCAGATTTTATAAGAATGTGGGCACTCAAAGAAGAAGTGTCTTTATGTTTCCTTTTGTTCCTTGCACAACACGCATCATATGTAATAGGGAATAATAATATAAGAATAATATATAATAGGAAATAATAATATAGGAATAATATATTTTAATTTAGTCCATATCTTTGTATATATAGTTATTGTATTTACCTTAATTATCTCTTACCTTAATTATCTCTTTGTAAATACTCTTATAAATAGTGAATCATTCTTATCACCTCATTAACGGTGATCACATACATATTCTCACATGGTATCAGTCTGACTCATCGAAACCCTAATTTTCTCTCTAAAGCCTCACGCTAAATTTCTTCCCTTCCCTCCTCATGGCAGCGGCGGCTCCTACTCCCCCCCACCATTCCTCTCAATGTTTTGGTTCATCTCTTGACAATCAAGTTGTCATCCTCCAACTACCTGCTCTGGCGTAATCAGGTGGTCCCGGTCCTATCAAGTCACGATCTTATCTCTCACGTTCATGGCACGACACCGCTCCGGCGAAATCGATCACCACATCTGGTGAATCGGCTCCAAACCCAGCCTACATCGCTTGGTTTGAGAAGGATCAGAAGATCCTTAGTCTTCTTCTTTCCTCCCTTTCTGAAGAAGCCATAGCCGAGGTCATCGTTTGTGCCACCTCGCGCTCCGTCTGGGCCGCCCTCGAGGCTGCCTACAGTCACACCTCGGTCTCCCGTATTACTCAACTGCGGAATCAACTCCTCTCCCTTCGTCGTGGATCCACTTTCGTCGACGACTTCAGCAAGAAGTTTTGTGCTCTTTGCGATCAACTCGCCTCCATTGGTAAGCCTGTTGATGATGACGACAAGTGTCATTGGTTTCTTACCGGTCTTGGCCCCCAGTTCGCTGGCTTCTCTGACACTCGCATGGCTATGTCGCCCATGCCTGATTTTCGGTATCTGATCCATCAAGCCTTAAACTATGATCAGTTTACTCGTTCGATGGACTCCTCGTCCTCGCCCGTTCCAGCATTCTCTGTTTCTGCTCGCTCGGGTAAACATTCTCGCCTTGGCCCCAAATCCCGTAACTTCTCCCTTCGGAATTCTGGTGGCCAGGCGACCACTAGATCCTCGGCTGGTGGCTCGGCTTCTGTTCGCCGTCCTCCTACCTGCCAGATATGCCGACAACAAGACCATTATGCCAACCACTGCCCAGACCGCTATGCTCGCCCTGCCCCCTCAGCGGCCAACCTTGCCCATGCTCTTGACTCTCAGTGTCACATCTCGCAGCCTCCGGCCTCTGATTGGTTCCTTGATAGCGGTGCGTCTGCTCACATGACTCCTCGTTCTACTGATCTGGATAATCCTCACCCGTATTCTGGTAACGACAATGTTATTGTTGCTAATGGTTCTACTATTCCAATCACTCATGTTGGGTCATGTTCGGTTAATAAGGATGTTCGTTTGTTAGATGTGCTTGTCGTTCCACATCTTACTAAGAAATTGTTATCCATCAGTAAGCTTACTTTAGATTTTCCTGTTGATGTTTTGTTTACTAATGACTCGTTTGTCATTCGGAATCGGTCGACCAAGCAACCCTTGGCGAGGGGTCGGCATAGTCGAGGACTCTATGCCCTGGAGTAGGGTACTCCAGCCTTGGTCGCTGCTTTACGAAGCTCGTCGATGAAGGCTTCTTTTGAGTGTTGGCATCGTAGATTAGGCCATGTTCCTATTTCTCTAATTAATTTGTTGAATAAAATGGGTTTGCTGTCTCTTACTTCTGTTTTGCCCAAACCGGGCTTACCATGTCAGTTGGCTAAGAGTAAACACTTATCGTTTGCAATAAATGAGAAGCGAGCATCTCGTGTGTTTGATTTAGTTCATTGTGATCTTTGGGGACCTGCCCCTATTGCTTCGAATGATGGTTTTAAATACTATGTCATATTTGTGGATGATTTCTCCAGATTCACTTGGCTTTATCCTCTGCACGTCAAGTCTGATTTTTACGATGTGTTTGTTCGGTTTCACACCTTTGTTTGCAATCAGTTTTCCACTTCTCTTAAGGCTTTCCAGAGTGATGGTGGCACTGAGTTTGTTAGTGGTCGTGTTCGCGGATTTCTTGCCGACCATGGCATCCACCATCGCATCTCATGTCCTTACACTCCTCAGTAGAATGGTCGCGCTGAACGCAAACATCGCCATGTCACTGAAACTGGGCTATCTCTATTATTTCAGGCGAGCATGCCTGCCCACTTCTGGGTTGATGCCTTTTCCACGGCTATCTACATTATCAACAGACTGCCCACGCCTGTTCTTGGGGACATGTCGCCCTTTCAAGTTTTATTCGGCTCTGCTCCGAACTTTGCCAACTTCAGGACCTTTGGCTGTCGGGTATTTCCATACCTTCGTGACTATGCTCTCCACAAGCTTGCTCCTCGCAGTGCTCCATGCATCTTTATGGGTTACAGTTCCTCTCATAAGGGGTTTCGGTGTTACGATCCGATCGCTTCCCGCTTCTACACTACTCGTCATGCTCAGTTTGATGAATATGTGTTCCCGTTCTCGGCTTCTCATGTTCCATCCTCGTCTGTTGACTCCCTTGAGATCAGCTCATTCGTGGAACCATCAGCTGCTGCTCGCCATTCTCCTTGTGGTCTCTGCCTTGACCCACCAGACATGGTCATGCCCCTTGCTCGCCCAGCAGCTCCGCAGCCTCCTGCTCGCCCTGCAGTTCAGCAGCCCCCTGCTCGCCCAGCAGTACAGCAGCCCCCTGCTCGCCCACTTCCTATCTCGACTCACCCCATGGTTACTCGTGCCAAATCTGGGATATTCAAGCCTCGTCACATTGCCGACATTGCGACCACCGGTCTCCTGTCCGCCCTCTCGGTCTCTGATGAGCCTAAGGGCTTCAAATCGATACTTTAGCATCCACACTGGTTAGCTGCAATGCAATATGAGCTCGATGCCCTGCATGTTAATCAAACTTGGGAGCTCGTTCCTCGTCCTTCCTCCACAAACATTGTTGGTTCGAAATGGGTCTTTCGCACCAAATTTCATGCGGATGGTACTGTTGATCGCTACAAAGCTCGCCTGGTCGCCCAGGGCTTCTCGCAGGTTCCAGGCATTGACTTCTCGCACACCTTCAGTCCAGTTTTCAAGGCCGCTACTGTTCGCATCATCCTGTGTCTGGCTGTTCGGAATCAGTGGCACATGCACCAACTCGATGTAAACAATGCCTTTCTCCATGGAAAGTTGACGAACACTGTTTACATGGTTTAACCTCCTGGATTTGTTGATCCTCGCTTTCCCGACCATGTTTGTCGCCTCAAGAAGGCATTATATGGTCTTCGGCAAGCTCCTCTCGCCTGGTTTGTTCGTTTCAGTGACTTTCTGAAAACTTTGGGTTTTCTATGCAGCCGAGCAGATCCCTCGCTCTTCTACTTCAAACGTGGTACAGTCACTCTTTACCTCTTGCTTTATGTGGATGACATTTTATTGTTACAGGGAGCGACCAACATGCTATTCGGCGATTTATTCGCCGTGTCAACAAGGAATTTGCGATCAAGGATCTTGGTCGCCTTAGCTACTTCCTTGGGCTTGAGGTCACCCACTCGTCAACTGGTCTCTTTCTCAGCTAAGCAAAGTATGCTCGCGATGTCCTCTCTCGAGCGGAGTTGCTCGACTCAAAGCCTGTCTCCACTCCCTCGCAGCTGGGGAATCTTTGGTGAGCTCTAGGGAATCTTTTACCGACCACACTCTATATCGCTCGCTCGTCGGCGCGCTACAGTATCTGACGATCACTCGTCCTGATCTTTCATATGCTGTGAATCATGTTAGTCAATTTCTACACTCGCCGACCACCGACTACTTCCTCGCGGTCAAAAGGATCCTCATATATGTTAAGGGCACTATCAATTATGGACTCTCCTTTGGCCGGATTGGTGACTACTCGCTCGTTGGTTATTCAGATGCGGATTGGGCGCGTTGCACTGAAACTCGTCGCTCCACTTATGGTTACTCGATTTTCTTAGGTGGAAACTTAATCTCTTGGAGTGCGAAGAAACAACCCACTGTTGCTCGCTCGAGCTGTGAATCCGAGTATAGGGCACTCGCGAGCACAACCCAAGAAATGATTTGGGTTACTCAACTTCTTCGGGAGCTTGGTTAGCTTCCTTCCTCAGCTCCAACCCTGCTTTGTGATAACAAGAGTGCCTTGTTTTGGAGTCAAAACCCTGTTGCTCATAAACGAGCAAAACACATCGACATTGACTGCCATTTTGTTCGCGAATTGGTCTCATCTGGTCGCCTCATCACCAAGTTCGTCCCATCTACTCTTCAGGTCGCCGACGTCTTCACTAAGAGTCTTCCTCGCCCCAGTTTCGAGTTGTTACATTCCAAGCTATGTGTTCGATTGCATCCACATCATTGCTTGACGGGGGGTAATAGGGAACAATAATATAAGAATAATATATAATAGGAAATAATAATATAGGAATAATATATTTTAATTTAGTCCATATCTTTGTATATATGGTTATTGTATTTACCTTAATTATCTCTTACCTTAATTATCTCTTTGTAAATACTCTTATAAATAGTGAATCATTCCTATCACCTCATTAACGGTGATCACATACCTATTCTCACGATATGTCTTCTCTTGGATTGATTATTCTTCTTTTACGTAGATTCGATTTTGTAGGTAGCCTTCCCCATAGCAACCTCCATGCATGAGTTATCACTTTTTGTGGTGCAAAATTTATCCATATGATCTTGAATCCGTGTATGACCTCCTCGTTCAGTTGTGTCAGTCGAGCCTGGTTAAGTGTGAATATGTACGTTTCCTTCGTCGAGAATCTGCCGAAGCTTGAGTACCTCAATTTCTAAGTGTCTTCCACTCTCACTTCGGGCCTGAACCTGTCAATAAGAGAGAGTAGTTCATTAAAAGATGGGAGCTCTCTATCTAATAATGGTTTGCTCCAATGCCACTGTCATTCTTGGTCCACCCTTCTCCCTATCTCCCGGCCCGTTTATAAATTAATATATTCATTTTGTTCAAATTGTTATAATGTTATGCATAATTATGTTTCATCTCATTGATAGATGATCTTATGTTCATCGATCTTGTTAAAATTGTTAAAGTGACATGCATAAATTATACTTCATCTCACCTCAAGACGTCTCACACAACACCTCATCAATGAATTATAAGACAAGTTGTGAGATGGATTTTTTATTTTTCAATTAGAATATATTTTGCAATAGGCCATAGATAAATGCCCCCAATTATTATGTGTTCACCCCTTATATGTCTTCACCCCTCACATATGAGTTCACACACCTCTTATTTTCCAAAATTACCCTTCTTACTCATAAACCCTAATTCTCTTCCTATTTCACCCCCTTTTTTTTTTTTTCTTTTCACCATGGTTCGATTTCGCACTCACTACTCAATATATGTGTACTGTATTTTGTTTTCGAGTTTTTTTTTTTTTTACAAAAATCACGTTTTGTAAAAACTGAACACTAGTTCGCCGAGTTTTGTGAGATTTTTCGGAAAAAAAAAATTCACGTTTTGAATCAAAACTCGGCCAAATTTTTCACGTTATGATTTAAAACTCGGCCAACTTTTCCACATTTTGATTCAGCACTAGTTTGCCAAGTTTTGAATCATAACGTGGAAAACTTGGCCGAGTTTTGAATCATAACGTGGAAAAGTTGGTCGAGTTTTGATTCAAAACGTAGAACTTTTTTCTGAAAAATCTCACAAAACTCGGCGAACCAGTGCTGAGTTTTTGCATAACAGTAAAAAAAAAACTCGAAAACAAAATACACTACACATATATTCATTACAACTACACAATCATGCAATAATACGATCAAATAACACAATAATAACATGAAAAAATTCAATTACAAAGTACTATATTTTGGGTGTGAGAGAAATGCAAAACAACTGATTTTTTTTTTTTTTTGTTTATGGATGGGGTGAACTCAACATATAGGTAGTATAGTTTTTTTACCTATAGGTTCAAAATATAAATTGGGGTGAGGGGTGAAGTCATAATATGTGGGGGTTCATTTATTCGTGGCCTTTGCAATAATGTGTCAAACTGTCCTTTTTTATTTTCCAAAGCTCAAATGACGGCTTATAGCAGCCCATCTTTGGAAGCAGGATTTAAGAGGAATTTCTTTTCAGCAGCCCCGTATTTTTAGACGCACATAAACGATGTTCTTAATTTTTTTTTTTTTTTTTGTCATTTAATTTTATAACTTTATTATACTGTATTTAAAGTTGGTTAGAACACTTTTTGTACATATTTAGATTAAAGTTTGTGAAGTAATTTCTTATTTTAAATTATGTTTGCCTCTTTTTTATGTGCTTAATTTTTATTAATCATGATCGATTGATCTAACAAAGGTTCAGAATCGAGATCGCGTCGGAGAGAGGTGGACGGAATTGAGATGGAGGCGGACATCTCCGAATACGGCGGCAGTCCCCTTTTGGGACCCGGCGAGGCGGTTACCGGTGGAGTTAACGGAAAAATTGAGGATTTAGGGAGGGTAAGATTGAAAATGAAAATTACATTTGTCGGATAATTAAGTACTCTATTTTTTACTCATCTTTTCCAAAAATGTACGAGGAATAGAGGCCTATGGAGGTGAACAATTTTCTTTTAAGTAGTCAAAAAGGAAAATTAAGTCTGAAAATGCCAGTTTGATTAGAGATTGTAGTGGACGGATTGAGAATGTACATTGGAAAAATATGAATGATGAATTGAGGATAATTAATGAATAATAATTGAATAATAATTGCGTTTGGATATAAATTGAAAAATACATGTGTATTGAGAATTTTAACTATGTGGAAGAAAAGTAGAAAAAAGAAATGTAATTGTATGAAAATAGATTTATTATAAAAGTTAATGGGTATTTAAATAGAGAGGGATGAAATGAAAGATGACACATCAAAATCCGAATGGACCAATTCCAAACTAAACACACCCCAAAGTTCTAAGATGATTTTACGGTTGGATCGTTTATAAATTAATATATTCATTTTGTTCAAATTGTTATAGTGGTATGCATAATTATATTTCATCTCATTGAGAGACTATCTTATGTTCATCGATCACTTTAAGATGTCTTACCCAACACCTCCTCAATGAATTATAAGACAAGTTGTGAGATGGATTTTTTTTATTTTTTAATCAAAATAAATTTTGCAATGTGTCAACATGGCCTTTATTTTTTTTTCCAAAGCCCAAATGGCAGCTTATAGCAGCCCATCTTTTGTAGATGCACTCCCCCTCCACTTTTATTAATCATCGTAATTTCACTTTTTAGCGATCCCGTATTTTTAGACTCACATAAACATGTTCTTAATTTATTTTTCTTTTCTTTTGCTTTCATTTTTCTTTTATTTTATTTTTGTCATTTAATTTTGTAAGACTTTTTGTACATATTTAGATTAAAGTTTATAAAGTAATTTCTTATTTTAAATTATGTTTACCTCTTTTTTATATGTGCTTAATTTTTATTGATCATAATCGATAATGTGTCTTATATATTGTTAATTAGGGTGAGATTGAAAGATTTTATCTTATTAATTAAACATAAGCATACAACTCAATTTATTTTGAGTTTGAAAGAGGATTAATTATTGTGAAAAAACGGAATAATTTTTTGAACTATTTTAAGTGGCATGATATTTGTTAGGCAAAGATACAAACTTATATTGTGTTTTCATTTGAATTAATTAGATTGGGAGAGTAATTTTTTTTTCA
Organism: Galeopsis tetrahit; assembly: GCA_963675135.1. NCBI lineage: Eukaryota > Viridiplantae > Streptophyta > Magnoliopsida > Lamiales > Lamiaceae > Galeopsis > Galeopsis tetrahit. Next base: position 57,313,497 of record OY776128.1, read on the forward strand.
GTGGTAAATCCTATAAGAACAAGTTTTTTTTTTTTTACGGGCTATAAGAACAAGTTTAATTGTCATTTGTTATGGAATTGTATCCACAAAGCAATTCCTCACAAATGATAAAACAAGACAACTAGAAACGCAAAGAATTAAAACGAATAAAGAACTCAAAAAAAGAACACAGGATTTACGTGGTTCGATCAAATGATCTACGTCCACGGAGGATAGAAGACTCTCTTCACTAAACACGAATGAAAGTTACAGATTATAAGTATTCACAAATCTTGATCTCTAATCGTAGAATATTCACTAAGTCCTACGAAACTCAATACTCTCATTAATCACAATATATGCACTATATGGTGTATTTATAAACGTACAATACACTTGATAACTGCCTCTAACCGACTAAGTACCTAACAGACTAACATAAATAACTATGAAAACTGGAAATCAGGAAACTTGACTCAGCTGATCTGCTATCAGCTGAGTTGACTTCAACAGACTTGGACCCAACTTATATGATCTAATCAGACGACTTGCATTAGCAGAGTTGTCCTCAACTCATCTCAGATTAGTTGACACCTTTAACAGACTACTAAACCTTACCAGCTGAGTACACCTTACTCAACTTGTGTTGAACTCCAAAATCAGACGACTATCTACTCTTTTGATAGATAGAATCAGATGACATACCAATATTGCATTAATCTTAACAATTATCCACCTTAATGCAAGATTGCCTTCTTCTCAGCCCTCCCCAAGGTTGTTTGTTCATTCTCTTCTTAATGAACATCCCATGTTCTAAGGTTTATCAATTTCATGCAATGGTTGAACTTATTTCTTGGTAATGCATTAGTCAACATATCAGATGCATTCTCTTCTGAAGCTACCTTCTGAACTTCAACAATGTTCTTCTCCAAGATGTCTCTTACGAAATGCAACTTCTCATCAATGTGTTTTGACCTCTCATGAAACACTTGATGTTTTGCTAGATGAATAGTACTCTGATTATCACACAACACTGGAATCCTCTTCTGATTTATGCCAAAATCCCTCAAAATGATCTTTAACCACATTGCTTCCTTCACAGCTTTTGTTAATGCTATGTATTCAGCTTTAGTTGTGGATAAGGTCACCATAGATTGTAAGGCTGCTCTCTGATAGCAGTGCCATACAATGTAAACACATAACCAGTCAATGACTTCCTTGTATCTATGTTTCCAGTAAAATCAAAATCCACAAATCCAATCAGAGGACTCTTGGTAACAACTGACTTCTCGAACACTAATCCTAAGTCTTCTGATCCATTCAAATATCTTAGAATCCACTTCAAAGCTTCGAACAGTAAGCACATACTTCTTATCTTCAGTTGTTTGAGGAGATTGCTTGACTGATAACTTGTATTTTTGATCAAATGAAGTACTAACTGGTCTGAATTGGTGCATAAGAAACATCTTCAAGACCTTCAGAATATAACCCTTTTGGGATAGGAACATCTTGGTTTTTTTAATTAATTATTAATGTTTGAAAATAAATTTAATTATATATTGATGTTTAGTGTTAGTTTATTAAAATAAGCTAGAGCGCTGTTAGAAAGGGCGCTCTTGCCACCGAAGTGACACAACAACTGACATAGTACAGACTGCTGTTTGAAATTGCAGGAAGGAGCGCCCTTACAACTGGCGCCCCCTGCCACCTTCTGCACACCTCCACTGACACCTCTCTATTAGATAAACAAAAACCTCATTATTAACAAAATAAAAGGTCCCTCCTTAGCTTAGCAGTTTTCTTCCATTGTTAAGGTAGGTTACCATTTTGTTTAATATTTAATTTGTACGATAATTAAATTTATTTTCTACCAATATAAAGAATTATAATTTTAATTAATGCTCTAGTATTATAAAATTTTTTTTGTTAATCTATGTCGATAAATTTTAAAAAAATATAGATAAATATCATAAAATAACATTATATATTACTCCCCCAATTACTTTCACACTTTTTTTTGGACGTTTCAAAATAACTTTCTCACCCTTAAAATGGAAAACATTTATAAACTCCACCCTCAAAATATTCTCCTAAAAAAATATAAATAAATAGTGTAATTTATTTATATTTTTTTAGAAAAAATCCAACAAAATTCATAGAGTATTACTCCTTCCGTCTCATACTTGAAGGCTTAAATTAATTGGGCACGGGTTTTAATGAATGGATTGTTTATTAATATTGTGTAAGATAAAGTGGGGGTAGTAAAGACTTTTCAACTTTATAAATAGTAATAAAGTTACTTTTTAGTGTAATAAAGTAGTGACATTTGTTGTAATATTGTGATGTTTTAAGGGAAGTGTTTAAAAGTGTTTTTGCTATTTTGGGTAATGTGCCTTCAAGTATGGGACGCCCAAAATGGTAAAATGTGTCTTCAAGTATGGAACGGAGGGAGTATAATTTTTATCTATATTTTTTTAAAATTTATCGACATAGATTAACAAAAAAAAAAATTATAATATTAAAGCATAAATTAAAATTATACTCCCTCCGTCCCGTATTAACTTTCATAGGTAGATGGACACGTAAATTAAGAAAGTGTAATAATGAGTGGAGTTTTGAGGGGTAATTTTGTAAAATTTTATGTATAAAGTAAAGAATGAGTTGACTTTTGTGTATGTGTGGTGAAAAAATAATGGCATTTGTGTAAAATTGAGGATATTTTAAGGGTGGAGTTTATAAAAGTTTTTTCCATTTTAAGGGTGTGAAAGTTATTGTGGGACGTCCCGAAAAGAAAAGTGTGAAAGTTATTGTGGAACGGAGGGAGTAATTCTTTATATTAGTAGAAAATAAATTTAATTATCGTACAAATTAAATATTAAACAAAATGGTAACCTACCTTAACAATGGAAGAAAACTGCTAAGCTAAGGGGGACCTTTTATTTTGTTAATAATAGGTTTTTGTTTATCTAATAGAGAGGTGTCAGTGGAGGTGTGCAGAAGGTGGCAGGGGGCGCCAGTTGTAAGGGCGCTCCTTCCTGCCATATCAAACAACAGTCTGTAGCATGTCAGTTGTGTCACTTCCGAGGCAAGAGCGCCCTTTCTAACAGCGCTCTAGCTTATTTTATTAAACTAACACTAAACATCAATATATAATTAAATTTATTTTCAAACATTAATAATTAATTAAAAAAGCCGGAACATCTTCCCTACTTTCCTATTTCTGAGAATATCCATCCCTAATATTCTCTTGGCTTCACTTAAGTCCTTCATCTCGAACTTGCTACTCAGCTGCTGCTTCAGCTGGGTAATCTTCCTCATACTCTTGCTAGCTATCAGCATATCATCTACATAGATCAGTAGATAGGTGCTCTCTAGATATTCGTGTTTACTAATATATACACATCCATCATATTTGCTTCTTAAGAAACTGATAGAAGGCATGAAGGTATCAAACTTTCTATACCATTGTCTAGGACTCTACTTGATCCCATACAATGATTTCTTAAGCATGCATACCTTACTTTCAGTCTTAGGCATGACAAACTCTCCCGGTTGGTGCATATATATTGTTTCAGCTAGTTCTCCCACGAGGAGGTGTAGTGTAACACAATGATTCACGTATTATGCAACACCAAAATACACGACCGCAAGTATACGGTGTATATTGTAGCGTGATAAGTACGAGGTCGATCCCACGAGGAGGTGTAGTGTAAAAGTGAAGTTTGTCGATTGAATTCTAAATAAACGTGATCGATAAGTTGTAAAATGTGGCAATTACCCCTAATTATCTACCTAAGTGTCACAAGTAAATAATTAAAAGAGTAATATAGATATCGATCAACAAATGCTCATGCAAATCACAAAGAAACGAGAGAAATACGGTTAAAACTCAAAGAAAGAAAGGGAGGTTCCAAGGCATATGTCACACTAAGGAGTCAATTTATGATCAAAAGCCTATTTAAGTGATGATGTGTTGATTACTATAGGGTTGATCACGAAATAATGAATTAAAAGTTCTCTCGATCCAATTAATCCAAGAGAAATATAACACGAACTAGTATCTCTACCTAGCATGCATAATAAGTCCCAAAAAGACTCCTAGGATCATCTAATACCCTCCCGATAATTGATCCTCTCTCGAGCTCACAATAATATGGGGTCGAATGCTTAAATAGGATTAATGAAAAAGATCTCTCAATCCAATTTCAATTAATAATAAATCAAACACATTATCATGGCCATTGACAACATGTCTTGCAATGAAAGTTAAGCATTCAAATAGAAATAGCAACACAACCACCAAATAAACAAGAAATTAATTCATAAACATCATCCAAAGTATAAACATAGCCCTAGAACCAAAAGTGTTCTAGCCAATCAACAACATAATCAAATAAACAAAACTAAATGAAATAACTAAATAAAAAGAGAAAGAAATAGAAAGCTTAGTCTAAAATATGGTGGAGAATTGAATTTCCAAGCTATTGATGCCTTCCTTGCATTGATTGATGAAGAATTGAAGAAGATATGGCCAAATCACCTCCAAGTATGTGTTTGTATGTGTGGAATTTTAGGAATTGGGGGAGAGTACAAATGATTTCAAGAATGGGGGCTTTTATAGTGTTGGGGTAGGGTTTGGATGCAAAAATTGCAAGTTAGTCCTTAAAAAATGGCCAAAATGGGAGAATGGCACCGAAATTGGGGTAGCACAGCCGTGCACGGAGCACGGTCGTGCAAAATCATGATGTGGTCGCGCAGGTGCTCGGCCGAGATGGGTGCTCGACCATGCTCGGTAGATGCTGATTTTGGATGGTGCTCGGCCGTGGCATGGGAATGGTGGTTGGATGGGTGCTCGGCCGAGCTTGCTTCTCGGCCGTGCTGCATGGATGTGGTGCTTGGGCTGCTCGGTCGTGCCTTGTGCTCGGCCGAGGCATAGCATTTTTGGAAAAATGCTCGAGCTCGGCCGAGATGGGGCCTCGGCCGTGCTCCATCATGCCCCCAAGTTGTTGTCATGAGCGTCTCTATTCCGTGCGCTCGTGTCGGGCGTGCTCGATGATTTTGGCCTGGAAAACAGCTCGGCCGAGGCATGAGCTCGGCCGTGCTCTCGGTCGAGTTCTTCCCTTTCTCGTTTCGTGCATATCTTTCGCCTCGGGTGTCCGATTGACTTGATTCTTTTGGCTATTCCACTCAGTATTTCGAGACGAACCCAATGGTGCACTCCTCTTCTTGATCCAGTAAAGTATGGTTGGTGTTTTTCTCCAAATTCCATCGTATTTCCTACAAAATCGACAAAACACAACCTTTCCCTCATTTTGGCTCAAATCATCATAATCGTTCCATAATTCAATGAAATCCACATCAAAATACGCTTCACATGTGCATCTAAAGTGTGTAAATTCCACCCGAATCAAACCCCCCCAAACTTAAAATGTTGTGTGTTCTCAAACAACTAAGCACTTAAAGCAATGAGGGTGGAATGATCACAATGGAATATTCAATGCAAATCACACATGCAAAGTAGAGTGTAGTGATATCTCTTTCTCAAAATGCCTTTCTCAATGAAGGTTATAGGCTCATTATTGCAATTCACACTCATGGATTAAAGAATGTACAAACACACAACACATTGTGAATGAGAAACATAATCCAAATGCTCAAGTCCTCTACTCACATGATAGAGTGTTTCTCTCAAACACACAAACAAATTGAGGATATTAATGCACTCATCAATCAAGTTATGCTATGCAATCACTATATGCTTGCCCAAATTCTACTTTCTACAACACTCAAATGCTCAACAATGTGATCAATATGACTTAATCAAGGATGTAACATTGGCTCTTTGGACAAGGTGGGATGAATTTGGTAATTTGTGACTCTTCTAGTGAAGGACAAAGCTTGTTGTTTTACAATGTGGCTTTCACTTTCAAAGCTTACAAACTCCATCCTCACTTTTCCTTTTTTTTTCTTTTTTTTTTTCAAGCATTCATTACCTCATCTTTTTGAACCATTTTTTCTTCTCAAGCTTTTGGGGCTCTTTGTCCCTCTTTTCTTTTCTATTGATTTTCTTTTCACCTTTTTTTTTTTCAACTCATCCAACTATTCCTTAAACCAAATACATTCAAGCACATGTTTTTCCACTTTGTCTTTTATCCCCCACTAGATATAGGTATCAAAGGCTCAACAAGGCTAAGTGGTTAACATTGTAGTTTGCCAAGAAAATGAGGAATTAGGCTCAAAGGGGCTAACTACGGAAGATTACCTCGGTTTTAGGAAATTTTGGCCAAGTGACTCTTTAGAACAAGATGGCCTATATCATATCACAAAGTTTCACACAATCATGCATTCAAACAAGAACTTGGGCAAGTTCTAAGATTACTAGCAATAACCTAATCCACTCTCAAAAGAATTAAATCGGATTACATGTTCGATTTATGACTCAATTCTCATCGGTTTATTCAATAGGACTCTCACATTCATCAAATGTCCCCAAACAACAACACATCATGCATTCATGCCATCAATGATCAACAAATATGAACACAACATAATACTACTATCCATCACTAATCATGCATACATTCAAAGCAAATAGACATCACCACAACTACTCAACAATGGATTCCAATGATTATTCATGCTCACATTTCACCATAACTACACTACCCAACAACTAAACAAAACCAACTTAAATTACAATAAGCATATGAAAGTAAAGTGTGCGCCGGTGCAAAATGTAACACAAGCAGAATGACGAATCGGTGCAAGGGTAACAACTAGTAGAAAAATAAAAGAAAAATAACTCCCCCAAACTTAGAATTTTACTATGTAACAATTCTAAGTTTGATAGAGAGGGCCGACCTCCTACATACTTTTGAGTCATTGAGGATGAAGAGACAGAGACTGGCGTTCCAAAAGGCCAGAGTTCGGTGGCTTAGGGAGGGGGATGCAAATTCGAGCTATTTCCACTCCATGTTTCGAAGAAAACTAAAATTCAATGAAGTGAGAGGCCTGGTAATTAGAGGAGCATGGTGTGAAGGAGTCGAGGCAATTAAAATAGGTATCTTTAACCACTTTAAAAAATCCTTCGAGAACACAGGGGGAAACAGACCGAAAGTAGAAGGGTTTTCATGCGCTAAGATTGATGGAGCGACAAACGCGGTTCTTTGTAGCAGATTCTCTAGGGAGGAAATCAGGAAAACAGTGTGGAAGTGTGGAGCAAATAAAAGTCCAGGACCTGACGGCATCAACTTCAAGTTCATTAAATCTTTTTGGGGGACACTGGAGGAGGCTTTCTATAGAGCAATATCTGAATTTCATCAAAACGCCAAATTCGTGAAAGGAACTAATGCCACATTTGTTTCGCTCATCCCGAAAATTCGGAATCCAACGGATATTAAGGAATACAGGCCTATATCGCTTGTTGGGAGTCTTTACAAGATTATCTCGTTTGTGAATCTGAGGAAGAGAGGGGCGTACAACATAAACTTCTCTACAAACTGCAGGTGGTGTGGCGAGGAAGAGGAGAGTTCCACTCATTTTTTTTTCTTGTGCCGCTGCTCGAAAGGAATTTGGAACAGGATTTACGATTGGTTCGAGTTGAATTATAATGAGGGCGCAAGCAGCCTTGATCACTACAGGACTCATGGAGAAAAAGTTGTTGGGAAATGGAAGCATGTTTGGCTCTTAATATGGCATTGCACATTTTGGATAATCTGGAAAAGAAGGAATGCAACATGCTTTAATGGCGTCTCTTTCGATGAGGTTGCTACTTTCGACGACGTAAGACGTATATCGTTCCAGTGGCTGAAGGCTCGTGGCTTGGTTTACTTCTGGAACTCAGTAGAGGACTGGTTTAGGACACCAAGAAACTGCATTAACTGAGCTTTTACTCTATTCTGGCTAAGTTTTTGGAATTGGCTTTGGTAGTGGTTAGTTTATCTTTTAACTCCTTTGTAATTGCTTTTGATTGTTTGCTCTCGTTTTGGGTATTCCTGATACCCGTTTAATAATATTTTGGCCGATTCCAAAAAAAAAAAAAAAGTTTGGGGCTACAAGTTGTTACCTCCCTCCTTGCACATCCAATGCTCTTCATAGATCACCATTGCTACACTTGCTTTCCCTTTCCAAAGTTAGCTTTTCCTCCTTCTTCATTCTCCAAGATATGATGTCCACAATGCTCTTCATCCATACATACAAAAGAAACAAAGCTATCAAAACTACTAAAGCAATAAAAACATGAAAGCAATAAAACCTTGGGTTGCCTCACAAGAAGCGCTATTTTTAACGTCCTATGCCGGACGGTTCTTCCTTGAGATGGTTTGTCAAGTCACCCCATCACCATCCTTGTTCTTGACCTTCTTTGTCCATACAACTTTCTTAAGTCCATCAAAACATCCACTAGCTAGCCCATCCGACTCTTCAATCATGTCATAGGAGGTTGATGCCTCATTCAAACCCAAACTTGCACAAGTAGCTTTTCTTGATTTGGGGGAGTTTTCCCCCAAACTTGGCCTTCTTGTCTATCTTCAAATCTTTTTCTTTCACCTTGGGGTTCTCTTTCACAAAGTTGATCTTGGGCTCTTCTTCCATCTTCTCTTTCATGGGCATTGAATAATAATCTCCCTTGGAATACATACACTCTTCATCCTCGTCTTCATCATTACGGAATCTAATGGCCTTGTAGATGTTGAATGAGACTTTCTCATCGCCAACATTTAGTTCGAGCTCTCCATTTCGTACATTGATGATGGCTCCACCCGTTGCTAGGAACGGTCTTCCCAAGATCAAGGGGATTGCCCTATCTTCCTCCATATCAAACACCACAAAATCAACCGGGAATATGAATTTCCCAACTTTGACAAGCACATCATCAACCGTGCCTAAGGGATATACCATGGAGCGATCCGCCAATTGAAGATTCACGGTAGTATGCGTCAATTCTCCCAAACCAAGTGATTTGAAGAGTGATAATGGCCTGAGGTTTATGCTTGCTCCAAGATCACACAAAGCACGATAAGTTCCCTCCTTGCCAATTACACATGGTAATGTGAATAAACCGGGATCCCTTAACTTTGGGGGTAACTTAGCTTGAATGATTGCACTACACTCTTCGGTGAGGTTTACGGTTTCAAATTCTACCATCTTTCTCTTGTTGGACATAATCTCCTTCAAAAACTTGGCATAGTGAGACATTTGCTCAAGGGCCTCCGCAAATGGGATGTTGATGTGTATCTTTTTGAACATCTCCAAGAATTTGACGAACTTTGCATCTAAACTCGTCTTCTTGAGTCGTTGAGGGTATGGGATTGGAGGCTTGTATGGAGATGGAGGCTTGTATGCATCATTCTCTTTCTCACTTGTTTTCTCCTTCTCAACATCTTTCTCTTCAACTTTCCTTCCTTGTTGCTCCTCTTCACCGTCTTCCTTTGGTATCAAGGGACCTTCATAGCTTGTGCCACTTCTCAACTTGATTGACTTGCATTGCTCTTTGGGGTTCAATTCCGTGGTTGAGGGGAATCGACCCGACTTGTGTTGATTTCCAACCATATTAGCAATTTGGCCCACTTGAATCTCAATGGCTTTCACATCATTCTTGATTCCCCTAACTTCATTTGCCAAATGATCAATTTTCTCATCTTGACTTTCAATCTTTTGCCAAGTCTTTGTCATGAAACTCTTCGTCTCTCCCATGAACTTCTTGGTCTCTCCCATGAATGTTATGAACATTTCTTCCATGGTGAGCTTTGACGAAGACTCTTCTATCACACCATCTCGGGTATTGAAATTCGACGGTGGTTGAATGGCATTGTGAGGGTTAGCATACGAGAAATTTTCATGGTTTCTCAAACCGGGATGGTATTGGTTCGGATTAGGGGGTGATAGTTCCCATGGGTTTGTCTTTCTCCCCAACCTCTTTCTCGATAATTTCGGTCCCATTGGTTGTTCATGTAATGAGCCTCTTCGTATTGTGCATCATTGGGCTCCACTAGTGCTTTGGCCGTCATCAAAGAGATTAGCTTATCCACTTTGTTGGATAAGTTGACGCTTTCTTCCGATTTTTGAGTGGAAGCTACCCTTCGATTTTGCCTTCGTTCGGATGGCCATTGATTACCATTCTTAGCTATCTCCTCCAAAAGCACATAACCCTCATCCGTCGTCTTTCCCAACAAAGACCCTCCACCGGCCGAAGCGTCTACCATCCCTCTTGTACGGTGATCCATCCCGTTATAGAAATAACAAATGATTTGATCCCTTGAAAACCCGTGTTGAGGACAACTTCTTATGAGATCTTTAAAGCGCTCCCATGCTTCGGCCAATGATTCATCCTCATCTTGTCGAAATGAAGATATTTCCCCCCGTATTTGAATGGTTTTGCTTGGGGGAAAATACTTCATTAGGAAAGCATCCACCAAATCATTCCAATTCTCTATCGTCCTTAGGTCAAGAGACATGTGCCATTGTTTTGCACGATCACGGAGTGAGAAGGGGAACAATTGGAGACGAATGTAGTCTTGAGGGACTCGGTTTATCTTCACCGTCCCACTTATCTCTAAGAATTGAGATAAATGGAGGTTAGGATCCTCTTTTGACAACCCTCCGAATTGGTTGTTTTGGACCATCATGATCAATGCCGGTTTGAGCTCAAAGTTATGAGCGTCTACGGGTTCCCTACCCGCTCCTCCATACGACCTTGGAATGGGACGAAAGTTATCCCTTAAAACTCTTTGAAGTCCATGTTCCTCATTCACCCTTGGTGTTCTATCTCTTTCCTCTACATTTGGCCCTTGATTCTCAACTTCTCCCTCAACCTCTTCCACTATTGGATTCTCTCTTCTATTCATGGCTTCTAGATTAATTCTTCTTCTTTCGGCGTTTTGTCTTCGACAACGAGCTTCGATTTCCGGATCTAGAGGTAGCAAAACTTGTTGATCTCTCCTAGCTCGGGTGATCATAGGCCATGTCTAAACAAGAGTTAAAGAGAAGGTGAGAATTGTAAGTGAAATAAAAAATAACACACAAAGATATTTTTGGATTTTTGCAAATAAGGAAAGCAAGTAAAGTGTCTAGACTAAAACTCTATCGACATACACTCTAGAACTACAAAACCTCCCCGGCAGCGGCGCCATAAACTTGATTCACGTATTATGCAACACCAAAATACACGACCGCAAGTATACGACGTATATTGTAGCATGATAAGTACGAGGTCGATCCCACGAGGAGGTGTAGTGTAAAAGTGAAGTTTGTCGATTGAATTCTAAATAGACGTGATCGATAAGTTGTAAAATGTGGCAATTACCCCTAATTATCTACCTAAGTGTCACAAGTAAACAATTAAAAGAGTAATATACATATCGATCAACAAATGCTCATGCAAATCACAAAGAAACGAGAGAAATACGGTTAAAACTCAAAGAAAGAAAGGGAGGTTCCAAGGCATATGTCACACTAAGGAGTCAATTTATGATCAAAAGCCTATTTAAGTGATGATGTGTTGATTACTATAGGGATGATCACGAAATAATGAATTAAAAGTTCTCTCGATCCAATTAATCCAAGAGAAATATAACACAAACTAGTATCTCTACCTAGCATGCATAGTAAGTCCCAAAAAGGCTCCTAGGATCATCTAATACCCTCCCGATAATTGATCCTCTCTCGAGCTCACAATAATATGGGGCCGAATGCTTAAATGCGATTAATGAAAAAGATCTCTCAATCCAATTTCAATTAATAATAAATCAAACACATTATCATGGCCATTGAAAACATGTCTTGCAATGAAAGTTAAGCATTCAAATAGAAATAGCAACACAACCACCAAATAAACAAGAAATTAATTCATAAACATCATCCAAAGTATAAACATAGCCCTAGAACCAAAAGTTTTCTATCCAATCAACAACATAATCAAATAAACAAAACTAAATGAAATAACTAAATAAAAAGAGAAAGAAATAGAAAGCTTAGTTTAAAATATGGTGGAGAATTGAATTTCCAAGCTATTGATGCCTTCCTTGCATTGATTGATGAAGAATTGAAGAAGATATGACTAAATCACCTCCAAGTATGTGTTTGTATGTGTGGAATTTTAGGAATTGGGGGAGAGTACAAATGATTTCAAGAACGAGGGCTTTTATAGTGTTGGGGTAGGGTTTGGATGCAAAAATTGCAAGTTAGTCCTTAAAAAATGGCCAAAATGGGAGAATGGCACTGAAATTGGGGTAGCACAGCCGTGCACGGAGCACGGTCGTGCAAAATCATGATGTGGTCGCGCAGGTGCTCGGCCGAGATGGGTGCTCGGCCGTGCTCGGTAGATGCTGATTTTGGATGGTGCTCGGTCGTGGCATGGGAATGGTGGTTGGATGGGTGCTCGGCCGAGCTTGCTTCTCGGCCGTGCTGCATGGATGTGGTGCTTGGGCTGCTCGGTCGTGCCTTGTGCTCGGCCGAAGCATCGCATTTTTGAAAAAATGCTCGAGCTCGGCCGAGATGGGGCCTCGGCCGTGCTCCATTATGCCCCCAAGTTGCTGTCACGAGCGTCTCTATTCCGTGCGCTCGTCTTGGGCGTGCTCGATGATTTTGGCCTGGAAAACAGCTCGGCCGTGCTCTCGGTCGAGTTCTTCCCTTTCTCGTTTCGTGCATATCTTTCGCCTCGGGTGTCCGATTGACTTGATTCTTTTGGCTATTCCACTCAGTATTTCGAGACGAACCCAATGGTGCACTCCTATTCTTGATCCAGTAAAGTATGATTGGTGTTTTGCTCCAAATTCCATCGTATTTCCTACAAAATCGACAAAACACAACCTTTCCCTCATTTTGGCTCAAATCATCATAATCGATCTATAATTCAATGAAATCCACATCAAAATACGCTTCATATGTGCATCTAAAGTGTGTAAATTCCACCCGAATCACTCAAGATCATCTTAAGCAACCTTAGACAAAAGTAATCTTATGGAACATTGTTTAACAACAAGAGAGAATACCTCATTGATGTCTATGCCTTCTCTTTGTGTGAATCCTCTTGCCACCAACCTAGACTTGAATCTGATGTGCTCCTTAGCACCACCAAATCCAACTTCAAGCTTCTTCTTGAAGAGCCACCTGCAGCTGACCAACTTCTGGTTGTCTGGCTTCTCAATAAGGATCCAGGTCTCATTCTTCTCTAAGGACTGCAACTCCTCTGACTTGGCTGCTATCCACTACTCTCTTTAAGGACTGGTGATAGCTTCCCTATAGTTTCTTAGCTCATAATGCTCTACCTCTTCTGCTGTGATTAGAGCATATGACACAAGATCAACCTGGCCAAACCTAGATAGGGCGAATCTGTCTTCTGAGCCTATGTCTTGCAAGACTGTAATTCCCCAAATTAGCAGGGTTATCCTCCATGGTATCATTTTCTGAATCATCTTCTTGTACCTGTTCTGGGACAACCTCATCTGGGGTGTTGTCTTCTGTACCAGCTGGGTTAGCCACCTCCTCTGGTCCAAGAAGCTCTACCTCAGCTGAGGAACTCTCTTCTGACTCATTTACAATTCTTCCATCTAGGTCATGGGAATTTCCATTGTGAGGATATCCCATTACCTTCTCATTAAAATCAACATCTCTGCTGATAATAAGTTTCTTATGACTTGGTTCAAGGCACCAGAGTCTATAGCCCTTGACACCTTTAGGATAGCCAATGAATATACATTTCAGAGCCCTAGGCTCAGGCTTATCCTGTCTAATATGGGCATAAGCTTGACATCCAAACACTTTAAGTTTTGAATAATCACTCAGCTTGCCATACCAGATCTCATCTGGGGTTTTACCTTCTAAAGCAAATGAGGGTGTTTTGTTTATTAAGTAACATGCAGTGCATACAACTTCTCCCCAAAAACTTTTAGGTAACTTAACATCTGCTAACATACATCTGACCCATTCTAGAATAGTTCTATGTCTAGAAATGCCCTTCTATTTACAAAATTCATTGAATTCAGCTGATAGATACTCAAGGCCATTATCTGTCCTAAAATGTTTTAAGGACTTTCCTTTCTTGTTCTCTATCTCAAGTAGCCATTCTTTGAATTTTGTAAAAGACTCACTCTTCTGTTTGAGAATGAACACCCAAACTTTTCTAGAATAGTTATCTATTATGGACATGAAATACTTACCTCCACCAATGGTTTCGGTTTTTGATGGCCCCCACACATCTGAATGAACATAATCCAGCAGCTCCTTTGTGGTGTGCTCACCCTTCTGGAATGACTTCTTCTTGGCCTTGCCAAGAATACACAACTCACAAAACTCAGGTGCTTGAAATGTCTTCTGGTGGAATGCCCCCTTCTTGGATAACTCCATCAGGCCTTTCTCTCCAACATGTGCCAGCCTCTTATGCCAAAGCATAGCATCATCAGAACTCATGGTAACACCAGCAGCCCATGTGATTGTCTCACCAATAAAAGAATATAACCCATTGGAATTCTTCCCTTGCATCACTATTTTATCAGCTTTGGTAACCAGCAGACATCCTCTTTTTGTCTTGAATTCATAACCCAAAGCATTTAGTATGCCAAAAGATATAAGGTTTCTCTTTAACTCTGGAACAAATCTGACATTGGTCAGGATCACATGTTTGTCATTAAACATCTTCACCCTCACAGTGCCAATCTCTCCCACAATACAACTTTCATCATTACCCAACAGAACTGATCCACCATCAATTATCTCAAGGTTTTGAAACCAAGATTTGGTGGGACACATGTGAAATGAACATCCAGAATCCAACACCCATTCATTAACAAGTTTGCTATCTCTTATGCTCATCACTTCTGCACTATCATATCCTTTTGCCTCTGTTACATCAACTTTAGCAGCATCAGTAGACTTCTTGTGCTCAGGACAATCTTTTATGGTGCTTCTTGTAGCAAGCTTTGTTCTTGACTACATATCCATTTCTCTTCTGAGCTGGTTTGGCATGGTGCTTCTTGCCTTGCCCTCCTTTCTTGTCATTCTTGAGTTTGATATTAAGACCCTCACCTTGGCTCTTGGTCTTCTTAGTTGAGTTTGCCACATGTAAACTCTTAGTTTTCAGTATAGACAAGACTTCTTTGAATTTTGACTTACCCTCCTTGGTAATCAGCAGAGCATCCTTGAAGTTGTCATATGAAGGTGGTAATGCCTCCAAAAGTAGAAAAGACTTATTGTGATCTTCCAAAGTAATTCCAACATTCTCAAGATCATCAACTGCTTGCATAAACTCTATTAACTGCTCATCAAGGGTTTTATCATCTGACGTCTTGAAATTGTTGAGCTTCCTTTTCATAAACATCTGATTTGATAAAGATTGTGCCAAATACAGATCATCCAGCGCCTCAAAAACTCCAGCAACATCCTTCTCCTTCATAACTTCTCTGAAAACATTATCTCCCAAACTCAGAACAACAATGTTGTAAGCTTTTTCCATAAGCTCCTCTTTCTTGGCCTTGTCTGCATTAGATGCAGCAGGGTCAAGTGGACTAAGAGCATCCTTTAGCCCATGGTGTGACAGCAGAGCCTTCATCTTGACTTTCCATAAACCAAAATCTGTCTTACCATTGAATTTCTCTATTTCCAACTTTACAGAGCCCATTTTTTTATTCTTGACTTTATCTTTCGATTTCCGACAGACGGCGCCAATTGTTATGGAATTGTATCCACAAAGCAATTCATCACAAATGATAAAACAAGACAACTAGAAACGCAAAGAATTGAAACGAATAAAGAACTCAAAGAAAGAACACAGGATTTACGTGGTTCGATCAAATGATCTACGTCCACGGAGGATAGAAGACTCTCTTCACAAAACACGAATGAAAGTTACAAATTACAAGTATTCACAAAACTTGATCTTTAATCGTAGAATATTCACTAAGTCCTACGAAACTCAATACTCTCATTACTCACAATCTATGCACTAGATGGTGTATTTATAGACGTACAATGCACTTGATAACTGCCTCTAACCGACTAACAGAAATAAACTAACTCTGTAAATTGGAAATCAGCAGACTTGACTCAGTTGATCTGCTATTAGCTGAGTTGACTTCAGCAAACTTGGACCCAACTGATCAGATCTGATCTGATCAGACGACTTGCATTAGCAGAGTTGTCCTCAACTCATCTCAGATTAGTTGACACCTATAACAGACTACTAAACCTTATCAGCTGAGTACACTTTACTCAACTTGTGCTGAACTCCAAAATCAGACGACTAGCTACTCTTCTGATAGATATAATCGGATGACATACCAATATTGCATTAATCTTAACATCATTTAAATAAGTCATTAGTCATAAATGAATATCTTAATATTGTAAAGGTATTGGAACCTACCTCCTCTTAATTAAGTTTAATTCGTATTTTATTTTTATGTTTTTGTAAATGGATTTGCATGAGTTCTTATTTGACCGTGTTTAGTTATTTTTTTTTTTTTTTTTTCACATATGATATATTTAGCAAATAATTTAGAGTAAATTTTAGAGTAATATACCTCTTCAACCGTTCTCTATTTAAAACTCAATCAATAAACTCCATTTTTACAATTCACCTTTCATTTGGGATCGACTCATACTTACCACACTACCATATACACCTTACATTTGCACTCGGGTACACATTTCAACATTACTTTCAATTTCAAAGATTCATTAAAATAAAACTCAAACGCATTAAAAATATAAAATTAACAAAATACATATAATAATCGTCATGTACCTTCGAATGAACTAGTCAAAGAGAAAAATACAGACAGGTGAACTCGAAATAGAACCTTAATCTCGTTAAAAAATAGAACAAAACAAATAAATCTTAAATTCACAATAATAATTGATATAAATATTTTTAAATTTGAGGTTTAACAAATAAAACCTAAGAATTTACCAATTATGAGTTGAACAGAGGGTCCTTTGTTTTAAAAACACTTCAACTGACATTCAATCCCGACAAATTTACTAAAAAGATTAAAATTGAGGCTACTAAAAAGCATATCATAGATGATAGGTTAAACTTGGGTCTAGTCTAACAATTATATATCAGACTCAAGCTTTTCAATGAAAAGTTTAACAAAATAAGAAAAAAACTTTATATTGTTGTATTTGGTAGAAAATGTATATTTTCTATTTGGTGCTTTATTTAATTTTAGTACAAATAATACTCTCAAAAAAAAAAAAAAAATAGTACAAATAAAGTATAGAATAATAATGCGTCAAATAAAAATGCAGAAGGCAAAAAAACAAAAAACAAAAAATAAACGAAGGTATCTTGGGGCCCAGACATGTTTCATATAAAATCAAGTTATCTTCCTAAACACAAAATTTTCAGAAAATGAATGCAATATTATCATTTTTAAAAATAAACATAATAAAAAATAAAATACAAAAGATCCAGAATAACGTAGGACAAGAAAAATTTATATCTATACCCTTATCTTTGAAAAAAAAGTAGAAAAAACTTGCTTGGAAAAATAGTTATAATAATTCTTATTTGAATAACAAGTCAAAATACCTAATTATGTGTTCGGAGAATAGATGCATATAAATAAATTTTATGATATATGTGCTTCACAGGTTACAAAATTGTATTTTTCCCTATAAATAAATTTTATGATATATGTGCTTCACAAGTTAAAAAATTGTATTTTTCCCTAAAATTATCATTTAGGTAAGATTTAAAAAAATTGTATAAAACAGGTTTTTAAATTCCAAAGTAAATATCACCTTAGAATTACATTTTATATTTTTACTAGTGCAAAATTCATATAATACGCGGGATTAAAGATAATTTTATATTTTATTATATTTTATAATATATTTAAAAATCTTTTCTCACCTTAGGGTTGTATTTTATATTTTTACTAGTGCAAAATCCACATAATACGTTGGATTAAAAATAATTTTGCATTTTATTATATTTTATACTAGTATATTTAAAAATATTATTTTATTAAAATTTAATTTAATGTCGTATTTTTTAAAATGTGTATATATGTTAAATTTATGGTAAAATTATTAATTGATAAAGAGAATTTGTAGAAAGAGAGAAGTAAACAGAGAGGCGAAAACGGAATTTGTAGAGAATTGAATTGTAAGATGCGGGGAGCAAAAATTAAAAGGAGAAAGAATTTTTTTTTGACAAAAGATGAAGTAGTGAAAGAGAAATGAGAGAAATAAACAGAAAAAATAATGTACAACTCTTATAAAATGAGAAAATGTAAATAGATGAAAATTGAAACAAGACGTAGGAGAGAAAACACATTTAAAATTATATGTAAGTAAAATTATGATAAAAATGTGTATGAAATAATATTATATAAAACGGATCTAATTTATTTTATTATATGATTCATTAATTTATGAAACTTTAATTCAACTATAGTTAAAAGAAAAATATTATTTAAATACCTAATTTGAATCATAGAAGTCCTGAACATCATTATTATAGATAATTTCTCCACTAGTTGGACTCAATGGGGCTCAACCATCAAATCATTTCTGATTCCATCCAACGAAAATAATAATAATAATTATTATTGTTATTATGTCTAGCCCAATTACGTGAACCAATTACGTGAACTAAAGTTTTTATAATAAAATTTCCCTTTTTTGGGCGAATAAAATATTAATTAAACTTGATAAGATTATAACCATACATCTAAGTACAGCCCAATATTTGTCTCATATGATTATTCCTTCAATTATAGAGTTTCACCAACCTGGGCCCTAAACTAATACGAGTAAAATAATTCTTCCATCAACTTTCCTTTTTATATTCGTTTCATTGAAAATTTCTCATTTTCTTTTTATCTACATTACAATTACAATTTTCAACCGTATATCTCTTTTCTACCTCTAATATATTTATTTATTTATTCATATTTCTTAACTAAAAATTTCGAATTGATTTCATCGAAACGGAGGGTATAAATTAATGCAATAATGCAAGAAAATTGTTTCTTGGAGTATGAGGCTTAAGCTTTATCAAAAGCAAAGTAGTCATGATTAAAGAATACCTTCGCGATTATTAAGAAAATGAAAGGTATCTACTCAATCAACATCGTGGGACATACTTCAATTATGACATGATAATCTATAATAATTAAACAAGCCAATCAACCCTAATTTCACAATTTGAAAATCATTTCACTAATATAGTTATTGATGATGTCATTACTAGCAAGCCAATCGGCTCTCAATTGTTTACAATCTCATATTTCATTTCACCGATGCAAACTATAATAGTATATAATCGAAAATAAAATATCATTTAACCATTGAAAATCAAGAGCAAATAGGTAATTTTATCCATGAACTACTTGACATTCTTTCAAATTGATTCCCAAAATTCTTCAATTCCAAGTCCAACAACACACACTCTAAAAACAAACACCAAAACACACTAAAGACACATCACTGAGTATTATACATATGGTTCATCTGCACCTTATGAATAAATTCACCTCTTGATTGGGATCAAAACCACGAAAACTACTGGTAACCTAATGAGAGAGGTGTCACAAAGGTGTACCATAAGCATCGTCAGAGTCGGAAGCTTCCGCCCCCATCTCCTCCTCGAGCATCATCTCCGTAAAACGACACTCACTGCTACAAAATGCCTTCTCACCCCTGAAAGATCGTCACAATTGAACACAAATCATTCGACATTGAAGGAAAAAGATGTAAGCCATTAATAGCAGTCCATAGAATATCCAACTCAACACTACATTTAGCATATTGAGCTACAAAATGCCTTCTCACCCCTTGCAATTAAGCTCTTGCTACACAATGTTTAAAACGACAGTCGAGCATCATCTCCCTACAACAATCAAAAGTAACTAACACAAGCAACATTTGCATTGGCACTAAATTATGTCTAAGTGATCATCTTAATGATATTAAACCAATTGCACAAAACACTCAAACTAGATTGATAAAATCATCAATTCACATAAACACATACTATAAACAAGATCAGTTCAAACTCACCTATACATGTAAATGTCTTTCCCTTGTCCAAGATTCTTCTTACAATTGTAGCAAAAGCTCAAAAAACTCTCAGACGGATAGCTCATCGACCTTTCTTTCCTCGATTCGGAAAACTTAACAACCCCACAACAGCTCTCAACAACACAGTCATCAAATATATGAGTAGTCCTAGGATTCGGACCATAGGATATCACACATGTATAATCCTCAGAAAGCTCCATTTCAGTAGCAGATAGACAGCCCGAACCAAACGGGGATTTCTTCACAGGGGAAGGCGAAAACGAACCCACAAAAGAATTCCTAGTCTTGATTCCAAAATCACTAGGAGAATTTGGCAATTCATCAGGGGTAGTAAAAACAGAGGGAGGCACTTGAATCTTTAACTGAGACCCGAAAACAACCATCCGGTTTCCGGGTTTGGATGAACTCGGGTCGGGTTTCTCATCAATGAGGGCATCAACAAGAGCTAAACCCACGGCTTTGGAGTCGAATTTCTCCCAAATATTCTTACATTGTTGGATTTTGGGAGATTTGGGGGAGTTTTTTAGAGCAGAAAAGGGTTTGTAATCAAGAATTGAAGTAGGGCTATTCATGGAGGAATCAATTTCATTACAACTCTTTGAGATTAAACCAGTGAACAATCTAGGTGAAGTGAAAATTGAAGAATAATCATAATCTGCCATCAGAATCCTTTGAAATAGCTAATTATCTGTAGCAAACAAATCAACAAACATGTTTCAAATTTCTAAATAAAATAAACTTTAAGAGAGAGAGAGAGAGAGGAGGGTTTACAGACCTGGAAAAAGAAGCAGCAAAATCAGGAGCAATTGGAGGTGTAAAAATCAAGAATAAATGCACTGATTCATTGAAAGAAAGAAGAGAAAATATTCTGTAATGAGAATTGGTTTACCCTGTAAGAACCGACATATGAAGCACCTCACTCAGTAGTCATCATCAGTAATACATTCAAAAAAACAAAAAAGAAAAAAGAGAAAATATCATTGCATAATACAATGACAATCAATCAATAATAGTATTAAGTTTTGTTTGTTTGCTAGTCTAGTCCTCCACTATTATTGTTATTTGAGCCGAAAATGGTCTCTATTCATCATAAAGAAAGATTCAGCACTTTGGATGCAGACAACCCCCATAAAATCAAAAGTACCTCAAGAAAAAAAAAAATTAAAGTGGGTGCACTTTTCTGAAAAAAAAGATTAATTAGTTTAATTTAAGATTTAATCCTTCAGTTTCAGCTCTGTAAAATTGGTATGGGAATTACAGAGGAAAAATAGGAATAGCCAATAGACAGAAGATGTTTTTGTGCGTCTGCATCGAAAACAGTGGGTTTCAATTAATCCCCCCTTATCTCATTGGCAGTTTTTTTAAAAGAAGAAACTGCTCCCCATTCACGGTATTCCACACCCTCCCTTAATTGGGTGACACTCACAATTTTAATTTAATTATAGTTATAATGTGATTACAAGATTAAAAATATATTTAAACCACTCAAAATTTATTAATTACAAAAAAATTCTTTAATTTAAAAAAACGTTTTAATGAAACTTTGAAAAAAAGAGAGTAATACTTGTGTGCATTCAATTGCACTCAATTGTATGGTGCAGTTGAGCTACAATTTTAACTTGATGTGTCAAAAATTCAATTAGAGAATTGAGATTATATTTAAATAACTTAAAATTCAATTACATGTATACATCCAATTGTATACAAGAATTTTAAAAAAGGAATAATACTTGTGTGCAATTAATTGCATCTATACCATTGTGAAATTTGACTCTAATGAATTTGGTTAAATTATTTTATAGTATTAATTTCATCCATGTGGGAGCTTTCTTTTTACTTAATATTTTTTCAATATATATGAAATTTTATAATATATATATATATATATATATATACATTCGTTCAATTTTATTATTCACAATTTTATTTTTTGGTTATCCAATTTTATTATGTACATTCTCCTTTTGAAAATAATATTTTTTACATTGTTTTATTTTTACTCTTCAACTATCACTTATTTATTTAAATTGACATTAATTTTATTTATAAATAATCATTTTATTTACAAATGAACCCCATAATAACCCCAGTCCACCCACTTTATACACATTTTTTTTTTACGGGGGCTTTATACACAAACTTAATATCTCCTTATTTGTTTCTTTTATGTGAAGAAGGGTTCTTTCATTAATACACCAAGCGGAGGAAAACAGAGATATTACAGGCTTTAGAGTTGCGAAGAGAGCCCCACCAATCTCGCACCTTTTTTTTTTTTTGATGATGATAGCATCTTATTTTTCTGAGCTTCTCAAACTGAAGTGAATAAGGTGAAAGAGATCATAGCGATTTATGAAGCAACTTCCAGTTAGTGTGTTAACCTCGACAAACCTGAATTGTCGGTTAGTGGAAATGTCGAAGATGAGAAGAGGGAGGAATATGGAAGACAGTTGAGCACAAGAACAGTGGAACGGTACTCAAAATACTTGGGGCTCCCAACACTTGTCGGGAGATCAAAAACTCAAGTTTTCAGGGCTGTCACTGAGCGAATCATTAGTCGCCTTAAGGGCGGGAAGGAAAAAACCTTCTCAAAGGCCGGGAGAGAGGTGCTTTTAAAGGCGGTCATCCAAGCAATTTCCACATACACGATGAGTTGCTTTCTATTCCCACAATCTCTTTGTGGGGACATCAAAAGGGAAATTTTAAAATTTTATTGGAGAGCAACCGGAAATGAGAAAATTCACTGGGTTAATTGGGAGAGAGAAACACGATCAAAGAGAGAAGGAGGACTCGGCTTCCGGGAGATGTGCTTCTTTAATCTAGCGATGGTAGCAAAGTAGTGTTGGAGGATCATGCACTCCCCGAAGTCGCTCGCAGCTCGTATTCTGAGGGAAAAATACTTCCCGAGAGGATCGATGGAAACAACAGGTTTGGGTTTCCAGCTAAGCGATGTGTGGCGCAACCTACTCAAGTCTAGTGACCTTGTTCTGGCCGGTAGTGCTTGGCGGGTGGGAAATAGGAAATCAATACAGTGCTTCAATGAAAAGTGGATCTGGAATGATTGTTACTACCAACCTGATTCACGTGTTATGCAACACTAGAATATACGACCGCAAGTATACGCCGCCTATCGTAGCATGATAAGCACGAGGTCAATCCCACGAGAAGGTATAGCGTAAAAGTGTATTTTATTAACGAAATTCTATTTAGACGTGATCGATTAAAGTGAATGTGGTGTGATTACCCCTAATTTATATACCAAATTGTCACTAGTAAACAATTAAAAGAGTAATTATAAAATCGATCAAATAGCATGCGAATCAAGAAAACGATATGGAAACGAATGGAAGCTCAAGTATGAGAAAGTAGGTCCTAAAGCACATGCAATACTAACGAATCCATCTATGATTAACTATCTACTTAAGTGGTGTTCATGTTTTGTCTATAAGATTGATCACATAATAATGAATTAAAAGCTCTCTCAATCCAAGAAATTCAAATGAAATATCACACAACTTAGTATCTCTACCTAAATTGCACAATATAACCCAATTAAGCTCCTAGGATCATCATATATCTTCCTAATCATTGTTCATCTTTCAATCTCACAATAAGATTAGGTTAAATGCTTGCAATCAATTAATCAAAATAGATTTCTCAACCTAATTCAATTAAGTAAGATTAACATATCATCATTGTACACTAATGACATGCTTTGCAATGAAAATCAAGCATTCAAATAGAATTAAGCCACACAAACACCAAATAAGCAAAACATTAATTCATAAACTTCAACAAGAGTATTTACAAGGCTTTAGAACCAAAAGTGTTTAGCCAATAACTAGCATGATCCAATTACAAATTCCAAATGAAATAACTAAATAAAAAGAAAGAGAATAAGAAAGCTTAGTCTAGAATGTGGTAGGAAATGGAAATTCTAAGCTATCGCATCCTCTCTTGCTTGAATTGATGGAGAAATGAGAGAGATATGGCCAAATCACCTTCTATTGTGTGCTACTATGTGTGGGAAATGAAGAATTGGGGGAGAATGCCTTGGATTTCAAGAAAGATGGCTTATATAGTGTTGGGGTAGGGTTTGGATGCCAAAATTGCAAGTTGGTCCCTCAAAAATGGAGAAAATGACAAAAAACCCCCGAGAATAATGTCACCCGGCAGGGTGGATTCCACCCGGGCATCCCACCCGGCCTAAATACGAACCTTGGGCCAAATTGGCCTTGCCTGGGTAGAATCCACCCGGCTGGGTGAAATCTACCCGGGCACAATACGAACCCTCCATGTTGATAGTGCTAGGCCGGGCTAAAATGACCCTCCCGGGTGGTTTTAACCCGGCCGGGTCGATTCTACCCGCCCGGGTCATTCCACCTGGGCATGTTTTTTTCGTCTCTTCGTATCTCGAGCTTCCGACCTTCGATTGATTCGATTCTTTTTTTCATTCCACTCCGTTTTTCGAGCCGGATCCAATGGTGCACTCCTATCTTTGGTACAGTGAATTGTGGTAGGTGTTTTGCTCCAAATTCCATCGTATTTCCTACAAAATCGACAAAACACAACCTTTCTCTCATTTTGGCTCAAATTATCATAATCAATGCATAAATCAATGAAATCCACATCAAAATTCGCTTCACATGTGCCTCTAAAGTGTGTAAATTCCACCCGAATCAAACCCCCCCAAACTTAAAATGTTGTTTGTCCTCAAACAACTAAGCACTTAAAGCAATGAGGGTGGAATGATCACAATGAAATATTTAATGCAAAGTAGAGTGTAGTGATATCTCTTTCTCAAAGTGCATTTCTCAATGAAGATCATAGGTTCATCATTGCAATTCACATTCATGAATCAAAGAATGCACAAACACACAACACATTGTGAATGGGAAACACAATCCAAATGCTCAAGTCCTCTACTCACATGACAAAGTGTTTCCCTCAAACACACAAACAAATTGAGGATATTAATGCACTCATCAACCAAGTTATGCTATGCAATCACTATATGCTTGCCCAACTTCTACTTTCCACAACACTCAAATGCTCAACAATGTGATCAATAGGACTTTATCAAGGATGTAACATTGGCTCTTTGGACAAGGTGGGATGAATTTTGGAATTTGTGACTCTTCTAGTGGAGGACAAAGCTTGTTGTTTTACAATGTGTGCTTTCACTTTCAAAGCTTACAAATTCCATCCTCACTTTTCATTTTTTTCTTTCTTTTTCAAGCATTCATCACCTCATCTTTTTGAACCATTTTTCTTTTCAAGCTTTTGGGCTCTTTGTCCCTCTTTTCTTTTCCATTGATTTTCTTTTCATCTTTCTCTTTTTCTTTCAACTTTTCCAATTTCTCCCTTCATCAAAGATTTTCAAGCACATGTTTCTCCACTTTGTCTTTTATCCCCCACTAGATGTAGGTATCAAAGGCTCAAAAAGGCTAAGTGGTTAACATTGTAGTTTGTCAATAAAATGAGGAATTAAGCTCAAGGGGGCTAACTACGGAAAATTACTTCGGATTTGGGAAATTTTGGCTAAGTGACTCTTTTAAAACAAGATGGCCTATATCATATCACATCATCTCACACAATCATGCTTTCAAACAAGAACTTAGGCAAGTTCTAGGATTACTAGCAATAGCATAGTCCACTCTCAAATGAACTAACCGGACTACATGCTCGATTTAAGGCTCAATTCTCACCGGTTTATTCAATAGAACTCTCACATTCATCAAATGTTCCCAAACAACAACACATCATGCATCCATGCTATCAAAGATCACAAATATGAACACAACATGATACTATTCTCCAACACCAATCATGCCTACATTTAAAGCAAATAGACATCACCACAACTACTCAACAATGGATTCCAATGATTATTCATGCTCACATTTCACCAAAGATCCACTACCCAACATGTGATCAAAACCAACTTAAACAATATAATCATGTGAAAGCAAAATATGCGCCGGTGCAAAATGTGACACAAGTAGAATGACGAACCGGTGCAAGGGTAACAACTAGTAGAAAAATAAAAGAAAAATAACTCCCCCAAACTTAGAATTTTACTATGTATAAATTCTAAGTTTGGGGCTACAAGTTGTTACCTCCCTCCTTGCACATCCAATGCTTCTTCAAAGATCACCATTGCAACACTTGCTTCCCCTCTCCAAAGTTGGTTTTGCTTCCTTCTTCATTCTCCAAGATATGATGTCCATAGTGCTCTTCATCCATACCTACAAAATAAACCAAGCTATCAAAACTACTAAAGCAATAAAAACATGAAAGCAATAAAACCTTGGGTTTCCTCCCAAGAAGCGCTATTTTTAACGTCCTATGCCGGACGGTTCTTCCTTGAGGGGAATATCAAGTCACCCCCTTGTCATCCTTGTTCTTAACCTTCTTTGCCCATGCAACCTTCTTAAACCCATTGAATCATCCACTAGCTAGCCCATCCGGCTCTTCAATCATGTCATAAGAGGTTGATGCCTCATTCATCCCCAACCTTGCACAAGTAGCTTTTCTTGATTTGGGGGAGTTTTCTTCAAAAACTCCCCCAAATTCGAAAACTCCCCCAAACTTGGCCTTTTTGCCCATCTTCAACTCATTCTCTTCCACTTGGGGGTCCTCTTTCACAATGTTGATCTTGGGCTCTTCTTCCATCTTCTCTTTCATGGGCATTGGAAAGTGATCTTCCTTGGAATACCCATACTCTTCATTCTCATCATCCCGGAATTTGGCATGTCTTTGAATGTCAAACTCAACTATCTCTTGGTTCATTCGAAGCTCCAACTCTCCATTCCTCACATCAATTATGGCCCATACGGTTGCTAAAAATGGCCTTTCCAATATCAATGGAATGTTTTTGTCCTCCTCCATATCCAAAACCACAAAGTCTACCGGAAAGATAAACTTGTCGATTTTGACCAATATATCCTCCGCTATACCCAAAGGGTATGTCATAGACCTATCCGCCAATTGGAGGTTCATTGTGGTTGGTGTGAGCTCTCCTAAACCAAGTGATTTGAAGAGTGATAATGGCATGAGGTTGATGCTTGCTCCCGAATCACATAAGGCTCTTAGTGTACCTCCATCTCCAATGGTGCATGACAAAGTGAAGGATCTGGGATCCCTAAGCTTTGGAGGTAGATTAGCTTGAATTATGGAGCTACATTGTTCGGTTAAGTGCACCGTCTCATACACCTCCATTTCCCTCTTGTGTGACATTATTTCCTTCAAGAATTTGAAGTAATGTGGTATTTGTTCAAGAGCTTCGGCGAAAGGGATATTGATATGGAGCTTCTTGAACATCTCCGCAAACTTGACAAACTTTCTATCCAAACTCTTCTTCTTCATCCTTTGAGGATATGGGAGAGGCACTACATTCTTGCCTTTGTTTTGTGGAGGGATTGCCTCCCCACTCTTCTTCTCCCCTTCTTTCTCTTCTTTCTCTTCTTGCTTCTCTTTCACTTGGCCATCTCCTTTGTCAACACCCTCGGGTGCCATTACCACTTCCTCCTCTAATGGCATCTTGGGCCCTTCGTAGCTTGTCCCACTTCTTAACCTTATGGCTTTGCATTGCTCCTTGGGATTTAGCTCCGTGTTAGAGGGTAATTGCCTCGGAACGTGTTGCTTTCCAATGATGTTGGCAAGTTGGCCTATTTGCTTTTCCATAGCTTTCATGTGGGTGGTCACATCCTTGATCATCTCACCATGCTCATCAAGTCTTTGCCAAGTCTTGGCCATGTAGCTCTTTGTTTCACCCATGAATGCACCAAACATCTCTTCCAAGGATGGCTTTGGTGAGGGGTCAATGATCATCTCATCCCTCACATTGAAGTTTGGTGGTGGTTGAATGGCATTCCTTGGGTTGGCATAGGAAAAGTTCTCATGTTGCCTCAAATTCGGATGATATTGGTTTGGATTGGAAGGACTCTCACGGGCTTGCCTCTCGTTCCAACCTCTCTCTCGAAATTGCCTATCTCTTTGATTGTTCATGTAGTGGGCTTCTTCATATTGCTCGTCACGTGGCCCCACTAAAGCTTTAGTCGTCATAAGAGATATCAATTTATCCACCTTGTTGGATAGTTTAGCATTCTCATCCAAATCTTGGGTTGAGGCAATCTTTCGGTTTTGTCTTCTCTCGGATGGCCATTGGTTGCCATTCTTAGCCATCTCCTCCAAAAGCACATAACCCTCTTCCGTCGTCTTTCCTAACAAAGAACCTCCACCGGTCGAGGCATCTACCATCCCTCTCGTATGATGATCCATCCCGTTGTAGAAGTAACAAATGATTTGATCCCTTGAAAACCCGTGTTGAGGACAACTCCTTATGAGATCCTTAAAGCGCTCACAAGCCTCGGCTAACGACTCATCATCATCTTGCATAAATGAAGATATCTCCCCTTGGATTTGGATCGTCTTGCTTGGAGGGAAGTACTTCATTAGGAATGCATCAACAAGGTCGGCCCAATTCTCAATCGTCCTTAGGTCAAGAGACATGTACCATTGTTTTGCACGATCACGGAGGGAGAATGGGAACAATTGGAGACGAATGTAGTCTTGAGGGACTAGGTTTATCTTCACCGTCCCACTTATCTCTAGAAATTGAGATAAATGGAGGTTAAGATCCTCCTTCGACAACCCTCCGAATTGGTTGTTTTGGACCATCATGATCAATGCCGGTTTGAGCTCAAAGTTATGAGTGTCTACGGGTTCCCTACCCGCTCCTCCGTACGGCCTTGGAATGGGACGAAAGTGATCCCTCAAAACTCTTTGAGGTCCATGTTCCTCATTCACTCTTGGTACCCTCTCTTCTTCCTCTACATTAGGCCATTAATTCTCAATTTCTTCCTCAACTTCTTCCACAATTGGATTCTCTCTTCTATTCATGGCTTCTAAATCAATTCTTCTTCTTTCGGCGTTTTGTCTTCGACAACGAGCTTCGATTTCCGGGTCTAGAGGTAGAAAAACTTGTTGATCTCTCCTAGCTCGGGTGATCATAGGCCATGTCTAGACAAAAGTTCAAAAGAAAGTGAGAATTGCAAGTGGAATCAAAGTAAAACACACATATATTTTTGGATTTTTGCAAATAAAGAAAGCAAGTAAAATGTCTAAACTAAAACTCTATTAACCTAAACTCTAGAGCTATAAAACCTCCCCGGCAGCGGCGCCATAAACTTGATTCACGTGTTATGCAACACTAGAATATACGACCGCAAGTATACAGCGTCTATCGTAGCGTGATAAGCACGAGGTCGATCCCACGAGAAGGTATAGCGTAAAAGTGTATTTTGTTAACGGAATTCTATTTAGACGTGATCGATTAAAGTGAACGTGGTGTGATTACCCCTAATTTATCTACCAAATTGTCACTAGTAAACAATTAAAAGAGTAATTATAAAATCGATCAAATAGCATGCGAATCAAGAAAACAATATGGAAACGAACCGAAGCTCAAGTATGAGAAAGTAGGTCCTAAAGCACATGCAATAATAATGAATCCATCTATGATTAACTATCTACTTAAGTGGTGTTCATGCTTTGTCTATAAGATTGATCACATAATAATGAATTAAAAGTTCTCTCAATCCAAGTAATTCAAAGGAAATATCACACAACTTAGTATCTCTACCTAAATTGCACAATATAACCCAATTAAGCTCCTAGGATCATCACATATCTTCCTAATCATTGATCATCTTTCAATCTCACAATAAGATTACGTTAAATGCTTGCAATCAATTAATCAAAATAGATTTCTCAACCTAATTCAATTAACTAAGATTAACATATCATCATTGTACACTAATGACATGCTTTGCAATGAAAATCAAGCATCCAAATAGAATTAAGCCACACAAACACCAAATAAGCAAAACATTAATTCATAAACTTCAACAAGAGTATTTACAAGGTTTTAGAACCAAAAGTGTTTAGCCAATAACTAGCATGATCCAATTACAAATTCCAAATGAAATAACTAAATAAAAAGAAAGAGAATAAGAAAACTTAGTCTAGAATGTGGTAGGAAATGTAAATTCCAAGCTATCGCATCCTCTCTTGCTTGAATTGATGGAGAAATGAGAGAGATATGGCCAAATCACCTTCTATTGTGTGCTACTATGTGTGGGAAATGAAGAATTGGGGGAGAATGTCTTGGATTTCAAGAAAGATGGCTTATATAGTGTTGGGGTAGGGTTTGGATGCCAAAATTGCAAGTTGGTCCCTCAAAAATGGAGAAAATGGCCAAAAACCCCCGAGAATAATGTCACCCGGCCGGGTGGATTCCACCCGGGCATCCCACCCGGCCTAAATACGAACCTTGGGGCAAATTGGCCTTGCCCGGGTAGAATCCACCCGGCCGGGTGAAACCTAATCGGGCACAATACGAACCCTCCATGTTGATAGTGCTAGGTCGGGCTAAAATGACCCGCTCGGGTGGTTTTAACCCGCTCGGGTCATTCCACCTGGGCATATTTTTTTCGTCTCTTCATATCTCGAGCTTCCGACCTCCGATTGACTCGATTCTTTTTTTCATTCCACTCCGTTTTTCGAGCCGGATCCAATGGTGCACTCCTATCTTTGGTACAGTGAATTGTGGTAGGTGTTTTGCTCCAAATTCCATCGTATTTCCTACAAAATCGACAAAACACAACCTTTCTCTCATTTTGGCTCAAATTATCATAATCAATGCATAAATCAATGAAATCCACATCAAAATGCGCTTCACATGTGCCTCTAAAGTGTGTAAATTCCACCCGAATCACAACCGCAACCCACAGATCAGGTAGATACGAAAGTTGTCCTTGTCTTAGATTTTATTAAGCCAAACACTAAATCATGGAATGTTGATCGAATTAAGAGCTGCTTCAAGGATGAGAACGCCAACTGTATCATCAACATGCCCCTGAGTAACAGAGATATCCCAGATAAGAGAATTTGTAGGGCCTAAAAAAATGGTAAATACACGGTTAAATCGACATACCACTCAGCGGTGTCGATGCTCTCCATGAATGGGAGGAACTGACCATCTAGTAGGAGCCCCACGACCTTCTGGACCAAAATTTTGAATCTGAAAAATCCCTCCGAGTACACACCACTTCATCCGGAGAGCATGTGTTAACGCACTTCCAAACTTGGAGAACCTGTTTAGAAGAGGGATGGTGATCAATCGGGAATGCAAATTATGTGGACACCAAAGCGAAAACCTAACACATGCCATGTTCCCCTGTCCAAATGCAATGCACACTTGGGGTCACTAACCCATACGACTCGACTTTCAGAAAATTATGTCCCAGAACTTTAAGGATATCATGGGGGACATGATGGAGCGCCTCCCAAAGGAGGGACTAGCTCTGCGGTTATTGCTTACAATATCTGGGTGGCCTTAAATAGATTTATGTTTGAGAATTTGCCACCAAGCCCGAGTAAGAAAGCAAACCAAGCAATTGTACTCATTCATGAACTCTCTGTTCGGCCACCAGACCCAGGGACACCGAGAAAGAGGTGGCAAGACCCCGAAAAATTGAAGCACCCGCCACCTGGAAGAAACAAATTGAACTCAGATGCTGCATCTTTTAAGTATAGGTCAATTGGCATGGGTTTTGTGAATATAAATGATGAAGGGAAGATTTTAGCCTCGGGTAGTCGGCGAACAAGAGCCAACGGGAGCAACACTTTGATTGAAGCTCTTGCCTTGATAAAGGCCCTAAATGTCGAAATGGAGATGGAAACACGCGTTATGATGGTCGTTGAAGACATATGGGTTTTGGCGCGGAATTTGAATATTTTCTCTTTACATTTTGTGCGTCGAGAGGCGAACGAAGAGACACATTCTTTGGCCCACATAGGTACTAGTGTAGAATGGGAGAAAATTTGGATCGAAGAAGTACCACAAAATTTTATCTTTTTTTATTATCAATGATGTAAGGAGTGAGCCTACACTTTCCACGTAATGAAATATTTTCTTTCCGTAAAAAAAAAAAAAAATCATCAATTTGACAGGAAATCAGTTGTCATGTATGAAATTTCGGTGACAATTTAATTTTCTGACTTAGAAGGGATAAAAATTTAATTTAATATTCTGACTTAGAACTTAGAAGGGATAAAATGAACTAAAATAAAAAAGAAAATGAACTAAAATTGATTTCACATAAAGTTGCAGATATTAATGTTGAGATATTCTATATCCTTATGTTTTGTATTGATAAACCAAATATACTTGTAATAGGATAAGTTGTATTGTATAGACATCTTCATTATTCATCTTGTAATAGATTAGGTTAGAAGACCAAAATCAGAAGACAAATCAGAAAACAACTCAGAAGACAAATTATAAGACAACTCAGAAGACAAATCAGATGACCAGAAAGACAGTTGAGTAAAAGACAGCTGAGTAAAGACATCAGCTAAGTAGATCAGCTGAGTATGATCAGCTAAGGAAGCAATCAGAAGAGTCTAAGTGTCAGATTCAGTAGTGAAGAAGCCCAGAAGAGAAGTTGAGTAAAGACAGCAGAGTCAAAACAGCTGTGGTATATCAGCTGTATATCAGCTGTGGAAAGTCAGCAGAGTTCAACAACAGTGGAAAGACAGCAGAAATCAATTGTGGAAAATCAGCTGATGGTATATCAGCTGATTATCCGTTAGACAGCATCCATAAGAGCTGTTTTGAACCAATGACAACGCGACAACAGCTGTACGAATCTGTAAAGTAAAAAATACACTGAATATTACATGGAAATGTAATATTCAGAGTATCAAATTAAAAGATTGCTTTTCCTAAAATAGTGGGATTTGATTATTATCATCCAACGGTAATATTTCAAATCCACACTATATATGTGGGTTCATTATCTTATCTCACATGTGGAAGGGGGATGCAAAGGCTGAGCAAAATGCATAAGTGTTCATCAAAACAGAAGAGCTCAAGAACACCTCAAAGAAGAAATCTAGCAAACATCTATACCTTTACTCCTAGTGAGTGAACTCATTTAAGCCAGCACTGTCATATAAATAACCAAAGCTTAGAAGAGGAATTTTCAATCCTAGCATGAGCCTAAACCAGATTGTAAGGGAATTTATCATCCCTCTCGAGTCCTCCCTTCTATACACCCATTTAGAAGATAGGCCAAGTTATACACACACTTTCATTTATTGGTATTAACCATTGTAAATGTTGTTTGTTACCTCACCAACAAACAGATCTGTAGCCTCAGAAAGTAGTTGAGGTTCTTGATCGAGAAGTTTTCTCTTGAGACTATAAAGTAGCAAGACGTCCTCCTCTTGGGACGTTAAAGTGTTCAAGGAGGCTAATATCATGATTGAGATCGTGAGAGTGGATGTAGGATATTGAGATCCGAACCACTATAAATTTATGTGTTATTTACTACTTTAGCATGCATATTTACATACCATACTGGCTTTGGGACCAACAATTAATATCTCTTGCATTTAGTTTTGATGTGTTAAACCACTTGTACTAGAATAAGTAGTTATGTATAGTTAGTTTTATTATTTATCTTGTAATATATCTCATCTGATAGCATCAGTCGAGGGAGAACCCAACTGATGTAATTGATTAATATGTGTATGCTCAAGAGAAGATGAAGACCAGGCGAAAAGAATCAGTCGAGGGGAAACACGACTAATTAGTTGAGGAAAATCAGATGAGAACCTATCAGCTAAGTAACTAGGCAACTAAGGTTCAGACAGTTGAGGAATGATATAAACTGCATAAGCATCATATCAGATGAACGAAACTTAGATATCAACTGAGTGAAGGTCATTTGATAGGATCCGACAAGAAGAATTATCAGAGCTGACATGAACCAATAGAAAAACGACAGCAGACAAAAACGTTTGACAAGATGCAAAATGCACAGTGTTTAAAAGTCAAAGATACTATGAATAGTACTTTGTAACGATAATATTTAGAAGATCAATTAAAGATATCATTTTTAAAATAGTGGAGATTTGAAGTTACTCTCTAACAATAATATTTTACATCTACATTATATATGAGTTCATTTCTCATGTCTTATAAGTGTGGGAGTCACAAGATCAAGCGTGGAGTATCAAATGAATATCAATGAAGAAAAGCTTGAAGAGCTCAAAAATGTCAAAATCCAACGCATTGACGGATGTACTAAGGGTCTAGAGGTCCAATGGCCCCCATCAATATATATATATATTTATTTATTTTTTCGTTAAGTAATTATTTATATTATTTTCTTATGTTTTAAAATTACTTGCACACTTCAAATATAAAAATAATTCACAAAATAGATACATTTACTATATCATTTTATTTAAAAAAAAAAAATTGTTATTTATTTTAGATCCACATTTTCTCTTATTAATACACCTCACTAAATTCTTTTTTACACCTCACAAAATCTATTTTATACTTTATTAAATCACCCAAAATGATTCTCACTTATTTAATCTCACACTCCACTAAATTCACATTTCATAAAAAGTGATCCAATCAATATATACAAATCATTACGGGACGGGGGATTATATTTTAAGTTCTACATTTGACTAATAGTGGCTAATGTCTCAGCGGATAGGAGTTGTATCTTAAATTTTAACAATGTTTCACCTACTATAGGCTAAAACAATCAAAATTACTTTCTTTCAAAACATAACAAAAGTCGTTAAATTTAAATTAATGAAATGAGTTGTATTGAAAAATTTACAATTTATTTTGTATATATAATAGTATTTTGTCTTTGTATTAATGTAAATTGGGCCCCCAATTTGTAATTCCTGGGTCCGTCACTGATCCAACGTACTTCCATTTGAGAGAGAACTCACAAATTTAATCCTAGCTTGAAGGCTAAATTGATTGTAGGGAAAAATCTCACCTAGTTTTATAAGCTTCACAAACCTACATATCCCTTGAGAGATCGAGAGTTAGCTCTAAGTTTGTAAGTGTTCTCTTGCAAAAAATACTTGTTCTTCCAATAATAAGTTGAGTCAATTGCACGCAGAGTGTATCGAGCTCAAATCTTATTCTCGGGACTATAAAACAACAAGATCCTTATGATTTTAAGGAATTAACTTCACAGCAGGGCTGTGAGAGTGGATGTAGGAAGAGTTGTCCGAACCACTATAAATCTACGTGTTTTTTACTGCTTTGATATAAACTGTCATGTTCATGCATAAGCTTTCATTGCACGTTTTAAATACACTTCCTTATATAATTTGATACCTCAATATACACTCACTAGTAGCAATGACTCTTGATCGACTCGTCGTTCTGATCCTGAAAAGGAATTACAGAAGAAATTCTGACACCGTAAATTGAGAGTTGTGTGATCTAGTATAAATGATTATAAAGGTTTTTCATTAACAAGACGAGTATAATTATGAGCAATCACATTTTCACATTCAACTACGTTTGATAGTCATCAAGTCATCAACTGACAAACTAATCCTAGGCCTCTAGTAAGTCAGTAAACTAGTTATTTTATTTAGCTTAGCACACATGTACTTGATAACAACTTTTACGGCTATCAAGAAGTACTTCAAGTACCTAACTCGCCTGAAAACAGAACCATCATAAGGGATTGACATGAATATACCACAATACCTTTTACTTTCTACTCTTATTCACCCACTTTATACATATTTTTATTTATTAAATCATGTATCTAAGAGAAGCGAGCATTGTAAAATTGGACGGAGGGGTATTATTTTTTACAAAAATTTTGAACTAGGTACATTATGCAATTTAAGTATATTTTTAAATGGTATATTTATTATTTATTAAAATATATTAGTTGATCAATAATAGTTATAATTGGCTTAATTTAAAGTTATTTTCACTTAAAAAATACTATATATTAATGGTATATAAATATAAATTATAGTCTGCGCTAATGCACAAGGAACTTATTCATTTTCTATGTATATCAAGTGCGTATGTATTATTTAATCATGAATGGAACATGAATCACTTTTTGGATTGATGATGTTGTGTGCTCTTTTCTTGCCTTAAAATGTGTTGTCTTTTTCTTATTAAGTTATAATAATGCATTATAATTAAATATTGAAGACTATAGTTTAGAGATGCCTAGCTTATCCCATTAGCTAGGGTCTTAGATTTTTTTTTTTCAAACATAGATGAAAATGATCTGAGTTAAAATTATTATTCCCTGTTGTCTACAATAACAGTTAATTAACCCTCATTATAAATTTAGAAAATAGTTTTAATTTTTAATTTACTTTTATAGTAAATCAATTGCACTAAAATATCACTATTTTTTAAATAGGATGGAGGAAGTATTTTATATGAGAAAATATCATGAATTCCTGTCCACACGAATGTCACGGTCTTAATCAAAATAATTCATTTTTTAAGGGGAGCACTTGAGTGAAATATTTCACATATGAAATATATCTAAGGTAATTTTAAAAAATTCGCAGGTCATAAGTTCGGATCCGAATTGTCCAAAAATTTACAGGTCGCAAACAAGTACATTACCAAAATATTGTTACTAGGCCAAAAATTTACTCCTATAAGTCTAAAAATATTCTGGCAAATTCATTAAAAAAACTAAGTGTCCAAAATATTTTTTGACATGTAATAATACACTTTTGACCTTTTAGTGATAAAATTTTGTTCTTATATTAACATAGTTTTAATCATGCAGTAGCAGAATATTTTTTAAGTTTCTAGTATTTTCGTCCAAAAAAAATAAGTGTTCAGAATATTTTTGAACTTGTAGTAATACACTTTTGACCTTGTAGTGACAAAATTTTGGTCTTGTAGTAACATAGTTTTTGTTATATAGTAAAATAATATTTGGGAGTAAAAAAATGTTTTAATTAAAATTGACCCACGTTTCATCCACAACTTTTAACCTAAATTTACTTTAATTGATCAATATTACATACAATTTTTTGTGATTTTTTAATTGTTAAGACAATGTTCCCTTCATTTTAAAACACATTTCACATCTAATTGTTAAAAACACAGTTCACTTAAGTATATTATAGGATTAATATGGTAGATTATTACTATATTAATTGAACCGTTTTTTCATATACTAATATTTTACTTGCTCAATACCTTATACTTTCATAAATAAATTATTTATTTATTTTTTATAAAATTATAATTAATTAACCAAAAATAATTATTTTACCACATTTTACAAATTTTCTTTTTCATAAAAAAAATAAGTTAATTAATGAGAGATGATTAATTAAAAAAGTAAGTTTTAAAATTAGAAATGGAGTTTCTATTTTTTTTTTTCTGATAGTGTCAGTGATTAGCAGAACAAGTTATTTATTATTGAATATATTTTACATGATACGTTGAATGTGTTTGTTACGTGTCCTTAAAACGATTTTGAGAAGATCCACCATCTCTATGTTAAATTCTACATAGGGAAATACCTGAGTCATGAGAACAACTTTGGGAAGGTCTACAATTCTATGGCAAAATTAAGGAGTGACAATGCATTCATGTTTGCATTGATCATATGTTTAACTATAAGTTTAATAACTACCCATAAGATTTAGACACATAAATTAAGAAATATGATAAATTAAGTAGATGTACTAAAAATGATGTGATTGAAAGAGAAAAAAATATAATAAAATGTGAAGATGGTAATTTGTTAAAAAAAGAATGCATATCTTTTATCAGAACGGACGAAAAATGAAAGCTATGTAACTTTAAAAAAGACGGATGAAGTATTTAACTTTGAGCAACTATGCTTACACACTCACCCAAAACATTTAACATGCATTTTCAAATTCATAACTTACTCCAAACATTTAATATTTTCAGATTGATGAGTTAGATCGTTTGATTGATGTTTGCGGGGAGGTGGAAGAAAGCTGAAATCATACTTATTTTCTTAATTTTTTTGCAAAGAAACAGCTACATGTACATGCACGATTCTTCAAAAAGTAAGAAAAATTGGCAAGGATAGCGTCTACCATTTGGATTAATTAATTATTTGAAAATTAAAGAGTATTTACCCACTTAAAAAACTGCTTTTAAAATCATTTTATTATATTTTAAAGCTATGAAAGCAAAACTTTGAAAATCCGTTATTCTAGAAGCAGTTCTAGTTTTAAGTGAGGTCCTTGCTAATATATTGTGGAATTAATCTTCAAATCGAAAAAAAAAATGGCATTTGATTGTAAAAATGGATTATTTTATTGTTGCCAGTATCACGAAATGAAAGCTACTTTAACATTTATTAACTATTTAATTAGTGTATATTTTATTCACCAACTATTATTTAATTACATATATATATTGCACAACCTCTTAATTACCTCAGCCAATGTGTGATTAGCTAAACTATGTCTATATACATTGTCATAGGCCCTACTTATATTGAAAATAAGAAAATAATTCTTTCAAAATAAAAACATTGAAAATAAGG
This sequence comes from Galeopsis tetrahit, assembly GCA_963675135.1. Lineage (NCBI taxonomy): Eukaryota > Viridiplantae > Streptophyta > Magnoliopsida > Lamiales > Lamiaceae > Galeopsis > Galeopsis tetrahit. Next base: position 57,351,923 of record OY776128.1, read on the forward strand.
AATACTCTATCGGTTCAATTAGATTATTCTTTAATCGTCAATTTCAAACTATAGTGTTTTCTTTATGAGTAATTTGATCATTTTTTAAGATTTATTTTATTTTAACTCAAAAAAAAAAAAAAGATTTATTTTATTTTTAATATTTGTTTAGTTTTAATTAATTTATTATTTTTTTTTATTTTTGAATATCTAGTTTATTTATTATAATATTTTTCAGATTTTTTTCAGACTTGAAATTAAAATAAGAATAACTTAATTATTTTATGTATATTTATTTTTATCCTTATAATAATAGGGTTGGTCTGCTATGGACTCGAGTGCATGTTATGCATCCTAGTCCATGTTGCACTTTTCAATTTTACTGACATACACTTTTTGGTAATTGGTGTTGCACTTTTCAATTATTAAACTGTATAATAATATTTTTAGTAATAATTAAAAAGTGCAACACCATTTACCAAAAAATATAACATGCACTCGAGTGCATACTAGACTTTATCATAATAATAATGTGTGCAGGGCGGACCCACCCTATGGGTATGGTTGGGGGTCAAGGATCCACCCTATGGGTAGGGGGTCTTGACCCCACTCTACCCCACCCATCTATATATATTTTGATTTTTTTTAAATTAAGTAAAATTAATAATAAATTAATTTCATAAATAAAGGTAGTAATGAGTTTATTGTAAAAGTTATCTAAAAATAAATTTATTAATGCAATTTTAGTACTTATATATATATATATATATATAAATAATTATTTATATGTATTTTAATTGTAAAACTAATTTTTTAAAAAAATTAACGTTCAAGACTATTATTGATAAAAAAAAAGAAGGATCATTTTTGTATTATTTAGTACTCCCTTTGTCCCAGTGAAAACTAACAAACTTTCATTTTTTCGTCCGTTTCAATGAAAGTTATTCATCTCCTTTTTTGAAACTATTGCTCTTCACATTTTATTATATTTCTTCTATCTTTCAATTATATCACCTATTCACCTCTAATACATGTACTCATTCTATTATATTTCTTAATTTTTGTGCCCATGGTAACTTTCACCGGAATGGAGAGAGTATTTTAATTTTCAAATATGTTTGCAACTAACTCATGTAATAATATTATATGTTAGTATTTAAATTATTAATTTTTTTTCGGCCTCTCTAATATCAATTCCTGGATGAATGTGTGTTTAGAAAATGTTAAGTGGGGATTATATTTTTTTTAGTCTATTAAGTTACCACGATTTTGAATTTGGTCCATCAGATTACCACTTTTTGAATTTAGTTCATTAAGTTTCAATTTATTTTGATTTTGGTCTAGTTACCTGCTACCGCACTAACAACATGTTTAACAGGTCATTTTTTAAAACACACCCCATAACATGTTATACACACCCCATAAAATGTTATACACACCCCAAATGTTAAACACACCACACTAAAATTTAAAAATCATTTTTATTACTATACACACCCCAATTCTTTCCTATTTAATAAATTGTCAAAAATAATTAAATTAAAAAAACAAGAATTCAAATTAATATGAAAAATATAAATAAAACCTATAAAAAAATCGCCTGAATCTTCAAAAATTAAACAAATTTAAAAAAATTAATTAATTTAATTAGTTTTGAAGATTTAGTTGATTTTCTACTATTTTTAAATTTTATTTAGCCTTAACTTTTTTTTATAGAAGATAGAACGCAAATAAAACATTAATAAAACAATGAAGTCTTAAATTTATTTTAAATATTTCTTTTGTTTTACATGAACCTACTAACACCCCATAAATATTATGTACACTCCAAATGTTAAACACAAAAATTCAAAAATCAAATATAATTACATAAAATCATTAACATATTTAATAAATTTTCAAAACTAATTTAATTAAAAAAAGTAAGAATTAAATTTTTTAATAAAGCTAAAAAATTAATTAATTTTGTTAGTTTTAAAATTTTAGTTGATTTTTAATACTTTTAAATATTTTTATTTAATTTTTTCAAGTTGATTTTTTTTTTATTTATTAAAAATCTTCAAAAGTAGTAAAAAATTAGCTAAATCTTCAAAACTAATTAAACTAATTAATTTTTTTAGCTTTGTTTAATTTTTTAAGATTTTGGTGATTTTTTATAGGTTTTATTTATATTTTTTATACTAATTTGAATTCTTAATTTTTTAATTTAATTATTTTTAGCAATTTATTAAATAGAAAAGAATTGGAGTTTGTATAGTAACAAAAAAATGATTTTTAAATTTTTGCGTGGTGTGTTTAACATTCGGGGTGTGTATAATATTTTGTGAGGTGTGGTGTGTTTTAAAAAATGACTTGTTAAACCTGCTATAGCAGGTAACTGGACTAAAATCAAAATTAATCGAATCTTAATGGACTAAATTCAAAAGGTGGTAACCTGATGGACTAAATTAAAAAATGTGGTAACTTAATGGAATAAAAAAAAATCTCTTTTAAGTGTGATCGTAGTGGGACTCTGGAGTAAATTGATTCCTATGGCATTATAACATTGTAAAAGAAGAATAATAACTGATGCTGAAATAAAGTTAATGTGACAACATGTTTTTTTTTTTTAAAGTCGAACTACGTAAAAACACTCATTATATATTCAATTCATTTGTCGTTGATTACCGAACATATATAACAACGGATCTAAAATTTTATTTCAAACAATTCGAAAAAAAAAAAAATCAAAAGAAGATTTTTTTTTTATATTATATGTAACATTATATTTCTATAAAAGAAGGACGAATTTTCTTTTAAAAAATAAAATAAACAAGACGAATTCATATCAAAAGAAAAAAAATTATACTGGGACAATCTTCCCCACCCTCCTTAAATCCATCAATTTGACGTGCCACATAATACAACCGATCCTTATATTTTATTGTTACAAATTTATTTAATTCAATTACAATGAAATACAGGAACACTTAGTTTGAAATATTTCACACACTAAATTCAAATTGTCTAAAAATTTCGCGAATCAAAAGCAGATGGGTTACTTACATAACTAATACTCCGTATATTACGGAAATGATATAGAGCCCACCAATTGTGCCCACCAGTTTTGCCCACCGCCTATGTGGCATTACCACGTCAATAAATTCTTATTTATATTTAATTTAATTTAAACTTAATCTAATATCAATATTTTATTTTTTTATCCATATCAATTTTTTTTTATATTTAATATTATCTCTATCAAATTACGCTAACTAACGCCATAAATCTTTTCTCAAATCTTTCCATCGCCATTAATTTTTCTCCACAAAAAAAATTAAAGAAAATAAAAAACAATCTCATTGTCATAACAAAAATTAACTAAATGTCAACCAATGAAAGAAATATAAAAATTCAGCAACATGCAAAAGAAACACAAATAATAAAAAAAACTCAGGAAACATAAAAAGTTGATGGTAATGTGTAAGATGCTTCCGTTTGTTCATTAGTTCCCTTGCGTACATTGTTCTTCTACTTGTGACCTATTACCAATCATGAAATAGTCGTGTTAGCTTAAAAAAAAGTTAAAAAAAAGTAAAAAAAAAAAAAAAAATAAAAACTTACTTCTTAGGGTCTAGAGTGGGACAGGTTCGTTTATCATGGCCGCTTCGACTGCAAACACTACATGTCCTACTGCTTTGTGCCATTGATATCTCCTTTGATGATTTAAGTCGTTTGCCACATCCTTTAGTGCGAACAGGAAGTGGGTCTTGAACACCATGTGAAAACTCACGGCTCACATTTATTTCTCTATTATTTTTACCATCCTCATCAATTTCTGCTATCTTTTTCTTCAGATTTTGTAGTTCTTCAATTAAAAAATCGGTGCGAGTCTCTGTTAAAGAACATTCATCAACTAAATGCATTGCAACTTGGGCCAATGACCTACGTCTTGAAATGAAAGATTGATCTTCTACAGAGGCTGGTGTTAACCCATCGACTATAAAATTTTTTGCCTTCTTAGTCCATCTATGCACAATATACTTATCTGACAACATCATTACTTGAGTAACCCGCATCCAACAAAGCATATGACGACATGGATATCCTTCAAAATTAAATAACTGACAACTACATGAAACTAAATCAGATGACAAATGATGTGTTAACTTACGTTGTCGGTTAAAAATTTTGTTGGGATCAAAACGTTGCACTGTGTATGTAAGAGTTTCATCTGTGTTCGAAATCGGTTTGCAAATATACATCATACTGTCCAGCAACTCCTTTTGAAACAATAAAAATATTGTTTTTGTATAGATTGAAGACATTTGTTGCTCCATAAACAATCCTGTAGCCATGCGTGGTACTTCATTGCAATCAGTATGATTTGCAATTAACTCTTCGTGCCTCTGGTGAACAATTGCTCTATTGAAACGAGTAATAAAATCTACCAAAGAATTTTTATGGTTAACATAGCGCTTAAAAAAAGAATGGTTACTTTCAACTCTCTGGCTACTAGACATACCAGAAGCAAAGACATGTCTATAATATGCAGGCACCCATCGACGTCGAATTTCATACATATTACTCAACCACTCATTCCTTTCCAACTCAGTAGAATTCATCAACTCCAACCACCGATTTTCAAACTCATCAGCTGATTCCGACTCCTTAATAATATTTAATAGTTTGTGATAGTAATCCTTGAATACACGAGCGTTCAATTTCTCAGAAAACTTGTTAAGTATATGCCATAAACAAAATCGATGCATCGTGTTAGGAAACACAACTGAAATGGCTCGTGATATTGCTGCATCCTGATCAGTAATAATCACACGTGGAGGTGTCTGGGTTGGCATGCACTCTAAGAACTTAGAAAATAACCATGTAAAAGAATCTATCTTCTCATCACTTAACAATCCACAACCAAACATAGTAGTTTGACGATGATGGTTGACTCCAACGAAGGGGGCAAACACCATGCTATACTTATTTGTATTATAAGTTGTATCAAAGACTATTGTATCACCAAAATATGCATATGATCTTCTTGAATCATCATCAGCCCAAAAACATCTGAGAAAAACCCCTGCATCATCTGTTTCATAAGAAAAATAAAAGTTGGCATTTTTCTCTTTCTCCATCTCAAAATGTTGAACTAATGTTTCAGCATCATGCCCAAAAAACTCACTCTCAACCCTTCTTTTATGATTCCTAATATCCCTTTCCAAACAACCAATTTGTGACGGACCTCCAGCATCTATCTCTAACAACCGTACTTGCTGACATACGGGTATATTAGCTTCTGAAAGTTGTTTAGTAAGATCTTTTTGAACCGTAGATATTTTTCGATGAGATTTTAAAAGATGAACTCTACTAGGAGTCGTCAAAGCATGGTTATGTTTCTCAATAAAGTAACTAATAAGCCATGTATTATCCTCCTTAGATCTCTTAACTGTCATTTTTGCTTGACACTCACATCGAGTAAGTCCCCGGTTCCTTTCCCTTGTCGGTGCCACATCATTTTTCTTTCTATAACTTTCATTTGTCTTTCCTTCCTTTGAGCACACAAACATTTTCCAACAAATATTACCTGTATCCCTATCCTTCTTACTGTTCCCGATACGTATGCTAAAGCCTCCTCCTTTCGCATATGCATTATAAAATTCAAATGCTTCTTCTGATGTTTGAAATTCCTGTCCAATTTTTGGAATAAAATTAGTTGCAACCTGTGGGATAAACACTGCATCATCTTGTTCTTCTTCCATTCTTGTATAGATATAAGGTTTCAAATAATCATAAGCAAATTGGAGAGAAGAGATTCTGAGAGTTTCTACAGTTGTGGAGAAGAGGTTCTGAGAAAAAATCAAATGGTGATAGAAAGATTTGAGAAAAGATTAATGACGTTAGTTACCGATAAAATAAAATATTGATATGAGATTATGAGAAAAAATTAATGGTGATGGAAAGATTTGAGAAAAGAATAATGGGCGTTAGTTACGGATAAAATAAAATATTGATATGAGATTATGAGAAAAAATTAATGGCAATGGAAAGATTTGAGAAAAGATTTATGGCGTTAGTTAGCGTAATTTGATAGTGATAATATTAAATATAAAAAAAAATTGATATGGATAAAAAAATAAAATATTGATATTAGATTAAGTTTAAATTAAATATAAATAAGAATTTATTGACGTGGTAATGCCACATAGGCGGTGGGCAAAACTGGTGGGCACAATTGGTGGGCTCTATATCATTTCCGCCGTATATTATTACTATAAAGTCAAAGTATTAAACTACAAGATTAAAATTGTACTACTACATGTCAAAAAATATTTTAGAGAATTCACTCAAAAAATTAAGTGTTCGAAATACTTTTAGCTCACAATATTTTGATCATATAGTAACATAATTTTGATCATGTAATAAAACAACACTTAAAAATAATTTTTTAAAATAAGTTTAACCTCCATTCGGATTTTACCCACAAATTTTTATCCTAAATTTAACTTATGAAAATATGTGTATTTTTCCATACAACCCAATAATTAAAAAAAAAAAAAATCCTATATTCCAAATCAATGTTTCATTATTTAATTGATAAGGTATGATTTCAATAGGTCATCTCTGAAGACTAATGTGAAACCCAAAGAATGAAAAAAGTAAAAGGGTCCCACGGCCTACATCATCACCATGTAAAATGTTGATAATAAATTAAATTGGGGACATTGAGGTCATGGATGATCGAATTGTTAAGACAAAAAATGAAACACCCGAGAAAAATGAATTCTTAGAAATGGACCTCAAAGTGTAATAAAATATGCGAGAATATGGTACAAGATGTGACACCATTAATTAAAAATTAGACTCATGTCAAATTTGTTGGGTTACATTTTCAGTTTTGATTGAATGTCAAATAGTTTGTATTAGGTTAACTGAATTTATAAATACTCATATTTTTTAAAATAAATTTCACATTTTTTAACGTTTTAAAATAAATTTTATGTCTGAGAAATAGAAAACTCTTCATAAACTTAATACTTATAATATTCACAATTTTACATCTACGAAACAAAGTCGGTAGATTTTTTTTTTTTGACGGAAAATAAATAAATTCAAATAGGCCGCAAATCGGTAGAAACATCATGCTCAATGTGAGCTGGTACTTGAGTTGAACAAAATTCAGAAACACAACTAAAACCAAAATAAGCTAGCCGGTGTGCTACTACATTACATGTCCTTCTCACCCAAACAAACGAGATAGTAGAGAAACTCCTAGACAACACCAGGATCTAACGAATAAGCACCTCCAGGTAGGACAAATTCAGTCGTGGCCACAACAGGGCGTTAACAACCACATGAGAATCAGACTCAACCACAACAGCCACATCCCCTATTGACAGTGCCCATACCAGTCCCCTTCGGACAGCCTCCGCCTCCGCTAACTCCACACTCCAATCCACCAGACGACACTCGGCAAAACACCATCTAACCAACCCAATCCTGTCCCGAGCCACTCCAACCCCAGCACGCATTGATGCATCTGTATTAATCTTCAGGAAATTTGCTCGTCGAAGACTCCAACCTTTGTGCCACTCTAGAAGATTTGGCCACCTGAGATGTAATCGTCGCATGCCGCACCTCAACTATGTGATTATCTGCCATTTTAATCAGTGTATGGTGGTCGTAGAACTTCTCCCGAAACAACAGTGAATTCCTAGTAAACTACAAAAACCAAAGGAGCACTACAAACCTACCCCGTCGATCCTCATCATCGTGTAGTGCATTCAAAACTCCCACTACCCACTCCACAAGAGAAGTTGAAGGCCCATCAGGAGCAGGAATATCAACCAGCTCCTAAAATTCTTACACCCACCGACAATCTTGTCCCATGTGCTCAGCCGTTTCAATATCAATCTCACACCTCTTACACATCGGATCAACATCCACAAAATGACAAACCAGATTCATACTAATAGGGAGAATATCATGCAGGACGCGCTACACAAAAAATTGTACTCTCGGAACCACATCAAGTCTCTATAAGCGGCCCCACCATCCACTCTTGCCCACTATAGTTGAAACCTCTCGCGATGGGCTCCTTTCGAAATACCCCGACTTCGCCAAATACACCCATGCTTGGTGAAACACCATGCTAAACTGTCTGCCCCCGCAACAGTCGAGATTTAAATGGCACAAACACGACGGACCAAAAGCTCCGGAAGTAGCTCCCTCAATCTCTCCACATCCCATACATGCTACCCAAGAACCCACAAATCACACACCCGCAAATCGCCAAACCTCGAACCAATAGCTTGCTCAAAAGAAGAAGTCCCCCTATCAAACAACCACGCATCAATTCTAGATTTGATAGAACGTCCATCATCAACTATCCAAACCAACCCCCTCTCAAGGACATCCCAACCAGCCAAAATGCTCTGTCACGTATAACTGAAATTATATCCTCTTCCCACCGAATGAAACGTGCCCCTAGGGTAGTATTGCGCTTTATGGTCCGAGCCAGGAGAGATGTGTCATCCTGAAGCAGCCGCCACCCCTATTTAGCCAATAATACATCATTGAAATCAGATAGTCTCCGTAACCCCAGCCCTCCCTACGTCTTTGGCTTAAACAAGATCTCCCACCGCAGCCAATGAATACACTTCTCTTCACCTCGCTGCCCCCACAAGAACCGAGCAATAACAGATTCAATTTTGTGAACAACACTCAACGGAATCTTAAAGCATGTCATCAAATATGTAGGAATAAATTGGACCACTGATTTAACCAAAGTGAGCTTCCCGGCCCGCGATAACATATGACTCTTCCAGTCCTTTATTTTCTTGCACACCCTATCAACAATCGTCCGAAAAACTGAGGATCGTGACCGACTCACCTGAGTGGGAATCCCCAAATAGACAACATGATCAAACACCCGCTTGGCCCCCCAGAAAATCAGCCAACTCCTCTCCTCTAGCATCTGAGATACCACCACTAAAAACAATCTCAAATTTCTAGATTCACCACTTGTCCCGAAGCCACCTCATAAACATTTAAAATTCGATTCACACAAGCTAACTCATCATAAGTTGCCCTCCCAACAGTGTCTTCAGTAAAGAACATGTTAGAGACTGGAGAGGCCCTCCTAGAGTCAACAAGAAAATAGTAGTTGACAAATGTTAACATGTTAGGGAAAATAATGTATAAATTGATTACACAGCTCAGTGCAAGTTGAAACTTTTAGATGAAATACAATTATTGCATGGTATTAGAGCTCAGGCTCGTCTATTCCTAAATTCGAATTTCGTTGAATGCAACTATACTTATATTAAATTATTGAAATTAATATATGAATTGATTATACATCTCTCTATAAATTCGAACTTTTAAATGATAAAAAATACTTTCATGACATGTAATAATAAAAGAGCAACACTTATGAATATTTTACATATTAAATATGTCTAATTAAAATAGTTTTAAAAAATTCACGAGTCATAAGCCCGGATTCGAATCGCCCAAAAATTCACCTGACACAAGTAGGTGATTTACTATAAGACCAAAGTATTGTTATTATAAGGACAAAATAACGATTTTCTATGGTAAAAAAAGGAGTTCGCCATTCATGACAAGTCGCCCACCTTTGTCATAGTGTAATAGGGAATAATGTAATATAGGAATAATATATTTTTATTTATCATTGTATTTATCTTATATTTCTCATTGTAAATACTTATAAATAATGAATTATTCATATCACCTCATTAAGATCATATAACTATTTTTACATGGTGCGATCTAGCTTTGTTATGTGATAAAATAATTATTTTTTTTAAATAAATATATAAAATTAAAAAATAGGCATAAGAGAGATATCTATATCTATGAATATAACTGAGTTACGAATTATTTAATGAGCAATATATACAAATTATATACTAGTAATAACCTGATAATCATGTAGGCCATGGTTAATCAACTCCCGGTTGTGTTCACCCTCAGTTGAACACCCATTTACCTATTATACCCTTCTTCCTATATAACCCCCAAAACTCTAATTCACCCTAGAAATCTAATTTTATATTATTTTAAGTGTTTCAAATTTCATTTCAGTGTATTTTTCTGATTTAAAATAGTAATATAATATGATTTTGAGACTATAAAACTGAGTTTACACGAATTGGACATAAAAATCCTAAAAATTGGATCGAATATGGACTCAACACTGGTGTGTTGAATTTTCGAAAAAAAATTCAGAAAATTTTCTAAACTTGTGAAAAAACAACTTTCGAGAATTTTCGGTTAACCAATGTCGAAAAATACATATTTACGAAAAAGAAAAAAAAAATCGAAAACTAATTTGAGTTAATATATATTCATTTAAACTAGACAAACATACAACAATTGTAACCTAAAACGAATCCTCCCATGTTTATCTTCAAATTCCTTCACGTAGTTTTTATGGGTCTGACTATTTACACGTCCATTTCGGTTTAGAACACTCCCCCTATCAGTTTAATAATATAATAATAATATAAAAAACTAAAAATACCCTTTAAATCATATTACACTACTAAATGCACCCCTCCTTCACCTTTAAACCATAAACCTATGTTTTACCCAGCCACCGCCGCCGCCACCACAAACACAAACAACAAACAACAAAATATCACCACAAACAACAAACAAAAAAATAATTCAGAACTTAGAAAAATTTCAATTTTTTTTTTAAAATTTCGACAAACCAGTGTCGACCATATTCACTCTCGTCGACGAGAGTGTATATGGTCGACCTAAGTTTGGTCGATTTTTTTTTTAAAAAAATCTTAAAAAAATCGACAGTGTAATGTTGACCATATAAACTCTCGTTGACACCCTGTTGTCGACGAGAGTGAATATGGTCGACATTTGTTGGTCGAAAAAAAATAAATTTTTTTAAAAAAAAATTTCGACAACTTTAGGTCGACCAAAATACACTCGTCGACCCACTGTTGTCGACGAGAGTGTATTTTGGTCGACCTAAAGTGGTCGAAATATAAAAAAAAAAATCAAACCTAGGAGGCCACCAGTGGAGCTGCTGCTGCCGGATCGGGTTTGGGAGGGCGGCGTCTTGCGTGGGGAGGCCAACGGTGGTGTATTGGGTGGGTGGCCGTCGACGACGAGGGGGTTGATGGGGGTGGGGGCGACGGGAAAAAAATAAAGAGGAGAAGGGCGGTGGCAAGCGGCCGCGGCGCTGGACGAGTGGGGGCGGCGGACGGGGGCGATGGACGGGGGCCGCGACACTGCTTCTGTATTTTTTTAATAGAGAAGAGGAAAGCGGCTGGGGGATGGCGGCGGCGGGGCATCAGTGAGGTGGGGCAGTGGCAGGCGGCCGATGGGTAGGGGCGGCGACCGATGGAAGGGCGGCGGCTCAGCTTATGAGTTTTTTTTTTTTTTTTTTTTTTTTTTACAGAGAAGGGATAGGGGGTAGAGAGCGGAAGGGAGAGAGAAGGGGAGAGCGGTGGCTGGAGGCAGGCGACAAGTGGAGCGGCAGGAGGGGGCGGTGGGAAGGGAAAGGGAAGGGGAAAGTAGAGTGTGAGAAATTAGGGTTTGGAGGGGGTGTGTTTAGTAAATAGTTTTTATAGACAAAAGGGTATTTAGGACAATTCAAGGGGGGTGCATCCATCCTGACATATTTTAGGGGGTGTGCATCAATCGGGGGAGTGTTCTAAACCGAAATGGAGGTGTAAATAGTCGGACCCGATTTTTATTAGAGCTCTCTACACATAACTGACATAAGAGCACATTAGGAAGCCCTTAACTATATTAGCATTAATTCCGGCCAATTTATTTTTGGGTCAGGCTATATACCCCTCCATACTTGTTAAATATACTCCCCATTCATTTATTAATTTAATATTCACGTAAATTATTCAATTTGTCCTTTTAATAAAATACTACAGGTTAGATACACTTTTCTAACTTTTAAACCCTAATCCTAATAATATAACCGTCACCATCACTGCCCCGCCGCCGGTCGACACCACAACCCAAACAATGCCAAAAAAAAAAAAAAACTAGTCATGACCATGTACTTCGAAATAAAAAAAAAACTCAGTATTCTTAGATATATAATTTTTGACACACTAGAATCGACCCGACAAGAGTGTATATATATATTTTTTTTTGAAGTCTCGGGTATCCGATTCTATGATCGACTAATCCCGGGGGACCAATCCCACCGCCCACTTGCGGGGGTCCCGTTTAAAGCCAGAGCTTTGCGCTCTGTATGGACATGGCCCCATATAAATTGTTTGCACCTTAGAGGGTTCGAACCTGAGACATAGAGAGGAGCATACTCCTAAGTCTCAAGCCTATACCACTAGGCCAACTCCTTGGGGTTCGACAAGAGTGTATATGGTCGACCCTTATGTGTTGAAATTTTTTTTTTTTAATTTCCGACACACCAGGGTCGACCATATACTCTCGTCAACAAATTATTGTCGACGAGAGGGTATATAATCTTCTTTGGTGTGTCAAAATTTAAAAAAAAATGGAAAAACAGAGAACAGACGGAAAAAAAAGATGGAAAAAAAACCTACCGCTGGGAGAGGGAGGGGCGGCACTGCCGCTTGTTAACAAAAAGGAAAAAAAAAAAGATAAGAAGGGTGGGAGGAGCTTGGGCGAGCCGCGGCTGGACGGTTCTGAGTACGGCGCGAGAGACCTGGAGGCAGAAAAAAAAAATAGAAGGAGCAGCGACGGCCTATCTGAGTGGGGGAAGGAGGGGGTAGTGGCTCTAGGTGGGGAAGGGGAGGGGGGGAGGGGAGACAGCGTATGACAGATCTCATGGGGGAAGAAAAGAAAAAAGAAGAAGAAGGCGGTGTCGCTGGGAGGTGGTCGGGGGAGTGGTGAGGAAGAAGAATGTGGGAGAAAATGAAGAAAAATTAGGGTTAGGGGTATATGTATCCAAATCAATTTTAAAAAAAGAAATGGTATAATAGGTAATTTAGGAGAGTTCATATAACATAATCCATTTTTAGTCGGAGTTCATTAATTGGGGGTATATTTTTTTTGAAGTCTCAGGTATCTAGTCTTGGACCGACTAATCCCGGGGGACCAATCCCACCGCCCACTTGCGGGGTCCCGTATAAAGCCAGAGTTTTGCTCTCTGTATGGACATGACCCCATAGAAATTGTTTGCACCTTAGAGGGTTTGAACCTGAGACCTAGAGAGGAGCATACTCCTAAGTCCCAAGTCTGCACCACTAGGCCAACTCCTTGGGGTTATTAATCGGGGGTAAGTATGGACGAGTATATAACCTACCCTTTATCATATTAAGTAGTTGGCCCATTTACTTGGGCTTAACAAGTATGGACGAGTATATAGCCTCACCCATGGAGATCCCCAAATTTTAATGCTATCCGCTGAGCCAACCTTCCATCTCACCTCGGTTCTAACAACTTCTTGAGCGACAAAGATACTAGACCATGTATAACTAGGGTTCAACTAGGACTAGCTGAGACAAAATCACTATTAGGAAAGTAGCAGGCTTTCAGTACCTTACACACCAAGGATTCAAAATCCATGAGGAGACGCCACCCCATTTTACGAAGAAGTGCAATGTTGAAAGCGTGAAGTTTATGGAATCCCCGTCCCCCTTCCTTCATTTTAATATTTGATTCTTTTTACTTAAGTATTTCTCCATCCGTCCCAAAGAACCTTTCATATGTAAGTGCACCCACTTTATTTTTTTTAAATGTTATAATAAATAGAATTTTGATAGGTAATTTTGTAAAATAATAAATAAGTGAGTTGATTTGTGTGTATGTGTGGACCCTACAAGTAATGACATTTTATGTAATATTGTGGATATTGTAAGAGTGAGTTGATTTGTGTGTATGTGTGGACCCTACAAGTCTCTACATGGGGTCAAGAGAGACCCGTCTTACGAAATGAGATTCGTGACACGATCTCACCCATAACTAGCTCATATATTAATAATTGGACATTGAGAATTAAGTCCTAGGATAAATTAAAGTCAGCATAAATTGTAAATAAAAAAAAAACATTAAAATAAAAAATTTAAATACACTGAAAATTAGAAATTGGATATCATTATCGTTTGCCTTCCAATTCCTCACGGCTTCACACTAGCAAACAAAAAATATTTAATTTTTTTTCTATTTTTTCTAAAATATATTGTATTTTAATTTCAGCTGACCGGGTTTGATGTATTTTGAGCATAATTATATCACGGTAAAGTCTAGTATGCACTCGAGTGCATGTTAACACCCTATTCCATGTTGCATTTTTCAGTTTTACTGACTTACACTTTTTGGTAAATGGTGTTGCACTTTTCAATTATTACTAAAAATATTATTATACAGTTTAATAATTGAAAAGTGCAACACTATTTACCAAAAAGTGTAAGTCAGTAAAACTGAAAAGTGAAACATGGACTAGGGTGCATAACATGCACTCGAGTCCATAACAGACCAACCCTTATATCATATGTCACCGTTGTCGTAGATTTTTTTATTTGACGTACAATTTTTTTTTTTTTTTTTAATTTTCATTATATTGTGCAATTTTTTTTATCATTGTATATTGTGTTTAATTATTTTAATTTATTAGATCTCACTTATTCTACCATCTACATTAAAATAATATCTATATCTATATATATATATTTTTGATGTTCTAAGTTTAATATATTAATGTCAATTTTATGTATTTTGAGATGTTTAATTATTAATATTCATATACTTGTTTGCTCAAAAAAAAAATATTCATATACTGGTAAATATATAAAATCTATATTTTTATATAAAAAATATGTTAGTATTAAATTATGTATCCCAAATTCTGATTATGTTCCTGGGTGTAGGAGAGGATGTAGGAGAGGGGATAAGTGGTCGGGGTGCCTCAAAATATTTCATCAATCATCGCTATGAAAAGTCTACAAACGGATCTGGAAAAGCTTTGCTCCAAAAAAAGCCTCGATCACGGCCTGGAGAGCACTCATAGACAGTCTAGCAACAGTGGATAATATGAAAAAACGAAGGATACCAATCAACGCAGAACAAGCAAAGTGTGCATTTTACAAAGGAACAGAGGAAAACAGCGAACACCTATTTTTTGGATGCGAGGGCACAGGAGTACTTTGGGACAAGCTGAATTCTTGGGTAAAAAATTCAACAGCCAGACACATTGATCCAAGTATGCATTTACTACAGTTCTCCGGACTTTTGGGAGGAGGACAAGGGAGATCTATAACAACCACCTTCTGGACAGCAATGATTTGGACAATTTGGTACCTGAGGAATGAGATGGTACACAAAGGAAGCTCACCAAAACTACACAGAGCTTTCGACACCCTCAAGTGTAATCTCAGAGCATGATGCTCGACCAAAGTCAAAGGTATGGAGAAGGTTTCAATTTCAGACTGGAACTCGGACCCAAGAAAGTTCCTGGGAGTTTGAATAGGATCGACGGGGTGATGGGGAGCTAAAGGCCCTAATTCTTACAAGGGCATAAGAGTCATGCTTTGATTAAATACCCCCTATTATAGCTCTGTTTTCGTTTTTTTTTCTGTTTTTTCTCCTATTCATGTAACGGGTTGAGTACCCCTGGTACTCAATAAGTTAATGAAAAGATTATTTACTGATAAAAAAAAAATCATCGCTATGATGAAATTTCACTTAATGTTGTGCTAATACAACAAATTGTTTCTCCAATCTCCAAGCAATTGGAGCACCTCCAAGAAAATAAAATATTTTTTTTAGGATCAACCAGTCATTAAACAATCTCCCAATCCACATCACAATATGCTTGAAGTGTCAAACCTCTATTGGCTGGAAAGAATATTCCTTAGCCTGATATTGCCTTCAAATTAAAGAGATTTTTTTATTAAGGCGTCCAATATGTGAGAGTGCCTCAGACAAGAAAGAACTTGGTTGAGTATGTTTACATGAAAAACAATGTCAAGTCGTGTGATTGTGAGATACAACAATCCACATATTAAACGTGATCAATAGCATGTCCGTTTGAATCTACATCTAATTTAAGGTTTTGCTCCATTGAAGGTCTACTAGGATAACTTTTTTGTAATTGTAAACACAAATTTCGTGAATTAAATATAAAAACACGAAAATGCAAAATAATGTATTTAATTTTGGATTAAACCATAAATATTGCGGGTTACAATCTCTAATTTCTCCTCTAATTCTCTCTTCTTGAACTTCACTTGAACTTCTTGAGCTTTTGGAGTTGGATCCGCAGCCGAATCCTCTTCGATCTTGAATTTGAAACTTTATAACGTTAATCCAAGGGCTTGGCGCCGTATTTTGGATTAAACGTTGAATTTAGGGATTTTTGGGATGAACGTCGTTGAAGATCGTTCTTGAACTTGGGACTTTGTAACGTTAATCCAAGGGCTTGACGCCGTATTTTGGATCAAACGCCGATTTTCGGGACTTATCCGTTCGGGACTTTTCGGGGCTTATTGGGAATTTTCCGGGACGAACGTCGTTGAAGATCCACGAAGCACCTCCTCCTTGAAGAAACGCCGAATTGAGGGGCATAGCACCTTAATCTCCACCCGAACGCTGCTTCGCACGAAAAACGCCTTTGAAGCTCCCCCAACTGCTGAAGAACACTCTAAAATCTCTTCAGAGAAATTTTAGAGCCTTCTGACTTCTTGATGTGAAATGAATGGAATGAGGCCCCTATTTATAGGTGTAGAACCTATCTAAATACATGATTTGATTTCTGATCCATACACAATTACGAAATTGTATTATGTTAATGAAAACACGCAATAGAAAATATATAATATTTATTTATTATTTGAGATGTTTCTAATTACTACTCTTTCATTATTATTTGTTAAAAACATTTGTCTTATTTTTAATTGAACATTTTTTTATTTGAAAAAAAAACAACAACTCCTTACTCCTTTAAACAAAACTTTCTCAAACATCTATATTTTTTTTATGTCGGTTCAAGGACGTACTCATTTTTTTTTCTTCAGATTATACATTAAACTGTTATTTAGTTGAAAAATAAACTTATGTATTTTATATTTGTTGGGATATTCTATATCCTTATGTTTGTATTGATAAACCAAATATACTTGTAATAGGATAAGTTGTATTGTATAGACAACTTCATCATTCATCTTGTGATAGATTAATATCTGGTCAATATCAGCAGTGTTGGAAGCTAAATGATATAGAGGAGAAACACGCACAAGCTCAAGAGAAGATCAGAAGACCAGAAGGAGAGAATCAGATGAGTCAAACTCACCTGATGATATAAAGAGTAAATCAGATGAGTGGAACTCATCTGATGTTCAGCTGAGGCAAGATCAGTTGAGTCAACAAGATCAGCTGAGTAAAGTCAAACACAGCCAAGACAAAGTCTGCTTGACTAACCAGACAAGTCTACACAACTGAGGAAATAATCAAAGCTGCTAATTGTCAAGTTCAGAAGAGAAGACACAAGATCAGATGAGTAAATCAGCTGAGATGAAGTCTTCTGTTCTACGAATTGAGAAATCACATCAGAGCTGACGTGGTTCCGTGGACCTATGGGAAGACGACAACAGACATCTAGATCCTAACAAGGCACAGTACTCAAAGGACTAAAAAGTTAATAGAGCATTAATTATTACTAGGCAACGGTAATAATTAATAGACTCCAGCCTAAAGATTGCTTTCCTGAAATAGAGGTATTTGAAGTTATCTTCCAACGGTAACATCTCAGAATCCCATGTATAAATATGAGTTCAAATCATAACTCATGGGTGGGCAAGAGTGTGTGTGAGAAAGAATGCAAAGGCAGAGCAAAATGTTCTAAGTCCAGAAAATTAGAAGAGCTCAAGAACACCTTCATAGAAAATATCTAGCAAAGCATTCTTACACTCTTAATCTCCCAGTGACTGAACTCGGCTAGGCCAACAGTGTCATATATATATCCTAAACCTAGAAGAGAAATTCCCAATCCTAGTTTTAGGCTAACTCAGATTGTAAGGGAATTTCTCATACTTAGTCATTCTCGAGTCCTCCCTTCTATACACCCATTTAGGAGATAGACCGAGGTATACACACTAGGTACAATCAAGAAGAAGACCACTGTAAGGTTACTTGATACCTAACCAACAAGTAGATTTGAATCCTCAGAAAGTAGTTGAGGATCTTGATCAAAAGTCTTCTCTTGGGACTATAAAGTAGCAAGACGTTCTCCTCTTGGGACGTTAAAGTGTTCAAGGAGGCTAACTTCATATAATGAGATGTGAGAGTGGATGTAGGATATTGAGATTTGAACCACTATAAACCTATATGTTATTTACTGTTTTAGCATGCATATTTACATAACACAAGTGTTTAAAAGGAAAATGTCTTATATCAGCAGACATCAAGTCTGCTGATATACTCATCTGTTTTGCTATTCGAAAGTTCATAATCAAGTTTTGCTATTCGAAAGTTCATAATCAAAAGACACCAAGTCTTCTGATATCATAAAATGTGTTTATGCATGAAATATAATTTTTTAATTTCCATGAGCAGTATTGTTGGTCCTTTATGGAGTATGACACAAGTGTATGCAAATTTTACTTTTTCAAACAGATTCACCTATCAGGAGAGTTGTCTGACAACCTCTTTGAGTGAGTTAAACTTTAATAGATAATCAACCTACTAAAAACTATGAAGTGATCATTTGGACAATTATCTAAAAGAGTTATTAAGTGCGGAATGTGGTTGACCTTTTCTTTGAAAATACTCCTTGGTTTGTCCAAAACTGTTTTACTTAATTTGCTGAATTTAATTCTTTCAAGAAAAGCTTTGTATGCAATGTGATAATGAAAGAATGCAATAAGTAAGTAACACAGCAAGTTATAGTGGTTCAGAGGCTCAAGCTCCTACATTCACTTTCCCTGATTGAACAGGATAATTCATTAACACCTGAAATTAGCTTGTTTTATAGTGCCAAGGTGCACTGGTCAACAACACTATCTTAGTGCTTTGATCCCTAGGAAAATCTGAGTCCTAGTGCTCAACTTCTCTAAGTTAAAACTGTATTTTCTCTTAACAACTCTTAACTCCTCACTTCTACAACAAACACTAATTCTCTTGTGAGGTAAGGGTTTGAGGTTTAGTTCCAACTAAGTGAGATATCCTTTACAATCAGAACAGTGTAAAATGATAGAATATCTTTTTGCTAAGCTTTGGATTTTACAAGTTGGCCTAGCTTAGAAGTGATCGGAAAACTTGGGATTGAAGGTTGTAAGCTTTTGTTTCCTTGAATGCTTGATAGTAGTTTGATAGCAGATAATTGGATACTTGAATCCTTGGATCTCTTCTGTATTTATAGATCAATTTGATCATCTATCCGTTGGAGAGATAGACTTTCAAATTGTCTATTTGCAGCTCCATTGAAACGACTACAAGTGCAACCTTCTATTATCCACTGTGTAGGAAGGTTATTCAATGGTTGCTTGAATGAATGGTGTTGACTTCTGAAAATGCGGTTGTGTAGACTTGTGTCAGTTTCTAAGCTTGCACATTTTCCAAGATTGATTGTGTCAGAACTTGTACTTCTTCAACGGTCAGATGGGACAAGTTCCCTGAACATTCTTGTTGCATATAGAATGTTCTTCAGTTCATTCAAATCTTCAGTCTTTAATGCTTCTAAGTCTTCAATGCTTGTTCAGGCTTGATGACTTTAATGCTTCATTAATGTTGTCTTATAAGACAAATGCATTCAATGCTCTTGATCTTCAAAATATCAACTTGATCTTATGTAGCCCTTATCACAGCTGGTTTAATATCAGTTCAGGCTACTTGCTTGAGCTTTGTGTATTCAGCCATGTTGTCCTCTTCAGTAACTTTGTCTTCATGTGATCAGCAAACTAGAGCTTAAGACAAAAACTAATAAGCTGCCTAACATACCAGCATGGACAACTATCCTGAAAACTAAGATCTCAACATTCCTGATATTCTAGACTTAGACAAAATTTGAACTGTCTCAACTATTCTGAGACAAGTAGACTAACTTTCTTTCTCAACTAATCTGACCAACATCATTCATTCAGGGGGTTTGATATCTTAATCAAAATCAATTCATTTTCCAACAAGTATAGATGAGTATAATCCTTCTAAAATGGGCACACTACAAATTTCGCACACGCTTCTCTATCAACTGATCTAATCAGCAGACCGATTAGTTCTAGGCTCCTAATTAGTCAACGCAGACCGATTAGTTCTAGGCTCCTAATTAGTCAACTGACCAAGTCATGTGTATAGAAAAGTTAGTTTTATTTTCTAAACCAAAACTCATATCAGCTGACAACAAGTCATCTGCCCACTCGTCTACTACCCCATAAAAAGGGACCAACAATATTTATATTAAGATTACTTTGTAATTCATGAAATCATTTGATTAAATAATAAATTCATTTTAATATTAGATTTTGTAATTCATGAAATCATTTGATTAAATAATTAAAATAATTTCTTTTGTTTTCTTGTGTTTGTTGAATGAATATTTTATTCATATTCACCTGAAAATATGATGTAATATTTTTTTTAGGGATAAAATTCAATTAAATAAAATTAAAATCAATAAAGCAAATAACACAATATTTATCCAATGTAGTTTTCTATTTAATTAAGGTAACACATTGAATTTATGAAATAGAAAGGAATACGTATCTAGAAGGGGTGCTACTATTTTTTTTAAAGTTACGATTAGATGCAAAATACTCCACGAGATTACTAAAATACCCTTATATTTGAATTTTAAACTTTAATATTTTAATTAAATCTATTTTTATTTTTCCATAAAATTACAGATTCCATGAAATTATAGTTTATTCGGAATACACATCCATGGTTTTCTATTCCAATCGTGATATGATTGATAAAACCTCTTTTAGCTTTAATCTATGAATGTGTGTATTATCCGGGCGAGCACAATTGAGAGAGAAGGTTGGCTAGGGCTAGGGCTATGAGTTGGGAGTCTTGGGACCATGTGTCCAATTCTGCAAAATAAAACCGTATCAGGAGTGACAGTGCTCATGAATTAATAATTGACTGCAGATGATCATGTCGCTATCCTAGTCTGTTCATATTTTGCTGTTATCCAAGGTACATACGAGGGATTAATTAAGAGAAATATTTGATTTATAAAGTTATTTTACTGCAATATTATTTTTGGATGAATTTCTTTAAACAAACTTTTTAAAATAAAATTTAAAAGCAAAAGTCACAAACCACCATTTATATTTTTACTTACTCACCTACTCTTAAAACTTGTCTAAATACACCAATTGATTTATGATCCATACACAATTACGAAATTTATTATGTTAATGAAAGCGCGCAATAGAAAATATATTTTTATTTATTATTTGAGATGTTTCTAATTACTACTCTCTCATTATTAAAAAAAACTCTTTACTCCTCTAAATAAAACTTTCTCAAACATCTATTTTTTTTTATGCCGGTTCAAAGACATACTCATTTTTTTTAATTTTCAGATTATACATCAAACTATTATTTAGTTGAAAAATCAACTTATGTATTTTATAATTATATTAAGATTACTTTGTAATTCTTGAAATTATTTGATTAAATAATTAATTCATTTAAGTATAAGATTTTGTAATTCATGAAATCATTTGATTAAATAATTAAAATAATTTCTTTTGTTTTCTTGTTTTTGTTGAATGAATACTTTATTCATACTCACCTGAAAATATGATGTAATATTTGTGTTTGTTGAATGAATATTTTATTCATATTCACCTGAAAATATGATGTAATATTTTTTTTAGGGATAAAATTCAATTAAATAAAATTAAAATCAATAAAACAAATAACACAATATTTATCCAATATAGTTTTTCTATTTAATTAAGGTAACACGTTGAATTTATGAAATATAAAGGAATACGTATCTAGGGGGCGCTACTAATTTTTTTTAAGTTACGATTACATGCAAAATACTGCATGAGATTACTAATATACCCTTATATTTGAATTTTAAACTTTAATATTTTAATTAATTCTATTTTTATTTTTCCATAAAATTACAGATTCCATAAAATTATAATTATAGTTTATTCGGAATACACATCCATTGTTTTCTATTTCAATCGTGATATGTTTGATAAAATCTCCTTCAGCTTTACTCTATAAATATGTGTATTATTCGGCGAGCATAATTGAGAGAGAAGGTTGGCTAGAGCTAGGGCTATGGGTTGGGAGTCTTGGGACCATGTGTCCAATTCTGCAAAATAAAACCGTATCAGGAGTGACATTGCTCATGAATTAATAATTGACTGCAGATGATCATGTCGCTATCCTCCTCTGTTCATGTTTTGCTTTTATCCAAGGTATATATGAGGGATTAATTAAGAGAAATATTTGATTTATAAAGTTATTTTACTGCAATTTTTTTTGGATGAATTTCTTTAAACAAACTTTTTAAAATAAAATTTAAAAGCAAAAGTCACAAACCACCATTTATATTTTTACTTACTCACCTAGTCTTAATACTTGTCTAAATACACCAATTGATTTCTGATCCATACACAATTACGAAATTGTATTATGTTAATGAAAGCGCGTGATAGAAAATATATAATTATTTATTATTTGAGATGTTTCTAATTACTACTCTCTCAGTATTATTGGTTAAAAACATTTATCTTATTTCTTATTTTTAATTGAACATTTTTTTATTTGAAAAAAAAAAAAATAACCCATTACCCCTTTAAACAAAACTTTCTCAAACATCTATTTTTTTATATCGTTCAAGGACGTACTCATTTTTTTTAATTTTCAGATTATACATCAAACTGTTATTTAGTTGAAAAATTAACTTATATATTTTATAATTATATTAAGATTACTTTGTAATTCTTGAAATTATTTGATTAAATAATTCATTTTAGTATAAGATTTTGTAATTCATGAAATCATTTGATTAAATAATTAAAATAATTTATTTTGTTTTCTTGTGTTTGTTGAATGAATATTTTATTCATACTCACTTGAAAATATGATGTAATATTTGTGTTTGTTGAATGAATATTTTATTCATATTCACTTGTAAATATGATGTAATATTTTTTTTAGGGATAAAATTCAATTAAATAAAATTAAAATCAATAAAGCAAATAACACAATATTTATCCAATATAATTTTTCTATTTAATTAACTTAACACATTGAATTTATGAAATAGAAAGGAATACGTATCTAGAAAGGGTGCTACTAATTTTTTTTAAGTTACGATTACATGCAAAATACTCCATGAGATTACTAATATACCCTAATATTTGAATTTTAAACTTTAATATTTTAATTAATTCTATTTTTATTTTTCCATAAAATTACAGATTCCATAAAATTATAATTATAGTTTATTCGGAATACACATCCATTGTTTTCTATTTCAATCGTGATATGATTGATAAAATCTCCTTCAGCTTTAATCTATGAATATGTGTATTATCCGGGCGGGTACAATTGAGAGAGAAGGTTGGCTAGGGCTATGGGGTTGGGAGTCTTGGACCATGTGTCCAATTCTGCCAAATAAAATCGAGTGGCAATACTTATGAATTAATAATAGACTGCAGATCATGTCGCTATCCTCGTTTGTTCATGTTTTGTTGTTATCCAAGGTACATATGAGGGATTAATTAAGAGAAATATTTGATTTATAAAGTTATTTTACTGTAATTTTTTTTTTGATGAATTTCTTTAAACAAACTTTTTAAAATAAAATTTAAAAGCAAAAGTCACAGACCACTATTTATATTTTTACTTACTCACCTACTCTTAATACTTGTCTAAATACACCAATTGATTTCTGATCCATACACAATTACGAAATTGTATTATGTTAATGAAAGAGCGCGATAGAAAATATATATTTATTTATTATTTGAGATGTTTATAATTACACTCTCATTATTATTTGTTAAAAACATTTATCTTATTTTTAATTGAACATTTTTTTATTTGAAAAAAAAAAAACAACCCCTTACTCCTTTAAACAAAACTTTCTGAAACATCTATTTTTTTTATGCCGTTTCAAAGACATACTCATTTTTTTTAATTTTCAGATTATACATCAAACTGTTATTTAGTTGAAAAATTAACTTATGTATTTTATAATTATATTAAGATTACTTTGTAATTCTTGAAATTATTTGATTAAATAATTAATTCATTTTAGTATAAGATTTTGTAATTCATGAAATTATTTGATTAAATAATTAAAATAATTTATTTTGTTTTCTTGTGTTTGTTGAATGAATATTTTATTCATACTCACCTGAAAATATGATGTAATATTTGTGTTTGTTGAATGAATATTTTATTCATATTCACCTGAAAATATGATGTAATATTTTTTTAGGGATAAAATTCAATTAAATAAAATTAAAATCAATAAAGCAAATAACACAATATTTATCCAATATAGTTTTTCTATTTAATTGAGGTAATACATTGAATTTATGAAATAGAAATGAATACGTATCTAGGAGGGGCGCTACTAATTTTTTTTAAGTTACGATTACATGCAAAATACTCCTTGAGATTACTAATATACCCTTATATTTGAATTTTAAACTTTAATATTTTAATTAATTCTATTTTTATTTTTCCATAAAATTACAGATTCCATAAAATTATAATTATAGTTTATTCGGAATACACATCCATTGTTTTCTATTTTAATCGTGATATGTTTGACAAAATCTCCTTCAACTTTAATCTATGAATATGTGTATTATCCGGGCGGGCACAATTGAGAGAGAAGGTTGGCTAGGGCTAGGACTATGGGGTTGGGAGTCTTGGGACCATGTGTCCAATTCTGCCAAATAAAACGGTATCACGAGTGGCAATGCTTATGAATTAATAATAGACCGCAGATGATCATGTCGCTATCCTCCTTTGTTCGTTGTTGTTATCCAAGGTACATACGAGAGATTAATTAAGAGAAATATTTGATTTATAAAGTTATTTTACTGCAATTTTTTTTGGAGGAATTTCTTTAAACAAACCTTTTAAAATAAAATTTAAAAGCAAAAGTCACGAACCACCATTTATATTTTTACTTACTCACCTACTCTTAATATTTGTCTAAATACATGAATTGATTTCTGATCCATACACAATTACGAAATTGTATTATGTTAATGAAAGCGCGCGATAGAAAATATATATTTATTATTTATTATTTGAGATGTTTCTAATTACTACTCTCTCATTATTATTGGTTAAAAACATTTGTTTTATTTTTAATTGAACAATTTTTATTTAATAAAAAAAAAACTCCTTACTCCTTTAAACAAAACTTTCTCAAACATCTATTTTTTTTTATGCTGGTTCAAGGACATACTCATTTTTTTTAATTTTTAGATTATACATCTGTTGGTCCTGAAAGGAGCATATGACAAGTGTATGGAGGGGGGGGAATACACTTGTATGCAAATCTTTTCAAACTTTAACCAAAACTGGTTCAGCAAGGTTGCCCTGCACAACTCTGCTGATATGATTAACTCTTAGAAGATAATCAAACTACTAAGTACTATTGAGTACTTAGTTGAATAACTATCTAATTGAGTTATATGTGCGGAATAGTGGTTGGCCCTTTAGTTTAAACTCCTTTAATTACTGAAATCTTCTTATCTCATAAACTGGTATTTCAAGGAACTTGTCCAAATCTGTTTTGCACAGTCTTAAGTATGTATCTTTGAAAGGTCAGTTTGTGTGTTGTGTTGTATGAATGTAAGTACTTAAAAGTAAATCAACACAAGAGTTTATAGTGGTTCAGAGACTCAAGCTCCTACATCCACTTTCCCTGATTTAACAGGATAATTCCTTCACTCTTGGAATTACTTGTTTTATATTGCCAAGGTGCACTTGATCAACCACACCACTCCTTGGTGCCTTGATCCCTAGGATATCAGAGTCCTAGTACTCTCTTCTCAACTCAGAATTGAATTGTTCTTCTCTCAACAATCAATTCCTACCACTTCTACTACAACAACCTTCTATCTCTCTTTTGGAAAGGTATAAGGATTGATGTTGGTTCCAACTAGTTTGAGATATATCCTTTACAATGAGCTCAGTGTAAAGGGATAGGATATCTCTCTAAGCTTGTATGGATATACAATCAATGTTCAGCTTAGAAGAAGTGTTTGGAGACTAAGAATGTCTCTTGAAAGCTTAGATAGTCTTATGAACTTGTAGCTTCAGAATTGTTGATGCTAGTTGGATTCTAGTTGGTCTCCACACTTCTGTATTTATAGACAAAATTGAGGATTTGCCCGTTGGAAAGACAACCTCAATTGTCTATAAATGTCTTCCTTGAACTCTGCAACTGGAAGACATTTTCTTGATAGTGACATGTCCATAATTTGGGAAGTAAACGACTGTGAGCTCTTTGTCTTGACTTTGAAGCACTCTTCCCAATGTCTGACTTCAAGATTCACTTGTTCTAACATGGACATCACTTCTGATAGTTAGTCCTATGATAAGGATAACTTTCCTTATCACTTGGACAATCCTGCTTATCTGTCATCAGGCTTTGCTTATCCGCATTGTTGGCTTGCTCTTCAGATGTCTTGGCTCTTTCTCTTTGCATGCATGTGTTTTGATGATCTTTAATCATTCATGGCTTTGATTCAGTAGTATTGACCTTATCTGCACAGTTGGGATTCTTTTGCAACAGTTCTGGTACAAGTGAGCTGAGACAACTCTGCTGCTCATATCTTCTGATCCTTGACATTCACATCAGTGGACTTAGTCTAGATGATCCATTTAGTCCTTATGAACTTCAAATAGATTGGTATACAGCTGAGCTGACTTGATCAGCACAGTTGTCCATTGAGTGCATTCAGCAGACTTGGGGTCAATTTGATTCTGAGCCTTGAGGGGACTTGATTCTTGTGATCTTCTAGGCATGAATTCCCCCTCAACTTGTGCATCTATTATACTAAGAGTTGCCTAACATTCCAGCTTCTCAACTAGCCTTAAGCTGCATGTTCTAACATTCTTAGAACATTTCTATTCAATACTTGACTTAATCATCTGGCATGTCTTAAGGGGGTTTTGGTATCTTAATCAAAACTTCACATTTTATTCCCAACAACATCAAACTGTTATTTAGTTGAAAAATCAACTTATGTATTTTATAATTATATAAGATTACTTTGTAATTCATGAAATTATTTGATTAAATAATTAATTCATTTTAGTATTAGATTTTGTAATTCATGAAATCATTTGATTAAATAATTAAAATAATTTCTTTTGTTTTCTTGTGTTTGTTGAATGAATATTTTATTCATATTCATCTGAAAATATGATGTAATATTTTTTAGGGATAAAATTCAATTAAATAAAATTAAAATCAATTAAGCAAATAACACAATATCTATTCAATATAGTTTTTCTAGACTATATTTTCTTTTTAATTAAGGTAACACATTGAATTTATGAGAATACGTATCTAGAAGGGGTGCTACTATTTTTTTTAAAGTTACGATTACATGCAAAATACTCAATGAGATTACTATTATAACCTTATATTTGAATTTTAAACTTTAATATTTTAATTAAATCTATTTTTATTTTTCCATAAAATTACAGATTCCATAAAATTATAGTTTATTCGGAATACACATCCATGGTTTTCTATTCCAATCGTGATATGATTGATAAAATATCCTTTACCTTTAATCTATGAATATGTGTATTATCCGGGCGGGCACAATTGAAAGAGAAGGTTGTCTAGGGCTAGGGCTATGGGGTTGGGAGTCTTGGGACCATGTGTCCAATTCTGCAAAATAAAACCGTATTAGGAGTCGCAGTGCTCATGAATTAATAACTGACTGCAGATGATCATGTCACTATCCTCGTCTGTTCATGTTTTGCTGTTATCCAAGGTACATACGAGGGATTAATTAAGAGAAATATTTGATTTATGAAGTTATTTTACTGCAATTATTTTTTTGGATGAATTTCTCCAAACAAACTTTTTAAAATAACCTATGGGAAATGATTGGGTTGAATGTAATTCAACCGCATCTTCATAATCTGCATATACTCCCCCTTAATGTCTCTCCCCCTGTCTTCAAGCTCTTCATTTATCTAGATCACCATACAGATCCTGGATATCCTGGTCATCCTCCCTCGTTTCAGTGTCAGCAGCAGCTCCATCAGCTCTGTCAGGAACAACAGGTGATTCATCTATAGATGGAGGAACAATGTTAGTGTGGACTGCTGGTTGTGGGAACGATCAGCTACTCCCCCTGTTGAAGTGGAAAGAAGATCCATCCAAAATTTCTTTTGGATAAGAAGATCCTCCACTAAACTCTGCAGATTAGTAATAGATCCCTGCAAAATGTCAATCTGCCTCATGATATAATGTGAAGATAAATAAACAGAGGAGACATCTCCTTCTGGAGGCAGTGTTGTGTTGTGGATGGGATCATTCAGAGGATCATTGGGAGCTGAACTTGGACATGCACCATCATCATTCCTTTTCAAAGGGAGGTCTACCACCCTTTCACCTGCAACTCTGAATTGATTGGATATGCTGAACCCAGGTATGTAATTACTGACCACCTCTTCTTCTGATCTTTCAAAGGCCTTATCAAGCAAAAACTTGCACAGAAGGCAGGGGTAAGGCAATATGCCTCTTCCAAACATATCAGACTTAAATGTCATCATATTTGTAAAGATAACCTATCCTAGGTTGAATATTTTTAAATGACCTATTTTCTACATGGTAAAGTCTAGTATGCACTCGAGTGCATGTTATGCACCTAGTCTAAAGAAAAGTGTAAGTTATTAAACTGAAAAGTACAACACATTATTACTAAAAAGTGTAAGTCACTATAACTAAAAATATTATTATACAGTTTAATAATTGGAAAGTGCAACACCATTTACTAAAAAGTGTAAGTCAGTAAAACTGAAAAGTGCAACATGGACTAGGGTGCACAACATGCACTCAAGTCCATAGCAGACCAACCCTTTCTACATAAGTACAGATTGCTCTAGTGTAAGGGTGGTGTTGTTTGTTGTAGGCAACCAGTTAAAACACACCAGTTTATGCAACACAGAATACAGACTAGTCAATTTAGAGGCTAAAATTCTCTTTCTCGACCTAGTGATTACTCCCCCAGTCAAGATACTGATCATAACATCATGATCTGTAACCACTGGATCCTCCATTATCTTAGTTTAAAACATAATATTAATCATCCTATGAGTAATCAACAACCTATTTCCTCTAAACCAAACTTGTCCATATCTAGTTGAATTAGGATCACCAACATGTGCAGACACATTAACATAAAACTAAAAAATTCAATCAACAATGTATGGGCAGGCAAATTGCAGAGCATATAGTAAGGACCTTTCTCTAAACCATTCAATCAAATTCATTTCCTCAATGTCAGGTACCTTAATCAATCTCTCACTCAGAATTTGCCTATTTCTAATGGTTCTATATTGGATGCTTGTATTATCATGGTAATCCTCATCTAAATCACTATTTCTATTATCAGAAGAAAACAGTACCTCATTTTCATCTTCTTCAGTTGAGCTGGATGATGATTCAGGATGAGAAGGCTCGGTTGTTTCCATCGAAGAGGCAACACTAGCGGTCTCTCGGAGCCTTTTTGATCTTCTGGTCTGTACTGGTGGAGTATGATCACTTTCTTCTTCAAGATCATCAGCCACTTCATCCACATCAACTTCATTGACCTCCTCTTCCTCTTAGACTGGAGCTTGTTCAGGCTCAAAGTCAGAAACTGCAATGGGCTCAGAAGCATTCCCATCGGTTCTAGGCTTCTTTCCCTTGCCTGAATAGTCTATAATTTTGCACAGGTTCCTTTGGGACTTTCTCTTTCCACCGGGCCATTTCCTTGTTGTAGGAACAACCTTCTTTTTGCCCTTTTTCTGCCTGTGCAGTCTTTCAAATTTGGCGGCCAACACTTCCTCATCTGAAGATTCCAGCCTATCTTGCATGTCCACATCCTGGTTTGGTGGAGCATCTCCCTTGAACATTGAGTTATCCAGCGTTTCTCCCTCAAGCATAATAATAGGGTGCGTTGTTTTGCGACTTAGGGTTTCATAGGCCTCCTTCAATGTGTTGAATGGAGTGCCCAAATGGAAGTGAAGTGTAACTGGAGCGGTTTCGAGAGTGGGGGCTTCAGATGATGGCTCATTTGGTGGGTTAGGTGTGGATTTTGAAGCAGAAGAATCAACGTTTGCATTCGCGATTTCTGTGCGAATGTCGAATGGGTTGTATAGGACGATTTGAAGAGGCGATGTTTGTGAGGGAGCTTGTTCATCTTCATATGGAACAACAATGGTTCCAATGGTGAATGAATGTGATTTTGGAGAGTGGGTGTTTGATGATGCCATTTATGCACGAATATTCAGAGGGTTTGGAGAAGATTTTTTGCCTGAGTTCGAATTTTCTTGTGCAGTTGAGTCTTGAGAATTCTGAGACATATTAGAAGTTGTACACACAAATCAATGCAAAAATTAGTCTACAAGAAAACCTTTCAAATTCTGCAAGCTTGAAAAGAATTTAAATGTTGAGCCCTTAAGTGATGTGACACTGCCTTTAAAGAATATTCAAGTGCAAAATAATTAATTCAAAGTAAAATTACTGTGTTTAATTTAATTAACAATGCTCTTAAGGTATTTTCCAACACTTCCATGGAGACTCATTTTATAGGAAAAATTGAAAGAAGAGAGGAAGAAGTTCAAGATTATGGGAATTTGGGAAGTGAAGTAGTGGGATTAACTTCCCCACTAAAAGATCATGTGAAGCTGGAGAGAAAAAAATAATTTCTGAAAAATAAAAATATGCAATATATATAATAACTGAAATAAATAAGGATAAGACTTACTCAAATTAATTATTTCAGAGAATAACGTTAATAATTATCAAAAATAACAAATTCCTAGATAATAGATATTTAAATCTGAGTGTACCAGTGTTTCGACTATTGTTGGCATTCTATACACCTCAACACAGTTTTTTCATGATTTTACATCATATGTGTTGCTCTATTTTCTTTTCTTTTTATATCACACTTCACATTGATCCATCTTTTGAAAAGAGTGCATCGTAGTAGCGAACTTCGTGCCCCATAGTTGCTCAATGGATTTGTGAATATTTTGATGCAATTTATATCACCTTTTGAAAAGAGATCATTGTAGTAGCGAGCTCCATGTCCCATAGTTACTCAGTGATTTATAAAGCATTTAATAAGTGATTTTTCTTTTTCAGCATTTGAGAGGTGTATAGGCTCTTTTAGTATTTTTTACAAGTCACTTCAGAAGTCAAATACTATCACAGGGGAATTACATTAGTTCAATAATTATGAAAATTATACCAAGGAAACAATTAAGAGACGTATCTTAGTACACACCCTTGATCATATTATCAGATATTACACAAACCAAGAGATTTTTGAAGGGATGGAAACCTCTTGTCATCAAGAACTTTAGTGAATATGTCAGCCAATTGTTTTTCAGTAGATATGTACTCCAACTTAACAACTTCCTTTTCAACAAGATCTCTAATGAAGTGATGTCTAATACTTATATGCTTTGTTAATGAATGTTGCACTGGATTTTTAGAGATATTTATAGCACTTGTATTATCACAGTACACAGCAACACATCACTAGGTAAGCCATAATCATGACAAAGTGGGATAGCTCAAGTGGTTAGAGCACCACTACCTAGGCCTTAGATCCTGGGTTCGAGTCATGGGGAGGGGAAAAGGGATGGGTATTTAATTTGTAAACAAAAAAAAAAGGTAAGCCATAATCATGAAACATTTTTTGCAACCATAACAATTGAGTACAACAACTCCCTACTGCAATGTATTCTGATTCAGCTGTGGATTGAGACACACAGTTTTGCTTTCTGCTATGCCAAGAGATTAAGTTATTTCCCATATAAAAGCAACCACCACTTGTGCTTTTCCTGTCATCACTATCACCTGTCCAATCTACATCACTATACCCAATCAAGGTACAATTTGTATCTTTGTTATATCATATGCCTAGATCACATGTTCCTGTAACATACTTAATGATTCTTTTAACAACATTCATATGTGATTCTTTAGGGTTAGATTGGTATCTAGCACATAAACATACACTGAACATGATATCAGGTCTACTAGAACTCAAATAAAGGAGACTGTCCATCATTGATCTGTATAATGTTGGGTCAACATTCTGGCCAATTATCTTTACTCAGTTTCCGAGTTGATCTCATAGGTGTCTTCATATGTTTAGCATTCTCTAAACCAAACATTTTCACAAGATTCTTAGCATACTTACTCTGTGAAATGAAAATACTATCCTTTTGCTGTTTAATTTGCAGTCTTAAGAAGTAATTTAAATCACCAACCATGGACATTTCAAAAGTAGATGTCATTTCATTCACAAATAGTTTGAGCATATTATCACAAGTAGAACCAAATACTATATCATAAACATAGATTTGAGCAATCATTATAACACTTTTTCTCATGTTTAATGAACAGTGTTCTGTCAGCTTCTCCTCTTACAAAGCCAAACTCAATCAAGAAACCAGTTAGTCTTTCATACCATACTCTAGGTGCTTGTTTCAAGCCATATAGAGACTTTTTCAGTTTAAAGACATGATCAGGAAAATCAGGGTTTTCAAAACCTTTTGGTTGTTCAACATAAGCTTCTTCCATGAGAATACCATTTAAAAAAGCAGCTTTAACATCCATTTGATGCAGTTTAAAATCAATATAGCATGCAATGGCAAGTAATAGCCTAATGGAATCAATTCTAGCAACATGAGCAAATGTTTCATAAAAGTATACACCTTCTACTTGTGTATAACATTGAGCAACCAATCTAGCTTTGTTTTTAATAATGTTTCCCATTTCATTAGTCTTGTTTTTAAAGATCCATTTAGTTCCTATGACATTAATGTGATCTGTTCTAGGAACTAATGTCCAAACATCATTTCTAACAAACTGATTTAGTTCTTCATGCATAGCTTCAACCCAATTCTCATCATCTAATGCTTCTTTAACAGTTTTAGGTTCAATCATAGAGTGATAACATTCATGATTTACCTTACTACACATAGATGACATACATATAGATCTTACCACATCCTTTGAGTTCATACCCATCCTCCTTTTGGTTTGAACACCTGTGGACTGTTCACCAATGATTTGATCATGTGGGTGATACTCCTAAATCCTTATGGAAGGTGTTTTCTGGAGATTATACAGATTTTCAGTATTTGTATTATCAGATGATTCCTTTGGTGTGTCATCATTCTTCTCAACATTCTGAACCTGTTCAACTTTTTCAGTATTGATTGGAACATCAATCAAATCTGAAATGTCTTCATCTTCAATGCTCTTTCCTGTAATGCTTGTATCATTATCAAAAACAACATTTACTGTTTCTTGTACAGTATCAGTCCTAAAGTTGTTAATTCTGTAGGCCTTGCTATTTCTTGAATAGCCAAGAAAGAACCCTTTGTCACTCTTTGAATCAAACTTGTGTAACTGACCCCTGTCATTCAAGATGTAACAAACACAACAAAAAATATGGAAATATTTAAGGTTAGGCTTTCTATTATTCAGAATTTCATATGGAGTTCTAGTAGAATCTGTTCTAATATAAACTCTGTTTGCAATATGACAAGCAGTGTTAAGAGCTTCAGCCCAAAACCTTTTGGATAGGTTCTTAGAACATAACATGACTCTAGCCATTTCTTGAAGAGTTATATTCTTTTCCGCTATGCCATTTTGTTGAGGACTTTTAGGTGATGAAAACTCTTGTATTATTCCTTTTGATTCACAAAATTCAGTAAAAGAACTATTTTCAAATTCTCTTCCATGATCAGACCTGATTCTGCACACTTTAGAGTTAAAAACATTCTTGAATCTTTTGTACAAAATTTTGAAAATGGAGAAAGTTTCAGATTTATCTTTTAAGAATTCAATCCATGTGAATCTAGAGTAGTTATCAACCACAACTAAAGAATATCTTTTACCTCCAATACTTTCTGTTTCCATAGGACCCATAAGATCCATGTGAAGCAATTCGAAGTAGTGTTTAGTTGAGCAGTGTCCCAACATTTTGTGAGACACTTTAACCTGTTTGCCTTTTTGGCAAGGTTCACATACCCTTTTATCTGAAAATCTCAGATCTGGTAAACATGTAACAACTTTCAATCTTATCAGTTTATCAAGTTGTCTGTAATTAGCATGTCCAAGTTTGTGATGCCACAAAGTACTCTCATCAATTTTAGCTTTATTGCACGTAATTTTAGATTCAATGAGATAACAATTGTCAGCAGATCTATTTCCCATCATGATACATTCAGAATCTTTGTCTAACACATAACATGAATTTTTGTCAAATTTAACATGCAAATCATCATCACATAATTGACTAATGCTTATAAGATTGGCCAGTAATCCATCAACATGCTGAAACATTGGATAACTTAGGAAAACCAGGAACATTTAATGTCCCTCTACCAATGATTTTTCATTTAGATCCACCACCATAAGTGACATTACCACCATTATAAGCTGTATAATCAGAAAGATAATCAAGTTGACCTGTCATGTGTTTAGAACAACCACTATCAAAGTACCATAATCCAGGAATACATGCTTTTAGAGACATATGAACAACATTGCAAGATTTATTTTCTTTTGGAATCCACATAAAATTATTACTATGTGTTCTAGAATGTTGAGTCATTTCAGGCAATACTGAAGTTTTCAGATGATTTTTCTTATTCAAACATTGAGGACTTTTATGACCCCTTAAAACAGTAATGACAAACCACATCTTTTACATTGATCTGAGTCTTAGCAGAAACACTAGGATTGTAATTCACTTCAACTTTTACAAAAACAATAGGTTTCTTATGTTCAAAACTTTTGGAATATTTACCTTGGTAGCCAATACATGTTCTTCTGGAGTCGTTAGTCATAAGAGAGTCTTCCAGTTTCATCTTTCCTTCAGAAAATCTTTTAAAGCTCAGTGAGGCTAGCTTCCTTCAACCTATCTTCAAGTTTAGATATTTCAATGTCTTTTCTTATTAGAATACCTTCAAGCTTGGTAATAGATTCTTTTAAGTCAGAGTTTTCAAAGTTCAGAGACTTAATTATGTGATTAAATTTCTCAGTTTCAGAAGATATCTTGAAAACTTTTTCATTTGTTAAAGGTTTTTCATAAGAGTATTTCTTAAAGTCAAGAATAGACACTTCTAGTCTTTCTTTGAGTTTAGAAATTTATTTATCCTTCTTTGTTAAAAGACTTTCCAGTTTAAAAATTGTGTTAGATAAGTCTTGAATGTCAGCATCTCTTCTGGATAAGCCTGTTTTACTTGATGTACCTGTTTCTGTAACAAAACTTGTGAAACAGTTAAATTCTGGAGCATTATTACTCAGTGATTTCTCAAATGATGGCTCATTTTTCCTCACATCATAATAATCATCCAGATCATCATAAAAAGTATCATCATATTCAATTCTTGCAGAGAAAGCTTTTTCATAATCATTTTCAGGATCATGTTCAACATTAGACTCATCACTTAAAGTAGCACTGAAATTAAGTTTCTTTTTTAGTAGGGTGTTGGCACATTCATTAGCATAATGACCATATCCAGAACATGCATCACATTTGACATTCTTCTTATAATCTTGGTCAGATCTAAACCTGTTACCTCTTTCCAATTGTCTAGAAGGATTAAAATTATTCTTTTTAACAGGCAATTGTTGAGTGTTATTAATCTGAACCTTAGGTTGAATATTATCCTTAAACTTATTGTTCTTGTTTCTCAAGAAAGCTTTAAATTGTTTAGTAATAAAGGTCATGTAATCAGGATTGTTGAAACATTCCTGAATATCATCTTCATCAGATTCGATTTCTGTAACATAAGGAGATTTTTCAGAACCTGATGATGCAGATGATGAGGCATCACCTTTGAAAACAAGTACTTTCTTTTCATTATCAGTCTTTTCAGAAATGTTCATTTCATAAGTTTTCAAAATACCAATAAACTCATTTTGACTTAACACATCAGTATCCTTAGCTTCTTCTATAACACATATCTTATGTTCAAAACGTCTAGGAACTGGTCTAAGAATTTTATGTACTAACCTTGTATTGGATATTGGTTCTCCAAGAGAATGAACTTCATTTGAAATCTCAATCAGCCTTTAATTGTAAGATGAAATGGTTTCATCTTCTTTCATCCTCAGATTCTCGAACTTGGTTCCAAGTATACGTAGTCAGGTCCTTCGTACACTGTCCGATCCTTCATAATGATCTTGTAGCCGATCCCATGCATCCTTCGAAGATATGCATTTTGAGATGATCTTAAACATTGAGACATCAGTTGAGGTGAAGATTTCATTCAACACCTTTGAATTGTAACTAGCAGCTATGATTTCATCATTTGTCCAGTCGAGATCTCTCTTGATCCGAACTTCATTGTCTTCATCCGCCGTGGTTCTTGGTGAGTCCAACCAGCAAGAACACTCCTCCAGGCTCGTTCATCAATGAATTTGATGTACATTCTCATATTTGGTTTGCAGAAGGCATAGTTCGTGCCATCTAGAATATGAGGAGGCTTTAGTGCGGGTGAAAGTGTATACTCCATTTCAGAATTACACACTCTAAGCAGAATCTCTACTTAGTG
This sequence comes from Galeopsis tetrahit, assembly GCA_963675135.1. Lineage (NCBI taxonomy): Eukaryota > Viridiplantae > Streptophyta > Magnoliopsida > Lamiales > Lamiaceae > Galeopsis > Galeopsis tetrahit. The sequence goes on from OY776128.1 coordinate 57,388,643, forward strand.
TATCAAGTAGTTGGCTCTGATACCAACTGAAAGTGTGTGTGCGTGCGAAATCAGAGATGTTGTGTGTCGTGTTGGCACTGTCCAGACAACACTATGCAGCGGAAATTAAATTGCACATTGAGAAATGAAAATATTCAAAATTTGCGTAGATTATAAAATAATCTACGTTGTTCACTATATAAAAATATGTGAAATGGATTACAACCTCTTTGAGGTGTACAATAACACTACGAATGAGTGTAAACAATTTACTAGATCCTACGAAACTATCTCCCTCATAGATCTATGCATATAACCTAGTAAATAAGACCATGATTAAACATACTACTATTCGGGTTTACAATAGTATGCAAATTTACAAGAATAAACAAGTATTTTCCTAACTAGAAGCGTATATAGCGTTCTATAGACTAGTAATCAAAGATAGTTTTTCTTCTTGTGTATCTTGTGTTGAGGCAGCTACGGTATTTATAGGCTTCAGGGACGAACTGCCTTCAACTCCTATGATCATCACAGCCGTGAGATCAAGCGGTTATAATAACTTCTTTTCACATCTCCTTAAATGTAGGACTTGTTATATTATGCCCCGTAACTTCTCACTCCCACACAGCTGCGTGACCTGGTGTTGCCCACGTCTTCTAACTGCACTAGGGACATTACTAGACAACAAGTGTAAGATTGGAGTTAGTTAGAAAAGGAAGGAAAAATTATGATGTTGTCATAAGTGTTGAAAACATTAAATACAACACTCGGTTATTAGTGTTGGATCATTAAATAAAACATTTATATCAACATCAACACATCAATATGTTTTTAATCTATTAAATTAACTAATTGAATATATATACACATATTAGAAATAATTATGTTGAATTGTAAGGAAAACATATATTGTTTTTGAACTGTGTCTTGTAGTATTGATAATTGAAAATATTAATAGGATCCGTTTTTTTTAAGGTGGGTCCAGTTACAGTAAATGTTACAAAAGAGTATTTACCAACAAAAAACTTGTATTGCATAGTCGTATACATTTGACGAAATCTTTTTTTTTTTTTTTAAGAAAGTACAGTGGAGAGAACATGAAAACCAGAGGACCCTAAGGTCTCAAAAAAAATCCACCCGAAACTTTCACAAGAGACTACTCCATCTCAGTCGTGTGAAATAGTAGAGTGTACCGCTTTTTGCGCCCATCTGTGCGCCCTTACGTTTTTTCCCTTGGAAGGTGACAACGTTTGCACACTACAAACTTTAACGAAAGTTGCCTAATCCTATATGCCTTTCTGAATTCCGGCCCGGCTCCCGTCTTGCCTCCCTCAATAAGGTGTAATGCCTGCATAGAATCTGATTTCAGAATAATATTAGTAAAACCCAATTGTTTTGCCTCCATCAGCCCTGTCCAAATTGCTTCAAGTTCTGCTCCCAAAGGGCTCCTTTGAGGGGGAATGATTTTGGAAAACGAGTGATTAAAATTTCTGACATTGTGATATAAAGCCCCACCAACTCCAAATTTTCGATCCTCAGCATTGAAGGCAGCATCCGTTTCTACACATAGCCAATCATAACCAGCAATCTCATCCTCCAAAAAACCTCCACCTTTCTGATGTGAGCAATATTGCTTCGTTTCATTAAGTTGGAAGATTCGAAGATATCTGATCACTCTATCCACTAATTTACATGAAAGATGCCCAAGTCCTGTTTTCATATCATGTAAAACCTTACATCTTTCCCGCCATATTTCCCATGCTACCATTATGATGTCTTCATGTGAGTGCCATGTTAAGGTTTACACTTACTTTTGACCTAAAGATTAAAAAATATATTATTAAATTAATGTATCGTGCGTATTTGAGGTAGAGAGAGAGATAGAAAAAAAAAGTGTAAGAAAAAAAAGAAGGTAGAGTGAGATATTTAATTTTGTCAAATAAGAAAATGTAACTTTAAGTTGAGACGAATAAAAAAAATGTAAACCTTACTGAGGGATAAAGTGAAAATTTTGTGAATTTATAATCTTCACAAAAACTTATATGGAATATTGCATGTATGCAATATTGACCAATTAAGTCAATTGGACAGAAAATATTGGCTTATTAAGTGAATGGGCTGAAAATATATGTTATTGGGTCACCATTAATTCATTTGAGTTAAATCTTAACCTATTTGTCAACTGACCCGCTTATGTTTTAATTTTGACCGAAATATTGAACCTGTTTATTTTACGCGGACTATTAAGTGTGGTAATTTAAAGTGTAATATGAAGTAACGCACATTATTTTATGTAGTAATAATACAAACTATTTTATATAATAAAACAAATTCTTTTATTAAGTAACACATTTTTTTCTAGTGTTTTTGTTGATGTAGTAACCCACATTATAATATATAGTAACATATATTATCGCATGTAGTAAACACAATAACCATGTTGTAATACAGATTGATTTATTGCAGGATGATGCAAAAATATTATATCATTTGATAAATTTACATATAATAACAAACACTTATTCAATGTAGTAATTCAAATTGTAGTATTTAGTAACATATAGTTTTTTATGTAGTTAAACACATTATTACATGTAGTAATAACAAAAACTATTTTATAAAGTAATACAGATTCTTTTATGTATTGAATTTTTTTTTCTAGTATTTTTGTTGATGTAGTAACTCACATTATTGCATGTAGCAAGATATATTATTGTAAGATATATTATTCATGTAGTAATACAAAATAACCTTAATCGATAATAATTATTAAAGAATATTCAAAGAAATAAAAAAATATTTAAAGATTAAGGTTGTCGTAAATTGTAGCGTCCGACCGCGGTCTGGGCTGGCCGGAAACTGCCCAGAGAAGACGACCAGGTACAATTTCTGTCAGTGGATGCATTTATAAAAAAACATGGGTGTGAATTGGGTTGTTAGTGGGTGTATTTATAAAAAACTTGGGTGTGAATTGGGCTGATGCATATATGCAATATTTCACACAAGATCATCCCTATGATCTTAGCCAATTGAGCTACTATTGGGTGAGGCCGTCTCACGGAATGAGATTTGTGAGTCGGGTCTCTCTTGACCCCAATGTAAAAAGTGACCATATTTAAGTAAAAAATGATAATATTTTAATAAAAACTGATATTCATATTTGTTAAAAATATTACTCCATCTCTTTTTACTTAAATATTATTAACTTTTTTACAAACATAATTTAAAAAAAAAAAAAATCCTACACAAAAACTTAGAATATGAATCAAAAGAATTTGTCTGAAGATTCATGAGACGATCTCACATAATTTTTTGTCTTAATATATAATATACACATTAATTAAGTAGAGTTTACCCTTATATACTATTTCTGAATCTATTCTTTTCTACTTGGCATTCTAATTCTCCTCAATTTATGTTTTCCTAATTTTTTATTTTTTTTTCTATTTTTAAAATTGTTTTCTTTCTCTCTCTCTTTTTAACATTTTTTTTTTACAATCTCACGCTACTAGTATCTTTAATATATATATTTGTGAGTTCAACTAAATCTGACGTGGCTTCCTCTATTCTCTTTATTTTGAAATACAATGTTTTTATGCGTCAGTTATTTTTTTAAACCCACTCCTTTATTTTCTCTCCAATTCCAACCATTTATTTTCTCTCACTTTAATTTCTTTTTTTAAAACTGCCCCTTTCTTTTCTCTCATTTCCATTTACTAATTTACACGCTAATTTTTTTTTTCCTTTCCTTTCAGATTCAACCTTTCAACTTTTTTCTTCTTTGCTGTTAAATTAACACTTCAATTAACAAAAAATGAAGCCTCTATGAAAAATTGACACGATCACCTCAATTGGACATTGTTTCCTCTTGCGCACCCTATATATTTTTTAGTTTATTATTTTTATTTTTTTTTACACATTGTAATTTAACTTTTTCTCCATATTTTAGTTTATTTTTTTTTTTACACATTGTAATTTGAACTTTTTCTCCATATTTGTTCTTTCAATTCATTGTAGAAAAAAACAACTCTTATTTAATATTTATCTGATTTTTTTTTTTAATTTCTATTTCATTGTTTATAATTTTTGTTAGGGTGGTGCTAAATGTACAGAATCTGTACGTACAGAGAGGGACATTATGGTCCCCTTTTCATTTAAGTTTTGTTAAAATGACTAATATACTCTTCATTCAAATATATTGCTTAACTATTATTTTTTAATAAAATATTAAAGTCTGACACCATTTTCTCTCTCCTCTTATTTGTTAAAAAAATTAAAAAATTCTTTAATTAAAAAAGGGTTAATTCTAAATAAATACATCATCTTTAATCTCGGTATAAATTTAATCACGACCTTTACGATTATTGTAGAAAATCTCAACATGTGGTTTGCCGGAGCTTGCCACGTCAGATTACAAATATTTTTTTTTTCCACATCAGATTACACTTTATAGAAATAAAAATAAAATTAACTCTCAGCTTCTTCTACGTTTTCTCAACTTCTCAAACTGTTCTTCTTATGCGTCTTTCTCACTTCTTAAACTCAATCAAGTTTTTCTCTTCTAACCCTAAAAATTAAAATAATAAGGAATAGAATCCTAACACTAAAAATCGTAAAAAAAGAAAAAAAATTGTCAAGAATCCTAAAAAGTTGGGTTGTTTGAATGGTAATTTAATGTACCAAGGGAATACTTAGACCCTAACATTGCATAGATGCAGATAGGGTTGGTTATTTTAATTTTTGTTGATGAAGTAGAGAATATGAGATACAATAAATAATTTTAATTTGTTTGAATTGAGAGAGATAAAAGATGACTAAGGAAGGGATGAGAAGACGCGGAAGAAGAGGGAGTTTTATTTTTATAAACTTTTGTTTTTATTTTTATAAAGTGTAATCTGATGTAAAAAAAAAAAAGAATATGTGTAATCTGACGTGGCAAGCTCTAGCAAGCCACAGAGAAAAAATAAATGTGTATCTAATTGCATTAAATTGATAATGAGATGAAAGGTGGTGTATTTATTTAGAATTAACCCATTAAAAAAATTCTTCCCTATAATGTTGGAGATTTTGATAAGATATATATATATATACACACAATACTTATTATTATTTTATTATTATTAAAATAGATTGTCTTTTATATATATATAAAAATAAAAGAATATTTAAAACATAAATATTCAAGAACAATATTTTTCTCAATTTTTTCACTGTTACAGTATTTTACTCCCTCCGTCCCGTAATTACTTTCACACTTTCCTTTTTAGGACGTCCCACAATTACTTTCACACCCTTAAAATGGAAAACCCTTTATATACTCTACCCTCACAATATTCTCAAATTTACACAAATGCCATTATTTTTTCTCCACACATACCCAAAAGTCAACTCATTCCTTTACTTTATACATAAAGATTTACAAAATTACCCCTTAAAATCCCCACTAAATTCACTTTTCTTATTCCGCGTGCCACTTCACATGTGAAGATAATCGCGGGACGCAGGGAGTATTTGATAGACAAATTAAAATCTCAAAATTCAAGTCAAATATGAGATATTTTAGCAGTGCATAATCCTATCTCCCTTTCTCTTATTTTATGGTATTTACCAAATCTAGTCACATAAAATATTTTTACATAGATATGAGTTTTCTATCTAGAAACACACGATATTTTTCTTCCCTCTTCCATTCTCATTATTTTTGGGTTAATTCTATTATATATATATATATATATATATTATATTATTAATTCAAGATTTTAAACGTAATTTAAGTGAATATACGTAATTTAAGTGAGTATACATAATTAAGAGCGACAGATATATAAATTTATAAACAATTTACCAATTTATCATATTTAATAACTAATGTAATAATTTATATTAATTTATCGATTTTACTTAAAATTATGTTACTTAAAATGAATTTTACTTATTTTTAATTAATATACTAAAAATACTCGTTTCTCAACATATAGTGTTTAGGGTTTAGAGTTTAGGGTAAATGGTTCAGGGTTCAGAGTTTAGGGTAAAGGGTTTAGGGTTTAGGGTAAAGGGTCTGACTACTCCTTTCAACGTGTACACTTATACTTCATTAATAAACAAACTTCAAATGTTTATTATGAATTTATATTCAATATGGTAACTTATCCCCGAATACTCGTTTCTCAACATATATTGTTTACGATTTAGGGAAAAGGGTTCGGAGTTTAGGGTAAAGGGTTTGGGGTTTAGGGTTGTTAAAATGAAATATTTTACACTTAGGGATTAAAAAATTCATAATTTTACACCAAGATTGTTAAAATGAAATATTTTACCTTTAGGAATTAAAAATTTTCTAATTTTACACCAAGATTGTTAAAATGAAATATTTTACACTTAGGAATTAAAAAAATCATAATTTTACACAAAGTTGTTAAAATGAAATATTTTACACTTAGGAATTAAAAAATTCATAATTTTACACCAAGGTTGTTAAAATGAAATATTTAACACTTAGGGATTGAAAAAAATCCTAATTTTACATCAAGGTTGTTAAATGAAATATTTTACACTTAGGCATTAAAAGATTCATAATTTTACACCTTTTTAAAATTAAATATTTTATACTTAGAGATTAAAAAATTCATAATTTTACACCAAGGTTGTGAAAATGAAATGTTTTACACTTAGGGATTAAAAAAATCCTAATTTTACATCAAGGTTGTTAAAATGAAATATTTTATAATTAGGGATTAAAAAATTAATAATTTTACACAAAGTTGTTAAAATGAAATATTTTACACTTAGGAATTAAAAAATTCATAATTTTACACCAAGATTGTTAAAATGAAATATTTTACACTTAAAAATTAAAAAAATTCATAATTTTACACCAAGTTTGTTAAAATGAAATATTTTACACTTAGGGATTAAAAAATACTAATTTTACACCAAGGTTGTGAAAATGAAATATTTTACACTTATGGATTAAAAAAATCCTAATTTTACACCAAGTTTGTTAAATTAAATATTTTACACTTGGGGATTACAAAATTCCTAATTTTACATCAAGGTTGTTAAAATGAAATATTCTACACTTAAAAAAAAAATCATAATTTTACACCAAGTTGTTAAAATGAAATATTTTACAAAAAATTATAATTTTGTTAAAATGAAATATTTTACACTTATGAATTAAAAAATTCTCAATTTTACACGTTAAAATGAAATATTTGTTAGATTAAGATTTATTAAAATTAAATTAGTGTTTGTTAGATTAAAATTAAAATTAAAATAACTTGTCTCTATCAAATCAATTTCAATCAATATCTCCCCCTTTTTTCTACAACGTTAGTTTCTCTGTAATTCTTGAGTATAAATTATTTTTAATTAATTGTAAATTAATTTTTAAATAAAATCTGTAAAGATAACGTTTAAAATTAGATGTAATGATGGTTTGCAATAATTATGCGTGTTGAGAGTTAATTACGTGTGTTGATTGTCGAGAAAGAAGTGAAGAAATTAGCATGCGCAGCATTAATTAGTAATTAATTAATTATTTGCCATTATCTCTAATTAAGGGTATAACGGTAATTGAGTAATTAATAAAACATTAATTAAATAAAAAAAAGATTTTGTACGTACAAAATCTGTACACTAAGCATTACCGTTTTTGTTAAGCCATCGTGGATGGTGTTTTCAAAACGAATTGTGTATATAATATGAACGTGAGAAAGAACTATATGCAGGTGTGTTTTTGTTATTCATGTTTTTTATATGTATTAAAAAAATTAGTATAAGAATATATAGAAAAGAAATGCTTAATGCATCTTTATTTGATATATTCCTAAGTCTGTTTTTACCATATATTCCTGATCTATTTGTTTTTGTTATTCATGTTTTTTATATGTATTAAAAAAATTAGTATAAGAATATATTGAAAAGAAATGTTTAATACATCTTTAATTCATATATTCCTGAGTCTATTTTTATCGAATGTAATTTTATATTCTCTATTAAATTTGATTTTTGTAACCGTTTTAATTTTATCTCATCTTTATTCTTACTTCATATAAAATTCTCAATTTTTATTAAAAGTTATTTTAATTTATTTTTAATATACGGTTATAAGCCGTTTCTTCTTCTTATCTTCTGAAAGTTCTTTCTTATTCTTTTTCCATTTTCTCCATCTCCATTTCACGATCCACTATTCTTCTTTCTTCTCTAAGCCACTTTTTTTTTTCCATGAGTTTATTTCTATTCTTAAATCATTTTTCAACTATATCTTATTAATCTATATTTGTTCTGCGTTTTACCACCTATAATTTTTTGGTCTTTTTATTTTTTTGCAGGAAATAATAAAGTCTCCAACCAATGCTCACCAATCTCTAATTGAAGATATGAACGTGTTGATTTAGTGGAAAATTTCATTTCTCCTATCAAATCAAAAAGTCCTAAGAGAAAGAAGGTGACACCCATAACATTTATATGCTTCATATTTATGTATATCCGACTAAACAATAGACTTGAGACTTTAATTTCAATTTATGTTTTGTATTGAACAAAAGAGTTTTGTAATTTTATGTGGAAATCTTGAATTGATGAGTGTAATAGTTAGATTTAATTTTAAAAAAAACTATTATGGAGTACGTTTTATTTTAAAAAATTCTACGAAAAAAACCTGAGATGCAGTAAATTTTATTGCATTCTTTCTTAAGTCTGTAATATTGTTCTCTCATTTTGATGTTTCGTTTTTCCATTCCTATCAAACTTTTTTTTCTTCCTATTCTTCCTTTCCACATTCTCATGATATTTTCAGATTTGGTTCTTCTTCATGTACAAGAATGTTTTATTCTTTTTCATATACATTTAGAGTACCATTGCTTTTGATGGTACATTATTCAAAATATTTTTTATTATCCATGATTTTCTATAAGTACACTTATATTTTTATATTAATATTTTTTTGACATATTAAATTTAATAATATTTTAATATTCTATCAATTGTTTGATAAAATTCCCCCGTTTAATCTTTACTATCGAGACTCATTTGTTTCTCGATATATGCCTGAATTGTTTATTTTTTTAATACACATTTAGAATTTTTTCGTAATTCAATATATGATTTTTTAAAAGCATATATATTCCAAAATGTTTAATTTTTATTTTTCAGTTTGGTGTTCTAACAAAAAAAAAAAAAAAAGTGATATAAATTCTGATCATAGAATATTTTGTTGCAAAAGCTAAAACTTAAATGGTGAAAAGTTTTATTGACTCATAAAATCAAGTGTATCACGTTATTCTTATGACTCTAAATTTGTCAATTATTATTTTACAGTCAGAATTTATGAATGTATGAGAAAACTTAAAAAAACATGTACATTGTAATAACTCATAAAAAATTAAAGAAATTTCAAGAGAACTTTACATAAAATATTATTTAAAATTATATTGCCCAAAATAATTTAATTAAGCTATTACATTTCGAATGAAATGCCTTTTTTTTTTTTTTTTAATGATGCAATATAAAAATTTACTCTAATTGTTCGATTGAGTAATAATAAAATGAGATGTATTGTTTAAATTTTTTAATTTTTATTATTACTATTATTAAATGTGAATTACTTTGTTTAAATAAATAGTTTAATTTTTTTTTAATCCCGCGTAGTACGCGGGTACTGCACTAGTGTATATATATATATATATGTATAATTTTATATAAAAATTTAATATTATGTATATTAGATATTAATATTAATAAATACATTTGATAAATAGTATTTTCAGCTGATAAATTGGAACCATTAACTATTGACTCCTTAATTAGTTCGAATTCATGAACGATTCTAGGATTTGAATTTCAAATTGTGTTTTTCTAGTGACATAAGAAAATAAAAATTGAGACCGAACCAATCAGTGGTTTTTTCAATCAAAAATCTTTCTCAACTTCAATTATAACAAAACATTTTAGTATATATAAACCCCATAAACATAAATTGTATGTTCATAATGATGGCATGCTTGCTTTTGGTACTCCGGAAAAGCAAAATTTGATCGAACCCATATTTGCTCAATGGATACAATCGGCCCTGATGGATTTCTCTCTCATTTACTAAAAGTGTGGAATCTTAGGTTACTAATGGGTTAAATACGGGTCAATCTGATTTTTTTAAAATGATATGCAAGACAAAAGTATTCTAGAAAAGTTCATAGAATTAGAGGAAATCCTCTTCTTGGAAGAAATGATCAAGGAATACTGGAAGACACATCTACAAAAGTTTTAATTGGTCAATTACCTTCAAGTTCCACCAATCCGTTCTACTATTGTTCTATGTTATACCATTTGTATTCCACTATACTACCCGGACAAGACACCCACATCAATTTTTAATTTGTAATTATATGATATATCATTATATAAACAGTCAAATCATAAAAAAATTGACTGAAACCGTGTAAAATCGCATGTTATATTTTACGAGATAAACCTAAGGGTGTGCAGTATTCGATTACGATTTTCAATTTTTCTGAATTCGATGTTCGGTTCGGTTTCAATTTTTTTACGAAAAAAACCGAATAAAAATTGAATATTAAATAATATATATATATATATATATGTATATTATAATATTAAAAGTTAAAAATTGAAAATTGAAATGTTGACTATTGAAACAAAAACCGTAGCAGTAGCAGCCCACTGATGAGAATGAGGACCGTGGGCTCAAAATTACGTACAACCGAGAGCCGGGTTGAAGGGTGACCTAATAAAATCCATAATAAATTATGCATTAGTTTATAATATATTTTGATTAGTTAGGATATTAAAAGATATTATTGAATATTAATTATAAGATATTATTAAATAGTTAGTTTGTTAGGATATTTACATATTTTGTGGAGGAATTAAATTCCTATATATTGAGGGTGAAAGTAGCGTATGAAAAAAGAAGAAAATAATAGAATTTATTTTGCAAAATAGTTTGCAGCCCCGTTTCTTGCTAGCCTGAGCTAGGGATTACGGATTTATTTTATTTCGTATCGTGGTTCTCATCAAATCGGTGCTTCATTGAGAGTATTCGAGAATCACGATCGTCATGGTAGGAACTCATCGGGAACGTATTGAGTTACTAGAGACAAGATTTCATCAATGTTGGTCCTTGGTGGAGTATGACACAAGTGTATGGGGGGGGGGGGGAATGCACTTGTGTATGCAAATTCTTTCTTTTTGAACAAACTGGTCTTATCAGGCAAGTTGTCTTACAGCAAGCCTGAGTGTGAACTTTGATAGATACTTGTCCTATTGATTACTATTGAGTGATCAGTTGGCTAAATATCTAAAAGAGTTGTTAAGTGCGGAATGTGGTTGGCCTTTTGACTTAAAGAAATACTCCAAGTTGATTTCTGAAAAGATACAGTTAGTTATCAGGGACTTTGTCCAAAACAGTTTTTCTTAATTTACTGAGTTTTGCTCTTTGAAATATGTTTGAATGTAAATACAGTAAAGAGTGCAGTAAGTAAATGACACACAAGTTTATAGTGGTTCAGAGACTCAAGCTCCTACATCCACTTTCCCTGATTGAACAGGATAATTCCTTCACAATGGAATTAGCTTGTTTTATAGTGCCAATGTGCACTTATCAACAACACTCTCTTAGTGCTTTGATCCCTAGGATAATCTGAGTCCTAGTGCTCAATCTCTCTGAGTTAAGACTGTGTTTCTCACTAACAGTCCTTAACTCCTCACTTCCACAACAAACAGTCTCTTCACTAAATGAGATAAGGGTTTGAGGTTTGGTTCCAACTAGTAGAGATATCCTTTACAATAAGATCAGTGTAAAGGCTTAGGATATCTCAATGCTAAGCTTTGGATGTTTACAAAGATTGGCTTAGTTAATTGAAGTGATTCAGGAAACTTGGGATTCTGAAGAACAACTTGGTTTCCTTTGATTTGCTTGATGATAGTTTGATAGCAAGTAGTTGGATACTGAATCCCTTTGATCACTTCTGTATTTATAGGCAAATTTGAACAACTAACCGTTGGAGGGATAGCAATTCAAATATGTCTATTTGCAGCACCATTGAAACGGCTATGAAGCTTGGCATCCTTTTATCCACTGTGTAAAAGGGCTCTTCAATGGTTGCTTGAATGAATGTGTTGACTTCTGAAAAATGCGGCTGAGAAGACTTGTGTCAGATTCCAAATATGCACATTTCCCAAGGTTGATTTGTGGCAAACTCTATACTCAACCAACGGTCAGATGGGACAAGCTCCCTGAACATTCCTGCTGCAATTTAGAATGTTCCAACATTCATTCAATGCTTCACTCTTTAATGCTTTAAGTCTTCAATGCTTGGTTCAGGCATGATTGACAATAAATGCTTCATTGAATGTGTCTTCTGTGAGCTTTGACATTCAATGCTTTTGATCATTTATACTTTAACTGTTCTGATCATTTTCATTTATGAGCATTGCCTTTAATACTCTTGATCTCTTCAGCTCAGTTGTCCACTTGGTCAGCTTGTCCTGAAAGTTCAGCAACTTTGGCCTAGAGACTAAACACTTATCAAGCTGCCTAACATTCCAGCTTTGGACAACTACCCTGAACTCTAAAATCTCACAACATTCCTGAGATTTTTAACTTAAGCATTCTACTTACTCAAGTTTACTGAGACAACTTTTCTGAACTAGACTTGAGCATATCTCAACTAATCTGAACATCATCAATTAGGGGTTTTGGTATCTAAATCAAAATCATTTTATTCCCAAAAATTTCCCCCTTTTTGATGATGCCAAAATCTATTACAAAGGGAACTTGACTTATATTATACTTTACCTTCAGGGTGAGTGATCTGGTCAACTTTCCTGAAAGAAACTGTTAGCACAATAAATCAAGTATATATGTCATGTCAGGTTAGTTGAGATAATGAGTTGTTATCTCTTGATAGAAACATAGTGATCCTTTCATATAAATCAAAGAGCATTACAGATCAGAAAATTAAAAGGACTCACTAGACTGATACAGCAGAATAACAATAATCATAAAAATCATAAAACCAGATAGGGAAGAAATGAACTTATTCATCAGAGAGTTCCATCATCTTGAGGAGCAATGCCATATTGAGCCCATACCCTTTTCTTCAACTCCCAAACATCCTTGTTGGATCCTCTAGGGCCAATCTTCATCTTTTCCATCCTCATGATATTGATGAACTCTTCCAGAATCTTTCCCTCATCAATTAAGTTCCCATTGAACTTAGGAGGCATGTACAGAATAGGACCAGGGGCCTTGAATTCAACTCTTGCCATCTCAGCTGCTGCAAACAGCTTTTGGTAGAGGTCCCTATGGTTCTCAAACATAAACTGCACAAAGACTTCATCCACACTCTCTTCAAGCCACTTCCCAATGACATAAAAGTCATATACAAAACTTCTCTTGGCCTCCTCCCATGCATCATTCAGTGAGATTGGAACCCACTTGTCATGGTGAGGGTACTGAGTGTCCCATCTTTGCAGCATCTGTGGTTTGAGTCTTCTGTAAGAAGCCCTCCTTCTTGGAGCTTTGAAGTTTGCCCTCCTCTCATCTCTTGCCTTGTTGGCCTCAACCAACTGATCCATTCTCTCTTTAGCTCTTTGAAGAGCTAGCTTCTCCTGTGTCTCTGGATCCTTTCCAAATCCTTCTTCAAATAGCTTAGAAGGATCATCAGCAAGTTTGGGCACACCAACTTCAGGCTCTTTGTCCTGTACTTCTTCTTCAACATCTTCTTCTTCAATAACAGGCAGTTTGGCTGCTTTCTTCAACCTCTTAGATTGCCTCACTGGAGTTGTTCCTTCTGACTGAAATTCTGATGGCAGAGTCAGGCTGGTTGGGAATTCATTGAAGGCTTGTAATTCCTTCCTCTTTCTTTCAGATGTCCTTGTCACCTTCCCCCTTACTTCAGCAATCTTCTCCTTAGGGTCAAGTCCTGCAGACTCACCACCAGGCCTCTGAAGCTTTCTTGCCTGACTTTCCATTGCTGACATCATAGACTCCTTGACAGCAATTTGGATCTGCTCTTCCTCAGTTAAATCCTCAATATTAATTGGGCCTTTTCCTTTCCCAATGTCTTCTACTGCCTCCTCCTCAATCTCAGGGACCTTCTCCTTTCCCTTTGATTCACCAATCACCAAGGTTCCCTTTGCTCTAGCTCTCTCTCTTTCCCCCTTTTTGACATTATCAAAACACTGGGGCTTTAACTCACTCATAGAGACAGAGAGATGTGAGTGAGCTTGAGTGAGGGACTTCAACTCCTGCAGCAAATAGACATTCTCATCATGAATGTTTTGCATCTTGTCATCTGCCATGCTTAAGAAAGAGTGAACAGGTTTCATCTTCTGTGCAACAATGGCATCCAAAGTAGCTTTCAGTGATTGATCAAGTTTGGCCTGAAGTTGATCAGTGAGGTTGGCCACAACTTGATCAGACACTTTGGCCATAAGTTCAACAGTGAACTTCTCTGCAGCTTCTTTCACCATTGCAGCTTTCAATTCTTCAGCCTTCTTCCTCTGAGCAGCCGTCCTTTGCCTTAATGCATCCTTGATAGTCCTTCTTAGAGCTCTCACATTGTCCTTGTAGAGATTCTTGAGGTCATGCTGCTCTTTCTTCACAGATTTTGTGAACTTCACCATCTCAGCCTTTGCCTTTGTTACTTTGGTTGAAACTGTTTGCAGTCCAGTTTCAACTCCACAAATTCTTGCATCTAATGTGGGCAGGATCACCTCTTCTGAGCCAGTTAGCCTCATCTCCACAGAGGCTAAAGGTTTTCCTTGGCCATCTAGAGTGTCAACAGTTGCTGCATGTGCCTTTCCAACTTCCCTGACCAGTGTATCCAACTTTTCTGATTGCTCTTCAATGATGGATGCAGTCTAAGTAGCAATCTGAAAACCAGCCTTAGTGGTGTTGGCTTGTTCAAAGTACATCTTATTCAATGTGGACACATTTGCTGAAACTGCTTCAAGGTCAATGTCAGCATCAACTGGTATATCTGTAAGGGAAGCATCTGCAAAAATTTGCTCAATGGTAATAGCTACTGAATCTGCAAAACTAAGAGTGTTAGTAAAATCTCCCTCAACACCCTCATTCTTTTTATCTCCCATAAGGCCTGATACATCAGCACCTTCTCTCTCATTTTCAACTAATTTCTTTTCTTCTTCATTCAAAATAGATGGACTCACATTCATTGGAGAATCAGGCCTCCTTTCACCAAGGGATTCATCAAGTTCAAATTTGACTTGAAGAATTGCCTGACTCTCATATTGGGCTGCACCCAATATTTCTACTTCATCTCCCTCTATAATTGGTGCACTCAAGGAACCAGTAATCACACAATCATCCTCACCATCTCCCTCTGAATTTTCAACACTAACAACCTTTTCAACTCCTTCCATTCCTAAACCTGACACCTCTATATCCTCAACAGGATCCACAGAGGGCAGTTGTTGGGAGATCACAGTGCTTGGGCATCCCAAGGCCACTGAGTCATCCTGAATGACTAAAGGCTGGTCAATGTCCAACTGTCCTGACATTTATGAGGCTTTAGCCAAACTAGCTTCTCCCATGGAAGTCTCAACATTGTCAAGCTGTGCCTCAGGCTCAGAAGAACCATCCTTGGCCAATGCATCTTGGACTGAGTCACCATCTTTGGTCAACTCCTCTGAATGATCAGAGTCCTTAACAGAATGATAGGTCAAGTAATGTACCTGAGCAGAATTGAGGCCAGGAGGGTTGGGATTGGTGTTATCATCATCATCATCATTATCATCATCAGATGTGCTATCAGGATGCTTGATTCCTTGTGCAATTCTTTCTCTCTCAGCAAGCACCTTCTCATGAACAATGGTGCAAAACAAGGCCTCAGTGGTCAACACACTGGATTTCTTCACATTTGCAAAATGTAAAAGCCTGTTCTCTTCAACCTGCCACCAGCTAGCTCCTTTATCCTGAATAGCCTGAGCTATTTCCACCATAGTTCTATCCTTGATCTCAACAAGTGCCCTGAGATCATAGAACTGTTGTTGCAGCCTAGGATATGCCTTCAATCCAGGATACAACTCATCCACATTAGCCTTGGCAATCTGCCTCAGCATCCCCTCATAAGTGTACTCTTCACCACTTTCATCTCCAGAAGAGTTGGTTTGGGATTCAGGAGGGTTGGATTGGGATTCAGGTAGATTGGGTTCAGAAGGATTGGGTTCAGAAGAGCTTAAGACAAGTTGGGATTCAGGTACTTTTGAGAGCAATGTGCCTGAAGAGGTAATTGGAATGGCTGGAATGGGTGGGAGAACAACTTGATCACCTTCTTGAAGAACAGTTTCAAGAATTTTGGTGTAGGAGAGTAATCTGGGATCAAGTGGGGAGAAAGGCCTATCCTCAAGATTGACTAAATCTGCCAGCACATCAATACCTGATCTGTCAGGGGCACCTTCAGGGGAGTAAACTTTCTTTGCAATAATTGGGGCATCTTCAGGAGTCTTGCACTCCTCTTCTTCATGCCTTGATGGAGATATTCTTTCAGATTGAATATCAGGAGAGTTGGTTTCAGGGCTATTGGGCTTTGACTTGGACTTGGAGTTAGACCTACTTGCCTGTCTAATCTCCTTGAAAAATTCCTTCTTTTTCTTCTCCTCTCCCATCAACTTCTGCTTCTCAGAAGTTTTGATAATTCTCCTCCTTCTTTCAGACCTTGTGGGCTTGTCAAGGTCCCTATACTCTGTTACTGTTTCAGGTTGTAAGGGGACAACCTCTCTGAATTCCTCACCCTCTTCAGGAGGGTTGACTCCTTCTTCAGCAACATTCTCAATCTCCTCAGAAGTGGCATCTCCACTTCTTGACTGGCTTTCTGGAGAAGATTCACTCAAAATCTTCTTCATCCTCTTCATCTTTGGCTGTGCTTTTGCTGGTTGAGCTTTTCTTTTTCTTGGAGAGACTCTGGTTGCTGGTACAACAACACCTGCTTTCTTTGAAGCTGCATCTTGCTTCCTCTTCTCAGTCTTGGAAGACAGCTTCCTAAACACCACCTTTTGAGCTGGAAAAGGCTTTTGTTTGGCTTGGAGATGGGTATAGTGAGCAAATCTTTCCAAGAGCAAGCTAACTCTTGTGCAAAACTGGAGTCTCCCATCAACCACCACCTTGTGGTGCTTCACCTCCTTAAACTTGAACTTTTCATTCATCATTTTGTCCAGAATGAAACTTTTCCAGTTGAACTTGACCCTCTTCTCAGCAGAGTCATTCACAGCAGCCATTACTCTCAGCTTTGGCATACTGATTTGTTCAACACTTCCAGAGTGGCTCAACAAGCTCTTCACAACGCAGTCAAACAAGTGTTTATAAATAGGCTTTAAGGTGTTCTTGTTTTGAGCACTTACAAGTTTCTTGGGTACTATCATCCATGGATAGTAGAACTCCTGATCATCTCCCTCTTTGTAAGTTTCTGGATTTTGGCCTTCTGATGGTAGCCCAAAGCTAGCATCCAGATCCTCAGCAGTGAAGATGATGGTGTGTTGGCTTTCTTCATCTTCATCTTCCTCAGCATATGTCAGTTTGGTGCACACATCACCCTTTTTGCCCTTCCATCTGAGATGGGCAAAGAACTCTGCCATGAAAGGATTCAGGCAGGAATCAGGCTTGGTGCCAAGAAATTTCTCAAGCCCTGCCTCCCTTAGCCATTGGAGGACTTGATGAACTTCTGTGTCTGGGCTATCAAAAGCTACCAACTTTTCAAACCAAAGAGAATTTGGGTTGCTAAGATAGGAGAAATCAATGTCCAAGGAGGGATCATTGAAATCTACAAGTTCTTCTCTCTTGATTTTGGGAGCCATGGATAATATGAGAATTGGGTAGGTTTTTGGAGAAAAGTTGCAGGTTTTGAGAGGTTTTGAAAAACTTGAGAGTTTGGAATTATGAGTGCGTGAGGATGGAAGTAAAAATTGAGGTGTTTATATATGTGGGGAATTTATTAACCGTTGGTTAATGGATAATAATAGTGGGTAATAATAAAACCAATTGGATAAAGTGGGGTAGTGGGCTTTAGGCGGTTTGATGAAGTTTTAATGCAAATCAATGGCCTTGATGATGGCTCAAGAATTCATGAAATCTTAATTAAGATTTTGCATTAAATGTTGATTTGCCATTTTGGGGGCAAAAATCTTTATAGCACACGCCATCCTAAAATGGCCTACTCTTAGACCAAGAAACATTTTAAATGTCTAATCAATGCTAAAAATAGCAATAATTATCCACTTTACTCGGACAACCATCCTGAGATGTGTTTTAACTTCTCTCTTGGTCAAAATGTCTGACCAACATGCCTGAGTGGGTCCCAATGTTGCTGACTGGGTCCCACTAGGACAAAGTTCCTGACCAACATTGCTGAACATCATAAGGACAACTTTGCTGAGTTTCCCTTTTTGGCAGACTGCTTCAGTGAGGTTGGTCAACTTTGCTGAAGTTCATCTTAATGAACTTCCCCCTTCATATGAGCTTTCTTTCCTCATTTCTCCATCATCCCTGGATCAAGTAAGCCCAATTCAGCTGACAATTCCAAGAACCTTGCTTCAGCTAGAGGCTTAGTCAAGATATCAGCTTTTTGCTTATCAGTGTGGATTTTGACAAGCTTGATATCTTTCTTCTCCACATGATCCCTTATGAAGTGATGCTTGATATCCACATGCTTGCATCTAGTGTGGAGCACTGGATTCTGTGAGATGGCAATTGCACTATTGTTGTCACAGAATATTGGCACTTCATTTGAGATGACTTTGTAATCTCTAAGTTGCTGCCTGAGCCAAAGTATCTGAGCACAGCAACTTCCAGCTGCTACATATTCTGCTTCAGTTGTTGAAGTTGCAACTGTATTTTGCTTCTTGGAGAACCATGAGATAAGCTTGCTGCCCAAGAATTGACATGTTCCAGAGGTGGATTTTCTGTCAATTCTATATCCTCCATAGTCTGCATCTGAATATCCAGTGAGCTCAATGTTATCATCAGCAGGATACCACAATCCAAGATTCTCAGATCCCTTGAGATATCTTAGGATTCTCTTGGCAGCATCAAGGTGGCTCTTCTTTGAATTTGCTTGAAATCTTGCACACACTCCAACTGCAAATGTGATATCAGGCCTACTTGCAGTGAGATATAGCAAGGATCCTATGATTCCCCTATAGTTGGTGGAGTTTGTTGATTCTCCACTTTCATCAGGATCCATTTTCCAGTTAGTATTCATAGGAATTCTGACTGGCTTGCTTGTAGCACATCCAAATTTCTTGATCATGTCCCTTGTATACTTGGCCTGATTGATGAATATTCCCTTCTTTGATTGAGTGACTTGAAGTCCTAAGAAGAAATTCATCAATCCCATCATGGACATCTCAAATTTGCTCTGCATGAGTTTGGAGAACTTCTCACACAGCTTCTCATTTGGAGATCCAAATATAATGTCATCCACATAGATTTGGACTAACAAGATATCATCTCCTTCACAGATTCTGAACAAAGTTCTGTCAACAGTGCCTTTGACAAAACCATGATCTAGAAGAAACTGTGATAAGGTGTCATACCAAGCTCTTGGAGCTTGCTTTAAGCCATAGAGAGCTTTCTTCAATCTGTACACCTTGTCTCCTTCTTCAAAGCCTGGGGGTTGTTCAACATATACTTCTTCTTTGAGCACCCCATTGAGAAATGCACTCTTCACATCCATTTGATACACCTTGAATCTCATGTGAGCTGCATATGCTAAGAAGAGTCTGATTGTCTCAAGTCTGGCCACTGGAGCAAAGGTCTCATCATAATCAATCCCTTCAGATTGACAATATCCCTTGGCCACCAGTCTTGCTTTGTTCCTCACAATGATGTCATTTTCATTTTTCTTATTTTTGAACACCCATTTGGTTCCAATGACATCTTGATGAGTTGGCCTATCTACCAGCTCCCACACTTCATTTCTGGTGAACTGGTTCAGCTCTTCTTGCATGGCTATGATCCAGTTGGTGTCTTGCAGTGCTTCCTCAATGTCTTTTGGTTCCTGTTCTGAAAGGAAACAACAAAACAAAGCACTTTCTCCATGAAATCTTCTAGTTTTGATCCCTTCACTTGGATTACCAAGTATCAGGCTAGATGGGTGGTTTTGCAGCCAAGTCCTTCTAGACCTGATCCCTTCAGGAGGATTGTCCTCATCTGAGGTTGGATTACTAGACTCATTAAATTCAGGAAAGTTAATTGAAGGATCAAGTTCAGGATCATATTCAGGGGTATTGTCCTCATTGTCAGATAAGTTGACATTTTCAGTGGTTCCCCCTTGAATATTGGATCCATTTACTACCTCAGCATTGCCTGCTTCTTCATTGGTTTCTGGTTGATTGCCATTAGGTAGGTTGTCCAGTTTTTGATTATCATGTAGTTCAGGCTGGGCAACATCTACAAACACTGTTTCCTTGCTTTGAAGCCTTAGTCTGGTTGTTCTTTGTGTTATCTCATCAATATTCAGGTTTCTTTCCCTGAACTCAGTAATAGATTCATCAAACACAACATGAGGTGTTTCTTCAACAATAAGGGTTTTGCAATTGTAGACTCTGTAAGCCTTGCTGATTTGTGAATATCCAACAAATATTCCTTCATCAGCTTTGCTGTCAAAAGCTTTCAATTTCTCTTTCCCATTATTATGAATGAAACACTTACAACCAAATATGTGAAAATAAGCAACAGTGGGCAATCTACCTTTCCATATTTGATATGGGGTTTTACCTTGTCCTTTGGTGATTAAGGACCTGTTTTGAGTGTGACATGCAGTGCTAATGGCTTCAGCCCAGAACCTTTTAGGCAGTTTGGATTCAGCAATCAATGTTCTTGCTGCCTCTTTCAAGGTCCTGTTCCTTCTTTCAGCAACCCCATTTTGTTGAGGTGTTCTTGCTGCTGAAGTTTCATGAGTGATGCCATTCTTGCTGCAGTACTCATTGATGTATGAGTTTATGAATTAAGTGCCTTTGTCAGATCTGATCTTGACAATACTTAGGCCCTTTTCATTGCTCAATCTCATCATCAATTCAGGTAGCTTGACTTGGGTCTCCTTTTTGTTCATCAAGAATACTACCCAAGTGTACCTGGAAAAATCATCAACAACAACTAAAGCATATTTTCTTCCATTTATACTTACTGGGATTATTGGTCCAAATAGATCCATATGCAGTAGTTGAAGAACTCTCTCAGTTGAGATGACATGCTTTCCTTTGAATGAAGCTTTGATCTGCTTTCCTTCCTGACATGGCTGGCATATATGTTCTTTGGTGAACACTTGATTTGGCAGCCCTTTAACTAGAGAGTTTCTTGCAATCTTGTTGATGGTTTTGAAGTTCAGATGGTTTAGTCTTTTGTGCCACAGCCAGCTTTGCTCACTTGTGCTTTTGGCAACAAGACAAACTGCTTCAGGGGTTTTGCTCCAATCTGCAAAATAGACATTTCCCTTTCTCACCCCTGTTAGTAGCACCTGTTGTGTTGAATTATTTTTGATGATACATTCATTTGGTGCAAATTCAACACAATATCCTTTATCACAAATTTGACTTATAGACAACAAGTTATATTTCAGGCCTTGGACATATGAGACATCAGTAATTTTAACACTACCAATGTTTAATGTACCATAACCTCTTGTGATCCCTTGAGAGCTGTCTCCAAAGGTTACTGAAGGACCATCCTTTTCAATGAAATCTGAGAGAAGCTCTTTGTTCCCAGTCATGTGTCTTGAACATCCACTGTCCAAGTACCATGCTGTTTTCTTGTTGATGCTTCTCCTCTTCTTGTGGTCCTTGCAACCCTGCAAAGTCAAAATTTAGGTACCCTTTGAATGTTGGGTCCTAGAGGGTTAGCTGTACCTTTTGGAACCCAAATCTGCCTGATTACTCTGATTGACTCAAAGTGACTGACTTGGTTTCCATTTAAATCTACATACACAGTTTGACCCTTAAATGCCTTGGGTGGTTTCTGTGTATAGGTGTTGGCCTTGTAAGGTTCAGGAGTGTTGGTGGATTTCTTTGGGACATTTCTCCTGAAGTTACTAGACTTAGGTGCAGCTTGGTAAGACCTTTGAGGATAGGGACTTGGATGGCCTTTTCCTTTTGGCATGTAAGGTCCAGGCTTCCTGAATGTTTTATACCTGTCAGAGGGGATTGGCCTTAATCCATTCAGTTGAGGTTGCCTCATTTGAGTTGGCCTTTTCTGAACAGATTTTGGACAACTCCTCTGATGAGGATTCAGATAGGTTGGCCTTCCATTGGTTCTACCTTTCTGAACCTCATTCCTCCTGTAAGAAATGTCTTTAACCTTTTCCTTAGGTATGGGTTTAGGGACATTGTTTACTTAAGTTGGTATAAAAATTCCTTTACCCTTATCCTTGATCAGTGGTTGATTTACTTCCATTTCATTTTGTTGTGCCACTGATATTACAAAAGTCATCTTAGAATTGCTTGATGAGGCAATACTAAGACCAGGTGAGGGTTCAAATGGATTATAGCCTAATCCACCCTTTTGAGCAAATGGTCTTTGAGACCCTTGAATTTCCTCTATTGCCTTAGCAGATTTGTTCAAGGCAGACATTTTCATTTTTAAGCTCCCCTCACTTAATTTAAGAGTATCAAATTCACTGGAGAGATTGTCAAATTTAGCTTGGAGGATTCTAAGATCAAAATCCTTTTTCCTCAAGGCCAGTTCTTGTTCATCAATCAACTTTTGTTGTTCAGTGACTTTGAGAGACATTTCATCATGTTCTCTCACATTCTGCTGATACAACTCAGTTGATTTAATGTCAAACTCTGGTTCAGGAAGGTTGGGAGTTTGAACTTTAGAATTCAAAAGCTCATTTTCTCTCAGTGCCATATTGCATACCTCTTGTAGCCTGGTGAAATCCTCAAGTAACTTTCCAAAGTTGAGTTTCAAGTGGATTTCACTGGACTCATGTGTGTTATTTGAAGAATTTGAAGAATTAGAAGATGAACATACCTCTTCATTTTCAAATGCCATTTGACAGTCATCATCACTGTCACTGTTGGAGAATAGACCATCATCAGAAGAGTAGACACTCTCTTCACTTGCTGATTCTCCAACTACCATGGCCTTCCTGTTGTTCAGCCTCTTGTCTCTTTTGTTCTGCCTTTCTTTTCTTTCTTTGGCACTAAGGTCAGGACAATCATACTGAAAGTGACCCTTTTTCTGGCAGTTGTAACACACATCTTCATCATCATTCTTCTTGCTTGAGGACTCCTTCCTCCTTGATGATGATGGTTCACCTTTATTGTATTTCTTCCTATCAGCATATCTGTCTTCTTTCTTTTCATCAGAGACTTTGTCCTCTGATTTGTTGTCAGGAGAACTGTATATCCTTCTGGTTCTGTTGTCTTGGTAGAACTTCTTGTATCTACCAAATCTGGAGTTGAGCTTCTCAAATCTCCTTGCCATGAGTGCCAGCTCCTCCTTCATTTCAGATTTTGAAACAGATTGAGAGGATCTTTGAGTACTCTTCTTTTCTGTTTCAGCAGCTTTGAAAGCAACACCTTTGCTTGAGGAGGGTGGTTCATCATGCACTTTCTTTCTGTTCAAATCAAACTCATATGCTTTGAGTTCAGAAAATACTTGCTGCATGGGCATGTTGTCAAGATTGCTAGTGTTTTGCACCATGACTGAGTATATGTCCCACTTGGATGTGAGACTTCTCAGAATCTTCAAAGCAACCTCTCTTTTGGCATAGAACTTGCCAAGAGAGTTTATCTCATTCATGATGTCAGTGAATCTGCCATCAAGATGATCAATAGTTTCATTGGCTTCCATAGAGAATTGTTCATATTTTTGGATAGCCACTTGAAGCTTGTTCTCCTTTATCTTTTGGGTACCTTCACACATAAGTGCTAAGGTGTCCCAAATTTCTTTTGCTGATGTGCAGTGGTATACTCTTCCCATCACTGCATCTGGAATAGTCTGGTACAATGTGTTCATGGCAATGTAGTTCAGGTTGTGCCTTTTTCTTTCTTCAGCTGTAAAGTCATCTTCATCCTTTGGTAGCAACTCCCTTGGATCTGCTTTCTGAGCATCAGTGAGCTTGGGATTTGCTTTGGTGAATGTGAATGGTCCTCTGGTGATGACTTTGAGCATTTCATCATGCTGGCAGGCAAGATGTGCTCTCATTCTAATCTTCCAGAAATCATAATTCTCAATTGAGAACATTGGCAACTTGTGATGAGAAATATGATTGACTTGGTTTGGACCCATGTTGTTGATGGTGTTAACAACATCCCCTGGAACTGCATTGTTAGCCATTTCAACAGAAATAATATAAGATGAACACAGATAGGTTTTTCAGAAATTTGGATCAGTTCAGTGACCACAGAAAATGTGATTTTGAAAATCAATGATTTTCAGAGTCAGTGGTCTATGAACCCCTACTCTGATACCACTTGTTGGTCCTTGGTGGAGTATGACACAAGTGTATGGGGTGGGGGGAATGCACTTGTGTATGCAAATTCTTTCTTTTTGAACAAACTGGTCTTATCAGGCAAGTTGTCTTACAGCAAGCCTGAGTGTGAACTTTGATAGATACTTGTCCTACTGATTACTATTGAGTGATCAGTTGGCTAAATATCTAAAAGAGTTGTTAAGTGCGGAATGTGGTTGGCCTTTTGACTTAAATAAATACTCCAAGTTGATTTCTGAAAAGATACAGTTATCAAGGACTTTGTCCAAAACAGTTTTTCTTAACTTACTGAGTTTTGCTCTTTGAAATATGTTTGAATGTAAATACAGTAAAGAGTGCAGTAAGTAAATGACACACAAGTTTATAGTGGTTCAGAGACTCAAGCTCCTACATCCACTTTCCCTGATTGAACAGGATAATTCCTTCACAATGGAATTAGCTTGTTTTATAGTGCCAAGGTGCACTGATCAACAACACTCTCTTAGTGCTTTGATCCCTAGGATAATCTGAGTCCTAATGCTCAATCTCTCTGAGTTAAGACTGTGTTTCTCACTAACAGTCCTTAACTCCTCACTTCCACAACAAACACTCTCTTCACTAAATGAGATAAGGGTTTGAGGTTTGGTTCCAACTAGTAGAGATATCCTTTACAATAAGATCAGTGTAAAGGCTTAGGATATCTCAATACTAAGCTTTGGATGTTTACAAAGATTGGCTTAGTTAATTGAAGTGATTCAGGAAACTTGGGATTCTGAAGAACAACTTGGTTTCCTTTGATTTGCTTGATGATAGTTTGATAGCAAGTAGTTGGATACTGAATCCCTTTGATCACTTCTGTATTTATAGGCAAATTTGAACAACTAACCGTTGGAGGGATAGCAATTCAAATATGTCTATTTGCAGCACCATTGAAACGGCTATGAAGCTTGGCATCCTTTTATCCACTGTGTAAAAGGGCTCTTCAATGGTTGCTTGAATGAATGTGTTGACTTCTGAAAAATGCGGCTGAGAAGACTTGTGTCAGATTCCAAATATGCACATTTCCCAAGGTTGATTTGTGGCAAACTCTACACTCAACCAACGGTCAGATGGGACAAGCTCCCTGAACATTCCTGCTGCAATTTAGAATGTTCCAACATTCATTCAATGCTTCACTCTTTAATGCTTTAAGTCTTCAATGCTTGGTTCAGGCATGATTGACAATAAATGCTTCATTGAATGTGTCTTCTGTGAGCTTTGGCATTCAATGCTTTTGATCATTTATACTTTAACTGTTCTAATCATTTGCATTTATGAGCATTACCTTTAATACTCTTGATCTCTTCAGCTCAGTTGTCCACTTGGTCAGCTTGTCCTGAAAGTTCAGCAACTTTGGCCTAGAGACTAAACACTTATCAAGCTGCCTAACATTCCAACTTTGGACAACTACCCTGAACTCTAAAATCTCACAACATTCCTGAGATTTTTAACTTAAGCATTCTACTTACTCAAGTGTACTGAGACAACTTATCTGAACTAGACTTGAGCATATCTCAACTAATCTGAACATCATCAATTAGGGGTTTTGGTATCTAAATCAAAATCATTTTATTCCCAACAATCAAATTGAAACAAAATTCAAAAGTATCGATGCCAAGATGAAACGAATGATGTCAAAATTGTTACGCAAGAAATCATCAAGAATCAAGTCAAGTTCGTCATTTGAAGAACACTGCACCTTCGGTACAAGCTCTGACGAAGGGGTGAACCCGACGCCCAGGGAGAACGAGGGAAGAAAAATTAGAACAGATTGTGGTTATGATGGACCACCAATTTTCGATGAATATTTTGATGAAAATTTTAGTTATGATGTACCACCAATTTTCGATGAATATTTTGATGAAAATTGTGGTTACGATTTACCACCAATTTTCGATGAGTTTGTTGATATTTTGGTTGATGATGGAGATGAAATTGACTGCAATAGGCAATCTGGAAGGATAATGGAAGAGATTGAAATGCTTCAATGTAAACTGAAGCAAGTAGAAGAAATAACACTTGAAAAAAGAACCAAGTTCGCAAGATCTCAATGGAAGAAGCTTCAGATCATGGTAGAGAAAAGACTGTTCGAGATTATTGGAAAATTTAGCATGTCACAAAGACTTCAAATTTAGTGAAGAATATTGCAGAAAATCACTTTCAATTGAATCGGATAAGACCAAACATGTTTTTTTTATCAACGTCGGTGGATCGGACTTCGATAATTCTGAATTCATCCTTGAGGGCAAGGATGTTCGTGAAGGATATGGGAATGATGAGAATGAGGACCGTGGACTCAAAATTACGTACAATCGAGAGTCGGGTTGAAGGGTGACCCAATAAAGCCCATAATAAATTATGCATTAGTTTAGAATATATTTTGATTAGTTAGGATATTAAAAGATATTATTGAATTATAAGATATTATTAAATAGTTAGTTTGTTAGGATATTTACATATTTTGTGAAGAAATTAAATCCCTATATATTGAGGGTGAAAGTAGGGTATGAAAAAAGAAGAAAATAATAGAATTTATTTTGCAAAATAGTTTGCAGCCCCGTTTCTTGCTAGCTCTCAGGCTAGGAATTACGGATTTATTCGTATTTCGTATCGTGGTTCTCATCACCCACTTCACACTTCCTCCTCACTTCGCCCCAATTCCCATCCCCAAATTCAAACGGCCAAACCCCATCCAAGCCAGTCAAACCCAGACGCATGCCACAACGCACTCACGCACAGCGGTCCAGCGACGCAGCCCACGACCCACACCGGTGACACCGTTACACCAGCACACACCGATTATTGTTTAGGGTATGAATATATGATTGTATCATATATCTTCGTTATCATAGAATTTCGGTTTGACGTACAATTTATTTTTTCAAAATTTTCATTGTGATTTTTTTATCATTGTATATTGTTTCATTTTTTGAATTTATTAGATCTCATTTATTCTACATTAAAATAATAATATATATATATATATCTAAGTTTAATATATTAATGTCATTTTTATGTATTTTGAATATTTCCTTCATTTTTTTTAATATGTACTTCATTCGTTCCATGATTTCTTTCAAATGTAAACTGACACACAAAATAAGAAATGTGAATTTAGTGGGAATTTTGAGGGGCAATTTTGTAAATTTTTATATATAAAGTAAATAAATGAGTTGACTTTTATATATATGTGGAGAAAAAGTAATACTCCCTCCCGTGAAAAACTTGTGGTGTTTTTGGGGCACGAAGTTTAAAGAAAAAATGTAATGATTAGAGTGTTGAGGGGTAATTTTTTAAACTTTTATATACTCCCTCCGTCCCAGGATTGTTTGCACCATTTTATGGGCACGCAAACTAAGAAAAAAGTGTAATGAGTGGAGTGTTGAGGGGTAATTTTGTAACTTTTATGAATAAAGTAAAGTGAATGATTGGATTGAGGGTAAAAGTAATGACATTTTGTGTAAATATGTGGATATTGTGAGGGTGGGGTTTATGAAAAAGTTTCTTTTTTGGGTAGTGCAAACAATTGTGGGACGGACGAATAAGGAAAGAGTGCAAACAATTGTGGGACAGAGGGAGTATAAAGTAAATAAAGTAGTTGAATTGAGTGTATGATGACCCTCAAAAGTAATGACATGAATGGTAAATGTGTGTATATTGTGAGGGTGAGAATTGTGAGGATGAGAATTGTTTTCATTTAAGGGTATGCAAACTTTTGAGGGACAAACTAAAAAGAAAAATATGAAAAAATTTCAGGGACGGAGGGAGTAACATATGTGTAAAATTGAGGATAGTGTGAGGGTGGAGTTTATAAAAAAAAATTCATTTTAAGAACGTGAAAGTTATTGCGGGACGTCCCGTTCGGGACGGAGGGAGTATCATTTTGGCTTTTAACTATTTTTAAAATATGTCATTCTAAGTTTTTTCTTTAAATTTGACTATTTTACCCTTATTTATTTACCATAAATGAATATAGTGTTATAAATAGTTTGCAAAAATCAAATATTGTTCATACTAAAATTAATTTAGTATATGAATAATGCCTATATTTTTTGTTAGATTCTTTATTAAATAAATTTTCTATATCTAAATTAGTTACTCAATACTTATAAGTAATGAAGGGTATACATTTATAACAATTTAAAAGCCAAAATAACATTTAATCCCTTCAGTTTTTAATAAGTGTCACTCTGTCTTTTTACAACAAATTAAGATTATAAATTGTTGTCTATATTATTCTTCTTTAATTATAACTAATTTTGATATATATATAAATTTATTTAATAAAGAATGTGATAAAAATGTAACTAGAATTCATTAATCAAATTAATTTTGATATAAACAATATTTATGATTTTTTTTTTTTATGATTTATCCTACTACATCAAAATTAAAGAAAAAAATTCGCTTATTTTGGGAGTATTAAAAAATAGAGGGAATATTAAGTTTTTATATACCATTATAATCGTAAAAAAACCGACTAAATTGCATATTCAGCAATTTAAAATTGAATACGAAATCCAAGCGCAATTAAAAACACAATTTGATTTTATTTTTTTTAACTAACTCACCCACTAAATTGCATATTCATCAGTACTAATTTTGAACTTGTTGATCTCTCCCGAGATTATTGGATCTTTTAAACAAATCTCATTCGGTATTACTATATATCTTTTCTTCATACGACTGACTGCGGTGATCGAATTCACATCCCCAAACCCCATCAATCAGCCCATCTTCATCCTTCAAATCGACCGTGCAGGCCAGCATTATTGTTTAGGGTATGAATATATTATGGTATAATTCGAATCACAGCTTATTAAAAACAGAGGCACATGTGCAGTTTGGGTTTTTTCAGTGAACAAAATTTTTGGTTCGATTACAATTGGGTTTTACATCATTTCGGTTCGGTTATTTGTTTTGAAAATATTTGCAAAACAGGATGGTGATCACGCCTACCTTCACCCACCAGGCACTAAGTAACTAACTTGGATTATGGGATTTCTCCCGCCATTATGGGATGTTTTATACAAATCTCATTCGGATATGTTTTCTTCATACTACCACTGCGCTGATCCAAACGCCTCCACCTGGCAGTGGCAACCTCCACTGTTCCGTAATGCTTCTCACTTTTTGCTTTCGTTACAGTTTTTTTTTTTTCTAATTTGAGAGTAATCGTTTTTTAATTTCATATCTAGGGTTCCCGTTGAGGAGTCATGAACAAATTGAAGAAGTCACTAGACCCGAAATTGAACTTTCAGAACAAGTGATTCAACACATACAGTCGTTTCTAACTGCAAAAAAAGCTGCTCAGACAATTGTCCTCTCCAAGCCTTGGTACACCGCCTGGTTAACTCGCCCCAATCTCCATTTCTCTGATCTCGACATTTCCACGCCCGGTGCGTTAGTGGAATTCGCGGAGAAGACTGTGCAAAGGTACGAAGAAATGAACCTAAAGATTCAGAGTTTCAGTCTGTCGATGGATGATTGTGAATCGGGTAAGGAATTGATCGTCAAAGCTATCAAACTAGGTACTACTGATTTTTCACTAACAAGCAGGGACTCAGTTTTACTTTTACCCCATGAGGTGCTTGAATCCGAAAATCTGTTGAGATTGTGTGTGAATAACTGCAAAATTGATCTACATGATCAAAGGGTAAGTTGTTTGAGACTTAAATACCTTAATTTAAGAAGAGTGTGTGTTGAAGGCAATAGGTTTTGGGATATGATTTCTAGGTGTTCGTCGATTGAGGAATTGGTATTATCTGGATGCGAGTTTGGTGAGGATAGAATGTTGGTTTCGAAACAGGGATTGGGTGTGTATGATTCTCATAAATTGAAAGTGTTGTCTTTGAAGGGTGTGAGAATTGGTGGATGGTTTTTTCGTGACTTGTCGTCTAGATTTCCTTGTCTCAAGGACTTGTTCCTTGAAGGTAACATTAGTGGCAACGAAGAAATACAAATTCGAAGCCAATCAGTCGAGTGCATAAGCTTCACTCAGACGATTGATGCGTTTAGGACCACATTTGTTGTTCCCAGAATTCGTAAATTCAAATTTTCAGGTTCATGTGTACCTTCCCTGTCTTTTAGAGAAATCCCAAGGGAATGTGAATGGGAGTCTGATATATCCATCATGATTGATTCTGATTTCATACATACTTCATGGTTCCTCAAGTTCAGAAATTTACTATTTACTTTGTGCCCTTCAAAAATTTCTCTCTATCTCAATATGAAGATTGTGTGCAGTAAAAATGATGGTATTCAAGGCTTTATGGATTTACGTGAACCACCTATACTAGTGGAGAAATTGACGCTGCTGATTTCCGTACCACATTTACTTCGTCATCCAATTGAGGATGGTTTATTTAGGTGCTGTCGTCCTAGCATCGTAAATTTATATTGGTTGTCTTCGAGGTGTAGAAGACGCGGATCAATCAATGATTTCACAGAGATCCTTCACAATACACTGATAACAGAAAGTGGCCAAAAACGAAAACGAAAGATGTTCGGTAGGAGTATATACGATTCTGCTATGCATGATCTTGAGGAAGTAAATGTTGAATTTTTAGGGACTGATGATGATGATGTTGATGTTGATAATTATGATATTAATTATGATGATGATGATGGGTGCTGGCCTCTTCCCTACAAGACATTTTCACATGCTTCAGGTTATATTGAATTCCTACGAGAGAATAAGATGAAAATTTGCCACAAATTAAGATGGGGTAAGAGTCTTTGAAACTCGAATTATATGGAATTCTTTTCATTTTGCTGTTTTCGATTCTCCATCATTTTCACGAGTAGCTTAATTACACTCGTCTCTCTTGTCTTTAGATTCTTAAATGGAAGGCCAAGCAGCGGACATAGCACTTCAAAGACCTGGAATTTGACTCACAGCAGGTGGTTGAGAGAGTTAAGGTTAGTTCCTTTAGTAGGTTGAAGGCAAGTAATTTGGTTTCTAGAGGGAACAACTTTAATGAGTGGTTAAGGGAACCAATGTTATGCCTTAGATAATCTTTAGATTTCGCTTATTTTGTTTTGATGTAGGAGTATTTTCCTGATGCCCGAGTAATAAGATTTTGGCTGTTTTCAAAAAAATAAAGAGGGTGTTGCATTCATTTGAAGGTGGTGCTGTTGATTTTCCAAATGTAAAACCCGTAAATGTAGTTGAATTAGTTCTACCTAATGACATCTATGGATTTATTGATGTTAGCTCATTGTTATTGATGTTAGTTCAAACCACATTTTTTTTATTTATTGTTATTCTCAAGCTAGCTAGTTCCATAGGCATCTTTGATTTGTTGCATTAATTTTATGTTATTATCGAATTGTTTTAAGGGTTAAGTTTTGCTAATTTCCCTATTGTTCATAGCTCAATTGAGAGTATAATTACTTATCACCTTATGGCTACTACTCTTACTAGTTAAGTAAAAATGTAACTGGTCAGTTCAACTTTGGCTGGTAGGGATAAAAATGATACTTTAAGATGAGTGTATTTATCTATTTAATAAAAATAAGTTGGCGAATCAATTAAATGATTGTTGTATACTAATTAAAAGAATGGGTGACAAATAATCTCGGCTAAAATAATCCTAAAATTAAAAGCCTAGATAAGAAACAAAACAAAATTAAAAAGCCAACATCTTACCGGGAAGAAACATCCGGGGCCAACTAAAGCCCACTATACTCTTTCGGCCCATTAGTCTTTACAATGTTATAATTCGGGTAATTACTAAAACAATTGCAAATAGACTGAAGCTAGTGATTGATGATATTATCTCCCCACAACAAAGTGCTTTCATCCTAAATAGGCTTATTACGGATAATGCGTTGGTTGCGTTTGAAGTCTTTCATTCCATGAAAAAGAAAAAGACGGGTAAAAAGGGAGCCCTTGCATTGAAGCTCGATATGAGCAAGACATATGATAGAATTGAGTGGTGTTTTCTTAAAGATTTGTGTTTAAAACTGGGCTTTAATCATGCATGGGTTGATTTGGTTATGCGTTGTGTTTCGACAATCTCGTACTCTTGCTCGTGAATGGGCAACCGTTAGCTCCCTTTCACCCCCAACGAGGGCTCCGTCAAGGAGACCCTCTCTCCCCTTACCTGTTTATTATTTGTGCAGAGGCTTTCTCTTCTCTTATCCGTCAGGCGGAGCTTCAAGAGGGAATCACGGGTTTCAAGGTAGCACGCCAGGCACCCCCAATCTCACACCTCTTGTTCGCAGATGATAGCATCCTCTTTTTACGAGCATCTCAGGTGGAGATTGAAAAAGTGAAGGAGATCATTACAACCTATGAGGAGGCCTCGGGACAGTGCGTCAACCTTGATAAGTCATAACTGGCAGCAAGTGGGAATATATCGAGCGAGAAGAATGAGGAATTTGGGCGTCAATTGGGAGCTCGGACCGTGGATAGATACTCTAAATACCTTGGCCTCCCTACCCTGATTGGCAAGTCGAAAACACAGGTATTTAGAGCCATTGTTGATAGGATCCATAACAGGCTTAAAGGCTGGAAAGAAAAAACATTGTCCAAAGCTGGTCGGGAGATTTTACTTAAAATTGTGGCACAGGCTATCCCAACATACGCAAAGTGTTGCTTCGTCTTTCCCCGATCCTTATGTGACGAGGTTGAGAGAGCAATTGCGAGGTTTTATTAGGGAGCATCGGAGGGGGAAAGAAAGGTGCATTGGGTGAGCTGGGACAAACTCACTCTTTCTAAACGGGACGGTGGCCTCGGCTTCCGTGAATTGCACCTCTTCAATCTTTGTAGCCAAGCAATTTTGGAGACTGAGCCTCCAACCCCAGTCTCTTGCAGCCTGTATTTTACGAGCAAAGTACTATCCACGAAGAACAATTGAGACAGCGGGTGTCGGCTTTCAACCAAGTTACATTTGGCGCACTATCCTGAGTGCACGAAATCTGGTGTCCACTGGTACTGCATGGAGAGTGGGGAATGGAACATCAATTCAGTGCAGCTCCGATCGATGGATTTGGAATGGCAGCTACAACTATCCTAGGGAGCCGACTGGTACGTCTGAGATTGCAAGGGTTGCTGGCCTCATTGACTCAAATTCTCACTCATGGGATGTCGATTGCATATCCCGTTACTTCTGCAGGGACGATGATATGGACATCCGTGCTATGCCGCTTAGTAGCCATAATACCCCGGACAGGAAGATATGGTCATAAACTAGTCATGGCCGCTTTAGCGTGAAGTCTGCGTATTTCCTTTCCAAGAAGACTCTCTCAACAAGAGGGATGGATATACCCACCTGCACCAACCCCACTCCAATGTGGAACAAAATTTGGCATCTTAAAATTCCTCCAAGCATTAGACACTTTTTCTGGAGAGCCTGTGTCAATGCCCTCCCAACAATGGATACTCTGGCGAAACGTGGTGTCAAGGTGGACGGAGGGTGCACTCTTTGCGAAGAGGATATGGAATTTGTGGTTCTCTTCAACTTTCCAAGCGCGATCCACACATGAGGACTGTCCCCAATCCATGTTGATTTCAAATCCACGAGATTTGCAACTTTCAAACAAATCTGTTGGGATATGTTTGAGAGATTACCAAGTGAAGAAGTTGCCCTGTTTGCGGCAACAACTTATAATATTTGGAAGGCCCGTAACAAATTTAGGTTCGAAAATCGCCATCCGGACCCAAGAAAACAAGCAACCCAGGCCATTAATTTGTTCCACTCGCTGACATTGCTTTCCGGAAGGCAGCAGATCACAGGCGGCGCCAATGAGAGTGAAACTTGGAAGCTCCCACCGGCTGGAAGAAACAAACTCAACTCGGATGTGGCCACTTTTGGAGATGGTTCGGTGGGGTTTGGTTACATAGTCAGGAATGAGGGGGGGAAGTGTTAATGCCAGGAAGCCATAGAATAGCAGCCTGTGGCAAAAGTACCCTGCTTGAGGCCCTTGCTTGTGGCACGCCATCTTTCGTGCAACGGAGTGCGGCCTCTTGGACATGGAAATTGAGTCTGATTCTGAAACCCTTATCCATGCCCTCAATGTATAAATGGAGGTGACCAACATACAATGCTTATAGTGGAGGACATTCGGGAGATGGCGAACCGCTTGAATAGTCTGTTGTTCCTCTTCTCACGAAGGACAACAAACAAGGTGGCTCACAAACTAGCTCACCTCAGTGAACTGAGCGGTTGGGAGGAAAATTGGATTGAGGAAGTTCCACGTAGTTGTATTACTCTCGTTATTGACGATGTAAGGCCTCGGCCAAACTTTTCTAGGTAATGAATTTTGTTTTTCCGTAAAAAAAAAAAAAAAAAAAAGCCCACTATACTCAAAAAATATATATATATATATATATATGATGGGATCAATCACGTCCATATTTATCCATTTTAGTATTTATACCTTACTTTGCTTAAAAATATGAATCATATAGGATCATGTATGAGTCCGATATAAATGTATGAATTTCACTACATTTTT
Source organism: Galeopsis tetrahit (assembly GCA_963675135.1). Lineage (NCBI taxonomy): Eukaryota > Viridiplantae > Streptophyta > Magnoliopsida > Lamiales > Lamiaceae > Galeopsis > Galeopsis tetrahit. The sequence goes on from OY776128.1 coordinate 57,423,580, forward strand.
TTTTTACTGTTTCACTGTAAGTTATATATGAGTGATATAAATGTTTAATAACATAATTACAAATGCCTGAATTAGTTAAGAATATAATTCCAACTACAATTTTTTTTTTAAAGAGTTAACGACAATGAAAAATACCTAATAAGTTCAGAAAAAAATTGGTGCATAGTCAGAATCGGCCGCTTGACCTACGTAGGCAGCGCCCAATTTTAAAAATAAAATTTCATGCAGTTAGGAAATAAAGGACGGACTGTGGGTGTCGAGAAAAAAAGGACTAAAATTGGCGCGTATTTTATGCATGGCCCAAATGTCCTTAAACTCACCAAACTTTCATTAAAATTGCTCATAAACTATCGAACTATTATTGTTTGTACCAAATCATACAAATTTCTCCCAATTTTTGGCATGTTCGTCACACGTGATTTTTTAGAAGGAAATTTTGTCAAACCTGTAAACTATGCGCAAACCCTTTCTCCTAGTATACAATTTATGATGAAAATGTTCCTCTAAAAAAGCACATGTGTCAGTGTCACACATGCATGTAAAAATTCAAAAGAAATTTACAATTTTAGTGCCTTTAGGTCAGTCGATTAAACTTTATGTTTAGCATTTCCGCAAGTTGAGGAGGAGATATCACGCAAATTTTAAACGGGAGGATTTCTCACCAATTAATTTTCAAAATTACAAGGGTTTTCTGGCGATAAATAAGGGTCGTTCTTGTTTCGTGATGACTAATTTTAGGTTGAAAAAAGTTTGGTGAAGAAATTTGACACGTGCATGCTCTTCATTGTCTGACACTTAAATCCCTTTACTTAGAATAGTTTGGGATATAATTTGTATATATGTGTCCGTTAATTGAAGAATTGATTGATATTAATTATGTGATTGCAAGTTTGGGGATTGGATGTGTACGATTCTCACTCATAAATTTAGAAATAGAAATGAATGAGGTTTTTTGCCTAATTCCTTGTATAAAAATCAGTCTTCCCTCCACCTGGCGTCTTGATTGCAAATTAATTAATAAACTTCAGATTTAGTTGAACGTCGATCTCAATGTGCTTCCCCCGCGGGAGTGAAAGCAGGGCTGATTGCGAGGATAATAGCGCCGTGATTGTTGCACCATAAGATTGAGGGTTTAGACAACGGAAGATGTAATTCAGTGAGTAGAGAACGTATCTAAAAAAAATGTGGTTGCAATCGCCAAACAACGGTACTCAGCTTTAGTTGAACTTTGAGCCACCACTTCTTGGAACACCAAGTAAGTAAATTCGAATCAAGACGAACAAAGTAACCACTTGTGCTTCTCCTATCATCCTCGAGGCCACAAAATTTGCATTTGCAAAGCTCTCCAAGAAAAAATCATAAATTGAACGAGTATCCATTTGTAGGGCTTCCACTGTTTTTGTGTTGGAGAGGATAGAAATTAGATGAATTTATTGACAGAGAAAGTGATTTCTGAACGAGTGAGAGTTAAGTATTGAAGACCACCCACTATGCTTCGATACAAAGTAGGATAATTTGCGAAAGAGTTTTATACCAGAAAAGGAGGGAGTAGGGCAGTAATAAGTCTAATACACCAATCCAACTCGTGAAGTTAAAACTCACAAGCCAATTTCATTTGATGAATGCATTTGTAGCTAATCTAAAATCAGCCTTCAATTGATCACAAATGATCTGAAGATGATCTTTCGATTCAGCATAAAATGAGTTAGACTGATCATCTGTGTGTGAGGATGCAGAAAAGCAACGAGAAGGACTAGAAGGTACCTCTTCTTCTATGGACATGAATCCTACATTTCTGGGTTCTTCGTCTGATTCGAAACCAGATGATGGTGATGAAGGCAAGTCATCATCTGAATCACTCTCTTCATCAGCTAGCATGTCTCTTTTTTTAGAAAGCCTTTTCTCTCTTCTTGATTTTCTTTCCTCTCTTTCTTTGGGGCTTAGTTCTGGGCATTCGAAGCTGAAATGACCAGATTTGACACAGTTGTAATATAGATCCTTCTTATCCCCAAAGATTTTCTTGTAAGTAGCTTCTCTTCTGCTACCATCCTTTCGATCAGATGACTCATATCTTCGTCTCTCAGAGGTCCTGTTTGATCTATCCTTTGACTTGTAGGAAGATGTTCGTTTTTCTCTGTCACTTTGATTTGTAAGATGACTCGCCTCCATGGTTAGATTTCTTCTTATGATCATTGTAGAATCTCTTGTACTTACCATGTTTGACATTCATCTTGTCAAATAGATTAATCATCAAGGTCATTTGTTCCTTCAGACTCAGATCAGATATATTTGTATCCTCTCTCACATTGGAACCTTGGCTGCCTAAACAGCTGACTTCCTTTTTTAATGTATCCCAATGAGATTACCTAAAGAAAATGAATACAAATTAGTCAGAGCTTCAAAATACGTTAGAGAATTAATAAGGAAATTAATGAGAGCTTCAAAATATTAAAGAAGAATACATTGTTGAGATTCTCTGTATTATTTCCACTACAAAATATTACTGAAAAGGCATCGGCAAATGGCAACGGCAGGCCGGCCGATGCGAAAAGGGGACGGCATTTAATGCCCGATGCAAAATGGCATCGGCAGTGGGCCCCGATGCGAAATGGCATCGGCATTTAATGGCCGATGCAAAATGGCATCGGCAGTGGGCCCCGATGCCATTTGGTAACGGCCCCCCCGATGCAAAATGGCATCGGCAGTGGGCCCGATGCCTTCCCCGTCGCCTCCAACCCTAAACCCTAAACCTCTAAAACCCTAAACCCTAAATGTATGGTTTTTTTTTTTAATTTAATAATTATATACTGATAATAAACACGTTAATAAATAATTTTAAAAAATCTTAAAATAATTAATCTTGATTAATTAAAAAATCAAAATAATTAATCTTGATTAATTAAAAAATCAAAATAATTAGCATTGGTAATCTTGATTATGGTATCTTTGTCCTACGTTTCCTAATTTTTTAAATTTCCATAAAATAGTGTTAATTTAAATGATGTGATTATAATAAATTTAAATGTATAAGTGAAAATAATTATATTCAATGTTGTATGTAATTATAATGTTGTGAAATTAAAAATTAGAATGAATTTAAATGTTGTAAATTGAGGATTAGAATAAATTTAAATAGTGTGAATTGATACCGTAATTAAATTATTTAATTTGAAAAACATAATTTAGTTAATTTGAAAAATATAATTTAGAAATAATTATGATATGCTTTGATAAATAATTTAATAAGCAACAATTAAAGTTAGAATGAATTATGAATTTAGCATTACTCCTGATCAGAGTGAAACGAACATTATATATAATATACTACAACAATTAGGAAATTAATCAAGCTTATTCTCTGCAATTAAAAAAAAAAAAAAGTATTCACTAGTACTCCTTATTAGATAAGTGTATTTTAATTGAAAATGAACTAGAGAATAATTTTATAATAGATGAAAATATTTTTAATTAAATGGATAAGTGAATTCATATTTTTAAATGGATAAGTGAAAATAATTATATATATTTAATGTTGTGAATTGAAAATTAGAATGAATTTAAATGATGTGATTATAATAAATTTAAATGTATAAGTGAAAATAATTATATTCAATGTTGTATGTAATTATAATGTTGTGAAATAAAAAATTAGAATGAATTTAAATGTTGTAAATTGAGGATTAGAATAAATTTAAATAGTGTGAATTGATACCGTAAATAAATTATTTAATTTGAAAAACATAATTTAGTTAATTTGAAAAACATAATTTAGAAATAATTATGATATGCTTTGATAAATAATTTAATAAGCAACAATTAAAATTAGAATGGATTGAATTAATTAAAGAATTAAAAACTCAAATTAAATTGAATATATATTAATTGCATTCACAACATGTCGACTAAAAGCTCCTAGCCTAAACGGCACACAGGGGGCGCTCAAAGGCCTTCGAGACCGCGAGGTCCCGAGTTCGAACCCCACAAATAGCGAAAATGGCCAGATTTCCGAAAAATGGGGTGGCCCAGCGGTGGGGGGTGGGTGTTGGTGGCCTATCGACCTGGGTTCGAAACCCAGTTTCGGCTTTTTTAAATTTTAATAAAAAGGCATCGGCAGTGGGCCCCGATGCGAAATGGCATCGGCAGTGGACCCCGATGCCATTTGGTAACGGCGACCTGCCGATGCCATTTCGCATCGGTTTTCCCCAAATCCGATGCCATTTAAATGGCATCGAGCATATTGGCATCGGCACCTGCCGATGCCTTTGCCGTTGCCTTCATCTTTGGGGACGGCAGATCCGATGCCTTCCCCGATGCCATTTCTCCATTATTTTGTAGTGTTCTTATAAAAAACAGAGGAGGAAAGAAAGAAGTAAATATCTTTTTAACAAAAGTATGCATAATTCAAAGATTACAAAAAATTACACCGTCTAAAAAAATTAGAGAACCCAAAAAATTAAATTAAATTATCTAATAAAATTAGAGAACACATAAATTTAAAATTTCACATCTTCTTTAAACTCTCTTGAACTCTTATTCCACATCCTCTTCCTTTTTTCAATTTGACGTCATGTCTACTAAGAAGGATGAGGAAAAAAAATTACATTGTCTAAAAAAAATTATACAAAAATTAAAGAACACAGAAACATAAAATTACCTTAATATTTTCTTTAAAAAAAATCTCCATCTAGCAAGTGAGAAGCTGCAATTAAGGAATCTGACGTCTAAAGAAAAATAATTAAAACATAAACTAAACTAATCACAAAGTTTTGAGAAGAATAACAGGGAGATTGGAGAGGAAGAAAAATGTAAAAAGGAAAAAGAACTAAGAAAAAAAAAATTGAAAAGAGGGAGAAATATTTAAGAAATTCTTTTTTTATTTTAAAAGTAAAAAGAATATTGAAGAAAAATGTAAAAAGAAAACCATAAACAATCTAGAAAAAGAGAGAGAGAGGAGATTTTTTTTTTTTTAAAGAAAACAGTGGAGAACAAAAGAAGAAAGATGGAGAGGAGGGAACTGAAATAATTATTTAAAAAAATATATAAAAGAAAACTGTAAAAAAGAATCTTGAAAGAGAGAGAGAGGAGAAATAATTTTTTTTTTTTTTAAGAAAACTGTGGAGATTGAAGAACAAAAGAGGAAAGATGGGAGAGGAGGGAACTGAAATAATTATTTTAAAAAAAATATATAAAAGAAAAAAACTGTATAAAACTTTATAAAGAAAACATTTATTTAAAAAAATAATTTAAGAAAATGGTCGAGAAAAAGAGGGAGAGAGTGTATAAAACTGTATAAAGAAAATAATTATTTTAAAAAATAATTTAAAAAAACTGTCGAGAAAGAGAGAGATAGAGGAGAACTGAAAAATTATTTAAGAAAAAAAATCTGTATAAAGAATAAAGAAAACAATTATTTAAGAAGGGGTTTTCTTAGGGTTATCTGCACCGTTCATTTTATGAGTTCACCCCCAAATCATTTTTTTTATCACGGTTATGTGCACCCGCTCATTTTATGAGTTCACCCCTAAATTATTATTTTTTACCACGTTTATCTACACCCCTCATTTTATGAGTTCACCCCAAAATATTTTTAAAAAAATAATTACATCTTTTATTAATTTACACAAAATATAATAAAATCAATCTTAATTTGTATATTTACAATCTGTAGTCAAGTCAGTTACCGTCGATTCACCATCAAGTCACCCATATTTTTAGAAAAAAATCGTAAAACATAATTATTTAAAAAAAAAAAACAATCAAAATTAGGCACAAATCTTGATTTTTTTTTCTTTCTAAGTTTTCTTCCACTTCCTCTTTTTCTCTCATTTTCAGTTTTTATTCCAAACTTTTAATTTCTTCATTTTTTTTCCTTTTACTTTTTTTTTATTTTCCATTTTTTCATGTGTATTTTTTTTAAATTTTAATACAAAATAATATTATAGATATGATTTTATTATAGTCGGTAATACAATAAGTAATAACGAGTAATACCATAAATAGTAATCAGTAATACCATTAACAGTAATTAGTACGAATAAAAATTTATCTTATTCAAAGTGAGATGGTCTCATGGCGACACTGTTCATAAATTAGTAGAAATAAACACTTATTTTTTCCAAAGTGTTAAAACGTCATTCTCAAACTATGTTTTGGAAAGCAGAATTTTGGTGAAACCAAAATAAAAAAAACTTTAGGACTTGTGAATGGAACTGTAGGAAAACGTCATGCTCAGACCATCGATTAGTTCTAAAAAATATGTGTCCATATAATGTTGCTTACGAACATTGACCTAAAGTCCGATTTGTATAATGTAACTAGATTGATTGTTACCGGACTTGAAAATTACATTATTGAGGACACATTTTTATTTTGGAAGGAATCACTACAAGAAAACTGCAATTTAGCCGTGAAAAAATTTGTCGCTAATTCTAATATTTTCGTCGCTAACGTGAATTAGCGATGAAATAATTTTGTCGCAGTGTTTGTTGCTATACACCCGTCGCTAACATGTTTGCGACAAATATTTTAATTTTGTCGCAAACGTTTGCGATGAAAATATGAGTTTCATCGCAAAATATTAGCAACGAAAATATGACTTTCATCGCAAAAATTAGCGACGAAAATATGAGTTTCATCACAAAATGTTTGCGAGGAAAATCAAACATTTGTCGCAAACACGTTAGCGACGGGTGTATAGCAACAAATCCCGCAACGAAATTATTTCATCGCTAACTCGCATTAGCGACGAAAATACTATAATTAGCGACAATTTTTTTTCGTGTCTACAACAGTAGCTCCTTACATCGTGACTAATATTTAGCGATAAAAATATAAATTTCATTATAAATGGTAGCGACAAAAATATATGTTTTCATCACGAAATAATAACGATGTAAATATATTTTTCATTAGCTGATTTAACAACGAAAGTAAATCATTCATCACAAATGTATTTAATCAGCATACAAATTTAATAGGAAAATTAGTAATTAAATATTGTATAGCATCACAAACAATAGCTACGAGATTTAAATAAAAGAGCATCCATCAAATACATCCAAAAATGTCAACTACATGAAAAAAGAAAAAGAAATATAAAAGAGACAAGATGGTAAATAAGATAAGTATAAAAAAAGAACCGATAGCATAAATGAGCAACAAAACTCAGCAAAAAACAGTTTTCTTCAACGGGAAGCCGAAACCAACAGGAAACAACTCCAAAAATCTCCAGATAACATCAGTTCTTCAATGGACAGCAGCAAACTGTCTCAAGACAACAATAACGTAAATTTACCGTTAATATATACAGATGACAACAACCAACAAACACATAACAACAACAATAATCAGTAAAAAATTAAAAAAAATAAAAGTAAAATAGCAACCATAAACAAAAAAACCTGTAATCTGTAAAAGTAAAATCTGTAACCTCAAAAGATTTAACCATTGTCTGCATCAGCAGAAATCAAGTTATTAGTTCAGTGAAAAAACAAGAACAGGATAATGGGATATCTAGTTAAAAAGAAATTGTAGAGAAACTTCACAGCACTTCTCAAATAGTTTTGTAATTGTGAAACACACCTTTGTCGTCATTGTACAGAGTAATCATATTGTTTTAGCTAGGTACAATCTAGGTACTTTGATCACTCTAAAGTTGAATACAAATTATTTTAAGCAACTTCATGGTCTTTAGGAAAACTAGCCTCTCAATATTAATTATAAATATTGATCATAATGTTAGGTTCTGGTAAAATGTATCATAACGATCTATCCGCACTCACACAAGGAGACAGCAGACTGGTGTAAGGTTTTCAAAAAATACTAATACTGACTATCAGCTTGTGGTCATTAAAAAGATAAGTTATGGTGAGTCAGGGGAGCAAGATCTACGCTACTCGTTCTTTTCAATAAGTTGCACATCAGAGAACCACATGATGCAGATCATACTTGGGGGATTGGGGTCTTTAAATATTTAATTAAAAGAGCAGATGATAAACATAATCTTAACACTGGAAACGAACCTCATTTGCAGAAGATATATGCAATCTATTGGATGAAATGGTCATGCAATTTGACTACTCTGACTACTTTTATAATCTGAAACATTAATCTATTCTAAGAGACCTAGTCTACAGAGTTACAAATTAATACCAATCATCAAATCAAGTATCATGGAAGTGATCGGCTTAGTGTACTCCATGGTGAAAAATGATTGTATGCAGTTCTGCATACCTGAGTCTTATAATTTCAGATGCAAACCATCCCTGAATACAAACTTGCCAATATCCTGTGAAAGCATAATGCAATATTAAACAATCAAATTTCAAGATAACTAATCCTGCAGAAAATGAAAAAAACAATTTTTGAATTAAATCCCACTACAAGAAATTCAAACCATTTATATATTCTGCAGCTATGCGACTATTCATATTTGAGAATTCTATACAACGATCTAAACGTGCAACAAAAGAATAAACTAAATTTTGAATTAAATCACACGAAAACTGAAATTTAGGGCTGAAATTAGGATTGGTCAAATTAGGGCTTAGAGAATAAATTAGGGCTTAAAAAATAAATTTAATTGAAGGAGGCCAACGCAAGACGTACACAGCGATGAGAATATGACGGCGTGAGGCAGGGGTGTACAGCGGTGAACAACGGTGTGTTCGTGGCAGGGGTGTACAGCGGTGTGCGTGCTCTGTTTCCTTTGTGGCGAAATATGGCGAGGTGTAGCAGTGAACAACGGTGAAAGAAGAGGCGGCGACGGCGGCTAGGGTAGGTTTGAAATCGCCAATTTTTTTCTAAGTATGGGAGGTAGTGAAATCGCGTGTGGAGGACTGAGAAGTGAGAACTCATGGATTTCAAATAAATAAATAATTATTGATTCTAAAAAAATTAAATAAACATTATGGAGTACAATTTAAATAAATACAAATATAAAATTTTTACATTCATCTTTAATTTATATATTGATGTAGCATGAGTGGCACTGCAATTTTTTAAGAGACGAGAACATCTGAAAAAGTTTGGATTGAAATTTTTTAAGTTTTGAGAACTGGAACTCGATTTTTGCAAGTGAACACATTTTTTCAAGTGAAAATGATGCTCGGGATAAAACACATTGTTCATCATGACGTTCTACGTTTTTTGGCCAAATTCCATCGTTTGAGGGATAGCGAGGAAATATTTTAATTTCGTGGTTGTTTTGATTATTAACAACAAAATAAAATATTTTGTTGCTAGTGTAGCGACGAAATATTTTAATTTCGTCGCAAAAATTAAATTCATAAAATTAGCTACAAAATTTTGTATATCGTAGGAGTAGCTAATATTTTAGCACGAAATATAGTTTTCATGGTTGTTCTGATTATTAACAACAAAAAAAATATTTTGTTGCTAGTGTAGCGATAAAATATTTTCATTTCATTGCAAAAATTAAATCCACAAAATTAGCCACGAAAATTTGTATTTCGTCGCTAATATTTTAGCGATGAAATATAATTTCATGGTTGCTCTAATTATTAACAAAATAAATTTTTTTGCTGCTAGTATAGCGATGAAATATTTTAATTTCGTTGCAAAAATTAAATCCACAAAATTAGCCATGGAAAATTCTTTTTTCATGGCAAAATATTAGCGACGAAATATAATTTTCATTGTTGTTCTGATTATTAACAACAAAATAAAATTTTTTGTCGGTAGTGTAGCGATGAAATATTATAATTTCGTCGCAAAAATGAAATCCACAAAATTAGCCACAAAAATTTCCTTTTTCATAGCAAAATGTTAGCGACGAAATATAATTTTTATTGTTGTTCTGATTATTAACAACAAAATAAAATAATTTGTTGCTAGTTTAGCGATGAAATATATTAATTTCATTGCAAAAAATTAATTTCAAGAAATTAGCCACGGAAATTTCTATTTCATCGCAAAATATTAGCGACGAAATATAATTTTTATTGTTATTCTGATTATTAACAACAAAATGAAGCAATTTGTTGCTAGTATAGCGATGAAATATATAAATTTTGTTGCAAATATTAAATCTATGAATTTAGCAACAAAAATTTCTTTTTCGTTGCTAAAAAGCAATTTTAGCGATAAAATTTAGATTTGTCGCAAAATTTTCGTTGCTATTCCCCCTGTTTCTTGTAGTGAATGTTGGTAGTAAAGTTTTTATTCTGAGAATAATATTGAGTGTTTCGATGACACGACTCCCATAAAGTTTTGAATAAGATATTTTTTTATTCTATTGTCTTTTGCAATGACGATAAATAAAAGTTAAAGGTCGGTCTCTTTTCATGGTAGGTGTGTAGTGTGTACCTTCTAAAACATGTTCATGCATACACAATTATATGTTGTAGTCTCTAAAGTTAAGAGTGGATTGAAAAATATTTACCTAGATTCAAATGAATAACAAATTTACAAATTTATACTATGGATTACATGTTTCAAATATATTTTTAATTGACAAATTAAACTTAAAATATATTATAAGTTAAGAAGAAATTGTGATCGAGAGCAAATCGAGTAAGTGGAGACTTTTTGGGCCAACAATGTTAGGCCATTTAATTAAAAGTGAAGAATGTTTTGGGCTAGCATTTAATTAAAAGTGGGCAGCCGAATTGTTTTATCAAAGAAAAAAATCAAATTGATCAGCCCATTTCTTGAATTGTGCGTGAGCAATAACAACTGTTCAAAAAAAAAAAATAACAGAATGTTCTTTCAACAATTAATGCTCAAAATACATCAACTTTTCAAAATAATCATAAAACATGCTAGAATTTTATAATGAATGAACAAAAAATTCCTCAAAATTATTTCACACAATTGATGTCTTTTGCCTTTTCTTTTTAATGATAAAATCATTGTCATTTTTATATTACGTATTATTAGATGAAGTTGTGTCATCATTCTCATGTTGAGAAGACATATCTGCAAAATATACATTAAAAATAAAATTAATAAATGTCAGAATCTTACTAAATTCATAAGTAAAATCCATAAATTTCAAATAAATCTATGATGTAGATAAATATGTCGTTCTTGGAAAAGTCGACACGTGGAAACGGGATAAATTATGATAGTCTTAATTAGGTCAATAAGCTGGAAAGAAGGATTAATACACCCCTGGGCCTAAGAAGGGAAATTAGAGAAATTAGAGTGATTGGGCCTTTAGCCCACATTTGGGGAATTAATAGTCTTTGGGCCCAAGGATCTGGCCCAAAGGGAAACGCATGGTATGGATTAATCTTTCCTAACTAAGTCAAAAGAATGGGTTAGTCCACGAAGATAGGGGGTGATACGTTGAGGAACCAAGTCTTCAGGGATATGGACCAAATCCTCAGGGACTTAGGGCCGGATTTACAGGAATGGGCCGAGAATATAGGGAGAACGAGTCTTTCCCTCTCCGGAGAGAGGGCCAGGTATATAAGCAGGCTATTTCTATATTCTTAATTACGTTTTGATATAATACATATACATTCTGACGAAACACACACTGAATTGAGAAGAATCACCACTGTATTCGCCAGAATTTCCCTAGAAATACAGGGGAATTCCTCTTTTATTTCTCCTACGATCGAATCTGACTTGAGCGTCGGAGCTTCTACGCCGGAGCCTCCCTCCGGCGTACTTTTGCAGGTCATTTTCGGATTCTCAAGGAGATTTACTTGAAGATTGCCAAGGATAAACGAGTGATTTGATTCGTGATTAGCAGTGCTCGTAGAGGAACGGCTGATATCTAAAGGCGTTCTTTTTCGACGCATCAACTGGTGCCGTCTGTGGGAACATTTCAAGCTAAGGCGTGAGAAAAGTTTCGTAATTAAATGGGTGGAGGACAAGATCTAACGAAGCAAACAAAGGAGAAAGGGGATTCCACTCCTCCTCCTTTCCCTCCGCCCCCTCCAGGTTTTCCCTTAAATCGAAATCTAGGGAAACAACCTGTGGATCATACACCAAAAGATATCCCTCCCACCCAAGAGGGAAATGTAGCAGGTACCTCAGGAGCTTCGGGGAGTGGGATCAATAAGGATAACCCTAACGCTCCACCGGAACTCCTGACTATCTCTCAAGATCAGTTGGATGAGATGATCGCGCAATCGGTTGAAAGAATAATCGCTGCTCGCGGACTTCGCCCTCCCGGACCTATTCCACCTGTCCATTAGAGTACAAAGCAGAATCCCCCAGAACATGTCATCGATTCTGCTCCAGTCCCCTCCAGGAATGAGGATCCCCCTCAAAACCCAGAAGAAAAGATACCCTCTCAGGCCGAAAGAAGTATCCTTGAAAGACCCCCTCGGAGGAATATGGAGAGGATCCTCGGGGATACCACTCTGGATACAGGTATGGGAGAAAGCACGGACGACACGTATCAAGGAGTCGTCAGTGATCAAATACAGGCCTTACGTAAAGAGATGAGAGATATGCAGATACATATTACCGACAACGTAAGTAAACCCTCTTACACCACCGGATATCAATTCTCATCTAATATTTTGCAAGATGAACTGTCCTCTAACTTCAAATCTTTAAACTTTGAATATGATGGCACCACGGATCCTTATGAACATTTGATGAGATTCGAGAACGCTGCCCTACTGCACCGATATGGAGAGGGCGTCAAGTGCAGGGTATTCCTAACTACCCTATCCAAGGCTGCACAACAGTGGTTCACACAACTAGGGCCGGACACTATCCACTCATGGTCTGAATTCAGTGAATTGTTCTTGCATCAATTCGCCAGCGCTAGGAGACAACCTAGAGCCACCCTCACCTTGTTTAACATGCGACAAGGAGAGAACGAGAGCTTACGGGCTTTCTTGAAGAGATTCAACCAAGCGGCCCTAGAGGTACCCACAGCCTCTTCAGAGGTCAAAATCAATGCTCTTACCAATGGATTAAGAGATGGAGACTTGTTCACATCTTTAGCCAAGAAGCCAGTACGGACCTTTGATGAGTTATTAAGGAGAGCAGAGAAATACCTCACCCTGGAAGAGGTAAGGAAGGTTAAGCGTTCGGAGACCAGGACAATAGTGGGGAACGGAGAAAGGAGAAGAGAAATCCCACTGAGAAGGCCAAGTCCAGAGAGGCACGGGACCTCAAGGAGATTGGAAAATGTAAGAAGAGAGGAAGTTGCGCCCTGGAGCCCCAGGGGAAGGGCGAAAAGATATACCCCTTTGAGGATAGAGCCAGCCGAAGTTCTAGAGGTGGCAGGGGACCATCCTGATATGAAGTTCCCCTACTCAAGAAGCAGGGGTCCTCAGAATCCTAAGTCGGACAGATTTTGCAGATTCCATAACGACTATGGCCACGATACCAACCAATGTTGGCATTTGAAAGACGAAATAGAGAGAATGATTCAAGCAGGCCATCTGAAAGAATTTATTTTTAGAGATCGACAAGGCCCCAGGGGACAAAAGAGAAAGGACCCCGAGGGGAAACAAGAGGATAACAGAAGAGATCAGAGGAAGAACACCGAGGAGCAACCACCACCTCCCCAAAAGAGGGGAACTATTTACATGATCATGGGAGGCCCTGCTGATGGGGACTCCTTCAGGCAGAGGAAGCAGAGCGTTAGGTCGCTGAAGACCGAGAGGAATATAGAACACCATGAGGTGGGAAAGATGACAGAGGGTCCGGACATTCATTTTGGACCAGAAGACGCTGGGGAACCCAGAGAAATCCATAATGACGCATTAGTCATTACCACGGATATAGCGGGATACGATGTAGCCAGAATTTTTGTAGACACAGGGAGCTCTGCCGATATCATGTTCTTGGAGTGTTTTAAGAAGATGGACCTAAATATAAAGCTCAGACCAGTGGAGACAACCCTTTATGGATTCTCAGGGGGAGCCATTCAACCCCTTGGTTCAGCGTTACTGCAAGTAGGGTTAGGAGTCGCCCCTAACCGTCGCGTGCAAGTAATAGAATTCCTGATTGTAGACGTCCCATCTTCGTATAATGTAGTAATGGGAAGACCAAGCTTGAATATCTTTCAGGCAGTGATCTCCACCATCCACATGAAGATGAAATTCCCTGCCTCGGGGGGTGTGGGAGAGATATGTGGGGACCAATACCAGGCAAGTAAGTGTTACGTAGAATCGGTCAAGATAGCAGACAGGGCCGTATTCCGAGGAATGGAGAGATTTAAGGGTGAAGACCCTGAATTGAAAAGACAGAAAGTGGGTGAACTAGCACAAGAGCAACCCAAAGCCAAAGCAGATGAGGAGTTAATGAGGATCGAGCTCTACCCAAGAAAGGAGGGATTCACAACCAGGATAAGTACAAATATGAACCCTGAGCTCCAGGGAAAGATGATACTCACCCTCCAGGAGAATGCGGATATCTTCGCATTCACGGCGACGGATATGACGGGTATCCCTCCAGAAATAGCAGTGCACCATCTTAATGTGGATCCCAAAGCTAGGCCAGTGAAGCAGAAGTTAAGGAACTTCGGCAAGGAGAAGAACCTGATTGTGAAAGAGGAAATCGATAAATTGTTGAGTGCAGGGCACGTGAAGAGAGTGCAGTTCCCTGAGCCGGTAAATGGAGGATGTGTATCGACTTTAGGGATCTGAACAAAGCATGCCCTAAGGATCATTATCCTCTGCCTAGGATTGATCAACTGGTAGATGCTACGTCCGGATTTGAACTACTTAGCATGATGGATGCATATCAAGGGTACCATCAAATCCAGTTGAACCTCCTTGATATACCAAAGGTATGCTTTATTGCAACATGTGGTACTTTTGGTTATGTACGTATGTCGTTTGGACTGATAAATGCAGGAGCCACCTATCAAAGGATGGTAGACTCGGTGTTCCGAGGACAGATAGGGAGGAACATGGAGGTTTATGTAGACGATATGCTAGCTAAAAGCGTCAAAGCAGAGGAACACATTAATGACCTGAAGGAGATATTTCAGGTAATTAGAGAAAACGGTATCAAACTTAACCCAGCTAAATGTTCCTTTGGAGTAGGGTCAGGGAAATTCCTGGGATATATGGTGACTCAAAGAGGAATAGAGGTTAACCCTGCCAAGGTGAAAGCGGTCCTTGACATGCAACCTCCTCGAAACCTAAAGGAATTGCAGACCCTGAACGGCAGAATCGCAGCTCTTAGTAGATTCATAGCAAAATTAGCGGAGAAGAGCCACCACTTCTTCAGAACACTAATGAAGGGGTCAAGATTCGAATGGGATGAGCAGTGTCAAAAGGCTTTTGAGGAACTGAAGCTCCATCTGGAACAACTCCCGAAGCTAACCAAGCCTACTCAGGGAGATGTTTTACTCCTATACCTCTCAGTAGGGGAACATTCCCTAAGTACAGCCCTGATGAAAGAGGAAGGCTCCACACAACAGCCTATATATTATGTGAGCAAGGTCATTCAAGGGGCGGAGATAAGATATTCAGAGGTGGAGAAGGCAGCCCTAGCAGTGGTGGTAACGGTTAGGCGACTACGCCCTTACTTCCTGTCTTATAAAGTTATGGTACGAACTAATTTCCCTTTGAAGCAGACACTAGGGAGAGCAGACTTATCAGGAAGAATGGTCAGATGGGCAGTGGAATTACAGGAATACGATATTGATTATGAACCAAGGAGGGCCATCAAAGCCCAGGCTTTAGCAGACTTCATCCAAGAGTCTACCAGAACGGAAGAGGAACAAGGCTAGAAAGTATATGTTGACGGTTCAGCATCCGCTGTAGGATGTGGAGCAGGGATAGTGTTGATTGATCCTGATGGCCAAGAAGTACAGGTAGCCGTTAAATTCCGGTTCTCAACCTCAAACAACGGTGCAGAATATGAAGCCCTGATTAGAGGGGCTAACATGGCAGCAGAGTTAGGAGCACAAAAAGTTACCCTGTACTCTGACTCACAACTGGTAGTGCAACAGGTCATGGGGGAGTACCTCTCCATAGATGAGAGGATGATCTCCTATTTAGAACAGGTAAAGAAACTAAAGAATAAATTTCATACTTTTGAGGTGATACAGGTGCCTAGAGAAGAGAACGTGAAAGCAGATGGGCTGTCTAAACTAGCTAGTTCCATTGAATTCGAGGGTGACGGAAAGGTAACCCTGTTAGTGGCAGATCAATTAGCTACAGAAACCCTGATCGGAGAGATAACAGCAGGGGATGACTGGAGGAAATAAATATGGGAAGAGTTGAACAGGGGGCAAGTAACCCCAATGTCCAGAGAGGCCAAAGCCTGGAGAAAGAAGTATTGTATCCTAGGAGGCCAATTATACAAGAGATCCTTCACTCAACCCTATTTGAAATGTCTTTCAAAAAGAGAGGCGGAGCTAGTGATCAGGGACATCCATGAAGGTTGCGCATCTAGCCATGAAGGCTACCAGACTATGGTGAAGAAGGTATTTAGGGCAGGTTTTTACTGGCCTAATATAATCAGAGACGCTAGGGAATATGTGAAGAAATGTGAGAAGTGTCAGAAGAATGGACCTTTGATACGAGTACCTGCAGAAGAGATGGGTGACATGTACTCACCCTGTCCCTTTGCCAAATGGGGGATAGATCTAGTGGGACCCTTCCCCTTGGTACCCGGAGGGAGAAAATTTTTGATCGTAGTCGTGGATTATTTCAGTAAATGGGTAGAGGTTGTGCCCTTGGCCAAAATAGAGGAAGATAATGTAATTATTTTTCTTGCTAGACATATTTGTTGCAGGTTTGGAGTACCCTGAATCTTGGTTTCCGACAACGGAACACAATTCAATGGAGAGAAAGTAAGGAGATGGTGCGAAAGATGGAACATTGTACAGAGATTTACTTCAGTAGCCCACCCACAAGCCAATGGGCAGGTGGAAGTTACAAACAGAATCCTAGTAGATGGCATCCGAACACGATTGGAAGAGGTAGGAGGAAAATGGGTGAAGGAGTTAGACAACGTCCTCTGGTCCTACAGGACCAGCCCTAAAACAGCTACGGGCGAATCTCCCTTCTACTTGGTGTATGGGGCAGCGGCAGTGATACCTCCTGAAGCCAGACTCAAATCGCACCGAATCACCTATTTTGAAGAAAAAAGAAATGAAGAATTGATGAGGGAGGCGCTGGACCTGGTAGATGAAGAGAGGGAGATGGCGAGATTGAAAGCAGAAAGGTACAAGAGTCGGATCAAGGCAGCATACGATCGCAGGGTAATCCCTCGTTCCTTTAAAGTTGGAGATTTAGTCCTTCGGAGAGCAGATGCCTTGAAGAACACTGGCAAGATGGAACCCAATTGGGAAGGTCCTTACAGGGTAATACAGGTACTAAAAGGCGGAGCATACAAGCTCCAGGATATGACAGGAAAAGAAATACTAAGGCCATGGAACGTGTGCCACTTGAAGAGATTTTATGTTTGAAGAAGGTGTTATTCCCCTACCATCTTTCCCTTTATGAACGATTTTGAATGCATATTTCTTACTCGAATAATTGCTTCACCGGCACTCTTTTTCCCTCTACGTGGGTTTCCCTTTGGGGTTTTACCACGAAGAGGTTTTTAATGAGGTCGGCATAGGTTCCCCTTATTTGCCTATGTTGATGAACACTTTTGATCAATGGAGCATCGGTTTTGGAAAAGTTTCAGCGATTTCCCTTAATGCATGTTAATGTGATGATGAGATGATGCTTATATTTTGACTTTAAGATGAGATGACCCTCATGCATTCTGATTTTATGATGAAGTGTAGCTCATACGGTTAATATTGTGTTGAGATAACTGACAAGTGTCCATAAGATAATAAATGTGTCCTGAAGACTAAAACATAAGATGATAGAGACATTGCAAGATAGAGAAACTTACACCAACTCACAAATGTTTTGCCTAAGGATAATTCCCAAAGTTTCTATACACGACAACCTATAAAGCTAGGGGGAGTAGGGGGTATGGTAGCGGAAGATATGATTAACCTGCCAATAATCCCTAAAAACTCTTACGAGTATAAACAACTTAAGGGAGAGTATAATCCCTAAGAACTTTTACGAGTATAAACAACTTAAGGGAGAGTATAATCCCTAAGAACTCTTACGAGTATAAACAACTTAAGGGAGAGTATAATCCCTAAGAACTCTTACGAGTATAAACAACTTAAGGGAGAGTATAATCCCTAAGAACTCTTACGAGTATAAACAACTTCAAGGAGAGTATAATCCCTACGAATAAACAACTTCAGGGAGAGTATAATCCCTACGAATAAACAACTTCAGGGAGAGTATAATCCATACGAATAAACAACTTAAGGGAGAGTATAATCTCTAAGAACTATTACGAGTATAAACAACTTAAGGGAGAGTATAATCCCTAAGCACTCTTACGAGTATAAACAACTTAAGGGAGAGTATAATCCCTAAGAACTCTTACGAGTATAAATAACTTTTGGGAGAGTATAATCCCTAAACATTCTAACTTTTGGGAGAGTATAATCCCTACGAATTCTAACTTTTGGGAGAGTATAATCCCTAAACATTCTAACTTTTGGGAGAGTATAATCCCTACGAATTTTAACTTTTGGGAGAGTATAATCCCTAAGCACTATAACTTTTGGGAGAGTATAATCCCTAAAACGTCTAACTCTAAGAGAGAAACTAGAAGCATTATCAAGTCACCAAGTAAGTACAGGAACATAAACCCTATATTCTCATCTAAGATTTCTCTATGAGCTTTAGAGCCTTTACGTGTCAAGAAGATGCTAAAAACATGCTAAATTCATAAGTAAAGAGAGAGCAGGACATGTATTACATCATATAGCAGAGATAGAGATATATATATATATGCATGCCAAGTGATAATGTGCAGGTACGGTATTAAGCAGAAAATAAAATATCCCAGACCAAGAGCACTATGCCTTGGCCCTCCACAGAAAAACGCAGGAGTGTGGAGTCTCCTGAAAATACCAAAAGGGGCCTTAGAGGCCTTAACAAAAATAAAAGTGTTTTAAAAGTACCGAGATGTTATCAGAGAAATAGAGTTATGAAGAGAAGGGAAGATCATTCTTCCCCTCGAGACCTTCTCCTGCTTCATCCACTTGGCCACTGGAACCACCCCCATCCGCCTTCTCCTCTAGGACGCCAGCTGCCACAGTTGCCACTGGATTAGGGTTATCCACGTGAATGGGGAAGGTCAAGTCCTTTGCGGGCACTAGATCGTCCAATTTCAGGGCAGCTCCTTTCAGTTCCAATATCGCCTTCCTCATCCCAGGTAACCACCAGGGAGTGTTGATGTCCTCCTTAACATCTCCAGGGAACTTAGGAGGAGTGTCCAGTTAATCCAATCGAAGGGCACGAGTGTACTGGCCATTGAATCCAGGAGCGGAGTGTTCAGCTACGGCGTTGGAAAACCCATGATCTATGAAGTGAGGGATGTATGCGCCCATTGCCCCCAAGAAGCTGCTACTCTGAAGAAAGGCTTCCAACCATTCCTGATGCAGGGTGCCTAAAAATTTATGACCCATGGCGGAGGTAAAAAGAGAGTCGATGCATAGTTTCATCCCAGCTAAAGGGAGAGTAACCTCCAAGCGTTCAACCCGCTCACCAAACTGAGTCTTCAGCGAAGAAACCTCCTCCGAAAGCTTCGTCTTCTCCGCTTGAAGTACCTTACACCTCTGGTTAGCGTCTCGTAGTTCTGCATCAAGTATCTCCCTCTTTACCTTCTCCAACTCCACCTGGCTTTGGAGATCATCCACTAGTTGAAGGGACTAGAGAGCTCGCTCGGATACATCAGAGAATAGGAGGCCAAACTACACAAGAAACAACATCAAGAAGTAAGATATCTATATTTTCTCCTATGAATCATTCGAAGAAATATCTACATTGAGAATCTACCTGTGTAAAACTGTGGGCGGAATGCACAATCCGGTCCTCTGAGGACAGAGCATTAAGGGCTTCAGCAGCAGGGATAGGAGTATGTCGATCTATGAAGGCCATAAGGTGATCAACACTGATATCCCCAGGGGCATCAGGAGTAGCATTGGCCGAAGAAGGTAAAGAGGACTTGGTTTTGGACTTCTTCTTTTTGGAAGCATCAGAGGCAAGAGGCAGAGTGGAAACTAAGGCCTTCTCAGTAGAGGACCTTGTACGCTTAGCAACTGATCCAGTGGAAGGTTTCACTGGTGACGGAGGGATAGGAGCCTTTGAGGAGCTTTCAGGGGCCGGAGACTTAGCAACCATCGAGAGTGGAGTGGCATCACGGGAAATTTGAGTTAACCAACTCATAGCTGCACAAAGAAATATGAAAAGATGTTAACAATCACAGCAGTTTTAATCTTGAGAACAATACCAAGGGAAAAGAAATGGTATTACCATCGTCGGGACCTAGGGGATAATCGGGGCGACCAAAACCGAAATAAGATAAGGCTCTAGGGTTCTTAAAAATACTCATCACATCAAAAAAGCCATGGGCAGAGACATTATCATTTAAATGGTTCATCACATCCAAGTTCAGAGAAGAACAAACAGAAAGAGAAGGACGGGGCACCCCAGGGTTCTCATAAATCCACTCTTCGTGAGGAAATTCCCAAGGAGAAGGATTCGTGACAAAAAAGTAGTAGTCCTTCCAGTCCTGGACCCCCTCATGGAGTTTTTCCATGAACTTTCCGGTCCTGGAAGTACGGCCACAAGCATAGAAGAACCCATCGACAAACTTGCACATATATTGGGTTAAGAAGAGTTGGGCTGAGGGCTCACCACCATTCCCCTTCATCAAAATGTAAAAGTCTAACATTGCACGAATAGCGTTGGGAGTAAACTGATTCAGAGGTATGCGAAGGTAAGTGGAAATTTCAGAGAAGTAAGGATGGATTGGAAAACGGAGACCCGCTTTTAGTTGAGCTTCCCAGAAGGCCAAAGTGTTCGGACCTGGAAAGTTTGGGCGTTCCTTCCTATGGGCTGCCCTAACTATGTAATCAGGAGGAAAGATTCCCGAGCGGAGGAAGGCGGCGACGCGCTCGGGAGGGAGTATGGAGGAACCGGAAATTTTATTTTTTAAGGCGAGGTCAGTTATGGGAAATATGGGGAGTGGGTTGGAAGTCGAACTCTCCATAGATATGGAGTCTAGCGAGGTGTGAGTTGAAGATGACATGAGGTTATTGTAAATGAAAAAAGAAAAGGAGGAGGAGATACCTGAAGCAAAGTCGTTTTTTTGGGGAGATGACGAAGTGGCCGGTGGACGTGCGTAGAGGAGTTAATTGCAGAAATGTAAACGAGAATGAGAAGAATGGATAAGTTTGAAAGGAAAGAAAAGAGGGTTTTTGGTGGAATGAATCGGAATTTTTGAAATAATTACGCTGGAGAGAGAAGTGGAAAAACCGAGAAGAATTAAAAGCTTCCCAATCAAAACGCGCGTGACTGAAGAAGGGCGGCTGAATGTTGGTTTTTGGGCAAACTGGATTTCGAAATTGAATTAGCGTGTGGAAGTGGAAAAGGCCCAAAGATTCTGAAGATAATTATTGAAGAGACATCGAATCAGCCAATATTCTGAGGAAAATGCGAGAAGGATGATTTAAAGGAATAGATTATTTCTTTATGATTTATCTTATTATTATTATTATTTTCCTACTCTCTTAAAAATGACCTTTTTTACGAGAGTAGGGGGAGTGGTTGATGTAGATAAATATGTCGTTCTTGGAAAAGTCGACACGTGGAAACGGGATAAATTATGATAGTCTTAATTAGGTCAATAAGCTGGAAAGCAGGATTAATACACCCCTGGGCCTAAGAAGGGAAATTAGAGAAATTAGAGTGATTGGGCCTTTAGCCCACATTTGGGGAATTAATAGTCTTTGGGCCCAAGGATCTGGCCCAAAGGGAAACGCATGGTATGGATTAATCTTTCCTAACTAAGTCAAAAGAATGGGTCAGTCCACGAAGATAGGGGGTGATACGTTGAGGAACCAAGTCTTCAGGGATATGGACCAAATCCTCAAGGACTTGGGGCCGGATTTACAGGAATGGGCCGAGAATATAGGGAGAACGAGTCTTTCCCTCTCCGGAGAGAGTGCCAGGTATATAAGCAGGCTATTTCTATATTCTTAATTACGTTTTGATATAATACATATACATTCTGACGAAACACACACTGAATTGAGAAGAATCACCACTGTATTCGCCGGAATTTCCCTAGAAATACAGGGGAATTCCTCTTTTATTTCTCCTACGATCGAATCTGACTTGAGCGTCGGAGCTTCTACGCCGGAGCCTCCCTCCGGCGTACTTTTGCAGGTCATTTTCGGATTCTCAAGGAGATTTACTTGAAGATTTCTAAGGATAAACGAGTGATTTGATTCGTGATTAGCAGTGCTCGTAGAGGAACGGCTGATATCTAAAGGCGTTCTTTTTCGACGCATCAATCTAATAAATCAATAACCATATAGAAATCATACAAATTTTATATGAATGACAATTGAGATTTGAGAATATTGTGTTAATGTGATTGTCAGAAAAAGCATAGTATTAAAGAAACACAGAAAAAAATCAAAATTCAATCAGAGGAATGCTCAATATCACATAAAAAAACTAATAATAGATTACAGATTATCAACAATTTAAGAATACTTCTTTTCACGCGTACTAATAATACTCATGATTCGACTAAGAATGAACAAAAAAATAAAAAATATAAATATAAATCACATGTTAACCTGGATCGAGCAGCAAAAAAAAGTGTGCAGAGAGTTTTTTTTTTGAGATTATTCCCTAATAATAAGTCCACTATTAACACCCCTTAAGCAAATAGAGACACCAATTTCAATAGTTTTCTAATAGAGACAAATCAAAGATAAATTACCCATGATACCCTTCAAATAATTTTTTTTAAAAATTCGTAATTTTAACTAATATGAATTTTGAAATGAATTCCTGGAATTTAGTCTTGATTACCAGAAAGTTTCTGACTTTCCAAATTCGAAAATTAAAACCGAAGTTTCTTGTTATGCGCTTAAACCAAATTAAGAAAATTTCCCAAATTCCATCTTCAATTTCAATTTACGAGATTCAGATATGCAATGAAATCAGACTAAGATATTTCCCAAATTGGATTATCAATTTCGATTTCAATTTGTCATTTTCGATTATGCATTGAAATCAGAATTAGGAACTGCATTTTTCAATAGATCCAGATTCTGGTACGTCTCCAATACTTGTCTATTGTTTTTTTATCGTTCGATTATTGTTCATATCCTGAAGCCAATCGTTGAATTCCTTAATCATATGCAGTCATTGTTGTTACTCCACAATTCATATCGCATTTGACATCGTAAATTTATTATTCTGATTTTTAGTTCTTGCATTGTAGATTAGGTATTCTGGTACATCAATTAATTGTTTTTCGAATATATTTGCATTGGACAGACTGTCGATATCGTCCCGGATTCAAATGGATTATATAATTTTCTGCAAGGTTGATTTCAATGGAAAGAACAAGTTGATTCGATTGACTGAATCGTCATCCTTTGCAGATTTGTTGGCTAAAATAACAAATATGCGTCCTCTAAGTTCTCAAGGTAATCTATCGAGTGTGTAAATATATGCCTATTACAATGCATATGTAGTAGGCACCGATTATGCATACCGTGTACATATTCAACTCCCTATGCATTTTGTGGATTGGGCTACAGAAGTTTGGTGTGATGGAGAACTTCATATAAGATTAAGGGTAATGCTATATTTTATTGAGTTTTCTTATGTAAACTTGATGATGAATTACTGTTCAACCCTTTATTTTCTACCTATCAAATGTACGAACAACGTTCTATGCACATATCCGTGCATATGTAGTGTGCATACCCACAGGCATACCGGATACATATGCAAATCTTCGTGCATTGTCCGGATCGTGCTCGAGAAGTTTGGGGTGATGGAGAACTTTATATAAGATTTAGTTAATGCTATATTTTATTAAGTATTCTTATGTAAACTTGGATGATTATTTACTTTTTCAACCCTTTTATTTTTGTTTGCTACTTATCAAATGTATGAACAACGTGTTTTATGCACAGTTCCGTGCATATATATTGTGCGTACATAAGATTTTGCAGAATCGAAGTACTAGTCGCCGGAAAATGCAGATAACGATGAACAATCGCTGGAACAAAATCAATATTCTGTAGAATTCACGAAGCTAAGCAAGTGAAACGCATTAATTAGAATACCTATTATTTAGGAATTTTTTTAAAATTTGGAAGGTGCTTAAATCTCGCTTTATTCGAGAATATCTTAATTTATATCTATGGTAATTAGTTGACCTTATAATTTGAATTAAATATTTTGAATTGTGTCAAATTAGTAAAAGGGTAAAGTTGTCAATTGTAATAACTAGTTTTCTGAATTCTGAATAGACGACCAATGCACCTATGGCCTATGGCTTATAAGAAGTTCTGTTTCTGAAGAAAAAATTAACCTATGCATAGCACAAACTGTCCCAGTTTTGTGATCTCGAATAATTTCCGCACTGTGCAAGTCAATTAGGCAATGAGAAATGAGAAACGGTTGAACAAAATCAACACAATATAAATGAAAAGATAAAATTAAACAGTGGACTCCGCCGGTTCTAACCATTTGTACACCTCAAAGACTATGATTGGGCAGTAAAAAAATAAATGTAAAAGCTAGTAGAAAATTTTAATGTCAAATTAATATCTTGAATACTAAATTCGAAACAGAAATTTGTATAAAAAATTCAACTAAATTAATAATTTAACCTAAAATTCAATTCATTCAAATATCTATCTTAAACCCTAGATTTACCAAAACTAATTTGAGTAGAAAATAGAGAATTGTTCATACCTGGAACTCTTCTTCAATGGAATTTTCGAATACCTATATTTACCAAAACTAATTGAGTAGAAAATATAGAATTGTTCATACCTGGAGCTCTTCTTCAATGAGATTTTCGAATAAAAGAAGAAAACAAGAGAACCGTATGTGCCGCCTAAGTACTGAATTCGAATTCGAAACAGAAATTTGTATAAAATATTCAACTAAATTAATAATTTAACCTAAAATTCAATTCATTCAAATAAAAAAAGTTAATTTATTGTTTATTATGATTATTAATGATATGAGAATTAAAATAAAGATTATATATTATCAATTAATTTTTTTATTAATCATGTGAGGATAAATTTATAATTTTATAATTATATATTTAAAGTTATTAAATTTAATTTAAAAGTGTGATAGTAAAAAACGATAATAAGTGCAATGCATGGATTCTGCGACGCCAAATGCAACAGGTAACAGGTCATCAAATATAAGCAAATATAAGCCATTAGATTTCAGATCTGATGACTCATATTACTGGACTGTTGATAGTCCAGGCGACCTGTCCTCAGATTACTGATTGTTGATAGGCGACCTGTCCTCAGAAGGCCCCATTTAAGAAAACTGAATAAAGAAAACTAATCGAAAAAAGAAAAAAAAGAGAAAGAGGAGAGAGAACGAAAAAATAAATGTAAATTCAAAGAAAATGCGAAAAATAGAAAGAGAGAAATGTGAAATGCCATGAAAAAAAAAAAACAAGAGGAGAAATAACTAAAAAATAAATGTAAATTCAAAGAAAATGCGAAAAATAGAAAGAGAGAAATGCCACGTCAGAAAGAAAATATTCAGAAATAGTAATTAATAGTAGATTACAAACTTTATAGTAGTCTATGGTAGACACGCGCAAAACCGAACCGCTAAACCGCCGGTTACGGTTTAAAAACCGAACCGTAACCAAAAAATGGAGGTTCGGTTACGGTTCGGCATTTTGACTAACCGCAAACCGCCGATTTGGCGGTTTTTTATTTAAATTTTTTTTTTTAATACACAATTCTTCTATTTTTAATGTATAAATTTAAGTTATATAATTTTTATTCAATTCTAGTAATGTATTTTCTAAAAAATGAGTTAAAACGAATAAAAAACGAACAAAAACGGAGTGAAAACGAGCGAAAACGGAGATAATATTTAAAAAAAAACACACAAAACCGCCAAACCGCCGGTTTGAAAACCGTAACCGTAACCGGCGGTTCGCGGTTCGATTACGGTTCGCCGAAACCACAAACCATAATCGCCGGTTTCTAACCGAAACCGGCGGTTTTCAACCCCATGTCTAGTCCATGGTAGTTCGTCAATACTAAAAAATTAACTGAGAATGGCTGAAACAAAGTATCCAGGGGCAGGGCAATAATGAAGTGTTGAAGGTCATACATTTTAGTGGCAATAACCAAACCAGAACAATTAAAAACAACCACAAAAACCATGTGGGAAAAATGAATTTGAAAATAAAGGGAAAAAAAAAAAAAGAATTAAGGAAACATAACCTTCATGAGAATGTATAAATACTTGTAGAATAAAAAATTTATTTTCAATGCAATATAAAATCAGAATGAACAATCAATGAAGAAACAGATACATTAAATAACTATCAGATTTTCATGAGAATGTATAAATACTTATTATATCATATTTCTTGGGGAAGTTTCCTGGAAGGGAGGGAGTAATATAATTTTAATTTACTAAATAACTTAAGAATATTACACATATAAATAATATATATATCTCTAATTGAATATTTACGAATATAGAATTAAATATTACAATTTTGTATTTTTATTTATTTCTTAATCGAAATAAAAAAAAATTATATACGAATTCGAATCATTAAATTTCAAATACGAAAATCAAAATTCGAATATAAATACCAAATCCACCCAACCTTCACCACTAAGTCACCCACTCACCCACTAACTTAGGGAGTATTGGAAATTAAATTGAAATATATGGAAAGATTTTATTAGTTTCATCGGTACTAATTTTGATTCCGTACATATCTTGTTGATTTTGTTTGGCTTTTATGAAATATAAGGGATCTTTTAAACAAATCTCATTCGGTATCACAATGTTTTCTTCATACTACGACTACGGTGATCCAAGTCTCCGAATGTCTTTCCTCGACGCCGATCCAAATGCCTGGCAGTTAATGACCGGAAAACCTCGACCGTGCCGTAATGCTTCTCACTTTTTGCTTTCGTTACATTTTTTTTTTTTTTTTTCTGATTTGAGAGTAACCGTTTTTTTAATTTCATATCTAGGGTTTCTGTTTAGGAGTCATGAAGAAATTGAAGAAGTCATTACACCCGAAATTCAACTTTCAGAAGAAGTAATTCAACACATACAGTCGTTTCTAACCGCAAAAAAAGCTGCCCAGACAATTGTCCTCTCCAAGACTTGGTACGCCGCCTGGTTAACTCGCCCCAATCTCAATTTCTCTGATCTGGACATTTCCACGCCCGGTGCGTTAGTGGAATTCGCGGAGAAGACTGTGCAAAGGTACGAAGAATTGAACCTAAAGATTCAGAGTTTCAGTCTGTCGATGGATGATTGTGAATCGGGTAAGGAATTGATCGGCAAAGCTATCAAACTAGGTACTACTGATTTTTCCCTAACAAGCAGGAACTCGGTTTTACTTTTACCCCATGAGGTGCTTGAATCCGAAAATCTGTTGAGATTGTGTGTGGATAACTGCAAAATTGATCTACAGGATCAAAAGGTAAGTTGTTTGAGACTTAAATACCTTAATTTAAGCAGAGTGTGTGTTGAAGGCAATAGATTTTGGGATATGATTTCTATGTGTTCATCGATTGAGGAATTGGTATTATCTCAATGCGAGTTTGGTGAAGTTAAAATGTTGGTACCTAAACAGGGATTGGGTGTGTATGATTCTCATAAATTGAAAGTGTTGTCTTTGAAGGGTGTGAAAATTGGTGGGTGGTTTTTTCGTGACTTGTGGTCTAGATTTCCTTGCCTCAAGGACTTGTTCCTTGAAGGTGACATTGGAAATGAAGAAATACAAATCCGTAGCAATTCACTCGAGTTCATAAGCTTCACTCAGACTAGTGCTACGATGAGGACCATACTTGTTGTTCCTGGAATTCGTAAATTCAAATTTTCAGGTTCATGTGTACCTTCCCTGTCTTTTAGAGCAATCCCAGGGGAATGGGAATGGGAGTCTGATATATCCATCATGATTGATTCTTGTTCCCTACCTACTTCATGGTTCCTCGAGTTCAGAAAATTTCTATTTACTTTGTGCCCTTCAAAAATTTCTCTCTATCTCAATATGAAGATTTATAGCAGTAATTATGATATTCAAGGCATTATGGATTTACGTGAACCGCCTGTATTAGTGGAGAAACTGACGCTGCTGATTTACGTACCATATTCACTCCGTCATCCAATTGAGGATGGTTTATTTAGGTGTTGTCGTCCTAGCGTTGTAAATTTATATTGGTTGTCTTCGAGGTGTAGAAAACGCAAAAGAATCAATGGTTTCACTGAGATCCTTCACAATACACTGATAAAAGAAAGTGGCCAAAAACGAAAGATGTTTGGTAGGAGGACTATATACGATTCTGCTATGCATGATCTTGAGGAAGTAAATGTTGGATTTTTTGGGACTGAGGATGATGATGTTGATAATTATAATGATGATGATGATAGGTGCTGGCTTCTTCCCTACAAGACATTTCCACATAATTCAGATTATATTGAATTCCTAGGAGAGACTAAGCTGAAAATTTGCCACCAATTGAGATGGGGTAAGAGTCTTTGATGTTTGAAATTCAAATTATATTGAATTCTTTTCATTTAAGTCGTATGAACTTAATCTATGGATTTTGATCATCCAAATTATGATTGGGAGTTATTTATTTCATCAGTATTTTCTCTCATATTTTGCAAAAGCATATTCACTCATTACTTTGCTGTTTTTGGTTCTCCATCATTTTCACGAGTAGCTTAATTACGCTCGTCTCTCTTGTCTTGTCTTTAGCTTCTTAAATGGAAGGCCAAGCAGCAGACATAGCAGAAAGAGGGTGGCTGCATTTGAAGGTGGTGTGGTGGATTTTCCAAATGAAAAACCCATAAGTGTAGTTGAATTAGTTCTATCTAGGGATGTCCATGGATTTATTGATGTTAGCACATGGTTATGAACTTATGTGAAACAACTTTTTGTTACTTGTTACTCTCAAGCTAGCTAGTTCCACATCTTTGATTTATTGCATTAATTTTATGTTATTGTCGAATTGTTTTAAGGGTTAATTTTTGCTTATTTCCTTATTCTTCATTGCTCAATTTAGAGTATAATTACTTATTACCCCGTGGCTACTGCTCTTTGTAGTTATGTAAATGCAACTGGTCAGTTCAACTTTGGCTTTGGCTTGTAAGTATAAAAATGATACTCCCTCTAAAAACCTTTCATACTTACTAGGGACTTTCTATATGTAGTCAGGGTGTCGTAACGTGTCGTAATGACTACCGTAGTCAGTTAATATAAGCCATTAAAAATCTAATCTAAAGGTTTAGATTTGATGACCTGTTACCTTTTGTAAATTTTACGATATGTATTGTCGTAATGTGTCATAAATTTGTATTTTCTATTAAATTAAATTAATTAAAATATATTATTGTAAATTTACATTTTTATCCTTATACAATAAAATAATTTATTACAACAATATATCTACGCCCGCTAATTTTATGAGTTCACCCCAAATCATTTTTTACCATAGTTATCTGCACCCATTCATTTTATGAGTTCACCCAAATCATTTTTTACCATAGTTATCTGCATTCATTCATTTTATGAGTTCACCCCCAAATCATTTCTTTTTTACAACGGTTCACCCCAAATCATTTCTTTTTTACAACGGTTATCTACACCCGCTCATTTTATGAGTTCACCCCAAATTATATTTTTACCAAAGTTATCTGCACCCGCTCATTTTATGAGTTCACCCCCAAAATTATTTTTATACCACAATTATCTGCACCCGCTCATTTTATGAGTTCACCCCCCAAATCATTTCTTTTTTACAACTTTTTGTTACTTGTTACTCTCAAGCTAGCTAGTTCCACATCTTTGATTTATTGCATTAATTTTATGTTATTGTCGAATTGTTTTAAGGGTTAATTTTTGCTTTTTTTCCTATTGTTCATATAGCTCAATTGAGAGTATAATTACTTATTACTCCATGGTTACTGCTCTTACTAGTTATGTAAATGCAACTGGTCAGTTCAACTTTGGCTTGTAAGGATAAAAATGATACTTAAGATGAGTGTATTTATCTATTTAATAAAAATAAGTTAGCGAATCACTTAAATGAATGTACTAATTAAAAGAAGGGGTGCAAATAACCTCGGTTAAAAATATCTTAAAATTCAAGGGTTTGACTATATGCACCTCCATTTTAGATGGATGTACTCCCCCGATTGATGCACCCCCATAAAGTCGGCCTAAGATAGATGCACCCCCTTAATTGTCATAAATACCCTTCCCACCATAAAATACATATTACTAATTTACTACCCACACACACCCCATAAAACCCTAATTTATTCTTCTTCCTCCTCCCTCCCCCAAACAACTCAACCCCCGCCGCCGCCCACTCTCACCGCCGCCTTCGCTCTCTCTTTTCTCCATCTCTCTTCTCTCTATTTTCTGTAAAAAAAGAATAAAAAATTGCAGTGGACGCTCCGCCTTCGCTCTCTCTTTTCTCCATCTCTCTTCTCTCTATTTTCTGTAAAAAAAGAATAAAAAATTGCAGCGGACACTCCGTCCATCCATCGGTCGCCGCGGCCGCCGCCTCGCTCTCTCTTCTCTCCATCTCATCACCGGAGAGGTCCTCCCTCAGCCGCGCCGTTGCCGCCTGTATTAAAAAAAAAGGTCGACTTGGCCAGTGACGGACCCAGAAAATTTCGATAGGGGGGCCCGATTAACATTATTATAAAGATAAAATAATACGTACTCGTTATTTTCATCAAAATTTCACATTATAAAATTGTCAATACGTCACATTTCATTAAATTAAATTGATCGAATACGTTTACTTTTACTATGTTTTGGTAGAAGTTAATACTCCACCCGTTCTATGATAACTTGCACATTTTAATCGATTCACTTTAAAAAAAATTGAATTTAGTGGTGTAGAGTCAAATAAGAAAGCGTATTTTGAGTGATTTTTTGATAAGGTGTGAGGAGGATTTAGTAGGATGTAAAATAGATTTAGGTTGTGTTTGGATGGATGGATTTGATTTGAGGAAGTATTTCAAATGGAAGGTTTTGAAAATAGATGGATTTCAAATGACATGGTTTTAGGGAGGATTTAAAATCCTCACAATTTTAACTAAAAAAATATGCTAAGGATTTTAAATCCATTCATTTGCTTTTTAATGCAAACAGGTGGAGTGAATTTGAATGGAGGATTTGATATCCATTGATCAAATCCCTCCATCCAAACAGAGTCTTAGTGAAATGTAGGGTAAAATGTAGATTCAATGAGTGACGATTTTAAAATAAAATGATGTTCGAATATATATTAATTTTGTGGATTATTTTTATATTAGAAGTGTGCAAATAATTATAGAACAGGGTATTAATTTTAATATATGTAAAATTACCAAAATACCCTTAATAAATTTACAAAATTAGTGGGGGGCCTGGGCACCGAGTAGGTCCGTCTCTGGACTTGCCTGAAACCACCACCGTCCCTACCTAAAGCCGCTCGCCCAGAGATCAAGCCGCCTGCCATGGCCGTCGTATTCCGCCTAGAGCAGGCAAATCGTGTCGCCCGGCCCAGCCCATCGGGCCAAGCGCTGTTCGTGGGCTGGGTCGGGCCGGCCAATAAATTAGTCGGGGCCTATAAAATGTGAGTCCATTCTAGCCCACTGGGCTAACGGGCCGGCCCAGCCCATGAAATAATTTAAAATATATATATATATATATATATATATATATATATATATTTAGCAAAAATTATAGAGTTGATCTCATGTACATAGTGTGCATGTGCACACTAATGCACATGGAGACCCTCTATGTATTGATAAAGATAGAATTACACAATAAAGTAACCATTCTCCAAGTGGTTACAAGTGTCTTGTATAAGTATAAGGTCATGGGTTTGAGTTCTGTTATTGTAGTCTTTATTTTATTTTAATGTTTTTTTCTTTTTAACCACTTTTCACTAATAATAGTTATCACTTTATAGTAACAAAATTTTCACTTTTCACTAATAATAGTTACCACTTTTTAGTAACAAAATTTTCACTTTTCACTAATAATAGTTACCACTTTTCTGTAACAAAATTTCCACTTTCACTAATTAGTTACCACTTTTCAGTAAAAAAATTTCCACTTTTCAGTAATAAAATTTCCACTTTTCACTAATAATAGTTACCACTTTTCAGTAACAAAATTTCCACTATTCAGCAATAATAATAGTTACCACTTTTCAGTAACAAAATTTCCACTTTTCACTAATAATAGTTACCACTTTCAGTAACAAAATTTCCACTTTTTACTGATAATAATTACGCTGTTCCAGGTACAAGGCGCCGCCACTAGTGCATTCACAGCGGCATCATACAGATTGTCTCAATTCCCATAAATTCTCTCTTTGATCTCCTTGATCAACCTCATTTTTGTTTACAGAAAACTTGACAACATAACATCTAATCTACACACAATTCCAATACCCCCTATAAAACTAGCAAAAACCCTGCAACAAAAGACTTCCAATATTGAATAAAATCAAATACACGCCAACTCAGAAAAGATTAAGGAAAAAATTGAGCCCATAAAGAAACGACGCAATATTTTTCACTTTGAATTGAAAAAGCCCCCTTTTCTGAGTTTTAGCGACAAAAGAACAAGAAAACCTGCAATTTCTGGAACTTGGCTTGCATTCACTCGAAGGCGGTAGATTATAAGCCCGATTTGAACCCAAAGAAATTCTTGAAAGATGATAAAATTCTCTAGGGGCAACGGATCCTTGGACGATGAAAACAGATCGTGAGCCTCGTTTTTATCTGGCGGGTATTGCCGGTAGCCTCCTCAATCGCGATTTCTTCCAGCACCGGGAGCTCCGCCGTCGCGCTGCGTGTGTCGAACGTTACCAAAAGGTCTATACAAAGCGACAGGTTTTTCGTTTCCCCGCAGATATCGCCGGCGGTGAGGCGACCGGCGGTTAGGAAAAGCAGTTGGAGGAGAAGAATTAGTGAGGGAGAAGAATTACCTGAAGACGGAGAAGAATTAGAGAGGGAGAAGAATTACCTTGAGGCGGAGAAGAATTAGTGAGGGAGAAGAATTACCTGGAAGCGGTTACAAAGCATGTGCACCTACACGCGTGTACATATAAGATTTTTACAAAATTATATATATATAAATCTTGTATTGATCACATACTCACATATAATCGTTATTAACTATACATAATTCATAAACGGTCATAATCAGTAGTATATAACAACTTCAAATAAAATTATAAATAATTCATAAGTTCAAATTTCAAAGTCAAAATAAAATAAAAACACAATAATATTTAAATATAAAATACTTTACTTATTTTAATTATCTAATTGCCTAAAGAAAAATATTGATCGGGCCAAACGGGCTGCCCATGGGCCGGCGGGCCAAATTCAGCCTAGACCATTAGGCTCATCGGGCCCATCGGGTCGGGCTAGATAGGCCCAATTCTATATGGGCCTCTAATTTTAGAGCCCAACCCATACTAGGTTTCGGGTTGGTCGGGCCCAAATTGCCGGCTCTAATTCCGCCGCTGCCTCATCATCGGCGAAAGCCTCCACAACAGCCTTCGATTCACGCCGCCTGAAGCCGACACCGAACCACTGATTCGGGTGGAATTTACACTATTTAGATGCATATTTGAAGCTCATTTGATGTTGATTTCATTGAATTATACATTGAATATGATTGTTTAAGCCAAAATGAGAGAAAGGTTGTGTTTTTGTCAATTTTATAGGAAATACGATGGAATTTGGAGCAAAACACCAACCATACTTTACTGGATCAGGAAGAGGAGTGCACCGTTGGATTCGTCTCGAAAAATGGAGTGGAATGAAAAAAAGAATCGAGTCAATCGGAGGTCGGAAGCTCGAGATACGAAGAGACGAAAAAGCATACACGGGTAGAAACGACCCGGGCGGGTCACTTCGACCCGGGCAGAGCCAAAAATTAAGTTGCTTCGAATTTTGCCCGGGTGAAACCCACCCGGCCGGGTGGTTTCGACCCGGGCAAGGCCCCAAAGTGTGTTGCTTCGTCTTTTGGCCGGGTGGCATGCCCGGGTGGGAGCCACCCGGCCGGGTCACTTCATTTTCGGGGTTTTTGGCCCATTTTCTCCATATTTCAAGGGCCTAAATGCAAAATTAATTCAAGACTTCTACCCCAACTATAAATAGCTCCAATTTGAGTTTTAAAAAGGGGTCTTACTCCTTTTACAAGCAATTCCACACACACATTCTCATAGTTGTAGGTGTTCTTCATTTTTAGTTTAGATTCTTCATTAGATTAGATAGATTAGTGGTTTTTACTTCAAATCAAGCTACGATTATCATCGGGCATCGTCTATTACATCGTTTTGTAGCTACATTTTCATGATCAAGGTGATATTAATCTATTTTGCAATTTATTTTGGTATTTTCTTAATTTCTTCAATCTCTTATTATTCTACTATGAGTTTGATGTTATTAGTTGTTTTAACCATGGAATTCTCTTCTAGAACCATGGGCTAAACTCTTATTGCCTTGGGTGTGAATGTTTTGATGGGTGTTTAGTGTAATTATAGATTAATTGCATGATTAGCTTAGGAATTTGGTGTATATGTTTCTAGTGTTGTAATTTTCATGATTCAATTGATTAATTCACCCTATTAGCTAGCATTGTTAGTTTTGTCGACTTCAACGACCGTATTGGGTTGCATGATTAAGAGTGTGTGTATGAGCTTGAATTAATCAATTAGAATTAACATAGTAATTAGCTACACCGACCGGGGGTTGATTGCTTAGACCGACGACACTAGACACTAGTCGATTAGAGGTCGTCTATTAGATTAGTGAGAGGGCGTCTCATAAACATTAGTAACCGTGTTGAACGTGTTTATGAGACACTATCTTAGGAGCTTATGGTATTGATTAGACTATATAATTGCTAATCGATGCACGTGTTCACCTAAGCCTCACAAGGGATTGGTCTACACACACGAGTGATAGCCTTTAGCTTACCCCATATTTATAGGTTCATTCATGCAATTGATTCGTTAACTCATTGAATTACCCACAAAACGGAAGCACCCGAGGCAATACCCTTCTCTTGCACTTTCTCTCGAAAGTTAGATAGCTTATTATTACTTTTGTCTATTTCTTGTTTATCTTAGTTAATTTAGTTTAATATTTGTGTTTTAATTCCCGAAAATCCAACAAACACGTTTAGTTACTACAATAGCATGAAAACTTATAACTTTAGGGATTCACTTTCACTCAATTAAGTCCTTGGAACGAAAATCTACTTGGGAACTTATCCGAAAAATACGAACAAGTCAATGGCGCCGCTGCCGGGGATTTAAGCGAGTGTTAGTAGTGAAACTTAGAGTTTGTTGAGTGTTATTGATAGTAGCATTTCTTTTTCGTTATCTTGTTTTTCGTTTCTCTTTGTGGGCTTTGATACTTGTCTTTTGTAGGTGTATGATCACAAGATCTCGTGGAGGAAATTTGGAACCATTGGATCTTGAGATCGAGGCACACGCAAGGAGAAGAAATCGAGGTAGAAACCATCAAAGAGTAGTAGAGCATTTTGAGATGGAGAACATTGAAGAGATGAATCCTCCACCAAATGGAGATGATGATCCTCAAAGAGAGAACAACCAAGTTGCAAACCAAGTTGGAGGGAATCCACTTCCAAACCCTCCACCAAATCTCCAATTTCCCAATCCACAATATCCACCCCAAAACCACTTTCCATACCAAGGATACAATCCTTACCCCTATCCACCTCCACAACAAGCCTACTATCCACCACCTCAACCCCATCAATATCCACCACCTCAACACCCTTACCCTCAACCTCATCAATATCCACCACCTCAACACATTCAAGAGGAATACATCCCTCCTCCTCCACATATAGAAGAACCTCAACGTGTGTACCATGGAAGGCCAATGAGGGAATATTTTGAGCCTCAACCTAGGGAGCATTACGATGGGTTGGCAAGACCAAGGGTGGAGGCGAACAACTTCGAGATTAGTGCCTCTCTATTAAGGATGTTGAGGGAGAGACAATTTGAAGGAAGGACGGAGGAAGGATTTGAGGAAGACCCGAATGAACATCTTGCTCAATTCTTGGAGATAGCCGTCACTCTCAAGCAAAACGGAGTGTCGGAAGATGCTAAAAAGATGAGGTTATTTCCATTTACATTGTCGGGGAAAGCAAAAGCTTGGCTACAATCAAGCATTCCCGCCGGAGAAGTGAGGACGTGGGAAGAGTTGAAGAAAAGATTTCTATTGAAGTACTACCCTCCTTCAAAGACGATGGAAGTCAAGCAAAAGATCTCTACGTTCCAACAAGGTCCAAATGAGGGAATCAAAGAAGCATGGGAAAGGTTTACGAGTCTTCTCATCACATGCCCCCATCATGGTTTCCCAATAGAACAAACAACATGTTGGTTCATTGGTGGGTTACGATTGGAAGATCAACACCACATTGATGCTTGTGCGGGGGGTTCAATTTGGATGAAGTCGGTAGAGGAGATCAATGACATAATAGAGGGGATAGCAAGCAATACTTTCAAGACGAGAGTGGACCGTGGAGCACAAAATCGGGTAGCCCAAGTGGATGCTAATGATAGCATAAGAGCAATGATGTCTACACTCATTGAAAAGGTAAATGTTTTATCTCAAACAAGAGATAATCATTTGTCTTTTGTGCAAGAAGATCCTCAATTGGGACATATGGAAGAAGTGCAATACATGGGTCAACAAGGATATCCACAAAATTTTCAAGGGAACCGACAATATCAAGGCCAACCACCATATCAAAATCGTGGCCAAGGATATCAAGCTCCTCCTCAAAACCGATTCCAAGGGCAACCTTCATCATCTCAAGGACAAGGGGGACCATCTCCTCAATACCAAGCCCCTCAAAACCCGAATTTTCGGAGGAATGAGAATTTGTCCTATTCCAATCCTAAAAGTGCTATTCAATTTCCTCCCGGATTTGATCCCGGAGAAAAACTACCAAGTGGAGAAGGGAAATCCTCCACGGATGAGCTTCTTGCACTCCTCATGAAGAGAATGGAGACAAGTGAGAAGAAATCCGAAGCATCCGACTCCATCCTTGCCCAACTTGTGAGTAACCAAAAATCTACCGAATCGATGCTTGCTCAACTCACGAGTAACCAAAAATCAATGGAATCCATGATTGGCCAACTTATGAGTAATCAAAAATCAATGGAATTCCAAATGGGTCAATTGGCAACTTCCATTGGATCTCAACATACAAAGGGTAAATTGCCCTCAAACACCGAGGTAAACCCACGTGAGCATTGTAATGCTATTACAATTTCAAGTGGTGAACATTATGGAGTTTCTTCAATTGAATTGGAAGAGGGTGAAGTGTTGAAGGCAAAAGAAAGGGAGGAAGAGGAAAAGAAGAGGATAGAGAAAGTTGGAAGTGGAGAGGTTGCTCCAAGAATTTCAAAGTGGAGAATTGCAAAAGATTTGAAGAAGAAGAAGCTTGAGGTACCTTGTGATAAATGGGGGGTGCCCATTACATATGAGCCACTTCCATACCCGGGAAGATACATGAAGAAAATGGATGAGAAGTTTGGGAAGTTTTTGGATATCTTCAAGAAAATCCACATTGATCTTCCACTTTCGGATGCTTTAGAGCAAGTACCTCATTACATGAAGTTTCTAAAGGATGCAATAGCAAACAAGAAGAAACTAGTGGAAGATGAGAAGATCAAGTTGACCGAAGAGTGTAGTGCTATCCTTCAACGAACTCCTCCCGAAAAGCTCAAGGATCCGGGTAGTTTCACTCTCCCATGTGAGATTGGTGATGGTCCCATGATGAAAGCTCTTTGTGATTTGGGAGCTAGCATCAATTTGATGCCACTTTCAATCTTCAAGCGTTTGGGACTTGGAGAAGTAGTGCCCACATCAATTACTCTCCAATTAGCGGATCGTTCCATCACCCATCCTAAAGGGATCATTGAAGATGTATTGGTGAAGATTGACAAGTTCATCATTCCGGCCGACTTTGTGGTGTTAGATATGAAAGAAGATGCAAATATCCCATTGATTCTTGGGAGGCCGTTTCTTGCCACGGGGGGAGCAAACATAAATTTGAGAAAAGGAGAGGTAACATTGGAGGTGAATGGAGAGAAAGTGATTTTCTCCAAGTATGGCTCAATTGAGAGTTCCCCAAGAAAGAAGGAATCCCCCTCCATCCAAGAATGTGACATTTATGTGCAAGAGCCATTACCAAAAGTCCCATTGAAAGATCCGGGAGATGATAACAAATTGAAGCAAACTCCCAAACTTGAGCAAAACTCAAGTTTGGGGGAGTTTTATAAGGAGACGAGTTTTGATAAGTTCCTTGAAGGTAGTGAAGATGAAGAGGGAAGAAGGAAGAGTTCAAAGGAGAGAAAGATTGAGAAGGGATTTGAAATTGGAGATAAGGTGGTATGGTGCACTTTGGGAGTGATGGAAGTCCTTGGAAAGATGAAGCTCAAAGAACGAAAAATGTTGGTCATGAAGAAATTGGTCTATGGAGGAGGCATTGCGTTGGAAAGTGAGGAGGATGAAGTGTTCATCACCGATGAGCACAATGTCAAGCACTATCATCCTCCATTCAAAGAAAGGGAAGTATGAACTTGTTAAGTTCCGTCCGGCATAGGACGTTAAACCTAGCGCTAAATGGGAGGCAACCCATTTTTTTACTTGCTTTATTTCATTTCTTGCTCATTTTATTTGCTTTGTTAGTTTAGTTTGATGTGTTTGTGAGTTTTGATGTAGTTGGAGAAGCTTGGATCGAATGGACAAGTGGATTGAAAGTGGAACTTTGTGCTAAGAAGAAGGTGTAGCTATAGCAATCGTAAGAGGTACGCCCACTCCAAACTTAGGAATTGCATAACAATTACTAAGTTTGGGGGGTAGTGGAATTTATATTCTTGTTCATAATATTGATTGCTTAGCTACTCTTAGTGTTAATTGATGGGATAGTGGCCCATGTGTGTAGATTTGTATGGTTAGCACTTGGTGTCAATATCAATGCAACACTATTTTTCCAAACTTTTAATTGCTTTGCAATGAAAAAGTTTGGGGGGGTATGTTCGTTTTTACATTTTCTATTGACACCAATGTGTATTCTTGTGTATGTGTGTAATTTGAGCTTTAATGATCATTGAGACACATTTGATGGTGATTTGTTGTGAATTTGATTCCTTGAATGTGTACATGATTGGAATGAATCATCTTGTTTGTGTTGTTGTCATCTTGTTGCCTATGGATGTTTTGCATGCACAATGAGTTATGTGTGGTGGTGATTGATGAATGTTTGAGTCTTGAATGAACCGGTGAGAGTTGAGCTTTGAACCGAGCATTAATCCGGTTATTTCATTTGTGAGTGAATCAATTCATTGCTTGTTTTTCTAGAACTTGCCCAAGTCCTTGCTTGAGATCATACTTGTGTGATACTTTGAGATATGATGTAGGCCATCTTTCGTACTACACGTCACTTAGCCAAAATTTTCCCAATAACCAAAGAAATATTCCGTAGTTAGCCCGTTTGAGCTTGAGTTCCCATTTTCTTGGCAACCTACAATGTTTAACCACTTAGCCTTTTGAGCCTTTGATATCCAAATATAGTGGAGAATAAAAAGAAAGTGGAAAAACATGTGCTTTAGTGCCTTTGGTTTGAAGAGAAAATTGGCAAAGTTGTGAAAAGAGAAAAAAAAGAGATGGAAGTGAAAAGAAAATAATTGAGAAAGAAAAGAGGGACAATGAGCCCCAAGAGCTTAAAAAGAAAAGAAATTTTCTACAAAAAGATGAGGAGATGATTGCTTGTGAGAAAGTTGAATGAAAAGTGAGAATGAAGGTGTATAAACCTTATGAGCATAAGTTTGATGTGTTGAAAAACAACTTTCGTTCTCCACTAGACAAGTCACTTCCTCCATATTCATCATACCCCGTCCAAAGAGCCAACGTTACGTCCTTGGTTAAGACCTATTGATCTCATAGTTGAACATGTTTGTGGTGGAAAGATGGTAGAGCTTGGGCAAGCTTATGGTAATTGCAATGCATGATTTGATTGATGAGTGTCTATTGTCCTTAATTTGTTTGAGTGTTTGAGAGAAACACTATATCTTGTGAGTTGAACTTGAAGCATTTGGATATTGTCATCACCATCACTTGTTATTGTATGTTGAGCATGTGTGAGGTAATTAGTTTGATTTTCAAAATTGAACTTGTGATCATTTTTGAGAATGTATCTTGAGGAAGAAGAATTCATTTCATGTCATTTGATACGTGGGATCTTTCATTGATCATCTAGTTGTAAATTTCACCCTCACATTGTAATTCTTTCGTTGCTCGAGGACTAGCAACACTTTAAGTTTGGGGGAGTTGATTCGGGTGGAATTTACACTATTTAGATGCATATTTGAAGCTCATTTGATGTTGATTTCATTGAATTATACATTGAATATGATTGTTTAAGCCAAAATGAGAGAAAGGTTGTGTTTTTGTCAATTTTATAGGAAATACGATGGAATTTGGAGCAAAACACCAACCATACTTTACTGGATCAGGAAGAGGAGTGCACCGTTGGATTCGTCTCGAAAAATGGAGTGGAATGAAAAAAAGAATCGAGTCAATCGAAGGTCGGAAGCTCGAGATACGAAGAGACGAAAAAGCACACACGGGTAGAAACGACCCGGGCGGGTCACTTCGACCCGGGCAGAGCCAAAAATTAAGTTGCTTCGAATTTTGCCCGGGTGAAACCCACCCGGCCGGGTGGTTTCGACCCGGGCAAGGCCCCAAAGTGTGTTGCTTCGTCTTTTGGCCGGGTGGCATGCCCGGGTGGGAGCCACCCGGCCGGGTCACTTCATTTTCGGGGTTTTTGGCCCATTTTCTCCATATTTCAAGGGCCTAAATGCAAAATTAATTCAAGACTTCTACCCCAACTATAAATAGCTCCAATTTGAGTTTTAAAAAGGGGTCTTACTCCTTTTACAAGCAATTCCACACACACATTCTCATAGTTGTAGGTGTTCTTCATTTTTAGTTTAGATTCTTCATTAGATTAGATAGATTAGTGGTTTTTACTTCAAATCAAGCTACGATTATCATCGGGCATCGTCTATTACATCGTTTTGTAGCTACATTTTCATGATCAAGGTGATATTAATCTATTTTGCAATTTATTTTGGTATTTTCTTAATTTCTTCAATCTCTTATTATTCTACTATGAGTTTGATGTTATTAGTTGTTTTAACCATGGAATTCTCTTCTAGAACCATGGGCTAAACTCTTATTGCCTTGGGTGTGAATGTTTTGATGGGTGTTTAGTGTAATTATAGATTAATTGCATGATTAGCTTAGGAATTTGGTGTATATGTTTCTAGTGTTGTAATTTTCATGATTCAATTGATTAATTCACCCTATTAGCTAGCATTGTTAGTTTTGTCGACTTCAACGACCGTATTGGGTTGCATGATTAAGAGTGTGTGTATGAGCTTGAATTAATCAATTAAAATTAACATAGTAATTAGCTACACCGACCGGGGGTTGATTGCTTAGACCGACGACACTAGACACTAGTCGATTAGAGGTCGTCTATTAGATTAGTGAGAGGGCGTCTCATAAACATTAGTAACCGTGTTGAACGTGTTTATGAGACACTATCTTAGGAGCTTATGGTATTGATTAGACTATATAATTGCTAATCGATGCACGTGTTCACCTAAGCCTCACAAGGGATTGGTCTACACACACGAGTGATAGCCTTTAGCTTACCCCATATTTATAGGTTCATTCATGCAATTGATTCGTTAACTCATTGAATTACCCACAAAACGGAAGCACCCGAGGCAATACCCTTCTCTTGCACTTTCTCTCGAAAGTTAGATAGCTTATTATTACTTTTGTCTATTTCTTGTTTATCTTAGTTAATTTAGTTTAATATTTGTGTTTTAATTCCCGAAAATCCAACAAACACGTTTAGTTACTACAATAGCATGAAAACTTATAACTTTAGGGATTCACTTTCACTCAATTAAGTCCTTGGAACGAAAATCTACTTGGGAACTTATCCGAAAAATACGAACAAGTCAACCACCGCGCTCCCATTTCTGTATATGGTCGACACTGGTTGGTCGAAATTTGAAAAAAAAAAATTGTGATTTTTTAAAGTATATTTTAAAATTTTTGTATTTTTTTTTTTGATTTGATGGTTGTCGGAAATGGCCGAAAATGGTGTCGACACGGCCAGAAGTAGTGGTTTAGGGGATGATAAAAGAAATGATAGCAGGGGGTGCGTTCAGTAGGAAAGGTGCATCTAGTATGTTGTATTTTAATGAAGGGTATTTTTTATTTTTTAACCTATTATTTTATTAATATACTGAAAGGGAGAGTGCATCTATCGAAATGAAGGTGCATATAATCAAACCCAAAATTCAAAGCCCAAAAAAAACCCAAGAAAATTAAAAAGCCCTCATTCCGCAACTAATTTGCAAAAAACCCCAACTCGTGATTTTTAAAGCATGAAGAAATACGCAAATACTAAGGGCATGATTGGTATGACGGAATGAATTTAGGACTGAGTGGAATGAATTTAAGAATGGAATGAAGGTCTGAATTGAATGAACTCTGAATGATCATTCCCATGATTGGTATTGACTGTGAATGGAAAAATGATTCCTTGATTGATTCAATTCTTATGATTGGTATAATAACCTGAAATGCAAAATAATGTATGTAGTTTATCTTAAATGACTAAAATACCCTTTAATATATATTTTATAGAAACATATTAAATTAGTGAATATATTATTATTTTAACATAATTAAGAAACTTAATCCAAGAATTAGAACTATTAAGATTAAAGCTAGATTGGAATAATAATCCAACAACTAATTTATTATATATATATATATATATATATATATATATGCATACATCGTCACATACGTATATATAATATTCTTTCATGACTAATTAACTCAATAAAACAGTAAAAAGAATACAATAAATTCAAGTCCAGCAGCCTCTGTATATCCTTCGCATTGGTTATATACATAATTCGCATTCATCTTTTATATATATATATATATATATATATATATATATTTTGCATTCATCTCATATTATATATATATACACACAGGCACATATATATAGCATATAAAAATAGAACTTTGGTATTTTTTGCAATACATAACATATGTCAAGTTTTTCTTTGTTTAGAGAATCAACGAACAAATTTAATTACCTTTGTCTAATTCTCCTTCTTATCTTGCGTCTTCTCTCTTGTGAACTGGAGTTGAAGGGGTTGGAGAATCCTATTTATTATTGCGTGAATAGGGTTGAAGATTTTGATTAAAGATTTTGATTAAA
This sequence comes from Galeopsis tetrahit, assembly GCA_963675135.1. Taxonomy (NCBI): domain Eukaryota; kingdom Viridiplantae; phylum Streptophyta; class Magnoliopsida; order Lamiales; family Lamiaceae; genus Galeopsis; species Galeopsis tetrahit. Next base: position 57,467,026 of record OY776128.1, read on the forward strand.
GATATGATTAATGGATCTTTTTAATTATTGAAAAGGATAATTTTGTAAAAATAAAATATGATAGATAATTTTATTTTATAAAATTTTTTAAAAAATAATTCCACACAGAATGGAATGGGTAAAGACGGGGGAGAGAGATGAATCACAATTCCGTATTTTTGGGAATCAGGATTCTTTATGGAATCGGGATTCCAAATAAAAAAACATATCAATCATGAGATTAGGAATAGACACATGAATGCTCATTCCATTCCAAATCTATTTCTGCATACCAATCGTACCCTAAATTTTAAAGGGAAAGTCCACTCAGGTGTATGTTAGTATATTAAAAATTGTATGTTAGTATATTGAAAAGTGCATCTTCGTTTTTAATGAAAAATGTGTTACTATATTGAAAAGTGTAATATTGTTTTTAATGAAAATCGTATGTTAGTATAACTGTGTACATTATTATTATAACTGAAAGGGTTAATTCTAAATAAATACACCACCTTTAGTCTCAATATCAATTTAATCACTACCTTTAGGATTATTGTAAAAAAACTCCAACCTTTCACGTGTTGTAATTAGATACACATTTTTTTTCTCCGGCCAGCAATTGATGATGTGGTTTGCCTGAGCTTGCCATGTCAAATTACACATATTCTTTTTTATTTTTTTTTATTTTCCACACCAGATTAAATTTTATAAAAATAAAAATAAAACTTCTGCTTCTTCTTCTGCGTCTTTCTCAAATTCAATCAGACTCCCCTTCTCAAAATCAATAGAGTTCTTTCTTCTGCGTCTTTGAGTCTTTCTAATCCTAAAAATCAAAATCCCCCAAAAATATCCAAATCTGGTGGTTTATTTCTTCAGAAATTCTTCAATTATTGAATTATTTTGTTATTTTGTTCAACTAGTTCGAGGACTACAATTTATATGGGAGAGGAAAATATTCTTAAAAAATATTCTAGTAATTAATGTGTTTAACACTAATGATTACTGCAACAAAAATATTCTAGAAAATATTCCGAAAAAATATATTTAGCATATTAAAAGTCATAGTTAGACCGTCTATTGCACAAAACATTTACAATTGTAGGATATAAGTGTATCCAAGTCACTTCCACTACCACTCATTCCACCTCTTATTCTACCCCTGAACTGTTGCGGCTTCACCCCTCTTCAGCAATCGGGAACCAGAAAGAATGAATATAGCAACCAGGCGCCTGGAAGAATGAATATAACAATATGGGTAGGTCTCCTATGGAATTGAGTCCATATAAGAAATTGAGTTTTTTGTTACACTTTTTAATTGTAGTGACTTACACTTTTTAAGATAATATTTTAAGTTATATCGACGTACACTTTTTAGTAATTTTATATTGCACATTTTAGTTATATAGACTTGCACTTTTCATTAATATTGTGTTGTACTTTTTAGTTATAATGACTTACACTTTTTATTAAAAACTGTGTTGCAATTTTCAATTATAACGACTTACACTTTTTAGTTATACTCCCTCCGTCCCGGGGAAAGTTCCCCATGAGCTCCGGGCACGGAGGTTAAGAAATATAATATAATAAGTAGATGTATTAGAGGTGATGTGATTGAGAGAGAGAATAATATAATGAAACGTGAGAGAGAATAGTTTGTCAAAAAAAGGATGGAGAGCTTACTCTGGACAGACTAAAATGAAAAGTCGGGTAGCTTTCTCTGGGACAGAGGGAGTAATGACTTACACTTTTCAATATACATTTTAAAAAAAAGTTGACTTTTGGTCAACATCGAGTCTATACAAGACCTCGGCTAACAATATAGTTATAAAAATATACAAATATTTAATAAAATAAGAAACTTACCCTCATATAATAGTGCCAAAGGCTTCGCAAATCAATACACTCATGTCTTGGTTTGCCATTTTTCTTCATGACATTTTTTTTGACATTTTAAATCATTATATATGTATAAAAAAAATCAATATAAATAATCATAAACACAATCTTACATGCAATTTATCTGGTATTTTGAAGTCCTTTTGGTTGTGGCCCACTACATTACATACAAAGCAAGTTATTTGTATCCCATATCTTGTCAATTTTGTAGAATTTCTAGGATTTTCTCCGGACCTCTCTTCCTCATCTTCCACATCCTTCTAGCATTCATGAGTTGAATGCTTGGCGTATACAGTGTGTAGTACCTATAAAATTTTTTAGGATTTTAAAAAAAAATTAATTTTTTTTTTGTTATGAGGGTGTATTCAATTGAGATTCTATTGATTTTTTTTTTACTTTAAAAAGTACGTCCAGACAGAGTTTGACTGACTTTTTTTATTGATTTATATGAATTTTCGTAGATTTGAAAGGATTGTGAAATATATATTTTTATTGATTTACATAGATTTTCATAAACTCCGATATTGATGCAAAGAGTTAAAGAGTTAATTTTAATTTTTTTAAAATTAATGTTATATATATTATATAAAATATTTTACCAATAAAAAAATGTATATATATAAAATTTAATTTACCAATAATATATATATAAAAAGTATTTTACCAATAAAATAAATATATATATATATATATATAGTTTATATATTAATTCGGGGCAGGGGGGATACCCGCGGGTTGGGCATAAGACCCAAACCCGACTCATACTCAATACGGGGCGAATCTGACCTGATCTAAAGCTCGCGGGTGGGGTGGGTACCCGCGGGTCGGGTCAATATTGTCATTCCTACTTCTGATCTTTAGTTTTGAGAGTTCTATGAAAGAATCCGTTGAAATCTCTTGTTTTTAGAAGAGATTTTGGATAGTGCATTTTATTTATATTTTTGGAGGAGAATCCAACAAAATCCATAGAGTATTAAAATCCATAGACGGTTGAATACCTAAAGATTTTTAAAGACTTTTTAAAATCCGTATTGAATACCTCAAAATTTTTAAAGACTTTTTAAAATCCAAATTGAATACTCCCAGACTTTGAAAGTCCAAAAAAATCCTACAGAATCCACAACCAATACACCCCCTTAGTGTTAGTTTCTATCCTTATAATTTTGATTTTTAGGGTTAGAGAAGAACTTGGAGTTTGAGAGGTGAAAAAGACGTAGAAGGACAAGAACTTTATTGAGTTTAAGAAGTTGAGAAAGAAGCAAAAGAAGCGGAAGTTTTATTTTTATAAAATTTTATTTTTATTTATATAAAATTTAATCTGACGTGAAAAAAAAAAAGAATATATGTAATACGTGGCAAGCTCCGGCAAATCACATCATCAATTGTTGGTCGGAGAAAAAAATGTGTATCTAATTACAACACGATGAAAGGTTGAGATTTTTGAGATTATTAACTAATAAGGTCATTTCTATAGTGTTTTAAGCAACTAAAAACTACAACTTTTAAAATTTTCTAATAAGGTCAAATTAGTGTCAAAAAACCTTAAATGCCCTTAATATTCATATACTCCTTTAATTTATATATTTAAAATGTAATTCGAAATTTAAAATCATAATTAATTGTTATCAATTAATTCCCAAATTATAGGGCACATTCAACAAATTCCTCACCTTCCAAAATCGATATCTGAATATTCATTTCATCAAATCGCTCATTGCAGAAACCAACCATGGCCACCGTTCGCCGACGAGTCACCCCCATCGACTCTTGACCGTTCAAGCTCAGATCTGCGAAATTGGGAGCGGGCAAAGGAAGATAGAGGCCGCGAACCCATGGCTGTCGTTCTAAGAAGACGTCCCTCGAAGCTCCATGGCCGCCGCACATCATCGTCTGCAAACCTACGAGTTTTTTTCCTGTTACAGATGCGAGCCCACGGGATGAGATTCGTGATATTGTGAATCATGGATTTGTGAGATTTGGGGATTCTGAGAAGAGTTTCTCGCAGGGAATTGGAGTCTATTTGTCCCCTGCGAATCTTCCAATTGAAAGGTAACTAACTGAATTTCTCTCTGTGTTTTTAACTTTTATGTGATTAGATTAGATCTGGTGATTTTTTCCCCTAAAAGTATTAAACCAACATCTTTGGGAAAACATGTATACGGTTGCAAAAGGATTGGGCAATTGGGCAATCGGGTACTGAAGTTTCTTGATTGATGAACAGATATATACCCAATTATCTAGAAGAAGTAGGCAAAACAAAAATTTCAACATATTCTTCTGTTTCCACACCTATCAATCGACACAAAAGATTTTCAAATCATTATGAGCATATTACACAGCAGCACTTCGTTGCTTTTCCTGGACAAGTATTTAGTGGCAGACAAAGGTAGGACATAATTCACTTTTATTGGAGTACAAGATATAATAGTAACATACATCAAATCAAACTTGTTGTTTTGTTGTTGATGCAAATCCTCAACAGATGCTCTGCTACTCCGTTCATCTCTTCTTCTTCCATCTTATTGTAATTTCTAATACGGTATTGCCTACTTCTTCTAGTAAGATTGTAATTTCTTTTGGATTACAAGTATTTCCCAAATCAAACTTTTTGTTTTGTGAGTTGATGCAATTTCTAATTTTCTTTTGTTAACAGGAAAATAAGATTGCAATTTTCTACAATTTTATATACATGTATACGTATTTGATCAATAAATATCGGCTTTTAGAACCCTAGAGTATTAAACTTGTGTTTTAATTTGATGGTTGTTAACAGGAAAATAAGATTGGAAGGCCTCAGTTGATTAGAAGATTGAGAAGTTTAGTGGGAGACAGAGTGTTAATTTCAGTTATAAAATTGTGCAAAGATCAGGTACATTTGCTTGCTCAACTTTTCTTCATTCTTTTTTATGTGAACTTTCATTGCTTTCATGTTAAGATTTGAGCTCCCTTAAAACCATGCATTTGAAATTAAATTGACAGAATATTTTTCATTTTGCAGAGAAATTGAAACATTTATTTGTTCTCGAGAATCTATTAGCTGCATTGGATAATCAGAGCGTGGAGTCCATGGACAAAGAAGATGAATATAGTTGAACAAATTTTTTGAAATCTGTAATTGAAAGTTAGTAGCAAGAAACTATAGATACAGAGAATTTTCCAGAATTGGATGTCTGTTACATTTTCAGGTTACATACTAAACTGTATTTCTTTTTGTAGTATGTACTTGCTGGAAATTCATCAAAATTGAAACGACCTTTATTTTTATTCACATGTTGTTTGGTTTACAATCAGTTTTTCCAACTTGAATTTCGATAGACTGATTATTCAATTGCTATTCGCAGTGCATCTGAAAGGTGCATATACTACTCCTACAACTTCATATCAAAATGAACTTTCAATATGAAACATGTATACCGATGTAGGCATTATCAATGCTTTTTGAATATGTCATTTACAAATGTGCACATCTATTTTGCATATTGATATGCATGTCACTCTGTGCACATTGGTTCATGTTATTTTATGCATACAAAAAAATTCAGTCATGTATGCCGTTTTAAACTTCATATTGAAATGAACATATGTCTTCATAACCCATTTCTACGTACCAAAATTCATTTCACTGTTCATATTAAAATTCATAATCTATTTCATATATATATGCATATTCAACATAGGGGGAATTGTATACTTTATGACACGCTTATTTTTTGATCATAAAATGCAGATTTTTTAACTTTATTTGTTTGGATAATTAACAATTAATTCGAATTGCTTAATTTTAGAAATATTTGAATACTTTATTTGTTTGAATAATTAACAATTAATTCAAATTGTTTAATTTTAGTAATATGCGTATAACAAGGAACTGATTAATTCAAAAGATTTGATGTATATCCAATTAATTTTTATTAATTTTAAATTATTTAAATTGGTAAAGGGCAACTATGTCTTATTAGGTGTCATTTTGACTCTAATAGATTTAAAAAAAAAAAACTATTCCCTATTAGATAAAACTCTTAGTGAAATGGCCTTAACAATAATTTCCCCGAGATTTTTTACAATAATCGTTCGTGATTAAATTGATACTAAAACTAAATGTGGTGTATTTATATAGAATTAACCCTAAAAGTGTACGTTATTATAATTGAAAAATGTATGTTATTATTACTGAAAAGTGTATGTTATTATAATTAAAAACATGTATGTTGTACGTTATTATATATAATTGAAAAGTGTATATTAATATAGTTAAAAATATTATTAAAAAGTGTAATTTTTTTATAATAATTAAACAAAAAAAAAACCTACAAGGTCAACTCAGGTGCATGAATGCATGATGTACTTAGTGTACACCGCTTAACCCGTTAGTAAAGTACACCACTTAACCCGTTAGTAAAGTACACGTACACCACTTAACCCGTTAGTAAAGTACACCACTTAACCCGTTAGTAAAATCAAGTTTTCTGTAATTATTAATTAAATTAATTTTATACCTTAATTCTTGATTATTTTTTGGTAAATAATTTTCTTGTATATGTATAATTTTCTAGCAATTATTTCATAAAATATTTTAGAAAGATTTCATATATCATAAGATTAGAAAATTCACTTGTATATAATGGACAAGTTTTTATCCATAATTTTTTTTAACACAAACGTGGTGATGGATGACATCGTAAAAAAAAATTATATTAAGTCAAAATTATTCATATACAAGTATATTAAAAAAATATGAGACCATTTATAAACCATGCATGAAAATAAAATTAAATAAAAAATTATATAAGAGAGTGTCTTTTAAATTACCTGAGAAAATTATATAAGAAACACGTTAAATGGGTGAGATTGTCGTAATCAGCCGTGTGAACGTGTGAACAAACAATTATAACGCCAAAAGAAAATGTGCAGAGTTAAAGACGCAATTCTCAAAATCATGGTCAAAATCATGGTCAAAATCATGGACGTTTTCAAGGCTCAGGAATTCGTCTACGGAATCGTGGCCGAGGGTCAAGTTTGATGTCGACCATTGCAGAATTTCTTCCCAAAATCAGCGTCCAGAATGAGGGACTGTGAATCAGTCCAAGTCCTGTTGTTTATGACAACATCAACCTGAATCATAATGAAATGGATGAGCAGGTGTAATTTCTTAACAATAATTTCTGTTTGAGACTTACTATATAATGACACGATAGATTAATTCAGTCTTTTTTTTTTTTTTTTTTTTCTTATGCTAAACTATTCAAAAGGTTTTCTCATTTCAAATTTGTGTTTGTTTATAGTATGTAATTATAATGTTTTTGTATTTAATGTTTAAAGCTTTGTTTTCAATATTTCAGAAAATTTTAGAGATAAAGTTGAAAATGAGTATATTATTATAACTGTATGATATTATAAATGAAAAATGTATATTAATATTTCAGAAAATTGGTAAAGTCTAGTATGCACTCGAGTGCATGCAAATGTATATTAATATTTTAGAAAATTGATAAAGTCTAGTATACACTCGAGTGCATGCTGTGTACCTATTCTAAAGAAAAGTGTATGTTATTAAACTGAAAAGTATAACACAATATTACTAAAAAAATGTAAGTCACTATGACTAAAAATATTATTATACAGTTTACTAATTGAAAAGTGCAACACCATTTACCAAAAAATGTAAGTCAGTAAAACTGAAAAGTGCAACATGGACTAGGGTGCACAACATGCACTCGAGTCCATAGCAGACCAACCCACGAGATAAAGTCGAAAATCAATATATTATTATAACCGGTTAAGGTCAACTCAAGTACATCGTTTAATTGAGTGCACAAAAGACTCACTCAATTTTAAATCTTGAATTCCTGAATCAGTTGCAAAATAATTTGGGAAGAAAAATAGGGTTACACTCTTGTGTACCATTACATACATGTAACTGGTTCCTTTTTAATATTTAAACTAATATTATATTGTATTTAAACTAATACTATACAGTATTTAAACTAATACTATACTGTATTTAAATTAATATTATATTGTATTTACCATAACTCATGAGTAAAATTCATCTATTTAGAAAATTGTATTAAAAAAAACAAGTTGCATATATATAACTAGTACACACAAGTAATTGCCAGAAAAATATTGTGTTTACACTACAAAATTTGGTCCAAAAGTTGGGAAGAAAAATATTGGCATTTTTCAAGGGGCCACTCCCGTCGCCTTTTGGCGAGTGCAACACACGCCGTTACTTTTTTCGTTGCCAAAAGGCGACCGCGACAACATTCGTTGCCTTTTGGCGAGTGCAACACACACCTTTGCCTTTTATGTTGCCAAAAGGGGACCGCGACAACATTCGTTGCCTTTTTTCTGGCAGTTACCAAATCCGTTGCCAATTGGCAACTGCCGCCTACCCTTGCTTATCCATTGTCTTTGAATTTATTAACAATATAGACCTAGATCCAAGCCCATCTTTTAATTCAAGGCAAAAATTCTGGATATTATAGTTTAAGACAAATCTATATTTTACATTCCTAATATGCCCCCAACTCAATTCTGAAGGTTACAATTTGAATAAGTTTCCCTTATTTGTAGTTGACATTTCCCTTTACGGTTGAAACCGAATTTACTCTCAATTAATGCAACATCTCTTTAAATTATTCAACATTAATTATATAATTAAATAACATTTATCATATTTAAAAGCTTTTTAACTGCAATGTTGTTCGAATAAATTAATTATAAATTCTCTTTTAATAGTTATAAATGTGTTTTTAATATTTTATTTATTCTTATTCAATTAATTAATTTTTCAAAGTTTCTAACAACAATTACACGTAATTTAATAAAATAACCTCAGTATCTATAAAATATTAAACAAATAATTTTTAATATGTATTATTTTTAATAATTTTGACATATATCTCTAATAATTTTTGTATCATTTTATAAATAAATTCTAATACTTTTTTGTCATATAACTTAATATATCAATTTTCAAAATAGTCAAATATCCTTTATTATAGCATCTATATTATTATTGTTTATATTTCCAAATAACAATAACGAAAATATTAAATTAAAGGACATATATTCGATCTTGTTATGTATTATAGTTATGCATATTATATGTTATATGTATTTTTAATGCATATATGCTATTATATGTATTAAATTTTCGCATATTAACTTATATATGAACTACTTTGTGCATATATTATACTACATTTAGTTTGCTATACATATTTGTTGTATAGTAATTATATTAAAAAAATAATAGTGTTTATACCTTTTGTAGGTTTCTAATTAATTTTAATTAAAAGAAATATATATTCAAATAAACGGAAACTTTTGAACTAAAAGAGAACTATATATGAATTTCAATCTGGATAATAATTTCTGTATTTATCCTTATGATTGTGTATACTGAATATTAATATGAATAATTTATGTATTATATAATTTATATGTATATCGTATGCATATACTATATTATATGTATTATATATATTTGTGCATGTTCTTTAATATATGATTTATTTTATGCATATGATTATTAACAAATACCTCTAATTCAACCACAAGCAAAAACCAATGATAAAACAAACCAAACAAACCAATAAAATATAATTTATATGTATTGTATCATATGATGAAACCGAATGTAATCAAATGCAGATCATGCTTTCTCAGTGTCATATGATAAATTAAAAACTTTACCCAAACAACATGTCAATATGTACTACTTGAAGGCTTGAAGGCGTTTTTTCATAATTTTTCTTCCCCCTTCATTAATCTGAATGTCGGATCTCTTCCGTCTAGTCATCTGCAAAAAATATATTTCCAAATTGTATGGAAATTAAAATCTTTAGCCACATGCAAACACATCTTAAACGAATATGCCCCATCCATACTAAATACATAGATTTTCTTATAAATACAGAAAAATTATAGTAAAATACGTTTCTATGATTTTATAAAATGATCTAATCATCGAATCGAATATACCTCATATGCTATTTATTATGTTTCTCTAAAATGCAAAAAATAGAGATCGTTAGAACTAAGAAAACAGTGAATGAAACATCTTATGCAAAGCCAGTATAATCAACGAAGGAAACATGAAACATCTTATGCAAAGCCAGTATAATCAACGAAGGAAACATCTTATAAAATGCATGTAGTCGAATTTTTTTTTTAATCATCCCTAAAATCAACGAAAAACCCAGTATATGCAAAGCCCTAAAAATCATATTTTTTCTATAAACCCAATATCATTTATTCAGAGAATCGAACAACAATAATATGTAGGAGATGATTTTTCCACTCAATACCTTGAACGATTCTCTGCACAAGCGTTGTTCTTGCTTTTCGTTTTCTTCTTCCAGCTTCAATGGAGAGAGAATAAAAAATGTTTTAGGAATTAATGTTGGATGAGTTTTTAGGAAAGTTATTTGAATTAAGAATTGAGTGTGATTATCGAGCAAAGAAATATTTTAAATTTTTATTAAAGGTTTTGGATTTAATTAGTTGACTTTCCTTTGCTTAAATTAATTAAATCTTTTTATTTCAAAATTGAAATTCTTATCAAAACAGTAGGGGTAGAATTGTACTTTAATTTGTTAATTTGGCTTGATTTGTAAGTGTAATAAAATTTTCCTTGAATTATAAAGACTTAGGGTGAAATGTCCTATACTGTAATTTACCCATTGTCTTTTAGTCAATTTTTTGTAGTGTTAGTTTGATGAAAATGTTCTCTAAAAAAACGCGTGTGACACACATGTAAAATTCAAAAGAAATTTACAATTTCAGTGATAGTTTAATGCATTTAGGTCATTAGAACTTTATGTTTATGTTTAGCATTTCCGCAAGTTGAAGAGTAGAGATCATATCACGCAAATTTTAAACACGGGAGGATTTCTCACCAATTAATTTTTAAAATTACAAACCCAATGAATAAGGGTAGTTCTTGTTTCGTGATGACTAATTTTAAGGTTGATGAAGAAATTTAACACGGGCGTGCTCTTCATTGGTTGACACTTAAACCCTTTACTTACAATAGTTTGGGATATAATTTGTATACATGTGTCTATTAATTGAAGAATTGATATTAATTCAGTGGCGGATCCAGGATTTTGGATTCGGGGGTACAAAAGATTATAAATACTCCCTCTGTTTCATAACTGTTTGTCCACTTTTCTTATTCGTTCGTCCCACAATTGTTTCCACCTTCCTTCATAAACCTCACTCTCACAATATTCATATATTTACACAAAATGTCATTACTTTTACACTCATTTCAACCACTCTCCTTACTTTATTAATTTAATTTTACAAAATTATCCCTCAACACTCCACTCATTACATTTTTTTCTTAAAGTGTGTTCATCTTATGGTTCAAACACTTATGAGACGGAGGGAGTAGTATATTACTATTAAACAATTAAAATTCATACAACTCGATCAAACAAAAGAAAAAAAAAACACATAACATAACATGCAAATTAAACTATAAATATAATACAACTGATATTTTTACATTAAAATTGGGGTACAATATTTTTTTACAAGGTATATTAGTAGGGAAATTTCAATTTTGGGGGTATGGCTGTACCCCCAAGTACCCCTCTGTATCCGCCTCTGTATTAATTAATGTTTTTGCATTTATGGGCCATGTCTCCCGCAGATGAGCATTGGGATTAGTCCTTGGACCGAATACCCAAGACTTAAAAAAAATAAAAAATTAATGTGATTGCAAGTTTGGGGATTGAGTGTGTAAGATTCTCACATATAAATTTAAAAATAGAAATGAAGTGAGGTTTTTGGCAAGGTAATAGCGCAGTGATTATTGTTGCACCATATATAAGGTTTTTGGCAAGGGTAATAGCGCCGTGATTGTTGCACCATATATAAGACTGAGGGTTTAGACAACGGAAGATGTAATTCAGTGAGTAGAGAACGTATTCAAAAATATACATGTGGTTGCAAGTGCCAAAGAATGATACTCATCTTCAGTTGAACTTCGAGCCACCACGTTTTGCATCTTGGAACACCAAGTGTACCAGACGAACAAAGTAACCACTTGTGCTTCTCTTGTCATCCAAAAAGGCCACAAAATTAGCATTTGCAAAGCTCTCCAAGCAAAAATCAGAAATAGAACGGAAAACTTAACCATTGCGGAGTATCCTCTTGTAGGATTTTGTGTTGGAGAGGTTAGAAATTGACTGAATTTATTGACGGAGAAAGAGATTTTTGACGAGTGAGAGTTAGTATTGAATATAAAGTAGGATTTTTAAATAAGTGATAATAATTTGTGAAGAGATCTTATACTGGAAAAGGAGGGAGTAGGCCAGTAATAAGTCTAATACACCAATACAACTCGTGAAGCTAAAACTCACAAGCCAATTTCATCTGTCTTTAAAAAGCTGTAAATATACAAATATCTAATCTCACCTTTGTTGAAACCATATTTCCTCAAAAATCCTTCTCTAACAAAACCAACTTTTTCTAACACCCTTTGAGACCCTATATTCTCATCCTCCACCAAGGCCTCCAACCTTACTAAAAATGGAAACTTTTCAAAAACACGAGGAATTGTCATCTTGATAGCTATAGTCACAATACCTAGCCCCCAGTAGTCACTTCCAACGCCGTATCCTACGTGGGCTCGATGTCGATCGTCTCCTGATTCCGGTCGGACGAAAATGTAACCGTTCGAGCAATCATCGAGACAAATCGAGTGACGCCACGGATGCGGTATAACAACTTGTTGTATGTAGTTGAAGGCTTCTTCTTTGGAGGTGATGGTGTTCCATCTTAGGTAATGAGTGACCTTATCATCACTTGCCCAATTTAGAAAGTTATCAACATCTGAAAGTTTGAATGGCCGGACAGAGATTCTTGAGGACTTATAAAGGGGTTTAATAGATACACTCCTATTTACTTTACTTTCAGATTAGTTCACCCCCTTATTGGACAGGGTAGTTAATTAGTTAGTTTAGTAGTTTGTTAGTTAGTTAGACTAATCTCAAGGTTAAATACTTGATTGAAATTCTCAGATAGAATCATTTTTTCATCTTTTGTAATCAAAACTCATTCATTCTGCAATCTACATCTTTATGTTCTTTGTTTTTCTTCTTTGTGAAGAAGATGATCCATGATTTGATCCTCAACATGGTATCAGTTTTCCTTCATAATCGACCGATTTGATCGTTTCCCTCTTCTAGGGCTTCGATTGTTTTTCCCACCCGCTTTTCCGTTTCTTGGCGATCTCTTTCGATTAATCCATGGCGGACATCAATCCCAGCAACAATTCCACTCTTGGCACATCCACAGCGACGACAAACACCAACACCACCTCTCTTGACCCAGCCCTAAATCTTTTTTCTCCGTTGGCGTTGCACCAGAACGCCAACCCTGCTGTGGTGATTGTTCTTGAGCCCCTTGACGGAACCAATTACATCTCCTGGAGCCACGCCATCAAAAGAGGTCTTAGCGTGAAGAACAAAGCCCGTCGCATTGATGGTTCCCTGCCCGTCCCCGATGAGGATAAAGATCCAGCCATTTATGCTGCCTGGGTAAGAGCCAATGACCTTGTTCTTATGTGGATCTTAAACTCGATTATACCTGATATTAAGAGAACCTTAGAGTATTTTTCTATTGCTAAAGATGTATGGGAAAAATTGAAACTTAGGTATGCTCTGTTTGATGGCACTAGAGTCTACCATTTAGAAAAATCCTTAAGCTCCATTACTCAAGATTCTCAATCTCTTGTCTGTTACTATAATCAGTTTAAAGCCTTATGGGATGAATATCTTAGTTTTAGGCCTCTTCTTAAATGCTCTTGTGGTGCCCATGGATTCTTGTAACTGTGATTTGCCTAAACTTATGATACAAACTCAGGAACAAGATTATGTCATGAAATTTTTGGTAGGCCTAAATGATTCCTATACAACTATTAGGAGCCAATTACTGCTACAATATCCTTTTCCTCCTTTGTAAAAAATTTATGGCTTATTGCTTCAAGAGGAATCCCAGAGAAGTCTTAACCTCACCCCTGAACCCATTCATCTTGATTTTATTGCCATGAATGCAAAGAATCCTAGATTCTATAGAGACAGAAGAAAACTCCTTAAATGTGGACATTGTGATGGATTGGGCCACACAATTGATAGATGCTTTCACATCATTGGCTTTCCCCCTGGTTGGAAAGAACCTAAAGGGTTTCCTAATAAAGATTCTAACAAAACAATCAGCAACTCCCTTAGGTCTATCCCTGGGAAAGACCCCTCCAATCCCCTTATCCATCCTGACTATTATAACACCTTTGTGAGCTCCTCTAAGATGCAGCACCCTAGTGACACCAAGGATCCTACTCATTCTGCAGCAGCTGCTTCAACTGTTCAAACTGAAGATCTTCCACCCACTACATCTTACATCTGGTATGATTTCTACTACCAGCTTTAATACTACTTCTTTTTCCACGTGGATCTTGGACACTGGAGCTACAGATCACATGGTTCATGATATCTCCATGTTTTCTACACCTCCCTGTGTTGCCAACATCCATATTTCCCTCCCTAATAATGTTATCTCCTTAGCTACACACATGGGAAACATCACTATAAATGAGCACCTCACATTATACAATGTTCTATAAGTTCCAGAATTCACTTTCAATCTCTTATCTATTAGCCATATGACTAGATACTCTAACTGTACTGCTAGTTTCTTGTCCTCACATTGTATTTTACAGGACAACTTGAGCAAGGAGGTGATTGGTACTGCTGAGCAAGTGAGGGGATTATATCTCATACATACTTCTCCTTCACAACACTGTACTTTAGAGAAATCTGCTTTTTCTGGTACTTCTAATAAAGAACATTGTATGTTTGACTTGTGGCATAAGAGATTAGGCCATACTTCTAGAAAATGTATGATGCACATTCCTGATTTGAATGTAACACCCACTAATAAACATAGTGATTGTTTGATTTGCCCATTGGCTAAACAAAAGAAAAGATCCTTTCCTTTAAGCACCTCTACATCTTCTTATGCTTTTCAATTGATACATTGTGATGTTTGGGGGCCCTTTGCTTTATGCTCTGCCACTGGCCATAAATACTTTCTTACCATAGTAGATGTACTTGGATTTACCTTTTAAAAGTCAAGAGCGATGTTAAACATTCATTAGAAAATTTCTACAATATGGTCCTTACTCAATTTCACACTAAAATTCAAACTTTAAGAAGTGATAATGGGACTGAGTTTATTCTTTCTGACTTCTTTCACAAATTGGGATCATTCATCAAACATCTTGTGTTGAAACACCCCAACAAAATGGCATTGTAGAGAGATGTAGGTCCCTAGTTGAGTTAATAATATTGAGTAAGCTAGTGAAAACGTCTAGAGGGGGGTGAATAGACTTTTCAAAAATCTTTCAATATATCAGAATACGAATGCGGTATAATCAGAATAACAATGAGCCCAATCAAATTTATACTCAACTAATTCGCGAACACTGTTATGAACACTCTACTAGTCTTGTTCAAATATGCAATTCAATCAATTAAGCTGTTAATCAATCAAACACAAATAAAACAGTAAAGTAAATCAAACACGAGATTTATAGTGGTTCGACAACTTGTCTACATCCACTCTCACAACACCAGTCGTGAAATTCTTATTAACTCTTCCAATCGAGTAATGTGTTCTTGTGGCTTATAGTCCCAAGAAATAAGACTTAGATCTTCTCGATTATATCTCCAGATATATCTTCGATCTAACTAGCTATTTTACAAGTAACTAGCAACTTGAAACAATAAAAAAACTTATCTGTCTTCAGTAGTAGCCTTCTTGAGTCTTCACTTGTCTTCTGGCTTCACTTTCTGAATTTCAACTCTGAGAGTTCTTTGCTTTGAATACGTCGTTAATTCGCTTCACTTGAATGTAGAATATCAACATTTCAGTAGTCTTTAATCGTTAAATACCATGGGGTATTTATAGACTTCCAATTTCAAGAACATTCAGTTATGTAACCAACTTTTCTTGAAAACTGACTTCTAACTTCTTCTTCTTATCCAACCACACATTTCTTCAGTTAATTAGTTATTCCATAACTAACTCTTCAATCTTTATCTTCACACGCGTTTTTATAACTAACTTCTTCCTTCTTGTCTTGTCTTGTTGCGCACCTGTCTAGTCTCCATACTTAGACAAAATTACAGTCTTCTTCTTACTTGACTTGTCTTGCGCGGGTCTTCTTCTGTAGACTTCAGCATAGAACTAAACTAGTCCTATCATCTAATCTTAACAAGACTATTACATTACTTTAAGCTTTATAAATCAGCTTAGTCACCTTAAGATCTATACAATGATATGTACGAATACAAACGAAAATCATGAGCTTCTATACATCTATAAGATAGCTCAGTGTAAATTCTAAACAAATACACAAAGTACTTATAAAACGTACTTGTCTTTCAAACACTTATGCTTTTCTTTTGAACTTATCTTTTGAAACTTTACTTGTGAACTCTACTGATCTGCTCAAGACGACTCCATAACTAGACTAGATCAGTCAACACTTAGAAAATATTCAAGTCTACTTTTGGCTTATCAAAACTCATCTTATCTTTTCATCATTTAGGACTTGTCTTAGGATTCATATCCCAACAAAAGAAAACACCAACATCTCCTTCAAGTTGCTAGGGCTCTCATGTTTCAATCTTCTCTTCCCTTAAAATTTTGGAGTGAGAGCATTAAAACTATTGCTTTTATTATTAATAGGATCCCTTCTTATATCCTCAATCACAAATCCCCCTTTGAATTATTATATGGAACAAATCCTGATTATTCTTTTCTCAGAACTTTTGGGTGCTTATGTTTTGCTAACACTTTACTTTCCAATAGACATAAATTTGATCCTAGGGCCACCAAATGTGTCTTTATTGACTATCCCTTTGGCACAAAGGGCTATAAACTCTTGGAAATTGAAACTGGAAAATTCATTGTTTCTAGAAATGTCAAGTTTTTTGAAAACATTTTCTCTTTTACTAACATAAGCACTCTTACTCAGCACATTATTCCCTTACATAGTGATGATGATGATGATGATGATGACACTGATTTACATAATCACACAGATTTGCTCAATGAATTTACTACACATACCACTGTTCCCACCTCCTTTGATAATGACAATTTGCCTACTAAAGATATCAGTCAAAACCATGAGGATCATGTGCATAATATCATTGACACTGCTAATATAAGGCCTGATTCTCACACCAGGCCCCATAGAACCAAAACTCAACCAGCTTATCTTCAAGTCTATGAAACCAATCTTCCAGCTTCTGTTGATCATGCTAAATCTCACCTTTCTCTTTCTGATAAACATCATCCCATCCAACATTTTATGTCTACTAATAGGTTGTCTAAATCTTATAAACTATTTACAGCCTCCATTTCCCAACAACAAGAGCCCAAAAGCTATAAACAGGCTGCTCTTGACCATAATTGGGTCACTGCTATGAAAAATGAAATTGATGCTCTTGAAAAGAATCATACTTGGACTCTTGTTAATCTGCCTATAGGAAAGCATTGTATAGGCTGTAGATGGATTTATAAAATTAAATACAACTCTGATGGTTCTATAGAAAGGTATAAAGTTAGACTTGTTGCTAAAGGTTATACACAACAAGAAGGCATTGACTATTTTGATACTTTTTCTCCTGTGGCCAAAATTACCACAGTCAGAATCTTACTTGTTGTTGCCACTTCTAAGAATTGGCATGTTCACCAATTAGATGTCAATAATACTTTCTTACATGGTGATTTGAATGAAGAAATATATATGTTGCCTCCTCCTGGTTATTATGAACAAACTGAGAAATGAGTATGCAAGTTAAACAAAAGTCTTTATAGTTTAAAACAAGCATCCAAACAATGGTTTAATAAATTAACTGCTTGTTTATTATTCTTAAGCTTTACTCAATCAAAAGCTGATACATCTCTTTTCACTAAACAAAATGATGTTCATTTCAGTGCTATTCTTTGTTATGTAGATGATCTCATTATCACAGGCACTAACATTCATATCATCAACACCATTAAGCTGCATTTACATGAAAAATTCACTATCAAAGATCTTGGTCCTTTGAGATATATACTGGGCATTGAAATTGCTAGAAATAATAAAGGGATGACTTTGTGTCAGAGGAAATATGCTCTTGACCTTCTCCAAGATTCTGGATATTTTGGTTGTAAGCCATCTACTACACCTATGGATCCCAAAGTGTCATTTGACACTAATTCTCCTCCACTTAAAAATCATGCTTATTACAGGAAGATAGTGGGTAAGCTTATATACCTTACTATTACTAGACGTGACATTTCTTATGATGTTCAGACATTAAGCCAATTCATGCAGCTCCCTACTGAAGCTCATCTGACTGCAATGCATAGGGTTTTGAGGTACATCAAAGGAGCACCTGGTACTGGAGTATTCTATCCCAAACTCAATACATTTAAATTGCATGCTTTCTCTAATTCTGATTGGGCTAGATGTATGCATACAAGAAAGAGCATTACAGGTTTTAGTATTTACTTTAGGTTGTGTTTGGATGGGGGGATTTGATTTGAGGAGTCATTTCAGATGAATGGAGTTAAAATACATGGATTTCAAACGACATGGTTTTAGTGAGGATTTGAAATCCTCTCAATTTTAACTAAAAAATGTGTGGACAAAAATTTAAGTATTTGAAATCCATTCATAATCCAAACAAGTGGAGTGGATTTGGATGGTGGATTTAAAATCCATAGATATAAATCCCTCCATCCAAATGGAGCCTTAGTGACTCTCTAATCTCTTGCAAATCCAAGAAGCAATCTACTGTAAGCAGGTCATCAGCTGAAGCTGAATATAGGGCTCTGGCTACAACAATTTGTGAGCTTCAATGGATCCACTACATTCTTGCTGACTTGAAGATTCATCATTCCACTCCTTCAACTATGTACACTGACAGCAAAAGTGCATTTTCCATTGCTCACAACCCTTATCTTCACCAAAGAACTAAGCACATCTCTTTGGACTACCACTTCACAAGGGAAAAGATCCAAGAAGGCCTTCTCAAACTTGTTCATATCCCTACTAAACAGAACCTGGCTGACATGCTCACCAAACCTTTGCCTACTTCTCTCTTTGGTTTACATGTTTTCAAAATGGGCTTGATAAATATCCACTCCCATTTTGAGGGGGTATAAAGGGGTTTAATAGATACACTCCTATTTACTTTACTTTCAGATTAGTTCACCCTTATTGGATAGGGTAGTTAATTAGTTAGTTTAGTAGTTTGTTAGACTAATCTTAAGGTTAAATACTTGATTGAGATTCTCATATTGAATCATTTTTTCATCTTTTGTAATCAAAACTCATTCATTCTGCAATCTACATCTTTATGTTCTTTGTATTTCTTCTTTGTGAAGAAGATGATCCATGATTTGATCATCAACAGGACTCCATTTACAAATCAATGCTACGAAATAGGAAATAGGAATGAAAGAAAGTTCCAAAAATGGATGAACTATTGTAAGATTAAATAGGTGCTCCAGGCGGATAAGGCCAGTTTAATTAGATTTACTACAATAATTTCATTTAAGTGTAAATTCTCTTTTCTTAGTAATTTCTTGACAAAATTGAAAGTCAATTGTGGCGTCTGCTCAATTAATTGAGGAGCAGCTTCCTTGTCAATTGTCATTTCTTAATATCAATAATTGTGGCGTCTGCTCAATGTTTGGTTGGGGATTGTGAATTCAAATTCAAATTCGTCACAGATTTTTTTAAATTCTAAATTTAGTCTCATTATCAATTGATCTAATTTTGATTCCATTTATAGAAAAAATCTGAATTACATCCCATAGTCTCACCGTTTTTACACCGTGCCATTTTTTGTTTTGCAAAGAGACTATACTATATCGTTTCTGACTTTGCAACAAAAATAGGATCAAAATCGAATCAATTTATAAATTTAGACTGAAAATTCCAAAAATATTTATTTCAAAATTGTGGGATGAATTTGAATTTTAACTCTGGTTTATTTGTATTGGACGATTGGAGCAGTTCAATATTTCAATTGATCCACATTAAATTGTATATAATGTATTGTTTAGTAATTTGATATATAAGTGTATTTTACGTGTTTATTAAAAAATTTATTTTGGGTCCGATTAGACATCTAACTGTTTGAAAAAAATTGGTTCCCAAATTTCTACTATAAATATTTCTATAAATACAGCAAGTCGTCCAAATTTCTATAAAAATAGACACCAAAGAAACGCAATTAATAGTCTCAATTCTTGCCCAAATTGAATGGAAAAAATTTCGGATTCCGACATGACACTCCGGCGACTGGTCATTTCCGACGCCGACGCCGTCGTGCAATGGTACACCGACGAAAAAGTGAACAGATTCTGCTCGTGGGACGCTTTCACCACCAAAGAAGCTGCCGTTGAATACTTTGTGAAAAACGGTATCACCCATCCATGGCACAGAGCCATATGCGTGTCGGGCCGGGTCGTGGGGTCCGTATCCGTGAGCCCGTTTGAGGGGAACGACAAATGCCGGGCCGAGGTCGGGTACGTGGTGGCGTCGGAGTACTGGGGGAAAGGAGTGGCGACGCGGGCGGTGAAGATGGCGGCGGCGGCCGTGTTTGCGGAGTGGGAGCACCTAGAGCGGCTGCAGGCGGTGGTGGACGTGGAGAATCCGGCGTCGCAGCGGGTGATGGAGAAGGCCGGGTTTAAGAGGGAAGGGATTTTGAGAAAATATTATTTGTTGAAAGGGAAATCAAGGGATGTTGTCATTTTTAGCCTCTTATCTACTCATCTTACTTATAGATTTGGGTATGTATTCAATTGAGATTCTTTTGAATTTTTTTGGACTTTTAAAATCTGGGGTATTCAATCCGGATTTTTAAAAGTCTTTTAAATCTTTTCTAAAAACTAAGATTTCAGCGGATAAATTTTGAGGTATTAAAAAGGGCAATTACTTATGTGTACCAGTTACATGTATGTAACTGGCTATTTACACTCTTTTTTTAATAAGTCCACACTTCCTTCTTTTATGCACTTATGTGTACAAGTTAGTAACTAAATCCAATTTTTTACATATGGGTTATTAGTTATATACCTTCTTTTTTATTAATTTCACCCTTAAAAATTTTTTTAAAAGAAAAATACATGTAAAATAATATATTACCATTTTATCAATTAAATTAAAATACAACTCATTAAAATTATAATTATACACCGAATATCGATTCACCGATGAATCACACGAAGTCAAATATTATTCTATTTTTTTAACTTTTAAAAAATAAATATAAAAACATAACGAATATTAAAAAAAAATATGAAACTCAAAAATAAAATTTCTAGTTTTTTTTTTTCAAAAAATGACTAAAATTTAGGAAAAAAATACAAAAAAAATCGAAAAAAAAAAACTAAACTAAAAAAAATCAATTTTTTTCTAATTTGAGTATAAATGTATGAATATGACATGCTCACTTTCTAGCTTTAATCTGATTTATAATAACTAAGATTATTTTGTTATGTCTTCATTATTTCTAAAATTATATCTGGTTTGTTACATGTTTTTTAAGGTTGTAGATTATTTTTTAAAACTAATTAATAATATAATCTAATTGAAAAATAAAATTTATATTTAGAAACTTAAATGAGTGGAGAATTGGGGAAAAAACCAGCATAATATTGCATCAACTTTAGTATTTTCTTTGGGGTCATCGCCATGTTGATGCATTCATATGTTTATTGAGTGTGATCGTATCTATTAATTGAATTGTGTGTTCAGTGTGATTCATTCTCACTTTTGTTCTTCTTCCTAGTTAGTTAATATCAATTTTTTAATATTGATGTATTATTTTGCATGGTATGACTAGAATGATAAATGTGTTAAATTATGTATTTTTTGTTAAATCTAAATATTAGTTTAAATACGATATAGTATTAGTACACCTATGGTATAGTGCTAGTTAATATATTGTATAGTACTAGAGATTAATGTGGGTATACAAATATTTTTTAATATATGAACTAACACTATACAATATTTGAATTTATATTATACTATATTTGAACTAGTACCATAGAGTATGTGAACTAATATTATACAATATATGAACTAATACTATACTATATTTGAACTATTACCATAAAGTATGTGAACTCGAAACTCGAAAAAATAAGAACTTGTATCAGTATAAACTAATATTATATTATATATGAACTAATACGTACAGTATTGCATATTAATTAATAATATATCATAATATTTATCAACTGTTATCATAACACTTATAAACTAAAAATTATATTCATAAAAAAATAAAATAAAGTGATTAAAAAATGAAAGTTCAAATAAAAATAATAATTAAACAATGTAAAACGAAGTGAAATTTGTAAGGAATGAAGTAAAATTTTGAAAGAATAAGGTGAAAATTATACACCAATTAATTATTAAAGTAAAATAGTACCAATAAAATTGAACACTTGCCTAAGAGAGGTGAGTTTTATTTTTTTAAAATAAATTATTATTATACTATATTTAATACTTAAAAAAACAATTAATATTATTTTTAAAATTTTCTAATTAGATTTTAAAATTTTAGAATAATTATTTACGACATAAAAAGAAAGTACGTTAAAAAAATTATAATTTGAAACACAAATGATAAATAGGAAAAAAAATAAATTAAAAAAATAATATTAAAAAGATAAATATAAATATCAATTGAGTAAAATAAAATTTTAAAAAATTAATGGAGTATTATTTTTTAATGTTAAAAAAAAAATTGAAGTAAAATAAAGGCCCATGAAAAAATTTATGTGTTAAATTGATATATTAAATGGATCATGTGTTATTTGTAATGAGTTATTTGATTGGATATAGTAAATGGGTCATGTGTTATTTGTAATGGGTTATTGGATTGGATATAGTAGTTACATATATTGGATTGGATATAGTAGTTACATACATGTAACTGGTACACAGGAGTACAACTCATTAAAAAGTCTTAATAGTCTATGGATTTCGTTGGATTCTCCTTCAAAAATATAAATAAATTTCACTATTCAAAATCTTTTCTAAAAACTAAGATTTCAGCGGATTCTCTGAGAAGGCCCTGAGAAGAAAAAAAAAATTGTTTTTCTTCTAACAAAATTTCAAAGTCTCCTTCGAAAGCACATACAGACATTCTTGCTGTAATTCGAACCACAAAATCCTACACAGCCCTCTTCTTCAAACGAAATAAGAGATTATTTATAATATGGGACAATATATAAGACCCAAAAACAAAATGAGACAAAAATTTTAAACAAAACAATTAAGACCAAAATCTGTTACAAAATTCCTAATATGCCCTTTTTTTATTAAATCAACAATTAAATCCAATAATATACTCTAATATTACAGAATCCATTTCAATCTCTATTTCTCATTTTAAAACTCACCTCTCTTCGTATTGAAAACCTTACACCTCAAGCACACGGCGGCGGCGTAACCGGTCTCACACCACCAGTCTAGCCACCGCCGCAATAGCCCCGCCTCACCGGCTTCTTAAACGCTCCCCGCAATCCAGAATCGTGTTTGTATACAATCGAATCGAAAGAGCATCCATGGTCTTTATTTGTTGTCAACAACTCGACCACGACGGCGTCGATCTGTTCAAGGTTCGGCCAGATCCTTCACAATCTGCCATTGTTGCATCAACAAGCTATGTAATTGACGCACAGGCGGAATCGACGGCGAGATCGGGGTGAGGGTGTACGTCGATTGGCGAGAAAGGGATGTAGGGTGTCGAGAACGGATGCTTTGTGGCGGCGGCGCGGGCCGATCTATTCAAAAATGTGTCGATCCCGACGAATTTGTGGTGGCAGAGGTGAGGAGGACGAGTTATCTGAAAATTTGAGTAATTTTTCTCATTGTTTTCCTTTTTTTGCCATCTCGTTGAACATGCTCTTTCTAGTGCCGTCATTGCTACTTCTTTTACAAACGTCACTGAATTCAGTCTACTCGTAAGGGTCTTTTCTTGGATTGTGGATGATTGTTTAATGCCTGTTAATTGTTTGGTGAAAATAAAATTAGGAAAGAATGAGTTTAAGATTAGAATGAAGGGCTTAATTTAGTCTGTTTTTACTTTATGGGTGCACAATAAAATCAAGAATCACCTTCTTATGCACTCTGGAATTTTCCATGGCAAGAAAGGCGGCAACATCCCGATTGAGATTGAGATATGGATTTGTACTATTTGAGTTATTTGGAAATGGAGGAACAAACTTATTTTTGAAAATATATGCTGGGAATTTTTGATGAAATTAAGAGTAGGACTTGGAGCTGGTTCTCGTCTTAAGGAGTAGCAATATGTGAAAATAATTTTAACGATTGAATACAGAGCCGTGGAGATATGTTTCAGCATATTCTTTTTCTGATTTTTGATCTCTTATGTAGTTTAAGCATCCTCTGTAAATATGTGCGAATAATTTAAGCATCCTCCTGTAAATCACTATAATTGTTGTTGCTTATATATTTAATATTATTCTCTTTGGGCAGTGCGAAGATTAAAGATGGTGACATTCTTGCAATTCACTTGTCTGGTTAGTCATTATGCTCTTCTAATTGAATAGGTGCTTGCTTACTTTTGAAATGATTGTTGTATTCTTATTTTGTTATTTAAATTATTGTGTAATGTCATTTCAGTTTGTAAGTCATGTTATGGGTTATTGCAAGTTGCACTCTTGCCTATTGGAAATGAAAAATCTTATTGATTTATGTGTTGCATAACAATAATTTTGAGACCAAGAAGGCAATAATTTATGTTGCTTCTAACAGTAGTGTGTATCTGCTGAAAAATCAGTTGAATCAATGATCATAGAAATAATCAATGAAACGATGTGATAATTTTTTATTACTTGACTTATGGGTAAACGTGTTGGATCATTGACATGTATACTCACTTGGAGATTAGCGACGATGAAGATGATGAACTAAAGAAGGAAGAGGAGGGAATGCAAATGGAGGTCGTATTAGGAGTGAAATGAAGAAATATACATGGGTGATTTGGCTAGTAGATCGAGGAATGAGTATTTTTTTTTTAAGTCTCGGGTATCCGGTTCAAGGCCGACTAATCCCGGGGGACCAATCCCACCGCCCACTTGCGGGGGTCCCGAGGAATGAGTATTGATTGTTCAATTGTTGTTATAGTCTTTATTTTATGTCTATTGTTTTAAATATAATTATATAAACAACATATATAGTTATATGTATGCATATTTTATATATGCATATATTTTGTGCACTATGTTATGCATATATTTTGATATATGCGCTTAATATATTCTTTTTAAATATTACTAAATATAGTTATAATATTTTGTTTTGCCACACAGTTAAATAATATACTTATCGATTGCATATATAAAAAAATGCATGCATATTTGAAAGTATATGCACTTATTGGTTGCATATTTGAAAATATATGCACTTATCGGTTGCATATAATAAAATCAACGAAAAACCTAGCATATGCCAAGCCCTAAAACTCATAAAATTTTCATGAACACAAAATCATATATTTATAGAATCGAAAAACAATAACATGCAGGAGACGATTTTTCCACTAAATACCTTGAAGGATTTTTCGCACAAGGGTTATTCTTACTTTCCATTTTCTTCTTTTAGCTTCAATGGTGAGAGAATGACCAATGTTTTTAGAAATTAATGTTATTAGGAAAGTGTTTTTAATTAAGAATTCGACGTGATTTTCGAGTAAAAAAATCTTCCAGATTTTATTATTTTTTTTTCAATTAGTTGACCTTCCATTAATTATATTATTTAAATCTAATTATTTCAAAACTGAAATTCCTATCAACACATTAGGGGTATAATTGTATTTCAATTTGTTATTTTGGCTTGATTTGTAACTGCAACCAAATTTTCCTTGATTTACAAAGACTTAGGGTGAAATGGTGTATAGTGTAATTCTCCCATATCAAGAAACGTAACTATGTTCTTCAATAAGCATCATATTTTTAAATTATATTATCTCTTTAAAAATTATAGTATATCGTTAAGATCTCAAGAACATTTATTCACGATCTTTAAGGTAGTACGTGGTGTTCCATATCATCTAAAAGATTTTGCTGGTCAAGGTCGTTACCCAAAAATGCAATTGAGTTATTCAATGTTCGCGAGATATTTTTTGGTATTTTCAAATCGCATGTCATGAATTTCCAGAGAAAATTTGGAATTGTTTTCTCAAAGCCAATTACAACACAGAACTGAAGCCGAGGTATAACCGTGGAAATGAAGATAAGAATAATAATGAATAATAATACTCCGTATTTTTTTTGAACTAATATATTTTTGGTATTTTTTCTAAATAATTTAGATAATTTTTTTTATATACAAGTGTGTTCGATATACGTTTGCATCCATAGTTTTAGCGGCGTAGTTTATGGAAATTCATGTAAATTAATAAAAAAATGTGTATTTTAGAATCTTGTCAAATCTATGAAAATCCATATAAATCAATAAAAAAGTCGGTCAAACTCTGCATAGAGTCTATGGATTTTCTAAATCCACTGACTTTTTAAAGTCCAAAAAAATCCAACACAATCTCAATTGAGATTTGGTGTTAAATATTTATTTGATCTCATATTAATTAATTTATTCTCATACTAATATTTTATTTTATTCATATCAAAATTATAAAAAAAAAATTACATTTAATTTAATATTGTCATCTTCTTCTCAAAATAAAAATTAATCTCATAGTATATTTTAACCTTTTAGAATATTTTATAAAAAATTGGGATTGTACTAAAGGATGTGGAAAACATATTTGAAAAAATATTAATGGTCGATGGACGGATTTGAAAAATGATTAATGGCGTTAATTAAAGTGATTGATATGAATACAAAAATAATGCCCGACTCTATATCATTTTCATAAAATACTAATAAAGTTTGAAAATATTCAAATATACAAAAGTTACCAATAAAATTCATGAATTATGCAGAGATTTGCATCTACCATCACTTGCTCTAATTTTAGATAAATTTATTTTATTTTTTGGGATCACATTATTTCGTGTAGTAAGGGCATCTCCAACCATACTACTCAAACCCAATTTTAGTGGCAATACCACCTCCAATGCATAGGCAAAATTCAACTCAATTTGCCACAATTGAACAGTAAGTGGTAAATTTGCCACCTACTGTTCACAACAACGCAAATTTTGTTTTGAAGTAATATCTTTTATTTTGGATTGAAATGTTTGTTTTTGTATTTATTGTTTTTTATTTAATTTAATATTATGTATAATATTATTTCATTTTAGATTTATTATTATTTTATACTTGATATTATGTAACATTAATATTATGATATTTTAAAAATAAAAAATATATAATTTAAATTATAAAATACAATAAAAAAAATAAACATACATACTTTAAAATTAAATTATAAAAAATATTTGATAAAATGGAATATAAAAAATTAAAAATATTTTTATTGAGTTGAATTCTGAATTAAATGGTTGGAGATGATTTTAGTGTTTAACTTAAATTTAATGATAAATTGAAAATTTTAGCGGCAATTTGAGTGTAACTATAGGAGATGGCCTAAGCGCACTAGTCTTTATACTTTTTTTTTTTTGAACGGTAAAAAGGAATTTCCATTAGATCAAGAGTACAAGGGTTACTCGGCCCGTACAGAGTACACGGTTACATCTTTGTTAATCTCTTCTAGTGTCTGAAGCTTCGGTGATGCAATTTAGAGGGTCATGAAACCAGGCAGAGACAGAAGCATTCGTCTTCAGTAGGTTTCGTCCGCCTATCCAGTCCCACATGAGAATTTTTATGCGTTCCAAAGACTTCTTCGCCTCCACTATATCGCCCCTGAATCTTCTGTTGTTGCGGCAGAGCCATATTTCCGCAGTGACACCGATCCAGAGGCTTGCCATAAACTTCTTCCTATCCTTCCCGAACCCAATTGCGTCTATGTGTTGCAAGAAGTGTGTAGCCAGATTGTTATGAGGAGTCACACTAACCTTGAGCCAAGAATAACACCCTTGCCATATCGAAGAGGTGCAGTCCAGGAAGACATGGATATCGTTCTCGTCCGCAGCGTTACAGAAGTTGCAGCGCGAGCCTTCGTCCGTTATCGTGATGCCCCGTTTCCTGAGATTGTCTGTAGTTGCCATTCTGCCCTTCAGAATCCTCCACGCGGTCGTTTGCGCTCGTCTAGGTGCCCAATTATTCCAGATTGCCTCGAATTCTGGTCTGCTCTCTGTCCTTGAGCTCGTCTCCCCTGTTTCTTCTATCAGCAAGTTATACGCTGTGGCCGTGGAGTATTGTCCTCTTGGGGCGAGCGCCCACTCCCAAGAATCTTCATGGCCCTGCCTAGGTTTGTGCCTGTCTAATAACAACAACAAACTTGTTAGAAGTTCACTCTCACACCCATTTAAATCCCTCTCCCATACCCATACCCAAACCCAGTTCCAGCCATCCCCACCCCAATGGCCCATGTTATGGATGAATTCCTCTTTCTGATTACTAATTTCGTACATCCTAGGATACCTTTCCTTTAGTGTGTGATCCCCCTCTGCCCATACATCCCCCCAAAATCTTATGTGCTCTCCGTTGCCCACCACACTCCTGATTCTATGTTTGGCCCCACTACCCCCCATTTCGTCAAAGATTTTCCTAATTTCTTTCCACCAACTCGACTCACTCGCCCTGCGTCTCCCTCTTCTACCTGTGCTAAACTCAGCCCCCACCAAACCCCCATATCTCGACTTAAGCACCCTCGCCCACAGACACCCCTCCTCGCTAATAAAACGCCAAATCCATTTGCCGAGCAAAGCTGTATTAAAAGCATTCAGTTCTCTAACACCTAAGCCACCCATTTTTTTTTCAAGACAAATATCCTCCCATTTAACCCACGCTATTTTCTTAGTATCCCCTGCCCCTCCCCCCCAAAAAAAGTTTCTTTGTAGTTTACTAATCTCACTCAAGACTGTTTTCGGGATTTTAAAAAATGATAGGTAATACGTAGGTACCGCAGATAGGACCGCTTGAACTAGAGTAGCTCTTCCCCCCATCGAGATGTTTCTGTCCTTCCAAGATGTCAACTTTCCTCTGATTTTGTCGATCATGCCCGTCCAGGATGTTGTCTTATGATGATTCAGCCCAACATCCAATCCCAGAAAATTCATAGGAAGGTTGCCCGTGCAACATCCTAAGAAGTCCGCCATCTGAATTTTCTCCTCCTCCCTCATGTGTATGCCAATTAGTTTGCATTTGTTGAAGTTCACACCCAGCCCCGATATTAGCTCGAAAAGTTTGAGTACGTACTTGATGGTGTGGATCTCCTCCCATTTTCCATTGCATAAAAACACGGTGTCGTCTGCGTATTGTAACAGCGAGATTTTTACCTTATCTCTACCCAAACAGATTGGGTTAAGGGCTCCAATATCCGCGGCTTTGTTGACTAGGCAATTTAGTCCCTCTACTGCGATAAGAAAGAGAAACGGGGAGAGAGGATCCCCCTGTCGTAGACCCCTTTCCAAAGAGAACTGTCCTGACGAACTCCCATTGACTAAGACCGCCACTGTGGCAGTTAACATACACTCCTTCATCCAACCCCTCCATTTGTTCGTGAAATTCATGCCCTCCATCATGCTATCCAAATAACCCCACTCGACCGAGTCGTAAGCCTTGGCAAAGTCGACCTTGAAGAGAGCCCTGGGTTTCCTTTTCTTTTTGGCCTCGTCTATGGCTTCATGTGCCACGAGGATCCCGTCCATGATCTGCCGCCCTCCGATAAAAGCGGACTGACAGTCCGACACCACTAATTCCAGCACTCTAGCAAGCCTTTTTGCCAGCGTTTTTGAGATGATCTTGTAGAGGCTGCCAATGAGAGATATCGGCCTGAAGTCTTCAAGTTTTTGTCCGCCCTCTTTCTTCGGAATAAGAACAATGAAGGTCGGATTTACTTCCCGTTTAGATGGAATTCTCTCATCATGCTCATTATTTCTGTCTTTAGTAGAGCCCAGTTGTTTCTGAAGAAACCTAGAGAAAAGCCGTCTGGGCCGGGGCTTTTGTTCGGGTCGCAATCCTGCAAGGCTGCCAGTACCTCGTTTTTCGAAAACTCTGCTGTGAGGAAAGAGTTGTCGCACTCTTCTAACTTTCTGTGAATAAGTGAGCTTGGTATTTTTTGCCTTGCAAATTTTTCCGATTTGAAGTGGTTGCTGAAGTGACGAAATACTTCCGCTTTCACCTCCCTCACAAATTCTGTCCACCTGCCGCTTATATATAATCCCAAGATCGAGTTTCCTTTTCTTCTTCCTTTGATAAATCTGTGGAAAAGCCTCGTGTTTAGGTCTCCTTCTTTTAACCAGTTCATTTTAGCCATTTGGAAGAGTTGATCTTCCTTTGTACGTAAGTCGCTGTAATTAGATTTCTTCGCTGGTTTTCTTCATAATCTTCGAGGCCAAAGGTGTCATCCAGAATGTCCAGCCTTTGAATCTCGTGTCTGCTCTCTTCCATTCTAGTCTCCATATTCCCATATACTGTTATATTCCAAGCCCTGAGATCCCCCTTAATTGCCTTTAATTTTTCTTTCAGAATGTAGCCGTGCCACCCCTGAATCTCGTAAGATCTCCACTTGTCGGTTATGAAATCTTTGAAAGAGGGGTGCTTCTTTGATTTCCAGACTTTTTCTTTCTCGTAAGATCTCTATCTTGACAAGTTTGGATAAAGTGATTCTACTGTAAAGAAAAAGTAGAAAATGTCAGAGAATTAATTAACAATATAAATTATTAAAAATTAAAGTAATTCTTAAAGTTCAAAGAAGATAAAATTAAAAATAATGTTAAAATACTAGTATTTGATTAAATATATGTTGTTAAAAATTACTCCGTATTTATTTATGTATGGATAGAGTAATTTTATTTTTATGGAATTAAATAAAAGATTGTTAATTAGGTTCTAAGTTGATTATTACCATGTATTTAAAAATTCATAACATATGGAGTATTTTTTTAAGCATCAATCAAATAAACCCTCGAAAGAAATACATTCCGACTTTCGGAGCTGTTCAGAACCCTCATCTCCGCGATTCCGATGGACCCCCTAACCCTCCTCCGGGAGTACACCATTCGCAACTCTCTCGACAAAATCGTCCGAGTCAACGACGAATTCCGCTTCGGCTCCGATTACTCCTTCCCGGCCACCATCGAAACCGGCTTCCGCTCCAAGCACGCGCAACAAACGCGCCGCTACACTCTCGAAACCCTAGTCCACTTCATCACCAATCACCACCTCAAGCACACCGATTACATCCAAAACGCTCGCGCTCTCCGCATCCCCGCCGTCACTCTCCCTGATCGGAAACCCCTCCTCGATTACCTCACCGGGAAAGTCCAATCCTCCGATTCAATCATTCCCCTAGATTTTTCCAACATAAACCCCCAAATTACTAGCGTAGATCGCAATTTACAGTACGAAGCGGGTGATATTGTGGGGTTAGAGAGTGGGACTAACTTAATTGAACTGATAAATGCGAAGGAGAAACCAATTAAGGATAGAGAGGCAATGCTGGTGTTCAAAAAGCGAGATTTCTACAGTGTTCTGACTTCGGCAATGAAGAGGGACGAGGAGAGGCAAAGGATGGATGCGTTGCAGAGGAAAGACAATATTGTAGCGAAGAACAGAATTGAAAGTAGGGGGTTTGGTGGAGGCGAAGAGGCGACGAAGATGCGAAAGATGGGTGAAGGGGTGCCCATCATTTTAGTCCCAAGTGCATTTTCGACTCTGATCACGATATATAATGTGAAGGATTTTTTGGAGGATGGAGTGTTTATTCCTACAGATGTGAAGTTGAAACAGATGAAAGGGGGAAAGCCTGAATGTGTGACTGTGCAGAAGAAGTTCAGTAGGGATCGTGTGGTGACGGCTTATGAGGTGAGAGACAAGCCATCTGCATTGAAAAGCGATGACTGGGACCGTGTGGTTGCTGTGTTTGTGCTTGGGAAGGAATGGCAGTTCAAAGACTGGCCCTATAAGGACCATGTTGAGATCTTTAACAAGAGTAAGTTCTCTCAGGAAACCATTAATCTTGGCACTTGAATATGTTGCATTTGTCATTTGAATTCGGTTTCCTTAATGTTCTTTGACATGTTGAATTTAACTTGCTCAAATAAGTTGGTATATATGATAGTGTAGGGTGATTAATTATGAATGTGTATATTGTGGAGCTCCTTAGCTGCTTTATTCGAACAAATTTTGTTGGCATAGATAGACTCGTCACAGCGAGTGACACATTGAATGAGCCAATCATTGATTTGATCATGTATATTAGTGCACATTTGTCGCCTTATGCCAAACCTAAGACGCGTCAAATTTCTTGTCTGTTTACAAGGATTTTTTAGATTGGGAATTCAAAAAATAGTTTCTCTGCTATTGAGAAGGTTCATCGATCTTATATACAAGGATCAATGTCTATACGATGTTTAGATTTAACTATGCTATATGATGCATGGTTTGTTTCACACTTTCACAATCATTGAAACAACGTTGAATACATGAAATGAGTAGTTCAATTATGTTCTGGGGTTGTTATTTTTGTGGCAGTTCTGGGGTTTTACATGCGCTTTGAGGATGACAGTGTGGAATCAGCAAAAACTGTGAAGCAGTGGAATGTCAAGATAATTTCGGTCAGTATTGTTAATTCTAAGCATGCTTCTCACACCATAATTATTCATTACCCCAATCATATGTAGACATTGCAGTGCGACTATTTGTGGCTGCCATTCAATCATATCTCTGTTTTTTAACACAAGTAGAATTTCTGTCCAGATTAGCAAAAATAAACGTCATCAAGACAGAGCTGCAGCTCTTGAGGTTTGGGACAAGCTTGAAGAATTTATGCGTTCTCGAACTCATTAGGTGAGTCTTTATTTTGATTTTTTTTTTGTTTCATGTCTCATTCTTTTGGTTCCATTTGGACTTGATACATATGACAAAATATCAAAAACAGCTTATAATAATTGCTTAAGCCTGTATTGAAATGAGAACTAAATCTTGTTTTTTGTGATTGCTCATATGCTAAAGTCTTCATTTCTAGGTTTCTTTACATTCTCAGTAGGGAATTGTTAGACTCTGAAGGAACCTGTTGATGTAATGATTCTCTGTTTGTGAAGTAGATATATAGGCTGCAGAATTTGTAGCATAATATTTGAAGTTGAAGGATCTATGTTTCTCATACACACATCTTCATCGACAAGAGTTACAGAAATATCTAATATCTATTGTCTGGTTTGTAATCTATCAAACAAAATAACTTTGTCCTGTGATGGAAGCAAATTATTCTGTACTTTGAGAATTTACCTCTTTTTTTTTAATGGAAACTCATCTTTCTTCGCTTTGCTGGAAAACTAATACTTGAGTAAGAAATTGGGTTGCAGATGCTGAAGATGGAACTAGAAATCAGTGGAGATGATTGCTAACATGCTTAATGTGTACAATAGA
Organism: Galeopsis tetrahit; assembly: GCA_963675135.1. Taxonomy (NCBI): domain Eukaryota; kingdom Viridiplantae; phylum Streptophyta; class Magnoliopsida; order Lamiales; family Lamiaceae; genus Galeopsis; species Galeopsis tetrahit. Next base: position 57,500,489 of record OY776128.1, read on the forward strand.
CACATGTGTGGTTTGTACATTCGTCATTATCACTATAGTTGTTTCTTGTTCTCCTCGTTTTTATCGATGCAAATGTTGTCGATGAATATGCTTCGGAGAGCCAAAAGCTACCTGTGCTATTGTAAGATTTGTTAGGAAATGATATTGAATGTTAATTTATTTTTTCTTACTTTGAGGATGCTTCTTAGTTTCATAGGCCTAGCTTGTATAAAAATTAGCATCCTGCAAATACTTTGCCTATATTCTTGTTTTGAGTTTAATTTGCATAATTATTATTGTATTAGAGGCTATAGGTTGTTATTTTAAATCTAATAAAGAATTCAAATCCCAAAAGTGCCGCAACTCACATGCCAAAATTTCTCTGAAAAACACCCCACAATGTGTTTGGTCATAATTGTGGCCGTACTTTCTTCAATCTGTTCGGCTCACATAACTGTAATTTAGGCATTTTGTACGATTCTAAGGATCGGATACTGATTTTATGCATGTCTATTTTATCCAAAAAAATATGGAGTGTGTTTAGAGCATTATGGGGTGTGAGCAGTGAACATATCTCTTGTAGAGCAAGTGAGGTGCTAACTTTCATACTCCCTCCGTTCCTGAAAAGTTTGAATTTGATGGAACAAAGTTTAAGGAAAAAGTGTAATAATTAGAGTCTTGAATGCAATTTTGTAAATGTTTATATATAAAATAAATAAAGTAATTTGATTGAGTGTATGGTGGACCTAAAAAAATATTGTATAAAGGGTAAATAAATGTATAATCGTGAGAGTAACTATGCAACTTTTCTGATGGAACCTTGGAGTATGTTAGTTCGATTTCATACTAAATAAACATGGGATTAAACAAAGTGAATAATCTTTATTATCAAAAGAGAGATTAACAATAATCTCATCAATAATGGTACAAAAACTGACATGACCTCGAGGTAGAAATTGAATAAACAAATACAAAATATCACCCAACCCCACCTAAAAGCGTACCCAGAAAAAAAGATAAAAAAATGCGATATAATATTTGTATGTGTAGGTCATATTCATACAAGAATTGAACAATCAATTCATGGTGAATGCCGAAACATAGGATGCCACAAAAAGAAGTGAGAGGAGCGCAGTGAAACCCATTTTGTTTGAAGTAGCATCAGAGGACCCATCTCCTGTCGGCACAGTCTTTGATCCGCCGTCCCCTGAACCGGTGTTGGGAGAATCCGGTGCTGAACCGGGAGAGTCGGACGGAGAAGCAGCTGCAATTGCACGAAAACATTACATCTTAGTATGGGCCCACAAAAAAAAAAAAGGTTTTTTCCTGAATTTTGATTTTGAAAAAATGCCATTTGTTAAAATTTTACTTACTTGTTTTAGCCGGTAAAAAAAATGTTGAATTTCAAAATTGAAAAAGCTAGCCTACTAAACTAAAATAGAAAACGGTGAAAATTAAAGAGAAATCAGATTAAAAGGTGTTACCGTTGCATTGGCTGAGAGAGGGGGTCTCGACGCTGCAAGCCTTAGGCAAGGCTAGAGCTTGAGTTTGGTTGATATTGAGGCCGAGGTTGGAGCCACCGCCGTTTAGTACCTGACACAAGCATCGGGGTTGAGAGCCAACCACCGAGCGTAATTGTGTGCAACAACCAGTAGAAGGGGTGGTGGAGTTGCCGGAAATGTAGTTAAGACAAGGCGACATGCTGATGAGGACATTGGTGCAGTCGCTCGATTGAGCCATGGCGGTGCTGGCCCAGAGGACGGTGGCGAGAATGAGAGCTAAGCTCATTGAGACTTATTGATCGAGGTTTGTGAGAAGAGGAGAAGTTTGTGTTTTTGATGGATGGGTGCGACTTGGTTTATATAGGGGGGTATGTAGGTGAGAGGTCAAATGAAGATATGGGGAGAGGGTGGTGTTGTTAACCTACTTTTGGAGTCTTTGAATATATATTTGTTAGATATTCCAAGTGTATTTTTTGAGGAGGGGAAGTTTAGTAGTATTAGGACATGTGGGTGAGCAACCTTACCTTTTGACTAAAATTCTTAAGAAGTGGCAAAACTAGAAATCCTTTGTTGTAATAATACTAGAGGAATGTATATTTAATTGGACTACACATAATTATTTAACGGTAATGATGTTTGTACAGATTGTGTGCGTACAGAATCGTTTTTTTTTAATTAATTAATGATTTATTAATTACCGTTATACCCTTAATTAGAGATAATGACAAATAATTAATTAATTACTAATTAATGTTGCGCTGCTAATCTCTTTCCTTCTTTTTCGACAATCAACACGCGTAATTAACTCTCAACACGCATAATTATTACAAACCATCATTACATCTAATTTTAAACGTTATCTTTACAGATTTAATTTAAAAATTAATTAAAAATAATTTATACTCAAGAATTAGAGAAACTAACGTTGGAGAGAAAAGGGGAAGATATTGATTGAAATTGATTTGATAGAGATGGGTTGTTTTAATTTTAATTTTAATTTTAATCTAACAAACACTAATTTAATTCTAATAAACCTTAATCTAAAATTGGGAATTTTTTAATTCATACGTGTAAAATATTTAATTTTAACAAAATTATGATTTTTTTAATCCCTAAGTGTAAAATATTTCTTTTTAACAACTTGGTGTAAAATTATGATTTTTTTAAGTGTAGAATATTTCATTTTAACAACCTTGATGTAAAATTAGGAATTTTGTAATCCCCAAGTGTAAAATATTTAATTTAACAAATTTGGTGTAAAATTAGGATTTTTTTAATCCATAAGTGTAAAATATTTCATTTTCACAAAATTAGTAATTTTTAATCCCTAAGTGTAAAATATTTCATTTTAACAAACTTGGTGTAAAATTATGAATTTTTTTAATTTTTAAGTGTAAAATATTTTATTTTAACAATCTTGGTGTAAGATTATGAATTTTTTAATTCCTAAGTGTAAAATATTTCATTTTAACAACTTTGTGTAAAATTATGAATTTTTCAATCCCTAATTATAAAATATTTCATTTTAACAACCTTGATGTAAAATTAGATTTTTTTTAATCTCTAAGTGTAAAATATTTCATTTTCACAACTTTGGTGTAAAATTAGAAATTTTTTATTCCTAGGTGTAAAATATTTCATTTTAACAAACTTGGTGTAAAATTATGAATTTTTTAATCTCTAAGTATAAAATATTTCATTTTAACAAGGTGTAAAATTATGAATCTTTTAATGCCTGAGTGTAAAATATTTCATTTAACAACATTGATGTAAAATTAGGATTTTTTCAATCCCTAAGTGTAAAATATTTCATTTTAACAACCTTGGTGTAAAATTATGAATTTTTTAATTTCTAAGTGTAAAATATTTCATTTTAACAACCTTGTGTAAAATTATGAATTTTTTAATTCCTAAGTGTAAAATATTTCATTTTAACAATTTTGGTGTAAAATTAGAAAAATTTTAATTCCTAAAGGTAAAATATTTCATTTTAACAATCTCGGTGTAAAACTATGAATTTTTTAATCCCTAAGTGTACGTAAAATATTTCATTTTAACAACCCTAAACCCCAAACCCTTTACCCTAAACTCCGAACCCTTTTCCCTAAATCGTAAACAATATATGTTGAGAAACGAGTATTCGGGGATAAGTTACCATATTGAATATAAATTCATAATACACATTTGAAGTTTGTTTATTAATGAAGTCTAAGTGTACACGTTGAAAGGAGTAGTCGGACCCTTTACCCTAAACCCTTTACCCTAAACTCTGAACCCTTTACCCTAAACCCTTAACCCTAAACCCTAAACACTATATGTTGAGAAATAAATATTTTTTAGTATATTAATTAAAAATAAGTAAAATTCATTTTAAGTAAAATCGATAAATTAATATAAATTATTACATTAGTTATTAAATATGATAAATTGGTAAATAGTTTATAAATTTATACATCTGTCGCTCTTAATTATGTATACTCACTTAAATTACGTATATTCACTTAAATTACGTTTAAAATCTTGAATTAATAATATATATATATATATATATATATATATATATATATATATATGTTGATGTTGATATGAGTGTTTTGTTTAATGATCCAACACTAACAGCCGAGTGTTGTGTTTAATGTTCCCAACACTCATGACAACATCAGAATTTGCCCTTCCTTTTCTCACTAACTCTTATCTTACGCTTGTTGTCTAATGATGTCCCCAGAGCAGTTAGAAGACGTGGGCAACACCAAGTCATGCCATTGCGTGGGAGTGAGAAGTTATTAGACATGGTATAACAAGTCCCTAAATTCTAGGAGTAGTGGAGAGAAGTTCCTAACCGCATGATCTCAAGGTTGAGGCGATCATGGGAGTTGATGGCAGTTCGTGCATGAAGCCTATAAATACCGCAGCTGCCTCAACACAAGATACACAAGAAGAAAAGCTAAATTAGATTACTACACTATTGAACGCTCTATACGCTTCTAGTTAGGAAAATTATTGTTTCTTCTTGTAGATCCTCACATTATTGTAAACCCGAATAATAATGTGTTGATCATGGTCTTATTTACTAGGTTATATGCATAGATCTATGAGGGAGATAGTTTCATAGGATCTAGTAAATTATATACACTCATCGAAGTGTTTTTGTACACCTCTAAGAGGTTGTAATTCGTTTCACATATTTTTATATAGTGAACAGCATAGATTATTTTATAATCTACGCAAATTTTGAATACTTCTATTTTCAGTACGTGCATTTTAATTTCCGCTGCATAGTGTTGTCTAGATTGTGCCAACACAACAGACAACATCTCTGATTTCGCACGCACACACACTTTCAGTTGGTATCAGAGCCAACTACTTGATACACTAAGTAGAGATCTTGCTTAGAGTGTGTATATTGAAATGGAATATTCGATTTCTCCTGCACTTAGACCTTATATTGTGTACATCAAATATCTTGATGAACGAGCATGGAGGAGTATACTGGCTGACTGGATTCAACCACGGACTGAAGCTGATGATGATCCAGAATCTTCTGCTTCTGATGTTGCATCAGATGTGCCAACATCTGCTATAACATTTGCTAGGTATCCATTATTTTCGATTACCAGTCTGAACTGTTTTAATGAATTTATTTATGATGAGACAGGTACTTCGAGAAAAAATCACAACTGTAATTTGTCTAAGCTGGATAATGCCTTTATGATTAGTAACATAAAAAGAACAGGTATTGGTTACATTTATATGTCTTTTAAACCTTCTTATGATAAAAAGCCTATTGTGTTTGTTAAGGCAGAAGTAATGGATAGTTCTAATATTTCTGCTAAGACACAAATTACTCTTGGTAAGGTTGAAAAAGATTTTACATGTTTTTACTGTTCTGATAAAGGTTATAAACGTCCATATTGTGCTAAACTGAAAAGAGATATGAATTCTTTTGAAAAGTTGCCTAAAATGACACATCATTTCAAACAACATTTACAGAAAACGGAATGTGTTTCAAAGTCTGATATGTCATGTAATGTTGTTCATATGTCATTAAAAGCATGTGTTCCTGATTTATGGTACTTTGATAGTGGCTGTTCTAGACACATGACAGGCCAACTTGAATTTTTATCTAATTATAAACCATATAATGGTGGAAATGTTACCTATGGAGGTGGTTCTAAAGGTAGGATCATTGGTAAAGGAACACTCAATGTTTCTGTTTTTCAAAAATTATCAAATGTTTTACATGTTGAAGGATTACGTGCAAATTTGATTAGCATTAGTCAATTATGTGATGATGATCTACATGTTAAGTTTGATAAATATTCTTGCTATGTTCTAGATAGAAATTCTTATTGTCTTATGACTGGAATTAGATCTGTTGACAATTATTACTTATTTGAATCTAAAGATATATGCAATAATGCTAAACTTGATGAGAATGTTCTTTGGCATCATAAACTTGGTCATGCTAATTATAAACATATTCACAAATTGATAAAATTAGGAGCTGTTACAGGTTTACCTAAACTTCAGTTAAGAAATACCAAAGTTTGTGATTCATGCCAAAAAGGTAAGCAGATGAACGTGTCTCACAGAATGTTGGAACACTGTTCAACAACACACTGCTTTGAACTTCTACATATGGATATTATCGGTCCAACAGAAATTCAGAGTATTGGTGGTAAGAGATATTCATTAGTTGTGGTTGATGATTACTCTAGATTCACTTGGATTGAATTTCTAAAAGAGAAATCTGAAACTTTTTCAGTTTTTAAAATTCTTTATAAAAGATTCAAAACTGTTTTTAACTCTAAAGTTTGCATAATTATGTCTAATCATGGAAGAGAGTTTGAAAACAGTTCTTTTACTGAATTTTGTGAAAGTAAAGGTATCATGCAAGAGTTTTCTTCACCTAAAACACCACAACAAAATGATATTTGTGAAAGGAAATATAGGACTCTTCAAGAAATGGCTAAAGTTATGATTTTATCCAAACAACTTTCTAAAAGATTTTGGGCTGAAGCTTTAAACACTGCATGTCATATATCAAATAGAATCTATATTCGAACTAATTCCACTGAAACTCCTTATGAAATTCTGAATAACAAAAAACCAAATTTGAAATACTTTCATGTGTTTGGTTGTATATGTTACATTCAGAATGATAGAGATCAATTGCATAATTTTGATTCAAAAGGTGATAAAGGATTCTTCTTAGGCTATTCTAGAAATAGTAAAGCCTATAGAATTTACAATTTGAGAACATGTACTGTGCAAGAATGTCTAAATGTGGTATTTGATGATGATGCTAGTCTTACAGGTCAATATATTGAAGATGATGTCTCTGATCTTGTTGAAATTTCAAAGAGTTCTGAGAATTCTGATCAAACTCAAACTGTTGCTTCAGATGAGGCCACATCTGAGCAAACATCCTCTGAAATATCAGAATTATCAGAAAATTTGTATGAATCTCAGAAGACTCCATCTACCAGAATTTCGAAAGATCATCCATTAGACCAAATCATTGGAGAACTAAATACTGGAGTACAAACTAGAAGAAGACTGGGTATGAACACAGAAGATGTGGTAAGACCCGTATGCATGTCATCCATATGCAAAAAGGTAAACCATAAATGTTATCATTCCTTGATTGAGCCTGAAAATATAATAGAAGCTTTGAATGATGAAAACAAGATATTTTGCGATAATACTAGTGCTGTTAATATATCTAAGAATCATGTGCAATATTCTTTGACAAAACATATAAGTATTAGACCTCATTTTATTAGAAATCTTGTTGAGAAGGAGATTGTGAAGTTGGAATACATTACTACTGAGAAACAACTTGCTGATATTTTTACTAAAGCTCTTGATGACAAGAGGTTTTCATCTCTTCGAAAATCTCTTGGTTTATGCAATATCTGAAAATATGATCAAGGGTGTTGTATCAAATGCGACATCATTTGAGACAACACTAAGATAAGTCTCTCATGTGTTTCCCTACTTTAATTTTCGTAATTATTGAATTAATGAAATTCCTTGTGATTGATATTTGAATTCTGAATGACTTGTGAAAAATACTAAAAAGCCTATACACCTCTCAAATGCTACAAAAGAGAAATCACGTATTAGATGCTTTATAAATCACTGAGTAACTATGGGACACGGAGCTCGCTACTACGATGATCTCTTTTCAAAAGGTGATATAAATTGCATCAATATATTCACAAATCCATTAAGTAACTATGGGGCACAGAGTTCGCTGCTACGATGCACTCTTTTCAAAAGATGGATCAATGTGAAGTGTGATTAAAAAGAAAAAGATATTAGAGCAACACATATGATGAAAAATCATGAAAAAACTGTGTTGAGGTGTATAGAATGCCAACAATAGTCAAAACACTCGTTAATTCAGATTCTTATCCCAATTTTCGTGGAATTAGTTATTTTTGATAATTATTAAATATTAATCTCTGAAATATTTAATTGACTAAGTCTTACCTTTTTTTATTAATTCAGTTATTATATATTCCGCTTTTAATTATTTATTTTTCAGATTCCTTGTTTCTCTCCCACCAATTTCACACGATCACTTACATGGGAGAAGTTATTCATTTCACTTCCTATTTTTTAATTACTCCCATTCGTGTGTATAACTTCCGATCAAACATCTTCTCTACTTAAGTTCTTTTAATAAATTGAAATGTCTAGATATTTATATTGCTATTATATTCTATAACTTATGCACTGATTTTGAAGATATCTATGTAGTGGTATTTCACAAAGTATTGATTTTTCTTCACTGCATTTAAATTCAAAAGTGTTTAAATTTCCAAACTTTGAATTGTTCATTTAATTCGAATCTAGTTTACAGGTATTTAAAGGATGGAAAACACTTCACCATTCGATCAAAGCTCAAATTCTCAAGCCTCTTCTTCCTCTAAAAATCGAACCCTCTAAACTTACTTGCTTCAATGGCGATTTTCCTACGTGTTTCAGATAATGTTGAAACAACGACATCGGGATCACCATACCTTATGGTCAGTTCGATTGAGGTACCTATTCCAAAATTTGAAACCTCCACTGAAATTTCTCAAACATCTACACCTATGACGTTTCAAATCTTAAAACATTTGTTCTAAAATACAAAGCATTCACCCTCCTACTGAAACCATGAACCTGAAACCACTCAAAACCCTACTGCTATTCAAAGTCTTCTAACTCTTCTTACAACAATGGCGATGTTTCTGAGAATGATGGAACAATCATGCCAGCATTACCGCAGTTCATGATCTTTTAATCTATTTGTTTCTCCTTTCCACACCAACAGGGGGAGAAGCTGCATAAGATGCTGCACCTAATGCAAATTGTTATAGATGGAAATTATCCTGCTTGTTGAAAAGGAGAGTTTTACATCTATGGGGGAGTTTTGGAAAGATCATTTTTAGGGGGAGTTATTTTCAATGGTTCAAATTCACTTTTGTTTAACATTACATTCTATTCTTGATGTCTATTCTACACTTTTTGTTATCTATTATTGCATCAGGTTTGTTGTTGTCGAAAGGCCAAATTGGGGGAGATTGTTGATGTTGTGTCAATGTTGTGAAGAATGTCACAACATATCTGACAACATCATTAATAATTCGTCCTTTCTTTCACAATCAACACTGATGGTGACAGTCAAGAAACAGAAGTCGTACAAGAAAGTGATAAGGCAGTAGCTAAAGATGCACAAGATGTTGATGTCATTAAGACCGTGCATGGAGATTTATGAAAGCATACAAACTGGAGAAGTTATAAAGTATGGGGGAGTTTGTCCAGATCCATGAAGATGTAGCTGAAGTGTTATTCAGCCCAATCCTCTCCTTTACTTATTTACATAATTTTTCTTTATTTGTTTGTCATGATTGTTTGATTTATATTTCTGTTATTTCATTTATTATTTAGGATTTACTTTATGTACGAGTTTATTTAAATCTAAACAAGTTATTTGGTTTAGATGTTGTTTTATTAATTTGATCTAATACAATTGCTAATTCAATTTCTATTGAAATATCAATTGTGTTAAATTCTTAGTCAATATATCTGTTGTGCGAACTTCAGTTGTGTTGATGTAGAAAGGTCAAATTGAGGGAGATTGTTGATGTTGATATGAGTGTTTTGTTTAATGATCCAACACTAACAGCCGAGTGTTGTGTTTAATGTTCCCAACACTCATGACAACATCAGAATTTGCCCTTCCTTTTCTCACTAACTCTTATCTTACGCTTGTTGTCTAATGATGTCCCCAGAGCAGTTAGAAGACGTGGGCAACACCAAGTCATGCCATTGCGTGGGAGTGAGAAGTTATTAGACATGGTATAACAAGTCCCTAAATTCTAGGAGTAGTGGAGAGAAGTTCATAACCGCATGATCTCAAGGTTGAGGCGATCATGGGAGTTGATGGCAGTTCGTGCATGAAGCCTATAAATACCGCAGCTGCCTCAACACAAGATACACAAGAAGAAAAGCTAAATTAGATTACTACACTATTGAACGCTCTATACGCTTCTAGTTAGGAAAATTATTGTTTCTTCTTGTAGATCCTCACATTATTGTAAACCCGAATAATAATGTGTTGATCATGGTCTTATTTACTAGGTTATATGCATAGATCTATGAGGGAGATAGTTTCATAGGATCTAGTAAATTATATACACTCATCGAAGTGTTTTTGTACACCTCTAAGAGGTTGTAATTCGTTTCACATATTTTTATATAGTGAACAGCATAGATTATTTTATAATCTACGCAAATTTTGAATACTTCTATTTTCAGTACGTGCATTTTAATTTCCGCTGCATAGTGTTGTCTAGATTGTGCCAACACAACAGACAACATCTCTGATTTCGCACGCACACACACTTTCAATATATATATATATATATATATATATATATATATAATAGAATTAACCCAAAAATAATGAGAATGGAAGAGGGAAGAAAAATATCGTGTGTTTCTAGATAGAAAACTAATATCTATGTAAAAAAATTTATGCGACTAGATTTGGTAAATACCATAAAATAAGAGAGAGGGAGATAAATTTAGTTGAGAAAATTAAGGATTATGCACTGCTAAAATATCTCATATCTTGAATTTTGAGATTTTAATTTGTCTATCAAATAAAATAACAGTGAAAAAATTTAAAAAAATATTGTTCTTGAATATTTATGTTTTAAATATTCTTTTATTTATATATATATATATAAAAGACAGTCTATTTTAATAATAATAAAATAATAATAAGTATCGTGTGTATATATATATATCTTATCAAAATCTCCAACATTATATATATATATATATACATATATTTATTCTATTTTTTTATTAAATAATATCTTATACATTTTATTTTTATAATATATGAGTAGGTTTTGGTAGAAAATAAAGAAAGAAAGAAGGAAAAAAGATGGAGTTAAACGGTAACAAAGGGAAGATTTTTTTTAATTAAATACACACATTGAAAGTTGTGTTGTGTAATTATTACTTGTCTTGAAGAAAGAAGAAGAGAGAGAAAATGGCGTCAGACTTTAATATTTTATTCAAAAATAATAGTTAAGCAATATATTTGAATGAAGGGTATTTTAGTCATTTTAACAAAACTTAAATGAAAAGGGGACCACAATGCCCCTCTCTGTACGTACAGATTCTGTACATTCGAATTTTTTTCATGGGACAAATATCTTTTGATCCGTATTTTAAATTTTTGAGTTGAACAATCCATTTTTTTTCTCCAGGATTTTATGTTTGTAAAAAAAAAAATTTTAATAATATTTAATTAAATATTACTTCCTCCGTCCAATTTTATTATGCCCACCTCTCCGGGCACGAGTTTTAATGAATATTGATTAGTTTATTCATAAAGTAGATAAGTTGAGGGTATGATGGGGTATTGTGGGGTCCATTTATAAATAAATGATTGTTTATGAATAAAATGAATGGCAAAGTGGGTAAATAAGTGATGGTAGGAGGGTGAAGATAAAGTAGTATGAATAGTATTGTTTTCAAAAAGGGTATGGGCATAATAAAATTGAACAATTAAAAAAAGAAAGTGGGAATAATGAAATTGGACGGAGGGAGTATCATTTTTTATTTAAATATTGTCCCTTTTTACATGAAAGTTAAGGAAGTCCTATCTCACAAATTGAGATTTATAAAACGGTCTCACCCAAAACTAATGTTATCATAATTGATTATGTAATTTACAAGGAAATTTGTGTACACTTAATTTAATTAGATTCATATACGACCTCTCCCATACACCATCGTCCCACATTAAAATTTGTCAAAATAATAATATAATACATTTATGGATGTATATATGCATTTCTTTTTTAGTTTAGGCAAACATGCTTGCATGGCATGGTCTTACAAATTTGCACAAATAACATTTATTCATGTTCAAATTATATTTAGTTATTTGAAGACAATTTCATACAAAACCTCCTCTTTAGCTTATGGTACAAAATAATCAATTGAACAACTTATTTTGATGATTTCAAGTCTGGTTTAAAATTGTCTCATTAACGGATAGGAGGAAAAAAAAAATCTCAGTTCCACCACAAGCTTCTCACTGACTTATTTTACATGTTCCGTCGTAAGCTTCTCATTTTTTAAATGACAAAATTCAATATTTCTTTCTACATTTTTTTCATTTATACCTCTCTCTACTTTTACTCGTTCCACCACCCTCAACATTTTATTCTTTCTACACCTCTTTCTACATTTTTTTTACATTTAATATTATATTTATTAATCTCCGTGCAAAAAGCAAATGAGAAGTTTACGACGATAAAAGAAGTATAATTTTTAAAATATATCATAATAATATAAAAATGATTTTTATGAAGAACACACAAGTAATTTTTTTTATCTAATTATCTTCAAAGTGTACTTTTTTTCACCATCGCACGAAATACATTCTGTGAGATATAATAACAAAGTATTTTTGTGTAAAAGAAATTACGGAGTATAAGTTTTTCAGATGTAAGAGGAACCAAAAATTCATTTAGATGGGTTGCTAGATGGATAAAAAAATACTTTAGTCTTACTCACTTATATACTCGACTGCTAATCTGATTGGATTTCTTTTCTAATATTCCGGTATTAAAATCATGATATAATTGATCTTTAATTGTAGTAATGTAGTGGCAGTGACATTTTAAGGCATTCGATTTTGTTCTTGAAAATGGCCGAGATCGAGGTCATTTCCCATCCTCGTCATGTTGTTCTTTTTATGATTGTGAGTGTTGTCCCCCTGCTTGTAGAGCCAGTAATCTGGGCCCGATTCGATGGCCCGGTTCAATCAACCCGAAGCCTACTATGGACTAGGCTCTAAAATTATAGGACCATATAAAATCGAACCTATTTGACTCGACCCGATGGACCTAATGAGCTAGGCTGAATTTGGGCCGATCAATTTTTTTAAGGTAAATAAACAATTAAAATTAGTAAAGTATTGTATACTTAAATATTATTGTATTTTTAATTTTATTTTAACTTTGAAATTTGAACTTATGGACTAGGTTGTGAACCCATTTTATAGGTTCGACTAGTTCATGGGTCAGGCCGACCCAGCTCAAATACATCGTTTGGCATGATGAGTCGGACTGGACAGTCCGATTTGCCAGCTCTACTTGCTTGTATTCATCATAGCAAATTATAATGTTGTTGGTAGTTTCAAATACTTGTATTTGTTGATTTTGAGTACCTCTCCCACTCAAAATAATGAATTCATTTTGTTTGTGCAAGAGTTTGATCAGTACCCCTTTATTCAAATTAATTAAAAAAAATCTGACTAAAAAAAAAAGAGAAGGGTGGACATTTACTAAATAATTCATAGACCGCATCGTAACGTTTAATAAAATAGGAACATTACATGTAATCATTCATATCCAATTATTACAAACAATTAATATTCAGAAATTAAAAACATAGCACACTCACTATTGAACTGAATGAAGCAAGCTTGAGACAAGCCTAAGCTGGCTCATGATAATAATAGTACACATACAAACCATAAATTGCTCAGAACAGGGAAACAAAAATAGCAACTGAATATGATAAAATTATAAGATCCACACACACACACATGTTATAATTTTATGAGTTAAATTTAGAGTATATTGTTGAAAGCTGTGATGAAGATGAGAATATTTGCAACAAGGTTGATGCAGCTTGTTGTGCTTCCCATTGAGGTTGATGGAGTCGTCTTCGATCCTGCTGGATTCACACGAAATGAGTCTGACACTCGAGCACATATTTTTTTATTATTTTTAAAACATATATGAACGAAACATCAATATTTTTTTATTTTTTTTAAATGAACCAACAAACAAATTTGCTCTTGCCCGAATATGACGTGTCACATGTCTGACAATGAATAATTAATCATATAAACATGTTTAGATAGATTCGGGTAGTCATTTTCAGACATGAGTGAATCTGTATGTTGGTTTGAATTAAAAAAATAAAAATTGACACGTTTACTTTTTTCACCGTTTTTAAGAAAATTTAAATATGGCATATGAGGTTTACCTGTAACTGAAGGCGTAGTTGAAGAAGCAGGTCCATCGGCAGATTCCGGTGGTGCACTCTCTGGAGAACCCACAGGAGACATTGCAGGCCCATTAACAACTAAACATATATGCATGTTTTACCATCAAATTCAAATATAAATTAATTTTATAAACCAAATCTAATTAAATCCTATATATTAACCCTTCAATCTTACAAAATTATTTAAGCGTAAAAAAAAGGGATAAAAAATTTAGATATGGACTAGTGTAATTTTAACTCAAATTTGACTAATTAACAAAAACGCCTATATATATAAAGAGAATGATTTCAAATGAAGAAAAATATTAATTAAATCATACAAAAGAAAAATATAGTAATTTTTAGGTAGAAAATTATTAGTTTTTATCACATGGGCTGATTCCTTTTATCACATGAATTAATACTTAACTGGATTTCTTTTATGCAAGTGGTGTGCCGAAGTGTTACTACAAAAAACTCTTAACTAGCTAGTGATCATTCGTCAAAAAAAAAAAAAAATACACTAGCTAGTGATCATGGTTCAAACTTAAATCTTAATAAAATAAAATCTTGTTTCCATAATCTTCAAAATATAAAAGTGTCATAGCCTTACCGTTACACCTACTAGCCGGTGGAGTTTCCACGTTACACGCACTAGGCAAGCCAAGCGCGAGTGTTTGGTTGATAGAGACACCGGGAATCGAGCTTCCACCACCGTTAACTATGGTGCAAAGGCACTGCGGCTGAGTCTTAACGATCTTAGCAAGGGCGGTGCAGCACGAAAGGGGCGGGGTGGAGGCGCTCCCCGAGACGTAATTGAGACACGAGGACATGCTTATGAGCGCACTCGTGCAACTTGATTGTTGACCCATACTTACATTTGCAACAAGTGCAATTGCAAAAAACATTATAGCCACAACTTCAATCCTTTTTGGCGCCATTGATTTTGGTTCGAATTAATTCTATTGAATATGACTAAGAAATGTTTTTTTTTTTTTTTTGGGTGTTATTGGGATTCGGGCAAGGGGGTGATTTATATAGAGTACTAATATGCATGCTATCTTAATAGGTTATCGATTATTAATTATTGTCTATTTTTAATTGCTATAAATGAGTATTTTGGTAAACTAGAAAGGTTCTTATGAGGTAAGAGCCGTAATTTACTTTGTGAACGTGTTATGTTATATGACCACATATTATTTTTTAAGGGTTCACTCTATTCAATTGAAACTATACGTACATTGAATTATAGTACGAAGATTTCGTCAACATGAATTCTCTTCAAATCACATGAATTTTAAACTTAAAATTACTAAAACATGATATTTTGTATGTTAAAATGTAATACAAAGTACACGTAAAACTTACATGAAACTGATTCACATAAGCTTTGTCTAAATTTTGTGGTTCAAGATCTTACATGGATCGAGATCAGCCATTTCTAAAATAATTAATTCACAACGTGTCTAGTATATTAAATGATATTTTTTTCGTTTAATTTCATTATTCTCATTCTTTTTATTGTGTTGACTAATTTCATTGTTCTCATTCCTTTTATGAAATAATATTTTTTATGTGAGTGTTATCTTAAAATCTTATGTCAGTTGATAGGGTCAGATAAGATGACTTAGGCCACATCAGATGAGTTGAAGGTTTTCAGTCCGCTGAGATGGAGTCGCTTAGAATCAGCAGAGTTGCTCTTGGATCAGCAAAGTTGGTTGTCTATCATCAGATTCAATCTTTTGCCAAGGGTATCAGATGAGTTGGACTCGTCTTATGTTTAGACAAGTCGTTTAATAGTGACATGTTACAAGCAGTTTCAACTTAATTACAAGGATAACTTCCATTCAATTGAGCTAACTTGCACATGGGTTGTTATAACGATTGGCAAACGGTGTTAACTAACTAAACATGTTCTTAACTGCTGCAATCACCATGGATAGTATATAATCATTTGTAGTTGTACATTGTAAACGTTACATGCTTTTTCTTTGAGTTGTGTTAGATCACGAGTGAAGTGAGGAAATTTGCATTTCGAGTGATTGAGTGTGTAAACATTCTTTTATCAAGCAAAGGAGTGAGTCGTCTGATACATTGGATG
Source organism: Galeopsis tetrahit (assembly GCA_963675135.1). Lineage (NCBI taxonomy): Eukaryota > Viridiplantae > Streptophyta > Magnoliopsida > Lamiales > Lamiaceae > Galeopsis > Galeopsis tetrahit. The sequence continues at coordinate 57,516,650 of OY776128.1, forward strand.
TAGATCAAGTTGATCGAACCACTATAAATCTTTGTGTGTTGTTTCTTTTTTAGCTACTACTTATTTGATCTTGTGAGTTATCATTTGATCTAATCTCCGCTAGGATTTGAAGATTCATAACTAGCAAATTTCTTGACAATTTACAATATTTTATCTTCAATTTTCAAACAACATTTATTTACTTAAATTGATATTTATGTATTTTTCATAAACAATCACTTTATATATAAATAAATTATACAATATTCTATTATATTCCAAATATATCTATTTTATATATAAATTAATTACTATTTATTAAAATTTGTGGTTTGATAAATGGGCTTATGGACGAAGAGAGTAGTATATCATTAATTAATATGTAATGTGTGTTAAACATAATAAACATGGACTAGATAAAATACTAATGAGAAGAGGATGCATGGTGCGTAACCCAATATTTGTTAGATTAATTCGTGAATCCTATAAATCTTGTCTGTATAGTAGGATGTATTTAATTAGATACTGATTCACCTAGTCATTTCGCAAAGGGTAGGCTTCTTGTATTAATTTATAATATAATCATCATATGGCTGATTACCTAACACTGGTCACACTTTGACTTTGATAACTCACTTTCTCTTTTAGATTTATGCCACGATCTGCTTTTTATTCGCAACTTGAAAGTATACAAAAATAATGTGCAGTCTGTAAGCTCAAAGTTATCGGGTTATGTGAGTATTGAAAATTTTAAATTTGAGAATTTATAAGAACATTCAAAATGTACACATTATTTGTTTTGAATTTTGAAAGTCGAATTTCATTGGAAAAGTAGAAATAACGTTATTTGCAAAACAAAAATAAAAATTGCAGTTTTTTTTTTAGTTTATTCAACTTTATCACGAGTTATTAATTTTTGAAATAAAATACATAATTTTTATTTTTTTTTAAATTACAAATATATTACTCCGTTTCAACCACTTATTACTAATGAAAATTTTAATCTAATTCCAATTTCATCATTGTCACACTCAGCAAAAACTCTCCGCAAAATAGTTATGTGTGGATTGGGATTGTAACAATTTGAACTTTCGTTTACCGAATTACAAAAATTAAAACTCATGACTGAATCGAAAAAAATGTGAAAAAATCGTATTTTTTACTTTGCAATTCCGCATGATTTGAGATTTTAAAAGTTGAAATTCCAAACATCTAATCCTAAGATAAACATTTGTGAGTATATTACAGGTTGAATCATGCTTGTCATCCAAACTGATCAAATTGTTGAGCAAAGTGGCAAAAAACTAATCGGCCAAAGATGAACAACCAATCACAATTAGTTAAAAGTAGTTGAGCCAACCCCCCATCCCCCTTTTGGCTCCAAATTTCAACTTCTATAAATTCACTCTTCTCTCTCTCATTCCATCATCAACAGCCTCATCCAATCACTAAATCTTTATATATTCTTACAACCCTTCAATTTCATACTCACACAACAACTAAACATCTCCATGGATCTCCGGTTTGTGACCTTAATCGTTGCAATTTTCGCAACAACTATCGCAATCTCCTCTGTTTCGGGGCAGATCATGATGCCCTGCACGCCTTCCATGATCACGACGTTCTCCCCGTGCATAGGATTTGTCACCAATAGCAGCAGCAATGGGACTTCCCCTACTTCAGATTGCTGCAATTCACTCAGCTCCCTCATGGCCAGTGGAAAGGACTGCCTTTGCCTAATCGCAACGGGCAGCGTTCCTTTCAGAATCCCCGTTAATCGGACCCTCGCTATTTCCCTCCCCCGCGCATGTAACATGCCCGGTGTACCCCTTCAATGCAAAGGTGAGACACTCTTTAAACTTTGATCAAACATAAAGTTATCTATAGTTACTAAAGCTCATAAAGCATAAATAAATAAGGGTATAATAGACATTTAATACTCTAATTAATAAAAAATTGATTTGTGCGAAAGAATAAAATTACTCCCTCCGTCCCACAAAGATGGAGAATTAAATTGGAGTTTAATGATGATCTTTTTACATAAATGCAGCTGTTGGTGTCCCCGTTCCAGCTCCGTCTCCACAGCCTTTGGCGAACGGGCCATCACTCTCTCCTAACGCCGCGCCTTCTCCTGTCACTACAGGTATTCATTAAGCTCCTACATTGGACCAAATTTGATAAATTTGGTATTTTTTTCAAATTCAATTAATTTGTTATTTATTTGATGCAGGATCGGAACCATTGTCTCCAACGGCTCCAGGAGACGGAGAAACTCCAACTCTAACGCCACCAACGACCACCGGTGGAGCTCCGACGGGCAACAGGGCAGGAGTAACACCATCAGCTGCATATAGTATTTCACCTATGCATATCTTGGCTGTGCTTGGAGCTATTGCTTTGAACTACTTTTAAATGAATGTATTTTCTTGTCATTTTGATACTGATAGAGGAATTATTATTCTTTGGGTCGTTTACATTTATTATTTGTGAGAGGAGATAATTATTTTTTCTTTTCTTTTTAATTGTTTGGCATTTGTAATATTTATGATTGTTGTGAAATATTAAGATTATTGGTTTTGTTTCTTCATATGTGACAGTTGATCATAGTTCAAACTTTAATAATTAATTGACTAAGTTACAAATTAAATCACCAAATGCTTAATTAATTTAATCTAATTTAAATAATTATAAATAAATCACAAACTTTAAAGATTTTTATAAATTAGTGTTCCGGCAGCCCCATTTGTGCAGAAATCTTAACATTTATTTATTTATCTATTAAGTAAGCTTAAAAAAACTACGTTATAATTGAGGAAGGTTTCACGCGGTAAACTACGTCAGATTCATGCAAAAAAAAAAAAATGACTATAAAACTAATTTGCAACAATATTTAACATTTGTAATTTTTTTTTTTTCAACTATCTAAAGTTTTAGATTAGAGTGTGACTGATTAGATCCAAGATGATGGTTTAATTTACAATTAACCGTAATTAATTTGCAAAATCTTTAGGTAGTGTTTTTTTGTTCCGCGATTACTTGTTTTATTTGAACGTCTCAAAATTACTTTTGCACACTCTCCTTGTATACTTTTACACAAAGTGTCATTTTTTTGGAACTTACACATATATACAAAGTAACTAATTTATTTACCAATTATTTACATTATACATCAAATTTAGTAAAATAACCTTTAAAAAGTAATGAGTTAGGAGGAAATATAGCAAAATAACAAAAAGTTGGTTAAGGTAGTTGAGCCTCGAAATCCACTTCAGCCCCACAGCCACAGTAATAATACATTGTCAAAATAAACGTAAAAATTAAGACCCCCGTAATATAGCTGAAATAAAAGTACTCCGTATTTGTAAATAAGTAAACATAGCAGGGGGTATTTTGGAAAAATTACACAATTTATAAAAGTTCATATTCCCGCCTCAGCTCAACTGGTATAAACAGAGAGAAAAACAGAGTTTCGGTAACCGCCATGGATCACGCACTTCAGATCGCCCTCCTCCTCCTCCTCCTCCTCCTTCTTCTCCACCGCCCCAGCCTCACCTCCTCCGCCGCATATTCTCAGCCGATGCTTCCGTCACCTGCCTGCTCTGACGAGCTGCTCACGTTCTCCTCGTGTCTCCCCTTCATTGCAGTCTACCCCCACAATCTCACCGATTTCCCTCCGCCACAATGTTGTCACGACGTATCCGCCGTGTCCGGCATTGGTTCCGCCGTTTGTCTCTGCTACTTCCTTCTCCAACAGAAAATTGCGATCAATTCTACCAAGCTCTTGTCTCTCGCCTCTGTTTGTCCCCTGAATTCCAACACTAAAATTTCTCTCCAAAAACTCTATTCAGGTTAATTTGAATATGCGAATTTTTTAACCTTTTTTTTATCCGTATTTTTTTTTCACAGATTTGATCATGTTTGATTGCATGTGTATAATTTGATGGAACAGTTCATTGATTTGGTTCGAAATCGTTTTCTACTTATTAAATCTTGATTATAATCTGTTTTTAGTGGTAGTTATCGCTGTTAGGTTAAGTTTCTCGATTGATAAAAACAAGATATACTGAATGAGTACTGTGTGTGATTCAAAACACCTCTTATGTTACGCTTATTTGGTTAAGACAGAATCTCAGATAAAATTTAAAAGACTGGTTTAATCTGTTTTGATCTTAATAGTAATATAAATTTTCTGATTATATTTGATAAACTGATTTAAGTGTTGTTAGTGTTAAATGTTAGTAATAGTTATTGCCTTAAGTTTTAAGTTATTGATGAGAAAAACAAAACTATCTTGTACAGTATGTGATTCAAATTGTAACTTGTGTTTATTTGTTTAAGATATTGATTTAATCTTTTTCTTATGTTAATAAAAGCTTGATTATGAAATAAGTGCATTTAGATATTGTTCATATCGTAGAAAGAAAAAAATCAAGAACATTCACTGATGCAAGAATAGTCATAATATATAGACAAATTATAATTTTGAATAATTGGCACTAAGTATTTTACTGTCTTTCTGAAATATCAGAAAATAAGGAGTAATATGATAATGAAGCATGTTTTTCATAAAATGTAACTTCATTTGTTCTTTTATACCCTGCGTTTCTTTATGGTAATGGAATGATCATAACTTGATTTTTAAGATTAATTTCTCCCTTGTTCAACAAACTGATCATACTGTACTGTGCATAGCTAGCTTTTTTATACTCCTACTATATAATATGACCATTATCTCTTATTTATAGGAGACACTATTTTAAAAACTGAAAATCCAAGTTACTACTACATTATTTGGCATGCAGGTGTAGAAATCACTCCAGCCACAGCCAGTATGATGAAGATTTCATATGCAACACTAACAGGAGATATGAATGAGGCACCCCTGATGCAACAATCACCGTCGACGGATTATCCACCATCAGATGATACTTCCAGCTCCACTCTCCCAGACTTATCTCGCCACCACAAACCCCACAAACCACACAGACCCCCCAACCCTCCCACACCCCCTAAACCCCCCACACCCTTCAACCCTCCCACACCCCCTAATCCCCCCACACCCTTCAACCCTCCCATGCCCCCCAACCCTCCCACACCCCCCACACCCTTCAACCCACCCAATCCCCCCAACCCTCCCACACTCCCCAACCCTCCCACACCCCCCAGCCCTCCCACAGTACCCCCAAACTGCGTCTGCCCTCCTCAAGCGCCAGGACCAATATCATCTTCTGATTCTTCTCAAAGCACAAATCTGAGCCCACTATCTCCCTTGTTGTTCACTGCCTTTGCTAAGTCCCTATTCATACTTCTTCTGATCATTTGTGTATAATTGTTTCATACTAGATAGATGCATGGTGATGTTCATCACCATGATATCTTGTTCCTAAATGTAAATTTTTTTCTCAAGAAAGAATTAATAAACAAGAAATTCTTCACACACTCGATCTATGCATATTAATTGCAGTAAACTTACCAGTACAGCTTCATCTATAATCAAGTATGTTACAGTTAAATTATTTTAATGTTTTCCATTTCTCTTAAATTGGTTGGTGCCCGAAAGATATATAAATGCTTTGAGTAATTCTCATCAAAATGTCTAAATTAAGGGCTAAAGTTTATTGGTCCTTGAACCTGTTATAACGACCACAGGGAATTCAAGAGATGATGTAGAGATACAATGAATCTTCTTCATTTTGTTTTTGTAAATTTATTGTAAAATAAAAAAATAGACAGAAATATGATAAAGTAAATATATTGGGAGTATGATGGATATTGTAGGGTCTACTTATAAATAAAGGTGGAATATATCAAGTATGGCCTTTTAAATAAGTGAATAAGTGATAGTTAGATGGTATAGGTAAAGTAATGTGAATAATATTATTAAAAGAATGAATAATTATAATAAAATTGGACAAACAATATATTAAGTAATGTTGTTTTTAGAAATTTAGATTGTGACAAGTTTGACAATTAAAAATAAATGAAGTTTTGCATTGGTGCACTTTGCATCTACTTCCTTTTCCTCTGTCTTATAAGTGTTTGCACCACAAAGTAGGCACACTTTTTAAAAAAAAAGGTAAAGAGTGGAGTGTTGAGGGGTAATTTTGTAAAGTTATATGAATAAAGTAAAAATGTGATTGAAAAGAGGGTAAAAATAATGTCATTTTGTGTAAATATGTGAATATTGTGGGGGTGGAGTTTATGGAAGAGTTTCCTTTTATGGATATGCAAACAATTGTGAGACGGACAAATAAGTTACGTGTACAAACAGTTGAGATGAAGGTAATACTATCTATTAACATACTTCAATCTCCGCTTGATCACATTCTTTAGTTGGGACTCAGATTGTTTTTGTTGGGTTTTATGCCCAATGTGTTATATGGTGTGTTAATTTTCTATTCTTCGAGTGTTGTTCTTTCTTATTTAAAATATATATAATTTTTTTTTCAATTAAAAGTGTGTTCAGTTATATTTCTTTATTCACAAAGAATACGATTATTCTATTAACACCCACACCTCCTCGCCTAGGACCCCACACCTATCACACCCACGCCCTTAACAGTTTCTGGTGCACAAACCCAACACCCTCCTCCTACTGTAGACACTCCTCAAACCCTTTCAAACCAAAACCCAAACATTACCCTGAAACCAACCTACAAACCCCGAAAAAACCCCCCAAAAAAGAAGGTAAGCAAGATGGAAATGTGGCAAATGGAGACGAAGAGATGGGCAGTTTTTTCAAAAGGCCTTGAATCTGAGACAGAGAAGGTAGCGGATCAAAGTAAAAAAAACAAAAAAGGGAAAGGAAAAAGAAATCAGCCCACCCCGGCAGTGAGCAACACGGGAACCGAGGCCTCAAAAACATGGGACCTCGGGAAAAGCCTAGGGCTCCAGACAAGAACATCCGATGCACAGGAAATCAGTAAGCTTCTGGAGATGGAGGATAAAGAAAAGTCAAAGAAAGTTAGTGCAGAAGGAGGGGCAGAAGAGGGTAATCCATGAAGATTCTATCCATGAACATTCGAGGCTTGGGGAATCGAATCAAAAAAGAAGAGTTACGGAACCTGATTAAGGAACATGGGGTGGACGTATGCTGTATTCAAGAATCGAAATTGGAAAGTGTGGACGAAACAACATGTCGAACAATATGGGGTCAAGGAAAAATGGGGTGGTACTCAAGGGAAGCAACAGGAAGATCAGGAGGAATCATTTCCATCTGGAACCCAGAAGTGTTCAGAGTGGCTAGTTGTTGGCATATGATTGGAGGAGTAATTTTAAATGGTGTGTGGGGGCAGGAAGGAGTTCAATGTTGCATCGTCAACATATATGCGCCATGCAACTCGACGGAAAAAACCGAGCTATGGGACCGCCTCAGCATCATCATGAGTTAAAGCCCCGCTACCTGTATCTGTATCATCGGGGATTTCAATGCAATACGCTGTGTGTCAGAAAGGGATGGAAGAGGACAACAACAAAACCACAGAGACATACAGGCTTTTGATGGCTTCATCAATGCTGCAAACTTGATGGACCTCCCACTACATGGGAGGAAATTCACATGGTACAAGGTTGACGGATCATGCAAGAGCAAACTGGATAGAGCCCTGGTTAACCACCTCTGGTTAAATCAATGGCCAAACACGCATCTGAGAGGACTAAAACGCTCAGTCTCAGATCATTGTCCTATCCTCATGGGGATCAAAGTAAAGGATTGGGGGCCAAAGCCGTTTCGAAGCATCAATGCCTGGTCAACCCACCCAGATTTCAAGAATTTTGTGGAGGAAAGGTGGAATAGCTACCAAATACAAGGTTGGGGAAGCTATGTTATAAAGGAAAAGCTGAAACGGCTCAAAGCAGACCTGAAGGAGTGGAATGCCAACACGTTCGGTATCATCGACCGAAACATAGAAAAGCAAAGAGAGGAGATTCAGAAATTGGATACAATCGACGAAGTGTTCGGGCTGGAGGAGACTGAGATCATGAACAGGAATAGGGCAGCCGCACTACTGATTCGAGAGTTAAAGAAGAAAAGCATGATCGACTACTAAAAATCAAGATGTAAGTGGGTGAAGGAGGGTGACTGCAATACACGTTTCTTCCACAACTACATCAACAAAAGAAGGAAAAGAAACGAAATCCTGGGTCTCATGGTGGGTGGAGAATGGAGCGAAGAAGTGGCAGCAGTAAAGAAGGGGGTTTTCGAGCACTTTCGAAACCACTTTAAAAACCAAAGGACGCTTAGACCAATTCCTGCAGCTGGTTTTGCACGAAAACAGGTATCAACCACAGAAAATGATATGCTCACAGCCCCATTCTCAAAGGAAGAAATTCGAAACGCCATAGATGAGTGCGACAACACGAAAAGCCCTGGACCGGATGGTATCAATTTTGAATTCTTAAAGAAATTCTGGCACCTACTGGAAACTGATTTCATCAAACTCATGGAGGAGTTTCATACCCATGGAATATTGGTGAAAGGCTTCAACCCTACGTTCATTGTGCTCATACCCAAAAAGGAGGTTAGTACAGATCTCAACGACTTCAGGCCAATATCCCTAGTGGGGGGAATCTACAAGATCATTTCAACAATCTTGGCAAAAAGACTTGGATCTGTACTACCTTCCATAATCTCTGCAGCACAATCCGCGTTCATCGGAAACAGGAATATTCTGGATAGCGTGGTTATTCTAAACGAAGCGATCGATGAAGCAAAAAGGGAAAAGCTAGTACGAGCCTTCTTCAAAATTGACTTCGCAAAAGCCTACGACTCGGTCGACTGGGGCTACCTAGAACTCATGATGGAAAGGCTTAACTTCCATCCCAAGTGGAGAAAATGGGTAATGGAGTGTGTGACAACAGCATCAGCAACGGTCCTAGTGAATGGCAGCCCTTCTGGAGAATTCAAAATGGAGAGGGGATTAAGGCAAGGGGACCCTCTGTCTCCCTTCTTATTTCTAATTGCTGCAGAAGGATTGAGTATCCTCATGGAAAGAGCAACAGAAGAAGGAATGTATAAAGCAGCTGAAATTGGGAGAGAAAATGGTTGAGTGTCACATCTACAGTTTGCGGACGACACAATACTTATGGGGGACGCAAGCCTGGAGAACGCTTGGACGATGAGGCGAGTGCTCAGAAATATGGAACGGATGTCAGGCCTAAAAATCAACTTTGGGAAATGTTCAGTGAGTGGAGTAAATGTGGAAGAAAACACCCTAAGAGACATGGCGGAGGTCCTTGGGTGTAGAGTTGAAAATATCCCGCTCACATATCTGGGAATGAGAGTAGGCTCTAACCACAGAAAAGCGGCGGAATGGGCCCCGATCGTGGACAGAATAAAAAACAGGTTAGCAAGATGGGACGATAAGAAGATCTCGATGGGCGGCAGGATCACATTGTTAAATTCGGTTATCTCTTCTCTTCCAACATACTATCTGTCTTTTTACCACATACCAAAGAAAACCATGAGTGAGATTGTGAGATTACAACGCAACTTCCTTTGGGGGGGTGGGTCAAACGGGAAGAGAGTGGCATGGATTGAATGGAAAAAAGTTTGCAATACGAAACAACTAGGAGGTCTAGGAGTTAGAGATATTGAAACATTTAATAAAACTCTACTGGGGAAATGGGGATGGAGATATCTCAATGAAAAAAACAGTTTGTGGGCAAGGGTAATTAGGTCTAGGTATGGGGCCCCAGGGGAAAACGGGTATAGTCTGTTCCCAATAGGGCGGGTAGGGAGGGTCTCTTTATGGTGGAAGGACGTTCTTAAGGAGGTAGGTGAGGGAGAAGGGGGTTGGTTCCAGGGTTACCTCTCTAAGAATCTAGGGGATGGGAGAAATTCTTTCTTTTGGGAGGAAAATTGGTCGGGGGAAGGAACATTAAAGGATAGGTTTAGAAGATTGTACCAGATTAGCATAGATAAAGAGAAAAAAGTAGGGAATATGGGTGAATGGGAGGGGGAAAACTGGAGATGGATATGGAGATAGAGAAGGACACTTTTTGATAGAGAACTAGGACTACTTAACGATCTGATATCTGTGATGGACAGGTTTCAACCAAAGGAAGGACTCGAAGATTCGTGGAAATGGAGTGCATCAAACACAGGGAAATTCTCTACAAAGGAGACGTATGTGACCCTGTTCAACCAAGACCATGATACTCTACTGGACGACGGGCAGATACAAGACTTTAAAAGCATTTGGAAGAATTTCGCCCCATCAAAAGTTAAGGCCCACGCATGGAGACTACTATGGGGTAGGCTACCTACTCGGTCCAACCTAAGAAGAAGAAACATCCTGAACCAGAATGACGACCTAAGGTGTGTACTATGCGGTGAAAGCGATGAATCTGAGAAACACATTTTCCTGGAATGCCCTCAAGCATACCAAGTGTGGATGGAATGTCTGAATTGGCTCAACTTACCATCGGCACCACCGTCAGACCTGCTACACCATTTCCGAAGTTTTGGAGGCCTCATCAGGGGAAGAAACGGGAAGAAGATTGTCATATGTATATGGATGTGCGTGGTGTGGCTCATATGGAAAGGAAGAAATGCAGTCCTCTTTAGGAACGAAACATTCTCGATCACAAAGACAAAGGAGGAGCTAAAGGCAAGACTGTGGAGTTGGTGCACAATCAAATATCCTACTCAAAAAGCCTCTTCTTTCAAAACCTGGGTGACAGACCCACTTAAGTGCATGATTAGAGTTCTCATGTAGCATAAGTTTTTACTATTCTCCCAAGATGAAAACATTTGTACACTGATTATCGGGTATTTCTTGTACCCAATATGAATAAAAGTACTTTTTACTGATCAAAAAAAAAATATAATTGTTATGTTTTATGCATGTGTGTTAATTGTTATGCATGCACGTGTTAATTGGTAGAATTAATGTTATAATTAATTGTTAGAATAAGTGAAATTAAATCAATGTTGGAGATCGGGATGAGTTGTTTGTTTGTTGTAGATTGTGCGTTCCGACTTGAGTAATTTTACTCGAGTCGGAAATGGATGCACTAGGAACTTAAATATTTGGTAATACGTTATATTTAGATGTAACTCTGCCGAAAATTTTAAATATATATATATATATTAATTAGAACATTAATCAATGTTTAAATTTCAAAATCAATTTGAAACAGATCGATTAACATGAATTATTCAAGTCGTAGTTGGATGTATAGTCCAAGATTGGTCAATGGGATTATGAGCCCCGAATTTATTAGTGGAGTAAATGGATTTATTGAAGCTGCCACTAGTAATCCGAATTCGATTTGCGAAGGAAAAATTAGGTGTCCTTACTCGAAAGCTAGATGTCGAAATGAGACTTATAGAGATCCTAATGAAGTGAAATCTCATTTATATTGAAATGGGTTTACACGAAATTATTATAATTGGATTTATCACGGTGAAGAGAGTTGGGGTCCACGTCCATTTCAAAACACTAGTGAATTTGCGTCAACTTCAAATGAAGTTGACCCAGTGGGACTTAGTTCGTACCACACTATGGTAGAAGAATTAATGGGTGACCCAAACATTGATTTTGGAATCAACACGGAAGAGTAGACACATAATGAAGAACCCCCTAACAAGAATGCGTCACAATTCTACGACATGCTTCGTGCAGCGGACCAAGACTTGTATCCTGATTGTGAATCTCATTCGCAGTTGTCATTCAATTCCAGATTGTTGAATATTAAAACCGAAAACAGATTGTCTGAAAGGGGATACAATCAAGTCGTTGAGTTGATTCGTGAGATTTTTCCTTCAGAAAATAAGGTTCCCAAGAAATTTAACGACACCAAACACTTGATGAGTGGGATGGGTCTTCCGGTAGAAATGATTTATTGTTGTGCACAGAACTGCATGTTATTTTGGGGTGCAGACAGCGAACTAGGTTTCTGTAAGATTTGTGGTGGATCACGGTATAAGCCGAGTAGGGTTGATGCAGATGGTCAGTTGAAAAAGAAACGCCCGGTTAAGGAGATGTTCTACTTTCCGATAATTCCTCGTTTGCAAAGATTGTACATGTCCAAGGCCAATGCGAAGGATATGACATGGCATGCCTCGTGCACTTCTGATGAAGAAGATGTCCCCGCGTTCCAAGAGGAAAGCATAGAACATCAAATGATTGTGCAAGTAGATGATGATCCTGTCATATTAACTGATAACACCGGTACATTGATAGACGTAGCCGGAGACGAAGAGCCAGAAGAAGAAGAATACTAGAGTGTTCATGTATATATGCTATTATATAAAGAATGTTGATTATGATTCGGTTTCAGTATTCGTAATTATTTTAAAAAAAAATTCTACTTTATTAATAAAGTTGATGATTAATACTGTTTATTCGATATTCTACATATCTTTTTTTTTTTTTTTTTTGGATATATTTACTTTTTAATTAAAATATAAATTATTTTTAAAATTTATGTCAAAATTATTTTTTTAGGAATTGAGAGAATATAACATAACATCAATTTTAAATCAAAATAGAAAAACGTGAAAAATATATTATTTTAATTAAAATGAATAACTAGAAAAAAATTCTTTAGTAAATTAGAAGTAGGGGCCTTTCGGGAAAAGTATAAAAGTTCGTTCCCGCCATCATCTTCTCTATAATGTATGTATATCACCAAACATTAACAGAATCTCAGTACCAAAAAACAGCTTACTGGTAACCGCCATGGATCTCACACTTATGATCCTCATCCTCCTATCTCTCCTTCTCCGCCGTGGCTCCCTCACCTCCGCCGTTGCAGATTCGCCGATGATGATGCCGTCAGCTGCCTGCTCCGATGAGCTAGTCACATTCTCGTCGTGTCTCCCCTTCATTGCGGTCTCCCCCAACAATCTCACTGATTTCCCTCCGCCGCAGTGTTGTGAGGACGTCTCCACCGCCTTCATGAATGGATCCGCCATATGTCTCTGCTACTTCGTTCTCCAACCGAAAATTCTCGGATTTCCGCTTAATTCGACGAAGCTCTTGTCTCTCACATCTGTTTGCCCGCAGAAGGATCCAAACTCGAACGCTAATTATTCTCTAGAAAAACTATGTTCAGGTTTGATTTGAACTCTTGCTTGGATATGCGCGTTTATCGTGTTCCGCATATGAATAGTGGGGTATTAGGTGTACATATCACGTGGATTTGATTTTATCGTCTTAAATCATTCCGTTGAGATATTTTTTCTGATTAAATTCGAAAAATTGTGCCTGTAAATCTGTAATGGTGATGGTAACTCAGTTATGTTTAAAATAATGTGATAAGTGATAACTGTGATTCAAAATGTTAGTTATCTTAATTAAGCTAGTTTTTTCGATTTTTTTTTATTAAGTAGGATACATTGATTTAATCTGTCGTTTAATGTTAATAGTTACTTCTGTTAAGTTAAAGAATTGATTGAGAAAAAGGAAATTGTGGTGAGGTTTTGATTTTTTGCTAAGTAATTTCATAGAAGATAATTTAGAAATTTTTCTAATTGCATTTTGGCAAGTACTTAAGCATGTGTAAATATCGTCACGAACAGGTTTAGTACGTTTGAATATCGTCCTATATCGGTCTATGTTATCTTTTAACAATTAGAAAATTTATCAAAATTAAAATCCACAAAGTATACTTGATTATATTGGTCTGGACTCCAATATTTTACCGTTCTTTTGATATCAATATTGAAGATGAAGAAAAATTAGACATGCTTTTTGGATATTTAACTCTTTATCTACTGATGAATACATGATTATACTGACTTTCGTTATGGTGATGGATTGATCAGAATCAGCTGTGTTGCCTCCTCTTCAAAGCATAACAAGTAAGGAAGATCTTCTCACAGTCATGTTTTTTGGAGTATATTTTATTCCTTCTTACACATAAGCTAATGTTATGCATAATTTTATTTAACAGGTCCCAACATCTCAATGCCTAGCAACTCAAGTAAGAATCTGATAAAGAGTATCTTCACGTCATATTACTCTATTATTACTATTATGATCATATGCACAATAACTTATAAGGTGAAACGATCTCACGGATTTCATCTCGTCTCATGATAACCTATGATATGAGTTCATTCGCTATGAAATAGAATATCTTAATGTAGGAATAGCAAACGCAATTCCCATTTCGTTGTTACTAAACGATTAAACAATAATCTGTAATTTTGATTTTCTTACATTGTTTTGGTAGGTGCAGAAAGCCATCCACCCTCTGTGATGGGCTCAGCTGAAGAGAGTTCACCAATGAAAGAACCAACTAAGGAATCACCACCACCTCAACCAAGCTTGTCAGCCATTACCACAACAATTTTATCTGCAGCAGGGCACGTCTGCTGGACTTTGCTAAGTTTCTTTGTTTGTATTTCCAGCTCTATATAAGCCAGTAGCTGTGATTTAGCAAATGGTTCGTATGCCTTGATTCACATAGAATAGCCAGGGGGATATCTGATGACTGAGGATACGAGAAATAATAGCAACTGTAAGAATGTTGCAAGTTATTCAAACTTGAACACAATTGTGCTTCAAAAGTTTCATTAAACTTATTCATTCAATTTCATTATGTGCTTCAAAAGTTTCATTTCTGGTTACTTTTACAGCCATTAGACACGCAGTAAGTAAAAACTTAAAAATCAACAGTTGTGCCAATTCATTGGCCCTAGACTAATAGTGCGCAGATACAAAAACAAAAAACAAAAATAATCTCAACAGTGTCTATAAAATATGCCAACTCTAAAGAAAAAATCATCTCCAGTGATATATCCTCATCTTCATTGGCGACCTTACACCTCCCAAGGGACATGCGATGGCTGGAAAAGGTCGTCATTGTTGCCCTGAGGAACACTAGATGCCTCCTGATTCCTATATTCCTCAGTGCCACACTGTTCTTCAGAAGGCTTCCATTCGTCTCCGCATTGATCTTCAGAAGGCTCTTCCCCTCCACAATTCACTTCCCACTTATCTTCAGAAGGCTTCCATTCGTCTCCTCCCTCAGCCCACCCTCCTTCCCATTGTTCTTCACAAGGTTTCCATCCATCTACCTTCTCATCCCAATTCCCTCCTGCTTGATAATTATTTTCAGCCTCGTAGTTCAAGTTTGGTGCACCCATGTTCTCAGTCTCAGCAGGAAGAAAGCATCCCTTGTACGAGTCATTTTCCACGCAATACCACAATAACTCGCTCCAATTTGGGTCCTACCATATTCGCACAATTACGAATATTAGCATATTGTAGATAATACATTCCATGGTATATTAGTCTATGCAACAGAGAATAGATTGATGATATCATCAACTCAGAAATTGGATAGATCACATGTAAAAAGAGTTCTAATGTACGTACCTTGCAGATAATGTGTGGATTTCCGATAACTATAAGCAAAGATTTGGCTCTGGTAGCAGCAACATTAAACCTCCTTGGGTTGCTCAAGAATCCCAAATAATGAGCCTTGTCAAATTCGTTGTGTTTTACTGTGGAACGGACAGTGGATATGATAATCACTTCCCTCTCTTGGCCTTGGAACTGTTCAACACTTCCGACTTTTATGTTGGGCCGATCAAGATGTCCAAGAGCATCCCTTATTTTATTTACCTGCTGCTTGTATGGTGTTATGACCCCAATTTCTTCCTCTTTCACCCCCTTTTCTTCTATCAAAACTTTGATCATCTCCACTGTCTTGCTAGCCTCAATTCTATTAAACCATGAAGGATTGCTTCCTTCTCTTTCGTCACAACCTTGAATTCCTATAAACAGTAATGGGAACTCCGTGTTTGGAATAACATCTTCCCACGAACTTGAGAACCTCGTATTTTTCTCCTTGCATGCAACCAATTCCCCTTGGTAAAACAGTTCCGAAGGGAGTTTTAAAATCGCCTCATGGGTCCTGTAGTTATTGACCAACTTTGTCATGAAATTCTCATTACCATTATAATACAACTCACAGCCAAAGAGCCTCTCCAGAAACGAGGTTCCCAGCCCGAATCTTTCTGCATCTCTAGAAAATACAACTGGACCCAGCTGCATAGGGTCCCCTGCAAGAACAACTACAGTATTCCTCCCATAAAGGTGGGATAATGGAACCATCGTCTCTGGCTCCGAAGCTTGGCCTGCTTCATCCAAGAAAATGTACATGAAATGATCTTTCCTGAGCCCTTCTGAATACAGACGGGAGGCACTTGAGTACGTCGATATAACTATCCGATACCGTGCAAGTTCATTCAGTGAAGGACAACTGAAAAGATAATCTTCAAAACAGCAAAACTCAAGGTGATTGGGGTTGACATCCTCGAAAGGACGTGTATACGCATTCAATCGAAAGATCTCGCTGTTGTTCATCGGAATCGATTCCTGGTTGAGAAGTCTCTCCAATATATGGTCAGCTGCACTATTTGAAGGTGCGCAGACGAGCATTCGTGCACTTCTTTTTCCACGATATATCTGAAGAATAGCTTCAATGAGAGTCATTGTTTTGCCCGTACCTGGGGGGCCGTGAATTAAGTACGGGGGCCCACCTGTGCAGGAAAAGATCATCTCTACAGCGGTCTTTTGTTTCTCATTCAAACAAGATATTGGGACCAGCTTCCTGGGTAACACTCGTCTCGTTTTGGATGATTCACATGGAAAAAGGAAGTTACTGTTCAAACGTTCAGCAGCTTCAACAGCTTGATACAACCATCGCATACCAACCCGGTTATAGGTGAACTGTACGTTGTAAAGGTCGCTGTCTCTGTGTCTATTGTGAAAGTTGGGGTTAAACACCAAGAGTATATTTTCGGCCTCTACACGATGAATGTAGCCCTGCACAATAATAAAGAAGCAAATATTCAGCTTTAGAAATAATTATGTCCCAACTATGATACAATTAAAAATATAATTGGCAGACAATGAAAGAGTTTGGGTTAATCACAAAAGATGGGAAATCAGATTCTGCCTGACGGAGGCTCTGGTTCATATATAAAAGGCCTTTGGATATCTATTTCATAAAACACGTGTGTGAATTTGTCATTGTTCATAATTGTCAGTTTCCACTTCAACAACCAACACAAAATCCTGGGGTTATGATTTTCCTTAACGAGCAATTAATCGGACAAAATCTACATTTTCAATCATGACAAGTGATACCAAAGAAAAAGAAATGAAAATTACAATTAGCTGCCAACAAGTACCCAAACCATTTCATTCTCTTAAGAAATGTTATTATTTGCTCTACAAGTACTCTCAGTTATAGCTAATTTATCATTTATTGCATAATTCATCATAACGTAAGTTGTAAGGTACTTCATACAACGAAACAAACAACAACTCCAAAGCACAACAATACTTTGGTTTCAAAAAACCAATTAGGAAAGCAGCAATATAAGAGCACATAGAAAACATGTACATCACTTTTATAAGATCATTACTAAATAAATAAATTAAGATAAACGAAAAAAACAGTCTGCAGCATGCTTGAAGAAATATAACAAAGACTAACTACACTTGCATAAATGCACACCATAGAATGGACTGTGCAGTTGGGGAGGAACCTGATGCGGGGAGTTTGAAGTTTCATCCTCAGAAGCAAGCTTGACAAATATAAAGTCACCGGTAACAAGCGAAGGCCGTTTCTCTGCCAATCCAGGGACCTCAAGAGACAAAAAACGGTTTCCTTTGCACCTCTTCATGTTGACACACTCCATGTCATACACTCGCACGTCTTCCTGAAAACAATAAGGAATGTTAACTAATGCAATAACCTTACCTCATGGGAAAAAAAATATGCTTTATTGCTACTAAAATCATCACATTTCTGCGAATTGCAATCTAATCTAATTTTTCCAGTTTTGGTAAATAAAACCACATGGAGCGTTATCGAGAGAAGGGTTCATTTATGATATTAAAGTCCCAAAGTATTACGGTGGACTTTAGAGAAGAAAAGAGTGTCTATCAACATAATCAAGGATGTGTACGACGGGGAGGAATTTGTTGTCACTATTGGGCTACACCAATGTCTGCGTTAAACCCTTTCTTGTTTATTGTTGTTATGCATGAGCTGATTCGAGGCATATAGACCAAGCTACCTTGGACCATGTTGTTTTGATTGAGAAGACAAAAGCAGGTGTAAATGCCAAGTTAGAGTTATGAAGGGAGGAATCAAAAGAGTTTAGTAGTCGTCAACACTGAAACTCTGGTATCATTTTACTGGATGGGCATGAGAAACCTTTGAGTAGTCAATTTAAATATCTGGGGTCGCTTATTCAAGGACAAGAGAAATAGATAATGACATCAATAACAGGATTCAAGTTGGTTGGGTGAAGTGGAGAAGCGCCAAGTGAGTGTTATGTGACCGTAACATGCTACTACAGTTAAAAGAGAAGTTCTATTGAACTTCCATAAGACCAATCTTATTATATGAGACAAAACGTTGGGCACCTAAGAAAACTCCCGTACACAGAATGAGTATGGTGGAGATGCACATGCTCAGGTGGATATATGGTAAAACTAGAAGAGATGGGGTGAGGAATGAAGAAATTCACTCAATGCTAGGTGTTTTTCCTATTGAAGAGAAGTTGCAAGAGCATCGTTTACGGTAGTTTGGGCATGTCAAACGTAGGCCTATAGGTGCACCTATATGGAAAGTGGAGTAGATGGTCTTGAGTTCCTTTAAAAGAGCATGGGGACGGTCAAAGAAGACGTGGCTTGAAGTCATACATAGAAATTTGGGGACTAAATGAAAATTTACTTCAAGAGAGAAGCACGTGGAGAAGACTAATTCATGCATGCGGCCCGACGTGATTTGATAATTGGTTCATGTAGCCTACCCCAATTCATGCATGCAACCCGAAGTGTTTGTTTGTTTCGGAAGTTCGAATTGCAATTTTTTTAATTAAGATTTTATTTGGCAAAACTCAAAAGTACAAGGTGGTGATTTTAGCAGCAATTAATGAAGCCAAAAAAGAATTGGGACTGACCTCCAACTTTATCTCTTCCATAGCTAGCAAATTTTTAAAGAATGGGCCGTAGTTGTTCATAGTCAAGCCCTCGTTAACTGTATTAGGAGTCTCTCGATTGTTCATCATTGCACGTATATTTGCTGGAATAGGATACTCAGGCAAACGATGAGTATACCCTCGTTTCGATTGCCTGGAAGGGCGTCGTCCAGCAACATAAGTAGGATTCTCTGCATGAATATCGACCACATTTTGTTTTCTTCTCGTAGATCTTTGGTAAGGTTTTTGAGAAGATAAGGACTGAGAGATCTTATCCTCGGCCAGCAAAACGACGAGCCTTTCTATCGTCTCGTCTCCAACATTAAAGTGCACAGCAGCCGTGTGCAGGCCCAATTCCTTAGGCTTGCATGATAACCAGATCGTCAGATCGTGATCTGGGTTCAACACTCGATCTTCCAAGGTTGTTGCTTCCATAAACGCTTGGATGTAATCCACGTCATCATCGGAAGCTGGAGGCTTCATTATCGAAAGTGTGAATGAGTTCTCTGGTTTAGCATCGTAGATACTGACCGACCAAAGATCTAACGGCTCGCCAGTGGTGTTCTTCAACTTGATTGAATCGAACATGGTTACTCCAACAACTCCTGATTGAGGTTTTCCTTTGGACGGTGGAAATGGAACAGATATATTGACTATCTGACTTTCACAAGGGTTGTAGCTACAAAGAGATTTGCAGTCTTCGAAGTCGATGAATCCAATGTCACCTTTATCTCCAATAGTCGAGTATTCCTCGTCTGATAAACCACGACCTGAATCCATCAATGCTGCAGGCCTGCAAACGAATTATGTTAAAGCCATGTCATCATTCCAAGGATCAAGTGCACGAGTTAAATGGGAAAAAACTTAAAAATGAGTGAATAGCATAGCATTTGATCATACTATAATTTAATGATGAGTGGCTTCATCCAAAACGAAACATTATAGTATAACAGAGTAGGAGTAAAAATGGGTAATAGACATCGTTAGTTAGTGCATACCACAATTACAGAAACATAATCATAAGTCTAAAAGTAGCTCTACAATGACTGCATATCAGAAAACAAAACTTTTAAGGTATAATTATTTTTTCCTTGTGTGTGCTTCAAAGTAGATTGTTTAATTTAAAAAGATGGATAAAAAAATCTGAACATTAAAGTTAAAGAAATCATCCAGGCTAGGGTTTATGCCACAAAAAAAGACTATAATTAAAAGGAAAATAGACCAAATAATAAGGCAAATAGAGAATTGAATGGATTCATTAACACTAAGATAAGTAAATGCAGAAAACAACATTAAATCACAGAAAGAAGCAACCATGTAATTCATGAATCCAATACACAAAACACGGAAAACATGCTTTATTTTAATTTGTACATGATCGGCACATAAATTGTACTCCGCTTTTCTCCATAAATGACTCGTAGAATTCCGATTTCCAATCACAAAGAAAGTAACCAAGTGGTAATTCAATTCATGAACCCACCACACAAGCTCATTCAAAAACATTTAATTGGATGAAATAAACATACAAACGCGATAACTGAACACAAAAAGGGCAAAAATAAGCAGCAATGCAGTTGGTAAATGAGGCCGAGAAGCTATACCGCGATCGTAAGAGCCTTTTCTTCTTCTTCTTCTTCTTTTTGTTTTGGGAAAGAGTTGTGAATTGTGATTCCTGCCAAAACCACAGATATCAGATGATTGAAAGGAAAATTCAAAAATAGGTGAAAGTGTCAGCTGTATGTATATGCAGCAAACACACACACTCCCCCTCCCTATTTTGTCTTTTTGCTTTGTGTATGGAGTATAACTTTATATTTAATGCGGTATTTTGATTTCTATTTTTATTTTTAAAGGAAAAGGAAATGTTTCATTTCCATTTAGAAAGTCATTTTAGTTTTTAATAATCCCTTTTAAATTGTTTAGAATAAATACACTGAATTTCTTTGTGATTTGAAAATTACATGTAATGTATTAAATTCACTAAAATCTTCCTTTTAAAAACGATTTACCGTTTTATTTAATTTTTCAATTTGCACACTTTGCAATAGGATTATTAAATGCACTTGTTGCTTAGTTAAATCGAATTAAAAAGGAATTGAAGTTTCAATTTTTAAGATTAACTTTTCTTTTATAGTTGGTTGTTTAGATTCTCAATTAAAAACCGTAAAACACTCTTTGCAGTCATCTCCCGTTGGCCATTTTTTCTCTTATTTTGTAATTGTAATCTTTAAAAAATCGTCAACAATTTCATATATTCTCTATTCTAAAATCAGGATAGTTATTTGATTTTTTACATCGATCCTACTTTTGAGCTTTAGGCTTCAGGTAAAGTAATTTTCTATATTTCATGTAAGCATGTTATTTATTTTTTTCAACTTTTTTTTTTCGATCAAGAAAAAATCTTCACATTAATTGAATCATTTAAAAATTAACGCCACCATCTTTTACAACTACTGTATGTCATATTATTACGGTGGGATTAGTAGGTTGAGTCATTTATTCATTTGAGTTATTTTTTGGATGGGTTAAGAATCAATTCTTGTCTTTAGTTTGGGCAACACTTTGTTAAGCTTTTTTGGGAGGAACGAAAAGAACATTATCAACTAGCTCTGATTTTGAATCAAATCAAGTTTAGGTTGCCATGAAAGCCCTATTTAGACTGCCAGCTTCCTGTACAAACCTTTTCAAATCTATTCTACTAATTTAAAATTCTCCCAATTTTTATTTAAAAAAAAAAAAAAAAATGGTAAGTATTTAAAATTTTGAAGTACAAAATAAAGAATATCTTTTGCTTTTTTTCCCGAAATGTAAAAATCAAAATGTGTGTTAAACGCTGAATTAATCAAGAATCAAAGATCACAAGATCGGAGAACCAACTCAAAATCGAAAAAGAAAATCGTCAATTTAGTTATTCAGAGAACAATCATGAACACTGAAGCAACAGATTGAAGTGCTCCCAACACTGATTTAGCAGCAAGAGTGAAAGGGGGGAAATAATCGACAATTATTTGAACATAAGAACACATAGTATACTTGTTCAACCCAACTCAAAAACAGCACAAAATTCCAAATATAAACAATGCAATAGGTTAAAAAAGGAACTGATGACATCTCATTCTCCGAACAAAATTCAGTGTATCTCTTTCTCTACGCCCCGTTTTTTGGAACAACCAAATCCCCAAAGTAGATAGCAGGACACCGAGATTCTATCTATACAATTTCCTAGCCGTGGAGATTATTCCACTAAACTGGTGCGATTTTCTAGCATTTAACCACACAATTACACGTGAAGAAAAGATGATCCACGAGTTTCCTCCGAACAAAAAGAATATTCTCCAATATAAACATAGAACATCCTAATATTAATTATCCATATCTCATCCAATCCTTGTAAAGTAAAGTATACACAACCAAATTAAGAGGATAGTAAAGCCCGGGAAGTGGTAACGGACTCTGATGCAGTGATGTTCTTTCATTTGAAAGTCGAGAGCCTTGGAAGCTTGTCGCGCAAATAGTACAGCTTCGCCCTTCTCACTTTTCGGTGCTTCATTACCCTTACTTCTTTAATGTTTGGTGAATATCTGCAAAACAGTAGAGAAGATAATTAAGTCCAGAATACAGGATGTTGATCAATCGATCAGGAAGGATAAAAAACTGGGGGATTAATTTTATGAGATGGGAAAGAAAATGCATAAGATGAGTAGTATATTGAACAAGGTACCTTAACTCTAATTCTGATCTATAAAGATGTTCAATGTCTAAAGTTTATTGTCATCTGTTATGCTTGAAGACACATCTTATAATAAACAATTCTTTTACTGGATATAAAAGCACAAAGATAAAATATTTTGAAGCATGCTTGAAGACACATCTTATAATAAACAATGAAATCATTTGAAACTAAGACCCCTTAAATAGTTATTACTTACATAGGGAACACGATCTCAACTCCAACACCAGCAATAACACGACGAATGCGAATTGTTGTGTGGATTCCTGCATTTTGCCTAGATATAATTATACCTTTATAAACAGACAACCGTCGCCTGTTTTCTGGAACTTCCTGTAAAACAAAATAAAAACTCTTACTTCTAATATTACACAAATTTGAAATGCAGACAGATATCATTAGGTAGTTACACGAAAAATAAATCAAAATCACATGAAAATTTTACCAGCTTGATTTCCACAACATCCCCAACACGAAGATCTGGGATAGGTCTTCTCTCATCCGAAGCATCAACAGCTCTTCTATTCAATATCTGATTATAACAACCGCAAAGTTAAAATATATGGCAATCTATTGTACTTCTAATAAATTAAAAACAGCAAAAGACTGAATCGAACTGGAGCAATAACTACTCATATGAAAAATGAAGGTGTCTCTTGATTCAATATAAAAAGTTATGATAGAAGTTTTCGAAGATCCAAATACAGCTTTTAGACCATTCCCGATGATGGAATTAATCTAAAAATATGCTCAATCCATACTCTCTAAAATAATACAAACAATTCAGCTTTCCCAATTGCAACTTCTCATTTTATACCTATATCCTCCACCTTAAACGAAGCCCCTAATTCAGCAACTAGCCCCTTCAATAGTTCATCAATGACAGCATCCTCATTACCACCATCCAATCCCAAGGTGCAATATTAGAATCCTCATAGAGCTCCGTTACCTGACTCACATCTTATCCAACCTATCTAATGTTGAAATTAATTTTCTAGGGTTCTTTTTTTACCCCCAAACTATATGACATGCTAAATACCCAATTAGGAGTTGAATCCTCCATAACTCTATCAGACTCCAAATTTTCTTCATTCTTTGAAAGTTTAATCAATCGGGGAAACCATCAAAGATGATGCATAAGCTTGGTTATATGTTTATTCTGATGTTCTCTGGCTCTAATATGATATTCTTTTCTTATACCTTGTATCAATACCAATACGCTCACCCCTAGTGCACTGCCATAACATTAATCATGCATTAGTTCTTATGAGGATATAAGAATCCTCTTAGAAGATGAATGACCAGAATGTATAGTACTTCAAAGACCAGCATTACAAAACATGAACTCTTATCGAACATTATTTCCCTTTAAAAAGGATATCGTGTACAGGAAATTAAAAGAGAAGGATATACTTGCCCACAAATTAAGCAGATTGCGGTAGTAAATGGTAAATTTAAGCAATTACCCCCATAATATCTCCAAGCTTTACTCTAGGTTTCGTCTGTGGCTTGTCGAGGGGCGAAGGCTCAGTCTCTTCAGCCTCCTCCTTTTCTTCTTCGACTAACACGCCCACTTCAGCACTGGCTTCTTCAGCTCTCACAGAAAAAGTGAATGTTTTATCCCTTTCTGCGAAGTTGATCCCATGAAAACTTGTCGAAACCCTAGACGCCAATCCTCCGGCGAAAGGGCGCCGCGATATGGCCGCCGAAAACGCTAGGTTCTTCGGCTGACAAGGAGCCCGAGTTCTAGGAACCATGAACAAAGCCTGCAAAATTAATCAAGGAAAGTAACAGAATTAATTAATACCAGGAAGAAAATGAAATGTCACCAAAAGTTGAACGAATGCGCTTGATTATGTACCTGAGGAACAATGCAGGACATGGTTGAGGTGTTGAAGTTTCTTCCGTATGATTGAGAGAGTGATGCACTGATTCGGATTTGATTTCAGAGGAAGCAGAAGACGGAGCCTTATCCGTTGCAGAATTGCTATTTTGCGTTTAAGAAGATTGAAAATCTATGAAGAAGAAAACGGGTTCGGGTTTAGCAGCATGTGGGTCGGGTTGGTAATGGGCTTGTTGGAAATATCTATCAACTTTGGGCCTTGCTCATTTAAATTGGGTTATTAACACTTCCATCATACTTTCTTCCCCTCTTCATATTTCTTCCCAAACATTCATTTTTTCTTCTAAAAAACATCTTCTCCACCATGCCTCCCCCACCCACCCCGAATCATCCCCCTACCCCCGCTGTAATTTTTTATATATAATTTTCGACACCGATTTATCGACTAAAGTGTGTTTCGTCGACAAGACGTTATTGAAAATATAGTGTTCTGTCGTTAGAGTGTTGTTGAAATTTTTTTCAACAACACTTTGCCAACAGAACACTATATGTTCAGCAACAAGTTGTCAATCATAATACATATTTTCAGCAACATGTTGTACACCAAAATACATATTTTCAGCAACAAGTTGCCGACCAAAATCAATTCGATCGACACTGATTTGTCGAAGAAAAAAAACCCTATTTTTTTATTTTTTTTGGCCAACACCACTTTGTTCTAATGCTTCCACCAACAACCAAACAAGTTTTATTCTAACTATATCATCAAAGAATAAATCATACAAAAATACTATAAACTCTAAATTTTAAATCCATACCATATTAAAACACATAAATACTATAAAATAAACTCATTAAAACACATAAAGCATAAATGGGAATGAGAGGAGTGGGAGACAGGGAGTGGTGCGCGAATGGTGGGTGGCGGCGGCCGGTAATAGTGGCGGCGGCAGCTACAATTAGGATTAGAGTTTAAATGTTAAAGGGAGAGCGTATTAGTAGTAGAAGTGCATCTAGTAGTGGTACTTTTACTTTAAAATAAAACTAATAAATAGAAGGGAAAATGCGATTAACAATGGGAGGTGTTAATAGCCGTACCCCTTCAATTGTTGATGTGCCATTTATCTCACTATACTTGGAAATGGCTAATGCAATCCTAATAAAATAAATTATTTATTAAAATGACATGAAGAAGGACAATATAGTTGCTACTTGCTATGAGGTCTCAGCCTACTTTGTGATGCCAAGCAACCAACTAGTTGTTAAGGATTAATATAATATTGAGATGTTATTTAATGTTATCTATCTGAAGAGTAATTAGACTGCTAATTTTGGGTTAGTACAAGCTGAGTAAGGCTTACTCAGCTGATAAGGTTAGTTATCTGTTTTTAGGAGTTAACTAATCTAAAAAGAGTAAGGACAATTCTGCTGAGTGCAAGTCGCCTGATCAGATCAGAAGAGTTGGGGTCCAAGTCTGCTGAAGTCAAGTCAGCTGATAGGCATATCAGCTGATGGACAAGTCTGCTAACTCCGTTTTCCAGAGTTATTTATTTTCTACTCCCTCCGTCCCGTGATTTCTTTCACGTGTGAAGAGGCACACAAAATAAGAAAAGAGAATTTAGTGGGGATTTTGAGGGGTAATTTTGTAAACTTTTATGTATAAAGTAAAGAAATGAGTTGACTTTTGGTATGTGTGGAGAAAAAGTAATGGCATTTGTGTAAAATTGAGAATATTGTGAGGAGTTTATAAAGGGTTTTCCATTTTAAGGGTGTGAAAGTTATTGTGGGACGTCCCGAAAAGGAAAGTGTGAAAGTAATTGCGGGACGGAGGGAGTATTATTCTGTTAGTTAGTTAGTTTGTTAGTGGCAGTTTCAAGTGGCATTGTACATCTATAAATACACCACTAAATGCATAGATTGGGGTTGATAGAACTTGATAGTTGTGTGAGATCGTATTCTTTGTGAATTGAGCGAGTTAACAAGTTTCTTAATGATCATACTTGTTTGTAAACACTTGTTCATATTAGTAAAGAGAACCACTATCCTCCGTGGACGTAAATCATTTGATCGAACAACACGTACATCCCGTGTTCTTATCTTTGTTTCTTGTGAGCGGTGGCTGCGGAGATTTGATCGAACAACACGTACATCCCGTGTTCTTATCTTTGTTTCTTGTGAGCGGTGGCTGCGGAGGCCTTATCTTTGTTTCTTACTTGATTCAATTCATTGCGTTTTTAATTGTCTTGTATTATCAATTTATCTGTGTAAAGAATATATAGAAAGAGATACAAATATATATTGAAGGATATGTACAATTAAATATTATGGAAGATTTGAATTTACAAAGATACAATATTATCATTAAATCTATTTCTAGAATATTTTAGATAAGTCTTGGACTTGAAATGGCTTGGGTTGGATTTTAATAAATAATATTCCGTACTAGTACATGTAAGGAAAGGCCAAACACAGCCCCCAATATCAATTCCATTGTTCATGACAAAGATTACACATGAAAGATAAAACTAAATCGGAGAAACAAAACATTTATGGAATGTTTGTTTTGGGACTCACCCATCCTGACTTTCCATGTTCGGTTCTACTTCGAAATTTCACATTCGGATCTCCCCATCCAACTACATCCACTCTTAAAAGTACCTATACATTCTACTATTACATCTCATCCAACTTCTCTTACACAATTTGATTTGACATAAAGTTACATTTCATCCTACTCAAAATCCCAAAACAAACACACACAATTACTATTTATCAGGATTTCCCTCATCCTACATAATCCCAAAACAAACACCCCCTTAGGAAGGAGAAGAAATATGATTTAAACAAGTTATACAAGCATAATGCCTTGACACGTAAAATGGAAAGTACACTCCCGACATACCTACCACTGGCAAGAAACTGGACAACCTTGCCTTATTCACGCTTTCAAAATAGTGTAAGATATATACTGATATAGAAGATTAGGTTTGATATCATACGAGGCAAATATTGGATTCTTTAGTCAAGTAGCTATAAGCAATGAAGTTAAACAAGCACAGCTTATAAAAATACGTATTCCATCCATGTCCTAAATAACAAAGCAAGATCATAGCAAAGAGCAACCATAGTTCATAAAGCGAGCACATGAATTTCCTCAATTTCTGATATTACAGATAAAAAAAACGGCTTAGATTCCACTGTAATCAGGCAGAAGGTGCAGGGGCGTCCTTGATAGACTGACGCCATGCGTATTCCCTTGCCCCATCCTTGTCAACAATTTTGATCACAAAATTAGGAGGGGCTATTACAAGCCTACTCCGAATTTCCATTATGACCTTATCAACCAAGTCGATGGCTTCTTCAACTGTCATGTCCCTACGGTAGAGTCTATCCATCATGGAGAGGGCAAAGTAGGACCCATACCCAAATGCTGCTGTATTGACTTTGTGAAGGGATGCAATGTAATCAATGAAGTAGAGAGAAGGGCCCGTTTCCTTGTCATATCCGGCCAGAATGATGTTCACTTGGTATGGATTCTGGAATTACCATAGTAGCTAGTTAAATGTCAAATAAGATGTAATCCAAGACATTCTGTGAGAAAAAAGGTAAAACTAGTGCATAAGATTATGTTAAAGAACAATGTGACTCCTATTTAATTATCAGTTTGAAGTGTTTCTTATATAACTATTATTTTGTATTTAATTTATTTATCCCACCACTTACCCTTAACCTGCCCTATTTCTTTCACCCTTGACCTTACAAAAAAGAAAAGATAAAGGAAAGAAATGAAGAGTTTCCATGATACATCCAATCACATTTTCACCGTTTGCGTGAAATAAAATATTGGATAACAAAAATTATTTTACTTCAAATTGAAGCATGAACTCCTCCCTCAAACTCACTGCACTTTTGTATCATGAAAAGAAGTCTCATTAGTCATTAGGCAGTCTTCAATAAATGGAAGTACTTCACTTAATATTCATCATAAAAAATTTATTTAAACAAATTTAAATAATAAACACAAGAAATAAAAGAGATGAGAAGAACACAATCCAACCCAAGACATTCCGAGTAAAAAAAGTAAAACTAGCACATAAAATCATTTAAAGAACAATGTAATTCCTATGTAATCAGAATTGCAGGACCAAACGTGCAGAACAAGCATTCCAACACATCAGAGGATGGGTATTTTATGGTGTTCGTAGCTTCAACAGATAAGCACAAAAACACCAACATGAGAAGAAGAATGCAATTCTTAAAGAAGAGCAAATAAATTCTGTCAAACATCACAAGTATACTTTGCAGAACAATACCCAGAGATGCTCATGCATGCCTAATATTATTTGAAACTCAGAAAAATAACAAGAGTCATCACCACAGACAAACATGCAGCTCATACACCAGAAGTTAATATTATTTTACCAAATTATTGAATTGAAAAATGCATTCTCTAGTGTGAACCATTTAGAAAGGTTACCCAACATTAGTTTTGTACATAAATCTTATATTTCATATTGTGCACAATGTACATAAGGATCATCACAATAAGTAATAAGTAGAGGGATTCAAAAGGTCCTTAAAGTTCAACTCAACTTAAACCAAACTGTCATTCAGAAAGTCCTGAAAACTTTATTACCTTACGCAAGGCTGTGGCGAGCTCGCCTCTGGTGAAGTTTGCAGCTGCTGCAGTCGTCAAAGGAATCCCATTACGAAATTGGTAAAGGGCTACGTTTTTCTGTACGTACTCGGTAAACTGAGCCCTATACATCATACGTAAGAAAGTAAATCACTGTCACTTTTAAAGTTCAAACTTTGCATAAGACATAGGAGTATAATTTATCTAATAGAAAGAGCAAGTAAATAACCAGACAAAAAATTCTACATTACTACAAAGAAATTCTATCCAGAAAATTGCAGCAAGAAATTTGTGGCATCAAATGATAGTATTTAGTTAATGAACTCCACAAATCTCATGCAAAGTAACTGGTTATGCCCAAAAACTAGTAAAACAAAATCAATTTTCCCAAACAAAGAAATGTCACAATACAAAGTTACAAACTCTCTTAAAACAGAACAAAACATACTCTGGCTGAAAGAATTAGCATTCAACAAATCATTATTCATTATTAACTACTAATAAACAAATTTGACCTCCATTTTTCATAGAAAGGCATAGTGTAACTACCTTGGTCCCTGCTTCCATCAAATTACTACCTCTCTAGGATAAGGCCTGAAGGGTGTTCGGTTTTCGTTCATATCTACTCATTATTTTCATTTAGTTGCTATCACATTAAAAATATTGTGGTTTTGTACCCGCTATATTCAACTAATTATGTATCATGACTTCAGAAACAAATAAGTGAAGCTCGTTCTCTACACGAACAGAAATCATAAAAAAGTATCTAACTTCGTATCACACCAACTACAAATCATTACCGTGTAAACATCAAACCACAGCCTTATTACTGCACAAAATTTAGGGAAAACCCAGCAGTTCCTCCCTAAAAGTAAATCTCTATTTGATAATATAATCAAACACATATTATGAACACGACATCCATCCTGTACAAGGTATAATGTACAAGTAATTTAATCCTAACATCAACAAGAAACGCAATCCAGCTCACGTCTAGCACACAATTAATCCCTAAAATAGTTTAATCGAAAAGGCTCTCACAACCAGTATATCGTATCAAAGTTGGACATTTTCTCCTACAAACACAATAAATTACAAAAACAAGCAGTCATAAGCAATTCGAGAAAAAGAAATTTCACCGGTCGCCTGTTTCGCCAGAAGCGCCCATGAGTTTGTGAGAATCTAGGACCATGATTTTATCCTCGTTGGTTTTGTGTACGAGAATGCTGTGAACCGCCGAAGAGTCCGCAACCACTATCGCGAAATCTTTTCCGACCAATCCAAAAACCGACTCCATTTTTGTTCTTCAATCTACCGTTTATGCAACTGTGGTCGATTCGATTGTGATTTTCTTTGCTCGGATCTGCGTTCGATTCGTTGATTGAACTTTTTTTAAAACTAAGAAGGGTTTTGTGATTTTGTGAATTTAAGCTTCTTTGCTTGGAGTTGAGAAAAAGGCGTCTTGGAGGACAAGAAGGGTTAAGTCGTGTTTCTCACAGAACTAGTGTCGCGTTTTGGTGCTTAGGTTTCAACTCTATGTATTGATGTTTATTTGGTCTAACCGGATTAACCCTGAAAAATATAGGGTTAGGGTTCATGAATCATAGGTCCGTTTAAATTCGGGTTTTTTCGACCCGGACCGGTTAACCCGCGGGCTAAATCGGAACAGTCCGCTAGCTTACTTTTTTTTTTAATAAATAACCTGAGAACAAATTTTGGGTCATTTCACCAATAACCATAACTATAAGCATTAAGAAGCCTATTAACATTCATTAGTCATTATTACTGTTTTTTTATTAGATTATGATATTTGTTTAGTTTTATTTGCTCATTAGTGAGTTACATACTTTTGTTTTCTCATTTACTACTGATCATTAACTAATTTTTTTTTTTTATTTATTTGTTGAACTTGCCAATTGAGACCTTTAATTTTAAAAGAAAAAAAATATTGTAGTCCATTAATGGCCCGTTTAGCTCGTGGCCTACTAGGGTTAGGTCCCAACAATTATAAATCTATTAAATATGAACTGGTTAAGGCCCTAGCCCGTTTAGCCCGTAGCTCTGTATGGCTGACCCTATATGGCTAGGGCTAGCCCGATAGACATCTCTACTTTCATGTCGTTGGGTACAGTTATTTGCCCTCAAACATTATTAAATACACACACGGGATTAGATCACCCACCTAAATGTCAAGATTAGTAGATACACTCCTAATGAACTATCATTAGAGTTATTATCGATCTGAGTACTTGAAGTTCGAGCTCGACCCGATAACAATGATAAGCCAAAAAAACGAGTTCGTCTCGTTAACGAGCCTATCGAGCTGAGTCTAATGAAATTAATAGAAAAAAATAGGCATTGAGTCTAATGAGTCTTGTTCGAGATGACTCGTTAATAAATCGAGTATCTAACGAGCTCGACTCATGTCGAGTAGAGCCTTATTGAGCCGAGCTCACGAGCAACTTGGTTCGTTTAACAACAGTAATTCAAAATTTATAACTTTCTTTATTAATTACACATTTTCGACTACTTTCTCTCCCTAATCGGGAGCCTCTCTCTCTAAAAACTCCAAAACCGCCGCCGCCCACCATCTTCTCCCCCAACAAAAACATCTCCACCTCCGCCACAATCCTCTCTTCACACCCCCACTACAATCCACACATTTTTTTCTTAAAATAGATAGATCTATTAAAATTACATAAAAAGTAGACCCACATCACCACCGCCTGTAGCGCCACAGCGCCACCGCTCGCCGTGCTGCCTGTAGCGCCGTCACACCGCCTGTAGCGTCGTCGCACCGCTTTTCCATTGGGTGAATGGTTTTTTTTCAGGGATTTAGTTGGGATCAATGGGTGAATCTCGCCGTCGGAGTCACAGTGGCCGATCGGGTGAGTCATCTGTTTGATCCCATTTTATTTTCGTTTTATGCTTTCTGCATGTTATTTTAGTTTGTTTCCTATGTTAGATCTGGTGTTTTTTAGGTTCGTTTTTTAATTTCGTCTTCCTATGTTGTTATTTCTGCCTACTGTATTTACTTTTCCCCTGTTGCTCTGGTTTCCTCCCTGCTGTGATGAGTTTTCTTCCCGTTTACGGGTTTTCCCATGGTGGTACTTTGTTGTGTCTGTTGGAGCTGGTAGCCCTTGGGTTCGTTCTTTAGTGATTTGGGAGGTTTGTAGCACGAGTCGTTGCTATCTTCTTAGATTGCGGAGCTTCAAGGTATGCTGGTTTGATTGGTGATCCTTCCACTCTCTCACGATTGAGTTTGAAAAATGTGATCTTTTGGGTAGAACTTTGCTATTGGATAGATGAGAGCGTCTAAAATGTATTTGGGTATCGCTACTAACACCCCAAAACATGTTATACACACCCCATCATTTTAAAAATGAAAATAGATAATTGTAAAATGACTAAGTAACCCTTATTCAAATTAAAGAACATTTTTTTGAAAAAAAATCTTAAAAAATGTAATTAAAATCTGAAAACTATTTTAAAAGATTAATAAAATCTTAATAAATATTTAATTTAAATAAATCAAATATTTTTTTAAAAAATAATCTGAAAAAATTAAATATTTTTTAAAAAGAAAAAAATAAATTATTCAAATAAAAAATTCAAAAATTAATTAAAAATAAATAAATTCGTAATTTTTTTAATAAATTGTAAAATATAATTAATTAAAAAATCAATTAAAATTAAGAATTCGAATAATGATAAATAAAATCTAAAAAATTAAAAATCTCCTAAATCTTAAGAATTGATTAAATTATTTTTTAAAATTTAGTTGAAATTTTTAAATTTTATTTAACTGTATTTTATTTTTTAATTAAATTTTGAGTTGATTTTTCTTTATTTTTTTTATTGTTTAAAAAAAATAATCGTTAATCATTAATTCTTTATTTGATTTTATTTGATTTATTTTCAGATTTTATTTAGATTTAATTATTATTTTTTCATTTTTTTATTTTCATAATTTTTTAATTGATTGTTCCATTTTTAAATGATTTTTAAAATTTAGCGGATTTTTTTAAATGATATTTTCAACGTTCACACGTAATTTTGTTGTATTGTTGATTTTTTTTGTTAATTAAATTTTAAATTTTATATGTTTTTAAAATTTTAGTTAATTTTTATTAGTTAGGAGGGTTGAAGGGTAAATAGGAAATGATTGGGGTGTATATAGTAATAAAAAGTGAATTTTAAATTTTAATGGGGTATGTTTAACATTTGGGGTGGGTATAACATTTTGTGGGGTGTTATTAGCCCCACCCAATGTATTTTATTTCCTATCTGTAATTCTACCTACTTAAAAAAAAAAAAAATACACATTTTCAACAAAACAAAACAAAAAGTTTATTAACTCACTCTACTTTTTTCCATCTCTTTCTCTTCTCTCTTTTCTATCCTACCTCGATGACGCCGCCCTGGCAATAAATCATGACTTGAAGATGAAGTTTTAATTCTCGAGTTCATTTCATGGCCAATCATAATATATAAGAACTACTATAAATTTTTGTCTTTAACAACTTTGATATTACCCGGTATGCATACTTTATAGTATATATCATTTTATAAGTGCACAAAAATCAAGCTAGTTTTTTTTTTTTTTTTTTTAGGGTAAAATCAAGCTAGTTGATACATGTTTCTTGCACAAAAATCAATAAGGCGGTGTTTCTAAGCTAGTAACCCAGCCGTTCAGCCTGCCCCAAACTCCCAATCCCACTCCCTTGTCGCTAGAGCTGTTATTCGAGCCGAGTCGAATCGAGTATTTGAGGTTCGAGCTCGACTCGAGCTCTTGACGAGCCGAGCCGAGCTCGGCTCGATAACATTACCGAGTTAAAAATTGAGCTCGGCTCGACTCGTTAACGAGTCTAACGAGCCTATCGAGTCGAGTCGAGCCTAACGAGCCTAATGGAATTTTTAATAAAAAATTAGTTATCGAGCCTAACAAGTCGAGCTCGAGCCGACTCGTTAGTAAATCGAGTATTTAACGAGCTCGAGCTCGGCTCATTAAGCTAAACGAGTCGAGCCTTATCGAGCCTTAACGAGCCGAGCCGAGTCTCGTTAAGGCTCGATTCGAATAACAACACTACTTGTCGCCTTCTCGACTGAGTCGACCCCCCACCAACGGCTGCGCGCGACCGCCACCCACTCTATCTCTCCTCTTCTACCAGTCGCATCTTCGTCAAAAGATTGAGAGGTAAGTTCAGTTGTATTTATGATTTTTTTTTATTGTGAAGAAGAAGAATAGAGTGTTTAATTATTCTACATTTATGCATTAATTAAATATATATAGTATTGAATTAATTTCTTGTAAAAAAATTTGATGCAACTCAAAAGATTTTTTTTTATAGGGCAAAATAAATTTTTTTTTGGAGGATGGTTTACAAGATAATAAAATAGAATTACAATTCACTAACTAAGATCTTGATCTTCAAACCAATGCGGATCACCAAAGTATTGCCGTCCACTTCAATCGTGAGAAGAGGAAAGACGAGTTTTCCTTTGTTAGGTGTTTCATGTAAGAATAGGAAACAAAAAAATAGACAAAGTTTCACCAAGTACCTGATTCCAAGAACTAGAACCCAAGGACTCTCGAGTCTATCTAAAAAAGTCCAACCACCAAAAAGGAGATCCACAACCACAACAGAGCCCCCATAACGGGGAAAAGAAGCACAAGGCGTAACCGGACAAAACAAATCGCAACTAAAACGAAAATAAACAAGCACAAAAACTACCTAGAAAACAGTAAACAAGATCAACGAAGAAATACCTGAACGGTCACCGTAGCTCCATTCGAGATAATTTATACATTGATCTCAACCCAAAAGCGAAAAAAAACTACATAAAAGAAGGGAAAAACTGAAAAGACCGGAGGGCGACGATGACGGCAAGAACAAAGTAGATCTAAGGATCTACTTCCTAGATCTGAAAGGACGGCGACGACGGAAGGCAGCAATAGACGACAAACAAATTTGACACTATAACTCACAAATCTACCATGGAACAAGCAGATCTACATGGAAGAATGCTAGATCTACAAGAGAAAGAGGAGATGGCACTGTGTGCAAATCACACCTAAAAGTATGTGAAAATCGCACACACACGCTACGCAATTCAACAGGGCAAAAGAAACTTATTACTCCGTATAAATTATAATACATAAAAAGAAAAGTTAAAAATAATTCTAGAAAACCAGTTGGGTGCCTCGGTCGCGAAATCTCCTCCCAAACTAAAACCCTCAAACCCCCCCCCTCTCTCTCTCTCTCACCAGGCAAAATGTCGCTTGCCCGTCAGATACTACGGCGAGCCGCCTCCGGACCTGCCACACTCCGTCACTTCTCTACCTCTCTCGCAACAACCACACCTGAATCTGAATCCTCCCACCGCCACCACCACGATTTCCTCCCCCCGACTTCCTACATAAACTCCTGGAAGCCCCCTCGAAACCCTAAGGAAGCCAACAAGCAGTTGGCCTTCCTCCGTCGCGACTACGACCGTAAAGTGAAAGAGATGCGAAAGGAGTACATCAAAGAAGTGGAGCTGCAGAGAATCGAGAAATTGAGGAAAGATGAGGCTAGAAAGGAGGCGTTGAGGATTGCGAACGAGGAGAAGAGAGCGGCA
The DNA here is from genome assembly GCA_963675135.1 of Galeopsis tetrahit. Lineage (NCBI taxonomy): Eukaryota > Viridiplantae > Streptophyta > Magnoliopsida > Lamiales > Lamiaceae > Galeopsis > Galeopsis tetrahit. The sequence continues at coordinate 57,552,420 of OY776128.1, forward strand.
AAAGCCGCTAAGAAGAAGGCCGAGGCCATTGAGAGACAGGCCGCCGAAGAAGAATTCCGCCAAATGTTGGTACGTCAAATTTCATTTCTGCCCTTGGACCTGTTTCGTTACCTTTTGTTGTGGTTTGCTTTATTTCCCCCTTTTCATGATACAATTTACATTTACTATGATTGGGCCAATATTGGGTTATATTGGGAGTTTCTTGTGAACAATTTTGGATCAGATGTTTCTGGATGATTAGAAATTCTCCAGATTCAAATAAGTCTCAGATGCATTTGTAAAAAAAGAAAAGAAAAGAAAAATTGGCTACAATTAGAAAGGGTAAGTCAACCTCATAATTAGTTATAACTCCATTGTGAACAACCAAGAACTCATTTCTTGCATCAGATGTCTGAGGATGAGGATGGCTATTCTTTGGAGATTGTTCTCCATGTGTAGCCCAGCGAGTGTGTGCTATGAATCGAGTATGACTCTTTCAAATTTAAATCTGTAGTAGCACCTCTGCAAATAGGAATAAGACTCATTACTACCATGAAAGGTAGAAGAAAACTTCAACATGGACTCAGATATAAGCAAAATCTTATAAAGAATTCTACAAGCATTTATACAAAAAGCTTGAAGGCAAAATCGCCAGATACCAGATATTTAAGGCCAAACAGATGTCATATACGATCAATGAAATACATAAAAAAAATAACTTTATACTGCATGGTATATTCAAATAACTTTTCTACAATATTATACCCACTACAGGTGCCTAAACTGCAAAATTTACCATTTAGTACACCTAGGACCTGCTCTGGAATGTAAAACCCTTATGCACCATCATCATGCTTACAGTTAAGTCTATGATGTAGACCTTTTATGAAGGAGTTGCATTAAAGTATATAATGAGAAGCAGAGCAATGAGAATGCATAATAAGTGCATTGTCGAAAACTAAAAACTTAACTTAAAATCTATTCCTGATTACTGACTCCTTTTAAAGCATATTATTTCTGCAACCAAATTTGCTTTGACACGATTCTCCATGATCAAAGTTATTTTCATGAAATATCATATAGTTATTAACTAATTAGTTGAAACTCTAGTTATTAGCTGTTTAGCTACTATAATTGGACTTCCATTTGTCTGGGGAGGTCCGGAGGTGGTATATGGTTCTTGCCACATCTTATGAACGTGCATTTCTAGTGTGCTATTCTGTTTTGAGTCATACAACATGGTTTGCGCTGTTTAATCGCTTTTTAAATGTAATTTTTGCATATGCTTTGATATGCAGCCCAACGTGGGGGGTTTTAATTGCAAGTACAAGTAATTTGTGTTGAAGGCCGGCTTCATAAGGAACCATTGGGTTTTATATTGTTGTTGTATATATACATTTATATTTCCCCATTGTTTCTTGTTTCTTCATTTCATGAGTGTTTTTTCGTTAAGATATTAAAATGGAAAACTTGGATCATACGCCTGTTAGAAAACAAATTTCCATTATAGGACTTTTATTTCCTTATTTTCCCCCTCTAAGTTAAATTACTTACAAGTGTTTAAATTCTACTCGTTTGGTGCAGATGAAAGAAAGAGCAGAGAAGCTTGAATATTGGAGGATGAGAGAGAAGAAATTTGAGCAGAAAAAGAAAGAGAAGAATGAGCTTTTGCGTAGACAAAGTTCTCTGTGGCTTTATGAATCTGAGATAGAGAAGAAGGGATTTAATGAGATCATTACAAATTCGAGTTCACGTCAAGGATTCAGTTACTGAGAATCATGGATGCTATCTGGTAACTGGACAACTGCATCGAAAATCTCATTTCTAAGTTAAACCTTAATAATGTAGTGTTATCTTCGTTCTTTTTGATTTCGAGTTTGTCTGAACAAAAAGCAAAAGTTGAGTCCCGGGCCTGGGAGAAATTACCTAAGTACATGCATAACCAATTTTATCATCTAATGATGCTGATTTAGGAGTATTAGTTCTAGAATTGGTATTCTTAGAAGATGACATTAGTAGATGGAAATGCATGCTTTGATGGCATTGCCTTTGTGTATTCATGAGGTATTTTGCTAGATAATGGTTGCTTGATAGACCTCTCTTTAGAATAAGCTCTCCAAAAAATATGTATGAATATTGAATTAGATTGTTAGAGGCTATACCCTAAAAAAAAAAAAAAAAGAAAAGTCCATTGCTGATGGTGTTTTGAGTGACATTAGTTAGTGGTGTTTTGTGGAATAGCTTCCTATTGAAATTTGCCAAATTCTGAAACAACAATATTCCCCAAAGTCTTATTTCATGTCAAAATAAGTCCTGTCACCAAATCAAAAGTTTTTTTTTCTTCCCCTGTTTTCTTTTCAATTGCTAGATTTGGAACAACAGAGTTGGGCTAGAAAATGTCTAAATTTCCATTTGACACCTCTCTTTCTCTCTCTCTATTATATATTTATATCATGTTGATATTGATATTTATTTAATGTGTTGCTGGATATTTCAACAGAAAAGTAAGAAGGCTCTACTACGTGGGCTGGTCACTGGTGCCAGACGGAGCTAAGTTAGTTTATTTTTTATTTTTTATGGAGCTTACTATTGTTAGTTTGGATCAATCTATTTGGTGGGCCAAATCTATTCTATTGTGCATGTTATGGGGCTTGTGCCTACTCCAGTTTGTTTACATTGATGTTTTTATTTTTCACTAATTGAATTGATAATTATCTTTTTTTTTTTTTTTTGGGTCCATGATCAATAAAAGACATAAAAAGGGTTTGGCGATAAACCCTCCACTCCAGCTTTGTTAAGTATACTCCCCCTCCCCATTTATTAATTTATTAATCAGGTAAAATACCTAAATTGCTCTTATACTAAAATAACCCTCATAAATGCACTCCCCCGTCACTTTTCAACCCTAAACCCCTAATTGAAGGAGCTACCGCCGTCGTTTTTCTACACTGATTTGTCAACAAAAACACTCTTGTTGACAACTTTTATAAAAAAAAATTCAAAATTTTTGACAACTCTTGGTTGAAAATATACACTATCATCGATTTGTTGACGATAGTATATATTTTCAACTATAAATTGTCGAAAATTTTAAAAAAAAAACTGCAAAAAATAAAGAGGGTCGGCTTCGGCACGGCTGCCGGGGAGTGAGGGAGGAGGGGCGGAGACGGTTGTCGTGGGAGTGAGGGAGGGGGAGCGGCCGCAGTTGTTTTGGGGAAGAAGAAGACAAAAAAAAATTAGGGTTTTATAATTTAATAGAGAAAGTGTATCTAAGGGTAGATTATGTATTTTATTGTGGTACATCTGACGTATGACATATTAGAAAGTATGAAAATGGGGGTATATTTAACAAGGCTGAAGGAGTATATAGCCAAACCCCATAAAAAAAAATGTAACCCTTTAGATAATACTCCGTACTATGGTTTACTATTAAATTTGTATATCTTCTCTAATATAAATCGTCATAGGTGTCGATTCTCCTGAACGAGGGTTAGCTTCGACTCACTCTTTTATGACAATTCCTCATTAACTTGGTCAATCATAAAATATTTTGTTTGTGTGCTGGTAACTAAACATGTTCTGAGGAAAAATGTACTATTTCGCCAGTTGAGTGTGTATTAGTCAATTGAGGAGAATAAAATTAAAAATATATTTTTCTGTGAGAAAAATAATGACATTAGATGTAACTATAAAATGTTAGGAGAAGATAGTAGAAGAGAATAAAGTAATTTTATATTCATTTTAAGAAGAGACAATCTAACAAAAGGCAGAAAAAAAAAAAAAAAAACAATTTAATTTAAGATGAAGAAAATAGGAGTACAATTTTTTTTCTAAGTCAACACGATCCATTCCTTAAATTATTTACTTGGCCGAAAAGACATGTTTGGAGCACCTCTAATAGAGTTACAAATAGTCACACCTATCAATTTGATCAAATTTCATAAATAGATAACCGAACACAAGTAAAATAAAGTCTCGTGAGCAAGGTTGTAGTTACAAATAGTCACACCTATCAATTTGATCAAATTTCATAAATAGATAACCGAACACAAGTAAAATAAAGTCTCGTGAGCAAGGTTATAAAAGTCGAAAATTGATAGTCGAACAGATTTGCACGCCTAGGCTAATTAGATTTATTTTTATAAAAAATAAATATATATATTTATATAAACATAATTTTCACCCTTAATCGATATGATTTGAAAAAAAAAAAAAAGTGGTACATCATGACAAAGCCATGAGCATTGCTTAGAGACTCGTTTTTCATTAAAACAATGTGCATTATTGTCCAAATCGAATTCGTAAACCCAAAAAATTAAAATATGAGTGTTTAAGCCGATTTTTCACATAAAATGCCTAGAGAGATAAAATTGAGTCGGCTAGGGGCCGCCTATCGTGACTCCGCAAGATATTGATATATAAATAAAGACAAATTCGTCTATGCAATTGAATGTATAAATACACTTGAATTTTAATGTTCAATTTACTCAATTTAATATTTGACATCAATATTTAACCTAATTTATTGAAATCAAATTTTGATTATATATGTGCAACCAATTGAACTCAAATATAATTCATAAATAAATTACATAATTATATAATTTTATTTAGTCATGAATTATTATGATTGCCACTAGTTGACCATGCGCCTGCTTTTTGGTCCTAAGTTATGCAGGCTCTTGTCATATCGCAGCAGGGCATTACATGTCAAAAGCCCAAACCCCACCCACTACAATACAACACAGGCTCAAAAAGTGTTTTTCTTTTCTTCAAAAAATAATCTATATTTTCTTACATTAATAACAAAGTTATCATTATACGCATGTAATAAATTATTATACAAAACAAAATTTAACTGCAAAATGAAATTATCAGGTGGACCCTAGATAGCCTAATTAGCTACAAAATTGGGTTAATTAAATGAAATCAATAAACCCCATTGTGTTGCATATGTATAATTATACTAAATCTCCTTGAATTTAATATAAAAATAGCACACAATCATCGCTATAGCTTCCAATAATTTCAATCAACTCGAGCATGATCTAACCATAATACTTAACTTGTTTTGAAAAAATACTCCCACCTCTGTCAATAAATTTCCATTTTATCATTTTGATCTGTCTGTCTATAAACTTCTCATATCTTTTTTAGAAAATATCTTTTAATTTTTTATTTCTTGGCGATCCACCCTCTTAGGTAGGACATACATATTCGATACACACACGTCTTTAGAGAGGTCAATCAGGCGGCTTATGCCGTGACCAAGACTAGCATTGACTGTGTCTGGAGGAGTTACCCCGAATTTTTACTTTCATTTCTGCACAATGATTTGTACCCTGGTTTTCTATAGACATTAATTTTTAGAAGAGTGTACCTTTTTCCCTTGATGTCCCTAAGGAAGGTTTTTTTAGGTCTCCAGCCTGGCTCTGCTTGTGAGATTATGGTCCTATGTTTTCTTCTTTTATTTGATCTACTTCTTATTGTCTTTTAATTTTTTATTCTTACACTTCACTTTATTTCTTATTTTTTTCTCTCTCTTTTATACCGTATCTATAATTTAATCAATTTTCTTAATTTACTTATCAAAAGTAATGAAAAACTTATAGAAACAACAAAAAGAGTAAAATGATTGAATCTATGTACGGAAATTCCAAATTAAAAAAATGTTGAGAAAACGTATAATAAGGGCATGTTTGCAATTATTACAATTACTCTATGATTACATTCTGTGCGTGGAAATAATTCCAATTCCAACTGACAAAATTACTCTATAAATACAATAAATGGCATCTTTCTCTGCAAAGAAAGAGAAGTTCAAAGTCATCCAAATTCACCTGCTGCCATGCCATGGGAGGCAACCCAAGAAAACAACTTTTCAGTAAAAAATGATTGGGCTACAAACACACTCTTACATTACAACAGACCACTATATATATTTTCCCACGTTAGCAATGAGTATATGTGTTACATCACATTCACATTCAAAACAAAAATGGAATCTTTATTTTGACCATTTTTTTCACAAGAATCTCTCAAACTAAAAAAATAAAATAAAATGAAATAAAAATCTTGTAATCTTCAATTCTTTAGTAAGGTTAGTTACATCCTGCAACATAAAATTCGTTTATTAGTACTCAAACAAATGCATTTTGCCAACAACGAGAGGTTTACGGAAACGAGCACGATACCTAAATCGCTATAAAAATTCGACGATTTAGACTCCAAAACGGTGACGAAGAAAAGGGGTCGAACGAATATCGCTTGTAGACACTACATCTAGTGAAAATATGACAAGAACAAAATTAGACAAAAAGTTGATAAGCATGCAAGTAGTATGTATAAAGTAATGGGAAGGTACTCACCTTTATAGGTTAATGAGCAAAGTGATGTCCCCATCATTCTTCAGGTTAATTTTTCTTTACACTAAAATTAAAGAGAATGTGACAACTTTTAGTACTAATATTCATACAAAATTAACAATTCTGAAATAATTATGATTATGAAGGCTAAACAATGTACATTGTAGTACCGTTTTCGGAGTCATTAGTCGTTCCGTTTGTTAGAAGAAGCAGAGTTCTGTATAACTATGCGAGTAAGGTAAGAGCTCCTCGACCTCGATTCTTGTGCTCGAGCAGCTCATGCTCTTCCTCAACCTGTTAGGGGCCGATTCAATTTCAGCCCAGAAAACACTCGAAACAGGCCTGTGATCCGAAAACTTTGACTCCCCTCGCACGTATGATAACTGCTGAAGCCCACCTCCATACCACAAGATACGGTCACACCTAGTCGGATAATGAAATTTAGATCAACATTTATCCTAGTAACACGCGTATAATTGGATGAAATTGTGGAACGAATTTGCACCTTTCCATTGATTTGATATGAGAATATTATATAGAGTAGAGATTTAATTTATCTATGCATTTAATCGAGGAAAGACAACTCATGAAACAATACACAATATCCATCAGTAATGCACAAGATGATGATGATAATAGGAGTTGTTATTCTTACCATGCAGGGGTCCTTCGTTTCTCTTTGGGGTGCATGTCATCGCCAGCGTATCTGTCCGAATTGTGGGAGTATTTATACGTAGGAGGGAAGTATATCTTCCCCTCTTTCCACCCGTCAAAGACACGCCCTCGTCTCTGCTCTAACCGTAGCTGTCAAGAGAAAGAAATATTCAAATTAGGCCAAATAAACAAGAGAATTGATTTATCTGATGAGTGTTAATATCATACTTGATCTTTCTCCAATAATGCTCTCCAGTTTTGCATTTCTATAAGTGCTTTGGCAGACCGGTATGGCAGCGCTATTCGATAGTTCAGATCTCCGAGCCATAGAATCCGGCTGCATTCAAATCGCTTTGTATCAGTAAACATCAATTTGATTTATTGATAAAGGAAAAAGAAAGAAATACTTACTCATGTTCAAGTATTGTCTCAGGGGATTTGTCTTCAGTGGAGCTGTTCACTTGTGGGAACCTCGTTTTCCTCAAAATCTCCATAAAATCGGCGTTTCTACGCACTTCGTCACCCTCCTTCTGACCAGACGTCAAGTGACTGCACACGAAGCAAAGGCTCGTCTGATGCAACAGCATGCTAATCGATATCGATCCCTGCAATGCAACCCTTGTACCTCTTAGTAACAAGTGTGATTCTAAAAAGTTTCAAAGCATTCCTACTCTTATTTACAAAGATATCATAAAACTACTTCGATTAATGCAAAAGACTACCTTATTTCCAAGGTACCCCATCAATCCTCTCCCAATGCACGAAACCTTCACGTTCCGAACGTGTTCCGTCAGCTCACTCCGAACCCAAACGGTGAGAAAAAGCCCCACCATTTGCTTACTAGCAACCAATGAATACCTCGAATGCCCGTTCCCGGCGCACGCGTCTTCGGCCGGCGTGTACGCGCTATACGACATTGGTGAATACAAAACCGTACTAGGCGAATCCCCGGGTACGTAATCCTCTTCCGAACCCCATCGAGAAAAATCACTAGGCCTTTGACCCCACGAATAGTCGCTCGCCCTACGACTCGACGAATAATCGCTCGTTCGGGAGTAATCGCTCGGACGACGCCCAGACGAGTAATCGCTCGGTCTCTGACTAGACGAACAATCACTCGGCCTATAACCCCTCGGGTCATAGTCGCTAGGTCTATGGCCTAATATGGCTCGATCACACACGCTGAATCTCCGATCAAGACGAGGTTGAGAGGCAGACATGTCATTTTCCATTCTCCAGCATTGTGGGGTCTGGAATGATCGACGAGGTAAGAACGTCGAGGCTTTGTTCCTCGTTGTTCCCTCGAAGTCTGTGTTCCACTCAGCAACGGGATCAGGGACGGGAGAGGGCGTATACCGCCCGCTGCCTGAGCTACTTCCCGGGGCGTTGTTTAACGCTCGTTTAATGAGAGTAAGCCACTTTTTGGCAGGGCCATTGTCCTCAGCACCAAGAATGTTGCCAGCATTCAAAGGAACTATTTCTTGAAATCTGAAGAACACAAACAATGCTCGTTATAAAGGGAAGAATCGGAAAGACGAAGTTGCAGGGGAAAAACGTACCCGAGCACATATATATCAGCAGGAGGTGCAGAATGTAGCCAATCATCCAGGTTCAAATTGCTTGTTGGTGTTTTGCCTCCCACATTCCAAGTTGATACAAAGAGACTGCTCAAAAAGATCGTTTTTTTATCAATCCGAAGCTACGAAAAGGTTGTATGCTGGTCTTAGAAATGAATAAAATTATCAATCAAGAACAAACCTGTAGTTCTGTATATTTATAATCTGAGGGTGATCAAGATAGCCTCGTCCCAGCCGCCTCGAACGGGATCGGGAACGGGACAACGAACGCTCGATTTTACTCGATTTTTCTGCAAAAATGAAGTGGACATCTCTTGAATCAGAAAACGAAAGAGTTGCACAAATTTATAAACAAACAAGTTAATCAACAACAAGTATCTAACATATTGAAATCTAACCACAATTTTCATAGTTTATCAAACTTCTGGAAATTGAAATTGTAAATATGATGGTACTAACCAGTTTTAACTTTCTTAATTGCAGATGGCTCCCTCTCAGAAAAGCTGTTTCTCCATTCCACATCACCGCCTATAAAGAGAAATTAATCATATTATTCAATTAATATAACTAAAATTCTCAAAAATTGATTGAAAATGTAAAATCTAATTATGGAACTAATTCATTTAAAGACAAGGCAATGAAGACAAAACAAAACAATTTAAAATCAAGAACCATCCAGTCGTATATTAGTAAAATAAATGATTGTGGTTATTAAGACAGGTGCAGACAAAATCACCAGAAGAAGAACAAATCAAAAGAAACATCAATTTAATTACCAAGAAATTAATGAGATTTATTTTTCCAAAATTGAATCAAGAACTCAAAGTATTAATCACCCACCTCTGTAAACAGCTTCATCATCTTGAGATTCCTCACTTTTGCTCTTGAAATTGAACCATTTTCGAACCAGTTTCTTAGACCAAGAGAACTTCACATGATGCCAAAACCAAACAAAATCTCAGCAAATAAAATAAAATAAAAACCCACAAATTAAAACATTAAAGTATTCAAGAAATAAATATTAAACCTTGCTTTTCTTGGAATTTCCATCTTTCATCTTCGCACACCTATTTGTTCATACGGCAATAATTCTACACTTCACCTCCCACCCCTCTTTCCAAATAAAAATCCGATCTTTACTTCAAAAACTCCAATCTCATGCAAAATTAGCAAATGGGCCTTGCAGTTTTTCAATTTCCCAGCATTCAAGAATCTATTCAGTCTATTTTCTTGAATTATCCGTTCAGTAAAACCAGAGCAGAACACAATATTCAGTGAATGTGACAAATTGACAGTAGGTGATGAAGAGAGAGAGAGAGCTTCAAAACCCCAAATGCAAATGACTCTAATATGAGACAAGACTACCTTAAGAACTAGACAATGCAATTATGAGAGAGAGAGAGTTTTTTTTTTTTTAATATTTTTGCTTTTTCTTGAAAGAGAGGCTCGTTATCAGTAGTAGAACAGCAAAGTATCGAATTTGAACAGAATAAAGTGCAGCAATAACATATACTAGTAGCAAACTTTCCTTTCTATTTAACACACACACCCACAGGGGTATGTGCGTGCTTTCTTTTTAGCCAAACCCCAATGCCGGCCAAGCATGATGAAAGGGGCAACGGTCAGGTCGTTTTGCAGCATCTCAAAGCATGAAACGACATGGGCAGTTGCCCGAATAGCTGCCCCACTCTGGTCAGCAAAAGTGTAGAGAGAGATTTGGTAAGAAAAGAGTAAATACAAAATTTTGTTATTTGGTCATAGCAACAAAGTTAAAGCAGATAATAAAGAGAAAGTTTAATCCATAGTAGCAGCAATAGTAGCACCTGCATTTCCTTCCACACTTGATTTTTATTATGTTATTCTTTTGAGGTTTTTTCTTTTTTAATATTTTGTTTTGTTGCTTTAAACACAATGTTTCTTTTTTGCTTCGCCTCTGGATTCTCTTGTCTCATAAATTTAGAAATAGGAATTACTAAGGTATTGTCAATTGTTTGTGCATTAAGGCTTCTTCTTATGGAGATTTGTGTTTTTTAAAGAATCTTATTAGTGTCTTAATTTGTCACGGTGTGTATATGTGATCAAATAATTACCCTGTTAAAAAAAAAGGGGACTGATTTATTAGCAAGTGAAATTGTATTTCTATCATGAATAATGTTATACAACTACATTGCAACATATTTTATAGAAATGAATTATTGAGTTAAAACTTTGTTTCACTGTACGAATGATTGACACGTTGTATATTAACAAATAATGGACGTCCTATAATATGAGAAAACAATTTCATTAGGTTTATCGAGTGAGAAATGCTCATACAGGAGAGCTTCTCCCCCACTCCACCGCTCTCTTTCGCCAGTCAGTTGTTGTCGCCACTGTTCTACTGCCGCTGCCGTCGTTCTGCCGCTGTCGTCTACTTTGTTCGATTTTTCGTAAGTTTTAGTTCGTAGATCTTCAGATCTACTTTATTTCTTCTCGGAAAGCTCTTGCCGCCGCCGATGGTCGTCTCAGTTTCTCCGTTTTTTTGTTTGTTTTCGTTTCCCAGTTGTGGAGCCTTTTCCCTTGTGTGGGACTTTTTTTGAGTGGTTTTGATGGTTTGATAGAATCATGGTATTTGGTGGAGCTTTGTTTCTTTTTCCTGTTTCCTTATTGATATGAGAATATATACCTTAGTGTGAGATTGATTCGTATTGAGAATGGAGGTCTGACTTTCATGTGGAGCGCAGGGTACATCCATTTTCCTCTTCCTCACAACTGGATGGGGCAGACATTAGATTGATGAAAATCATTAGTTTTGAACTTGAAAATTGTATTGACATGTACTTTGATCTCGTAAACCTCTATAATAATACAGTAATTAAAAAAAAAAGAAAAAAAAAGTGAGAAATGCTCATGCAAGAGATTTTTTTTTTTCCAATAAACCTTAAAATTATCAATTCATGATCGAATTGTTTAAAATTCAACTCTTATTTAAAAGTCAATAAACAAATAACCAAATGAAAATAGTAAATATATAAGGTTTTCAATTTTTTTGATTAAATCTTGTCAAAAAAAAAAAAAAAACTTTGATTAAAGGCATTGATAAAATTAGATTCACTGTATAATCTTGTAGGTCGTATTCTCAATTTATTGAATTCGATTTGACTGAATGTGCACCATAAAAAAGATTAATAATAAAAGAATTGAGAGGGACAATGGGATTAAATAAGATTGTGGGGAATGTTGTTGAAGAAATTGAGGCTAAAAAAGAGGATATGCCATATAGACAGAGGCAGGTGTCTCAATTGAGGGAGACGTGGTCCTTCCTTTTCAATGCATAAGTTACCATCTATCTCTACATAAATCTATTTTTTCGATTTACTTTTCACTTGATGTTCTCTAACGTATACTCCCTCCATCTTTTAATAAGTGTCATTTTACTTTTTTTCAACAAATTAAGATTATAAATCGTGGACGATATCGCCCTTCATTAATTATAACTAATTTTAATATAGAAGTTTTGTTTGATAAACATAAACCAAATTAATTTTGGTATAAACAATTTTTGTAGAATTTATTAATGAAAAATATTTATGGTAAATGAATAAGGATGAAATAGTCAAAATTAAAGAAAAAACTCTAGAATGACACTTATTTTAAAATTAGTTAAAAAGCCAAAGTGACACTTATTAAAAACGGAGGGAGTATTTAATTGCATATTGTTTACACTATTTTAAGACATTAATTAATTTTTAACATGACACATATTAATAGTTTAAGTAGTGAAATATAAAATGAAACACTAAAATTGACATAAATAATTTTATATATTTCTAGCTCCTTATTATTTCTATGGTGTTCTAAGTTCTAACCACCCCAACCCCCTCCTCCAAAATTTCTAATGGACAAAGTTTTACACTTGGTTCGCTTCATAATATTTGTTGTTTTAGTTGATTTATATAAAATTATGTAAATGGAAAAAATTGAAAAAATAACCAAATGTATACAACTTGAAAGTAGATAAAGACATTGAACTACTAATATTATCACTTGAAATTACAAAGTAAACAAATTAACTGAATTGAATATACTATATGTGAATCAAATTAAAGAAATAAAATTTTGTATTAGTTTATTAAAATTACAAAGGTTAAGACTATAATGTTTATGAAGAATTTTTCATTTAGGCCATGTTAATTGCTGGGAGTATGCCCAGGTCGTGAGCTAGAAGGAAAAAAAAAGAAAAAAAAATAGGAAAATAGATAATTTGCGCATGACCGTAGTTGTCGAACAACCAAAAACAACCAAGGGTGTGTGGAGCCATGTGGGGGTAATATTTTATTCCAAAAAAATTCAAATATGCCACTTGTCAAAATTTTACTCGTTGGTTATATTTTATTTAAATAATTTCTGATTTTCACTTATCTACTTAATAAATAAATAAAAACTAAAATTCATAAAATTAAATTCTCTATAAATAGACACCAATCTTGATATATTTTGGATCACAATTTCATTCACTCCCTTTTCTCTTCTAAATTGTTTTAATTATCTTTTTTCTCTTCTAACATGGATCCAAATGATCCCAATTATCATCATGACTTTCAAAACCAGTCAAGTTCACAAAATTTTCAATCGTTTTTTAATATTGATAATTCTCAATTTTCTCAATATTATCAAAATTCACAAAATTTTCAATCGTTTTTTAATATTGATAATTAAATATGTAATTTGCATCTTTTGCTTTGTTGTAATTAGACATTTATTTGTAGTTCAATTTATTTATTTTCAGTTGTATTTCAATTTTTGTAATGGAAATTTTATTATTGAATGTTGTGATTTTTTTTAAGTTTATGGTAATTTTTTATTATAGTTATGAATTTTTTAATATTAAATAACGGTATATATTTTTAAATATTGTGAAAATATTACTCCGTATAAAGAATTAATAATAGATATAATTATTATATTATAAAAGAAATAATTTATTAAATGTTGTTTGTGGTTGTGGTGGTTATGGATAAAGTGTAAAAAAAGATGAGTTTGGGTTGTGATGTATAATGGGTAGGTGAAGGAGTGAGAAATGAATTTTATATTGGGTTGGTCTGCTATGGACTCGAGTGCATGTTGTGCACCCTAGTCCATGTTGCACTTTTCAGTTTACTGACTTACACTTTTTGGTAAATGGTGTTGCACTTTTCAATTATTAAACTGTATAATAATATTTTTAGTTATAATGACTTACACTTTTTAGTAATATTGTGTTGTACTTTTCAGTTTAATAACTTACACTTTTCTTTAGAATAGGATGCACAACATGCACTCGAGTCCATACTAGACAAAATCTTTTATATTTAATAACCCGGGCCATGACCGGGCATTCATAAACATGGTCTTAAAAGTTATTACGCGACTTTTAAAAAGACAAAGTGGGAAAGTTTTTTCAAATTACAGTAACACAGCATAGGTTGACTAGTCTTGGAACACTAACATGCAATAAAAAGGGATTTGTTTTAATTCCTTCTATGTATTCGAGTTTGTGAAATATGTGAGCTCAGAGATTAAAGATTTACCATCCCAACTTTTATAAGTACTTTTTTTTCGATTGAATATGTGATATTTCAAATCAATAAATGATGATAAAGTTTATTTATTCAATGTGTAATTTTAAATAGCGTAAATTATTTTTTTTACCAATTTTAAAATATACTCTACTTATCAATTAAATTAAAATAAAACAATAGAGGAAATATTATATATAATTGTCCATGTTTTTGGGTTTCCATCAACAAAATCATGATTGTTTAGGCCATGAACAAGTCAAATTGATTAAAATGCATGCATGATTAGTTGTGATTATGTAGAAATTAGTATAATATTAAGTTGACGGCGTTAGTGCTTAATTTTGGACCCATGGAAATGCTAAAACATTAGTCAAGAACCAAAAATTATGGAATAAATATTAATATTGGATATTAATCATCACTAACCATAATAAGTGAAGCATCCACTCGTAATTTAGAGCTCACTTTGGGTCCCAAAAAATTGTGATGATTAGGGTTTTGTATAAAGCCATATATCAAATGTACCCTCATTTTCAAATTTCTTTTTCTTGGGTGGGTGGCTAGGTTTTCAAATTTAAAGCCCTTGTGCCCCATGATCATGATAGGTATCATGCCGATTTTATTTATTTTGTAAAAATGGTCTTAAAACATATACTCTCTTTTTTAGTGAAAATTTTTCAATTTTTTTTTTAATAAATACTCCTTAATTATTTTTCACGTTTTATTATATTTTTCTTAATCTCTTTCAATCGCACCACATCTAATACACCTACTTATTATTTGTACCCAAAGCTTATAGAAAACTTTCATCGGAACATAGAAAATATTTCCTAGACCTACTATTCAATAGGGATCTAGAATTATTTTTAGGAGGCAGAATATAATAAAACAAGTTTTAAGTTTAAACACGAAAAATGTAACCCTCGCGATTTAATTTATTCCTTGCCATTTTTTTTAGTGAGGATCACTTCGTCATTTCACGAGATCTCACCCCTCACCTCTTGATCTATCATTCTCGATCTCTTTTATTATACTCCCTCCGTCCATGAAATGTAGTTTCATTAAAGTGGGACACATATTTTAAGAAAAAAGTAGATAAAGTAGATAAAGTAAGAGTATTGTAGGATATTGTGAGCTCCATTTTGAATAAAGTTGATGACAATTTGAGTAATTAAGTGATGGTTGAAGGGAATAAAGTTGATGGCAATTTGAGTAATTAAGTGATGGTTGAAGGTGATAGTTTCTATAAAGAGTATGAGATTACATTTTGTGGACAAAGAATATAAGACAAATGAGACTACTTTTCGTGGAAAGAGTACTAAATATGTGTTATTTATTCAATATCCGAATAAAATCGTGAATTGAGGGCCTCAAGTTTCAAAGAAACTGTAATATTTGTAGATAAAATTAATTAAATAAAATATTAACAAACACCTTTGTACTTTTTATTAATTTTAAGGTTGATCATATACATAATTTCAAACTCAGTAAAAAAAAAAAAAAAAGAGATAATAATACTCATATGTACGTGCATACAAAATGCTAAAAAAAATTAAAAAAAATTACATGCTAATAAAAAAAAAATCATACATGAAATTGTTACTCCAATTTTGTCTTTCAAGCATACTGTCGATTCT
Source organism: Galeopsis tetrahit (assembly GCA_963675135.1). NCBI lineage: Eukaryota > Viridiplantae > Streptophyta > Magnoliopsida > Lamiales > Lamiaceae > Galeopsis > Galeopsis tetrahit. The sequence continues at coordinate 57,568,172 of OY776128.1, forward strand.
TACCATTACCTCCACCCTCCTCATCTGATCCCCCGGTTCCACATGTTACAGTCTTGCGCCGCCACCACCTCTTTCAGCTAGACAAATTAACGAATTTCTCTTACATTATGGTTATTTGTTGCGTCTTCTCCTGCACCGTCTGTTTCAGTTAATTTCTTTCCTCGCGTCGCCACCACCTCTACGGGCTTTGGCAGGTAGAGGAGGATCTCTTGCCTTATAGTAGTAATTAGTGAAAATAATTTGCAATTCAAACACTACCTTAAGTGATCTTTCAGAAAAAGAAAAAAAAAAAGCATTAATTTAGGAATAAAAGAAAAACTAACTATAAAACTTTATTTTTATTTGGGATCTTTATTTAGAGGCCATCTAAATTTCACAAGTTTAATTAGTTTAGTTGATTATTATCATCCTCAATACTTAGTCTAATGACTCTAATCGGATAGGTATAACTCAGCCTTAATTATTTATGATTTATGAGACTTGTAAGAAAAAAAATAAAAAAATTGATGGGGTCAGATCAAATCTTTGTGTTCACTAATTCATTCCACTTTTCTGGGCTAAATTTAATCTTAGCACGTAAATTGTATTTCATTGGTTTGTTGTACCACCTTCAAATATCTTGCACCAATTAATGTATTTGAAGTTATTAAACATAATTCACATTTGGTGATATTCGTTTTTTTTTTATAAGGCTTCAAAAAATTAAGAGTTTTTTTTTTTTTAAAATATAAAAAAAAATATCTACTTGTAGATTTTGAGAATGATGCTGCAATTTATTTGAAATGACTTAACAAACTCGATTATTGTATTGGTAGATGAATGGTAGTTGAGCCTTTATGAAATCTTTCCTCACCCTAGCTAGCAACTTTTCTTTTGTAAAAGAAGTTAGTTCCAACTAAAAATAATAAATAAATTTCTTAATGGAATCAAAATATTCATTCTTTTCTTTACGTACCATTTAATTTTATATAAAAAATTTAAAATTTTACTTTTTCTAAAATAAGATCGTTTATAAATCTGTCAAAATAAAAAAAGGTCTTTAATTTGGATAAATTTTCACTATATTTTTTATGCAAACTTCAATATTATCGTCTCTAACTCGTTAATGAATTATGGTTGTCACATGCAAAACGGTCACACACACAGACACGCACATATATATATATATATATATATTATGTACTCTAATGTATACGATACTGTCTACAATTTCAATTCTCTTGTAAAACTCGTGTATTTTTTATCTTTGTGGGAGTGTTGGTTGGGAATCATTATAAAATAGAAAAAGTGAAGATATATTATAAAGAAAGTTATAGTAATAAAGTAGGGAAATGTGTGTAAATTAAGGGGAAGATGGGCCACAGTATTTGGGAAGTGAATATCTAAAGGGCATGCAAGAATGAATATATGGTCCTACTTTATCTTTCACAAAATAGTGATGCAGATTTCCATGAAAACATTTAATAATTAATTTGGGTAATTACACTACTCAATAATAACATGATTAAAAGCGAGTTTCTATATTTCCCCTTTTTTATATTTATAGTTTGGTGAAATTAATTTTCATGGTTCGAATTGAAGGTGAAAATGGATTTTTTTAATATTATTAATCATATTCTTTTGTACTATTTTAAATATTATTACGATGTGACCTTCTCGTGGACTTAAGTCCAAAGACGTCAATGTTATAATTATCATAGTTTATTAATTTGACTTGGGTTTTTCACAGATCAATTATGTTAATTAGCACGATAGAAAACTATATTCTTAGTTAATTAAGTGAGCGTCAATAAATTAATTTAATGTCTCAAGTTATTTTTTTAAAAATAAAAGTGTGATTACTTTAAGCATCATGACTTATAGTTGATCTAATAAAAGCACCGTTATAAATACAAGTTTCAAGATTTAACAAAATAAATTACTCAAACAAACTTAATTTTAACAATAATTGAATGAAATATTTATCTAAATCATGAGTATTATGGGATAAAAAACATGACATGTAATATTAGATGCCAATTGAAGCCCATCATTCTTATATAGAAACCAAATAAAGTATCTTAATATATAGAAATATTCCTTGTCCTAAAATCGAATAAAGAATCTTACTATAAATATATGACGTAACAAATCTCTCTTTCCCTTAAGACAGGAATATTTTCAATTCAAAATGGAAATAATGTACATTTGATCTTAGATTAACTGAAACGACGTATCACATATAATGCTTTAAACTTGCACAGACATGATTGGTTCCATTTTTTTCTTCCCACATGATCAATTTGTAAGATGGGTTCTTGTCACTTCAAAGTTCTTGATTAATTGACTTAGTATCGGAACAATCTTTAACACGTAACATTCATTTGTGTAAAGATATATTTAAATATTGCATTTTACCGCTTTCTATTCAAATTAAATAATGTTTTGATTTTTCATTTTATTTGCAATTTAAATAACATTTTATACCTTTTAATATTAAGTAGCTATGTTTCTTTCATATTTATTCTTAAAATCATTAAAAATACAATAACTTGTATGGTACTCAGTAAGGACATGTTTGTTTTGGGATTATGTAGGATGGGGATATGGGGATGGGGAAATTTTGGATGGAGAAATTCTGATGAATAATGATTGTGTATGTTTATTTTGAGATGTTGAATAGGATGAGATGTAACTTTATGTCAAATCAATTATGTAAGAGTGTGTGATGTTGTATTATTTTATATAACTTTATGTCAAATCAATTAGTAAAAGTGGGTGATGTTGTATTATTATAATATTAGAATATATAGATATTTTTAGGGGTGGATGTAATTGAATGTTGAAATCCAAATGTGAAATCTCGAATTAGAACAAGACGGGGGACGTTACGTCCCAAGTTCGGACGTGTGAGTCCCAAAACAAACATGCCCTAATAGTTTTCAAAGTCTCAGTGTAGAATTTCAATACTAAGGGTAGAATCAAAAGTCAATAATTAACATTTGACTCAATTTATTGAAGTCCAATTATAATTGTATAGATGTAATAAATTGCACTCAAGTATCACTCCATATTAATATGAATAGTACGTATAATAATACTTTTTTTTTGACAAACCGTACGTATAATAATACTTAAGTAATAAAATAATTATAATCTTTTTCCTACATATATAATTAATATTTATTTATAGTTCTATTCCTAATATTAATACTCACGTCTCATAATAAATTTCATAGATAGATAGACACATGTTAAAAAAGTGTAATATATAATGAATGAAGTTTTGAGTAGGGTGTAAACGAGTTGAGCCAAGTAGTCTCGAAACTCGACTCGAACTCAGTCGAACCTATATTTTTAACCTCTAGCTCGACCCGACTCTACTTGATTACATGTGTAATTTTATAAGATTAAATGTAAAACAAAATTTTCCTAATACTCTATAAAATAAATCTGAGCTTAGCTCAATTACCTGTATTTAAATCAATGACGGAGCTACGTGGGACCCAGAGGGGCACTGGCCCCCAAGATTTTTTTATTATATATATTTAATTGTTTTTTTTAATTCTTTTAAAATTTATTCGATTCAATTCTGGGAATATATCAAAATTCTTAAATTTCAATGATAGAAGATGATTATTAATTACTTAAATTATTTAAATATATTATCTAAATTTTCGCTCCCGAGCAATTACGTATTATTGAGATTTTTTTGGACAGTTAATTCTGTGTGTTTTCAAGTTTTTGCATTTATATGTATAAATTATAAGAGTGCCTAGTAATATTCTAATATATATAATATATTTTAAGATATTTATGTTTAACTAATAAAATATTTTAAAATTAAAATGTGGATGAATGATGAAGGTTAGATCATAATTAAAGAGAGGAAATTATTTTTTATGATATTAATATCACTATTTCGCCTCTTAAAAGTCGAAACAATTAAAAAAAATTCTATAACATAACGAAAGTCGATAAGTTTAATTTAAAATGATGAATTGAAATATATTCATAATCAATTTTACAATTTTGGTCGTCCCAATCAAAGTGATTCATTTTTTAAAATGTTCAATATGTCACTATCTCTCTACCTTTTCTCGTTTCTATCTCTTGCTATGTTTATCATTTTTATAATTTTTCACCGACTTAATATCATTTTAATACTATATATCTTAAAATTAGTGTTAAAAGAAAATTGGTCAATTATCTAGTCTTTGCCAAATTTTTGTATGTACTCAAGTACACCATGTGTGTACTTGAGTAGACTTTTACTAGTTAAATGTTGACCGTTGACCGGTCAACGGTCAAACTTTGATTTTTATTTTTTTTTATATAAAAATAATCGAATTTTTTTTCCGATTTTTTTTTTTTTTGAAAAAGTGTATGTTATTGTGACTAAAAAGTGTATCTTTGTTTTTTTAATGAAAAGTGTATGTTACTATATTGAAAAGTGCAACATTGTTTTTAATGAAAATCGTATGTTATTATAACTGAAAAGTGTATGATATTATAACTGAAAAGTGTAAGTTATATATTAATGAAAAGTGTATGTTATTATAACTGCAAAGTGTAATGAAAAGTGTATGTTTATTTAATGAAAAGTGTATGTTATTATAACTGCAAAGTGTATGATCTATTTAATGAAAAGTGTGTATGTTTATTTAATGAAAAATGTATGTTATTATAACTGCAAAGTGTATGATCTATTTAATGAAAAGTGTATGTTATTATAACTAAAAAGTGTATGTTCTATTAATGAAAAATGTAAGTTATATATTAATGAAAAGTGTATGTTATTATAATTGAAAAGTGTATGATATTATAACTGAAAAGTGTTATGCTAATGATACACCTTTTGGTTATTGTACTCGTACTTTCATAATTTAAAAAAATTGGTGCTAATTTTTTTTAAAAATATTATTAATTTTACTAATTTTCTATAAATGTATAAAATAATTGGTGCTATTTTTTTTTTTATGGAAGTTAAATACCCATCCCTTTTTACTCGAACCCAGGACCTAAGGTCTAGGTAATGGTGCTCTAACCACTTAACACTTAAGCTATCCCACTTTGTTTGTGCTAATTTTTTTTAATTATTATTAATTATTAATATAGAAAAACTGTTCGAAAATATTTATTATTTACGAAAATTATTAATTTAGAAAAACTGTTCGAAAATATTTATTATTTACAGAAAAAAAACTATTCAAAAATAACAATTTACGAAAATTGTTGAGAGTGGGTTTTTTATGGAAGTTGGACCTAAGGCCTAGGTAGTAGTGCTCTAACCACTTAACACTTAAGGTATCCCACTTTGTCAATCTAAGTACAACCACTAGACTAGAATAATTTCTGTTAAATATTTTGTTATTTATTATATATATATTTAATATTTCCTATATAGCTGGAGTACACAACAGCTCTACCCCTAGTCTTTATATTAATGTTAATCGGGCCCCTACCTAAATTTTTTGGCTCCGTCACTGATTTAAATATTAATCATATAAATAATGTCAAATAAGTAATACTTTACAAGTTTTTATTAGGATTACAAGACTTTCGAGTCGAGTACTTATAAACTCGAACAAGGTAACTATTTCAGTAGCTCTAAACTCGACTCGGCTCAACTAAATTCGAGTCGACTTCGATCTTTTTTCGAGTTGAGCACGAGTAGCTCACAAGTTGACTTTGTTCACTTACATCCCTAGGTTTGAGGGATAATTTTATAAACCTTTATATATAAAGTAAATAAATGATTTGAATTGTGTATGTGTGCGTGAACTAAAAATATGATATTTTGTATAAAATTGAGGATATTGTGAGTGTAAAATTTATAAAGTGTTTTTCATTTTAAAGATTTGAAAATTATTGTGGAACTTTTCGAAAAAAAATGTGTTAAAGTGATTGGGGATGGAGGAAGTAGTATATTTTTTAAAATATTGTTGCAAATAAAAATATGGAGTATTATATTTATATAATAGTAATAATATTTGAAATGCTGAAATCTATTAATTAACCTTTTAATTGGAATATACTAACAATGCTCATATTTTAATATAATACAAATATTCTTATATTTTTAATGTTATAATTAACAATATTAACGTGATATTAAAATTATATATTATTACTCCAGTATTATTTTTAATAGTGTTATCTTAATACTCTATATTTGTGAGAATATAATGGGACACGTGTCACAATTCTATCCCTCTACACAATTTCTCTCTCCTCACCAAATTCGTCTATTTCAAAATCACTGCATTCTCAGCAATTCTGATTAAAAAAATCATTTTTTCTATTTTAATCTCAAAATTATAATTATTATTTTTAATCCCTCTCCCCTTCAAAATCTTATCTTAATCTTATCTTATCTTAATACTCTATATTTATTTGTGAGAATATAATGGACACGTGTTACAATTTTATCACTCTATCACAATCTCTCTCTTCACCAAAATCGTTTATTTCAAAATCTCTGTATTCTGATTAAAAATATCAATTTTTTCTATTTGAATATCAAAATAATAATTCAAATATTATCTTCTCATAATTATTTTTAAATTTTAAATTATAATTATTATTTTTAATTTATTTTTTAAACTTTAATCACAACACAGTTTAACAAAGAATTTTGAAGATTTTAATAGATTTTTGTATTAGATTATTGAGAATTTTTATAAAAAGGATCATTGTATTAGATTATTGAGAATTTTTATAAAAAATGATCATTGCTAGAGACACTTTTTTAATTAAGAACAAAAATTATAATAATTTTAAATATTTATTTACAATATTAATTTTTATAATTTATAACATTTATAAATTTTTCAATAACAATTTTATCTCTTTTAATTATTTTAAAATTTAAATTTAAATAATCACATGATTTTCTCAAATAAGTTAAAAATCTAATCTTTTTATAAGCTACTCATTATTTTATCTGGATCACCAGGTATAGAAAAACAACATCTCGATCACCCTCTTGGTGCATAAAAGTAACTTTTTTTTTTCCTCTTTCATTTAATTTGAATTTTCTGTAATTTTTTTTTTGAGGTTAATGATTTTTAATTTTTCTCTATCTGAATTCATTTGAGTCTCAATTTCAATTAAAGAGGTTCTGTTTGCGATTTTTTTTTTTCAATTTTATCTTAGTTCTTATGTGTCTTCCTGCAATTTCATTTCATAGAGAAAAAGAGGTTCTCATTCTCTATCTCCTTATTATTATGTTTTTGGTTTTACTTCCATTTTTTTCATAATTTTTTCTCATTCTTTTTCTTTTTAATAATTTTTTGCTTTCATTTTTTTTTTTCAATTTCATCTCAGAGAAAGTAGAATGAGGATTGGCAATTTATTCAATTTTTCCATTCTCTATCTTCTTATTATGTTTTTTGTTTAACTTTCATTTTTTTTCATGTAATTTTTTCTCATTCTTTTCCTATTTAATAATTTATTGCTTTCATTTTTTCTTTCAATTTTATTATTATGTTTTTTTGTTTTACTTTCATTTTTTTTCCTTAATTTTTTGCTTTTTTGCTTTCATTTTTTTTTTCAAATTCATATTTTATTTTATTCAAGATATCGAGTTATTGACGATCTACATCTTACATGAGAACTTTGAAGGCCGACTTGGGGAAAGGTTCCATGTGAACGGCACTTGCACATGGGTTAGTCGATCCTAAGGGTCGGGGAGTACAATTTTTTGCTGTAATTTTTTCTTCATTTTTTTCAATTTTTTCTCATAGTAAAATTTACAATGTGGAATTATGAAGTGTGGTTTATTTTATTTTATTCAAGATACCGTATTCTCAAACGACTTATTGACGCGATTTATTGACGATCTTAGAATGATTTTAAAAATAGGTCGACGAGACGCGATTTATTGACGATCTTAGAATGATTTTAAAAATAGGTCGACTTATCTGCGATCTTCTCGCCGATCTTAGAATGATTTTAAAAAGATTTTAAAAATAGGTCGACTTATCTGGATCTTTTCGAAGTGATTTTAAAAATAGGTCGACTAATTCGACGATAATATAATAGGTCCTAGATATATGACATTAGAAGATCTCATTTCTCAGTTGACTTATCATTGACTATTTTTTTTTTAGAGATAAATAATTTAAATTATGTATGAATTATTTTATTTTATATTATTTTATAATAAATTTAATTATAATTTTTTATCCCTTCAAATTTGAATCTATTTTTTGTATGTATAGTTTTCTTATATATAGAATATGAAAATTAAGAACAAAAATTATAATAATTTTAAATATTTATTTACAATATTAATTTTTATAATTTATAACATTTATAAATTTTTCAATAATAATTTTATCTCTTTTAATTATTTTAAATTTAAATAATCACATGATTTTCTCAACTAAGTTAAAAATCTAATCTTTTTATACGCTACTCATTAAAAACAACATCTCGATCACTCTCTTGGTGCATAAATTTTTTTTTTTTCCTCTTTCATTTAATTTAAATTTTCTGTAATTTTTTTTTGGAGGTTAATGATTTTTACTTTTTCTCTATCTGAATTCATCTGAGCCTCAATCTAAAAAGTGATCAATCTAAAAAAGGGAAAGCAATTAGAGATGTACAAAATTGACGGGAAATTTGAAGACTATATTGTGCCATGAAAATAGGTTACTAGAAAGATGTCACAATTTTTTAACGGGATGTTTGTTTTGGAATGAAAAATTTCGTCTATGTTCTACTTTAAAATCTAGATATATAATTTTAAAATCTTACCCTACAAATAAAAAGTTAAAACATACAAAATCGTCAAAATCCCAAAACAAACATCCCTTAGTTTTGTAGAAGACGGTTTCCTATTTTATTGTATTTTGTCAATTTTATATACTTTTTATTAATAAAATTATTTTATAATACTTTTACCTATTAAAAATATTTTCTTAATTTTACAATTGAAATCATAATTTTGTTAATGCACATGTTATTAATATAGTAAAAAATATTATAATATATAAAAATATAAATACAATAATATAAATTTAAATTTATAGAAATGTATATGTTATAAATATATTGGAATAAAAAAAAGTTTAATCTCACAATTCTAATAATGAAAAAGATATAAAATTAATATAATATTTAAAATTATTATTTTAATAAATGAACTCTAATATAATAATTAATGTTATTATTTTAATAAATCGACCCCGCGTAAAACGTGGGTATAGAGCTATTTGTAATAATATTATTAATAACATATCAGTGTAAAAAATGATTTTGGGGCAAACTTATTTGAGTCAACTTATTAGATCGAAATCAAAATGTGTAATCCATTAATTTGGACCAAATTCAAAATCAGTATAATTTATTGAACTACACAATCTTTAATCCCTAAATTTATAATGCTAGAATTGTTATACTTCTAATAAATATATAAGGGCATGATTGGTATGATGGAATGAATTTAAGGCTGAATGGAATGAACTCAAGAATGGAATGAAGGTTTGAATGGAATGAGGTCTGAATGAGCATTCCCATGATTGGTATCGATTAAGAATGGAAAAGCAATTCATTGATTGATTTCATTCTCCTGATTGGTACACTAAAATGAAATGCAAAATAATGTATATATTTTATCTTAAATGACTAAAATACCATCAACGTATGAAATAATCGCACTCATATCTACTAATAATATAAATTAATAAATATAAAAATAACTAAAATATAGGGATAATATAATTTTTATCACTCATGTATATCCTTTTCTGATTTGAATTATTTATTCAATTAACTAAAAGTAAAAATAATTAAAAATTAAGTAAATTAAATTAAAAAAAAACACGGTTCTTCTTCTCCCCCAACTGAACTGCGCCGTCGTCTCCCACCTTTCTGTCGCCGGCCGTCGTCTCCCACCTTTCTGTCGCCGACCTTCATGCTGTACCCCACTCCCATATTTAATTCAAATTTGAGGATTATTTTTAATGAAAACCCGTTTATGTTTATAGAGGACATTGATTGTTCATGAACGAGAGTGACGACGTCTTCTCTTTTGCACATATATAGAGAGAAAAAACAATACAAATTTTATTTTCTCAGCGTCTTCTCTCTCAAATTAGGGTCAAATTAGGGTGGAAGAATGTTGAATTATAAATCGCCGTATTTAATTGTGAATTAGGGTGGGAGAACTGAGTTAATTGTTCAAAAGGATAATTATGTAAAAAACAAATTTGAGTGATTATTTTAAAAAATAAAATAAAATATAATTCGATTCCACACAGAATGGAATGGGGAAAGACAGGGGGATGGAGAGGAATCAGAATTCTTTATTTTTGGGAATCACCATTCCTTAAGGAATTGGGATTCCACGTAAAAAAATATACCAATCGTTAGATTAGTAGATTTTTTTTTTATTTACACTCTTATTTTCAACCAACATATCATATCAATTATAATCATTACACTTTTTGATATTCCTACCACACCCTCATTTTTCATTACTACTCTTTAAAAATAAGAATAAAATTCACTCTACATTCTCATGGAATTGAAACTGAAAAATAAAATTGCCATCCAAGCCCACACTAATTAATGTTGATATTTTTTGACAATTCTTGAACCAAAATTAAACGATACCCAAATTGAACTAAATATATATTCCTGTAAATAAATTCGAACTAAATATTCTAGTACTAGTAATATTTTGCAACTCTATTTCACCTCAAGATTTATTATACTCGTAGTAACGTCCATGCATAAAATTGTTCGATACTTTAATTAATTTATTGGTGTCCTTATCATTGAGGAAACAAAGGCAGAAAATCTAAGACTCACATGACAGTCAAAGAAGAGCTAAAATTGATCTTATGCTTTTTGGGATTTTCTGCTTTACGACCCAATTTTATTAATATCGTTTTTTCTTTTCCTTTTGAAGATCATTCGGTCCCTTCTACATTCAAACTTTTAAAAGTTTGTGTTACAAAGGCTTATACGTAATATTACATGCAATGTTTTGGTTCAAGAATTTAACGATACTGGAATTGAATTTTCTTCCTTTTTTTAAAATAGAAGAATATTGCATATAAATTCTTCTCAAAATTATTAATGTTAATTCATATACTAAATATATACTTCATCGTCCTTTCGAAAGTTACTTATTTTATCATTTTGACTTTTTGAGTGTTCCGTTGATTTTTTTTTTTTTTTTACAAAAATCATTATCTCTTTCTACGTACCTTTTTCATTTCATATATGTTTCAATTTTTTCTCTTTTCTATCTCTCTTTACATTTTTTTTTCATATCTGACGGAGCCAGAAATATTGTGTTGGAGGCCCAATTAATATTACTATAAAATCGTAGACAAAGATTTTAGGTTCACACAAGTTGAGTGTTCTCAACGTTATAATATTAAATTTATTAAATAATTTCACAATAAAATTATCAATAATCTCATTCTATTAATTTAAACAAATTGACTTTTATTTGGTTTGAAAGGAACATTTAATTGTTTCGATTCAGAAGAGATGAAATAATTTCAAAATTGCTCAAGTATTACTATGATCAAGTATTAATTAAAAAGAGTATTTTCAATCATGTAGTAATATATATCTATCAAATAAAAATGTATAAAAAAATTGAATATAAATTCATCTAAAATTAATAAAATTGTTGAACTATAGGTTCACACAAGTTGAGTGTACTCAAGGTTATAATATTAAATTTATTAAATAATTTAACAATAAAATTATCAATAATCTCATTCTATTAATTTAAACAAATTGACTTTTATATGATTTCGAAGGAACATTTAATTGTTTCGATTCAGAAGAGACGAAACAATGTCAAAATTGCTCAAGTATTACTATGATCAAGTATTAATTAAAAAGAGTGTTTTCAATCATGAAGTAATATATATCTATCAAATAAAAATGTATAAAAAAATTGAATATAAATTCATCTAAAATTAATAAAATTGTTGAACTATATTTATCAATAATATTTAACCGTTCACATGTCTCACAATTCTTCCAACATTTGAGTCTAATTCAGCCGAACCACTGAGCCAATGTCGCACAATATGTACAATTGTACATTATACAGAGTATTACGTGTTTAAATATACTGCACGTTTGTTTGCGTATATTACAGTTTGATGTATTAAATTCAGAAATAAATGCAAACTGATTGCATTCATAATTGATTGTGGTTCTCATCTCCACACTCCACAATCATTCAACCCCATTCCCAATTTCCCATAGCCCTGTCAACTTCAAATCAGAGATAACATATCAATTGGGCAATATGTACGTGAATTAATAATATTTAAAAATCACTTCGTCTGTAATTTAATAATTTTCTAAATTTTAGAGTATCATTTTGATGATCTGCTTGTAAAGTTTTCTATATACATTTTTTTTTTTTTTTACAAATACGGAATACCTTTTAAATGTATATCTTTACACTTCACTTTTATTTACGTATAATGTCATTAAAATTTGTTTTTATACCATTTTTTCTTCTTTCAATCACATTATTTGTACTATATATACATTATTTAATCATTTATTTTAATTTTTGAGTTTAAAAGTAACGACAAGTTTATAGATAAACGGAGGGAGTACTATTATAAATTGAAAAAAAAATGGTGACTCCAGGTGCGTTTGTGATACAAAATGAGACGTTAAAGGTTTATTTTCGTATCCTCCTCAGGCTTTCTCTCTCTAAAAAAGAGAGTTCTCCTGCTTTCCCAAAAACTTTTCCAACATAAATTTTTTTTCGGCGTCGTTTCATTTTTCGTTATCCTTTTCTTGCCATTCCCTCTTATTTTCTCTTGATTTTCATGTTTTGGCTTCCTACACTCTTTCTACTTAATCATTCGATTTGCCTTGGTGAGTGGTATTTTCCAATCATTAGATATTGGAGAAGATTTTATATCTGCAGAAGCCTGTAGCCCACTCACGTAGCCATTGGGGGTGATTAGTGGTTTCTGTAAATTTCTTGGAGACAAGAAATGAAGGCATTGATGTGGATTAGGCGAACATATTTCGGGGGTTTATTATCTCTATTCCAAACGCCGCTTGGTTTTCTTGATTTTTTCAAAACAGTGGTTTCACTCTACACACAGTTTTATAGACACAACTCCTTTATATATTGGATAGAGGGATACACTTCTTCTCCATCCTCTTTTCACCCTCTCCTCCAGTTACATTATCTCTCTTACTCAAAAAAAATGGCTGAATCACTCAATACGATGATGCAAAATTTCAGAATTTCAAACAAGGAAACCACTCATATTTTGGCTCAAAGAGAAGAACTAGCCATCCCAAAGAACTCAATGACAATGCGCTTTGTGGCAAGAAGACCTTTTAACATCAATGAGTTAAAAGAGGTGCTGGGAAGAACTTGGAGGTTGAGAACGCCTCTAAGAATCGTGAGCATTGGGGAAGGACTTCTCCTTCTTACTTTTGTTGCAGCATATGAGGTCAAGGAGGTCCTTGATCGTCAACCCTGGAATCTTCGCCGATCACTCATAGCTTTGCAGGTGTTGCATGGTGGTGAAAAACTCAACCAACTCACTCTTTGCATGGTTCCTTTTTGGATCCAAGTGCACGGGCTTCAACTGTATGCAATGAGTAAAGTTCTTGGGATGAAGATCGGAAGCATAGTTGGAGAGGTTCTGGAAGTCGATGCTAAAGAAGGCGATGAGGCCTGGGGGGAATGTTTAAGGATAAGGGTTCTAATGGATGTTTCCAAGCCGTTGTGCCATTTCTTTTACATAACTGTGGAGGATGAACCGGTGACAGCTGTTTTTAGGTATGAAAGGCTATCTGGTTTTTGTATGCTGTGTGGCATGTTAGACCACTTTGAAAAGGAATGTCCTATTGCTTATGGTCAATCTGATGAATGGTGTAAGCAACATCGTGTTTTCCCGGCCTGGCTTCAAGCGGAGAAAAAAAAGAGCCCCTCTGAAAAAGATCTTGCTCATTTCTTTAACCTTTTGAGGATGAGTGAGGGGGAGCAGGTACAGATACAAGAGCAGGCTCAGGAGGAGATGCGTAAGAAAGATAAGGGGAAGGAGATTGTTGTGGAGGATGATGAAGTGGAGACTAGGCTGGCCATAGGTACTCATCCAAGAAGGGTGGTCAATCGTTTTGAGGAACTCATGCCAGGAAGGAATGTCCCTGAAAATGGTCCAACCCATTTTGCCTCTACTACAAAAGGGCGTTTTGATCCCCGCACAGGTATGTACTTGGCCCCTTTGTCGTTTACGATTTCAACTGGATTTCAACATTGCTTTGTAAATGAGCCTCTTACTGGTGTGGAGAATGGAAGAAATTATAGAGTTGTTCATTATGTTGGAAAAGACCTCTCCACCTGTGACTATGTGACCTTTGAGGAAATTCTCTATGATGGTGAAACTCCATATGTGCCGATTTATGAGCAGGATGATCAAATTGAACATGCAGCTCCAGAAGCTGAACCTTTTGGTACTCATGAAGCTATGTCCGAAGAAACTGTTTCTGTTCAAAGTAATCTTTTGTCGTGTAAAAAACGACCGAGGCGAGAAGATTCTGGTGAAATGATGGAGTTCTGGGGGAGTGGAAGGGGTTGGTCTGAAGGTGAAGTGGTGAGAGAAGCGGAGGGGATGTTCAAAAGGGCCCGTAGTATGTGTGAACTGTTTGGTTCCCCGCTTGTGTATTCTGATAAGGCGGAGGCTGAGGTCACCCAGCCCCGCCGAAGGGAATGATCGCTATCTGCTGGAATGCTCGAGGGATTCGTAGTGGTCGAGCATTCAACTATCTTATTAGGCTTGTTTTTAATTACCGTCCTGATGTTTTGTTTATCTCACAAACTAAATGTTCTACAGTTAGGCCTGAGTTTCTGAAAGTTAAACTTTGTTTTCAGTCTTGTTTTTGTGTTAATGCAATTGGATGTTCTGGAGGTTTGATGGTGCTTTGGAAGAATGTATTACTTGATGTCATATCTTATTCTAATGCACACATAGACTGTTCTATTACTTCTAATGATCATAGATAGAGATTAATAGGGTTTCATGGTAACCCTAATTTGGATGACAGAAAATTCTCATGGGAGCTTCTTAAGAGACTCAATAATTATACTCAAATGGGTTGTAAAGTTTGGCTTGGTGGGGGGGGGGGGCAATCAATTGACTAACTTAAGAACCCAGGGCCCTAGATTTACATGGACTAACAGAAAGAGAGGCCAAGATTTTATTCTTGAAAAACTTGATCGCTATGTTGCTAATGAAGAATGGTTGCAACTGTTTCCGTCATACATGATTAAACCTCTTGATTTTATGGGCTCAGATCATAGACCTATTATGATCTCGTGTGACTTGCACCACATAAACGACTCATCTCCAAATAGAAAGGCATTTTGATTTGAGAACCATTGGATTAAGGAGCATGATTTTAAAGGAATAATCAAGAAAATCTGGGTTGCAAAAGGAAAGGGTAACACTTTACAGGAGTCTTTGTCTCAGTGTGGTAAGGCTTTAAAACAATGGGCTTCAAAGAAGGGAGGAACATTAAAAGAGCGCATCAATCACACACAAAATCAGTTTCAAATTCAATTGGATAATGAGAACAATAGTCCGGATTTTGATTGTGTCAATGCTCATGAATGTGAATTAGAAAAGCTTTATTCGCAAGAAGAATGGTATTGGAAACAAAGATCTAGAGTTTCTTGGTTAAAGGAGGGTGATAGGAATACTCGTTTTTTTCATAATAGAGCAACACAACGAAGATGCAGGAATCAAATTTCAAGAATTATGGGGGACACAGGTGAATGGATTTATGATGAATATGAGATTCAGGGCTCATTCGTGAGATATTTTGGTGAGTTATTCAATTCTTGTAGTCCAAGTCATATCAGTATCAAGAAAGCAACAGATAACATGTGCAAAAAAATTACTGATGATCAATTGGAGATGTTGGAAATACCCTTTTCGCATGATGAGGTTTTCAAGGCAATGAAGGATCTTAATCCATGGAAAGCTCTTGGTCCGGATGGCTTCCCTGCTTCTTTTTATCAGAATAATTGGCATACGATAGGGGAAGAGGTTACGGAGCAGATTTTAGGGCATTTGAATGAGGAGAAACCTCTGGCATCTTGGAATAATACTACAATTGTTGTTATTCCAAAAGTCAAGAATCCGGTAAACGTCACACAATTTCGTCCTATCAGTCTTTGTAATGTGAGTTATCGCATTCTCTCTCGGGTGATTACAAATCGTCTAAAAACGTTTATGGATGAAATTGTTGATCCTTTTTAGAGTGCTTTCATACCAGGCCGACTTATCTCTGACAATATTCTGATTGCATTCGAATGTCTTCATTGGATTCGATCTTCTAAGAGTAAACAAGGTTATGCTGCGGTTAAACTAGACATGAGCAAAGCTTACGATCGTGTGGAATGGCCTTTTCTCCAAGAAGCTTTAGCACAACTTGGTTTCTCTTCCAAATGGATCAAACTTATTAATGAATGTGTATCTTCGGTCTCTTACAACATATGCATTAACGGAAAGCTAACTGCTTCATTTCAGCCGTCAAGAGGGCTAAGGCAAGGTGATCCTTTATCCCCCTACCTTTTTGTTATCTGTGCACAAAGTCTTTCTTCTATTCTGATGGCTGCAAGAAATCATGGAAAATTTTCTGGTTTGAAAATTGCGAGAGAAGCCCCAATCATCTCTCATCTGTTTTTTGCAGATGATAGCTTGATTTTTTTGAAAGCCTCGGTTAAAGAATGCATGGTTCTTAAAGATTGTCTTAAAATTTATGAAGAGGCCTCTGGCCAGCTCATAAATTTTGACAAATCCGCTATTATATTTAGCCCACACACTTTGTGCAGAAACAAAGAGATTGCTAAAGATACTCTGGGAATTCGATCCTCAAATGGCCACAGTATTTACTTGGGGCTTCCCACTTTTTCGGCCAAAGCTAAAAGACTTCAGTTTAGTTATTTGGTTGATCGGGTTCGTCAAAGGATTAATTCATGGAGTCATAAACAATTTTCTGAAGGGGGTAAGGAAGTTCTTATTAAATCAGTCTTACAAGCGATACCTTTATATGCAATGCCATGTTTTAGAATACCAAATTCAATTTGCTCGGACATTGAATGGCTGATATCCAGATTCTGGTGGGGAACTACTGCAGATCACAGAAGGGTTCATTGGAAGAAGTGGAATGATTTATGCAAACCAAAAAATGAAGGGGGTCTTAATTTCCGAAAGCTGGTTCATTTCAACAAAGCACTTTTAGCGAAGCAGGTATGGAGAATTTTACGAAGGCCAGAAACTTTAGTCTCTAAATTGTTCAAAGCTCGTTATTTTCGACAATCAGATATTCTGAATGCAGAATTGGGCTCAAATCCTTCATTTATTTGGAGATCTATGCTTTGGAGTAGGGACATTTTGGATATACGTATCCGCTGGCGAATTGGTAATGGAAAGTCCATATCTATTTTTAAAGAACGATGGGTCTCTGATTTTAAAGATGGAAGAATTCTTTCACGAATTGCAAGTGGATCCATGGTTGATCGTTTCGTATTGCCTAATGCCACATGGAATGAAGAGCTTATTCGTAATGCTTTTTGGCCACTTGAAGCAGACGCCATCTTAAAGATTCCTCTGATGAATGATTCAAATGGTGATATGAGGTATTGCCCGGACAATTCTTATGGTAACTATTCAGTGGCTTCAGGTTATAACTTAATAATGCAGGATAATGCGAGGAGACTTGAGGGGGGTTTGCCGTCCTCTTCTGGTAAAAACACATCATCGATTATCTGGGATTACATATGGAAGCTGAATGTCCCCTCTAAAATCCGCATTTTTGGATGGAAGCTACTAAATGATACTTTGACCACTGTGGTAAATCACCATATCCCTGTTGTTCCTTTTTGCTCGTGATGTGGTGCTTTTTATGTTGATACAAAACATGTTTTATTTGAATGTGTTTTTGCTAAAAATGCTTGGAAACAACAAGGAATTTGGGCCAAAATAAAAATCTTTGTTCATGGATCAATGGCACAATTTTTTATGGCTCTTAAGGATCAGTTTGATAAAAAATTTGTTTCGTTAGTCATGGTTATTGGTTGGGCAATTTGGAAGGACCGGTGCAAATGGACGCATTTGTCAGAAAAAGATAGACTTACACATAGAATGCCGTTGACATTTGACACCAAATGGGCAGTGGATTATTGGCAGGATTTTGCATTTACTGGTTCTATATCACAAAGCAAGAGTCTTAAAGATGCAAAATACAAAGCTCAGGGGAAGGGTGGTGGAGATGGATTGATCTTATTTACAGATGTTGCTTTCAATCTTGCGGAAAATTTCTTTGCAATTGGGTATGCTGTCCTAAATTCTGATGACGATTTGATTTTAGTAGGGGGCAAGCGTATTTTGAATCCTGGTTCTATTGTAGCGGCGGAGCTTTCTGCTGCTAAAATTGGTTTGGAAATGTGTATTAAACGCAGATTGAAGATCGCCAAACTTCGGATGGATTCTATGTCATCTGTTAATGCTATTTGTGCCAAATTCAATGTTGAAGGGATGGAGAAGATTCTTGTGCATAAAATCAGATTACATATGAAGAAGCTCCTCTTCTGGAATTGTGATTATATACAGAGAGATGATAATCAGATTGCGCATGCTTTAGCTCAAGTGTCTAGGAATATTTCAACACCTTACGATTGGGTTGAAAAGGACATTCCAGATTATGTTAGGAGTCGTTTTTTATTTACAATGTTATATCCTTCTGGTGGATCCTCAAAAAAAAAAAAAAAAAAAAAAAAAAAAAAAAAAAAAAGAAGATACAAAATGAGATGTTGGACAGTGGGGTAACACCCGAGCATATACTAAAAACTAAATAACACTATTCATCTCTATGTAAATGACGTGCTTGCTTTTTACACGATTTAAAAAAAAAAAATAGTATATAGTAAATAATATTAAACTGATGAAAAGTGATAAAAATGATTAAGGTATAGAGATAGAAAATATAAAATGTAGAGAGATGGTGATATGTTGACGTTTTAGGAAATTAATCACTTTAATTGAGGGTAAAGTCTAGTATACACTCGAGTGCATGTTATGCACCCTAGTCCATGTTGCACTTTTCAGTTTTACTGACTTTCACTTTTTGTAAATAGTGTTGCATTTTTAAATTATTATTAAAAATATTATTATACAGTTTAATAATTGAAAATGCAATAACATTTACCAAAAGTGTAAGTCAGTAAAACTGAAAAGTGCAACATGGATTAGGGTGCATGTTATGCACCCGAGTGCATAGCAGACCAACCCATAATTGAGATGACCAAAATTGCAAAATAGATCAATTACAGAGGAACGGAGAAGTATTATACATATAAAAAATAAATAAAAGTATCAATATATTTTATTTCATTATTTTAAATTGAACAAATCAACTTTCATTATTTTAATTATTCCAACTCGTAAAAAGCAAAATAATATCAAAATTGTTAAAATATTAATATCATATAAAAAAAAGGGTAGGGCTGCTGTGTACTCAAGTACACGGTGTACTTGAGTCCAGCTATATAGGAAATATTAAATATATATATAATAAATAACAAAATATTTAATAGAAGTTATTCTGGTCTAGTGGTTGTCCTTAGATTGTCTTATCAAAAAGTCATGAGTTCAAAACCCACTCTCAACAATTTTTGTAAATTGTTATTTTCGAACAGTTTTTTTCCGTAAATAATAAATATTTTCGAACAGTTTTTCTATATTAATAATTAATAATAATTCAAAAAAATTAGCACCAATTATTTTATACATTTATAGAAAATAATAAAATTAGTAAAATTAATAATATTTTTAAAAAAAATTAGCACCAATTTTTTTAAATTATGAAAGTACGAGTATAAAAAATCAAAAGGTTTATCATTAGCATACACTTTTCAGTTATAATATCATACACTTTTCAATTATAATAACATACACTTTTCATTAATATATAACTTACATTTTTCATTAATAGAACATACACTTTTTAGTTATAATAACATACACTTTTCATTAAATAGATCATACACTTTGCAGTTATAATAACATACATTTTTCATTAAATAAACATACACTTTTCATTAATAGATCATACACTTTGCAGTTATAATAACATACACTTTTCATTAATATATAACTTACACTTTTCAGTTATAATATCATACACTTTTCAGTTATAATATCATACACTTTTCAGTAAAAACAATGTTGCACTTTTCAATATAGTAACATACACTTTTCATTAAAAAAACAAAGATACACTTTTTAGTCATAATAACATACACTTTTTCAAAAAAAAAAAAAAATCGAAAAAAAATCGATTTAAAAAAAAAAATAAAAAAAATCAAAGTTTGACCGTTGACCGGTCAACGGTCAACATTTGACTTGTAAAAGTCTACTCAAGTACATGGTGTACTTGAGTACATACAAGAATTTGGCTAAAAGAGTTGGTCTCTTGTGCACGTGCTCCTCCTCCAACCTACAAATTTTTAGTAACTAATTTTTTTTTAATAATTATATTTTAACACTAAAATTTGTAACTAAATATCTTTTTTTAATAATTATATTTTAATTTTTTTTAATAATTATATTTTAACACTAAAATTTGTAATTAAATATCATTTTTTAATAATTATATTTTAATTCTACAAAAATCTGTGACCGTCTTTCAATAATAATTATATTTTAACACTACAAAATATGTACCACTTTTCAATAATAAGAATTACACTTTTCACTAACCAAATCTACTACTTTTCAATAATAAAAATTACACTTTTCAGTTAAAAATATCTACCACTTTACAATAATAAAAATTACATTTTTCAGTAATGAAATCTACCACTTTTCAATAATAAGAATTACACTTTTCATCTACCACTTTTCAATAATAAAAATTAGTACATTTTTCAGTTAAAATATCTATCACTTTTCAATAATAAAAATTACATTTTTCAGTTAAAATATCTACCACTTTTCAATAATAAGAATTACACTTTTCAATAACAAAATCTACAACTTTTCAATAATAAAAATTACATTTTTCAGTTAAAATATCTACCACTTTTCAATAATAAAAATTACACTTTTGAGTTAAAATATCTACCACTTTTCAATAATAAGAATTACATTTTTCAATAACAAAATCTTCCACTTTTCAATAATAAAAATTACACTTTTCAATAATGAAATCTACCACTTTTCAATAATAAGAATTACACTTTTCAGTTAAAATTTCTATTTTCAACCCTTTCAATTTTAGTATTGGAGTATTTATTTTTGTCTTCTCCGTAATTAACAAATTTTTTTTCTGTTATTTTTCATGTTTTTCACGAACTTTTGTTATTAATAATAAATTAAACAAATTTATTTTCTTAAAAGAGTAAAACGTCAGTTTAATAATTTCATCATCAACTTTACGAACCAGTTTTCAATAATTCGGGAATAAGTTGTGGTTACGGATGTTGAAAAAAAAGAAAGAAGAAGGGAGAGAGAGAGAAAGGAAGAAGAAGAAAGGAGAGCGTTACACGGGAGAGAGAGAAGAAGAAAGGAGAAGAGAAAAAACGGTTAGAAAATGGTGAGGGGAGAGAGAAAGAAAGAAAAAGAAAGAAATAGAAAAAAAGCGGTTAAAAAAAAAAAGGTGTGCACCAATTTTAGTTCGGTGCACGTGCATTTAAGACTTTCTCCATTTTAAATATACATGCAAAAACTTGAATACACACAAAACTAACATGGGTTTTTCTTAGTGTAATCAAATAGTACAAAATGACTATATAGTCAGCGCGTCGAAATGCGCCATGTGGCGTCGTATGAACCTACTACCTGTTATACAGGTTTTAATTAATTAAATCATTTTTTAAAATTTATTTTGTTATTTACTATATTATCCTTCTATTATATTCTATAAAATTATTTATTTTTAAAAACTAAAATTTACGAAAAACAACAAAATTACTATCCAACCCTTTTTAATACAAATTTAATTGTTAATTCGAAAATGAATTAAACCTAAAAATAAACAATTACATAAATTAACATTCTGAATTGAAGAAGCCGAATTAGGGTTCTTCTCCCCCAAATCAAGACCTCGTGTTTTCTCCCCCAAATCGCGACCTCATATTATTTTCCTCCAAATCGCGACTTTAGACTCTTCTTCCCCAAATCGATACTCAGTCACCCGTGTAAATAGAAATATGTACTGGAAGAATTCTCAGTTGCACGGTCCAACAACCTTGCACAGTTGCACGATCGATACTCAGTCACCCGGGTAAATAGAAACATGTACTGGAAGAATTTTCAGTTGCACGGTCGATACTCAGTCACCCGTGTAAATAGAAACATGTATTGGAAGAATTCTCAGTTGCACGGTCCAACAACCGTGCACAGTTGCACGGTCGATACTCAGTCACCTGTGTAAATAGAAACATGTACTAGAAGAATTCTCAGTTGCACGGTCCAACAACCGTGCACAGTTGCACGGTCGATACTCAGTAAACCGTGCAATCCAAAAAATGTGTTGTAGGTGCTCACTTTCACAATCCAACAGTCATGTTTGGTTGCACGGTCGATATCGATGTTAAGTAAACCTTGAAAAGAAAAAAAGCTCTTTTCTTGTTCACGTGCTCGAGCCACAAATAGAGTAGTAATGCAGACACACAAGCATCTTTCTCATATTCGTATAAAATGCATATTTCATCTCAATTCAATATGATTATTGTTCACACTTAATTTTAGCATAAACGTATCTTATGACGTGGATTAAACAACACAAGAAATATTAAATTAATATTTAAATAAAAAACCAGCAATTCAATAAAATTCCTGAAATACATATGATCAATATTCATAAAAAAAAATCTAACACTAAATATTTTGGTAGGATCAACATTAATTAATGTTTTTAGAATCATCGTCTTTGTTGAGATCTTCATCATTCTCTCGATCAATGTTGCTCTTTTTATTTGGACATCGCCCAATTTTATGTCGTGGATGTCCTGTAGTAGCTTTAGAAAATCCAGACCGGGAACAGTCCCACGCCATATTTTTTATAATGTTATTTCTCCGACCACTGTGGCATTTTCGGCTTATAAATTCCTTTCGTCTTGCTTATATCTTATAAAATGCATTAGCTTCTTCTGTCGAAGCGAAAGTCATGCCCAAAATTGTATTGTCGTCTATGGGAGCATTTTTGAAATTGGCATACCCAAAATCCTCATCCGACCCCTCTTCTGAACTCATGTGCTCCTCGTGTGATTCATCATCCACTTTGATATCTTCATATCCAATGTCTGAAAACATTGTGGAACGTTGTTGTACATACAAACTGCAACAGAAACACATTAAAAGACATGTTATGCAGCATCTTCCAATTTTACTACATTTTTCAATGTTATGCAACATCTTCATATTATATATTTCAATCACCTATTTTAATGTCATTTACGGCAACTAACAACATGTGCTTCTATCATAAAATCGAGAAATATCATGTGGTTATAAACATAAAATTCAATTTAAACACTATATTAAATATAAAATTCAAAATTTTACATGATGATTCAACTCTACATTATGTCCTTTTAGCTAGAGGATTCAAACAACAAATATGGTTAGGAATGTGCATTCAATAGACACTTCCTTTGCTAAATTCTGTTTCAAATTTTCTTTGAAGCATTTTGTCAAACACTTGTTGAGCAGTTATGTTTCTATTTGATTTGAGGCAATTTCAAAAACAATTACTACTCAACCACAATTTTAACAATTTCACAATGTTAATTCAAATACTCATAACAAATGACAGATGTAAGAAAAAATATGAAGATATACATAAGCAACGTTCAGTGGTGGTAATTCACCTACCCCACAATAATATTAAACTTACAAATTAAAAAAACTAAGGGGGGAGGAGATGATCGTCGGCGGCAGCAGGGAAGCGGCACGTCGGCGGCGAAAGGGCAGCGGCTTGGGGCTGAAGTGGAGTGCGTGTTAAAACCTACGTATTATGTTCTAAATTATAACTTCTTTAGTTTAATTTAATTTATTTTTTTTATTAATTTTAATAATAATATAAGGGTAAATAAATAGTTTTACCATTATATATTTTAATTAAATTAATTAATATAATAAATCTTTTTATTAAATTAAGGATGAAACTGTAAATTCAAAATTATATATTTTAATTAATTAAATTAATTATAAATATGACACCATGCGACACATACGTTGAATATTTTCAACACATACGTTGAATATTTTTAACACAAATTTCAAAAGGTAACAGGTCATCAGACTTAAGCCTTTAGATTTGATTTTTAATGGTTCAGATTAAATTGACTACGATAGTCATACGACAACATACGACACTCTAACTACATGTAAAAGGTCTCAACTAACATTCCAAAAAAATCTAACACAAAAATTATAGAAGAATGAAATATTTTATGTATGAAATATAGGTAATTAAAGTAAGAATAAAATAAATATTCACATGTGAAATAGGTAATTTTAAAAAGTTGTCTCAGTTTAATATATTTCATGTGTAATTTTTTTTTATGAGTGTTGTTCAAAATTTAAATAATAATAAAAAATGTTAAATTATTTAGGCTAAATTTTAAGTGGAAGCGAAAAGTTAGATAATATGTTTAAATAATTTAATAATTATTTTCTATTATTAAAATTTAAGATTTTTTTTAATATATTCCCTAACTTGATATACTAGATTTTAGAAGGGAAAATAAAAAAAAATAAAAAATAGATACTAAATATATATAATAAAAAAAATGGCGTGAGGTATATACACCTCCATCTTTGTTTAATGCACTTCCCTGATAGATATACACCCACCTTAAAGTGGTATATGTTAGATGTACTCCCCACAAAATATCTAATCTGCCCTTTTATACATTTAATTCAAATATAGATACACTCCCCCATTTAAATACTTTAAAACCCAGATTTCATTTCATCCCCATTCTTCGGGTGTGTTTTGAAACACAACTAACAGCTTCTAAAATCACTTATTTTCAAAGTTCTCTCTCACAGCTTTCGAAAAATAAGTGATTCTGGAAGCAATTTGTAGAGTTTGCAAACACCCCCTTCATCTTCTTCCCTCCACTCCACCGTCGCCGCCACCCTCGTCTAGTGCAGCCACCGCCGCCCAGCCCCCCCATCGCCGGCAAGCCCCCGCCCCCCAGCAACAGATCCGCCTCACCGCCGTACGCAGCAAGACGTCGCGCGCAGGCCGCGGCCGTCCATCTTCTTCTTTTTCCTTTTTTTTTTTTCGTTTTATGCAACTCCCGTACCCCCTACCCCCCCCCCTCCCCAAATCCGTCGCCGCCGTTGAGCCCGCGCCGCCCACCCGCCATGCCCCCTCTCCCCCCCTCTCGTTGGCCGCGTTGCCCACGCATTTCTCTCTTTCTCCTCCGCCGCACTGAGTGGCCTTCATCTCCTCTATGTTTTTTTTTTTTTAATTTTCGATAATATTGAGTCGATAAGTTTTTGGTTTAGAGTTTAGGGTTTGTTGTTGAGTTTTGTGGACCAGTGGGAGTTTATTTCTAAGTTTTGTTGTGTTTTTTGTTGTTGAATTTATATTATTTTTTGGCTTTAAGAGAAGGTGGTTGTGGCCGCCGAAGGTGACGGTGGCTGCCGGAGGAGCGGCGACGACTGGTTGTCGAAGGAGTGGGCTGTAAAATTAGGGTTGATCCATTAGGGTTAAGAGTTTTAAGAGGGAGGTGTATATATCTATATTATTTTATTAAAAAAAAAGGTAAATATAGTATTTTACACATGTTTAATTAATAAAGGTAGAGGGGGTTTGTATTAAACAAAGCTGGAGTGGTATATACCCCACCTAAAAAAATTAAAAAGTCTTTGGAGGGCCAGTGCCCACTGGGCCTCACTTTGCTCAATCCCTGCTCACATCAATTTCTCAAACAAAAGGCCACGGTTAAATGCCCCTCTTCTTTTTATGACTTCACCTCCAAAGTTTTTTTTAATACACATAAATAGACTATATTACCCTTATATTAATTATATAAAATATAACACAATCAATAATAATTTATATAATAACAATCCGTAGTGAGTCACCACCGCCCCTCCATTGAGTCAAGTCACTCATATTTCGAAAAAAAAAAAAAAAAACGATTTCTCGGTAAAAAAAATCTGGAATAATATCAAATTTTTTATGAATATTTTCGAAAAAATACAAAATTTTTGGGAAAAAAATATGAAAAATAAATAGAAAAAATAAATTTTAAGTGAGAGGGGTAGTGTTAGAAAATGGGTGAGGGGTTAACCCAAATTTAAAGGTGAAATCATAAAATAAAGGGGCATTTATCATTTATTTAAAGCTTTTCCATCATTTCAAATTAACAAAAAAAAATAAGTTGCTCCTATTCTTCTTCTCTCCTCGTGCTTGGATCAGTATGATTTTACTTGTTGAACTGGATCAATGGTTGAGTATCAAAATTTAATATATTTCTAATTTTATTGTATTTGTATATATTTTTTTTATGTGTTACTATAATGATAAATATGTGTTACGGTAAGGAATAAGGATATTACTTATTCTTACAACATACAATATATTTATTTTTATAATAATTTTTTTTTTCAACTTTTTGATTTGGAGATTCATTTGACTTAGATCCGCGCTATTTCTGTTTCCTACTTAAGTTTTGTTTTTACAAATTTGTTCATTCAAATTAAATAATTAAAAGAATTCGGACCCTTCCCCCGTTATATAAATCTGTTAAAGAAAATAAATTTAAATTTTCATTTGAGTGAGTCTCCTATGCTCCAAATGATGGAGCACCTAACATAACTATACAATTGATATTGATCCATCAATATTTTTCTCTAAATACAATTAATATTGTTACAGACATATATCTTTGATTGGGTGTGTGTACAACGTTTTGGCAAAGATTCTAGCAAACAGGCTGAGCAGGGTGACAGACGGCTTGATCTCTGAACACCAGAGTGCTTTCGTTGGCAACAAATACATCCTTGATGGGGTGGTTATCTTAAATGAAGCAGCCGAAGAAGCAAAAAGAAGGAAAATTGAGAGGCTGTTTTTTAAGATAGACTTCGCAAAGGCATACGACTCAGTGGATTGGGGCTTCTTGGATCTAATGATGGAAAAATTTAATTTCAGCCAGAAATGGAGATGGTGGATATCAGAGTGCGTATCTTCAACAAGCGCGACGGTACTCGTGAATGGCAGCCCGTCCACGGAATTTAAGTTAGGAAGGGGACTCCGCCAGGGAGACCCTCTCTCCCCGTTCCTCTATCTTCTTGTTGCAAAGGGGCTGGGTAGAATGATTTCGAGAGCCACTCTCGAAGGCGTGTTCGAGGCAACGAAGTTGGGTAGAGAGGGGCTGTCCATTTCGCATTTACAATATGCGGACGATACCATTATCCTCAGAAAGGCCAATCTCAACAATGTCAAGGTTATGAAAGGGATTCTACGAAATTTTGAGGTACTATCCGGGCTCAAGGTGAACTTCGACAAATGTTGCCTAAGTGGTATAAATGTGGAAAGAGGCTTGTTAGATGAAATGGCGACCATTCTGGGCTGTGCAACTAGTAACCTACCTTTCAAATATCTGGGTGTCAAGATAGGGGCTAAACATAAGTTCGCTGGAAAATGGGTGGAGCTGGTAGACCGAATGAAGAGGAAAATGAAGGTTTGGCAAGATAAGTAGATATCCTACGGGGGAAGAGTTACTCTTTTGAAGTCGGCCTTGATGTCGATTCCGATCTATCACCTATCTTTTAACCTCTTACCTTCGAGTGTGATAAAAACTCTAACATCTCTATGATGCAGGTTTTTATGGGGGGGAATAAGAGGAGCAGGAAAATCCCATGGGTCAAATGGGAGCAAGTATGCAAGTCGAGAGAAGAGGGTGGGCTTGGGGTGAGAAATCTTAAATGGTTTAATATGGCTTTAAGTGGAAAGTGGGTGTGGCGTTTTCTTACTTGTGAGGACTGTTTGTGGGTTAGAGTTATTAGGGCATTACATAGCAGATTATAATCTGGAGGGGAGGGCAGGTGGCGAGGGACGAGGGCGAGGATAGGGTCAAGTTGGTGGAGGGAAATAGTGGATAATGTCTCGGGGGCGAGAGGGAGGTGGTTTTGGCAGAATCTAGAAAGACGTATAGGCGATGGGGGGATGGCGAAATTCTGGAGTGGAGAGTGGATAGGAGGGTTTACACTCATGACGATGTTTCCTAGGCTATACAACTTGAGTGTGGATAAGGAGAAACTAGTGAAGGAGATGGGGGATTGGGACGAGGGGAAATGGGGGTGGTCGTGGTGCTGGAGGAGGGTATTGCTAGATAGAGAGCAAAAGTTATAACTTGATGAATTAACAAGCTGTATTGACAGGATAAAACTGGTCGAAGGTGTAGACGATTCGTGGGGCTGGAAGGTGGGAAAAGATGGCAATTTCAGCGTTAAAACAGCATACGAAGTCATCTCGAAGGAGGCGCGCCAAGAGCAGATCAGTAGCGATTCAGAGTTAAGGTTCATAGAGGTTTGGTGCAGACTTGTCCCGACAAAAGCTGCGACTATGGCTTGGCGTCTGCTGCTGAACAGATTACTAACACGAGACAATCTGATGAAACGTAAGATTCTACACTCACCTCAGGAGGCGGTGTGTTCGTTATGCAGCGAAGAGACGGAGTCAGCTGATCATTTCTTTCTCGGCTGTAAAATGACTAACACCATTTGGCATTCGTGCTTTGACTGGATGCATATTTATACACCAGCCCATAACCAAATCCAGGTACAGTTCTTGAGTCACGCAGGCACTTTGAGTGGAAAAAAAGGTCGCAAGAGGGCCATTGGATTATGGATTTGTATTTTGTGGGTGATGTGGAAGTGGCGAAACAAGAGACTGTTCGAGAACTGGGAGTGGGATACACGGAAAATCATAGACGAGATCAAGGGGAGGACGTGGAGCTGGTTCAATTGCTATGACAAAAATATGAAGAAATCATCATTCACGGAATGGAGCAGAAATCCGAGACTATACTTGGAGGACCAATCTGAGGCTGGGGAGATCATTTTGCTTTCGAGTTCTTTTCTTACAATTTTCATTATTGCTTTGAGGGGTGGAACACCTTGTGCCAAAAGATGTGTACTGAATTAAAACTCTTAATTTCTTATGAATAAAGTTTATTTGCTTTATCCAAAAAAAAAAAAAAAAAAACAATTAATATTGTTACATAGAAGTAGAGTTGGGCATTCAAGCCACTCGACTCAGTAGCCCAGTCCAATGGACCAGTGATCTTCGTGGACTAGGCCGGCCCAACCCACAAACTGGTCGGATCTATAAAATTGGAGCCCAGTTTAATCCACCTGAGCTAGCGGGCTAGTCCAAACCAACCCATTACGTTATTTGAAAAACAAAACTTGCAAAAATTTTATACTACTTACTGGTAACTACGCATAATTTATAAACGACCATAACTATTATAACATTAATGTACACAACAAGTCCCACCTTATGAGATAATTTTTATTTTTTAAAATATTTCTAGCAAAAATTATATTTTATACAAATAATTATAATTTAAAATATACATTACTAATATATTAATTATACATAATTAATAAACGACCATAACCAGTATAACATTACACTATATAGCAAGTTGAAATAGAATTATAAATAATTCATAAGTTAAAATAAAATTAAAAATTCAATAATATTTAAGTATATAGTACTTTACTAATTTTAATTGTTTATTTATCTAAAAAAAATTGATCGGGTCAAATGGGCCGTTCATGGCCCGTTGGACCAAAATCAAGTAATCAATATAGTTCATTAGACCCATCAAATTCATCGGATCGGGCCAGATAGACCCGATTCTATATGAATCTGTAATTTTAGAGCACAATGCATATTAAATTTCAGGTTAATCTATGGCGGACCCAAATTGATAGATCTACCTAGAAGGCATGTTGCATTCCTTTAAACTTATCACTAATTTTGAGAGAGAAAAAAAAAACACTAATCACTAATTCTCCGAGATCAGTTAACCCTAAGAGCATGTTTGCTTCATGGGTTTAGGGGGTTATGTGATGGGATTTGATATGTAAACCCATCTTCTCCCATGTTTGGTTTATCATAACTTTAAACACCTTGACCCGGGTTTATAATTTGACCCGGTTTTTATAAACTAGATTCAATGGGTTTGGACAACCTAGCCTCCTCTTGGGCTTATCTAGCCTCTCCCTTAGATTTATCTAGCCAACCCACCACACCTAAACCCATCTTATCCCAACCCATAAAGCAAATATGCCCTAAAAGGCCAAAGGCCAAAAAGTGAAGAAATCTCAATAAAAAACAAATAAAGCTTGCGGCAGATTCATTTAATACTATTCTTCAATTGTTTTAATTATCACCGAAAGAATTGAGATTGCATATTCCTTAACCTTGTCTTTACTCAACCTATTTTAATTGAATAATAATTTAAAATATTAAAAAAATATAAGTTTTGCTAGCACGATCATCTCACACACTGACACAGTGACACATATATATTGAAAAAAGCACATTAAACGTAATTCTGTCTTATACATACGTACGCACATAAATGCGTACATAGTAATATAGGTGTGAGAAATTAGTGATAAATATTTATATTATATTTTTCTATATTTGTGGTATAAATATTATTTTTGTTATAAACAATCTAGTGTGGCACGACATGATATATGCTAATCAAACATTTCAGATGGATTTAGTTGATATTAAATTAAGCTTAACAAAATAATTGCTCCATTCTCTAATTATAATCTTCTCCCTTTTCATTTTAGATTATTCCTTATTAAATTGCACTTTTCACAAAATGACAAAAAAATAATTTTATTTTTTTCAATTATTTCTTTCAAATATTTTAAAGTTACCTCAAATCTCAAAGTATTGTTTTGTTAACAAGCTCTAAGTGATAAACTAATTGTTTATTGAGGGGAGTGCGGTTACCAAAGATGTAGGTGTTAATAGCGGTACCCCGAAACAAGTTCTATCGGGCCCAAATAATAGCCCATTCTGTTTTGGGATAGGTTTAGAACATTGTTAGCATTACAGTATAAGTGGGGTCAAGCTGTATGACGTATCTGTTTCCACCATTTCTATGTTTTTCCACTGAACACGCATTTGAATTTTGCTTTATTCGTGAGCCCGATGATGCTTTTGTTTTGTTTCACGAGATGACGAGAATGAGGCCGCGCCATTCTGCTGTTGATTTCACTAAATTGGTAAGTGATGTTGTTAACATGAAACGATACTGCATTGCACTTTTGCTGTTCGATAAAATGCTTCAACGAATTCGCATGCAAGTCACTGCACTTAAATTATTGTTTTGAATCTGCTGTCTTAGGCATTTATGGCGAATCGAGAAGTTGATGAGAGAGAAACTGTGTGTGCCTAATGAAGTAAACCGGCAATGAAGTTTGCCGGGCAGAATTATTTTAATTTTCTGGAGGTACTTACCGTGTTATATTGTTGTGATTTTCTGTGCGTTATTTACATATTACTGACAGCGGCTAATATTCGGAAGCAATATTGACTAATTTGAGCAACAAGATTGATGAATTTGATTTTATTTGCTAATAGACATTTAGCTGAGGGTTATCATTTTGGTATACATATAATGTCTTGTTTCTATTTTATATTGCTATGCAAAAAGATTGATGAATTTGATGTGCAATAATTCTTCAGCGGTTGTATCTTGAAGCAGGCTGTTGTTTAATCTGCATCTCATTCATTTAAGTTTGAGGTATCACAGTACTTTCACTTGTTTGACAAATTTGAGCCAAATGTTTTTTTGTGATGCCAAGGCATTGACATAGGTTTTTTTTTTTATTTTGGAACACATGAGACGTACCTTTCTATATTTAGTCACATAGTTGCAGATATCTTGAATGTAAAAGGTTTGAACTTAGTTATTTTGGTTTCAGAATGTGTAAATTCTGGTAATAACAAAGAGCCTTCCTATCTTTTATTGGCATAGTTGTTGACTTTGTGAATATAAAAGGTGAAGTTGGTATTTTTGGTGTCAGAATGTTTCAATTCTAGTAAATACTGACGAACCTTCGGAATTAAATCTTTTCTCCGAGTCCCCAAGTATGATTACCACATATTTGGTATATAGACTTCGTTTCTTTGTTGTAGCTACTGTACTCACATACTGTCACCCTTCAACCATCACTTAATTACTCAATTTGCCATCAACATTATTCATCAACATTATTCACAAACAATCACTTTATTCACAATGGACCCCACAATACCCTATAATACCCTTACTTTATCTACCTTTTTCTTAAAACTTGTGTCCCTCCACTATGGGACTACATTTGGTGGATGGAGGGAGTACTATGTGATACATGCTTCAGTCACACGTGCAAAGCAACTCTACAAACACGGGAAAGAGGAGTTAATTGATTAGGTTTCTTCATGATGAATTAGACAATCATGAAGTGCTGTGAACTTAAATGTTTCGGTTTTAGGAATCTTTAGTTAGAAGAGAACACATACGTTATGGACTATGTTATCTGAATTCACCGATAAAAGACGGCATTACAAGAATTTTAGTGAATCAATTATTAAATCTTATGCAAAGGTTAAAATGTGGAATCCTGATCCCATTTTCGTTGAACATGCCAATCGTGTCAAGTTAAGCTGAGGACAAATTATAACAATAATAATTTTCAAGAGAATGATAATGTTCCTTGATCGAAGATATTAAGAAGAGAAAAAGGTATCCCATAAGTGGTAGCATTCTGCTTCTAAGGCTTGAAACTTGTAATTATGCTACTCACGTAAAAATAAATGTACAAATGAAGTTAGGTAACCTCATTTGAACACTCTTCTCACGGTTTAAAAATGACTTGGAAAGAAAATAAAGCTTGAGAATTGATGAATATATTTAGAATTGATTATTCTTATATATTTTAGGTGATAGTATAAGTGTTCTCGAAAATAAATTTTAGATTATTTTTGTGAAGGGAACTCTAAGAAGTATTTGAAATTCGGTTCAAGTATACAAGAATTGGATGAACCATAAGACCTAATCTGGTTGGTTGACTACTATGTGATCACACAGTTTCTACTAGTTTTAATTTTCGGTGATTTGCCTTGTGAATTTATTGTAAGAGTTAATAATGTCTTTTATGAGTGGTGATATATTTATTTTCAAGTACACGCTCAGCGATTGGAAGTTTAATAATTGGGTCATATTCTAGTTCATCTTTCTTGGACAGCATCAGAAGTAGTAGCTGACATTGAAAATTTTCAAACGCGAAGTGTTCTAATTAATAGTTTGGTAGATAGATAAAGAAAAGGAAAATTATGTTGCTTCTTCTTTTGATATAAAAAAAAATCTCTTAAAGTGGGCTATTTCTTTCCGTTTGGGGGAAAATCATAGTATGCTTGAAATTTCCTTTCTTAATATTCATCATGTGCTATGTGCTATTTCTTGTAATGTAATGTTAACTAGATGTGATTCGCTATAGAGATTAGAGAGATAAGTTCAATTGGGTGAAAGAACCTGGCTAGCATCTCATTTGAAATGTCTGATACTAAATCTTTCGGGTGCCTACCTGTATTAGCTAACTTGACATCGGTAGTAAAACTTTCTACCTTACTGATCCTACCTGTAATCAGGACAAACAACTTGACCCTTGACCACCCTATCTGCCAATGGTGATATTGTCTCCGAAGCAACTGAAAATTTTGGTTCTGTAAAATTAATTTTATTTGTCGTCTTTTGTCAATTCCTATCTAGTTGCTAAGTATTTTGTCAAGAGAACTTGAAAAATACCAATGGTGCTAGATAGCACCTATTATAGTGGATGGTAGATGATATTTAGAGTCTGCTTAGCTAAGATTATTTTAATTATCTTATATGCTCTAACATCTTATAAGTTGTTGAAGGGTTTGGTTAAAAAACCTTATAAGTTCTTTGATAATCTGAGAGAAATATATTTTTAATTTTATTATAAAAATAATTTTCATAGAATTTAGAGAGTGGGTGTGGGGTGATCTTTATTTTTTTAAACTAATATTTTATTAAAAGAAATACTACTCCGTACTATTATTTAAGTATAGTTCAAAAGATTTTAGAAAATTTAGTTGGGTTATTTTTTTTTTAGTTATAAGCTGTAAAAAACTTATTTATAAGCTCCTAATCATCTTAAAACCTACTTCAAGGTCCTTATAAGCTCAGCCAAACGAGCTGTTATTTGTTTAAGGAAAATGGTGATGGTGTCGAATCGTATTCCTAAGAGAAGCCTAATTTATTCTTCATTCATGTTGTTAGATATAGCTTGATGGGCTGTACCTGCTATAGTGCTATTTATAATATCCACCTCACCCTTGGGCCTCGGCATAGGAGGACCTCGTGTCACCCCGTTTTCTGCCAGGTGGATGTTTTTTATTTGTATTTGTGATAGTGTCGTGTTGTCTTAAAAAATCCTCAATATTTACAAAGTCATTTTGAGAAAGCAAATCTCTGAGTGGCTAACCCTAAATTAATATAGTTTCCTTCGCCGCTGTCTATTGAACTCTGTAATGCTTGTCCTCAGTCATCGCTTCTGCTTTCAATTAATAATGAAAAGACAGGCGCCTACAGATTTACAAGGTAAACTCTCTTAAACTTCCTGAGGTTGTGTTATGATCGAACAATTTCAGGATGAATGATACATTCTATAAATCCATGGATTTCAAATCTATTACTTTCATTTTGAACTAATTTGTCAAGAATTTGGAATCCTATCTAATTTGGGTGGCCATCAGGTTTTAAGCAATAGTTAATTTAATTACCTTCAGAAGATAAAACAATGTCAGGTTGATAAATTAGCTTCTGAAGGTAATTAATTAAATTCTCTGTGTGTTGTTTATGGATAACTTGAGACTTGCAGCTAATATTCTGTTAGTAGCATATAGCTGATGGCCATCTTTTTGTTGTACATATATCTTAATAGTATGTCTTTTTTATTATATTATATATTTTGTATGAAACAAGAATGATGAATTTGATGTGCAATAATTCGTCCAGCTTTGGTATCTTAGAACAGATTGTGGTTTAATATACATCTCATTCATTTTAAGTAGAGACATTACAAAATTTCTCTTTGGTTAATTTTAGCAAAATGTATGCCTCAGCGGCTCAGCTTAGTATTTTTGTTGTCAATTCTGGTAAATAACAAAGAGCCTTCCCATCTTTTATTGCCATAGTTGCCTACTTTGTGAATCTAAACGGTGAAGTTGATATTTTCAGTTCAGAATGTGTCAATTCTGATAAATAGCAAAGAACCTTCAGAATAAAATCTTAATTCCCAGTCCAAGTATGATTACCACACAATAGGGATAAAGTCTTCGTTTTTGGTGGTTGTTTCTACTGTACTCATATACTGTCTTCACTAGTTAGACTAATGTCCATAGTTTTGAAAGATGCGCCAAAGGTGCATGAGGCTATATGTTATGTGCCTCTTTTGAGTTTGTTCGGGTGCATATCTGCACCTGCGCACCTTTTGCGCCTCGGATGAGGCGACTAAGGCACACCTCTTAGTCAAAACTATTTCACAGAAAGTTTTACACATTTTACAGTCATTTAAAAAAAATATATTAACGCTTTACTCCCTCCTAGTCTCCCACACATTTCTTTTAAGTTGTCAACGGCTGGAATTAAAGAATAAAACATATAAACGAGGATAAACAAATAACTAGGGCTTTAGACTTAGAGATGAAGATGAATGCTCCTCTTTTAGACTTAAAACAAATAACTAGGTTGAGTGGACAAGGGAAAGAGTGTAAAAGACTCGTCTTTTAGACTAATATGAATTTAAGGAAGAAGAATACATTGATGATGAGGACTTTGATTTGGATGAGAATGACTACTAATCAACTAGACTAATGAAAATCTGAACTGTTGTTTTTTAACATTTGATGGTTTTTGTATGATAATTAAGATCATGAAGTCTAACTTCACAACTTCAGTATTAATTTCATGTTTATATTATGACGTTTTGGTAGTATTATGTGGTTTTATGTGATACTAAACTATTTTTGTAGGACACTGTGTGTGAAATATGCTATAGGATATAAAATCATGTTTACGAACCAAACAACAAGAGTTGCGTCTTGCTTCTAGAAACTTGCTCGATTATGAGGTTCCTTGTAAAATTCTTAGGTTGTTTACTTGATTATTCATTTCGTCTTCTCTTCACTGTTCATTTCTCTTGTACAATTTAGGGTCTACATTACTCCATTTTACGTATTCCTTTCTGTGAGATAGCTAAGATTAGATTATCTGCGACAAATTGTTATCATGTGAGGTACTGGAAAATGTAGATATACCCCTGTAAATGAGTTCGGTTGAACTTGTTGTCAGTCTAGCTTCAAGCTTGTTTGAAATATTATCGAGCTTTGATATTTATGTTTGGGGTTCTTTGATAATTAATCGAGTCGAGCTCGATCGAGCTTTTATCAAGCTGAATATGAGTCGAGCTCAAATAGTTCAACTTTATTACACTTGATTTATCTTTTTTAAAATTATCGAGCTCTAAACTGAACCGAACATAAATGTATTTTCAAACTTGTTTGATATTTATGCCGAACCTGATTAAATGAGTTTTTAACGAACGATCTCGAATCGAATATGGAATAGTTTGGTTTAATTTTCAGTAATCTTTTTGAGTTCCTATAGTGTACAAATTTTACTACAAATTTCTCACTATTGCATAATTTGTGGTCTTGAATGCAGCATGTCTATTTAGAAGAGCAAAGAGCTATCAAGATTACATGCAACTGATCCCAATACCTACTATTCGGGGCTCTGTTATTCCCTACAATTCATGGGTCGGACTTGGAAGCTCCATCAAGAAGTTGTACGGCCAGCCTTTGCACTACCTCACTAATGTTCAGTTGAAACGCATGGACCTAGAGAGGCATGGAGTAGAGGACGAGAACGTTCCGTTGGATATGATAATTCATCCTACAAAAGCTGAGGTTACCGTTTGGCTTATCGAAGAGGTTCATCGACGTACCTCGTCTCCACACCATCTGCATCAACTGTGGGAAGCTGATCCCAAGTATCATACTTTCGTTGATGCCATTTTTCCTGAGTTGGAATAAATTGAATTGTGTGGAGATAAAAGTTATGTTCCTAGATGAACAAATTTGAGTTTCTAAACGGTTGTAGTAGACTAGTACTTTCAAACAAATGTGTGGGTATTTCTTTTCTCATCTTTATTTCTCTTGCCATATTTTCCAAAATTCCTCTTTCAATTAAGACTCTTTGCGGTTAATATCTATCATAAAAATTAAAATGTTTGAGATTCTAAGAATGTTACATACATCACTTCACTTAAATTTTTTAGTAGAAACACCTCTAACAAAAAAGACTATATTATCCATTACCCATTTAAACTGTAGCTTCTATTTAGTCCAACAGGTTGCAGCTGCTGCACCACTAGAAGAAATCTCATAAATCGGAGTGATTTTTTTGCATATTTTTTTGACATATAAATCGCAGTGATTTTTTTGGCATATTTTTTTGACAAACTGATTAAAAAAAAAATTCATATACTCAGCGTGCCCACTTTTTTTTATACATGTTTTTAAAAAAAATTATATGAGGGAAAACGAGTAAAATATATTGTTGGTAGATACTCAATTTAAGAAATGAGCACACTTTTGATAGACGGAGGATGTATTTTTTAAAAAAATTGGTGAAATACCCACAATTTTTTCATCACTGCTTTAACAAAAAAAAAATAAAAAAAAATCTCACCGTGAAGTAAAAAACGTTGGAAATCATTACTTGCTCATCAAATATATTATATACTACTCCGATCTACCGTCCCTATTGTTTGTACACTTATCTTATTTATTCGTCCCACAATTGTCTGCACACCTTAAAAATGAAACTCCTCCATAAACTTCACAAAATTCACATATTGAGTTTATTCTCTCTAAGAGACAATACCCAAATACAACACAAATTTAAATAATTACAAATAAGATCCAAAACCAACATATTTAATTTTAATTTAATCAATAATTTTCTAATTTATTCAACAATACCCATTTTAATCAATAATTTCATAATTTATTCAGCAATACCTAATTTAATCATTAATTTTCTATTTTAATCAATAATTTCCTAATTTATTTAGCAATACCTAATTTAATCAATAATTTCCTATTTTAATCAACAATCTATAATTACCTAATAAATTTAGTAATAATTTTTTAACTTAATTAATTATTATAAAATAAATAACCCAATTTAATCGATAATAATCTACTTTGAAATGACAATTTCCTAATATAATTAACAAAAACCTAATTTCATAATTAAATAAACAATAACCTAATTAATATAATCAATATATTTCTAATTTAATTAACAATAACATAATTTAATCTATGTATATTAACATAATTTAATTGCGTACACTAACTAACAATTAATTAAACTTGAAATTAAACAATGAATGAGTTGGTCTGCTATGAACTCGAGTGCATGTTGTGCACCCTAGTCCATATTGCACTTTTCAGTTACTGACTTACACTTTTTGGTAAATGGTGTTGCACTTTTCAATTATTAAACTGTATAAGTAATAATTGAAAAGTGCAACACCATTTACCAAAAAGTGTAAGTCAGTAAATTGAAAAGTGCACATGGACTAGGGTGTACAGCATGCACTCGAGTGCATACTAGACTTTACCTTAAACAATATATATATGAGTACTAATATAGAACCAACCTTCGGGTTTTTTATGGAACCAGATTACTGAGCTGTCACTCCGCGTCATCATCCACATCATTCTTATTGATATATTTTAAAAGATAATTTAAAACAAATATTATCCATTAAAATATATTTTAATTTTTTAATATGTAATCTCTCACTTAACCGTTAGTAAAAACCAGCAAATTTTCCATCTGCCCACCCACCAATGATTTTTTTTTTTTTCTGATTTACTATTTATTTTTTCTGGTAAAATCAAGCTTTTCCCACAAAGAAAAAGTTTTCTACAATTATTACTTATTTTTTTTCCAATTTACTAACCCAAACAAATAGTGGTGATGGATGACAAAATTTATAATGGAAAAATGAAGCTTTTCCCAGCAAATCAAGTTTTCTAAAATTATTACTTTTTTTTTTTTTTTTTCAATTTACTAACACAAACAAATAGTGGTGATGGATGACAAAATTTATAATTTAGCAATAAAATGATAAAAAAAAATAATAATATTGAATCAAAACAGAGTCATTCATTTAAGAGAAGATTAATCAAATAGCTTATTATAATTATTATAAGGATGAATATTATAATATGAAAACAGTGCAATGTCGAAAGCTATCACTCAAGCATTCTCACGTACATATTACAATATGAAATATGTAGACACCTCATTAATAATATTATATTCAGAGGTCCCTCATGGGTGGTTGCAAAACGTACGTACGTGGTTGCAAAACGTGGGTATGATTTGCGTAGTCGATAGGTTCTGGCATATGTGAAACACATTTTTAGTGTTGATAGAATATGGCCAATAAAAAGACAAATGATTTTGTGCTTACAGAAACAAGCCAATTTGTACACAAGTGAAACTTTTTTGTGCTTCCATAAATAAATTGATGATGCATTATAAATGAGATTTATGTTGTTCAAAGGCTCACAGAAAGAAATAAGTTGATGATGCATTATATTAATCTTGAGTCCAGTTGCAAAAAGAATGGA
The DNA here is from genome assembly GCA_963675135.1 of Galeopsis tetrahit. Lineage (NCBI taxonomy): Eukaryota > Viridiplantae > Streptophyta > Magnoliopsida > Lamiales > Lamiaceae > Galeopsis > Galeopsis tetrahit. The sequence continues at coordinate 57,607,964 of OY776128.1, forward strand.
TTACATTTCATGTAGCTTGCTGATATATTTTCTTTGAATCAGCTCATAAGTACATCCTCAATTTTTTAGGTTCAACATGTTACTGCTAAATTGTAAATTATGTTATTAAAGTTTTTTTTAAAAAAAAATTCTAAGAACTTGTCATTATATACAAGTGAATTTTCTAATCTATGATACATCAAATTTTTCTAAAATATTTTATGAAATAACGATTAGAAAATTATACAAATACAACAAAATTAAGATATTAAATTAATTTATTTTTTGCTTAGAAAATAAGTAATAATTGCAAAAAAACTTGGCTTTGCTTTGTGGGAAAGCTTTCTGCTCTTCCTGATTTTTCAAATCAGAAAAAATAAATCGTTGGCGTTGGTGGGTGGGCAGATGGAAGATTTGATTTGGTTTGAAGATGTTTGCTGATTTTTACTAACGTTAAGTGAGAGATTACATATTAAAAAATTAAAATATATTTTAATGGATAATATTTGTTTTAAATTATCTTTTAAAATATATCAATAAAAATGATGTGGATGATGACGAGGAGTGACAACTCAGTAATCTGGTTCCATAAAAAACCCGAAGGTTGGTTCTATATCAGTACTAATATATATATATATATATAAATAACTTAACAAATAACATCAATTTATCCCCGTACTTCATCAACTAATTAATTAGATATATCAACTACATACAAACTAATTAACTATATACATCAACTACGACAAAGTGGGATAGCTCAAGTGGTTAGAGCACCACTACCCGTATACATTTTTTAATCGGGAGGGAGATACTCGAAACGCCCGTACAAAAATCACCTCGTCAGGACCTCTTCGCGATCGAATTTACGAGACGAAACGACGAAATAATTTTTTTTTCTTACTTTCGAAAGAGTAATCTGCTTACAGATTATATAACCGAAATATGGCCTTTACCGACGGATATTTCCGTCGGTATTGAGTAATATTAAATTACACGCGTAATTCAAGAGGCAGTGTAATTATTCGTGTTGGTTACCGACGGAACGATCCGTCGGTATTGGCAAAGCGTAATCCCCATGCGTGATTTTAGTGGTTCTCGAGGAGGGCCAATAATATAGGGGTGGTTACCAACGAAACCGTTCCGTCGGTACCCCTAATTTAAAATACCGACTGAAATTTTCGTCGGCATATGACCAAAAAACGACGCCATTCAGAGAGGTTTGTTTTTCTGTCGAAAGATCCATCGGTAAAGCCGATGGAATATGATTTCCGTCGACAGCCTTAGTGACTTTTCGAGTCCATCGACAAAGCATCGGTACTCTGTCGGTAATTATCCGTCAGTAATACTCCGCGTTTTTGTAGTGCATTACTAGTTTACTACGTTAATTAGTGCAAATGTAAATATATACTACTAGTAAAAAATGATGAATTAAAAAATAATAGCCACATACATTTCAACATTGAATAATTACATATTTATGATATTTATATAATTTCGTTATTTTTTTGGGTTTTTACATGATTAACTATCGATCTATACTTTTTAATACTGAAAAAAAATTGAAACAAAAAAGTTAAAGTCTGTATTATTGAATAACTTTATCTGAAATTCAAGATCCAGATTTAATATATTGTAAAAATGCAGCAAATCATATATAGTTTCACTTAATAATAATATAATTATTCAATTGTAAAATGCATGTAGCCATTATTTTTTAATTCATTATATTTATATATTTAGTTTCAATTTTTATTATAAAAAAAGTTACATACATAAATGATTTTTTTAAAGTAAAGTAAACGTGGTTATGGCAAAAAAAAATAAAATAAAAAAATCTAACTTTATTAGTGGGGTTGGTCTGCTATGGACTCGAGTGCATGTTGTGCACCCTAGTCCATGTTGCACTTTTCAGTTTTACTGACTTACACTTTTTGGTAAATGGTGTTGCACTTTTTAATTATTAAACTGTATAATAATATTTTTAGTTATAGTGACTTACACTTTTAGTAATATTGTGTTGTACTTTTCAGTTTAATAACTTACACTTTTCTTTAGACTAGGGTGCACAACATGCACTTGAGTGCATACTAGACTTTACCTTATTAGTGAAGGTTGAGATATGCATATAATTATATATTTTTCATATTTTTAATTTGATTCTCATAAATATGTACTCTTTCGTCTATGAAATGTAGTCTCATTTATCTTATATTCTTTGTTCATCAAATGTAGTCACATACACTTTATGGAAACTATCACCCTTAGGTTGTGTTTGGATCGATGGAGGGATTTAGGTATGGATTTTAAATCCATAATCTAAATTCACCCCACTTGTTTGGATTAAAAATTAAATGAATGAATTTCAAATACTTAATATATTTTTTTAGTTAAAATTGAGAGGATTTTAAATTTCCACTAAAATCATGTCATTTAAAATTCATCTATTTTTAAATCATTTCATTTGAAATACATCCTCAAATCAAATCATTCCATCCAAACACAACCTTACTTTATCAACTTTATTTACCTTTTCCTTAAAACTTGTGTCCCACTCCAATGAGACTACACTTGGTGGATGGAGAAAATATTAATTACTCCATCCGTCCCAATTAGATAGTTTTGTTTTCTTTTTATGCTTGTTTCCATATTGAGTAATATTTTTTAATTCATTTACTAATATAACCCTATGCATTTGTAACACCCCGTCCCAAAATTAATATGGAATAAAGAAATATATGATTTAAGAGTATTTCGATTATATTAACAGTGTTATTTGTTCTCAAAGATTTGATTTTCAGGAAGACAGACGAGTAATCTGATCGGGAGCACTCCTAGCACATAATAAAAAAAATAAAAAAATAAATAAAGAATAAGGTTTGATTAATATTAATAAGTGTCGAAAATGAATGGAGTCTAATTTATAACCTTACGGTTTATTTTAAAGGTAGCTTATGATAAACTACTTAACAAAGCATAATATATTTAAATAAATAATATTGTCGATCATGTTATCTTAATTTTAAATATAAAGATTTGATACAATTGCTTGCTTGATAATGATAAATAATAGTATCACATGTATAATAGATTCATATTCATGAAAATTACATTTTCTTGGTTGTCGTGTTTTTCGTGTCTATGTGATATAATGCTTTCCTTATCTGATTTTATATTATGACTTATTCTGATAATTTGCTATTAAATAAATATTAGAATTAAAACGAACATAATATAAGCCAATCTCGAGTCAATGTTATAATTAAATAATTTTCGTCTCGAAGCGCGACGATTTCATCACCATAAATCCTGGATAAATATTTATAGCTCTTGCATAATTTTCCACGACAAACCAACATGAAAATAACGACTGTGTAGTAAATTACGAGTACTAATGAGTACCACCGTAAATAAAAATATCTAGACCCTTAACTAGTAACCACATGCAAATAAAAGGTCAAAAATTGTCCACACTTCTCTTCAATACTTGGAGTCGGTCATATGCCAGCAAAGGATTAATTCATCCCCTCCTTCAATAATTAAAATTAACAATTAGCCCCTTGAAATATTTTACCAACTTGTGTAAATAATTGCAGCTAGGCCCCTTACCCTATACTACCAAGTGGACGATGACCTGCATCCTTCCCAACTGTGGTTATAGTTCATCTCCAAATTGCTAACTCCATCATCTTCTATATATACCCTCCACCACAGCAACTTCTTACTCATTGGTCCCTTTCAAAAACACTCCCAAACTCTGCCAAAATCATTCTCCTTTCCAGCTGGAGAATCGATCAAGATTAAGGAGAACACTCCACTTCCTTTTCCTTTCGCCTCTTCGATCGGTCTTTCTAATCCGTAGGAAGAACCGATTCATGTCTACAATTCCAGCTCGTCTTGAAGCTTTTCCATCCATCAGAAACGACTCCCAGCTGGTGTTTGAGTTGGAGAATCAGTCATCTCTAACTCGTTCATTTTCATCGTGTTCATCTTCACAGATTACATCGCTAACTCGTTCTTCAAGTTTCTTGCTCAATCCTTGACGAACCAAGCCCCTGTTGTTCTTTTGTCCTCCCTCGGGCCCTAATCACGAAAACGATCGAGCTCTTTCGAAGCCTAAATCGAGTAAACTACACAGGTTTTAACACACAAACATTTATATGCTATTTGCGTAAATTTCGATTTCCGTTTATGATTTTCGGTACTCGATTCTTTTGGAAATTGTGATATATATGTTGTATAACAAGTATGTTATATGTTATGTGTGTTTAATTGGTTGAAAACGTGAGTTAAGTGTATAAAATGATTTTTCAAAGTTTACAATACAAGCTGGAATTTTGTGTTGACTGCAGTGACTTTATGAGTCCATATCTTTCAATAGAAAAATGATTTTGACTCAAAACCAAATAGGGTATGATCTCCATATGGTAGAGAGTTTGAATCTAAAAAATGACACAAATTGACCGAGTATATTGAGAGTTATTCAATTTTTAAAATGGGGCAGTGCGCTGGGAAAATCTGGGAAAACAGAGCATTTCGTTTCAGGTTCAATACTTCGGAGTCATTTTTACTCAATATCAAGACGCGTTTTTGACAAACCAATTTATTGCCAGTAAACTTAACATAATGTAGTTTAAATTTGTTGAATAAAAATATTATTTGGGTTATTCATTTGACGGGAATTAATTCCCGAATATAGTAGAAAATTCATTTATTTTATGCCTTGTAAACTACTTATCAAGGACCATTTCTGAAATTGCAAAATAATACTTCCTGTTTGATTTCCATACATTTAAACCTAATTTCTTTGGCATTCTAATGTATGTTAAGATGTTTTCAATAGTTGCAATATTTTCATAAGCGACTAGGACTGAAATCGATAAAAATATATGATGCTTTTATGTGATTGAAGTTAAGTTTAGACTTAATAATCTTATTTTATATTTTGCTTCTTTTAAATTATTAAATGAAGCATGTTTAAATTATATATAAGTTGTTTTCAAATTGTTATTATTTTCTAAAGCGCTTCAATTAATATATGTTAAAAGTTTATTGTTTATGATATTACTTGTCATGTGATTAAAGATTTTCATGAAGATAAATTGTTAGGTAAATTTAAGAATCGAGATTTCTGATAATAAATAAATATTCAAGAAATCGTGCTAGGCGAAGTGCGGCCTAATCGGAGCTCGGACGGTCCCTGCGTTACGCTTGCTAAAATCATTCAAGAAGTTTGTAACTATTCTTAAAAGTTAACCAGGTGGGTGTCATTACTGTATTGCCGTAATGTTATATGGACTGTTGGTGTATTCTGAACTGAACTAAACTAAACAAACATCAACATATAACTAAGAATACAAGAATTAATTATGATGCACTTATTTTATGATATGTGATATATGAATTTCGATTTCACGAAGGAGGTGGGAAGTGTTTATGGGGATTGCACATGGTAAGTCGTTGCCAGTGTGGTCCCACTATGATAAAAGACTTGTATAGTCAACAGACTTTTGTAGTCAAGGGAGATGATGGGGATTGCACGTGGTAAGTCGTTGCCAGTGTGGTCCCAATATGATAAAAGACTTTCGTAGTCAACAGACTTTTGTAGTCAAGATATGTGATGGGGATTGCACGTAATAAGTTGTTGCTAGTGTTGTCCCCCCTATGATAAAGGAGATGAGATGATGGGGATTGCACGTAGTAAATTGTTGCTAGTGTTGTCCCCCCTATGATAAAGGAGATGAGATGATGGGGATTGCACGTAGTAAGTTGTTGCTAGTGTTGTCCCCCCTATGATAAAGGAGATGATAATATAATGGTGATATAAAAGGAGATGATTGGGATTGCACGTGATAAGTCGTTATCAGTGTCGTCCCACAATGGTGAAGGAAATGATGAGAATTATTATCAATGATATGAATTTGAATGAAATATGAATAAGAATTATTTACGATAAAATACTAATAATAATTATTTCGGCGTACTGCCAATCTGTGTAGCAGCGTACAAGGATATCCACTGAGATTTTTATCTCACACCCCAAAACTAAATATTTTCAGGTTATGATCGAGAGGGGCCGGCATTGCAGCAGGGATGACACAAAGTTTCCCAATAATTAAAATGCTATAAGAATTTATATGATTAATGCTCATTATAATAAGTGATATTGCTACACATTGGAGACAATTACATTCGTATGCCGAGTGACGAACTTTTCTAAAAGTCGCTCGATGAATTTTATGTATGCTATCTTTAAAACAATTACTACTCATCATTATCTATTTTTTTTTTAAAAACAAATGGGCCACACTGCTTCTATTGCAACTTATGACTATCTTTAAATTATTTCCGCTGCAAAACTCTTGTCAATTCACTTATGTTATTATATTTTCAAAGAAATTTTTAGGTTCGATTTTTCGGTCACTAAGTGGCGACTCGAATTTAGAGTGTTTGAGCCTCAAAGGCTGCATTCCGGATTCGGGGCGTTACAGCATTAATTACATTAGTAAGTATAACATTCATTAAATATTGTTATCATATAAATTTTACTTGTCTAATGTGCCTTCTCAATACAATTTCTTAATTTTTGTGAAAAGTCAAACAAACCTATCTAAATGCAACGGGGGAGTAATTAAGTTAATACCAACGAGACTACATTTAGTGGATGAAGGGAATATTAATTAATTAAGTTAATATAATGACTTGAATAATGTCAAAGGAGCCCATTTAGACTACATTTGACTTCCTAAAGAGTTGCTCCGTATCATTTATGTTACCTACAAACAAAAAAATATTTCCCCAATACCGTTGAGGTGTATATAATGTCTCTTCCAACTTTATTACCTTTTAATACTAATAAATAATGAGTTTATTTACTCTTAAGGTACCGTTTAGAACACCTCCTTACAATTAGGTGCTATGTTTTAAAATAGTTTTAAATAGGTGCAAAAATAGGTGATAAAAATTCATTTATGTATAAACTATTCCTCCCACTTAAACACTAATTTTCCATCCACTCTTCATTTTCCTTCCTTCTCCTTTTTCTCCCAACCTCCTCATTCCTCTTCACCATCTTGTCACCACCGCCGCCCCCTCCACTGACCGCCATCGCTGTCGTCCGCCTTGAACTCCGCCGCCCTAGCCGTCGCCGTTAGTGAAGATGGAAGAACGAAGAGCCCCGCTGTTGGACGAAGAAGTCGAAGAGGCAATGCCGGACGAAGAGCCCCGCTGCCGTCTGCAAACCCTCGGCCGATCTGCAACTCCATCTTCCACGCGACATCGCTGTCGGCCCATCCCAACTCAGTCGGCCGCCGTCGCCGTCTACGAACACTCGACTGATCGCTAGGGAAGACGAAGCGTGCACCGATCTATGCTACTCCGGTCGTCTGAGTAAATTTTTTGTTCATTTTTAATTTTGGTGGAATTTTTTGTTTAGATAAGTTTTTAATTTTTTTGTGAAAAGAAAATTAAAATTATTGCTAAAATGAAAATTTGAGAAAGATTGTAGAAATAAAAATTAATTATAGGCAAATACTTATGTGTATTGCATACATGTAACTAGATTCAATTTCTATTTATCCTTCTTTTTTTAATAAATTCACACTCAATTCTTCTAGACACTTATGTGTACAAGTTACATACATGTAACTAAATCCAATTTTTTACATGGGTTATTAGTTATTTACCCTCTTTTTTATTAACTTCACCCCCAATTTTTTTTAAAAGAAAAATACATGTAAAAACTATATTATCATTTTATCAATTAAATTAAAATACAACTCATTAAAATTATAATTATACATCGGCTATCGAGTTACCAATGAATCACCACGAAGTCAAATATATTATTCTATTTTTTTAACTTTTAAAAATAAAAATAAAAAAAACCAACGAATATAAAAAAACATTGGAAAAAAAATATGAAATAAAAATTTCAATTTTTTTTTTTAAAAAACGACCAAAATTTAGGAAAAAAATACAAAAAAAAAAATCGAAAAAAAATTCTAATTTGGGTATAAATGTATGAGTATGACATGCTCACTTTCTAGATTTAATCTGATTTATAATAACTAAGATTATTTTGTTATGTCTTCATTATTTCTAAAATTATATCTGGTTTTTTACAAGTTTTTTAAAGTTCTAGATTATTTTTTAAGACTAATTAATAACATAATCTAATTGAAAAATAAAATTTATATTTAGAAACTTAAATGAGTGGAGAATTGGGGAAGAAATCAGCATAATATTGCATTAACTTTATTATTTTCTTTTGTGGTCATCGCATAGGGTATAGTACTAGTTAATATATTGTATAATACTAGAGATTAATGTGGGTATACAAATATTATTTAATATATGAACTAATACTATACAATATGTGAATTAAAATATACTCCCTCCGTCCAATTTCATTATTCCCACTTTCCTTTTTTGGTTGTCCAATTTTATTATGCCCATACCCTTTTTGGAAACAATACTATTCATACTACTTTATCTCCACCCTCACACCATCACTTATTTACCCACTTTGCCATTCACTTTATTCATAAACAATCATTTATTTACAAATGGACCCCACAATACCCCATCATACCCTCAACTTATCTACTTTATGAATAAACTAATCAATATTCATTAAAACCCGTGCCCGGAGAAGTGGGCATAATAAAATTGGACGGAGGGAGTACTATATTTGAACTAGTATGTTGGGATATTCATTCAGCCTCTAATCTGATTGTATTTAAATGTTTAAGTTTTGATGGCCAAAAACAGATCAGTAGAGTACATGTCAGATAAATAATTTGTAATATAGAACTATGATTCATAAGCTGAGTCATAAAGATTAGAAGTAATGTAATTATATTTAATTCTAGTCTGAGAATCAGCTGTATAGATATCAGCTGATCACTCATCTGTATACTCTACTAAAGACTATCAAGAAGAAAGCAGAAGACTAGAAGACTTCAAGAGTTCAATAGTAAATTCAGATCTAAAGGTTGTTGTATGCCTTATGGACTGGATGATCTATATGATAATGTGCAATCGAAGTTCAGAAGACAACCCAGTAGATATGAACTCATCTGTATCTTGTCAAAGCAAGCCTTTATGAGCATTCAAGTCGAAGCACGTCCTCAGATTGGTCATGACAGATAGCATTTATGAGTAAAACACCTTCACAAGTGTTTGTTCATTTATGAACAACTAAATCAAATGATAAAGGTAACCAAAACAGAAGACAAAGAAAATGTCAGATTAAGTTCTGAATTACTCTAACAGAAGACAAGACAACTCTCAACTACCAAGCTAATACGAACCAATGAAACATCAACACGAAGCTATGAAGTTGACAGCTTAGTAGGTCGTATAAGAGATCTGCAGAAGAAGTATAGAGCATTTAATGCACATTACCATTTGAGGCAATATCGTACCAGAAAACCTGCAAACACCATTCTTATGAAGATGGCGACCATACTTAGAAAGATTTGTTGCAACGGCTTGTTCACACCAACGACTAGTTTCTGAAGCACAAATATATCTATAAGTACAACACTTGTTCTTTGGAACAAGGTACCGGAAACCCTACAAGCAAGAACTCACTTCTACACATACAAACTGATATCAAGAACAACAAAGTTTGAGAAATACTTAAGTGTCGAGTTCTTTAGAGCCATCAAATATTTCTATCCTTAGTGCTCTAAGTTTTCGATCCTAAGCCCGCATAAAGAATCCTATCTTTAGTGCTTAGAACATTAGTTGGTTATACACACATCTTGTCATTTGGTTTTAACCATTGTAAAGGTTGTTTGTTACCTCACCAACAAACAGACCTGTTCCTCAGAAAGTAGTTGAGGTTCTTGATCAAAAGTCTTCTCTTGGGACTATAAAGAAGCAAGATATTGAATTTCTCTATCTGATTAAAGAGAGTGGACGTAGGATATTGAGATCCGAACCACTATAAACTTCTGTGTTCTTTATTGCTTATTCTTTATTCAGTATTCATATTCATTATTGTTCATACTTGTTCATAACATAGTTTTCATAAAAGAGTCAAAATCCACCAAGTGTTTATAGTGTTTTATCAGCAGACAACTGATCAAGTTGCATTGTTTTTAGAAGTCATTATTTTAAAGGTTTTCATAAAATACCCACGAGTCTAAACACGTAGGGCCTACACATTTCCGCACTCATAGCCTTTAAGATAGTTTTCAAACTGATCAACTGCATTCAGCAATCAGTAAGGTCGTTATCTTAATCAACTATATTACCTTAGCACTCTACAGATCAGAACATCATATCTGCATACAGACGACTGAGTACATAACTCATCTGAACGTCTAATCTGATCTAAAAAGCACGAAAAAGTTTTTAACACTTGACAGTCTATTCACCCCCCATCTAGACTGTCACCATACTCGTTTTGGGACCAACATAGTACAATAGAGTATGTAAACTAATAATATACAATATGTGAACTAATACTATATTATATTTGAACTAGTACCATAAAGTATGTGAACTCGAAATTCGAAAACATTAGAACTTGTACCAATATAAACTAATATTATAGTGTATAACTGTATATGAACTAATAATATACCATAATATTTATCAACTATTATCATAACACTTGTAAACTAAAAATTATATTCATAAAAAACTAAAATAAAGTGATTAAAAAATGAAAGTTCGAATGAAAAAAATAATTAAACAATGTAAAACGAAGTAAAATTTGTAAGGAATGAAGTAAAATTTTGAAAGGATAAAGTGAAAATTATACACCAATTAATTAAAGTAAAATAGTACCAATAGAATTGAACACTTGCACCTAAGAGAGATGAGAATTTTATTTTTTAAAACAAATTATTATTATACTATTTAATACTTAAAAAAATTAATATTATTTTTAAAATTTTCTTATTAGACTTTAAAATTTTAAAATAATTATTTGCGGCATAAAAATAAAGTACGTGAAAAAAATTTATCATTTGAATCACAAATGATAAATAGGAAGAAAAAAATTGGAGTAAAATAAAGGTCCATGAAAAAAATTGAAGAGAAATATAAATATCAATTGGAGTAAAATAAAAAAATTGGAGTAAATATCAATTGAAGAGAAATATAAATATCAATTGGAGTAAAATAAAAAAATTGGAGTAAATATCAATTGAAGAGAAATATAAATAGTATTATTTTTTAATGAAAAAATTAAAAAAAAATATTTGAAGTAAAATAAAGGTCCATGAAAAAATCTATGTGCTAAATGGATATAGTAAATGGGTCATGTGTTATTTGTAATGGGTTATTGGATTGGATAAAGTAAATGAGTCATGTGTTATTTGTAATGAGTTATTGGATTTGATATAGTAAATGAGTCATGTGTTATTTGTAATGGATTATTGGATCAAGTTACGTACATGTAACTGATGCACAAGAGTGCAACGCTAATTATAAGGTTAAAGTTTAAAAGAAAATTAATATTGGATATGTGCTAATTTTTTGAATTTTATTTTGATATTTGGTATTCGTATACATAGTGGAACGAAAATTATTTGTTAGAAGAAAATTATAATTAGATATGAAAGTGGGCTGGTATAGTGTTTAAGTAAAAACAGATTAATGTTGTACTAAATGTTGAGACAAATTGTAAAACACTGACTCTAACAAAATATCAGAAATAAAGATACACAGCGGAAGACTTGAAACACTAAAAACAAACGAGACACAATGAAAATATTTTTAACATAGAGTTTATAAATAAAAATCTATGTTAGCCTTACGACGAAATATCAATACTTATCTTCAAGTATAAATGTTGTGTGAAATGTTACAACAATAACCTTCACAACAGAAACTACAAACGAGGCAGGTGCCTTGTTCTAAAAACGATCTAAGTGTATGAATTATACACTGCCGAAATGCTAGTCCTATCTATGATTACACTCTCGATAGATAAAGAAAAGCGCACAGTCATACGGGTGGGATACTTCGTATGAACTAAAAGATATAACTATTGGAGCCACAATTTCCTAACAGGATGAACACTAGTCTAGGATATTGATCGAATATAATACACTGAATTATGAAGCCTTCCTTCGGTATTTATAGAGTGAGGGACGAATTCTAGAGGCTTCCATATTTGAGATCCTATTTTTTAGGAACTTAACTTCCATGATCTTTCTAGATCCTTCTTGTATGCTCTAGGTCGTTCTAAATGGTTCCAAGCTGGTCTAGCACGTTCTACAATGTTATGGAATCTTCCAGGTTCCAGATCCTTGTAGAAGCTTCTAGATCCTGCCAGAAATGCGACAACATTTAATGTAGCATTTCAGAAAAGACTTAGAAAAAATCTCGAAAGTTCAAATTAAGATGTTGTTGATAATGTTAAATTATTCAAGAGTTAACAACATCTACAAGATATTTTTTAATTTTTTTTATATAAAATAGTATATTGTAAAATATATAAATTTAAATTTTATATATTATCAATATCTATTTACTGTAAAAAAAAAAAATTATGTAAATTATTTTATTTTAATATTTGTTATTTTGTAGAGAAAGAGAAATGAAAATTATTGGTAAGAAAATTAAAATTGAAGGAAGATTGGAAAGTCCCATCATAATTTAATAATTCAAACAATGGGTATAATAGTAAGGAAAAATAACTATTTGATTCATTTTACTTCTATTTTTTATAAATAGAGTCATTTTTTTTTTTGTAATATATTTAAATTGAATATAAATAGATCAATCTGCCCTTTTAATTTAATTTTTTTCGAATTATTTAATATTAGTTAAACATTTCAAATTTCAAATCCTTTCTAAAAGAAGGTTTCACATTTAATTGACTAAAAAAAATTTCAAATCCTTCCTAAAAAGAGTGCAATTCACCTACACCTATCTATTCGACCTAATTTGATAATTTAAAATAATAATCAATAATAATAAAAAAAAAAAAATTAATAAAGCATATGGAAGAGTAACACAACATACATGAAAAAACACACGATTATGCAACAAGAAGTGAATAAGATAATGCGTATTATAGTGCATATAGACAATGTTTCATGCATTTGTGTATGAATATGTATATGTATATTGAAGTGCATATGAATGAGATTCTATATAGAAGTTATTGAGACTATCAACTGAGTATAAAATCCTCTCCTTCTCACGCCTCCGCCGCTTACTATTCATGTACTGCCCATTCTCATTTTTCCCAGTTCTCAACTGAGCTTTGTCCACCTCCATGTCATCCTCCCCATTCATATTCTCATCCCGAAGAACATCATATCTGCCCACAATTTCAATCACATCTTTCTTCGAACTTCCATTTGTAGCCTCATCAGTTTTATCTGAATTAAACACAGGGAATTCAGAATTGTATTTTTCATAATCGAACAAGGAATCATCCAAATCCTCATACTGATCTGCATTTCTCCGCACCCATCGACGTATGCTGCTTTTCCCTTCATCCGTCTAATCTTAGAATACATAGTTCTGATCCTAGTATCTTCCACCTAAACTTTTCCCATCTTGTGCACAACCAGCGCAGCCACCAGAAATCACCCACAACGATCTAACATTGCAAACACAGAATTCCTCTACACAACTTGTAGCGCAATTAATTCCAGAAATTCCCAGAATTAACAACGTGAGAAAGAATTTCCATAATTAATGGCGTAGGAAATTAGGGCAAATTCTCATACAATTCAAGAAAGAATTAAATCTACCCGTAGATGGATTCAACCCAATTGCAGACACCAGAAATAGTGGTGTAGAAATTAGGACAATTCTCGCTCAATCAAGAAAGCATAAAATCTAACAGTAAATTCTTCAATCGTCTTGTTCAACCTCCATATTCGCAGCGATGGCAAGAGAATTATAATCGCTTCTCCAGTTAAGAACTCGATGTTGATTTTTCACTCTCGATGTAGTAACTACTTCTCGCAAATAATCACCACCAAGAATCGTCCGATGAGAAATTCTTCCAAAAAAATCCAAGATACTCCAGTAGTGTGTGCGCCCTAACACTTAACTCGTTCCAATCAAGAATTGATATCCTCTACTATGTGCATTTACGACGAATTACCAAGTAATTACTCCTAGAATTCATAGTAAATCACATGCAATTATCCCATCGTCGCTAGGGAAAAATCCAGAAACAGAGAGAAAGTGGTATTTGGGAAAGTCAAGCAAAAGTTCGTAAATCATACCTATAATAAAGAGATTAAGCCGCTGCAAAAATTATGGGATTTTAAATTTGAAATAATATTTATTATTCGAAAATATGATTAGAAATGTAAATTAAGGGTATAATAGGATTTTTAATTCCATTTTGAATCTAATAGAAATTGTTTAAAGTTGTTGTTCCTATTTATAGAATGGGCTATAGGAATGATCCTATTAGAAAAAAAATCTTTAATAGTAATGTTAGGTGTTATTTTGCACATATGAGTAACTTTTTAAAAAGGTGGTACCTAAATGTAATGGAAGGAGTGAATGACACTAAAATGCAACTCCCCCACAAATAATTTCTAAAAATATATTGAATTAAAAATGGGAGAGTGAGTAGAGACTAATAAACACTCGGAAAATATCATTTTTGATCATTGAACTTTACCAATTTTCAAATTTGATCACCCATATTTAATCTCTATCAAAATTGGTCACTCAATTATTCTTTTCTATCCATTTTGATGCTGATCACCCATATTTAATCTCTATCAAAATTGGTCACTCAATTATTATTTTCTATCCATTTTGATGCTGCTGTTAGTCAATCTATCATTGACTAACGGAGAAAAGGTTTTGAGCTGCTATTTTTTTTTCTATTTTAATTCCTAAACCCTAAACCCACCAACCCAATTTTTTTTCATTTTTTTACTGAATTTATCTTCAATTAATATTAATGTAGTTAAGAAATATAAAATCCACTAATATAATAACGTTGAGTATGTACTAAAAATCTGCAATAATGATAACATAAAATACCTAGAATAGAAAAGAAAGAAGAAAAAAAAGTTTCTGAAATATTGTTAATATGAATTGATAATTTTAGAGAGTTCTCTACCATCTTCACCACAAATGTTAGTAGATGATCATGCCCAATAATTATAAATGGGGAAATGAATTCTAATAAGTAACTACCTTGAAAAATAAAGTACAAAAACAAATCTGAATAATTTTCAACCACAGTGAATACAATAATTATAAACTATCGAACTGCATACCATAATTATAAAAACTGACTACATAACTAGTACATGACCACCACAATTAACTAATTTGACTTTCCACCCTAGCCACTCTCACTAGCTTTTATTTCAAATTCATTAAAAATTGAAAAAAAAATAAAGTATGGGATTTAGGGTTTAGGAATTAAAAGAAGAAAATGAAGTCTATCTTCACTTTATTTCATTTTAAAAAAAATCGTGACGATCAAAGTGTAGATTTTTTTTTTTTAACGTATCACTCAAACAAACTGACTGTGCTAAGCCATTCACAAAACAACAAATTTTGGAGACAACAGACAGTAGGGACAGATTGGAACAAGTTTTCACACATAGGTAGTGATAAACTAATTAATTTTAGAATGAAAATAGTAGTGACCTAATCAAACCAGTTCCGTCGGTTTCAAGCCCACAGTTTAGGTTTAGAACATTGTAAGCATTTCTATATAGGTAAAGTCTAGTATGCACTCGAGTACATGTTGTGCACCCTAGTCTAAAGAAACGTGTAAGTTATTAAATGGGTTAATTGCAAAAAAAATCACAACCTTTACCGTATTTATCAATTACAACATATCCTTTTTTTCTTTGCGATACAATACACCACCTTTTTTAATTTTGCAATTCGATGCATGTGTTTATTTTTCGGCAACACATGAATGATGTATATACCGAAGCCGCATTAAGATTCTACACAAATGATCACGTAAATGTCACGACTGATCAATAAAACATTATTTATTTATTTTTTATTTTAAAAAAGTTTTTAAATAAAAATAATATGCAAAATTCCACATTATTTTTTGTGGACTGTGATTTGTGGAACGACGATCGTATTCTTTTGAGTTTTGGGAGAAATGATAATAATTAAATTGGTTTATTATTTATATTAAAAAATAATTTTTTTAGTATTGTTTTTAGTTTAAAACGATTTTTTTAGTATTCTTTTTAGTTAAAAACGTTTTAAAAATAAAAAAAATAAATTATTCATCATTCGTGACATTTTATGTGGCACCTCGGTAGCTCTGACAATTGCATCATGATTTAATTGTTACCAGAAAATTGATAGATGCATTGAATTGCAAAACTTATAAAGGTGGTGTATCAAATTGCAAAGAAAAAAAGAATATGTTGTAATTGATAAAAACTGTAAAGTTCGTGATTTTTTTTGCAATTAACCCTTATTAAATTGAAAAGTACAACACAATATTACTAAAAAGTGTAAGTCACTATAACTAAAAATATTATTATACAGTTTAATAATTGAACAATGCAACACCATTTACTGTAAGTCAGTAAAACTGAAAAGTGCAACATGGACTAGGGTACACAACATGCACTCGAGTCCATAGTAGACCAACCCTTCTATATAAGAGTAGATCTGCCCAACTTTTTCACCCAACGCCGATTGGAATTTGGATATTCTGCTGTAGGGCCATATTTATTTTGGAATTTTGAGAATTTTGAAATTCGGATTTCAAAATTTAGTGATCCTAATACTTTTTATGTTTTGTGTTTGTTTTGGGATTTATGTAGGGTAGGATTGAACTTTATAGTATAGAATTATAGGTTTTATAGGTATTTATATAAGGTTTTTAAGGTATTTATAGAGTTGACTTTTATAGTGTTATTGGGTGGGATTTTGAAATCCTGAATCAAAATCAACGGGTGGAGTTTCGAAATCCCAAATCCAGATTTCCCATCCCAAAACAAACATGCCCTAAGTGATTTTGTTAAAATGAAATGTACAATAATTATAAACTATCAAACTAAACACCATAATTATAAAAACAGACTAAATAACTAGTAATGACCACCACAATTGACTAATTTGACTTGTCATCCAAGTCACTCTCACTTGCTTTTATTTCAAATTCAGTAAAAATTAAAAAAAAATGAAGTTTGAGATTGAGGGTTTAAGAATTAAAAGAGGAAAATGAAATTAAAAAAAAGTTTGCGACTCAAAACATTTTCTCAGTTAGTCAATGATTGACTAATCTTTATCTTCAATTCCATTTAAAAAAAAATCATGGTCAAAGTGTGCAAAAAAAATTTTAACGAGGCATTATTATTATCGCCAAGCCATTCACAAAACAACAAATTTTGGGGACAACAAAGACAGCATGGGCAAAGTGTGCAAAAAAATTTTTAACGAGGCATTATTATTATCGCCAAGCCATTCACAAAACAACAAATTTTGGGGACAACAAAGACAGCATGGGTGGCATAGGGAGTGATGAACTAATTAATTTTAGAATGGAAATAGTAGTGACCTAATCAAACCAGTTCCGGCCCACAGTTTAGATTTAGAATATTGTAAGCATTTCTATATAAGAGTAGATCAACCCAACTTTTTCACCCAACAGCCGATGCGAATTTGGATTTATTCGTGAGGCCGATGTTGCTTTATTTTGTATTGCGAGATGATGAGCATGTAAGTGATTTTGTTAAAATGAAATGTTACACTTTTCCTGTTCCACAAAATGCTTCATCATCGGAAAGTCACTTGACTTTAATTATTGATTTGAATTTGCTGTCTTAGGCATCTATGTTTGGCTTGGGACTGCGAGACTGTGTGAGTCTAATGAAGTTACGTTACAATAATGTTTCCATGGATTGGGTTAAAGCCTAAGGTATTTAAAATGTTATATTATTTTGATTCTCTGTTGGGTAATGTCGTTGATGTGTTATAATTCCTCAACAATAGTATTTTAAAGCAGATTGTTGTTTAATCTGCATCTCATTCATTTATGTTTAAGGTATCACAATACTCTCTTGTTTGACTAATTTTAGCAAACTGTTTTTTTTGTTAAGCTAAAGGCATCGATCGACTTAGGTTTTGGTTTTTTTGAACAAATGAGATACACACCTTGCTATATTTAATTGACATAGTTGTAGATTTTTTTTAGTGAATGAATAAATAAAACAAAACAAAAAACAAAACAAAAGTACAGGAAGAAGAATGAATAAAAACCAATAATATTGCATAACTTCATTTTCTATTTATAGGATGGGAGAGCCTGAAAGGCGTTTCTTGAGGGCTCGTTGGGACAAGATTCGCTCACTACTCGACGCTTGCCAGCAACTAGAGAGTAGGGTCATATTTCTAGAGGAAGAAGTGTACGAGGGGACGAGGTTGGAAACATGCTGAAGTCCTAACTGGAGGAGGCTGCGGTTGCTGCGTATGGTGCTCACCACAAGATTGGGAAAATTGCTGGAGCAGTTACGAGGCACGAGGCTGAAAGGCATTTCTTGAGGGCTCATTGGGACAAGATTTGCTCACTACTAGACGCTTGCCACGACAAAGGCACGAGGCTGAAAGGCGTTTCTTGAGGGCTCGTTGGGACAAGATTTGCTCACTACTCGACGCTTGCCAGCAACTAGAGAGTAGGGTCATATTATTTCTGGAGGAAGTAGAGTCATATTATTTCTGAAGGAAGAAGTGTCATATTATTTCTGGAGGAAGAAGTGTACGGGGGACAAGTTTGATCGGAAACATGCTGAAGTCCTACTTGCTGAAGCAAAAGGTTTAATTGGAGACTGCTTGTGATGCTCAACACAAGATAGGGATTTTTTTTTTTAGTCCTGTAAGAATATTACCAAATCACTCTTGGTCCTAAAATTCGAGAGTGGTCCTTTTTTTATGCAAGATTTGTCCTATCCCGTTAGTTTGAAAACTAATATTAAAAATAAATAAATTATATAATCAATATATTCTCAAATTATAAATTAATTAAAAAATTGTATATTTAATTTAAATATTATGTAAGACTAATTTTTTTTTTTTTAAAAAAAAATCTATATATAATCTGAATACAGTTTATATTTCTTTTGAAACCATATAATAATCTAATGAATAAAATACAACTGTGACACCCACAGGATTCTCTCTCTAAAAAATTTCCTCTCCCCTCTCTTTAGAAATTTATGCTTCTTGCTTCCCTCAAAACCAAACCACCGTCCGCCTCCATTTTCAACCCAGGAATTTTCTCCAACTTCCCCAAATTCAGTAGCGGCTTCACCCCTCTTTTTTATCCAACATACCCATCATCCGCACCGTACCGCCGCAGCACCACTTCCACCGCACCGCCACACATCGCGTCGCCGCCCTATTTAATATTTTCAAGCAGGGGTAGGGGTTTCTTTTAGGATTTTAGTTAGCATCATCCGCACCGCACCGCCGCAGCACTACTTCCACCGCACCGCCACCCATCGCGCCGCCGCCCTATTTAATATTTTCAAGCAGGGGTAGGGTTTCTTTTAGGATTTAAATTGAGATCAATGGTAGATCCTCCCCGACGGCGCTACGGTGGCCGATTGGGCGAGTCATCCGTTGATCCCATTGTATTTTATTTTCTTTACCGGTTTTTTTAATGGTTCTAGGTCTATTTCTGATTGTATTTCCCGTTTTCTTAGTTAGTTTCTTAGTTGTTTGTCTTTAGTTTGTTTTTACTTTTCCTAGTCTTTCTGCTCCTTTTAGGAGGCCCCTTTCCTTTGTGGTTTTCTTCCCTTGTGTTTTTTTCCTCCCTTTGTGGTGTTTGGTCATGCTTGGCTTTTGTGGTGGTGCTTGAAATGCTGGTGCTTGGTAAACATTTGTCTTCATATTTTATCTTTATTTATTTTGATTTGTTGATACCTTAGTGTGGGGTGTCTCATTTTGAGATATGGAGATCTGTGCTTATCTGGCGGACGTAGATTTCACTCGTTTTTCCACTTCCTCACTATTGGAGGGGACAACGACACCGTTTGAATTTGTCTCGGTTTAAAGATCTAGAAATTAGAAATGTTTTATGGATCTTGTAAACTTCAAAAAAGAAAAAAAAAATAATAATCTAATGAAAATTCTGAAATTACTCTAAATTATTTATGAATTAAAAATCTTCATTAAAACTTAAATTTATAGTTCTAAAAAACCAGAAAAGACTATAAAACTTTTATAATTAACTTGTAAAATTAGGAATTTATTTGGTTATATAATTAATTAATTTTAAAAATAAACTTGTAAATTGACCGAAACAGTTAAAAATTTAACAGTTGGGACCGTTTTTGCAAAAAAAAAAAAAAAAAAAGGACTAATAAAGAACGTGGGATCAAAAATGTTTTTTAAAAAATCTCATGGGACTAAAATTGCAATTTACCCATATAATAAGGTATTGTGGAGTTTATTTGTAAATAAATTAATTGTTTATAAATTAAGTGAATGACAAGATACGTAAATAAGTGATTGTTGGAGGGTGAAAATAGTATTGTTTCCAAAAAAGGAATGAACATATTGATCGAAATTGAAAAAAAAATAAAAAAGGAAGTGAAAATAATGAAATTAGAAGGAGGGAGTAATACAAAGTTTTTATTTCTAATGTTATGTGTAGAATTTTAGTGAGTTTTGATGATGCGTCAATTTTTTTTAAATACTTGTCATTCGACATATTACTTCTCAAATATTACTATTTTACCTTTATTCATTTCTCATAAATATTCTCCACAAATCATTTCCATAATATTCGAGTGGGTGTGTGTAAATCTTCGCGTTCAAGGTCCAACCCCTTGAACTTGTTCTCCCACTAATTCCTCTGTCATGAGAATCCTGAATATACACACAAGTCTCCATGGCCTGATTGATATCTCTCTGTACTCTGTAGCAACCCTGGAATTCTGTCTCATTTAGTTTCAGTCTTGTTTTTATTTTGTGTTTAGTTCTAACAATGTTTTCGCATTTAAAAAACTTCCAACATTTTCTACCAAGTTATTTCGACTCACACCATGCTTCCTCAGAGTACAATGTCCAAAATCAAAAGGTTTTGAGCTCACAAGGGACGTGTTCACACAATATTCCTTATGAATTAGTTAAGCAGGCCAGGGTTAATGTGATGACACTTCCATATTAATTGGTTCTTTACTTTGATTTAAATGGGAAGGAACTTCCTATAGAGAAACAATGAATAACGAAATTATGATTTCATTGAATAATCGTAAAGTGTTTACAAGAGAGGTATTTATAGATATAAAGTATATCTATATTTATAAGATATGGATAAATATTTATATTAAATATTCTAAGAGATAAGAATGAATCATAATATTAAAAGATACAAATCTTTATAATATTATATTCCTAATACGCCCCCTCAAGATGGAGCACCGTAGGAGAGTCAAATCTTGGTCATAAGTAGTTGCAACCGAGCACGAGGTAGTGGCTTGGTGAGAGCATCAGCAAGTTGGTCTGCAGACGAAACACGTGAGACTCTAAGCTGAGATGTCTTGATCAAATCTCGAACAAAATGAAAATCTATTGCAATATGCTTCATTCGAGAGTGGAAGACAGGATTTGAATAAAGATAAGTGGCCCCAATATTGTCACAGTAGATAACAGGAAGAGTCGAAACTAAGAAACACAATTCATGAAATAAGGGTTTTAACCATTGAACTTTAGAGGCAGCGGAGGCAATGGCACGATACTCGGCTTCCGTGGAGGAACGAGCAACTGATTTTTATTTCTCTGAAGACCATGAAATAGGATTAACCCCAAGAAATACAATGTAAGCACTTGTAGAAGTACGATCATCACTGTTGCCAGCCTAATCTGCATCAGTAAAACAATGTAGAGATGAGGAAGGTTCAAGTTTCAAGGTTATTCCTACATCTCGAGTCCCATTTAAATAACGAAGAAGGCGTTTAACTGCACCCCAATGAGTAGTGGTTGAAGCATGCATAAACTGAGACAACTTGTGAACAACAAATGCAATATCAGGCCTGGTGAGTTGGAGATATTGAAGACTACCAAGTACCTGACGAAATTGAGTGGCATCAGCATGAGGTGTCCCATCCGAAAGAGTGAGACGAGCTGAGGTGGATAGTGGAGTCTGAACTCGTTTGGAGGTAATCATGTTATACCGAGTAAGGAGATCAACCACATACTTTCGTTGGGAAAGAAAGCATGATTTCTTGGTACGAAGAACTTCCACACCTAGGAAGTAGGAAAGAGGGCCCAAATCTTTCACTGAGAATTTTGTACCAAGTTCCGTAGCCACTCGAGTGAGGAAGGGAATGTTATTTCCTGTAAGAACCAGATCATCAACATACACAAGGAATATGCAATAACACCAGATTTATTGTACACAAAAAGAGACTCATCAGACTTTGTGTGAATAAATCCAATCCCTTCCAAGAACGTCCTAAGAGCATAATACCAAGTACGAGGTGCCTGTTTTAAACCATAAATGGACTTATGCAGTTTACAAACATAGGACGGAAAATTTTTATCAACAAAACCAGGTGGTTGTGCCATGTAGACTGTGTCAAACAGGGTACCATGAAGAAAAACATTATTCACATCAAACTGTTGAAGGGGCCAATTTTAAGTTACTGCAATACTGAGAACAACTCGAACAGTTGCATGTTTGACAACAGGGCTGAAGGTTTCATAAAAGTCAATGCCTGGACGTTGATGAAAGCCTTTAGCAACGAGTCGTGCTTTAAACTTGTCAAGAGACCCATCAGGTTTACGTTTGATGCAGAAGACCCACTTGGAGCCAACTATGTTTTGAGATTCATCATGGGGAACAAAGTCCCATGTGCTATTTCGTAGAAGTGCATCAAACTCGGCTGACATGGCCTCCCTCCACCTAATATCTTTTATATCTTTTAGGGCCTGTGAAACACAACTTGGTTCAGTGTCAGAAGAGAGGATTGATGTAAGACAGTACCTCGGATTGGGTTTGAAGATGATGTTTTGAGAACGTGTGACAATGCCAGATTTGTGTTAAGCAGGGGGCGGTGATGGTGGTGCAGAGGGCCGCTGAGTAGCACTTGGCGACTCGATGAGATGGGTAGGGAAATCGGGGGTGGATGTAGTGGATCAGGGGTGTGGGAATGTGTTGTGCAGGAGGGGTGGGGGGTGCGTTTAGTGTTTCTTGGGGTGCATCAGGAAGGTGGGGTAAGTTAGGGTTAGCGTGTATATTTGGAGGGGCCGGGGGTGCAGTTGGCGATTCAGGGGGTGGGTTGGCTAGGTGGGATAGGCCAGGGATATTATTTTGGTTTTAGGGGGCAGGGGGTGCATTTAGAGGTTCGGGCGGTGTGCTGGGCAGATTAGGTAGGATGGGAGGGTGTATCTATCAGGGCAGCGGGTGAACTGAGAAGATCTGCTGGTGTGGGGGTGTATCTACTAAATTCGTGGGTGTATCAGTAGAGGAGAAATTTTTGGCAAAGGGGATGATGTGCTCAACAAATTGAATATGTCTAGAGGTGTACAATTTATTGGAGGATAGATCTAGGCATAAATATGCACTTTGGGTGAGAGAGTATCCAACAAAGACACATGGTGTGGATCTAGGGTGTAATTTGTGGGAAGTGTAGGGACGGACCCATGGGAAGCACAAGCAACCAAAGACCCAAAATTTGGAGAGGTTAGGAGTTTGTTTTAGATACATTGGTATGAGGAGAGCATGTTGAGGTTGACTTTGGGAAGACGGTTTATAATGTAGGTAGCAGCACACACAGCGTAAGGCCAATATGTGAGGGGCATGGAAGCATGGTGTAATAAGGCTAGAGTGGTGTCAACAACATGTCTATGTCGTCTTTCAGACACACCATTGTGTTCAGGGGTGTGAGGAGGGGTGGTGAGGTGGGATATGCCATTAGTCTGAAGAAAGGAACGAAGGGCAATAAACTCTCCTCCATTATCTGTGTAAAGAGTTTTGATTTTGGAGTTATAGTAATTTTCAACTAGGGGTTTAAAGGTTGAGAAGGTGGAAAGGACATCAAATTTACGTTTGAGAGGATAAATCCACATATATTTGCTAAAATGATCAACAAAGATGATGTAATATTTAAAACCATCTAGGGACAAGATATGAGAGGACCATACATCGGAGTAAAGAACCTCAAGTGGGGCAGTAGTTTTAATGCCTGAATAACTAAATGGCAATTTATGACTTTTGATGCACTTACAAGAGTCACAATTAAATGGTTTTGAATGGTTACTTGGTAAGCTAAAATTGAATAAGGTGTGTGACAAAATTTTAAGGGAAGGATGCCCTAAGCGAGCATGCCAAGTTGGAGCCGTTTGTTTTTCAGTAGGATAGGCTGTTGGTGAAGGATTGGAGGCTCGAGTCGGCCACATATAGATATTATTCATGCGGCTCCCTTTAAGGAGAATGCTCCTTGTACGTCCATCCTGCACCTGAAAAGAAGAAGGACCAAAAATGACATTAACATTGTTATCTCGACATAGAGATGAAACTGAAATAAGGTTTTTCGTCATTTGTGGTACCACCAAAACATTCGAAAATTTTAACATACCAAGGTGTTGAAATGACAAAGAACCAATATGTGAAATTTTTAAACCGTTACCATCACCGATTACAACGTCATCGTTGCCAAAGTATGGAGAGTGAAGGGATAAATTTTGGAGGTAAGCTATGACATGATAAAAGGTCTCGGAGTCCAAGATCCAAGGAATGGAAGAGTTATTCGAGACTGTCGAGTGGGCTGAGTAGGCAGGGGTGTGTGTGTTTACTGGATAAGTGGGTGTAAGGATTCTGGGTAGGGGGTGTGTTTACTGGATATGTGGGTGTAAGGATTCTGGGCAGGAGGGGTGTGTTTTTTATTAAAGGGTGGGGTATATTTACTAGAATGGAGAGTGCGATTACCTGATGAGGAGGGACCGAGTCGACTCGGTGAGTTTTGGATCTGGACAGTTCCCGATTCGAAGATGTCCGGGCAAGTTTTGGTCGTGTGGCCAAGAATACGACAGAATTAGCAGTTGGGCGGTGTTCGAGGCCGGGGTTTGGAGGCGGCGCCGGCAACTATGGCCGACGCCGGGCACGATATGGCGGAAAGCTGCGATGCAAGCTGGGCTGCAAGGAGCAGGGTGTGTGTGCTGCGAGCGTTTCGGATGCTCGGTTCGAGGCTGCAAGAGGCAGGGTAGCGTGGGGGGTTGAGACTGCCATGGTAGGAAGCTTGGTATGGGTTCTGGGAACAGCAAACTTTAATGACAGGCGTGGGAAGAAGATGAGTCTTCTTTTCATGTTATACGTTGGAATAGTAGACGGTTTTGAAGAAATAGACCAAGTATGATCTAATCTTGAGTAGTTTGATTAATTAAAAACACATAAAAAATGGCGGCTTATTGAGGAAGAAGAAGACAAAGAAGACAAAACTTCTTGAGGGACCGTGTAGGTTGGGATGGATCGAGGCGTGAGCCGTTGAACTCGTTGATACATATAGAGAAACAATGAATAACAAAATTATGATTTCATTAAATAATCGTAAAGTGTTTACAAGAGAGGTATTTATAGATACAAAGTGTATCTATATTTACAAGATATGAATAAATATTTATATTAAATATTCTAAGAGAAAGGAATGAATCATAATATTAAAAGATACACATCTTTATAATATTATATTCGTAATAATTCAGATGCATGGATGGGCTGTAAGAAGAACCCATGCTCATAATATATATATATATATATATATATATATATATATATATTATTGGTAAACTACTTTTTATATAACTTCATTTTTTAGATGTCCAAACTACTTGCATAGATGAAGAACCCATGCTCATAATTTTATTATTTTTATAGCAATTATAAAGGCAATTAATATTTACTTTTAATTCATTTATTCTTTTTGTGATAGACCAACTGGAAGACGTTCTATAATTTTGGCTCTGGACATTAAAAATCTTAATCAAAAGTCTCTACTTGACTCGTGATGTTACCCAACAAGTTTTGAGCATTCATCTTGCTTCCTGCTCATCTATTCGTTCCTTCTTAAGTTTATTTTTATCTTGTAATATGTGTTTTGAGTATCCCTTGTACCCGAGTAATAAAATTTGCATTTACCTTCCAAAAAAAGAAAATGAAGAATAATTTCTCTCAATTATAATGAAAAAAAGTGTATAAAATGAGAAGTTTTAGGGATACAATAATTACATATTGTATAGATGTAATCTAGGAAGAAATATTGACAACTTTCACTAAATTACTCAAATTGTCACACAACTTTACTCATAAAAACCATGTTACCATAAATCAACCCACAATATTGGATAATACACTTACTTTATCTAATTTATCTATTTTTTTCTTAAAACATGTGCCAAAAAATATGACCATATATTTGGGAGAAAATTTCATTTTACGTCTTGTAACTTAGACCTAATCCAATTTATATCCTTTAAATTTTCACTTTTTCGATTTACGTTCCTTTTGTCGGAATATTTTCAAACCCAGCGGATTTTGAGAAATAAATTGGGATTCCAGCCAAATAGTCCAATTTACGTACTTTAAGTTTGTAAATTAAAATTTAATAAATAAATTTTCTAAAAATATCATTAAAATTTCTGAAAAATTATTAAAAATCCAAAAATATCATTAAAATTTAAAACTATAAAATGTGTAAAATAAAATTCAAAATATCCCATTAAATTTTCTAAAAATCTCATTAAAAATTATATAATGTGTAAAATAATAATAAAAAAAAAAATCTACAATTCAAAAAATAAAAAATGTTTAATTTAAAATTAAGAAATTCAAAAATCTCATTAAAAAATCTAAGGAGGGTGTATTCAATTGAGATTCTATTGGATTCCATAGAGTCCATGCAGAGTTTGACTAATTTTTTTTATTGATTTATATGGATTTTCATAGACTTAACATATTTATGGAATATTTTTTTTTATTGATTTACATAGATTTCATAAACTCATGCAAAGTGTTAAAGAGTTAATTTTTTTTAAAATTAATATTATATATATTATATAAAATATTTTATCAATAAAATATATATATATATATATATATAATTTATTTGACCAATAATATATATATAAAAAGTATTTTACCAATATATATATATATATATATAAAAAGTTTGGGTAACACTTGCGTACACTCGTATGCACCGTACCCCCTAATTTTAATTTTTTATTTATATTTTATTTGCACCTGCTAATTTAATGAGTTCACCCCCTAATTATATTTTTACTACAGTTATCTGCACTCGCTCATTTTATAAGTTCACCTCAAATCATTTTTTACTACAGTTGTCTGCACCCGCTCATTTTATGAGTTCACCCCCAAATTTTTTTTACTACAGTTATTTGCACCTGCTCATTTTATGAGTTCACCCCAAATCATATTTATACTACAGTTATCTACACCTGCTCATTTTATGAGTTCACCTCCAAATCATTTCTTTTTTACAACGGTTATCTACACTCGCTCATTTTATGAGTTCACCCCCAAATTATTTTTTTACCACAATTATCTGCACCCGCTCATTTTATGAGTTCACCCCAAATATTTTTTTTTAAAATAATTACATTTAAAATATTATATTATCTTTTTATTAATTTACACAAAATATAATAATAAAATCAACCCTAATTTATACATTTACAATCTTGCAGTCGAGTCATTGCCGAGTTACCGTCGATTCACCACTAAATCACCCATATTTTTAGAAAAAAAATCATAAAAACATAATTAAAAAAACTATCGAAATTAGGCACCAATCTCGATTTTTTTTTCTTCTCATTTTTTCAGTTTTTATTCCACACTTTTTATTTCTTCATTTTTTTTCCTATTTTTTTTTTCATTAGTATTTTTTTTATTTTAATACAAAATAATATTATATGTATTATTTTATTATAGTCAGTAATACAATAAGTAATAACCAGTAATACAGTAATCAGTAATACATTAACAATAATTAGTAATATCTTTACAATAACAAATAATTACACACATCTAATTACAGTAAAATTTTATACAATAACAAATAATTCTACACATCTAATTATATTCAATAATACAAAAAACAATTATCATTAATACCATGAACAATAATTAGTAATACCATGAACATTGATCAGTAATATCTTACAAAATAACAAATAATTCCACAAATCTAATTATATTCAGTAATACAAAACATAATTATCAGTAATACCATAAACAATAATAAATAATTTCACATAATCAGTAATACCACGAACAATAACCAATAATACCACAATTAATAATCAATAATACCGTAATCAATAATCATTAATATTAATTAATTAGTGAATTAATAGTAATACTACAATCAATAACTAGTAATACCAGTACCACTAACAATAATACCATAAAAAAGTGGAGGGAGTACAGATCGAGGTGTACTAAAAAAAATAGGGGGTGCAAATTACCAAGCCCAATTGAACGGAACCTTAGCCCAATGGGAACGCACCATAGGTCAACAGTCGCCGCCTGAGATTTCATCGGCAAGGTCATCGACTCCGAGTGCCGGCCGATCAGAGATCCATCAACAACATACTCACAGTCCTCCGTCGGGCCGCCGTCAGCCGGAGGAAGAGGCTGTGCTGGAGCAGGTGAAGAAGACGAAGCAATGTAGCTTCGATTTGGACAGAGATGAACGACGAGAGCGAGGCGGCGTCGATCCGAGTGTTGTAGGCGAGCGCCATTGATGTCGGAGAAGATCCTGGATCGCGAACACAAGGGAGATTGATGGAAGCAATCGCGTCGGTGGTCGAAATGAGTAGAGGTTTTCGGTCGAGATGGAAGATGATGTCAATTGTCATGGAAGTGAAGAATCGCCATTGCGATTCGAGGAGGGGTCTCGGGCTTCAATGGCCAGGACGGAAGTGTCGCCGTCGCCGACGAGAGGGTGGTCGGGCATGGTGGTGGCAAGGTCACCCGCCGAACGACATGGATTTCCGGCAGGTCTTTTACTCATCAAATTAAAATTGAAATTCAGGTGCACCGCCGATCGACTATAATAAAATCATACCTATAATATTATTTTGTATTAAAATTTAAAAAATACACATGAAAAAAATGGAAAGAAAGGCATCAAAATAAAATAAGTAAAAGGAAAAAAAATGAAAAATAAACTGAAAATGGGAGGAAATAAAGGAAAAAAGGAGGAAGAAAAATAAAAAAGAAAAAGAATCGAGATTTGTGGCTAATTTCGATAGTTTTTTATTAATTATATTTTTACGATTTTATTTTAAATATGGGTGAGTTGGTGGTGAATCGACGGTAACTCGGCTGCATATTGTAAATATATAAATTAGAGTTTATTTTATTATATTTTGTGTTAATTAATAAAATGATAATATAGTTTTTTAAATGTGATTATTTTTAAAAAAATATTTTGGGGTGAACTCATAAAATGAGCGGGTGCAGATAATCGTGATAAAATAATAATTTGGGGGTGAACTCATAAAACAAGTGGGTGTAAATAACCGTGGTAAAAAATGATTTGGAGGTGAACTCATAAAATGAGCGAGTGTAGATAACCGTAATAAAAAATTATTTGGGGGTGAACTCATTAAATGAGCGAGTGCAAATAATAATAGTTGAAAGTGGGTGTGCGTGCGAAATCAGAGATGTTGTCTGTTGTATTGGCACAATCCAGACAACACTATGCAGCGGAATTTAAATTGCACGTACTGAAAATAGAAGTATTCAAAATATGCGTAGATTATAAAATAATCTACGCTGTTCACTATATAAAAATATGTGAAACGAGTACAACCTCTTTGAGGTGTATAATTACACTACGAAGGTGTATAAAGATTTACTAGATCCTATGAAACTATCTCCCTCATAGATCTAATCACACAACCTAGTAAACAAGACTATGTTCTAACACACTACTATTCGGGTTTATAATAATGTGAAGAACTACAAGAAGAAACAAAGTTTTTCCTAACTAGAAGCGTATATAGCGTTCAATAGAGTAGTAGTCGATTTCAGCTTTTCTTCTTGTGTATCTTTTGTTGAGGGCAGCTTCTGTATTTATAGGCTTCATCCACGAACTGCCATCAACTCCTATGATCGCCTCAACCTTGAGATCATGCGGTTATAGAACTTCTCTCCACCACTCCTAGAATTTAGGGACTTGTTATACCATGGTCTAATAACTTCCCACTCCCACGCAGTGGCATGACTTGGTGTTGCCCACGTCTTCTAACTGCTCTGGGGACATCATTAGACAACAAGCGTAAGATAAGAGTTAGTGAGAAAAGGAAGGGCAAATTCTGATGTTGTTGGTGGATTATGACACAAGTGTGAGTGTGTGTGTGTGTGTGTGTGGGGGGGGGGGGGGAATGCACTTGTGTATGCAAATTCTTTTCTTTTCAAACAATTTGGTCTTATCAGGAAGGTTGTCTCACAACAAGCCTGAGTGTGAACTTCAATAGATACTTGTCCTACAGATTACTATTGAGTGATCAGTTGGATAAATATCTAAGAGAGTTGCTAAGTGCGGAATGTGGTTGGCCTTTTTCTTTAAAGAAATACTCCAAGTTAATTTCTGAAAAACACAGTGATCAGGGACTTTGTCCAAAACAGTTTTTCTTAACTTACTGAGTTTAGCTCTTTGAAATATGATTGAATGTAAGTGCAATAATAAAGACATTAAGTAAATGGCACACAATTTATAGTGGTTCAGAGACTCAAGCTCCTACATCCACTTTTCCTGATTGAATAGGATAATTCCTTAACAATGGAATTAACTTGTTTTATAGTGCCAAGGTGCACTAATCAACAACACTCTCTTAGTGCTTTGATCCCTAGGATAATCTGAGTCCTAGTGCTCAATCTTTCTGAGTTAAGACTGTGTTTCACAATAATAGTCCTTAACTCCTCACTTCTACAACAAACACTCCTTCACTAAATGAGGTAAGAGTTTGAGGTTTGGTTCCAACTAATAGAGATATCCTTTACAATAAGAACAGAGTAAAGGCTTAGGACATCTCAATGCTAAGCTTTGGATATTACAAGTGTTGGCTTAGCTATTTGAAGTGATCAGGAAACTTGGGATTCTGAAGAACAACTTTTGGTTTCATTTGATTGCTTGATGATAGTTTGATAGCAAGTAGTTGGATAATTGAATCCTTTGATCACTTCTGTATTTATAGGCAAATTTGAACAACTAACCGTTGGAGGGATAGCAATTCAAACTTGTCTATTTGCAGCACCATTGAAACGGTTATGAAGCTTGGCATCCTTTTATCCACTGTGTAAAAGCTTCTTCAATGGTTGCTTGAATGAATGTGTTGACTTCTGAAAAATGCGGCTGAGATGACTTGTGTCAGATTCCAAATATGCACATTTCCCAAGGTTGATTTGTGGCAGACTCTACACTCAACCAACGGTCAGATGGGACAACTCCCCTGAACATTCCTGCTGCAAACTTAGAATATTCCAACATTCATTCAATGCTTCTATCTTTAATGCTTCTAAGTCTTCAATGCATGGTTCAGGCTTGATGGCAATAAATGCTTCATTGAATGTGTCTTCTGTGAGTATAGCATTCAATGCACTTGATCATTGGCACTTTAATTGATCTGATGCAGCTCCTATCAATGCATGATGCTTTGCCTTATTACACTTGATCTTTCAGCCAGGTTGTCCACTCAGTAAGCTTGTCTTTGAAACTTCAGCAACCTTGTTCTAAAGAACATAACACTTATCAAGCTGCCTAACATTCCAGCTTTGGACAACTATCCTGAACTCTAAATCTCACAACATTTCTGAGATTTTGACTTAAGCATTCTTACTTACTCAAGTGTCCTGAGACAACTTATCTGATCTATACTTGAGCATATCTCAACTAATCTGAACATTATCAATCAGGGGTTTTGGTATCTAAATCAAAATCATTTTATTCCCAACAATTTTCCCCTTTTTGATGATGTCAAAACCTATTACAAATGGAACTTGACTTATACTAGATTTTACCTTCAGGATGAGTGACCTGGTCATCTTTCCTGAAAGAAACTGTTAGTACAATAATAAATCAAGTAAATAGGTCATGTTAGGTTAGTTGAGATAATGAGTTGTTATCTCTTGATAGAAAATCAGTGGTCCTTTCATATATTTCATGAGGCATTACAAATCAGAAAATCAAAGGACTTACTAAGCTGATACAAATGAAACAGAATAACAACAAACAGTAAAATCATAGATAGAGAGGGAAGGAATGAACTTATGCTTCAGAGAGTTCCATCATCTTGAGGGGCAATCCCATACTGAGCCCAGACCCTCTTCTTCAGCTCCCAGATGTCCTTGTTGGATCCTTTAGGGCCAGGCTTCATCTTCTCCATCCTCATGATTGAGATGAACTCTTCCAGAATCTTTCCTTCATCAATTAAGTTCCCATTGAACTTTGGAGGCATGTACAGAATAGGACCAGGGGCCTTGAACTCAACTCTGGCCATCTCAGCTGCTGCAAACAGCTTCTGGTACAGATCCCTATGGTTTTCAAACATGAACTGCACAAAGACCTCATCAACACTCTCTTCAAGCCATTTTCCAATGACATAAAAGTCATACACAAAGCTTCTCTTGGCCTCCTCCCATGCATCATTCAGTGAGATTGGCACCCACTTATCATGGTGAGGGTACTGAGTGTCCCATCTCTGCAGCATCTGAGGCTTGAGTCTCTTGTAAGATGCCCTTCTCCTTGGAGCTCTGAAGTTTGCCCTCCTCTCATCTCTTGCTTTGTTGGCCTCAACCAACTGATCCATTCTTTCCTTAGCTCTCTGAAGAGCTAGCTTTTCTTGAGTCTCAGGATCCTTTCCAAATCCTTCTTCAAACAATTTTGAAGGATCATCAGCAAGCTTGGGCACTCTGACTTCAGGCTCTTTGTCCTGTACTTCTTCTTCATCATCTTCTTCTTGAATCTCAGGCAACTTGGCTGCTTTCTTCAACCTCTTAGACTGCCTTAGTGGAGTTGACTCTTCAGATTGAAATTCAGATGGAAGGGTCAGGCTGGTTGGGAATTCATTGAAGGCTTGCTCCTTTCTCTTTCTCTCAGAGGCTCTGGTCACCTTCCCCCTTACTTCAACAACCTTCTCCTTGGGGTCAAGGCCCGTAGACTCACCACCAGGTCTCTGTTGCCTTCTTGCCTGACTTTCCATCACTGAAACCATGAACTCTTTAACTGCAATCTGGATTTTCTCTTCTTCAGTCAAATTTTCAATATTCATTGGGCCTTTGCCTGTCCCAATGTCTTCTTCTTCCTCCTCCTCAACTTCAGGGACCTTCTCCTTTCCTTTGGACTCACCAATCCTCAAGGTTCCCTTTGCTCTAGCTCTCTCTCTTTCCCCCTTTTTGGCATTATCAAAACATTGGGGCTTCAACTCACTCATAGTGACAGAGAGATGTGAGTGAGCATGAGTGAGGGACTTCAATTCCTGCAGCAGATACACATTCTCATCATGAATGTTCTGCATTTTGTCATCAGCCATGCTCAAGAAGGTGTGGACAGACTTCATTTTCTGAGCAACAATGGCATCCAGAGTGGCTTTCAATGATTGATCAAGTTTGGCTTGGAGTTGGTCAGTGAGGTTGAACACAATTTGATCAGACACTTTGGCCATTAGTTCAACTGTGAACTTTTCAGCAGCCTCTTTCACCATAGCAGCCTTCAGCTCCTCAGCCTTCCTTCTCTGAGCTGCTGTCCTTTGCCTCAATGCATCTTTGATTGTCCTTCTTAAAGCTCTCACATTGTGCTTGTAAAGATCTTTGAGGCCTTGCTGCTCTTTCTTCACTGTCTTAGTGAACTTTGTCATTGCATCCTTTGCCTTGGTGACCTCTATTGAAACTGTTTGCAGTCCAGTTTCAACACCACAAATCCTGGCATCCAAAGTTGGCAAAATTACTTCTTCTGATCCTGTAAGCCTCATCTCCACAGAGGCTAGAGTCTTGCCTTGTCCATCCAAGGTATCCACAGTTGCAGCATGTGCCTTCCCAACTTCTCTGACTAATGTGTCCAACTTCTCTGATTGCTCCTCAATGGAGGTTGCAGTCTTTGTTGCAATTTGCAAGCCAACCTCAGTTGCATTAGCCTGCTCAAAGTATATTTTGTTCAAGGTGGACACATTTGCCGAAATTGCCTCAAGATCAGTATCAGCATCAATTGGAATGTCAGTGAGGGAAGCATCTGCAAAAATCTGTTCAATAGTAACAGCCACTGAATCTGCAAAACTCAAAGGGTTAGTTAAAACACCCTCAACACCCTCATTCTTTTCTTCTCCCAATAGGTTTGATACATCAGCACCTATGCTCTCATTGTCAACTAAGTTCTTTTCTTCATTCATATCAGATGTACTCACATTCACTGGAGAATCAGGCCTCCTTTCACCAAGGGATTCATCAAGTTCAGATTTGACTTGAAGAATAGACTGACTCTCATATTGGGCTGCACCCAATATTTCTACTTCATCTCCCTCTAATTGTGGTGCACTCAAAGTTCCAGTAATCACACAATCCTCACCATCTCCCTCTGATTTTTCCATTCTAATATCATTTTCAACTCCTTCCATTCCTAATCCTGACACCTCCATATCCTCAACAGGATCCACAGAGGGCAGTTGTTGGGAGATCACAGTGCTTGGGCATCCCAAGGCCACTGAGTCATCCTGAATGACTAAAGGCTGGTCAATGTCCAACTTTCCTGACATTGATGAGGCTTTAGTTGATTCGGGTGTAATTTACACGTTTTAGAGGCACATGTGAAGCATGTTTTGATGTGGATTTCATTGATTTATGCATTGATTATGATTGTTTGAGCCAAAATGAGAGAAAGGTTGTGTTTTGTCGATTTTGTAGGTAAAACGATGGAATTTGGAGCAAAACACAGACCACAAGTGATCGGACCGGAAAGAGGAGTGCACGGTTAGATTCGTATCGAAAAACGGAGTAGATTAGCCAAAGGAATCAAGTCAATCTGACACCCGAGGCGAAAGTTATGCATGAAACGAGAAGAAGAGCTTAAGAGTAGGAGGCAACTCGGCCGAGTTGACTCACTCGGCCGAATCTGGAACTTTGGGCATCACTGCGCACTCGGCCGAGTGAAGTTACTCGGCCGAATCTGTAACTTTTCACCCCACTGCGCACTCGGCCGAGTGAGCCAACTCGGCCGAGTAAGGATGAATGCCGTAGCCCCTGGAATCGAACACCACTCGGCCGAGTGAGGTTACTCGGCCGAATCTGCAAGTTTCGCATTTACTGCGCACTCGGCCGAGTCTCGGCCGGAAGAAGTCGCAACACGCTTTTCAAGTATTCCACTCGGCCGAGTGACCCCAACTCGGCCGAGTCACCCCGAATTCGGTGCCAAACTTGTATTTTCTCCATTTTTGAGGGATCAACTTGCAAATATGCCATCCAAACCCTTCCCCAACACTATATAAGGCCCCTTTCTTGAAATCCAAGACATTCTTCCCCAATCCACACATAGTTACACATATTTGGAGGTGTTTTGGCCATAACTTCTTCATCTCTTCACCAAATCAAGGAAGAAAGGATGCAATAGCTCCCAAATTCCATTCCCTACCACATTCTAGACTAAGCTTTCTCTTTCTTTCCCTTTTTATTTAGTTATTTCATTTGAATTTTGTAATTTGATTATGTTTGTAGTTAGCTAAACACACTTTGTGGTTCTAAGGCATTGTAGATACTTGGATTGAAGTTTATGATTAATTTCTTGCTTTAATTGGTGTTTGTCTCTTATTTGTGTGCTTAATTCCTTATTGCAAAGCATGTTGTTATTGGCCATGATGATTTGTTTAATTCATTGTTAATTGGGGTAAGATCGAGAGATTTATTCCGTTTAATCGTATGCAAGCATGCAACCCGGTATTATTATGATCTCGAAAGAGGATTAATTATCGGAGAGGGACTTGAATGATCCTAGGAGCTATTTTAGGCGGTATAACATTTGTGAGGTAGAAATACGAGCCTATGTTACATTGCGTCTTTGGTTAATTAGATCGAGAGATTAATTAATTCTTCTTGTGTGATCACCCTATATGAGATAACCTTAATGGCCATTTAAACGAGATCATAAACGAATATCTATGTATTACAATTGCCTTGGAACCCACCCTTTTTCTTTGCGTCTCAATTCGTTTTACGTTTGTTTTATTGATTTGCTTGGTATTTGATCGATTTCGTATTACTCTTCATTACTTATTGGTGACACATTGTTAGGTAATCTTAGAGTAATTCACACCACTCAATTTATCGATCACATCTATTTAGAACTCGACTAGCAAACTACCCTTTTACGCTTAACCTCCATGTGGGATCGACCTCGTGCTTATCACGCTACGATAGACACCGTACACTTGCAGTAGTTTATTTAGTGTTGCATAACACGTGAATCATTAGTCAAACCAGCTTCTCCCATGGAAGTCTCAACATTGTCAAGCTGTGCCTCAGGCTCAGAAGAACCATCCTTGGCCAATGCATCTTGGACTGAGTCACCACTCTTGGTCAACCCCTCTGATTGATCAGAGTCCTTAATTGAATGATAGGTCAAGTAATGTACCTGAGCAGAATTGAGGCAAGGAGGATTGGGATTGGTGTTGTCATCATCATCATCATTATCATCAGAGGTGCTATCAGGATGCTTGATTCCTTGTGCAATTCTTTCTCTCTCAGCAAGCACCTTCTCATGGACTGTTGTGCAAAACAAGGCTTCAGTGGTCAACACACTAGACTTTTTTACATTTGCAAAATGTAAGAGTCTGTTTTCTTCAACTTGCCACCAGCTGGCTCCTTTATCCTTGATAGCTTGAGCTATCTCCACCATAGTTCTATCCTTGATCTCAACAAGTTCCCTGAGATCATAGAACTGTTGTTGTAATATGGGATAAGCCTTCAATCCTGGGTACAATTCATCCACATTAGCTTTGGCAATCTGCCTCAGCATCCCCTCATATGTGTACTCTTCATCACTTCCTTCTCCATCAGAAGAGTTGGCTCGGGATTCAGGGGGGTTGGATTGAGCTTCAGGTAAGTTGGGTTGGGGCTCAGACAGGTTGGGTTCAGAAAGATTGGGTTCAGTTGAACTTAAAACAATATGGGACTCAGGTGCTTTAGAGAGCAATGTTCCTGAGGAGGTAATGGGAATGGCTGGAATGGGTGGATAAACAACTTGATCACTTTCTTGAAGAACAGTTTCAAGAAGTTTGGTATAGGAAAGAAGTCTGGGATCAAGTGGGGAGAATTGCCTATCATCAATATTAACTAGATCAGCCAGCACATCAATACCTGACCTGTCAGGGGCACCTTCAGGAGAGTAAACTTTCTTGGCCACAATTGGGGCATCTTCAGGAGTCTTGCACTCCTCCTCTTCATGCCTTGGTGATATTCTTTGAGATTGAATATCAGGAGAATTGGCTTCAGAGTTGTTGGGCTTTGATTTTGACTTGGAGTTAGACCTACTTGCTTGTCTAATCTCCTTGAAGAATTCCTTCTTCTTCTTCTCTTTCTCCATCAACTTCTGCTTCTCAGAAGTTTTTATAATCCTTCTCCTTCTCTCTGACCTTGTTGGCTTCTCAAGGTCTCTAAACTCTGTTACAGATTCAGGTTGCAAGGGGACAAACTCCCTGACTTCTTCACTTTCTTCAGGAGGGTTTACCCCTTCTTCTGCCACTTTCTCAATCTCCTCAGAAGTGGCACCTCCACTTCTAGACTGGCTCTCTAGGGAAGATTCACTCAGAATCTTCTTCATCCTTTTCATCTTGGGCTGACCTTTTGCTGGTTGGGATTTCCTCTTTCTTGGAGATGATCTGACAGCTGGTACAACAGCTAATGCTTTCTTGGAGGCTGCCTCTTGCTTCCTCTTCTCTGTCTTTGAGGACAGCTTCCTAAACATCACCTTTTGGGCTGGAAAAGGCTTTGGCTTGGCTTGGAGATGTGTGTAGTGAGCAAATCTTTCCAAGAGCAAGCTAGCTCTTGTGCAAAATTGAAGTCTCCCATCCACCACCACCTTGTGGTGCTTCACCTCTTTGAACTTAAACTTCTCATTCATCATTTTATCTAGAATGAAGCTTTTCCAATCAAACTTGACTCTCTTTTCAGCAGAGTCAATCACAGCAGCCATTACTCTCAATTTGGGCATGCTAATTTGTTCAACACTTCCAGAATGACTCAATAAGCTTTTCACTACATAATCAAATAAGTGCTCATAGACTGGTTTCAAAGTTTTCTTGTTCTGAGCACTTACCAGCTTTTTGGGTACCTTCATCCATGGATTGGAGAACTCCTGCTCATCTCCCTCTCTGTAGAATTCTGGATTTTGGCCTTCAGATGGTAGCCCAAAGCTGGCATCAAGATCCTCAGCAGTGAAGATGATGGTGTGTTGACTCTCTTCATCTTCTTCAGCATAAGTCAACTTGGTGCATACATCACCCTTTTTGCCCTTCCATCTGAGATGGGCAAAGAACTCGGCCATAAATGGATTCAAACAAGAATCAATCTTGGTGCCTAAAAACTTTTCAAGCCCTGCCTCCCTAAGCCAATGGAGGACTGGATGAACATCTGTATCTGGGCTATCAAAGGCTACCAACTTCTCAAACCAAAGAGAATTTGGATTACTGAGATAAGAGAAGTCAATGTCCAAGGAGGAGTCATTGAAATCTACCAGCTCTTCTCTTTTGATTTTTGGAGCCATAGATGAAAGATAGGTTTGGAGAAATTTGTAGGTTTTGAGAGGTTTTCAAAAAGTTTGAGGGTTTGAAAGAATGAATGCGTAGAGAAGGGAAGTAAAAACCTAGGAGTTTTTATATGATTAGAATTTATTAACCGTTGGTTAATAGTGATTGATGGTGGGTAAAATTAAACACCAAGTGGATAAAGTGGGGTAGTGGGTTTTGGGTCGGTTTGATGAAGATTAATGATAATCAATGGCTTTGATGATGGCACAAGAATTCATGTAATCTTAATGAAGATTTTGCATTAAATGCTGATTTGCCATTTTGGTGGCAAAAATCTTAATATCTCACGCCATCCTAAAATATCCTACTCTTAGACCAAGAAATCTTTTAAATGTCCAATCAATGCTAAAAATAGCAATTATCACCCTATTAACTTGGACAAACATCCTGAGATGTGTTTTGACTTCTGTAAAGGTCAAAATGTCTGACCAACATGCCTGAGTGGGTCCCAAGGTTGTTGAGTGGGTCCCACTAGGACAGATCTCCTGACCAACATTGCTGAATACCATAGGGACAACTTTGCTGAGTTTCCCCTTTTTGGCAGACTGCTTCAGTGAGGTTGGTCAACCTTGCTGAAGTTCAACTTAATGAACTTCCCCCTTCTTAAGAGCTTCCTTCCTTCATTTCTCTATCTTCCATGGATCAAGTAAGCCTAATTCAGCTGAAAGTTCCAAGAACCTTGCTTCAGCTAGTGACTTAGTCAAGATATCAGCTTTTTGCTTATCAGTGTGAATTTTGACAAGCTTGATATCTTTCTTCTCCACATGATCCCTTATGAAGTGATGCTTGATATCAACATGTTTGCATCTGGTGTGTAGCACTGGATTCTGTGATATGGCAATTGCACTATTGTTGTCACAGAATATTGGAACTTCATTGGAGATGACTTTGTAATATCTAAGTTGCTGTCTGAGCCAAAGTATCTGAGCACAGCAACTTCCAGCTGTTACATATTCTGCTTCAGTTGTTGATGTGGAAACTGTATTTTGCTTCTTGGAGAACCATGAGATAAGCTTGCTGCCCAAGAATTGACATGTTCCTGAGGTGGACTTTCTGTCAATTCTACATCCTCCATAATCTGCATCTGAATATCCAGTGAGCTCAATGTTGTCATCAGCTGGATACCATAATCCAAGATTCTCAGATCCCTTGAGATATCTTAGAATTCTCTTGGCAGCATCAAGGTGGCTCTTCTTTGGATTTGCTTGAAATCTTGCACAGACTCCAACTGCAAATGTGATATCAGGCCTACTTGCAGTGAGATATAGCAAGGATCCTATGATTCCCCTGTAGTTAGTGGAGTTTTTTGATTCTCCACTTTCATCAAGATCCATCTTCCAGTTAGTATTCATAGGAATTCTGACTGGCTTGCTTGTAGCACATCCAAATTTCTTGATCATGTCCCTTGTATACTTGGGCTGGTTGATAAATATTCCTTTCTTAGATTGAGTGACTTGAAGTCCTAAGAAGAAATTCATCAATCCCATCATGGATATCTCAAATTTGCTCTACATGAGTTTGGAGAATTTCTCACACAACTTCTCATTTGGAGATCCAAATATAATGTCATCCACATAGATTTGGACTAACAAAATATCATCTCCTTCACAGATTCTGAACAATGTTCTGTCAACAGTGCCTTTGACAAAACCATGATCTAGAAGAAACTGTGATAATGTGTCATACCAAGCTCTTGGAGCTTGTTTTAAGCCATAGAGGGCTTTCTTCAATCTGTACACCTTGTCTTCTTCTTCAAATCCTGGGGGCTGTTCAACATATACTTCTTCTTTGAGCACCCCATTGAGAAATGCACTCTTCACATCCATTTGATACACCTTGAACCTCATGTGAGCTGCATATGCTAAGAAGAGTCTGATTGCCTCAAGTCTGGCCACTGGAGCAAAGGTCTCATCATAATCAATCCCCTCAGATTGACAATATCCCTTGGCCACCAGTCTTGCTTTGTTTCTCACAATGATGTCATTTTCATTTTTCTTATTTTTGAACACCCATTTGGTTCCAATGACATCTTGATGAGTTGGCCTATCCACCAGCTCCCATACTTCATTTCTGGTGAACTGGTTCAGCTCTTCTTGCATGGCTATGATCCAGTTGGTGTCTTGAAGTGCTTCCTCAATATCTTTTGGTTCCTGTTCTGAAAGGAAACAACAAAACAAAGCACTTTCTCCATGAAATCTTCTAGTTTTGATCCCTTCACTTGGGTTACCAAGTATCAGGCTAGTTGGATGGTCATGCAACCAAGTCCTTCTAGACCTGATCCCTTCAGGAGGATTGTCCTCATCTGAAGTTGATCACTAGACTCATTAAATTCAGGAAAGTTAATTGAAGGATCAAGTTCAGGATCATATTCAGGGGTATTGTCCTCATTGTCAGATAAGTTGACATTTTCATTGGTTCCCCCTTGAATGTTGGATCCATTTACTACCTCAGCATTGCCTGCTGCTTCATTGGTAGTTGTTACCTGGTTTTGAACTGGGATGGGGTCAGTCAGTTCAATTTTACCTTCAGGTTGGTTGGCTTCTGGTTGATTGCCATCAGGTAGGTTGTCCAGTTTTTTATTGTCATCAAGTTCAGGCTGGGCAACATCTACAAACACTGTTTCCTTGCTTTGGAGCCTTAGTCTGGTTGTTCTTTGTGTTATCTCATCAATATTCAGGTTTCTATCCCTGAACTCATTAATAGATTCATCAAACACAACATGAGGTGTTTCTTCCACAATAAGGGTTTTGCAATTGTAGACTCTGTAAGCCTTGCTGATTTGTGAATATCCAACAAATATTCCTTCATCAACTTTGCTGTCAAAAGCTTTCAATTGTTCTTTCCCATTATTATGAATGAAACACTTACAACCAAATATATGGAAATAAGCAACAGTGGGCAATCTACCTTTCCATAATTGATATGGGGTTTTACCTTGACCTTTGGTGATTAATGACCTGTTTTGAGTGTGACATGCAGTGCTAATGGCTTCAGCCCAGAACCTTTTGGGCAATTTGGATTCAGCAATCAATGTTCTTGCTGCTTCTTTCAAGGTTCTGTTCCTTCTTTCAGCAACCCCATTTTGTTGAGGTGTTCTTGCTGCTGAAGTCTCATGAGTGATGTCATTCTTGCTGCAGTACTCATTGATGTATGAGTTTATGAATTCAGTGCCTTTGTCTGATCTGATTTTGACAATACTTAGTCCCTTTTCATTGCTCAATCTCATCATCAATTCAGGTAGTTTTACTTGGGTCTCCTTTTTGTTCAACAAGAATACTACCCAAGTGTACCTGGAGAAATCATCAACACCAACTAAAGCATATTTTCTTCCATTTATACTTACTGGGATAATTGGAACAAATAAATCCATATGCAGTAGTTGAAGAACTCTCTCAGTTGAGATGACAGACTTTCCTTTGAATGAAGCCTTGATCTGCTTTCCTTCCTGACATGGCTGACATATATGTTCTTTGGTGAACACCTGATTAGGCAACCCTTTTACTAGAGAGTTTCTTGCAATCTTGTTGATGGTTTTGAAGTTCAGATGGTTTAGTCTTTTGTGCCACAGCCAGCTTAGCTCACTTGTGCTTTTGGCAACAAGACAAACTGCTTCAGGGGTTTTGCTCCAATCTGCAAAATAGACATTTCCCTTTCTCACCCCTGTTAGTAGCACCTGTTGTGTTGAATTATCTTTGATAATGCATTCATTTGGTGCAAATTCAACACTATATCCTTTATCACAAATTTGACTTATGGACAACAAGTTGTATTTTAGGCCTAGGACATATGAGACATCAGTAATTTTGACACTACCAATGTTTAATGTACCATAACCTCTTGTGATTCCTTGAGAGTTGTCTCCAAAGGTTACTGAAGGACCATCTTTTTCTATGAATTCTGAGAGAAGCTCTTTGTTCCCAGTCATGTGTCTTGAACATCCACTGTCCAAGTACCATGCTGTTTTCTTGTTGATGCTTCTCCTCTTCTTGTGGTCCTTGCAGTCCTGCAAAGTCAAAATTTAGGTACCCTT
This sequence comes from Galeopsis tetrahit, assembly GCA_963675135.1. NCBI lineage: Eukaryota > Viridiplantae > Streptophyta > Magnoliopsida > Lamiales > Lamiaceae > Galeopsis > Galeopsis tetrahit. The sequence continues at coordinate 57,650,730 of OY776128.1, forward strand.
TGAATGTTGGGTCCTAGAGGGTTAGCTGTACCTTTTGGAACCCAAATCTGCCTAATTACTCTGATTGACTCAAAGTGACTGACTTGGTTTCCATTTACATCTACATACACAGTTTTACCCTTAAATGCCTTGGGTGGTTTCTGTGTATAAGTGTTAGCCTTGTAAGGTTCAAGAGAGTTGGTGAATTTCTTTGGGGCATATCTCCTGAAGTTACTAGACTTAGGTGTAGCTTGGTAAGACTTTTGTGGATAGGGGTTTGGATGGCCTATTCCTTTTGGCATGTAAGGTCCAGGTTTCCTGAAGTTTTTATACCTATCAGAGGGGTTGGGCCTTAATCCATTCAGTTGAGGTTGCCTCATTTGAGTTGGCCTTTTCTGAGCAGATTTTGGACAACTCCACTGATGAGGATTCAAATAGGTTGACCTTCTATTGGTTCTACCCTTCTGAACCTCATTCCTCCTGTAAACAATGTTCTTAACCTTTTCCTTAGGTATGGGTTTAGAGACATTGTTTACTTGAGTAGGTATATAAATTCCTTTACCCTTTTCCTTGATCAGTGGTTGGTTTACTTCTGTTTCATTTTGTTGAGCCACTGATCTTACAAAAGTCATCTTAGAGTTTCTTGTTGAGGCAATACTAAGACCAGGCGAGGGTTCAAATGGATTATAGCCTAATCCACCTTTTTGAGCAAATGGTCTTTGAAATCTTTGAATTTCTTCTATTGCTTTAGCAGATTTGTTCAAGGCAGACACCTTCATTTTTAAGCTCCCCTCACTCAATTTAAGAGTATCAAATTTACTTGAGAGATTATCATATTTAGCTTGAAGGATTCTAAGATCAAAATCCTTTTTCCTCAAGGCCAGTTCTTGTTCATCAATCAACTTTTGTTGTTCAGTGACTTTGAGAGACATTTCATCATGTTCTCTCACAGTCTGTTGATACAACTCAGTTGATTTAAAGTCAAACTCTGGTTCAGGAAGGTTGGGAGTTTGAACTTTAGAATTCAATAACTCATTTTCTCTCAGTGCCATATTGCATACCTCTTGTAGCCTGGTGAAATCCTCAAGTAACTTCCCAAAGTTGAGTTTCAAGTGGATTTCACTGGACTCATGTGTGTTATTAGAAGAATTGGAAGATGAACACACCTCTTCATTTTCAAATGCCATTTGACAGTCATCATCACTGTCACTGTTGGAGAATAGCCCATCATCAGAAGAGTAGACACTCTCTTCACTTGCTGATTCCCCAGCTACCATGGCCTTCCTGTTGTTCAGCCTCTTGTCTCTTTTGTTTTGCCTTTCTTTTCTTTCTTTTGCACTTAGGTCAGGACAATCATACTGAAAGTGACCATTTTTCTGGCAGTTGTAACACACATCTTCATCATCATTCTTTTTGCTTGAGGACTCCTTCCTCCTTGATGATGATGGTTCAGCTTTGCTGTACTTCTTTCTGTCAGCATATCTTTCTTCTTTCTTCTCATGAGAGACTTTGTCCTCTGATTTGTTGTCAGGAGAGCTGAATCTCCTTTTGGTTCTGTTGTCTTGGTAGAACTTTTTGTATCTACCAAATCTGGAGTTGAGCTTCTCAAATCTCCTGGCCATGAGTGCCAGTTCCTCCTTCATTTTAGATTTTGAAACAATTTGAGAGGATCTTTGAGTACTCTTCTTTTCTGTTTCAGCAGCTTTGAAAGCAACACCTTTGCTTGAGGAGGATGGCTCATCATGCACTTTCTTTCTGTTCAAATCAAACTCATATGCTTTGAGTTCAGAGAACACTTGCTGCATGGGCATGTTGTCAAGATTGCTGGTGTTTTGCATCATGACAGAGTATATGCACTTGGATGTGAGACTTCTCAGAATCTTCAAAGCAACTTCTCTTTTGGCATAGAACTTGCCAAGAGAGTTTATCTCATTCATGATGTCAGTGAATCTGCCATCAAGATGATCAATAGTTTCATTGGGCTCCATAGAAAATTGTTCATATTTTTGGATAGCCACTTGAAGCTTGTTTTCTTTTATCTTTTGGGTACCTTCACACATAAGTGCTAAGGTGTCCCAAATTTCTTTTGCTGTTGTGTAGTGGTACACTCTTCCCATCACTGCATCTGGAATGGTCTGGTACAAGGTATTCATGGCAATGTAGTTCAGGTTGTGCCTTTTTTTCTCTTCAGTTGTAAACTCATCCTCATCCTTTGGTAGCAACTCCCTTGGATCTGCTTTCTGAGCATCAGTGAGTTTGGGATTTGCTTTGGTGAATGTGAAGGGCCCTCTGGTGATGACTTTGAGCATTTCATCATGCTGGCAAGCAAGATGTGCTCTCATTCTGATCTCCCATAAATCATAGTTCTCAATTGAGAACATTGTCAATTTGTGATGAGAAATATGATTGACTTGGTTTGGACCCATGTTGTTGATGGTGTTGACAGCATCTCCTGGAACTGCATTGTTAGCCATTTGTATAGAAATAGAATAATATAAACACAGATAGGTTTTTCAGAAATTTGGATCAGTTCAGTGACCACAGAAACAATGTGATTTTGAAAATCAACTGGATTTTCAGAAGCAGTGGTCTTTGAACCCCTGCTCTGATACCACTTGTTGGTCCTTGGTGGAGTATGACACAAGTGTATGGGGGGGGGGGGGGGAAATGCACTTGTGTATGCAAATTCTTTTCTTTTCAAACAATTTGGTCTTATCAGGAAGGTTGTCTCACAACAAGCCTGAGTGTGAACTTCAATAGATACTTGTCCTACAGATTACTATTGAGTGATCAGTTGGATAAATATCTAAGAGAGTTGCTAAGTGCGGAATGTGGTTGGCCTTTTTCTTTAAAGAAATACTCCAAGTTAATTTCTGAAAAACACAGTGATCAGGGACTTTGTCCAAAACAGTTTTTCTTAACTTACTGAGTTTAGCTCTTTGAAATATGATTGAATGTAAGTGCAATAATAAAGGCAGTAAGTAAATGACACACAATTTATAGTGGTTCAGAGACTCAAGCTCCTACATCCACTTTTCTTGATTGAACAGGATAATTCCTTAACAATGAAATTAACTTATTTTATAGTGCCAAGGTGCACTGATCAACAACACTCTCTTAGTGCTTTGATTCCTAGGATAATCTGAGTCCTAGTGCTCAATCTTTCTAAGTTAAGACTGTGTTTCACAATAACAGTCCTTAACTCCTCACTTCTACAACAAACACTCCTTCACTAAATGAGGTAAGGGTTTGAGGTTTGGTTCCAACTAATAGAGATATCCTTTACAATAAGAATAGAGTAAAGGCTTAGGATATCTCAATGCTAAGCTTTGGATATTACAAGTGTTGGCATAGCTATTTGCAGTGATCAGGAAACTTGGGATTCTGAAGAACAACTTTTGGTTTCCTTTGATTGCTTGATGATAGTTTGATAGCAAGTAGTTGGATAATTGAATCCTTTGATCACTTCTGTATTTATAGGCAAATTTGAACAACTAACCGTTGGAGGGATAGCAATTCAAACTTGTCTATTTGCAGCACCATTGAAACGGTTATGAAGCTTGGCATCCTTTTATCCACTGTGTAAAAGCTTCTTCAATGGCTGCTTGAATGAATGTGTTGACTTCTGAAAAATGCGGCTGAGATAACTTGTGTCAGATTCCAAATATGCACATTTCCCAAGGTTGATTTGTGGCAGACTCTACACTCAACCAACGGTCAGATGGGACAACTCCCCTGAACATTCCTGCTGCAAACTTAGAATGTTCCAACATTCATTCAATGCTTCTATCTTTAATGCTTCTAAGTCTTCAATGCTTGGTTCAGGCTTGATGGCAATAAATGCTTCATTGAATGTGTCTTCTGTGAGTATAGCATTCAATGCACTTGATCACTGGCACTTTAATTGATCTGATGCAGCTCCTATCAATGCATGATGCTTTGCCTTATTACACTTGATCTTTCAGCCAGGTTGTCCACTCAGTAAGCTTGTCTTTGAAACTTCAGCAACCTTGTTCTAAAGAACGTAACACTTATCAAGCTGCCTAACATTCCAGCTTTGGACAACTATCCTGAACTCTAAATCTCACAACATTTCTGAGATTTTGACTTAAGCATTCTTACTTACTCAAGTGTCCTGAGACAACTTATCTGATCTATACTTGAGCATATCTCAACTAATCTGAACATCATCAATCAGGGGTTTTGGTATCTAAATCAAAATCATTTTATTCCCAACAATTTCCCCCTTCATCATATCTCAACTAATCTGAACACTACTAGGGCCTGCTTCATCATCATTCCTTCTCAAAGGAAGATCAACCACCCTTTCACCTTGGATGAGGAACTGATTTGAGATGCTAAAACTTGGGACATAGGTGCTTACAACCTCATCTTCAAATATCTCAAATGCTTTGTCCATCAAGTATTTGTACACAAGGCATGGGTAGGGTAGGATACCTCTACCAGACATATCAGATTTGAAGGTCATCATATTGGAGAAAATAACCTGCCCTAGGTTAAATCTTTTCAAATGACCAATCTTGTACATCAATACAGCCTGTTCTAAGGTGAGAGTGGTGTTGTTTGTAGTAGGCAGCCAATTAAAACACACCAACTTATGCAAAACAGAATATAGACTTGTGAGTTTAGAGGCCAAAATTCTCCTTTTCCATTTTGTGATTACTCCCCCAGTCAAGATGCTTATCATCAAATCATAATCAGTGACCATAGGATCCTCCATAATTTTAGTTTTAAGTAAAATATTGATCCTCCTAGGGGTAATCATATGCCTATTTCCTCTAAACCAAAAAGTACCATATCTTGTAGAGTTGGGATCACTAGCAAATTGAGGGATGTTTGCATAGAATTCATAAATCCAATCAACAATATAAGGACAAGCAAATTGCAAAGCATTCAGTAAAGACCTTTCTTTAAGCCAATCAAGCAGATTCATATCCTCAAAATCAGGAGTTCTAATCAATCTTTCACTTAGAATCTGCCTAGTTCTTATGGTTCTATACTGTATACTTGACTTGTCATTGTAATCTTCATCAGAATCACTATGCCTATCATCAGAAGAGTAAAGTACCACATGTTCATCCTCATCTGAGGAACTGGATGACTGTTCGGGATCTGACTGATCTGGTGTTGCCATCGGAGAGGCAACACTTTCGGGCTCTCGGAGCCTTTTTGATCGTCGAACTGGTGGAGTGGGTTCACTTTCCTCCTCCATTTCCTCAGCAACTTCGTCCACATCCTCTTCATTAACAACCACCTCTTCTTCCACTGAAGGTGCAGGTTGTTCAGCCTCTGTTTCTGGTTCTGATTCAGAATCAGATACAACAATCGGCTCAGAGGCATTCCCATCCGTTCTGGGCTTTTTCCCCTTTCCAGTGTAATCAACAATCTTGCCCAGATTCCTTTGGGACTTTCTCTTACCACCAGGCCATTTTCGTGCAGTTGGAACAACAACAGCTTTCTTTTTGCCCTTTTTGTGCCGATGAATTCTCTCAAACTTTGCGGCCAAGGCTTCTTCATCCGAGGACTCCAGCTGAGTTTGCATGTCCACATCCCCTTTGAATATGGCATTATCCAACGTTTCTCCCTCAAGCACTAAAACAGGGTGACTTGTTTTCAGGCTTAGGGTTTCAAAAGCTTCTTTCAAAGTGTTGAAAGGAGTGCCCAGAGGGAAGTGTAAGGTTACTGGAGTGTTTTCTGGTGTGGGAGCTTCAGATGAGGGCTCATCTAGTGGGTTGGAGGTTGGAATTTCTGCAGTGGCGTTTGCATTCGCGATTTCAGTGCGAATGTCGTATGGATTGTAAGGTACGAATGCAAGAAAGGTTGTTTGAGTGGGTTCTTCTTTAGGAGGAAAGGGAACAACGATGGTTCCGACGGTGAACGATGGAGAGTTTGGTGAGTTGGATGATGCCATTTCAGCAAGGAGATTGAGAGGGTTTGGAGAAATTTTGTCGCTTGAATTCGAGTTTGAGTGTGCAACAGTGATCTGAGGAGTGTTGGACATATTGGAACTTGTACACACAAAACAAGACAACAAAAATTAATTTGAGACCTTTCAAATTCTACAGATACAATGTAAATTAGAATTCGAATAGTATGAGTCAAAAAATGATGTGACATAGGAACTAGATATACTCGAGTGCTGTAAATCTAATTAAGATTAGTAATTACCAGGCTTAAAAGAATTAACAAAGCTTTTCAAGTATTTTCCAACACTGTAATGGAGACTCATTTTATATGGAGAATTGAGAGGAAGGAGTTACACGATTTTTGGAGAGTGAGGGAAGTGAAGTAGTGGAAGTAACTTCCCCACTAATTGATCGTGGCTAACAAGGAGAATATGAATTCTGAAAAACAAATTTAAATAATGCGGAATATATAACTGAAATAATAAAACAAGTTAAGACCAAGTCAAATTAAATATTTCAGAGAATAATATTTAATAATTATAAAAAATAACTAATTCCATGAAAATTGGGATAAGAATCTGAATTACCGAGTGTTTTGACTATTGATGGCATTCTATACACCTCAACACAGTTTTTTTCATGATTTTACATCATATGTGTTGCTCTAGTATTTTTATCTTTTTATCACACTTCACATTGATCCATCTTTTGAAAAGAGTGCATTGTAGCAGCGAACTCCGTGCCCCATAGTTACTCAATGGATTTGTGAATATATTGATGCAATTTATATCACCTTTTGAAAAGAGATCATCGTAGTAGCGAGCTCCGTGTCCCATAGTTACCCAGTGATTTATAAAGCATCTAATAAGTGATTTTTCTTTTGTAGCATTTGAGAGGTGTATAGGCTCATTAGTATTTTTCACAAGTCATTCAGAATTCAGATATCAATCATAAGGAATTTCATTAATTCAACAATTACGAAAATTAAAGCAAGGAAACACATAAGAGACTTATCTTAGTGTTGTCTCAAATGCTACCGCATTTGATACAACACATTGATCATATTTTCAGATATTGCATAAACCAAGAGATTTTCGTAGAGAAGAAAACCTCTTATCATCAAGAGCTTTAGTGAATATATCAGCCAATTGTTTTTCAGTAGATATGTACTCCAACTTAACAACTTCCTTTTCAACAAGATCTCTTATAAAGTGATGTCTAATACTTATATGCTTTGTTAATGAGTGTTGCACTGAATTTTTTGAGATATTTATAGCACTAGTATTATCACAGTACACAGTCAAAACATCACTAGGTAAGCCATAATCATGAAACATTTTTTTGCAACCAAAGTAATTGAGTACAACAACTCCCTACTGCAATGTATTCTGATTCAGCTGTTGATTTAGACACACAGTTCTGTTTTCTACTGTGCCAAGAGATCAAGTTGTTCCCCATATAGAAGCAGCCACCACTTGTGCTTTTCCTATCATCACAGTCTCCTGCCCAATCTGCATCCATGTAACCTATTAAGGTGCAGTTTGTGTCTCTGCTGTACCAAATACCTAAATCACATGTACCTGCAACATACTTAATGATTCTTTTAACAACATTCATATGTGATTCTTTGGGGTTAGCTTGATATCTAGCACATAAACAGACACTAAACATTATATCAGGTCTGCTGGAACTCAAATATAACAGACTGCCAATCATAGACTTGTATAGTGTTGAGTCAACATTCTGGCCAACACTGTCCTTACTCAGTTTCTGAGTTGATCCCATAGGTGTTTTCATATGTTTAGCACTCTCTAATCCAAACCTTTTTACAAGACTTTTAGCATACTTACTTTGTGAGATAAAAATCCCATCTTTTTGCTGTTTGATTTGCAATCCTAGAAATTAATTTAAATCACCAACCATGGACATTTCAAAGGTAGATGTCATCTCATTCACAAAGTGTTTAAGCATATCGTCACTAGTAGAACCAAATACTATATCATCAACATAGATTAGAGCAATCATAATATCATTTTTATCATATTTCATGAATAGTGTTCTATCAGCTTCTCCTCTTACAAAACCAAACTCAATCAAGAAATCTGTCAACCTTTCATACCGTGCTCTAGGTGCTTGTTTCAAGCCATATAGAGCCTTTTTCAATTTATAGACATGATCAGGAAAATCAGGGTTTTCAAAGCCTTTAGGTTGTTCAACATAAGTTCTTCATTTAGAATACCATTTAAAAAAGCAGCTTTAACATCCATTTGGTGCAGTTTTATATCAATATAGCATGCAATGGCAAGTAAGAGCCTAATGGATTCTATTCTAGCAACAGGAGCAAATGTTTCATCAAAGTCTACACCCTCTACCTGTGTATACCCTTGAGCAACCAACCTAGCTTTGTTTCTAATAATATTTCCCATTTCATCAGTCTTATTTTTGAAAATCCATTTAGTTCCTATAACATTAATATGGTCAGGTCTAGGAACTAATGTCCACACATCATTCCTAACAAATTGATTAAGTTCTTCATGCATAGCTTCTATCCAATTCTCATCATCTAATGCTTCTTTAACAGTTTTGGGTTCAATCTCAGAGTGATAGCATTCATGATTTACCTTACTACACATGCATGACATACATATATATCTTACCACATCCTTTGAGTTCATCCCCATTCTTCTTCTGGTTTGAACACCTGTAGACTGCTCACCAATAATTTGGTCTTGTGGATGATATTTCTGAATCCTTATGGAAGGAGTTTTCTAGAGATTATACAGATTTTCAGGATCTGTATTATCAGATGTTTCCTCTGGTGTGTCGGCATTCTTCTCAACATTCTGAACCTGTTCAACATTTTCAGTAGTGATTGGTACATTAATCAAGTCTGAAATGTCTTCCTCTTCAATGCTTTTACCTGTAATGCTCGTATCATCATAAAAAACAACATTTATAGATTCTTGTACAGTATCAGTTCTAAAGTTATAAATTCTATAGGCTTTGCTGTTTCTTGAGTAACCAAGAAAGAAGCCTTTATCACTCTTTGAGTTAAACTTATGTAACTGATCTCTATCATTCAAGATATAGCATACACAGTCAAAAACATGGAAATATTTAAGGTTAGGTTTTCTATTGTTCAGAATTTCATATGAAGTTCTAGTAGAATCTGTTCTATATAAACTCTATGTAGGTCCCCAAAGTTGAGTTAATAACGAGTAAGCTAGTGAAAATGTCTAGAGAGGGGTGAATAGACTTTTCAAAATTCTATCGAAATATCAGAATACAATATGCGGAATACGAAATTAACAATGAGCCCAATTCAAGTTTATACTCAACTTCTTAATTCGAGAACTCTGTTCTATACTCAACTTGTCTTGTTCAGTTATGTGTGTAAACAATTAAGCAATTAAACAAAACAGTAAAGTAAACAACACAAACAATTTATAGTGGTTCGACAACTTGTCTACGTCCACTCTCACAAACCCAGTTGTGATGTTTCCACTAAACTCTTCCAATCGAGTACAAGTGTATATTCCTGTCTTTTAAGTCCCAAGAAGAAGACTTAGATCTTCTAAGACTATACCTCCAGATACGTCTATGATCTAACTAGAAATTTTACAAGTATCTAGCACCTTGAAAAATAACAAACAAAAACTAAACACTTATTCAGTAGCAGTCTTCTGGTTTCTTCACTTGACTTCCGACTTGCTTTCTGAATCTTCAATCTCTGCGAGTAATCTTCAGTATGTAGCTTTAATATGCTTCAGTATATCGAGTTTCAGTAGTCTTCAAAAGATCACCATCATGAAGTATTTATAAACTTCAAACTTCAAGAACTTAAGTAGTTGTAACCAATTTTTCTTGAAAACTATCTTCAACTGAATCTTCTTATCCATCCACGCGTTTCTTGTTATGAATTAGTTATTCCATAACTAACTTCTATCCTTATCTTTATACGCGCTTCATTTAGACTTTTAAGTTTGACTTGTCTTGTGTAGACTAGTATGTACTTGTCTTGTCTTGTAGTCCACCTGTCTTCTCAAGTAGTAGACTTCAAGTCTTCTTGTCTGGTCTTCCTTGTACAAAACATCAATAGTAAACTATACTTAACCTATCAAGACTATTACATTACTTTAAGCTTTCATAATACAAGCTTAGTCAACTTATTATCTATACAATCAAATTAATCTATTACAATTAAAAACATGAGCTTCTATACATTTATTCTAGCTCAATAACAAACTAACAAATACAAATATGAATAGCACATATGAAGTACTTATAATTTTGTACTTATCTTTTAATATAAAACAACACTTATCTTTTCATGTGAACTCTACTGGTCTTGTACAAGATGACTTCAACTCAACTAGACTAGATCTGTCAACACTTAGAAAATATTCAGACTACTTTTGGCTTATCAAAACTTCATCTTTCATCAACATTTAGGACTTGTCTAGGATTTATATCCCAACAATTTCCCCCTTTTTGATGAAGCCAAAACTACTTGAATCTTTTCTCATAAGTAGACTAGTTAAGTAGTTATCTTGTCTTTAACATCAAAAGTTGTTATCTTTTTATTCATTCAAACTAGTACCAGTAGATATTACACATACTTCGAATATCAAATACAACTAAGTATCAGAGCAAAAAAACTTCAAATAAGAATATAAATCAACTAATCTGACATAGTACCTCCTTCAAGATTTGGAACTTGAAATGCATCTAGGAGTCTTCTGTGAATAATACTGATGTGATCTTCATCATCAATCTTCTCTTTCTCAAGTAGATCTTCTTCAAATTTCTTGATCTGATTCATATCAACTCTTCTACCTGAGCTTGTCATAGGACACTTCCATCTTGGAAAGCTAGGAACGAGAATGTTGAAGTTTGCACCAGCAGAAATCCTTAAGATTAAATGCCATAACATTCTGTGTTGACCTTCCATGAACCTATCAAACACGGAATACAACTCATCTGGTCCTTCCGAGTCTCCATACTTGCGAATAATCCAATGATCAAGTTCCCATTGTCTCTTCACTTTCATCCATTCAGATCGATGCTCATTATCTATGAAGTGATCAATGAACTTGTCTTCCATCAGATCTTCATCAGCCTTCAGCTTCTGCAATCTCTCAATATGCTTACCAATTTTCTTTTTGCTTGCATAATGAGTCTCATCATTAGGATCATCAATCCTTCGTTTCTTCTCAACTTTTGCAGTAGGCTCTTCAATATGTAACTTTCTCTTAACTTGTCTGGTCTGAATTTCTGCTTCAGGAGACGCAATAGCTTTGCCTTTTGCTAACTTCAGCTCATCTGCTCTTACCTTCTCAAGTTCAGCAGTCTTGACCAACTTTCCTCTCTTGGGTCTTCTGAGCTCTTGAATTGCTTCAGCAGCCTCCTTAGCTTCTGGTTCAGCAGACTTCTCAATAATACTTGACTCTTCCCCCTTTTTGGCTTCATCAGTAGCCTTAAGAGTGAAAAGACTAGTAAATCGAGTCATTTCTTCTTTTACAACTTCCTTCATTGCTTCAGTAGCTACCTCAATCTGCCTTTGATGAGAACCATCTTGACTCAACTTATCTAGCTTGGTCGCCACCAACTCCAGCTTCTGCGTAGATAAGTTCAACTCATTCTTAAAATGGGTTGCAGTCAGACGTAGCTTCCGGTTTTCCTCAGTCATAGCACTTATAAACTCTTTTGCTTGTGCTAACTGATCATAGGCTTCCTTTCTTTGAACATCAGCTACTTCGATTTTGGCTCTATAGACTCGTTCCATCTTCTTGGATTCAGTAGCTAGAACACGAGCAAAATCAACTGAGCTTTTCTCCGAATATTCAACTTGATTCTGGAGAAATCCTTCGATCTGCTTAAACATCTCTTGCCTGAAGTCGTTGTCCAACTGATTGACTTCATTCAAGATCATCTCTTTTGAACTTGTCACAAGTACACTGTTCTGTTCAACAAGAGTCTTCTTAAGTTCAGTCTTGAGAAATTCATCGATAGTTGACTTGTTGACAGACTTCAAATCTTCTTTCAACTCATCTATCGAGGCGCCTGGGAAAGCTTGAGACGACTGTGCTTCGACCAACACTTCTTCCTTTTCAATCAGTTCATCCTCATTGAACATGACAGCCTCAACAAATTCATCATCTTCTTTTCCAAAGTTGAAAGAATTAGCTCCTTCAGAACATTCAGCGTCGACTTCATCAGAACCATCTTCTATCTCCAAAACTTGTTCTGATGTCTGGACTGCTATTTCAGCAACTTCTGGCTTAATCTCGTCTTCCACCAGATCAGTCTGAGTTCCAACATCAAATGAGAACTCATCTTCCAGAACGCCATCTGGAATACTTAACAACCTTTTGACTAGATCAACCAAGGCTTTGCGGGGAAATAGTTCGGAGTGATCCTTAACTCCACTATTTTCTTTCTGTTCCATCTCCCAATCCATGAAATTGGAGATTCCGCCCATGCCTTGAATGACCTCGAAAAGATCATCTGTAGAAGACTTCTTCAGAGAAAACCAAGTGCAAATCCGCACTAACTTTTCAAACTGTTCTGAAGCAGTGTCGATGTCGAGAGTTGAGAGCTGCTTCTTCAGATTTCGGGATACACGAGCACGAATTCTCTTCTCTCGCATACACATCGGGTAATACACTAGGGATTCAAATCTAACATCAGACGGGTCCTGAGTAGATGGGGTCTCTAACTCAGCTGTTGCAGTGGCAACTGGCGTCTTGTCTGAAGTAGATGGGTTGGGTTCAACATTTTCTGTTGAAGGTAAAGAAGGAGTTTGGATGGTGGTTTCTGGGGGCTGTAATGTGGCTTGGTCAGGTGTGACAACTGTCGAAGTATCAGTTGTATCTATTATGGGAGTGTTTTGGGGTAGACTGGCTCTAAGCGGTAATGCCGCCAGTACTTGCGAGGTTGAGGGTTAAGGTCTAGGCCTAGATCGATGTGATCTAGCCTTGGTTCGAATAGCAGAATGAGAGAGAGGAGGAATTGACAAAAATTGAGAAGATGTACCAACCTGAATACTCGACTCGTCTGGTTGAGTGGGCGAACCAACTCTTACAAGAGTGTACATCTCTGGAACTTGAGCACTCGGCTCCTTATCTTGTTCCGACTCCTCTTCTGTCTGAGTCTTCTCTGAGTCAGTTGAGCTGGACTCAACTATAGCAGCTGTCTCTGACTCCTTGTCATCGGACTCATCTTCTGAAGAGCTAGATGAGTTGGCATATGGTAGGACTTGAGACTCATCTATTTGAACTCGCCTTGGGGCAGCTGGCCTTGCAGCGACCTGCTTCCTCTGAGCTTCCGACTTCAGATAGAACTTAAGAGGATGGAAGGACTTTCCATTACTCCAGTCCGACTTGTTTGGTAGCAACAAGGGGAGTAGAATACTCAACTTGTTGCCATATCCAACCGTATGTGATACTACCCAACTACTAGAGTCGGTATCAACACGAACACTTCTTTCAAAATACATCATACGATCGGCTATCAGCTTGAACCAATTACCCTCCGTGATTCCATCAAAAATAGCAGCCATCACCCTTGTCTTAGCTTGAGTGACTGCGTCAAAGGAACCAGTGGCACATAGAAGCATCTTGCTTGCTATGTCCAATAACGTGCGATATTTCTCCAATAGTTCTGATTTCTTGACAGCAGGGGCCTTGCCATCTGACTTGAGCTTCATCTTCCTTCCACAAAAGATGCTCAAATATCTCATCTCTTGTCCGGTGGCATAGTTTTCCACATCAATCGTTCCGATGGGCAGCTTCAAGTGTCTGAATAACACCTCACGAGTGAGTTCCACTCGACTCGTTCCAATAAATGATTCGATCCTATCTCCTCGCCTTGTGGCGTTGGCATAGAACAGCAACACCTCCTCTTCCAAGACGACTTGAGGAAAGGCCTCCAGATATGGCTTCAATCCACACCGTGAACACTTGTCGAGGATTTCTTGGTTTCCGTCAGTGTGAAGCCCTTTGAAGAACAACGAGGGTTCCACATGCACCTTGTTTTCAGCAATATACCTACCGAGATCAAACCTTGCTTGTATGTTAGTTCTGACATCGAAAAGAGAAACAATCGACATATCGAGTGAGTAGAGTAAGAACTTGGGAGGTTATGGTTTTGCAAGAATTTGAGAGCTATAGTAGGAGAGTTATGAAATTGTAAGTCGAGTTGTGTGGGAAAGGTGAGTTTTGTTAGAACTGAAAAGTGATCCAACGGCCAAGATTGAATTGATTAATCCAACGGTCGAGACCTTTGAAATTCGGTTACGGAATCGAGAATATTATGTGATTTGATATTGTAAAATTTGAAATCCGGCTCTACTTAATTAGGACAGGGGAGTGAACTCATCTGACCTAATATAGTTGAGTACGAACTGGGTGTATACCCCTCATTAAAATGGGAGTGTATAAATCCAATTCTAGGGTTTTCAAATTCTAACATTATCTAATTACAATAATACCCTTAATCCGTTTGAATAGACACTTAACATATTTCAATCAAGAGAAACACTTAGCTTGTCTGTTCGAGTCTATCCAAAACAGACGAGTAGACTTAAGCTTCACAAGACGAGTTGGCTTAAGTACACAAGACGAGTTCCCCCTTCGCCTGTGCTTGTCTATTCTGAACGTCGAACGACTGTGTGTACCTATCTCATCATTTTCAATGTGTAATCGTAGGTACAAGTAGAGTAAGATAAATAAGATGAATATCAATCTAAAACAAAGATCAAGGTTTCGAACAAGATGACCTTTAACACACATAAGAGTCAACATAAGGATATTTAAGAAATCAAGGATTCCCCCTTAAATGTTTATTCCCTTAGTATTACCCTCAGCTTTACCAGCTTCCTCATCGGGTTGTTTGGTCATCTAGTTTAGCCTTGTATATCTGTCTGATGTATGAGTAGACGAGTGCTTTGATCTAGTGATCTTGTCTCTTCTTCTTGATGTACCTGACTGGTTAGTGCATAGCTATAGGCAAGTAGGGTCTAAATCAATTAGCCCTAGACTAATGCATAACTCACGAAATCGTGCCTCAGCTAATGGTTTTGTAAAAATATCAGCTCTTTGAGAATCAGTATGAATCTTTTCCATGCGAATATCCTTCTTTTCTACATGATCACGTATAAAATGATGCTTCACATCAACATGTTTACAACGTGTGTGCAAAACAGGATTTTGTGTAATGGCAATTGCACTATTACTATCACAGAAAATAGGAACATTTGATTCATGTATATTGTAATCACGTAACTGTTGCATGAGCCAGAGTAGTTGACTACAACAGCTACCAGCAGCCATGTACTCGGCTTCGGTAGTTGAAGTTGCAACACTAGTCTGCTTTTTAGAAAACCAAGATATGAGTTTTGTGCCTAGAAATTGACAAGAACCAGAAGTAGATTTCCTATCTATTCTACAGCCTCCAAAGTCTGAGTCTGAATAGCCACTTAAGGATAGATCATCATTTGAGGGATACCATATACCACGATTGATGGTCCCTTTCAAATATTTCAAGATCCTTTTGGTGGTTTCCATGTGACTTTCTTTTGGATTGGCTTGGAATCGAGCACAAACACCAACAGAGAATGCAATGTCTGGCCTACTAGCAGTTAGATACAGTAAGGAACCAATTAAGCCACGATAATAGGATTGGTCAGCACATTTACCGTTCTCATCTGGATCCATTCTGTAAGTTGGTTGCATTGGTACGCCAGTGGACTTACATGTTTTGATCCCATACTTGTCTAGAAGATTTCTAGTGTACTTCGCCTGATTTATGAAAATACCTTCTGGAGTTTGTTTTACTTGAAGTCCAAGAAAGTAGTTCATCTCACCCATCATTGACATTTCAAATTTACTTTGCATGAGTGTTGAAAAACTTTCACTCAGCTTTTTGTTAGGTGACCCAAAAATGATGTCATCTACGTAAATTTGGACGAGTAAGATGTCCTTCCCTTCTTGTCTTCTGAACAAGGTTCGATCGACCTTGCCCTTAGTAAAACCATTTTCTAATAGAAAGAGAGATAGA
Source organism: Galeopsis tetrahit (assembly GCA_963675135.1). Lineage (NCBI taxonomy): Eukaryota > Viridiplantae > Streptophyta > Magnoliopsida > Lamiales > Lamiaceae > Galeopsis > Galeopsis tetrahit. The sequence goes on from OY776128.1 coordinate 57,666,695, forward strand.
GTATCATACCATGCTCTTGGAGCTTGTTTTAGTCCGTACAAGGCTTTCTTCAATCTGTACACCTGGTTGCCTTTGACTTCGAAACCTGGAGGTTGTTCAACATACACTTCTTCCGCAAGAATACTGTTAAGAAATGCACTTTTGACATCCATTTGATATACAGTAAACTTCATGTGAGCAGCATATGCAAGGAACAATCTAATGGCTTCTAGTCTAGCAACAGGAGCATAAGTTTCATCATAGTCTATGCCTTCAGCTTGTGAGTAGCCTTGAGCGACTAATCTAGCCTTATTTCTAACGACTAAGTCATTCTCATCTTTCTTATTTTTGAAAATCCATCTAGTGCCAACTACATTATGATGTTCCGGCCTATCGACAAGTTCCCAGACGTCGTTTCGAACAAATTGATTCAACTCGTCTTGCATAGCAATGATCCAATTACTATCAGCCAATGCCTCTTTAACAGTGGTAGGCTCAATAGCAGAGAGGAAACAACACCAGCAAAACATAGTTGGGCTCGACTGTTCTTGCGACTCAAAGAGTTGTCGTCTAGTCTTCACACCAATAGTAGAGAACCAATAATATTTTCAGTATCATGCGCAGATTTCCATGTTTTTCTATTCTTAACAAGAATACTATCATCTTCTATATCGTGTACAGCATCATGCATGTCAACATCATTAGTATCAGATTTACTAGGAGTAGTAGAGTCAACTAGAGCAGGCATGTCTATTGGTCTAGAAGACTTACCTTGAGCACTTACCTTCTCCTTGTCATCAGAGTCGAGAGCTTTTAGGAATGGGTTGTAGGTTTGAACGGATTCATATATCTCTGAATCTTTGTCAGATTCGATCGATAGGTCAGTTGCTTTCTTACTGATCTTGTCGGCAGACGAGTCCTGTTGAGATTCATCGAAAACCACATGTGGTGTTTCTTCCACACAAAGAGTTGAGCGGTTGAATACTCTAAATGCTTTGCTAGTCGAGGAGTATCCTAAGAATATTCCCTCGTCTGCTTTTGCATCGAAAGCATTCAACTTGCTCTTTCCATTGTTGTGAATGAAACACTTACAACCAAATATATGGAAATATGAAACTCTGGGTTTTCTACCTTTCCAAACCTCATAAGGTGTCTTGCCTAGAGCTTTATTGATCGCGCTTCTATTTTGTGAGTGGCATGCAGTGTTGATAGCTTCAGCCCAAAACTTTTGAGGCGTGTTGAACTCAGCTAACATGGTCCTACAGGCTTCTTTAAGGGTTCGATTCCTTCTTTCTGCTACACCGTTCTGTTGTGGTGTCCTGGCTGCACTAGTAAGGTACTGGATACCACGATTAGCACAAAATTCTTTGATATAGCAATTAATGAACTCAGTTCCTTTGTCACTTCGAATCTTGACAATGGACTGGTTCTTCTCAACTTGTAACTTCTTCAACAGTTCAGGTAGAAGTGTTTGTGTATCACTCTTCTTGTGTAGAAAGACTACCCAAGTGAACTTAGAATAGTCGTCTACTACAACAAGTGTGTACCTTCTACCATTCAAAGTTGGAGGAGTTATTGGACCATGAAGATCCATATGTAGGAGTTCTAGAACTCTACTAGTTGAGAGGGTAGGAATTGACTTAAATGAACCTTTAACCTGTTTACCCTGTTGACAAGCTGTGCATACATGTGACTTATAGTAAACCTCATTGGGAATACCTTCTACAAGGTAGTCTCTGGCTATCTTATTAAGAACCTTAAAGTTTAGATGACAGAGGCGTCTATGCCAGAGCCAACCAAGTTCTTTAGGATTCTTAGTAAGTAGACAGGTGTCCCTCGGACAACTGTTCCAATTCACTATGTACACACTTCCTTGTCTTACGCCGACTAGTAGGACTGTGTGCGTCCTTTTGTCAATGATTTCGCATTTGCGGCTCTTGAACTGCACTTTGTATCCACGATCACAAAACTGTGAAACAGAGAGTAAATTGTATTTCAAACCTTCAACATATGAAACATCTTGAATTTCGACGTCTCCATTCCGGATGTAACCAAATCCTTTAGTGACAGCAGTGGAGCTATCACCAAATATCACTTTTGGTCCTTCTTGCTCATGGTAGCTTGACAAGAGAGCCTTGGTACCAGTCATGTGGTGCGAACAACCACTGTCTATGTACCAGGTTTCTCCTACTGAGCCACCCTTCTTATACAAGTCAAGTCGACCCTGCAATCGATGATATTCAATAATTTAGGTACCCATTTGTTTATTGGGGTCCTTGGGGGTTAGTCGTGTTCAGAGGAATCCAAATATACATTGGAGTCTTGAACAAGTTCGATCTTTTAAGCTTTCGCCCATATTTGTTGCAAAATAAGACCTTTTTGTCCTTCTCTGGCCTATCAGTCGAGTTCGGGTCTACTCTTTGGAGATAGCCTTTCGACTTGATCTCTACTTGAGCAGGCACTTGTCTACGATAGTCAGAGTAGGGTTTGAATGCATTAGGTCCATACGGTTTATAGACGCGTTTGGGTCTTTCCTCACTTAAAATATCGTATGATAGAGGTGGAGGATATAGGACAGCTTGTGTACGATATTTTGGAGCTACCTGTCTAGGTCTAGACGAGTAGAGTTGAGACTGCCTTATAAATGGAGGTCTAGACTCTTGTCGTCTAGTCTGTACCTGTCTAGTACTCGTCTCCTCAGGATACCAGTCCTCGTATCTGACCTGGTTGGGTCGTCCACGATTAGTGGTCCTTTGAAGATTAGTTCTAGATGGAACAGGCTTGCTGTTACCATTCTTTTTACCTCCCTTGGTAATCGGAATGTTAACTCGAGCTTGTTTAGGTACAGTACCTTTAGAAGGAGTTCCAATATCGTATAACATTGGTCCTTTTCCTTTATCATTTGGCAAAAGTCTTGCTTTAATAGTAGTAGGGTTCTTAATGACTCGAGTAGACGAGCTAGATGACTCAGCACCTATACCAGTCTTGTCACCTGGATCTCTATACCTATCTGACAGTTCAAGGTTAATCTTTGAAGAATTAACCAGGTCAGTAAGTTTGAGATCAAGTGTAACAACCTCGGTCTCTAAGAACTTATTACGTTCTTCAAGTCTGTTGCACTTGTTCTTTAAAACATTGAATTCATTTCTCTCAGTTGCATGTGTCTTAAGTAGGTCTTGATATAACCTGTCTGTCAACGCACACTTTTCTTTGAGTTGACTCAACTCTTCAATCAAGCGTTCATTTAGGACTGTTATGTTAGGATCTACTTTTGACTGAGCTTCCTTAAGATCAATGATTTCTTGTTTTAATGCAATGTTTTCATCACTGACTTCAATGAATGCTTGGTTAGCAAGTAGAAGGTCGTCCTCAACTGCACTAGTCGAGTGCTGAAGACTACTTCCTACTTCACTACTAGCAGTGTCACTTTCATCAGTTTCTGAATCATCACAAGATTGAAAAGATGTAGCAGATGATACCTCTTGATCGATTTTAGCCATGCAGCATAGACCATCATCTACTATGAAAGCTTCGTCGTGATCTTGATCAGTTGAGTGACTAGATGCGGACGATGGCAACTCGTCTGAATCCGAATCAGAGTCATTATTGACCATCATTGCCTTATTGCCACGATTATATCTTCTTTCCCTTCTAGCTTTACGTTCTTCTCGATCGTCAGTGCTCAGGTCTGGGCATTCGTAAATGTAATGACCTGGCTTTTCACAATTATAGCACAAGAGATCATTAGTAGCCCTTTTAATAGGAGATTTGTCCCTACGTTTATCACGTCTATCGGAACGCTGAATCTTCCTATCGTCAGACTCTCTATCTCGTCTATTACCTTTCGAGACTTCGTCTCTCCTTTCGGACGAGTTTCGGTCTCGTCTGGTCTCAGACGAGTTCTTAGACGTAGATGCTCTATGATCCCTATAGAACTTCTTGTACCTTCCGAAGCGTTTATTGAGCCTATCAAACTTTCTAACCATGAGACTCATCTGATCCTTCAAACTAAGATCAGTATCTAACTCATCTTTCACAGAGGCAGACTTAGTTCTAGACTTGGACCTGTCTACCTTAGAAGACTTAGAAGAGCTAGACTTAAAGGCGACGTTCTTAGATACAGCATGTTCTCTGTCACTACTGGCTAGTGGTTCATCTTCGTCTAAATCAAACTCATGGGCTTTAAGAGTTTGAAACATGGTTTCAGCAGTCCATGTATCTATATCTTGAGTGTTTTTAACAAGCATCTTTACCATTTTCCAACGACTATCAAGACTCTTCAAAATCCTAAGATTGATCTCACGAGCAGTATAAGATTTACCAAGTACTTCCAAATCATTCATGATCTTAGTAAAATGAGTATCCAGCTGGTCGATAGTTTCACCAGCTTTCATCCGAAATGATTCAAATCTTTGGACAGCTGTGGAGAGTTTGCTTTCTTTGATTAGGGAGGTCCCTTCACAAAGGATAGCTAGTCTGTCCCACATTTCTTTGGCAGTCTTACATTTTAACACTTTTCCTAGATACTCGTTAGGAAGGGTGTGTAAAATGTAATTCTTTGCCAAACTATCCAAATTATTTTGACGCATTTCTTCTGAGGTTAGATCTGACCTGGGTTTCTTGACGAGAGTGCCAATTGGTTTGCTTGGGTCAAGAACAACAGTATTTGGAATCATCGTAACAATGGGTCCTTCTGTGATGACAGAGATCATTAGGTCGTGCGTGGAACTGAAAATGGCTTCCATTCGCAGCTTCCAATAGTCATAGTCCTGAACCTGGAACTTGGGTAACTTGTTAGCGCTTATTTCAAGAGACATGTTAACACAAGTAGATTAGTGCTAATTAGTTATATGATCAAGAAACAGATGGATCAAGAACAGGGAACACGGAACAGATAGAACAAGTATGGATCAAGAACACGTAAGCAAGTACAATCAAGGACCAAGACTTCACCCTAGGTCTTAAGTCGGTTATCAAGAAACAGCAGTTCGTAAACTACAGCTCTGATACCACTTGTAGGTCCCCAAAGTTGAGTTAATAACGAGTAAGCTAGTGAAAATGTCTAGAGGGGGGTGAATAGACTTTTCAAAATTCTATCGAAATATCAGAATACAATATGCGGAATACGAAATTAACAATGAGCCCAATTCAAGTTTATACTCAACTTCTTAATTCGAGAACTCTGTTCTATACTCAACTTGTCTTGTTCAGTTATGTGTGTAAACAATTAAGCAATTAAACAAAACAGTAAAGTAAACAACACAAACAATTTATAGTGGTTCGACAACTTGTCTACGTCCACTCTCACAAACCCAGTTGTGATGTTTCCACTAAACTCTTCCAATCGAGTACAAGTGTATATTCCTGTCTTTTAAGTCCCAAGAAGAAGACTTAGATCTTCTAAGACTATACCTCCAGATACGTCTATGATCTAACTAGAAATTTTACAAGTATCTAGCACCTTGAAAAATAACAAACAAAAACTAAACACTTATTCAGTAGCAGTCTTCTAGTTTCTTCACTTGACTTCCGACTTGCTTTCTGAATCTTCAATCTCTGCGAGTAATCTTCAGTATGTAGCTTTAATATGCTTCAGTATATCGAGTTTCAGTAGTCTTCAAATGATCACCATCATGAAGTATTTATAAACTTCAAACTTCAAGAACTTAAGTAGTTGTAACCAATTTTTCTTGAAAACTATCTTCAACTGAATCTTCTTATCCATCCACGCGTTTCTTGTTATGAATTAGTTATTCCATAACTAACTTCTATCCTTATCTTTATACGCGCTTCATTTAGACTTTTAAGTTTGACTTGTCTTGTGTAGACTAGTATGTACTTGTCTTGTCTTGTAGTCCACCTGTCTTCTCAAGTAGTAGACTTCAAGTCTTCTTGTCTGGTCTTCCTTGTACAAAACATCAATAGTAAACTATACTTAACCTATCAAGATTATTACATTACTTTAAGCTTTCATAATACAAGCTTAGTTAACTTATTATCTATATAATCAAATTAATCTATTACAATTAAAAACATGAGCTTCTATACATTTATTCTAGCTCAATAACAAACTAACAAATACAAATATGAATAGCACATATGAAGTACTTATAATTTTGTACTTATCTTTTAATATAAAACAGCACTTATCTTTTCATGTGAACTCTACTGGTCTTGTACAAGATGACTTCAACTCAACTAGACTAGATCTGTCAACACTTAGAAAATATTCAGACTACTTTTGGCTTATCAAAACTTCATCTTTCATCAACATTTAGGACTTGTCTAGGATTTATATCCCAACACTCTATTTGCAATATGACAAGCAATATTAAGAGCTTCAGCCCAAAATCTTTTAGAAAGGTTCTTAGAACATAGCATGACTCTAGCAATTTCTTGAAGTGTTCTATTCTTTCTTTCTGCTATGCCATTTTGTTGAGGAGTTTTAGGAGAAGAAAACTTTTGGATTATACCTTTTGATTCACAAAACTCAGTAAAGGAACTGTTTTCAAATTCTCTTCCATGATCTGACCTGATTCTGCATACTTTAGAATTGAAAACATTCTTAAATCTTTTATACAGAATTTTGAAAATGGAAAAAGTTTCAGATTTATCTTTCAAGAATTCAATCCATGCGAATCTAGAGTAATCATCAACCACAACTAAAGAATACCTTTTACCTCCAATACTTTCTGTTTCCATAGGACCCATAAGATCCATGTGCAGTAATTCGAAGCAGTTTTGGTTGAGCAATGTCCCAACATTTTATGAGACACTTTAACCTGTTTGCCTTTTTGGCAAGGTCCACATACCTTGTTATCTGAGAATTTCAGATCTGGTAAACCTGTAACAACTTTTAATCTAACAAGTTTATCAAGCTGTCTATAGTTAGCATGTCCAAGTTTATGATGCCACAGAATACTATCATCAACTTTAGCCTTATTGCAGATAAGTTCAGATTCAATAAGATAACAATTATCAGCAGATCTGTTTCCCATCATGATACATTTAGAGTTTTTGTCTAGCACATAACATGAGTTCTTATCAAACTTAACATGCAAATCATCATCACATAATTGACTAATACTTATAAGATTGGCCAGTAATCCATCAACATGCAGAACATTGGATAACTTAGGAAAACCAGGAACATTCAATGTCCCTTTACCAATGATTTTTCCTTTTGATCCACCACCCTAAGTGACATTACCACCATTGTAAACAGTATAATCAGTGAGATAATCAATTTTACTTGTCATGTGTTTAGAACAGCCACTATCAAAGTACCATAATCTAGGTATACATGCTTTTAGAGACATATAAACAACATTACAAGATGTATTTTCTTTTGAAATCCATGCAGAATTACTATGTGATCTTGAATGTTGAGTCATTCCAGGCTATACAGAATGTTTCAGATCATTTTTCTTCTTCAAACATTGAGGACTTTTATGACCCTTTTTGAAACAGTAATGACATATAACATTTTTTGCAATAATCTGAGTCTTAGCAGAAACACTAGGATTGTAATTAACTTCAGCTTTTACAAAGACAGTAGGTTTCTTAGGTTCAGACTTCTTTGAATTCTTACCTTGGTAGCCAATACATGTTCTCCTTGAGTTGTTGGTCATAAGAGAGTCTTCCAGTTTGTTCTTTCCATCAGAAAATCTTTTGAAGCTTAGAGAGGCTTCCTTCAATCTCTCTTCAAGTTTAGATATCTCCACATCTTTTCTTGTTAGAATGCCTTCAAGCTTTGTAATGGATTCTCTTAAATTAGAATTTTCAAAGTTCAGAGACTTAATGATGTGATTAAGTTTCTCAGTTTCAGAAGATATTTTGCAAACTTTTTCATTAGTTAAAGGTTTTTCATAAGAATATTTCTTAAAATCAAGAACAGACACATCTAGTCTTTCTTTGAGTTTAGAAATTTCCTTATCCTTCTTTGTTAAAAGATTTTTCAGTTTGAAAACAGTATTAGACAAGTCTTGAATGTCAGCATCTCTTCTGGATAAACTTGCTTTATTTGATGTACCTGTCTCATTAACAGAACTTGTGAAACAGTTAAATTCTGGTACATTATTGTTCAGTGATTTCTCAAATGATGGCTCATTTGTCCTCACATCATAATAATCGTCCAGATCATCATCAAAAGTATCATCATACAGAATTCTAGCAGAGAAAACTTTTTCAATATCTTTTTCAGGATCATGATCAACATCAGACTCATCACTTAAAGTAGCACTGAAATTAAGTTTCTTTTTGAGAATGGTGTTAGCACATTCATTAGCATAATGACCATATCCAGAACATGCATCACATTTAACATTCTTCCTATAATCTTGGTCAGATCTAAACCTGTTTCCTCTTTCTAATTGTCTAGAAGGATTAAAATTGTTCTTCCTAATAGGCAATTGCTGAGTATTATTAATCTGAACCTTAGGTTGAATGTTGTCCTTAATCCTATTATTCTTATTCTTCATGAATGTCTTAAACTGTTTAGTAATGAAAGCCATATAATCAGGATTGTTAAGGTATTCTTCAATATCATCTTCATCAGAATCAATTTCAGTAACATAAGGAGACTTTCCAGAACCTGATGATACAGATGATGAAGCATCACCTTTGAAAACAAGCACTTTCTTTTCATTATCAGTCTTTTCAGAAATGTTCATCTCATAAGTTTTCAAAATACCAACTAATTCATTTTGACTTATCACATCAGTATCCTTAGCTTCTTCTATAGCACATATCTTAGGTTCAAAACGCTTAGGAACAGATCTAAGAATTTTATGTACTAACCTTTGATTTGATATTGGATCACCAAGAGAATGAGCTTCATTTGAAATCTCAGTCAGCTTTTCGTTGTAAGATGAACTGGTTTCATCTTCTTTCATCCTCGGGTTTTCGAACTTGGTTCCAAGCATACGTAGTCTGGTCCTTCGTACACTATCAGATCCTTCACAATGTTCTTGCAGTCTATCCCATGCATCCTTCGAAGAAATGGAGTTTGATATGATTTTGAACATTGAGGCATCTGTTGAGGTGAAGATTGCATTCAACGCCTTTGAATTGTAACTTGCAGTTGTGATTTCTTCAGCCGTCCAGTCGAGCTCTCTCTTGATCCGAGCTTCATTGTCTTCATCCGCAGCAGTTCTTGGTTGAGTCCAACCAGCAAGAACACTCCTCCAGGCTCGTTCATCAATGGATTTTATGTACATCCTCATCTTTGGTTTCCAGAAGGCATAATTCGTGCCATCTAGAATTGGAGGCTTTAGTGCGGGTGAAAGTGGATACTCCATTTCAAATTTTACACACTCTAAGCAGAATCTCTACTTAGTGTATCAAGTAGTTGGCTCTGATACCAACTGAAAGTGTGTGTGCGTGCGAAATCAGAGATGTTGTCTGTTGTGTTGGCACAATCCAGACAACACTATGCAGCGGAATTTAAATTGCACGTACTGAAAATAGAAGTATTCAAAATTTGCGTAGATTATAAAATAATCTACGCTGTTCACTATATAAAAATATGTGAAACGAGTACAACCTCTTTGAGGTGTATAATTACACTACGAAGGTGTATAAAGATTTACTAGATCCTATGAAACTATCTCCCTCATAGATCTAATCACACAACCTAGTAAACAAGACTATGTTCTAACACACTACTATTCGGGTTTATAATAATGTGAAGAACTACAAGAAGAAACAAAGTTTTTCCTAACTAGAAGCGTATATAGCGTTCAATAGAACAGTAGTCGATTTCAGCTTTTCTTCTTGTGTATCTTGTGTTGAGGGCAGCTTCTGTATTTATAGGCTTCATCCATGAACTGCCATCAACTCCCATGATCGCCTCAACCTTGAGATCATGCGGTTATAGAACTTCTCTCCACCACTCCTAGAATTTAGGGACTTGTTATACCATGGTCTAATAACTTCTCACTCCCACGCAGTGGCATGACTTGGTGTTGCCCACGTCTTCTAACTGCTCTGGGGACATCATTAGACAACAAGCGTAAGATAAGAGTTAGTGAGAAAAGGAAGGGCAAATTCTGATGTTGTCATAAGTGTTGGGAACATTAAACACAACACTCGGCTGTTAGTGTTGGATCATTTAACAAAACACTTATTTGAACATCAACAATAGTAAAAAATAATTTAGGGGGTGAACTCAATAAATGAACGGGTGTAGATAAAATTAAAATTATAATTTAAAATTAAAATTGAAGTATGCACCGTACACGCGAGTGCATACAAGTATTTGCCAAAAAGTTTATATATTAATTTGGGGCGGGGCGAATATCCGCGGGTCGGGCATAAGATCCAAACCCGACTCATACTCAATACGGGGCGAATCTGACCTGACTCAAAGCTCGCGGGTGGGGAGGGTACCCGCGGGTCGGGTCAATATTGTCATTTCTACTTCTGATCTTTAGTATTGAGAGTTCTGTGAGAGAATCCGTTGAAATCTCTTGTTTTTAGAAGAGATTTTGGATAATGCAATTTATTTATATTTTTTAAAGAGAATCCAACAAAATCCATAGAGTATTAAAATCCATAGATTGTTGAATATCTAAAGATTTTTAAAGACTTTTTAAAATCCGTATTGAATACCTCGGAATTTTTAAAGACTTTTTAAAATCCGAATTGAATATCCCCTGACTTTGAAAATCCTACAGAATCCACAACCAATACACCCCCCTAAAAGTCTTATTATATTTTTTTTAATGCGTAGATTAAATATTACAAATTCTAAAAATCCAATAAGAATAATAAAAATTATTAATATTTCATTAAAAATCAGACTTGATTTGGACTCATCCGTCATTAAAGTTTTTCTCGAACTCCTATATTTTTTTGTATTCCACGCCTTGATTGATTGTAAAACCGTGTCAAATTCATTTTAATGAGGTTTTTAGAATTGTAAAATTTTTAATTTTATTTTAAACATTTTTAAAATTTTAAATTATAGATTTTTTATTTTTAGAATTTTATGTTTTTATGAGATTTTTAGAAAAATGTTATTTTTAATTTACAAATTTTTAGAATTGTAGATTTTTTTTTATATTTTTTTAGAATTTTAGAATTTTTTATTTTTATTTTACACAATTTATAAATTTTAATGATATTTTTAGTTTTTAATTTTTTTGAGAATTTTTAAATTTTAATTTCTTATTTTCAAACTTAAAGGACGTAAGTTGGACTATTTGACCGAAATTTCATTCGTCCGACGAAAAGGACATAAGTTGGACCTAAAAGGACATAAATTTAACACCCTAGAACGTAAATTAAAAAAATGAAAACTTAAAAGATATAAATTGGATTAGGTCTAAGTTAGAGGATGTAAAATGAAATTTTCTCTATATTTGGTGGACGGAGTGCAACGATTCTAGGTTCAGTTTAATTTAAGTAAATAAGACTTAATTTAATTTAAGTAAATAAGACTTAAATTTAATTTGTAAGAGTTGCACCCTTGTGTACCAATTACCAGGGGCGGATCCATTCATATATGAATGTGGGGGTGGCCATGGCTCCCCTCAAGTTTTTATTTTTTCCTATTATATATATAATATATATATTATTTATTTATTAAATTTATTTGTTATTAAAATTAACTTTTAGCTTATTTTTTTAATAATTAATGGGGCTACTTATCATTAAATTCTTCTCCATGCACAAATATTATTATTAACATATATTTCAATTTTTTATATTTTTGTTATACAAATTAATCTATATATATATATATATATTTTAATTCACATCTTAATAAATTCACGACACAACACATACACAATTCTTTAAGACTTCAAATTCTTCTCAAATTTTATTTATCTGTCATTCATTTATTTTTTTTCCATTTTCAGTTCAGATGATTATAAATTATATATAGGCTTTGAAATTTATTTATTTTAATATATTTAAAAGTGAATAATGATATAAATATGAAATATTTCAATTTTATTATCGAACATATAATAATGCTGAACAATACTTCCTCCGTCCCATACTTGAAGGCACATTTTACCATTTTGGGCGTCCCATACTTGAAGACACATTACCTAAAATAGCAAAAATACTTTTAAACACTCCCCTTAAAATATCACAATATTACAACAAATGCCACTACTTTATTACACTAAAAAGTAACTTTATTATTATTTATAAAGTTGAAAAGTCTTTACTACACCCACTTTATCTTACACAATATTAATAAACAATTCATTCATTAAAACCCGTGCCCAATTGGTTTGAGCCTTCAAGTATGGGACAGAGGGAGTATTTTATTTGGCCCCCCTCACCGCGAATTCTGGGTCCGCCCCTTCTAGTTACATGTATGTGACCTGATCCAATAACCCATTACAAATAACACATGACTCGTTTACTATGTCCAATCCAATAACCCATTACATATAACACATGACACATTTACTATATCCAATCCAATAACTCATTACAAATAACACATGACTCATTTACTATATTCATTTACCACATAGATTTTTTCATGGACCTTTATTTTACTTTAATTAATTTTTTTTTTCATTAAAAAATAATACTCCATTAATTTTTTTTATTTTACTCCAATTGATATTTATATTTCTCTTTTTAATATTATTTTTCTTCCTATTTATCATTTGTGATTCAAATTATAATTTTTTTTCACGTACTTTCTTTTTATGACACAAATAATTATTCTAAAATTTTAAAGTTTAATAAAAAAAATTTAAAAATAATATATTAATTATTTTTTAAGTATTTAATAGTATAATAATAATTTGTTTTAAAAAATAAATCTCTCCATCTCTCTTAGCCGCAAATGTTCAATTTTATTGGTATTATTTTATTTTAATTAATTGGTGTATAATTTTCACATTATTCTTTCAAAATTTTACTTCATTCCTTACAAATTTTACTTCGTTTTACATTGTTTAATTAATTTTTTCATTCAAACTTTCATTTTTAATCACTTTATTTTAGTTTTTTATGAATATAATTTTTAGTTTATAAGTGTTATGATAACAGTTGATAAATATTATGGTATATTATTAGTTCATATACAGTATAATATTAGTTTATATTGGTACAAGTTTTAATGTTTTAGAGTTTCGAGTTCGCATACTTTATGGTACTAGTTCAAATATAGTATAGTATTAGTTCACATATTATACAGTACTCCCTCTGTCCAATTTCATTATTCTCACTTTCGTTTTTTGGTTGTCCAATTTTATTATGCTCATACCCTTTTTGAAAACAATACTATTCATACTACTTTATCTCCACCCTTCTACCATCACTTATTTACCCACTTTGCCATTCACTTTATTCATAAACAATCATTTATTTACAAATGGACCCCACAATACCCTATCATACCCTCAACTTATCTACTTTATGAATAAACTAATCAATATTCATTAAAACCCGTGCCCGGAGAAGTGGGCATAATAAAATTGGACGGAGGGAGTATTAATTCACGTACTCTATGGTACTAGTTCAAATATAGTATAGTATTAATTCACATATTGTATAGTACGGAGTATTAGTTCATATATTAAATAATATTTGTGTAACGCCCCGAATCCGGAATGCAGCCTTTAAGGCTCGAACACTCTAAATTCGAGTCGCCACTTAGTGACTGGAAAACCGAACTTGAAAATTTCTTTTAAAAATATAAGTAACACAAGTGAATCGATAAGAGTTTTGCAGCGGAAACAATTTAAAGATAGTCATAAGTTGCAATAGAAAAAGTGTGGGTCCATTTATTTTAAAACTTAGAACGTGATGAGTAGTATTTGGTTTGAAGATACCTTACATAATGATCATCGAGTTACTTTAGAAATGTTTGTCAATCAGCATAAGAATAAAAACGCCTTTCGTAAGACATTTCATTTATCAACATAAGTCTTAATTAGATGTAATATTATAGCATTTTAATATGGGGAAACTCCGTGTCATCCCTGCTGCAGCGCCGGCCCCTCACGATCATAACCTGAAAATATTTGTTTTTGGGGTGTGAGATAAAAATCTCAGTGGATATCCTTATACGCTGTTATATAGATTGACAGTACGCCGAAATAATTATTATTAGTATTTTATCGTAAATAATTCTTATTCATAGCACTTTCACATTCATGTCATTGAATAATAATTTCCTTCATCATAAAGTGGGACAACACTGATAACGGCTTATCACGTGTAATCCCCCATCATCTCATTTGACTACAAAAGTCTTTTATCATAGTGGGACCACACTGGCAATGACTTACCACGTTCGATCCCCATAAACACTTCCCACCTTCCTCGTGAGATCGAAATTCATACATCACATATCATAAAATAAGTATATCATAATTTATTCGTGTATTCTTAGTTATATGTTGATGTTTATTTAATTCAGTTCAGAATACACCAACGGTCCATATAACATTACAACAATACAGTAATGTCACCCACTTGGTTAACTTTTAAGAAAAGTTACAAACTTCTTGAATAGTTTTTAGCAAGCATAACACAGGAGAGGTCGTCCGAGCTCCGATTAGGCCACACTCCGCCTAGCACATTTTCTTGAATATTTAATTATTATCAGAACTCTTGTCTCTTAATTTACTTAACAATTTTTCTTTATGAATAATACCAAAATAATAAATTTAATCAAATACATTTGAACATATATTAGTTGATGTGATTTAACAAATAATAATCATTTATAAAACAACTCATAGATAATATCACTACAAAAAAAACTTGATTTTGATACCGAAATTTTGAGACGGACACTTAATCCGTCTCTAATAGATACGGATTAGATACTGATTTGTTAAAAAATCGAGATTTGAAACCGAAAATAAAACTGTCTCTCATTATAAACAGATTAAATACAGCTTTTAGTTTCAAGAGTTTTAGATACGAATTAGATACACTACTTTCAGTTTCGAGAGTTTTAGATACGTATACCACCGTCTCTAAACAGTCAATTTTTTCTCCCCGATATAAAACGAGACAAGGTGGTACACGAAATTTTTGATACGAAATCTAACCATCTCTAAAATAAAGAAACAAACCATTAAATTGTTCAAAAAATAAACTTAAAGACGAAGGAAAAAGCGATGGCACAATAGGGCGACGGCACGACATGTGGAGGTATCCTGTGTACACGAGGATCCTCAATCGGAGGTCACTGGGATCCTCAATCGGAGGTCTGAGTGAACAACGATGCGCCCTTCCTCGTAAGTTACTAGTGATGCCACACAAGGAGTATTTGAAACCGAAACCGGACACTGAGAGAGAGAGATAATTATTTTCTTGAGAGAGTGATTTCTTTTTTTAGAGGTAATTTGGGAGATAGAAATCCTTATATATATATAGAGAGAGAGAGAATTGAGAATACGGACGGGTGAATTGAGTTATATTAATTAATTTATTACTCTTTTATAATTAATAAATAGTAAAAATAAAAAAATCAATTAATATATCTTCTATGTATTGGATAAACATAAATTTTAGAATAATACTATATGTAGATATATTTTAGGATAGCCATAGATATATATATATATAATAATAATAATATTATATTATATCTTCAATTCCATATGATAATATATATAGGGATGGCAATGGGGCAGAGCAGGGCAGATAGTTAAATATCCAAATCTGCCCTGCGTTCATAAGTATCTGCTATGCCCTGCAACCTGCTACGGGGCAACATTTCGTGCCCTGCCCTGCCCTGTGCAAGTCATTGCCCTGCCCTGCCCGCACTCCAAAAGTCCAAGTAAAATATGCAGATTAAATTAAATTAAACAATAAAATAAATACTAAAAATCCACAATTAAATTAAACATTAGAAATTCACTAAGTCATATCCAAAATACTTAACAGGAAACAAAATAATCAAATCCAAAATACTTAAAAGCAAATAAAATAATCAAATATATATATATATATATATTAATATTTTTTTTTTATATTCAGGACATGGCAGATTTTTATAATACATGTATCCATGCCTGCCCTGCCCTGCGTGCGGGGCGGGGCAGATTTGCCCTGTTTTTAGAATGGGGCGGGGCAGGGCGGATCTAAACCTCTCAGAGCAGGGCGGATCGACTTCGGGGCAGATCATTTTGCCATCTCTAAATATATATATTAATTGATTCTCTAATGAAAATATTCCAAGAATTGATTCTCTAATCATATATCAATTTTGTATGATGTCCAGACGCTAGATTAAAAAAAGGAGGTGTACGGTGTCATTTAATAATTTTTAAAAGTTTTTAAATATCTTGACCAATTAAGACTTATAAAGAAATTTGTATAATATTTTTTAAAAAGTTTTAGATTAAAAAAAAATTATATAATCCATTTAGAAAAAGTATAAATACGTGAAGCATTGCTAATTGTAAAAGTCATTGTTTGGAAGTGATACAAGTTAGTGTAAAAGTTATTTCATTTAATTTTACTAAATTAGTCTAAAAGTTGTTTGGGAGAGATACAAATTAGTCTAAAAGTTGTTTGGAAGAGATACAATAAGTTATCTAATTTATAGCAATTGAATTCATTTAATTTTACAAAATTTTAAAAAATACTGTATATCATTTCGTGTCAAAATAAACTTAAATTAAAAAGTGTCAAAATGAACGGAGGTAGAGATACAAATGAAGTGAATGATTCATATATTAAAACTTCATTAAATTAAAATAGAGTGTTATATGGGTGAGACGATTAGGCAACTATATATGGGATTGTGGAGTTGGATCAATGTGTGGAAATTAAGGATTTCAGGTGTTTTAGGCCTACAATGTGGGGAAATTAAGGAAAAAAATTGCACATACATACGTGTTATTGAATTGTGCAGAAGTCCAACTTACATTGTTCTGTAATTGTGCAGAAGTCCAACCCTATAGTTTTATCCATGTTTATTCAATCTATAATTATTATTGATAATAATATATTTTTGTGAATTAGGATGTATATTCAACCATTATGACAAGAAGAACAAAATATCTCAAATGCAAACATAGATGCTAGTATTCAACATATTTTTTTCATATGGTTCCAAAAATATGTGAGTACCGATTCAATATGTGTTATTCGAATTATTATTAATGTTAGTGTATATATATAAATAATTAATTTAAAATTATTTTAAATATTTAATATTTAAGGGATCTTAGCAAATGGCCACTATTATTCAAATGTGATTTGATTGATCACATCTCATTATAAACAAAAATCCATTCGAATTACAAGTTTGTGGATGTTCATCACCTATCCAGGAGGACCACCACACCACAAGCAAGATCCTCAGTGGAAGGCACTACAAAGAAGTTTTAAAAAAAAAATAGAGACTGAAACTACTAACGTGTTTGCGGGAGATTTCAATCTTTTTGTAGATTTAACGGTTACAAATGGTGATTTGATCGGAATTGAAAACGATGATGATGAAAAGGATAACAAGGATGGAGATGAATATAATGAAGAAGAAGATGACGACAATGATGAAGGGAAATATGAAGATGAAGATTAAATGTAATTTAATTCATTTATTTGAATTTATAAACTTTTACCATTGAAATTATTCAATAACAATTTTTTTTATATATTTTTTAAATTTTCAAATTAATCAATTAATTATATAGGTTAAAATATTATGCATAGTTCTTAGTATTTTACAACTTATGTTTTGACGGCTGTGAGAGTAATTACAATTTTTAGAAATTAATAAAAAAAAAATTACATTTACAAATTTAAAAGTTATAATTTAAATACATGTAAAAGAAATAAATTAATATACCTATACAATTAATATTAAAAGATAAACCGAAAGAGTTATCTGTCCTAGTGGCGGGTGCTCAATAATGGACTTTCAGACACATAATTCATAAATGAAATAGCACTCATACATTTAGCATATATATATATATATATAAACAAATTGTTTGCGGAAAAATGATGGATTTGGGTAAGTTTTTGCCCTATCAACATAGATATTTTTCCAAAATCTAATTGTGGCTCAAAAGATAATATTTGTAATTTTGCAAAATTGGACATTCTTAAAATAGTGAATTTTTGCATATGTTCGTCAATCGTTTCTCGTCAAACGGTTAATTCAATTAATATGAAATCTTGGGGTAATTACACTACGATATATCAAGTTTACTGGCAATAAAAGATTTTGTGAAAAACGCATCTCGAAGTCGAGTAAAAATTACCCCGAAGTACTGAACATAAAACGAGGGCTTTGTTTTTCCCAGTTGTCCCAGCTTATTGCTTGATTTTCAAAAATGAATATCTCTCGTTCTATCCGACCAAATTATGTAATATTTTTCATTAAGACTCTCTAACATATGTAGATCATAATCACGTTGGTTTCGTGTCAAAATCACTTTTCGTTTAAAAGATATAAGCCTCCAAAATCGGTGCTTTAGTAGTTTCGAAACATTATCTTTAAAAATTCATATCTCTTAAACCATTGCCTCATGATTTCGTACAAGATTTATACAGTAAGGTTATAACTCGACATAGTTCATTTCCATATTTTTAGTTTTAGCAAAAACTCCCCGTAAGAAAAGTCGAAGTACAGGGCAGTAGCTTTGTTCTTCAATTTCAGTTTTTCGGTTTTCTGACTTACCATGTTCGTGCATAAAAATGGGCGGCATAACGTTACTATAATAGAAAACTAAAATCATGGATGTAAAGTACAACTATAAAAAACACACCAGAGGTTCAAACTAACAAATATCATCAAATATAAAGAAGTTAAGAGCAGATATAAAAACAACGCAGTGCAATTTTTTAGTTTACGGGTTTGCGGAACAACCTTAGTGATTTAGGCTGGATAGAGCTTGATCATTTTCATGCTTAGGCCTGAGGAATGATAGAAGAACAACAAGGTCTTGGTTCTTGAAGGATTTAGCAAGAAAATTGAAGAACAAGTTAGTAATGAAATCTGTGAAAATGAACACGATGAAAAAAGAAGAAGAGTGGATTTATTCACTTTGCTTAGATGGAGATGACTAGTTCTCCAACTTAAACACCAGCTGGGAGTCGTTTCTGATGGATGGAAAAGCTTCAAGATGAGCTGGAATTGTAGACATGAATTGGTTCTTCCTACGGATTAGGAAGACCGATCGAAGAGGCAAAAGGAAAAAGGAAGTGGAGTGTTCTCCTCCTTAATCTTGATCGATTCTTCAAATGGAATAGAGAATGATTTTGGCAGAGCTTGGGGGTGTTTGTGAAAGGGAATAATGAAGAAGAAGTTACTGTGATGGGGGGTATATATTGAAGAGAAGATGTCCAGTTATGAATAGTAATTGGTGAGGTGGAACAAAAGTGACCACATGAGTTATGTGGTTAAAAGTTAAAGTTGTTGATATTTATCACGGTATTCATTAGTACTCGGTATTTACTACACAGTTGTTACTCATTTTCGTGTTAGTTTATCGTGAAATTTTTTGTGAGGGCTAGAAATATTTATTTAAGATTTATGGTGATAAAATCGTCGCGTTTTGAGATTAAAATATTCAGTTATAAAATTCGGCTGATCAAGATTGCCTATATTATTTTTTGTTTTAATTCTAATATTAAATTAATAGCGTATTATTAGAATGAGTCATAATAAAATCAAATAAGACAAACATTATAACACACATTACATAGACACGAAAAGTATGACAGTCTAAGAAATGAAATCTTTCATTCATATTATATCAGTTATGATCAAATAAGTAAATGAATCAGGCACATATATATATATATATATATATATCCCATATTAAGACTAAGATAACATGACAATGTTATTTAAAATATATTATGCTTTGTTAAGTAGTTTATTATGAGCTTGATAAAATCATTCATTTGTAAAGTTATTAATTAGGCTTCTTTCATTTTTTTGACACTTATTAGATATTTATCAAACCTTATACTTTTATTTATTTCTTTAATAGGTGCTAGGAGTGTTCCCCGATCAGAATGCTCGTCCGCCTTCCTGAAAATCAAAGTCTTTTGAAAACAAATAACGACGTTAATATAATTGAAAAACTCTTAAATCATTTATTCTTTTATTTCATATTAATTTTGGGACGGGGTGTTACAATTTGTATACCCACATTAATCTCTAGTACTATAAAAAATATTAACTAGTACTATATCATATGCGATGACCACAAAAAAAAAAAAAAAGCTAATGCAATATTTTGCTGGTTTCTTCCCCAATTCTACACTCATTTAAGTTTTTAAATATAAATTTTATTTTTCAATTAGATTATGTTATTAATTAGTCTTAAAAAATAATTTACAACTTTAAAAAACTTGTAACAAACCAGATATCATTAGTGCAGGTGTCCTGATTTTAACCCCAGAACCCCTACTTGAATTGCTTGAGATTTCAACATCTTCACAATTCTCTTTCTTCTACATCTATTATGCATAATGTTAAAACCACACATGATTAAATTAAATAATTTTGCATATACAATATGTGTACTTAATAGAGATCATACCTTGCCAACTCTTCCCTTTGAAGAAGAAAAAGATGCAGTCTTTCTCTTTTCCTAAATAAACAGTATAAAATAGATTAAATGATATACAATCTCATAATACCAAACATCAATTTTTCTCTTACCATTATCTTTCTCCCTTCC
This sequence comes from Galeopsis tetrahit, assembly GCA_963675135.1. Classification (NCBI taxonomy): domain Eukaryota; kingdom Viridiplantae; phylum Streptophyta; class Magnoliopsida; order Lamiales; family Lamiaceae; genus Galeopsis; species Galeopsis tetrahit. The sequence goes on from OY776128.1 coordinate 57,687,316, forward strand.
CTAGTGCTTGGCCTAATATTCCTTATCAAATCACCACACTCTTCTGGCACCATTGCCTAATAAATAATCAATGACAGAGTTATTCAAATACCAAAATAGTTTTGAAATAAATACCAAAATTAGATGAGAAACAAGGATACTTACGCTATCTTAATTATCTTCTTGTGTGTCAATTGGGGGCATATTTTGGGTCTGTGTCATCTCTTTAGGTACTTCAAGAGATGTCCCTTGTCTAGGTGCTTCAAGAATTACCCTCTCTTCAGGCACTTCAAAAGATGCCCTTTCACTAGGTTCCTCCATGCTGGTTGTAACACCCCTTGCCCTTTATTCTGCCTCAATATCTTCCATAAAATCTTCAGCTAGCTGCTTTCACTCACATGTTTTTGTTGTGTGGTCTTCTAATTTACAAAAAGCTGCAAGTTATCTTTCTTTTCTGCTTTGGATTGCTCTGTCCACCTTTACTCTCTCTCTCTTTTGTCTCTTCTACTTTGGCATTATTCGGACACCTTTCCTTTTTGTCCCATATCCACCTTCATCTTCCTCTTTCTTCTTTTGATGCTAGGCCTACTTTTTTTTTTTTTTTTACCAAAGTTTGGAGGCAATGGTGGTATGTATCCTATTTTTTACCACAACTCATCTCCATGCATGGGCTAATTGAATGTTGATACACAGCTTAGTATATAGCAACAAAATAGCATTGATTCACATAATCCTCAATATCATGGTTCTGACCTAGGATTGCACTTGCAGTATGCTTGCAAGGTATCCCAAGCAATTCCCATCTTCTGCAATCACAAGTGTGGGCTCTTAGATCCACTGCAAATCTTGAACCATCAAACACTGCAATCTCATACTTGAAGTCATTTGCCTTTATTAGGATATAATCCTCTGCAGCATCCATTTCTTTATAAATAAGAGAAGTTATCCTTCCACAAGTTTTTCTACCTTCCCAGATTCTCTCACATTTATCTCTATTCTTCTGAAGTCTTGTCATCATATATTCTCTGATCCATTCTAACATAGTCAGTATAGGTTTCCTTCTTGCTTCTAAGATGGAAGAGTTGAATATTTCACACATGTTGTTCACCAAAGTATCACATCTTGCAAATGTAGTGAAATGTGACCTTGACCACTGAGCAGCTGGCTTCTCTTGAAGCCATTGAAAGCATCTATACATAATCTATATCTCTTAATTTCCTCATAGATCGGTAAAAAACTAGGATTGTTGTTGTGGCTGCAAATCATAAAGCCTTTTTGAATGCATCACCTTTGAATCCAGCCTTCTTCATATTCCCATGCAAGTGCCTAACACGGAATCTATTCTCTACACCAGGTAACACCTTGTCAAAAGTTGGGATCAGACCCTTTTGCTTGTCTAACATGAAGATGTATCCATCTTCCCTTCCTACGATTAGGTCTTTCTTCACCAAGCTTAAGAACCATTCCCAATTATCCTTAGTTTCTGCATATGCCAATGGAAAAGGGTCATTATTTGGATCAATGCCAACTGCAGTAAGCATCACACTTTGAGCATCCCCCTTTAGGTGACAACCATCAACATTAATCCATGATCTGCATCCATCTTTGAAACCCTCCTTCAATGCATTCAAACACACATATAACTTTGAGAACCTGTTACTAGTAGATGTTTGGTCCATCTTCATTATGACTGTTGAACTAGGATTCTTTTCCTTTAAGGTGGCCAAATATTCCCACAATTTTGTGTATTGATCAGTGACCTAACCCTCAATTGCCTTCACTGCTTTTTGTTTTGCCCTATATGCTTAGTGGTGAGAGATGTAACACCCAAATTTCTTAATAGCTTGATTCTTCAACCCACGAACTTCTTTGTTTGGTTCTATCCTTAAATCTTCCTTATACATCTTTGTCAACCATCCAAATTTCACATTCTGAACATGATAATTCCTAGTACATGTGTGATCTTCATTGAATTTTTTTAAGGGTGTGAAATTGAGGATATTGTAAGGGTGGAGTTTATAAAGAGATTTTCATTTTAAGGGTGTGAAAGTTATTGTGGAACGTTTCGAAAAGGAAAGTGTGAAAGTTATTGTGAGACGGAGGGAGTAACTTTTAATTTTGAGGATATTGCAAATATATATTTTAGATTAAATTATATATTGCTTAAAATTTATGTTAAATTGACATCTTACACTCCCTCCATCACGTAATTACTTATACACATTTTTATTGGGATGCATCAATATTATTTGTACACTTTCAATATGAAAATAACCCACAAAATTAATATTCTCATATAATTTTTTATTTTAAAAATTGTCACTCATTTTAGTACACCTCACTAAATCACTCAAAATACTCATTCTTTATTTAACCCCAAAATTTACTAAATTTACTTTTCAAAAAAGGTGGGTTCATCGTCATCACAAAACGGAGGGGGATATAAAATTCTCTTATAAGAAAAGGATAATGTAGCTAATATCAACAATTAATACTTTAATAGGAAATATAATAAGTTGGAACTTAATTAGTAATTGCAGGGCCGGATACTAGCTAATTAAATTAAAAGTATATAGCAATGGTTGGTGGGGATGGAAATTAATCCGGATCTTCAACTTATAAATTAATCGTGGGATATAATAGTATGCGCGACGTCGTACATAATTAATTACTCCCTCGTCCCGAAGAAAGCTCCCCATGAGCACTAATAAGTAGATGTATTAGAGGTAATGTGATTGTGAGAGAGAATAATATAATGAAATGTGAGAGAGAATAGTTAAAAAAAAGGAATGGAGAGCTTTCATTGGGACGGACGAAAAAGGAAAATTGAGTAGCTTTCACTGGGACGGAGGGAGTAATTATGTATACCATTACAGTAGTAGCTAGCTAGCATATGGTGGAGTATAAATAAAGAAAATGAGCTAGGGGTATATATATAAAGCTATTGATGAGATATATATACCTAACTAGCTAGCTAAAGTAAATTGCTTGTTGCGAGGCGTGTGTCGTCGCAAGGTTGTTGCGATCGGGGGGGCCTGTGCAAATTGCTTGTTGCGAGACGACACATCGTCGCAAGGTTATAATGTTTGCGTGACTGCTTGAACCAGCTACAGGATAACAACTCTGATGCCTGATGGTAGCGCCTACGATTCTTGCAGCAAAGATTGTGCTGACCATTTTAACAATGTATGTACTCCTACTTGCGGAATGAACTGTTTATAAAGGGTTACTAGATACACCCTCTGTTTTAGGGAATACACCCTTATCTTGTAAAACCCTTTCTAATTAGTTTTGGCAGTTATTAGGTAGTTAGTTTCAGTTATTAGGATTTGGAGCCTTTAAATATAATTAGGGCTCCTCTGTATTTGACAATTCAATTAACACGAAATAGATTATGCTTTCTTTTCTTCTTTGTTCTAAATTCTTCTTTCATCTTGAATCTAGAGATGATATGTTGATTGGTTTCTACATGGTATCAGTAATTGCCATTTTCATCGATCCGATTTCCTTCCAATTCACCATCGCCCCGATCTTTTTCTGCCCCTTTTGAATTGCTTTGCAATTCTTGCGTTTCTTGGTGTATTTCTTCCATCATCCATGACGCCCACAGTCACCGATCCAGATTCTTTGGACCCGACCCTCAATCCGTTCTCTCCGCTGGCCTTACATCAAAACGATAACCCTGCCGTCGCCATCGCCCTTGAACCACTCGACGGAACCAACTATGTCTCCTGGAGCCATGCGGTCAAACGCGGTCTTAGCGTGAAGAACAAGGCTCGTCTCATTGATGGATCCTTGGACATGCCCAGTGAAGAAGATGACCCAACCATATACACTGCTTGGGTAAGATCCAATGACCTAGTTCTTATGTGGATTTTGAACTCTATTGTGTCTGAAATTAAACGTACTTTGGATTACTTCTCTATTGCAAAAGATGTTTGGGATGAATTAAAGGTTAGATATGCCTTATCCGATGGCACTAGGGTATATCATCTTGAGAAATCCCTTAGTTCGATCACTCAGGGTTCACAATCTTTAATCTCTTATATATTACAACCAATTCAAATCTTTATGGGATGAGTACTTTAGCTTTATGCCTATTCTTAAATGCTCTTGTGGTGCTATGGATGCTTGCACTTGTGAATTACCTAAACTCATGACCACCACTTAAGAACAAGATGTTGTTTTAAAATTCTTAATTGGTTTGCATGATTCTTATGGTGCTCTTCGAAGCCAGTTTCTTTTACAATCTCCATTTCCTCCCCTTTCCAAAATATATGGCATGTTGCTTCAAGAGGAATCCCAAAGAAACCTCCACACTACCCCTGATCCTATCCACCTTGATTCTATTTCCATGACTGCAAGAAACAACAAATTCTTCAAAGATAGGAAGAAACCTCTGAAATGTGGCCACTGTGATGGTATTGGTCACACCATAGATAGGTGCTTTCACATCATTGGCTTCCCACTTAGTTGAAGGGGACCTAGAACCCTTCCAAAAAAATTCAGTAAAAAAAACTGCCAATCTTTCATTGAGAAACACCCCCATGGAATCCAATCCACTCTTTGATCAGGCTTTATATGACAAGTTTGTGAGCTTTTCTAAGATGCAGAATTTAGGTGAGCACAAGGCCATGCCTCATACTGTGGCAGGAGCCTCCACTGCTCAACCTGAAGATAACCAAAACACCACTGATTCAGGTATGGTTTATAACATTTTCTTACAAGATAGTACTGTCTCCACTTGGATTATAGACACTGGTGCTACTGACCATATGGTTTTTGATTTCTCTATGTTTACCACCCCTCCCTCTATTGCCAATGTTAAGATTTCTTTACCTAACAATGCTACTTCCACTGCTACACATATGGGCAACATTGTTATCAATAAACATCTCACTCTATATAATGTCCTGTATGTCCCTGATTTTACCTTCAATATCTTGTCTGTTAGTCACTTGACTAGGTATTCTAATTGTGCTATGAGTTTCTTTTCCTCACATTGTGTTTTACAGGACAACACCAACAAGATGGTGATTGGTACTGCTGATCAAGTGAGGGGCCTCTACCTCTTGAAAACTGCTGCTCCTTCTACATTACATGCCTTAGGTTCTACTGTCATTTGTAGTTCTATTGTTCTGAATAAATGTACCTTTGATACATGGCATAAAAGACTAGGACACACTTCTAAGAAATGTATGTTGCACATTCCTGAATTGAATATTGATACTACTTCTGCTACCAATTGTTACATTTGCCCTTTAGCTAAGCAAAAGAGAAATTCTTTCCCTTTGAGCACATTTGTATCTTCTCATGCTTTTCAATTGATCCACTGTAATGTTTGGGGCCCTTTTTGCATTGTCTCTGCTTCTGGATATAAATACGTTCTCACTATTGTAGATGATTTCAGTAGATGTACATGGACTTACCTTCTAAGTGCCAAGAGTGATGTTAAAATATGCCTCCAAAACTTCTATAATATGGTTCTAACTCAATTTGGTACTAAAATTAAAACTTTAAGGAGTGACAATGAAACTGAGTTTCTTCTTTCTGAATTTTATCATAACCTTGGGATCCTACACCAAACTTCTTGTGTTGAAACACCCCAAGAAAATGGTATAGTTGAAAGAAAACATCAACACTTGCTTCAAGTTGCTAGGGCTCTCCTCTTCCAGTCCTCTATACCTCTTAAATACTGGGATGAATGCATCGAAACTGCTACTTTCATTATAAACAGAATCCCATCCTATAACCTTCAAAACAAGTCACCCTTTGAACTTCTTTACAACAAGAAACCTGATTATTCCATGTTTAGAACTTTTGGATGTCTTTGTTTTGCCAACACTCTCACATCCCACAGACACAAATTTGCCCCTAGGGAAACTAAGTGTATATTCATTGGCTACCCTCTGGGCACCAAAGGGTATAAACACTTGGACATGCAAACTGGAAAAACTCTCATTTCTAGAAATGTCAAGTTTTTTGAAGATGTTTTTCCCTTCAATGATAACATTCCTTCAAAACCTCCCTTCAACACTGTTATTCCCATCCTTGATGATTTTATTGATGATGAACACTTAAGCCCTCCTCATCTTCCAACCTCTGAGCTGCACAATCCTATTGATAACCTGCATGATTCCACCGTCTCTTGTATTGAAACTCAATCTAGACCTCTTAGGACCAAGACTCAACCTGCTTATTTACAATCTTATGAAACTTCATTACCTGCTTCAGTGGATCATGCAAAACATTCTACATCTTCCAGCATTAAATACCCCATCCAAACTTTCCTGTCCTCCCACAAACTGACCCCCAGCTATAAAGCTTTCACCACTTATATTTCCCAAATTCAGGAGCCTAAATCTTACAAACAAGTTGCTCTAAATGATAAATGGGTCAAAGCTATGCAACAAGAGTTGTCTGCCTTAATCCAGAACAACACCTGGACACTTGTTAATCTCCCTCCAAACAAACATTGCATAGGGTGTAGATGGATCTACAAAATAAAATACAATTCTGATGGCTCCATTGATAGATATAAAGCTATATTAGTAGCTAAGGGATTTACTCAACAAGAAGGCATTGATTATTTTGATACATTCTCTCCAGTTGCTAAAATCACCAGTGTTAGAATACTTCTTATTGTTGTTGTGTCTAAAAATTGGCATATTCACCAACTAGATGTTAATAATGCTTTCTTACATGGTGACTTAGATGAAGAAATATACATGCTGCCTCCCCCTGGCTACTGTTCTAACAATGATACCAGAGTATGTAAACTAAAAAAAAGTCTTTATGGATTGAAACAGGCCTCTAAACAGTGGTTCTCCAAATTAACCACCTCATTGTTATCTATTGACTTTATTCAGTCACAAGGTGACACCTCTTTATTCACTAAACATACTGATAATGCCTTTATTGTTGTCTTGTGATATGTTGATGATCTTATTGTAATAGGCACTAGCCTTGATGACATAAAGTCCATTAAGGCACATTTACATAAATCTTTTACTATAAAAGATCTTGGCATTCTCAGATACATTCTAGGGATAGAAGTTGCTAGAAATACTTCTGGCATAACCCTTTCTCAGAGAAAATATGCTCTTGATTTGCTTGATGACTCTGGTTATTTGGGATGCAAACCATCCTCCACTCCTATGGATGCTAAAATCAGCTTTGACACCCAGTCTCCACCTTTGAAAAACCCTCAACAATACAGGAGATTGGTTGGTAAGCTCCTCTATCTTACTATTACTAGACCTGATCTTTCTTATGCAGTTCAAACTGTGAGCCAGTACATGCAAACTCCCACTGCCTCTCATCTTGATGCAGTCCATAGGATCCTAAGGTATATCAAAGGTAATCCTGGTACTGGCCTATTCTATCCTAAAGATAATACTTCCAAATTACATGCTTTCTCTGACTCTGATTGGGGGAGATGTCCTCTAACAAGGAGAAGCACCACTGGTTATAGTATATATTTTGGTAATGCACTAATCTCTTGGAAATCCAAGAAACAAACCACTGTTAGTAGATCTTCTGCAGAAGCTGAGTACAGGGATTTGGCATCAACAATATGTGAGCTACAATGGATTCACTATATTCTCAAAGACTTGAAGATCATCCATTCCACTCCATCATCTATGTACACTGACAGCAAGAGTGCCTTTTCCATTGCTCACAACCCTTGCTTACACCAGAGAACAAAGCACATTGACTTGGATTATCACTTCACTAGAGAAAAGATCAAGGATGGCCTCCTCACCCTAATCCACATTCCTATTCAAGAGAACTTGACCGACATCCTCACCAAGCCTTTACCTCCTGCTGGTTTCTTCACTCACAAGGCCAAAATGGGGTTAATTGATATCCACTCCCATTTTGAGGGGGTATAAAGGGTTACTAGATACACCCTCTGTTTTAGGTAATGCACCCTTATCTTGTAAAACCCTTTCTAATTACTATTGGCAATTATTAGGTAGTTAGTTTCAGTTATTAAGATTTGGAGCCTTTAAATATAATTAGGGCTCCTCTGTATTTGACAATTCAATTAACTCGAAATAGATTTTGCTTTCTTTTCTTCTTTGTTCTAAATTCTTCTTTCATCTTGAATCTAGAGATGATATGTTGATGGGTTTCTACATTGTTCCTAAAACCTCATCCTCATCCTCTCCCTCTCCATCTCCATCTCCATCTCCATCTCCAGCCTTCTTTTTCTGTACTTGCTCTTTTGTAATATTAATATTTGCTTTTTCACTACTTCTTTTCTTAATTGCATGGTAATTATATAGGAGTAAGAAAGAGAAAAAAATTATTTGCGTCCCGTAACTTTTACCTTTTTTGAAAAACGTCCCAAAATAGTTAAAATTTTAATTTACGTCCCATAACTTTTTCAATTGCTTAATTTACGTCCAATTTTTACAGGAAATCTCCAAATTTATGTAAATGAGACGTAAATTGAGCAATTAAAGAAGTTATGGGACGTAAATTAAATTTTTAATTAAAATGGGACGTTATGCGAAAAAGATAAAAATATTCAACAAATGTGTACAATTCAAAATTAATGTAGTTTATATTATACAATCAAATAAAAAAAGATTCATAAATTAATTAATTATTATAAAAATCAATTAACTTACCTAATTCATTATTAGAAAAATTATTAACATACCTAATTAGAAAAAAAATTATAATTACAGTATAAGTATTATAAAATAAATTATGAATATTAATTAAAATAATAAATAATGTTTTAAAATATATAAAAATAAATTTAGAATAATATTTAAATAAGTAAATAATTTATCATAATATCAAAAAAAAATATATGAAAAAAAATCAAGATTTATTTCTAAATCAATTAATTATTAGAAAAATCAATTAACTTACCTAATTAATTATTTAAAAATTCAATTAATCTAATTAAAAAAATAATTTAAAAAATTAATTAACATACTCAAATAAATATAAATTTATCTTTAAAATAATAAAAATCCCAAATAAGTTTTTTTATTAAAATTTTCAAAAACTCTTATTAAAAGTTAACAATTATTTTAATAATTTAAATAAATACAAAAATCCACAAATATTTATAATCCCCAAATAAATAAATAAATAAATACTCAAATATATCCAAAATTATCACCCCTTACCCACGATAATTGAAAGATGATGATAAATAATTATATTTTTTAAAAATTTGTTAATTTTATTTTTTTTCATGTTTATTATATAATTTTTAATTTGATATTAGTTCGTACAAATTATGTGGACCCACTTTGTGTAATACTTAGATAAATTTTTATATTTATTTGATTACATTAAAATAAATAAATAATTTTATAATACTTATATTGTAATTATAAATTTTTTCTAATTTGGTAAGTTAATAATTTTTCTAATAATGAATTAGGCAAGTTAATTGATTTTTATAATAATTAATTAATTTATGAATAAATGAAATATTTTTGTATATTAAAATAAGCTAATTTATGAATAATTCATTTATGAATAAATGAATTATTTTTTTATTTGATTGTATAATATAAACTACATTAATTTTATAGTGAATTGTACACCTTTGTTGAATATTTTTATCTTTTTCGCATAACATCCCATTTTAATTAAAAATTTAATTTACGTTTCATAACTTCTTTAATTGCTCAATTTACGTCTCATTTACATAAATTTGGGGATTTTCAGCAAAAATTGAACGTAAATTAAGCAATTGAAAAAGTTATGGGACGTAAATTAAAAATTTAACTATTTTAGAACTTTTTAAAAAAAAGTAAAAGTTACGGGACGTAAATAATTTTTTTCTCGAGTAAGAAATACTAAGATTTTATTATGAATAATAAAATTGTACCAAATTTCCTGCTCTTTCATTCATATTATTATCTTTGTTTTTGTCTTTACTGAAATTTCGACTAGAATGCTTTTTTATTAAAAATAGAAAAAAAGATTTAGGGTATAAATATATATATATATAATACCCCCACAATTACAGAGCCTGTTCGAATTACATCAACAAAATGACTAGCTCTCCGCTCACTAATTAATTGGTATTATCAAACCTATCCAATGTAAACTTCGGATTAATGTCAACCCATTACGCCTACACATTCGACAGAAAAAAACTATTTACGTTGGGTAACGTTTACCTTTTTTTAAAAAACGTTTTAAAATAGTTAAAATTTTAATTTACGTTTCATAACTATTTTTTAATTACTTAATTTACGTTCAATTTCGTCGGAGTTTAAAAAATTCGCCAGAAATCCCCAAATTTAATATAGGGTATAAGTTACGGGACGTCCCATAAATTTGAGGATTTTCGACGAATTTTTTCAACTTCGGCGAAATTGAACGTAAATTAAGCAATTAAAAAAGTCATGGGACACAAATTAAAAAATTTACTATTTTGGGACGTTTTTAAAAAAAGATACTCCCTCTTTCCCACAATTGTTTGCACTCTTTCCTTATTCGTCCGTCCCACAATTGTTTGCACTTCCTAAAAAGGAAATTTTTTCATAAACTCCACCTTCACAAAATTCACATATTTTTCACAAAATGTCATTACTTTTACACTTATTTCAACCACTCTTTTTACTTTATTCATATAAGTTTACAAAATTACCCCTCAACACTCCACTCATTACACTTTTTTCTTAATAAGTGTGCCCACAAAGTGGTGCAAACACTTCCAGGACGGAGGGAGTAAAACTTACAGGACGTAAATAGTTTTTTTCTCAAAGCATTCGAACTCTTCATCCGTTGTTTTTCTATTCCACATCTCCATGTGTGTATCTTCAGATCCTCGATTGCTATCTCCACAGTTGCCTGCTCGTTATTCTACAATTTAGTTTGTAACAAATAAAATATCTGATCAATTGCTCATACACGATCGACTCAGATACTTTCTCGATCCGAATTTGAACGAAGAGGATGGCGAATATACATAAAGCCCCAAAACAAAAACTAATAAATTATAAAAAAACGATTATGCAAAAGTTTTTTATTTTGTAGCAATGAATGTGCAAATTCAAAACTACCGATGAATTAAATTTGCATTTTGAAATTGGAAATCAACCAATATGAAGGAAAAGTGACAAAAATTATGGGATCTGCAAATAAAAAAGATGAATTTACTTTAATGTGATTTAAAGAATAAAAGGCATAAACGGTATTTTAAATGGTAATTTTACTTTAATTGTAATGCTAAAATATTTTGTTTCTAATTGTGATGTACCGTATGTAATTGAACCTTAAAGTAAATAAACTCTTCAATAAAAGTGCAATACAATATTAATTAAAAAAAAATGTAAGTCAGTATAACTGAAAAGTGAAACAAAATATTACTAGTGTAAGTCACTATAAATGTAACACAATATTACTGAAAAAATGTAAGTCATTATAACTGAAAAATGCAACACAATATTACTAAAAAGTGTGAGTCATTATAACTCCATCATTCACCGTAGATGGATTTGTGTATCAGAGCACATATGTAAACAACGTATTGACATTCGATATAACTCAACAAAGTTTTAACAAATTCTCTTTACCACAAACTCATGTCGATGCCCAAAAGACGAGGCTCGTAGAGTACCAAGACGCCAGATGAAAACGTACAAGTATAGCGTTTAACCAGTTTCAAATATAATTATGAGTGGAGGAGGCCTTCACTTATCCAAAGCTTGTTGGTTTCTGATTCAGAGATACATCGTTTATCGTAGCAATTAACGAAGCTATATTTTTCAACATTAAAAATGACACCTTCACTAGTAAGGAGATAAATTTTAAGTTGAGGCATGCACACCAATTCTTAGATATGTGGGAAATTGATTTCAAACCTAAATTGAATGAGAATTGTTAATTTGTAGTAGTACTATTTTGTGAGAAGGTTTTGCCTAAATCAGTCTTATTAAATTTTCAAAGATCGATTGGGTTAAGTAAGTGGCCAATTGAAAACCGTCTTGATTTCCAAACACATTCATCGAACCAAAAGGGTGCAGAAATAAAAATATAGAAGAAAAAGTGCAGGGGTTAGAAATTTGAAAAAAATATATACAAGGGACAAAAATATTATTCCTATATAATGAGCAAAACCAAATGAGATAACACAGTGCTAGTGGAGTATCTATTTATTTCAAAATAACCAACTTCACAGCAAATTTAATCATCAGAACTTGAAGAAAATAACCTGGACAGGAAACGAAATGAGAATATTATGCACTTATAATTAAATACAAACTCGCTTACATACGGAGAGACTCCATCTTGGTGGTAACAGTAACAGGCAGCAGCATTCCACAGTTTACTGAAAAAGATGAATAAGTCCATAATAGTTCATTAATTAAATTAAAGGAGTTCATCCATCAAGTTGATACGCTGGTGGAACTGTGAAATTCTTGACATATGGTCAGCATATATTTTGCACAGCTCGTCTACCACCACATCCTCTTGACCTAGTTGCTCTTCAATCTCCTCAACGTCAGATTTAATCATCTCCAGTTGACGTCTACGCAGTAAGAGGTCTTCCTTCTTTCGATCAATGTTCAGAAGGCGAGCGTTCCTTTCATTTAGCATGCCTTGTGCTTCTGCAGATAAAGTAAGAGCATCTTTGATTTCATCGAGCCTTTTATGCAGCCACTGCACATTCACATTCATAATTTCTGCATCCCTTACGGCAGTATAATATGAATCTAAGCTACTAATATCAAGATCTTCCAACAATTTATTCTCTAGATCTTGCACCACATTACATATGCCTATCAAAACAAAGCTCCTCGTGGAATCCGATTGCAACGAACAATCATTGGTAATGTCACCATACTTTTTGTGAATAGCCTGCAGTGTATGAACAACATTTTCATAGTGCACTGAAGTTTGGGTTGCAGTCAAATACTGTAGAGCATCTGCCACATGTTGCAAGATGTTTGGGTCAATGCCCTGATCACTCATCGTATTCTTACAACCAACATTGTTTGATCTTTCACAACGAGGGACAACAGCTGATGGATTGATGGTTCTTGCCTCGTTTTTAGGCCCTTGTGGCCTTGTTGATGAGCTGTCTCTTTTGTGTGCTTCTTGGAGTGCTAGAAACAAGCTACTGTGTTAGAAATAATTAGAGAAAAATCTCTCCAAAAAGTTAATATTCATACAAATCAACCATTCGTTTACGACATTGTGTTGGTGTGTATGTTCATAACTAAATCTTCTTTAATTACTAAATTCAATCCATATACATACAGCGGTTTCAATTAATTCCAATTGAAAATCCAGCAGCAATTCCCCAAAGGCTTTTAATCCCGAACAAAATAAATATTATGATGCACAATCAATTCCTCCAACCAAAATTACTGTATATGTTAATTTTAATTTAATCTATTAATGTTTTGACTAATCCCCCGAGAAAGAACAATTCCTCAAGCAAATATTTACAAAGTATAAGAAAATCATTGCATGCACTTTAAATCATAATTATAGGGCTAATTTAATTTCAATTTAATCACACACAATTACAATTACAAGTATATCATAAGCTTACAAAACAGAGACGTTGGTCCAGGTTTTGGAGGCTCGAAAAACTCCGGCTGGTTTCTTTTCCGCCGAGTCTCCTGCTCTGGTGAAGAATCAACGCCGGCGGCGGTGGCAGAGTTTGTAAATTCGTGTTTCACCATTTTATTTTAGAGCATAATCATAAAATTTGAGTGTTAGTGTGATTTAGGGAAGAAGAAAAAGGGGAGAGGTGTGATTGTTTTCTGGACAACTGATTTGAAAAGGTAAAATGCATTTAACAGAAAGATGCGCTTATCATTCCGAGAGAATTCACTTTCATTTTATTTGACCCGGCTATTGATTTCAGTGTGTGATAGTGAGGTAACAATTACATTTTAAAAATATACTCTATAAGATATTTTTTTTATAATTTTACAAATAAAAATAATAATATCTTCAAATTTTATTTAAATTCTTTAATTTGACAAATTTTACATAAAATATTCTTAATTTTTAAATTTGACATAAATTATTAGGGCTGATCTTACATGAAATATTTCAGATATGCATTCAATTTAGACTAAAATCCAAAATCTCGGTCCATTTAACCTAAAGTCAAAACTCTAAGCTAATCTCGCGGGTCGTCTCATTTCGGGTCCTAGTAATATATTTTTTTAAAATTTTTTGTTACATTAAAATATTTCTAGCAAAATGAGTCAACTACTATGAATGCAAGATACAAAAGAGGAGTGAATGGTCCTGGTCAGAGATCACTGTGTTCCCGCCGGTGGTCCAACAAAGAGGCGCAGTACTATTAACTTTATTTCCATTACGAACGACACGCTTTGCCTGCTCCCTCCCCGTGTCCACTAGACTTCCTTCACCTAAACTAGAACTTGATTTAGCGGCTCTTTTCAAAAGGCTTGAATGCAAATAAAAAATCATAATGCATATGGATATAGTCAGTCTCGCTTGGACTGCGATAAATTGGATAAAGTACGAAAAAACAAAAAGAAAATAGTATTGAAATTTATTTTTATTAATCAATCCGAATTGTCTCCCAAGGTTTATAATTGTCACAAAAGTCAACCTCTTTCCAATAGACAACATGGATTCTGACAATGTAGTTGGACTCTCATATCGATCCAAATGAATCATCCTTACCACGCGGGTAAATCTTTTCTTTGCCTGTTAGGCAAGAGACTATGTAATTAATACTTGGGCTAATATCATCAACCGTGCGAACCTTGCTAATAAATTAAATGACAAATGGGACCATAAAATAACTGAAAAATGCAACGCAATATTACTAAAAAGTGTGAGTCAATATAACTGAAAAATGCAACACAACTAAAAAGTGTGAGTCGATATAACTGAAAAGTGCAACACAATATTACTAAAAAGTGTAACACATTTTTACTTAAAAGTGTAACAAAATATTACTGAAAACTGCAAGTGCAACACATTATTTGATGAAAACAGACACATAATATTAATGAAAAGTGTTATATATGAATTGTAACTGAAAAATGCAACACAATGTTACTAAAAAAATTAAACCCAATATAATTAAAAAGTGCAACACAATATTATCATTTCTTTCAATATTCAACGTACTTTTTATTAAATAGTATTTTAATACTTTAATGTCAAAAAAATTAATTACTTACTACATATATTTTTATTAATTTTATACATCTGTCACTACAAAAAACGCGGAGTTTGCCGACGGATCGCCGACGGAATTTTTGAATCGACTGACTCCCGACGGAATCCAAGATCCGTCGGGACCGTCCGACGGACTTCCCGACGGAATTCAGTTCCGCGGCCAAACGGTGTCGTTTAGCCTTGCTTCCCGACGGATTTTTTCCGTCGGTCGTTCAAATTTCGACTGCCGACGGAAAATATCCGTCAATAGCCGACCCTTTTTGACCCACCGCCTCGGATATTCGCGTGCTACCGACGGAAATATCCGTCGGTAGCCACAATTTTTTTTTATAAGAACTGCCGAAGGCAGTTCTTCCTCATAAGGAAAAAAAAATTGGCTTTCGTCCCCCTCTCCCTGTTCGTCTCCTGTTCTCTCCTCGTGGATTGGATTTTCTTGTGCGTGGTGCGTGGATTGATCGACAAAGGGCATAACGATTATCTACTCCAATTTTCTTCAATTTAAACGGTACGTTTTATAAATTCTTAATTAATTCTAATTAAGTTATTGTATTATAAATTGTTAATTATTATAAAACTTGAAAGTGTGTGTGCGTGCGAAATCAGAGATGTTGTCTGTTGTGTTGGAACAATCTAGACAACACTATGCAGCGGAAATTAAATTGCACGTACTGAAAATAGAAGTATTCAAAATTTGCATAGATTATAAAATAATCTATGTTGTTCACTATATAAAAATATGTGAAACGAGTACAACCTCTTTGAGGTGTATAATTAGACTACGAAAGTGTATAATGATTTACTAGATCCTATGAAACTATCTCCCTCATAGATCTAATCACACAACCTAGTAAATAAGACTATGTTCTAACACACTATTATTCGGGTTTATAATAATGTGAAGAACTACAAGAAGAAACAAAGGTTTTCCTAACTAGAAGCGTATATAGCGTTCAATAGAGTAGTAATCGTTTTTAGCTTTCCTTCTTGTGTATCTTGTGTTGAGGGGAGCTTCTGTATTTATAGGCTTCATTCACGAACTGCCATCAACTCCCATGATCGCCTCAACCTTGAGATCACGCGGTTATAAAACTTCTCTTCACCACTCCTAGAATTTAGGGACTTGTTATACCATGGCCTAATAACTTCTCACTCCCACGCAGTGGCATGACTTGGTGTTGCCCACGTCTTCTAACTGCTCTGGGGACATCATTAGACAACAAGCGTAAGATAAGAGTTAGTGAGAAAAGGAAGGGCAAATTCTGATGTTGTCATGAGTGTTGGGAACATTAAACACAACACTCGGCTGTCAGTGTTGGATCATTAAACATAACACTCATCTCAACATCAATAATCTCCCCCAATTTGACCTTTCTGCATCAACACAACTGAAGTTCACACAACAGAGATATTGATTAAGAAGTTTACACAATTGATATTCCAAAGAAAATTGAAGTAACAATCTGTATAAGATCAAATTAAAGTAAACAACATCTAAACCAAAAAAAACTTGTTTAGATTTAAATAACTAAAGCAAAATAGATCCTAAATAATTACAGAATATAAATAGCAGAGTTTGAGAAAATAAAAACATAATTACAAAGCTTTTACAACAAGGAAAGAACTGAAAATAACACAAGGGAAAGGATTGGGCTGAAATGTGTTTCAGCTGCATCTCCATAATCTGCATTTACTCCCCCATTGTGTAAGCTCTCCCCCTGTCTTCAAGCTCATCATTTATCCAGATCACCATAGAGATCCTGGATATCCTGTGCATCTCCCTCAGTCATTTCAGTGTCCACAGCAGGTTCATCAGCTCGGCCAGAAACTGAATCCGGTTGTTCATCTACAGTAGGAGCAACAATGTCAACAATGTTAGTGGACTGATTGTGTGAACTGTCAGCTACTCCCCCTGTTGAAGTGGAAAGAAGATCCATCCAAAATTTCTTTTGGACTATAAGATCCTCCACAGAATGCTGCAAATTAAGAATAGAACCCTGCAAAATATCAATCTGCCTCATAATATAGTGTGAAGACAAATAGATTGAGGAGGCAGCTCCTTCTGGAGGCAGTGTGGTATTATGGAAGGGATCATTTGCTGGAACACTACTGGGGCCTGCTTCATCATCATTCTTTCTCAAAGGAAGATCAACCACCCTTTCACCTTGGATGAGGAACTGATTTGAGATGCTAAAACTTGGGACATATGTGCTTATGACCTCATCTTCAAATCTCTCAAAAGCTTTGTCCAACATGTATGTGTACACAAGGCATGGGTAGGGTAGGATACCTCTCCCAGTCATGTCAGATTTAAAGGTCATCATGTTGGTGAAAATAACCTATCCTAAGTTAAATCTTTTCAAGTGCCCAATCTTGTACATCAGTACAGCCTGTTCTAAGGTGAGAGTGGTGTTGTTTGTAGTAGGCAGCCAATTAAAACACACCAACTTATGTAAAACAGAATATAGACTTGTGAGTTTAGAGGCCAAAATTCTTCTTCTCCATTTAGTGATTACTCCCCCAGTCAAGATGCTTATCATCACATCATGATCAGTAACAACAGGATCCTCCATAATCTTAGTTTTAAGTAAAATATTGATCCTCCTAGGGGTAATCATATGCCTATTTCCTCTAAACCAAAAAGAACCATATCTTGTAGAGTTGGGATCACCAGCAAATTGAGGGATGTTTGCATAAAATTCATATACCCAATCAACAATATAGGGACAAGCAAATTGCAAAGCATGCAGTAAAGATCTTTCTTTAAACCAATCAAGAAGATTCATATCCTCAAAATCAGAAGTTTTAATCAATCTTTCACTTATAATCTGCATAGTTCTTATGGTTCTATACTGTATGCTTGACTTATCATTGTAATCTTCATCAGAATCACTATTCCTATCATCAGAAGAGAAAAGTACCTCATGTTCATCCTCATCTGACGAATTTGATGACTGATCGAGTTCTGATTGATCTGGTGTTGCCATCGGAGAGGCAACACTTTCGGGCTCTCGGAGCCTTTTCGATCGTCGAACTGGTGGAGTTGGTTCACTTTCCTCCTCCATTTCCTCAGCAACTTCATCCACATCCTCTTCATTAACAGCCACTTCTTCTTCCATTGAAGGTGCAGGTTGTTCAGCCTCTGTTTCTGGTTCTGATTCAGAATCAGATACAACAATTGGCTCAGAGGCATTCCCATCCGTTCTGGGCTTTTTCCCTTTTCCAGAGTAATCAACAATCTTGCCCAGATTCCTTTGGGACTTTCTCTTACCACCAGGCCATTTTCGTGTAGGTGGAACAGTAGCAGCTTTCTTTTTGCCCTTTTTGTTCCGATGAATTCTTTCGAACTTTGCGGCCAGGGCTTCTTCATCCGAGGACTCCATCTGAGTTTGCATGTCCACATCCCCTTTGAACATGGCATTATCCAGCGTTTCTCCCTCAAGCACTAAAACAGGGTGATTTGTTTTCAGGCTTAGGGTTTCAAAAGCTTCTTTCAAAGTGTTGAACGGGGTGCCCAGAGGGAAGTGTAAGGTGACTGGGATGTTTTCTGGTACGGGAGTTTCAGATGAGGGCTCATCTGGTGGGTTGGAGGTTGGAATTTCTGCATTGGCATTTGCGTTCGCGATTTCAGTGCGAATATCGTATGGATTGTAAGGTACGATATCAAGAGGGGTTGTTTGAGTGGGTTCTTCTTCAGACGCGAAGGGAACCACTATGGTTCCGACGGTGAACGACGGTGAGTTTGGTGAGTTTGATGACGCCATATCAGCAAGGAGATTGAGAGGGTCTGGAGAAATTTTGTTGCTTGAATTTGGGTTTGAGTGTGCAGCAGTGATCGAAGGAGTGGACATATTGGAACCTGTTCACACAAAACAAGACAGCAAAAATTAATTTTGAGACCTTTCGAATTCTATATACACAATGTAAGTTAGAATTCAAACAGTGTGAGTATAAGGGAACTGGATATACTTGAGTGCTACAAATATAATTAATATCTGTAATTACCAGGCTTAATTGTGTTAACAAGGCTTTTCAAGTATTTTTCAACACTGTAATGGAGATTCATCTTATATGGAGAGTTGAGATGAAGAAGTTACACGATTTTTGGGAGTGAGGGAAGTGAAGTAGTGGAAGTAACTTCCCCACTAATTGATCGTGGATAGAAAGGAGAATAAGAAATTCTGGAAAAACAAAATTAAATAAATGCGAAATATAATAACTGAAATAATAAAAAACAAGGCAAGATTAAGTCAAATTAAATATTTCAGAGAATAATATTTAATAATTATCAAAAAATAACTAATTCCATGAAAATTGGGATAAGAATCTGAATTAACGAGTGTTTTGACTATTGTTGGCATTCTATACACCTCAACACAGTTTTTTCATGATTTTTCATCATATGTGTTGCTCTAATATTTTTCTTTTTATCACACTTAACATTGATCCATCTTTTGAAAAGAGTGCATCGTAGCAGCGAACTCCGTGCCCCATAGTTACTCAATGGATTTGTGAATATATTGATGCAATTTATATCACCTTTTGAAAAGAGATCATCGTAGTAGCGAGCTCCGTGTCCCATAGTTACTCAGTGATTTATAAAGCATCTAATAAGTGATTTTTCTTTTGTAGCATTTGAGAGGTGTATAGGCTTTTTAGTATTTTTCACAAGTCATTCAGAATTCAAATATCAATCACAAGGAATTTCATTAATTCAATAATTACGAAAATTAAAGCAAGGAAACACATAAGTGACTTATCTTAGTGTTGTCTCAAATGCTGCCGCATTTGATACATCACCCTTGATCATATTTTCATATATTACATAAGCCAAGAGATTTTCGTAGAGAAGAAAACCTCTTATCATCAAGAGTTTTAGTGAATATATCAGCTAATTGTTTTTCAGTAGAGATGTACTCCATCTTAACAACTTCATTTTCAACAAGATCTCTTATAAAGTGATGTCTAATACTTATGTGCTTTGTTAATGAGTGTTGCACTGGATTTTTTGAGATATTTATAGCACTAGTATTATCACAGTACACAGTTAGAACATCACTAGGTAAGCCATAATCATGAAACATTTTTTGCAACCAAAGTAATTGAGTACAACAACTCCCTGCAGCAATGTATTCTGATTCAGTTGTTGATTTAGACACACAGTTCTGTTTTCTGCTGTGCCAAGAGATTAAATTGTTCCCCATATAGAAGCAGCCACCACTTGTGCTTTTCCTATCATCACAGTCTCCTGCCCAGTCTGCATCACTGTAACCTATTAAGGTGCAGTTTGTGTCTTTGCTGTACCAAATACCTAAATCACATGTACCTGCAACATACTTAATGATTCTTTTAACAACATTCATATGTGATTCTTTAGGATTAGCTTGGTATCTAGCACATAAGCAAACACTGAACATAATATCAGGTCTGCTGGAACTCAAAAATAACAGACTGCCAATCATAGACCTGTACAGTGTTGAGTCAACACTTTGGCCAACACTATCCTTACTCAGTTTCTGAGTAGATCCCATAGGTGTTTTCATATGTTTAGCACTCTCTAAACCAAACCTTTTTACTAGACTCTTAGCATACTTACTTTGTGAGATAAAAATCCCATCTTTTTGCTGTTTGATTTGCAGTCCTAGAAAGTAATTTAAATCACCAACCATGGACATTTCAAAGGTAGATGTCATCTCATTCACAAAGTGTTTAAGCATATTGTCACAAGTAGAACCAAATACTATATCATCAACATAGATTTGAGCAATCATAATATCATTTTTATCATATTTCATGAATAGTGTTCTATCAGCTTCTCCTCTTACAAAACCAAACTCAATTAGGAAATCTGTCAACCTTTCATACCATGCTCTAGGTGCTTGTTTCAAGCCATATAGAGCCTTTTTCAATTTATAGACATGATCAGGAAAGTCAGGGTTTTCAAAGCCTTTAGGTTGTTCAACATAAGCTTCTTCATTTAGAATACCATTTAAAAAAGCAGCTTTTACATCCATTTGGTGCAGTTTTATATCAATATAGCATGCAATGGCAAGTAAGA
This sequence comes from Galeopsis tetrahit, assembly GCA_963675135.1. NCBI lineage: Eukaryota > Viridiplantae > Streptophyta > Magnoliopsida > Lamiales > Lamiaceae > Galeopsis > Galeopsis tetrahit. Next base: position 57,708,515 of record OY776128.1, read on the forward strand.
GCCTGATGGATTCTATTCTAGCAACAGGAGCAAATGTTTCATCAAAGTCTACACCTTCTACCTGAGTATATCCTTGAGCAACCAACCTAGCTTTGTTTCTAATAATATTTCCCATTTCATCAGTCTTGTTTTTGAAAATCCATTTAGTTCCTATAACATTAATATGTTCTGGTCTAGGAACTAATGTCCACACATCATTCCTAACAAATTGATTAAGTTCTTCATGCATAGCTTCTATCCAATTCTCATCATCTAATGCTTCTTTAACAGATTTGGGTTCAATCTCAGAGTGATAGCATTCATGATTTACCTTACTACACATGCATGACATACATATTGATCTTACCACATCCTTTGAATTCATCCCCATTCTTCTTCTGGTTTGAACACCTGTAGACCGTTCACCAATAATTTGGTCTTGTGGATGATATTTCTGAATCCTTATGGATGGAGTTTTCTGGAGATTATACAGATTTTCAGGATCTGTATTATCAGATGTTTCCTCTGGTATGTCATTATTCTTCTCAACATTCTGAACCTGTTCAACATTTTTCAGTAATGATTGGTACATTAATCAAGTCTGAAATGTCTTCATCTTCAATGTTTTTACCTGTAATGCTTGTATCATCATCAAAAACAACATTTACAGATTCTTGTACAGTATCAATCCTAAAGTTGTAAATCCTATAGGCTTTGCTGTTTCTTGAGTAACCAAGAAAGAAGCATTTATCACTCTTTGAGTCAAACTTATGTAGCTGATCCCTGTCATTCAAGATATAGCATACACAGCCAAAAACATGAAAATATTTCAGATTTGGCTATCTATTGTTCAGAATTTCATATGGAGTTCTAGTAGAATCTGTTCTAATATAAACTCTATTAGCAATATGACAAGCAGTATTAAGAGCTTCAGCCCAAAATCTTTTAGATAAGTTCTTAGAACATAGCATGACTCTAGCCATTTCTTGAAGTGTTCTATTCTTTCTTTCTGCTATGCCATTTTGTTGAGGAGTTTTGGGAGAAGAAAACTCTTGAATTATACCTTTTGATTCACAAAACTCAGTAAAAGAACTGTTTTCAAATTCTCTTCCATGATCTGACCTAATTCTGCATACTTTAGAATTGAAAACATTCTTAAATCTTTTATACAGAATTTTGAAAATGGAAAAAGTTTCAGATTTATCTTTTAAGAATTCAATCCATGTGAATCTAGAGTAATCATCAACCACAACTAAAGAATACCTTTTACCTCCAATACTTTCTGTTTCCATAGGACCCATAAGATCCATGTGCAGTAATTCGAAGCAATGTTTAGTTGAGCAATGTCCCATCATTTTGTGAGACACCTTGATCTGTTTTCCTTTTTGACAAGGTCCACATACCTTGTTATCTGAGAATTTCAGATCTGGTAAACCTGAAACAGCTTTTAATCTAACAAGTTTATCAAGTTGTCTATAGTTAGCATGTCCAAGTTTATGGTGCCACAAAATACTGTCATCAACTTTAGCCTTATTGCAGATAAGTTCAGATTCAATAAGATAACAATTATCAGCAGATCTGTTTCCCATCATGATACATTTAGAGTTTTTGTCTAGCACATAACATGAGTTCTTATCAAACTTAACATGCAAATCATCATCACATAATTGACTAATACTTATAAGATTGGCCAGTAATCCATTAACATGCATAACATTGGATAACTTAGGAAAACTAGGAACATTCAATGTCCCTTTACCAATAATTTTCCCTTTTGATCCACCACCATAAGTGACATTACCACCATTGTAAACAGTATAATCAGTAAGATAATCAATTTGACCTGTCATGTGTTTAGAACAGCCACTATCAAAGTACCATAATTCAGGTATACATGCTTTCAGAGACATATGAACAACATTACAAGATGTATTTTCTTTTGGAGTCCATGCAGAATTACTATGTGATCTTGAATGTTGAGTCATTCCAGGCAATACAGACTATTTCAAATCATTTTTCTTCTTCAAACATTGAGGACTTTTATGACCCTTTTTGAAACAGTAATGGCATATAACATCCTTTGCAATAATCTGAGTCTTAGTAGAAACACTAGGATTGTAATTCACTTCAGCTTTTACAAAAACAGTAGGTTTCTTAGATTCAGACTTCTTTGAGTTCTTACCTTGGTAGTCAATACCTGTTCTTCTTGAATTGTTGGTCATAAGAGAGTCTTCCAGTTTGTTCTTTCCATCAGAAAATCTTTTGAAGCTTAGAGAGGCTTCCTTCAATTTCTCTTCCAGTTTAGATATCTCCACATCTTTTCTTGTTAGAATGCCTTCAAGCTTAGTAGCAGATTCTCTTAAATCAGAATTTTCAAAGTTCAGTGACTTAATGATGTGATTAAGTTTCTCAGTTTCAGAAGATATTTTGCAAACTTTCTCATTAGTTAAAGGTTTTTCATAGGAATATTTCTTAAAATCAAGAACAGACACATCTAGCCTTTCTTTGAGTTTAGAAATTTCCTTATCCTTCTTTGTTAAAAGACTTTCCAGTTTAAAAACAGTATTAGACAAGTCTTGAATGTCAGCATCTCTTCTGGATAAACCTTCTTTATTTGATGTACCTGCCTCATTAACAGAACTTGTGAAACAGTTAAATTCTGGTACATCATTATTCAGTGATTTCTCAAATGATGGCTCATTTTTCCTCACATCATAATAATCGTCCAGATCATCATCAAAAGTATCATCATACAGAATTCTAGCAGAGAAAACTTTTTCAATATCTTTTTCAGGATCATGATCAACATCAGACTCATCACTTAAAGTAGCACTGAAATTAAGTTTCTTTTTTAGAATGGTGTTAGCACATTCATTAGCATAATGACCATATCCAGAACATGCATCACATTTAACATTCTTCCTATACTCTTGGTCAGATCTAAACCTGTTACCTCTTTCTAATTGTCTAGAAGGATTAAAATTGTTCTTCCTAATAGGCAATTGCTGAGTATTATTAATCTGAACCTTAGGTTGAATGTTGTCCTTAAGCCTATTATTCTTGTTCTTCATAAATGTCTTAAACTGTTTAGTAATGAAAGCCATATAATCAGGATTGTTAAGGTATTCCTCAATATCATCTTCATCAGAATCAATTTCAGTAACATAAGGAGACTTTCCAGAACCTGATGATACAGATGATGAGGCATCACCTTTGAAAACAAGCACTTTCTTCTCATTATCAGTCTTTTCAGAAATGTTCATCTCATAAGTTTTCAAAATACCAACTAATTCATTTTGACTTATCACATCAGTATCCTTAGCTTCTTCTATAGCACATATCTTAGGTTCAAAACGTTTAGGAACAGATCTAAGAATTTTATGTACTAACCTTTGATTTGAAATTGGATCACCAAGAGAATGAGCTTCATTTGAAATCTCAGTCAGCTTTTCGTTGTAATATGAGATGGTTTCATCTTCTTTCATCCTCAGGTTTTCAAACTTAGTTCCAAGCATACGTAGTCTGGTCCTTCGTACACTATCCGATCCTTCACAATGTTCTTGCAGTCTATCCCATGCATCCTTCGAAGAAATGCAGTTTGATATGATTTTGAACATTGAGGCATCTGTTGAGGTGAAGATTGCATTCAATGCCTTTGAATTGTAACTCGCCGTTGTGATTTCTTCAGCCGTCCAATCGAGCTCTCTCTTGATTCGAGCTTCATTGTCTTCATCCGCAGCAGTTCTTGGTTGAGTCCAACCAGCAAGAACACTCCTCCAGGATCGTTCATCAATGGATTTGATGTACATCCTCATCGTTGGTTTCCAGAAAGCATAATTCGTGCCATCTAGAATAGGAGGCTTTAGTGCGGGTGAAAGTGGATACTCCATTTCAGATTTTACACACACTAAGCAGAATCTCTACTTAGTGTATCAAGTAGTTGGCTCTGATACCAACTGAAAGTGTGTGTGCGTGCGAAATCAGAGATGTTGTCTATTGTGTTGGAACAATCTAGACAACACTATGCAGCGGAAATTAAATTGCACGTACTGAAAATAGAAGTATTCAAAATTTGCAAAGATTATAAAATAATATATGCTGTTCACTATATAAAAATATGTGAAACGAGTACAACCTCTTTGAGGTGTATAATTACACTACGAAAGTGTATAATGATTTACTAGATCCTATGAAACTATCTCCCTCATAGATCTAATCACACAACCTAGTAAATAAGACTATGTTCTAACACACTATTATTCGGGTTTATAATAATGTGAAGAACTACAAGAAGAAACAAAGGTTTTCCTAACTAGAAGCGTATATAGCGTTCAATAGAGTAGTAATCGTTTTTAGCTTTCCTTCTTGTGTATCTTGTGTTGAGGGCAGCTTCTGTATTTATAGGCTTCATTCACGAACTGCCATCAACTCCCATGATCGCCTCAACCTTGAGATCATGCGGTTATAAAACTTCTCTTCACCACTCCTAGAATTTAGGGACTTGTTATACCATGGCCTAATAACTTCTCACTCCCACGCAGTGGCATGACTTGGTGTTGCCCACGTCTTCTAACTGCTCTGGGGACATCATTAGACAACAAGCGTAAGATAAGAGTTAGTGAGAAAAGGAAGGGCAAATTTTGTTGTTGTCATGAGTGTTGGGAACATTAAACACAACACTCGGCTGTCAGTGTTGGATCATTAAACATAACACTCATCTCAACATCAACAAAACTGTTATTGAATTATTATAAATTGCATGTTAATTATTATAAAATTTCATGTACGTAGTTGATGAATATATATGTATAATTAATTCAAATATATGTTAGTACGTGGATTATATGTTTTTTATTGGTTAATTGTAATTAATTAATGTATGTTAGTTTAAATATATAATGTAGTTCTTGTTAGTTCGTTTTGATAATTAAACTAGGTTATTATTGTTGATTAAATTAGTAATTATTCTTATAATTAAACTAGGTTATTATTGTTGATTAAATTAGTAATTATTCTTATAAGTAGGGGTGTTGTACAGTTTGATTAATATACAGTCAAACCTCTATAAATTAATAACCTTGGGACCATGAAATTTTATTAATTTAGAGAGGTATTAATTTATCGATAAATTAATATTTTATTAATTAAAAGAGAGACTTTTTAAATTCAACAAATTTAGTACATATGTATTAAAAATAAATGAGTTTATATATGTTTCATTGATTATATTCATGTATCAACCAATTTTTTGTAACTAATTCATGTATTATATCAATTCATTGTATACAATTAACTATTATATTCATAGACGCATGCATCAAAGTCATTGAAATTACTTAAATATACATGTTTACATTAATTCGTTGCACTTAAATTACTATTATAGTCAATTAAATATATTCATGCATGATGAATGAAACATATATTATATAAATTTCAATATGGAAATAAAATAATTCATAATTAACACCCAGTCATGTCTTCTCATCTAAAAGACATCGTAAAATCATCCATAAATAATCAAATGCGTAAAGCATTATGTGAGTATAAGAGATTGAGACCATCTCACATTGCACTAAAAAAGATTTACAAGAGTGTGGGTTGATGAAAAAGATTTATAAGAGAGACCATGCCATAATATTTATAATTGTACTGATATTTATGAATTATTAATTTAGAGTTTTAATGGGACCTAATATTTATAAAGGGATTTTTCGAAAAATTATTATCTTATTATCTTATCGAATTTGATGATTTTTTGCAAAGGCCCAAGTCGGGACCGGAAGATTTTATTATTTTAAAGAGTTTATTAATTTATAGAGTATTAATTTATAGAGGTTTTACTGTAGTAATTATTGTTATTGTTTAAATTAAGTCATTATTAATTAGTTTGGTAAATTATTGATTTCATTAGTAACGTGATTTTGTTATTGATTAAATTAGGAAATTATTGACTTAAATTACTAAAATGTTATTAATTAAAATAGAAAATTATTGATTTCATTACTATATTAATTATTGATATATTATTATACTTTTAAATTTTATTTATTAAAATAGATGAGTCAAGATGCTAGTGGGGCCTCAGGATCTCGACGTAGGAGAGGCTCACTTAGGCCTGTTGAGCTTGCTATGATGACGTCGTCGGCATCCGTTCCACAGCATTCGCCGCCGTCATCTCAGTCGTCGGCAGCTCGTCGACATCCCGCGCGGGCCCGAGGAACCAGACTGAGAGTATGGATTGATGATGTACAGTAAGTAATTAATTAAATAATTTTAAGGTTTAACAATATTTAATAGCATCAATTTTTGTACGTTTTTAATTTATAATGTGTTTGTTTCTTAATATATAATGTCACAACTTACTTCCTGGTAATGAGATATCGAAGATTTTCACTGAGGCGATTACTAAGTGCAAGGTTGCTGCGAATGCCTACTCTTGGCTGAAGGTGCCGCAGACGAAAAATGATGAATACTGGGAGGAATTCCAGGTATTTGAGTGCATTCAATTAAATATTAATAAACAATTTATTATATATATTATTTGATAAATATGATGATCGAATATGTGCAGAAACATGCTTATTGGCATAGGGAGTTTTTTTCGGACAACGATATCCACAGGCACTGGGAATCTTCATGTCATTCTAGGTATAATGAGATAATGTACACCTGGAGGACTGCTTGGCGTAGTCGTGGCGTGGTGCGGACGTTGGGTACGGACGAAAATGGAGTCGACGTGTGGAACACGTTGACCACGTATTGGAGTAGCCCGGAGTACGTGCGGAAGTGTGCAACTGCTCGAGCCAACCGTAGAAGTGATGGGGGAGGTGGGATGTCAAGGCATCGGGGGGGGGGGGGCGATCCGCGTATGAGCACTCAATTGCTCTAGTAAGTGTTCACTAAATTTATTTCAATTATTTATATTATATTATATAAAATAATTTTTATATACTCATTTGGTACGAAATAGGAGCAGGAACTTGGGCGTGAACCCACACACATGGATCGGTTGAACGTTCTTCATCCGTTTGATCGAGATTCGCAGACGTCCACATATGGACGCATTACCGAGCTTCACGTAAGTTTAATTAAATTGTGATGTTTTTTTAATATTTAATTAATTAAATGTATTGAACTATGTATTAATTTAATTTTTTTGTAATTATGTAGTTGAATGTGAACCGGAGGATTGAAGAGGAGACGACACAGGCTTCTGCTGAAGCCGGGCCCAGCGCTCCCCCTCCGCCTGATCTTAACCGGATTTACCTGGACGTTGCCCCGGCTGATCGAGGACGGGTCCTTGGCCTTGGCCGGATGAGCCGCTCAGTGAGAGCTGCGTCGTCCAGTTCGTCCCAGCGTGCATCGCAGGCCTCTGTATCCTCCACTGCTGTTCCGGACCCGAACGTAGTACACATGATGAACCACTACTTCCGACAGCTAACTGACACTATGGGTCGATCGTTGGGGATGTCTGCTGATCAAATAGATACATGCTTTGCACAGGCGATGAGCGTTCCCCCTCCGCCTTTCGATGCTCCGATTGGTCCATTTCCCCCTCCGCCTTTCGATGCTCCGGTTGGTCCAGTTCCCCCTTTCAATGCTCCAGATCCAAATCCAGATGCAGCCGCAGACGACGGCTTGGATTTCATTGGTGGTGATGACTTTTTTGGGTATAATGGTTGATGTTTGAACACTTTAATTTTTTGTCGAACTATTTATTTTTCTGTCAAACTATTTAATTTTCTGTCGAACTATTTATTATTCTGTTGGACATATTTATTTCGGTTGATGCTTGTTTGTCAATGGATTGTTTATTTATGTTATTGCTTTTAATTTATACATAATACATAATTTTTCGTTAGATTTTGGTATAAAGTAAAGTATTTTTTATTATTTTTTCGATTTTTTTTTATTTCGCCAATATTACCGACGGAAATAAAAATTCCATCGGAAATAAGGTCTGTCGACGGAAATTCCACAACTTGAAACGCAATGCTAAACAAAAGGCAAATGTGGAAGCATCGATTGTTAATGCATATTTGAATGAAGAGGTTGGCATGTTTTGTTCTTATTATTTTGAAGACCATGTCAACACTCGGTTGAGAAGTGAACCACGTAACTACGGTGGTAGAGATACAGACAATATCGGTGAAGAGGTCGATGGAATGCTGTCTATATTCAAGTCTAAGGGACGACCAATAGGAAAATTCACAGAACGAGAGTGGGAGTCGAACAGAGAGGTAGAAATAGCACAAACGTATGTGTTATTGAATTGTGATGAAGTTCAGCCTTACATTGAGTAAGTATTTCATATTTTTATCACTACTTCATTTATGTAATTTAATATTAATTGTGATTGGATGTTGTGAATTAGGATGTATACTCAAGAACTAAGACGAACAAAACAAAACATTTCAGATACAGATATAGATGCTCGTCTTCAACGTGATTTTGCCCGATGGTTCCAACGTTGTGTGAGTACCATTTCCTTAAATTTTACGTAAATAAATATGATTCATAATTAATGTTAATTATTTGAACTGTATAGGGACGGTCAAACGATTTTGAGAATCGATTCTTAAGGGATCTCAGCAAAGGACCACTACGTCGTGTAAAGACTTACAACGGTTATATTGTGAAGGGCTACAGATTTCATACATCCGAGTATGCATCAAGAAAAGCGACTACCAACAGTGGTGTTTGCATTAGCAGTGCATACTACAATGCAGATGCAAGTGACTACTATGGGGTGTTGCACGAAGTCGTTGAAGTAGAATATCCGGGATATCCAGCAAAGACTGTAGTGTTGTTCAAGTGTCATTGGTTTGATTCAGGCCCTTCAGGAACAAGGATTCATCCGGAGTACAAACTCGTCGATGTTAATCCGAAAAGGAGCTATATCAGGAATGATCCATTTGTATTTGCCCATCAAGTATCTCAAGTATACTACTGCAAGTATCCAGTACGATCACGTAGTAAAATTGAATGGCACGTTGTTTGCAAAGTAAAGGCAAGATCAATGGTAGAAGTCCCTACAAAGGACAGGAGTGATGAAGATGATTCTCCGTTTCAAACGGAACAAATAGAGGCTAGAACTGAAGTCTTTACGGGAGATTTGAATATCCACGTAGACTTGACGGTTGGAAATTCACAATTGATCGAAATTGAAAACGATAATGGAAATGAGGAAGATGATGAAAATGAAGAGGAAGAGGAGGAGGAGGATGATGAAGAGGAGGAAGATGAGACAAATAATGAAAATGTAGATGAAGAAGATGAAGAGGAAGAAGATGAATAATAAATTATATAATGTAAGCTAATTATTTTATTAGATGTAAAATTTAAAAATATTTATTTATCATTAAGTTACAACTAAAAATTGTGAAAAGAAATTAATTTTTTTAAAATTTTTTAAAATATAATTAGCAAAAAAAATGAATATTTTAGTAAAAAAAATGAATATTTTAGTATTTAAAAATATATAAATTATAGATTACAAATTTAATTATTTAATTTATGTGAATGAAATTAATTTTTTGAAATTTTTTAAAAAATAATTAGCAAAAAAATGAATTTTTACTAAAAAATATTAGTATTTTAGTTAAAATGTGAATATTTTAGTATTTTAAAATATATAAATTATAAAAATATAAATTATAGATTTCAAATTTAATTATTTGATATATATGAAAGAAATTAATTTTGTGAATTTAAAAAAAAAAATGGGCCGAAAATGAGTACATATACAATTAATATTACAATTACGAACAAGTAACACACCTGTCTGAGTGGTAGGCGCCCCTCACTAGGCGCCCACACACCCGGGTTCGATTCCTAGCAAGGCCAGAATAAATGGTGGCCTTAAATGGTGGCCTTAGTATCTGGGTCCGGGGTCGGGTCCCGGTCGGGTCGGGTCCGATCCACGCCAGTTATTTTTTTTTTTGGGTTGACTTACCGACGGAACCTCCGACGGGCACCGACTGAATATAATTCCGAATTTAAAAAATATAAAATCGAGTTCCGTCGGCAGATCCGTCGGAAGGTACCGACGGAATTCCCGACAGAAGCCGACGGATATATTTTTGTTAAAAAAATGCTAAAATAAATTTCCGTCGGTACTACCGACGGACGACCGACGGAATTGCCGACAGAAATCAGACCCGGACGTTTCAAAACGGGTCATTCGGCCTACCGACGGAATGAGATCCGTCGGCAGACTCGACTGATTTATTCCGTCGGGAATCCGTCGGGACTACCGACGGAATAAAAAATTCCGTCGGTAAACCGGGCCGACGAGACTAGAGCCGACTGAATTATTCCGTCGGTAGTTCCGTCGGAAACCACGCCTACCGACCACAATTCCGTCGGTAGATCCGTCGGTAAACCGCGCGTTTTTTGTAGTGTGTTTTTAACAAGAAAAAATAAAATAGGTGCGAAAAATTAGAGGCGGAATTTGAACTATGGACCCAAATAGGCCAAACTCATAGGGAGTATAATTGAAAAGTGTTAGTGAAGATTATTATTATATCACCTTCATTGATGTTGCTCCATTTGAATGATTTGCAATTGTACACTCATTCTGCAATGCAGTACTCTGAAGAGTAACGAGCCCCCTTGCGCTTAGCAGTGCTCCCTTTAGGAGGAACCCAATGTCTTCTAAGCAATTGATTGGTTCCTTTTGTTGGTGCGAAAAAAGAAAGAGGCGGAATTTGAACTATTAACGTCGAAATCAAACATGCAATACTCTACCATTTTGACTAGGGTTGGCAACGGGGCGGGTATGGGATGGGTTTGGCCTGTCCCAGGACCCGCCCCGCCAAAATTTTTAAGACCCGTTACCCGCCCCGCCTCAAAACCTGCATAAACCCGCCCCGTCCCACCCCGCGAACCCGGCGGGTATACCCGCTCCGCCCCGCCTTTACTTTTTTTTTTTTTTTTTAAAAAAAATTTGTTATTTAAGAGCAGTAAATTAAGAGATTGTAGGATTGAAAAAACGTAAGAATAAATTAAGAATTGAAAAAAAGTAAAAAACTGACCTTAACTAAAAGTGGAGAGGGGACTGTCGGCGACTCTCGGCGAGCGGAAAGAAAGCAGAGTACGGTGTGCTTTGGGAGAGAAAGAAAGCAGGGTGTGTTCTGTTGTTGCCAACCCGAGAAGACTTATGTTATTTTAATAGAGTATATATTATATATTTTTTATTTATATATATATATATATATATATACGGGTCGGGTTCGGGTCGGGTATATGCAATCCCATTACCCGTCCCATACCCGGCGGGTATTGTTTAACCGGGCAAATACCCGACCCGGAACCCGTTTAACCGGGTATTTACCCGCCCCGTGCGGACCGGTTTTATGCGGGTCCGAGTTTTTACCCGTCCCATTGCCAACCCTAATTTTGACTGCCATCTTAACAGTAGTGATGCTGCGCAATTTATTATCAATATATACAGTTTGACCCTTCTAAAACGGATTCAAGTATATATATATGTATTTGAGTCCACACAAAACCCTTAAACTAGAATAATGAAATATTAATAAAGGTGAATGATTGTGTAAGTGGTGCTTCATACCTTTGACATTATATATGTTAAGATACTAGTGCAAACCCCGTGTATTTAGCAAAATTGTGAAAGACAGAAAATTAAAATTAAAACAATATAGAATTAGTATAAATTAATTAAATTTAAAGTTAGAAAACTTAAACTATGGTGGAAAGGGAGGAGGAAGACACGGTTTTTTATATATAGCTTGGGCAAATCTCTTCACCACGATTATTTTCTAATTTATTGATGATAAAGTCAACTACAGATTTGGATTCACGTTAGTGATTGGAACAATTCAATCAATTATTTCTCCATTCGTGTCTGTTGTTTTTGTTGTATTATACTCCCTCTGTCCCTTACTTGAAGCTACATTTTACCATTTTGGGCGTCCCATACTTGAAGCTACATTACCTAAAATAGCAAAAACACTTTTAAACACTCTCCTTAAAACATCACAATATTACAACAAATGCCACTACTTTATTACACTAAAAAGTAACTTTATTACTATTTATAAAGTTGAAAAGTTTTTACTACCCCCACTTTATCTTACACAATACTAATAAACAACTCATTTATTAAAACCCTTGCCAATTTGGTTTGTAGCTTCAAGTATGGGACGGAGGGAGTATTAAATTGAAATACATTTTTTTTTTTTTTAAGGTAAAGGTGAAGTATATTAACTCATGAGTACAGGGAGTATACAAAAACTAAAAAAAATACAAATACAAAAGCTTAGTTACGGTTTACTTGAGATACATACTAAGGGGCTACTTTCCAATCATATATAAAACGATTGACTAAAAATACCGAAAAAATGTAACTTCAACCATTTTCATGTATTGAATTTGATACCATTTGACACTTCTTCCGTTTGATGCATTACTTCATTAAAGATCATGTCATTCCGTAATTTTCATATCGTGTACTGCCATATCAATTTTTGAGAATTTTCCTGCCCGATTTATTTTTACCATTGTGAGTGTTATCTCATAATCTCAAGTCCGTTGAGGTTGTCAGCTGATAGGGGTCAGACTAGATGACTTAGGCCAGATCAGATGAGTTGAAGGTTTTCAGTCAGTTGAGATGGAGTCGCTTAGAGTCAGCTAAGTTGGTCAGATCAGAAGGGTTGGGATCAGCAGGATTGATGTTTATCAGCGGAGTTAGTCTTTTGACCAAGATCAGAGAAGTTGTATCACACGAGGACAGGGACGGACCCAGAAATGAAGATTAGAGGGGGCCAATTTTTTCACAATTATATTTTCTTGATCTAGCTTATTTTTATTATAAGGGGCTAGGCTTTATTTATTTGTATAATACTACTAAGTATATGAGCTAATTGCAAAAGAGATATTTTTTAAGAGAGGTTTACAAGATCATCAAATAGAATTACAAATCACAAACTAAGATCTTGATCTTCGAACCAATGCGGATATCGCCGTCCACTTCAATCGTGAGAAAGGGAAAGACGAGTTTCTCTTTGCCTTAACAGATGTCCAGATCTCCAATCTTTAAACAAGACAATCCCACACTAAGGTGTTTCATGTCAAAAATAGAAAACAAAAAAGAGTTTTAAAAATACTAAAATCCTACAAAAGTGATTCCCTTTTTATTAATAGTATTTTTAAACATGTAAAATATAATACTTTTGAGATAAATTTTATAATTAAAATACTTTAAAAAATAAGCATTTTATATATAAATACCAGAAGTGCAATAAACAAATTATTTTGAGATAACTTTTACAAGAAATTGACTTCTAAAATAATTTATTAAATGAATTTATTAGTATTAATTTCACTGAAAGTTAATATTTTTTTACTAAAAATAATACTCCCTCCGTTCCGTATTAATTTGCATAGGTAGGTGGACATGTAAATTAAAAAAGTGTAATAATGAGTGGAGTTTTGAGGGGTAATTTTGTAAAATTTTATGTATAAAGTAAAGAATGAGTTGACTTTTGTATATGTGTGGAGAAAAAGTAATGACATTTGTGTAAAATTGAGGATATTCTTAGGGTGGAGTTTATAAAGGGTTTTCCATTTTAAGGGTGTGAAAGTTATTGTGGGAGGTCCCGAAAAGGAAAGTGTGAAAGTTATTGTGGAACGGAAGGAGTATATTTTAATATATATTTAGGGGGTGGGTGGGTGGGCTGGGATTGGGGGGCTAGGGCCCCCCTAGAACATAACATAGTTTCGTCCCTGCACGAGGAAGTCATCTGATTTCTAAACAAGTCTTCTGAGAGATCGTTACAAGCAGTTTCAACTAACATGGGATAAAACTGTCATTTCGGTTGAGCAATAACTGGGCACGTGGGTTGTTACAAGCAGTTACAAGCGGGTCTAACTACTCAACTGTTCGTAAATGTTGCAATCACCATGATAGTATAAATACTCTTGTAATTGATCATTGTAAGGTTTCGAGCTAGTACGAGTATTCAATTCGTCTTTGAGTTGTGTGATATCATGAGTGAAGTGAGGATATTTTCCACTTCGAGTGGTTGAGTGTGTAAACATTCTTTATCAATCAAAGTTGAAGTCGTTTGTCAGGACCAGTGGATGTAGATCATTTTGATCGAGCCACTTAAATTCTTATATGTTGTTTATCTTATTGATTACTTTTTTAATTACTATATCTTAGTTGTTGGGTTATATTCTGTGACCTACGTGGGCTTGAGTGTTTCATCATAATTGCATAACTCCAAGTAATGATTTTCTAAATTGACAGTGTACAGAATTGGGCCGCCTATCCGCCTATCCAATTGAATATGTCAGCCAATACTAGAAGGGCCTTAAGATACATTTATTTATAAATATACCCTCATTATATTGTGGGAAAAAAAAAAAAAAAAAGAGGGAATGTAAAAGGAAATGAGTAGAAAAAAATGGCTAACGGATTGGAATCGGAGGAATTCCCATGGCTAAATTAAATTGTGGTGGAAGACGATTCCATCTAATTTGGTAAATTTTAAAGGATATTGTACTGAATGTGGTTAACATCACCGACAACATTAAACTCTGCTCATAGAAGTGGCTTAAGGCTCACTTCCCTTATTTTTTGTCAATCTTTTCATGTTTGACAAATACTTGTATGTATCACTTATATGGGCATGTTTGATAGCATAGACGGATTATCTAAGATTAGGATGATAACTAAACTTTATAAATTTTAAAGCATAATCTACCCTTAATCTAAGTTATCAAACAACCAATAAAAATGATATATAGTTAATCTAGGTTTAATCTAAGCTATCAAACATGTCCTATGTATGTAACTGGTACCACTTGATCCAATTTTCTAAATGGGTGAATGTTAACCATGAGTTATGACAAAAACAGTATAATATTAGTTCAAATAGAGTTTAGTATTAGTTCAAATACAGTATAGTATTAGTTCACATATTGTATAGTATTAGTTCAAATATTAAATAAAAACAAGTTACATGTATATAACTGGTACACAACAGTGCAACCCTTCCCTCAACCACCCATTAGCTTGTATCCCCGGTAAGTTTTAAGCATTCACTTTGCTTCCTGTTCATCTATTCGTTCCTTTTAAAGTTTATTTTGTATATGTGAAGAATACCCTTGTACTCAAGTAATGAAATTCACAGAAGAAAAAAAAAACTTATCTCAATTATCATTAAAAATTAGAAGTTTTAGGTATGCAATAATTATATATATATGGATAATTTATGGAGAAAGGTGGACAAATAGTTAAAACGATAAACATTTTGAAACATCATTTTACTTCACCCTCCAACTACTACTTAATTACTCAAATTCTCACTCAATATTACTCACAAAAATCACACTACCATAAATAGACCCACAATATTGCACAATATTCTTACTTTATCTAATTTATCTATTTTTTTAAAACATGTGTTGAAAGTATGAGCATATTTTTCGTGAACGAGGTGAGTATTATATTTCATAATCTCTATGCCAAAATTTTACGTAAACCTTTTAAAGGGATGGAGGCAGTATAAATTTTTAGATTTTAATATATTTAGAGCTCGTTTGGTTGGTTTGAAAAGGGAAGATAAACTTTATTGTCCCATCTTTTATGATGTTTGGTTCGATAGTTTGTAGCCCGAGAAAAAGTAAGAGCCGGAGAATGTTTTTCCTAATTAACCCATCACTGCGTGATTATATGTCCAAGGGGAAGGGGTAAGTTTATTATTCCATCTCAATCCTCTTTTGGGACAGCAGTGTAAGAAGTCATTTTTGTCCTTCAATATTTTTCAATTCTCATCGTCATTGTGTTCGTCTCCAACTTCCTCTTCTCTCCATCGTTCTTGCCTGGTATACAGTAGAGGAATATATAGTGTTTTGACTGAAATTTTACTCTAAACACGATTCTCTATTTCTCTAACTCTCCCACATAGTACGTGACAAATCCCTCCATTTTACAATCCTAACATTTTTCTAACTTAAATTGGGAGAAATTGAGGTTGAAATAGCGAGTTGTTGATGTATATTAAATGAGGAAAATTCACTTTTGGTCCCACCATCCACAGGCCCTCATATTTTTTGTCTCAACACTCTGAATTTTGGTCTCAAAGGTGAAAATCTTAATACATTTGGTCCCAAAGTTAGTCATCATTAGTCAACCTTAGCGATATTGGTCCCAGTAATTATTTTCCCATTTTGGTGCGGAAATTGGCGCCTAAAACATAATCTGACCTATTTGGAGGGAATTTTTTTACCTATTGGAGGGAAAATCGACCACCTCTATATATACACCCTCCAACCACACTCCACAAACACCAAAATACATAGAAAAATATCTTCATCCTCCACATCCATGATGAAAAATGTGGTATGCCATTGTGGAAAAGAAACTCGAACGTGCATTTTGAAGCAAGAAAAAAAAGCAGAGGTAGGCTGTTTTATTAAATCAAGCAAAACAAGCTGTAGAAATATTGAAGGATAAATCTGACCAACAGGAATCAGATATAGCCTTTCAAGCTGGAAAAATTGAACAACTAAAGAAGGAGAAAATTTTTCTTATCATGGCTCTAATGTTTTGTGTTCTACCCATGATGTTCAAGTTCATAGGGTTATTTATCTATGCATGTAATGTAATGTAACCACAACAACAACCTTAGTTCAAGGTAATTTTCAATGAAATGTTATTTATCTATCCCATCACATTCACATAAACATGAAGAAATATTCAAACAACAATCGAAATAACAAAACAGAGTATCTAAAAACATAAATGAGGATCCAATCCAGATAACATTCAGAATGACAATCTAAAACATGAGTATCACAAAACATGGTTCAATACACCAATTCTAAACATAAAAATACCAAACAACAACATAGTCTCATAAAACCAAAACATCAATTCAACTAACAGAAACAAAATAAACAAAGTCTCATAAAACATAATAAAACCAAACACCAATACTAAATATCAATCCCTTAAACACTAATTCTTTATCTGCCCTTTTCCTTTAACCCTTTTTCTCTTTAGCAGCATCCACTGAACTAGACATTGTGACATATTTCTTACCTTCTAAAATTGTCACCCTCATTCCATCCTTAGTAGTTGTTGAACCACGACTGCCTCCCGCATTCACATTACATCCAATGAATGTATTAGGACTGAAAGTCATTCTGTTTGATGGTGGAGGTGTCCTACATGTGTCTCCACCAAAAGATACTAATCCTGAACCAATGAAATTTTGAGGATCAAAACTCATTAGTGCAGGTGTCCTGATTTTAACCCCAGAACCCCTACTTGAATTGCTTGAGATTTCAACATCTTCACCATTCCCTTTCTTCTACATATATTATGCATAATGTTAAAACCACACATGATTAAATTAAATAATTTTGCATATACAATATGTGTACTTAATAGAGATCATACCTTGCCAACTCTTCCCTTTGAAGAAGAAAAAGATGCAGTCTTTCTCTTTTCCTAAATAAACAGTATAAAATAGATTAAATGATATACAATCTCATAATACCAAACATCAATTTTTCTCTTACCATTATCTTTCTCCCTTCCCTAGTTTTTTTTTTTTTTTTAATTACATTAAATACCCATCCCTTTTCCCCTTCCCATGACTCGAACCCAGGATCTAAAGCCTAGGTAGTGGTGCTCTAACCACTTGAGCTATCCAACTTCGTCTTCTCCCTTCCCTAGTGCTTGGCCTAATATTCCTTATCAAATCACCACACTCTTCTGGCACCATTGCCTAATAAATAATCAATGACAGAGTTATTCAAATACCAAAATAGTTTTGAAATAAATACCAAAAATAGATGAGAAACAAGGATACTTACGTTATCTTAATTATCTTCTTGTGTGTCAATTGGAGGCATATTTTGGGTCTGTGTCATCTCTTTAGGTACTTCAAGAGATGTCCCTTGTCTAGGTGCTTCAAGAATTACCCTCTCTTCAGGCACTTCAAAAGATGCCCTTTCACTAGGTCCCTCCATGCTTGTTGTAACACCCCTAGCCCTTTATTCTGCCTCAATATCTTCCATAAAATCTCCAGCTAGCTGCTTTCATTCACATGTTTTTGTTGTGTGGCCTTCTAATTTACAAAAAGCTGCAAGTTATCTTTCTTTTCTGCTTTGGATTGCTCTGTCCACCTTTACTCTCTCTCTCTCTCTTTTGTCTCTTCTACTTTGGCATTATTTGGACACCTTTCCTTTTTGTCCCATATCCACCTTCATCTTCCTCCTTCTTCTTTTCATGCTAGGCCTACCTCTTTTTTTTTTTTTACCAAAGTTTGGAGGCAATGGTGGTATGTATCCTGTTTTTTACCACAATTCATCTCCATTCATGGAGGCAATGGTGGTATGTATACTTGCAAGGTATCCCAAGCAATTCCCATCTTCTACAATCACAAGTGTGGGCTCTTAGATCCACTGCAAATCTTGAACCATCAAACACTGAAATCTCATACTTGAAGTCATTTGCCTTTATTAGGATATAATCCTCTGCAGCATCCATTTCTTTATAAATAAGAGAAGTTATCCTTCCACAAGTTTTTCTGCCTTCCCAGATTCTCTCACATTTATCTCTATTCTTCTGAAGTCTTGTCATCATATATTCTCTGATCCATTCTAACATAGTCAGTATAGGTTTGCTTCTTGCTTCTAAAATGGAAGAGTTGAATATTTCACACATGTTGTTCACCAAAGTATCACATCTTGCAAATGTAGTGAAATGTGACCTTGACCACTGAGCAGCTGGCTTCTCTTGAAGCCATTGAAAGCATCTATATATAATCTATATCTCTTAATTTCCTCATAGATCGGTAAAAAACTAGGATTGTTGTTGTTGTGGCTGCAAACCATAAAGCATTTTTTAATGCATCACCTTTGAATCCAGCCTTCTTCATATTCCCATGCAAGTGCCTAACACGGAATCTATTCTCTACACCAGGTAACACCTTGTAAAAAGTTGGGATCAGACCCTTTTGCTTGTCTAACATGAAGATGTATCCATCTTCCCTTCCTACGATTAGGTCTTTCTTCACCAAGCTTAAGAACAATTCCCAATTCTCCTTAGTTTCTGCATATGCCAATGGAAAAGGGTCATTATTTGGATCAATGCCAACTGCAGTAATCATCACACTTTGAGCATCCCCTTTAGGTGACAACCATCAACACTAATACATGATCTGCATCCATCTTTGAAACCCTCCTTCAATGCATTCAAACACACATATAACTTTGAGAACCTGTTACTAGTAGATGTTTGGTCCATTTTCATTATGACTGTTGAACTAGGATTCTTTTCCTTTAAGGTGGCCAAATATTCCCACAATTTTGTGTATTGATCAGTGACCTGACCCTCAATTGCCTTCACTGCTTTTTGTTTTGCCCTATATGCTTAGTGATGAGAGATCGATGTAACACCCAAGTTTCTTAATAGCTTGATTCTTCAACCCACAAACTTCTTTGTTTGGTTCTATCCTTAAATCTTCCTTATACATCTTTGTCAACCATCCAAATCTCACATTCTGAACATGATAATTCCTAGTACATGTGTGATCTTCATTGAATTTTTTTATTTGGAATGCTTCTTCACCTACAATCTTCAGTGCATTAATGTGTCAATCACAATTTTCTACCTTACATCTTGCATAGATTCTCCTCCCATCATTCTTTGTTATTGCCAAGCTCCTACCTGTTTGCACACTGTTTGCATCTTTGAATAACTTTTTGGTGGCAAATATTTGCTCAAGGAAGAAAAATGGCTTGGCAACTTGAGATTTCCTGAAAATAAGATCTATCCTACCAAGTTTATCTTCCTCATCAGACTCCACTAGCCTGTCAAAATTGGATTCATTATCTTGGTAAATTTCATCCCCATTATTAGATGAATCAGACTGCTATTCATCAATACCAACCCACTCAACTTCATTATCAACATTTTCATCATATATTATATCATCATAATCCTCACTGTCCTCTTGACCAATGAAATCTGAATCATGATCAGAGTATGAAAAATCTGAATCCTCACCATCATAATTCAATTTTTGTTCTCCTTTGTTGATTGTATGCTCATTATCCATTAGCTCTTTCTTCATCTCCAATATGTGTTGAATTTGTGCATCATCATCATTGATATTATCTTGTTCATTTTGCACCTCAATATTAACCAAATTGAATGCTTCTGATTCATTCTCAAACACCTCTGCATCCTTCCCAAACACCTCTGACTCCTTCTCAACCATAGGGAAAACCTTTAGATCATTGTCAACCAAATTGAATGCTGAAAGTTCATTCTCAACAATAGGAACCACCTCTGCCTCATTCCCAAACACACTAAACACCTCTGGCTCCTTCTCAACCACACTGAAGAACTCTACCTCCCCTAAATAATCCTCAAGTTCATCCAGTGTGTCTGTTTTTTTGCCAACCAAACACATTTTAAACAGCCTAGTTTCAATGCCAAGATTAATACACCTCTCTATGTCAAATAAACCTTCAACCTTCTCTAATTTCACCTCTTTGTTCAACCCATAATATTGTTTATAAAAAATGTAACCTAGTTGCTCACATAACCTATCCATATAGCCCAAATCTACCTTTCTTCTGTCTACAAAATCAAAAACACTCACTGTTGTACACCAAATCTCCATGAATATTTTGACTGATTGTTCCTCTATGTTGCAATGACAATGTGTAATATTGTCTTTTTCCAATGACAACTACAAATATTTAAAAAAACATTAATTACTAACTGTAGAAAATAAAAAATAATTCCAATTAAAGAAGAGCAGAAGAAATCAACAATAGAAGTCAACTAAACCCTAAACCCATTAACACCCATTAACAATTAATGAGAAATAGGCGGAAACCAGCTAAAATGCTTCTGAAATTGACTAAGTACGAGCTAAGGGGACACCCATTCAATGAATTTGTAAGCAAATACAACTTAGTAAGCAAATGCGTTCGTTTGTAAGAAACAACAAACAAATTCGTTTGTTTGTAAGCAAGAGAAAATAAATTGTTTGAAAAATACAGAAAATAATAATGAAATAAACAAACTTGCGATATGGGGATACTCCCAGCTTCATCTTACGCCTTTGTTCGCAACATTTCTCCACTGATTAATTGGAATCGTGGTGTCGGAATTGGGGATTTTGTGAGTTGTGGATTTTTTTCAATTTGGGGAAATTTTTAGAGTTTAGGGCATGATTTGGTGTTTAGGGAGTGTATACGTTCGTTTTAGAGTTTAGGAGATGCACGTGAGTCTTTCCGTCAGCATTTAACGTGGGTGGGACCAGATTTGTTAATTTTTTCGAATTTGGGACCAAATGTATCAAGTTTTTCACCTTTGGGACCAAAATTCAAAGTGTTGGGACCAAAAACATGAGGGGTCGTAAGTGGTGGGACCAAAAGTGAATTTTTCTCAATATTAAATTATGGGTTTGCCTTCAATTTGTATAGACCTTCTTCACGGTTGTTGCTCTTGCTAATTGCGTTAAATTTGGTACAAATGAGAACAATTATAACATATCTTCAAGCCCTTAATATCATATGACGTTTTGACTGGATATATTTTTGGTGAGGAAGGTTTTGTCAAATCTGAATATGTTTTGGCGTAGCTTCATGTAGAAGAATGTAGTAAGAATTTCAATTAAAAATTAAAATCAAGTGGAGAAGAGGGGAAGGGCCTTATTCTGCCAGCAAAAAGTTCTTTGGACATTGAGAAATGTAGTAGGAAATAAATAAATATAAGGGGTTATTTTGGACATTTGACACTATAATCCAATATTATCCTGCAATCCAAACGAAAGTATAAGCTAAGTTGCTTATTCCTCGGTTCCCGGGACTGGCTGCCTTTCTAGAATCTCTTGATTAGTCCGTACCAATTGATGTCCACTTCCCATCCTTGGAGGCGCACTTTCCTAGGTTCATTGAGGTTCTCGAACCAATCGTTGGCTCTTTACATGCGGTGTCATCTCCTACCTCGTTCGTATCTGCCTTGGTTGGACAGAGCTCCTCGATCCCGCACTCTTTCGAGATGCCCGCCTTGCCCGTTGGTCCCTCCTCCACGAGCCCAGTCGTATGTAAGAAGGGGGATTACTTCACGATCTCGATTGATAATGCCACGTTACAGACTGGAGTGAACGAATTCAAAGATGCCTTGATTGGTTACTTAATCACCCCTCATGGAAAAGCCCCGATCCCGTATGATGAGATGTCGAAGAGGCTCGTCGAGACTTGGTCCCTCCATGGGAGCCTCTCTGTTGTGCCAATCGAAAAAGGATTTGTTATTCTCAAATTTCACCTATTGGAAGAGCGCGATTGTATTTTTAGGAGACGAGATTGGCAATTGGGCCTAGGTTCCATCCGGCTACAAAAATGGTCTCTCGACTTCAATCCAAACCAGGCGCCGACCTCAACGGCCTAAGTTTGGGTACGCCTCCTCGGCCTTCCGATTGAACTTTGGCAGTCCACGGTTCTCTCGACTGCGGCATCGGCGATTGATAAGCTTATTAAGATGGACGGTTGTGAACCGATATTGTTGAACAAAGAGAAAATATTAATGGCGAACGATTATCCATTTTATTTTTATTTAATGAAAACAATTTATTCCTATTTTCATGGAAACATAATTTAATATTGAATAAGGATAAAATCAAATAAAATAAAATATAAAAGAATTAATGATGTGGCAATGCCACGTAAGCGGTGGGCACATAAAATAATGTCCATCGTTGGGCATTATATCATTCTCGTTACTCTCATATATATTGTTTAGGGGCGTAACTAACTCACAACTAAGGGTTAAAAGTGGAGATGTCTATCGGGCTGGCCCTAGCCCTCTAGGGCCAGCCCTACAGGGCTATGGGCTAGGGTCTTAACCGGTTCATACTTAATGGTCCTACAATTGTTGGGACCTAACCCTAACCCTAGCAGGCCACGGGCTAAACGGGCCACTAACGGGCTACAATAATTTTTTTCTTTTAAAATTATAGGTCTTAATTGGCACGTCCAACAAGCAAATACAATAGAAAAATTAATATATAATTAGTTAATGATCGGTAAATGAGAAAACAAAAGTATGATTTAAACACAGTTTTAGAACTCATTGGTCCTTAATATGACCAAATAAAGTTAAAACAAATATCATAAGCTAATAAAAAATAGTAATAATGATTAATGGATGGTAATAAGATACTTAATGTTTATAGATATGACTATGGACTAAATGGCCTAAAATTTGTTCTAAAGTTATTTATTAAAAAAAAAAGGTAACAACTCGAGTTAACGGGCTGGCCCTGTAGACCTGCGGGCTAGTCGGGTTTAGCCCGCGGGCTAACCGGTCCGGATTAAAAAAGCCCAGATTTAAATGGGCCTATAATTCATGAACCATAACCCTACATTTTTCAGGGTTAAACGGGTCAGCCCAGTTAGCCTGACCCAAATAAACATCTCTAGTTAAAAGCCAAGTTATTATGCTCAAGTTATAAAACTCCCTAACAACTACTAAATTCCATAATGTGAAACTATTAGTTTGTTCTCTATCATTCTCTCCGAGGTCAAAACGATTCGCTCTCGAATCATCGGCATCAGTTTTTTCTCCATCTAAGTTGTCACCAGAAAAGGGCACCAAATGCTTAACATTGAAGACATCACTTTTTCGAATATGAGAAGGAAGACATAGACGGTACACGTTTGGATTATCTTAGCAATAATCTCAAGAGTGCCTATCTTTCTAGAAGCCAACTTATTGTATTCCCGCGGGGGAAAACAGTCTTTAGTCAAAACGGCCCATACGTAATCACTGACGACAAACTGGACATCACGGCGACGGGAATCGGCACGGGCTTTGTAACGTTTGTTGGTAGCCTTAAGGTGTTTACGAGTCTGGGCATGAATATTCTGAAGGTCTTCAATCATTTCTGCGGCACGACGATCGGTAGGACTGGTCGCTGGTAAGGAGACGAGGTCGATCGGCGTGCGAGGAATGAGGCAGCTTGTGCTAGCTTTGTGTCCCATGCTTTTATGTTTTCACCTGCAAGGCAGCAGAGAAAATTTTCTAGCGATCGATTAACAACCTCCGTTTGGCCGTCAGATTGTGGATAATATGATGTACTGAAGTTAAGTGGAGTGTTCGCCAAACGCCATAGTGTTCGCTAGAAGTGGCTTAGGAAGCGTGTATCCCTATCCGAGACTATGGATGATGGAAGGTCGTGTAACTTGTAGATATCACGAAAAAATAATTGAGCGACATTGACAACATCAGTCGTGCGTTTGCACGACACAAAGTGAACCATTTTTAAAAATCTATCGACAATAACAAAAATAGAATCATTTTCGTGTTGAGTACGGGGAAGGCCAAGCACAAAATCCATGCTTATTGTCGTCCATGGGGAGTTCGGGACTGGAGTGGATGATACATGCCAGCGTTTGAAGTTGTTCCTTTTGAAGTATGACATACCCGACATCGCGTGACAAAGTGCTCGACGTCGCACCGGAGTGTCGACCAGAAAAAGCGGCGAGCAACTAATTTTGTACAACGATCACGGCCAACGTGCCCTGTGTTATGGGTTTCCTCAATAATGCGGAGTCTGAGGCTGCACGTTGGGATGCATAAACACAAATCTATCAACGAGCACGAATTGGCCGTCAATACTTGCTATTACTGCAAGAAGAATGGGGGAGAAATAAGAATCAAAAGAATATAATGTTAGAAAAGAGTCAAAACCCAAAATATTTATACGGAGATCCGATAAAAGGCAATGTCAACGGCTCAATGCATCTGTCACTCGGTTAGTGAGTCCAGATTGGTGGCGGACGACGAAGGTAAATTGCTGCAGATAGGCGGCCTACTTTGCATGGCGAGTCGAGAGGGAGGACTGCGTTGCTAAGTGCTTAAGGGCCTCATGGTCAGTGTATAACACAAACTCTCAGTGGAACAAGTAGTGGCGCCAGTGGCGAATGGCATGTATTACGGCATATAATTCCACGTCGTAAGTAGTATAACGAGTGTGGATCCCTATTAGTTTTTCGCTGAAGAAGGCGATTAGGCGTGTGTTTTGACTTAGAACAACGCCAATATATACCGATCTTGGAGGCATCACAAATGGAGTTCGAAGGGGTTGGAAAAATCAGGGAGGAGTAGACCAAGGGCATTAATGAGTTTATCTTTAATGACACGAAAGGCGACGTCAGTAGCCGAAGGCCAAGGGAACACGCGGCCATGCATCGTGTCTGTGATATGGGCTATGATTGTGCTGAAATTCTAAATAAAACGACGGTAGAAGGAGGCTTAGCCGTGGAAGCTTCAAGCGGCCGTTACTGTGTTTGGTGTCGGCCAGTCGCGGATTGCGTCTATCTTGGAGTCATCCACACGAATGCCTGTAGAAGAAATCACGTAACCTAGGAATAAAATTAAACTGAAGAGGTGCAAAAAGAGCATTTAGGAGCATAGGCAAAGAATTGTGAGATAAAAATTATTTACGTCCCGTAACTTTTACCTTTTTTGAAAAACGTCCCAAAATAGTTAAAATTTTAATTTACGTCCCATAACTTTTTCAATTGCTTAATTTACGTCCAATTTTCCCTGAAAATCCCCAAATTTATGTAAATGGGACGTAAATTGAGCAATTAAAGAAGTTGTGGGACGTAAATTGAGCAATTAAAAAAGTTATGGGACGTAAATTAAATTTTTATTTAAAATGGGACGTTATGCGAAAAAGATAAAAATATTCAACAAATGTGTACAATTCACTATAAAATTAATGTAGTTTATGTTATACAATCAAATAAAAAAATAATTCCTTTATTCATAAATTAATTTATTTTAATATAAAAAAATAATTCATTCATAAATTAATTAATTATTATAAAAATCAATTAACTTATCTAATTCATTATTAGAAAAATTATTAACTGGCGAAAAAAATTATAATTACAATATAAGTAATATAAAAATATTTATTTATTTTAAAGTAATCAGATAAATATAAAAATTTATCTAAGTATTACACAATGTGGATCCACATAATTTTGTACAAACTAATATCAAATTAAAAATTATATAATAAAAATGAAAAATAAAAAAATTAACAAATTGTTAAAAAATATAACGTTCATCATCATCTTTCAATTACCGTGGGTAAGAGATGAAATTTTTTGGATATATTTGAGTATTTTTTGATTTATTTGGGGATTTTAAATATTTGTGATTTTTTTTATTTATTTAAAATATTAAAATAATTGTTAAGTTTTAATAAGAGTTTTTGACAATTATAATAAAAAAATTATTTGGAATTTTTATTATTTTAAAGATAAAATTTATATTTATTTGAGTATGTTAATTGATTTTTTAAATTATTTTTTAATTAGGTTAATTGAGTTTTTAAATAATTAATCAGGTAAGTTAATTGATTTTTCTAGTAATTAATTGACTTAGAAATAAATTTTGATTTTTTTTTCATATTATATCTTTTTTGATATTATGAAAAATTATTTCTAAATTTATTTTTATATGTTATAAAATATTATTTAGTATTTTAATTAATATTCATAATTTATTTTATAATACTTATATTGTAATTATAATTTTTTTTGGTAAGTTAATAATTTTTCTAATAATGAATTAGGTAAGTTAATTGATTTTTATAATAATTAATTAATTTATGAATTATTTTTTTATTTGATTGTATAACATAAACTACATTAATTTTATAGTGAATTGTATACATTTGTTGAATATTTTTATCTTTTTCGCATAACGTCCCATTTTAATTAAAAATTTAATTTACGTCCCATAACTTCTTTAATTGCTCAATTTACGTCCCATTTACATAAATTTGGGGATATTCAGGAAAAATTGGACCTAAATTAAGCAATTGAAAAAGTTATGGGACGTAAATTAAAATTTTAACTATTTTGGGACGTTTTTCAAAAAAGGTAAAAGTTACGGGACGTAAATAATTTTTTTTCTCAAGAATTGTTCCTGTCTGAGAATAAGAAATACCGGACGGAGATAGTTTAGATGATCCTCCTTCATCATTTGGTATCTAGAAGTCGGTTTACG
Organism: Galeopsis tetrahit; assembly: GCA_963675135.1. NCBI lineage: Eukaryota > Viridiplantae > Streptophyta > Magnoliopsida > Lamiales > Lamiaceae > Galeopsis > Galeopsis tetrahit. The sequence goes on from OY776128.1 coordinate 57,735,585, forward strand.
CTATGATCATGCCACCTCGCCGCGTTGACAATTGCGATATTAGCCTTGCTCAACGTTTGGACGAACTCCCAGCCCAGCTGGCCACCGTCATCTAACTCCTTAACGCACCAGCAGCGGCTTCGACCCACGCTGCCCCCGCCCATGTTGATCCTCCCAATGTGGCCCCTATTTCCTCCTCCGGCGTTGTTGCTCCCCTCTACAAGGAATTTTTGTGTGACGCCGATGGTTATGATGGCCCTCCGGTATTTGATGAGTATGACGATAACAGTCCGCAAAAAGATTTTATGAGGAGTGACGAGGGCCCTTCTTTGATCATCTGGAAAGCATGTTTCCCTCCTCGTCAACCGGATAGTCTTACTCTACGTCCTTCTATATTCCAATCTTCTTGCACCATTGGTGGCAAGATATGTTGATTATTAGGTGATTCGGATACTTGCGAGCTTGTTGTTGCTGAGGTTGCGGCCTATAATACGTGGTCATGCTTGCGACGTTCACCTGTTTTGGTGTCATTTACGATCAATTTGTCTTACAAGGTGTATATTGCATACGTCACGTCGAGTTTGTTCTCTTGCATGTTAATCCGAATGTCTAGCAGTTACCTCTTCGTTCTCAATTAAGTTGCTCGGATGTTTTCAACGTCATCGATATTGTGCCTTCTGATGGGCCTCGCAATGTTTCCGATTCGAGGGCGAATCGTCTCCCACCCGAAGAGAATGATGGAGATTAAGATTTATTGTAAGTTGAAGAATAATTGCATGAAAGATTGTAATAGGTGGGTTATTTTTAGATTCTAAGAAAGTCATGATTTGACTTTCTTTGTAGTAGTTTTGTTAGTTGGCTGTTAGTTGATTTCTTGTTAGTTGATTAGTTGGTTATTTCCTTGTGCAACCAATTTGTAGTTTGAGGAGTTAACATTTATACTCCTCGGGTGTCATTGTTTGAAGATGGTTGAATGATAATAGCTTTGATTGGATTTATATTCCATCGTTGGTAACGTGATCAACGTTTCGATTGTTTGTTTCTCGTTAGAGCCTCCGCTGCATCACAATGTCTAGTATTTTTAGAGAGCAAAAATCTTATACTTAAATAACATAATGCGATATGTGCTTCAGTCACACACATAAAGTAATTTTATAAGTTCTAGGCAAAGAAAAGTCATTTTTTTATGTCACGATATCCGGTTTAAGGAACGACTAATTCGGGAGACCAATTCCACCGTTCACTAACGGGATCCCGATTAAATCCAAAGCAAAACTATGTAAATAAAAGTCATTGAACAGTCAAATTGAGTAGGTTTCCTCCTGATGAATTAAATAATCATGAAATGCATTGATCTAAAAATGTTTTTATTTTATGAAAAATCTTTATTTAAAAGACAATGCATGTGTATTGTGGAGTAGGTCAACCATAAATTTGTACTTCATAAGGAAACTGTCAAATGAAATCAATACTTCTGGATAAGAAAATCAATAATAAGAGTATTACCATAACAAAAATTTTAATGGACTTAGGGCCTGTTTGGTAGGCAAGATTTGAACTAGATTGATCGAGTATATCTCAGGCCTAAAAAGTTGTTTGGTAGCATATATATATATGTAAACTGGAAGGCTCGAGATTATGAAGAAAGCTTGTGTGGTCCAATCTATAAAAAAAAATGGCAAGATATTTAATCTGACTTAAATAATGCTAATGATTGGACAAAAATATCAATTTAAAAAATAAATGAACACGCAGCTATCTTACTTCAAATTGTGTGTGTATCAAACACTCATTAACAAAAATAGGCTACTTATAAATCTTAGGGCATGATTGTTATGACAGAATGAAAATGTGATTGAATGGAATGAACTCATGAATGGAATGAAAGTCTGAATGGTCATTCTCATGATTGGTATCGACAAGGAATGGTAAATTCATTGCTTGATTGATTCAATTCTCATGATTGGTATAATAAAATGAATGTAAAATAATGTAAAAAGTTTATCTTAAATGACTAAAATACCCTTATACATATTTTATAGAAACATATTAAATTAGTTAATATGCTATTATTTTAATAATAAAATTAAACATAAATAATCGTTCATTTAAAAAAATGGTGTATATTTTTACACGTAATTTTATATAAATAAATTTTAACCATTATTTAAAACATTATTATAATATCTGTAAAAAAATCAAACAACACATATAAGATAAATCAATAATACCAACTTTAGAAATTCACGAAGCATGAAAATATATATATATATATATATATATATATCAGCAAAAACGATCGATATTAATATATATAGAGCAGCAAAAACGAAATATATATATATATGGAGTAATATATATATATATATATATATATTTATATAAAACACGAAACAGAGGACATTCATAAAAATTAATCAGGGAGAGTGGATAGAAGAGAGTGCGTTCTTTTTCAGGGTTCTTTTTTTCTGCGTTATTTCTCAGCGTTCTTCTCTTCTACGTTTTTTCTCAGCGTCCTCTTGGGTGAATTAGGTTAAAGAAGGTTAATGAATATCTTTTTAAGGGTTGGTCTGCTATGGACTCGAGTGCATGTTGTGCACCCTAGTCCATGTTGCACTTTTCAGTTTTACTGACTTACACTTTTTTGGTAAATGGCGTTGCACTTTTCAATTATTAAACTGTATAATAATATTTTTTAGTTATAGTGACTTACACTTTTTAGTAATATTGTGTTGTACTTTTCAGTTTAATAACTTACACTTTTCTTTAGACTAGGGTGCACAACATGCACTCGAGTGCATACTAGACTTTACCTCTTTTTAATCGTGGATTAGGGTTGGATAAGATCGTTAATGAATATCTTTTTAATTGTTGATAAGGATAATTTTGTAAAAATAAAATATGAGTGATAATTTTTTTTTTAAAAAATAAAAATAATTTGATTTCACACCGAATGGAATGGATAAAGATAGGGGATGGAGAGGAATCAAAATTCTTTATTTTTGGGAATCACCATTCCATAAAGAATCGCGATTCCGTGTAAAAAACATATCAATCGTGAAATTAGGAATAGGCCCATGAATGCTCATTCCATTCTAAGTTCATTACCCCATACCAATCATGCCCTTAGAGTTTAAGATATCTAATTAATCCTAGACTAATCTTAATAATTCTTATTTTTAATATATATTTGCAAACTTTTGTAGTGACACATGACACAACCACATTCATCTATTTTAACCTCTCTTCCAAATCTCTTCATTTCAAAATTTCTCAATTCTCATTTATTTTAATTTTATTTTTTAATCTCAACCATCCATTTAAAGTTTTAATCTCAACAGTAGGTTCTTATTTTTTTACTCTTATATAAATCGCAACATCTTCTCATTTCAACTACTCAAGTTTCAATCTCTCGACCTTGTCTTCTTCTAAATTCACCGGTGTTGATCTAATTTTCCGGTCACCAATTATAATTTTTACTCATATATATATCGAGTTTGTCCTCTCCCATAATTTTTTCGTTCATCACTAATAAAAGATTTTGTTAAGAAGGATTTAATCTCACTCATTTCTCACGGGTTTACTTCTCCATTGATCTGCATTGTCAAAAGGAATGTAATTCAATTTGGATGAAAATGGCTATAAACAATGTCAATTGATAGGTTGTGTTTTTTTGTTTTTCTTTTTTCTCTTTTTCTCTTTTTCTTTCTGAAGAATTTCTTTGAAGTGGGAGCTGTAGAGGCTGGGTTTGAGAATTTTTGGAATGTAAATATTGCGAAAGAAATGGAGAATTATGGGAATGGAAAAATGAAAGAAAATAGAATTTTGTATAGTATACTTCAATTGTAATATTCTTGGTATTTAATTTCATCAATTTCATATGCAGCCATTTGTAATTAACCAACTGTGTATCTCTCTCTCTAAAAAATGCTCACCCTCTCTCTAGAATAATAGCTTAGAAAATAAGTCATCAATCTGCCACCGCCTATCACCATATATTTGCGCTGCCGTGCACCGCCTATCACCATACATCTGCGCTGTCGTGCACGCCGCCTCAGCCGTCGCTGGTTTACGGTGTAAGAGTTGAGAGGTCATAATTGCCTGCACAAGTCCGTGTCGTTAAGCTACTCCACCGAATCACCGCGTTCGTTCGTCAGTTAACCAGTTTCGTCTCCTCAAATCTACAAACTCAAGGAGTCTCTTTAAGGTTTAGGTGGGATCAATGGGTGTTCCTCCCCGACGGCGCTACGGTGACCGATTGGGTGAGTCACACATTGATCCCAATTTATTGTTTTTTCTAGTTTTTTAGCAGTTTAATTTCTAGTATTTTAGCTTGTTTAGTTTTTAGTTTTTGTTGATTCCTCCACTTCGTGTGGTCTCTCCTCGCCTAGTGCGTTTTTTCCTCCCTACATGGGTCCTTTTTTGTTTTCTGGGTTTTTTGTGTTGGATTGGTCTTGCCTTTGGTACTTTTAGTGGACCTATGTCTTTTCTTTTTTCTCTATATTTCTCGATATGGATATACCTTAGTGTGGGGTATTTTTTCGTTTGAGAATGGAGATCTGATCGTATTTGTGGGCATTGGTTGCACTCATCTCTCCACTTCCTCACGATTGGAATGGAGCAGCTGTCGCTTTGATCCTTCTAGGTTGAAGATGATCCTGTGGGTTATGATGTACTGATCTTGTTCTATTTTCTTGTAACCCTTAAAAAAAAAAAAAAATCATATGCAACCATCAAGGGAGAGTGGACTGCGAATTTGAACTTTTCGCCTGCAAATCCTCTCTCTCTAGAAATTTGCTCTCCCCTCTCTCTTACCCAAAACCATCAAACCCACCGCCTATCAAATCCACCGTTTCATCTCTTTCCCCTTCTTTTCGATTTCGAAGATTTACATGATCTAAAAGACTATGTAGATCAATTGTCGTCCGTCACTCGGATCGGTTTCGCTGCTTTCTTCACGCGCCATTAACGCCGCCCATCTGTCGCTTGGTTGTCGGCGCCAGAGGAATCCACCGAGTCTGAATTTTGATAGTTTCTTCTCTGATCTTTTTCTGATTTTATGTAGTATTTTATTGTTTGCAGTTGGAATTAATGGATAGGTTATTCCCGACGGAGCTACGGTGACCGTTTGAAAGAGTTTGTCAGTTGTTCCCGTTTTACTTGTTTTTTAGATTAGTTTGTTGGTTCTTTGTTGTGGCAATTTCTGGTTGTTTATGTTTCCTAGCCCTCTAGATGGCTCGTTTATGCTTTCTTTTCGCCTTTGTGTGGCGTGTTGCGCCTCTGTGCGGTTTCCTTCCTGTTTTACTTCCTGTTTCAAGTTCTTTTCCTCTGTTGGGTTTTTTTTGGACTGGCAGTCCTTTGGTCTGGTACTTAGGTGGAACTTTGTTTCCTTTCATTGTCTCTTTTTTCTTGGATTGAGAACACCTTAGTGTGGGGCTGTCTCGACTTGAAGATGGAGACCTGTGCGTAGCTGTGGGGCAAAGTGTACACTCGTTTTTCCTCTTCTCACGATTGATGAGGGCAACGATACCGTGATGATCAATACTAGTTTGAAGATTAGAGTTGTGCTTGAAGTCTTATTGTAATCTTGAATGATCTTGTAAACCCTTAAAAAAAAAAATATATAATACTCCCTCCGTCCCGTGATTTCTTTCACGTGTGAAGAGGCACACAAAATAAGAAAAGTGAATTTAGTGGGAGTTTTTTAGGGGTAATTTTGTAAACTTTTATGTATAAAGTAAATAAATGAGTTGACTTTTGGGTATGTGTGGAGAAAAAGTAATGGCATTTGTGTAAAATTGAGAATATTGTGAGGGTGGAGTTTATAAAGGGTTTTCCATTTTAAGGGTGTGAAAGTTATTGTGGGACGTCTCGAAAAGGAAAGTGTGAAAGTAATTGCGGGACGGAGGGAGTATCAATTACCAATTTACCACTATATTTAATTAGGAGATAGATTAAATTGTGTATAATATTTAGAATAAAAATTAATTAAATGAAGGATTTCCCGTTTCCGCACTCCTAATTAAATTGCGAAATTTAAGTAAGACTCTAAAATTACGAATTTATCCTTTCCTCATCACATATTTATCAATTTTTAACTTTGACTAAATTTTGTATTTTAATTATATATGGCAGTCGTACATAATTTCTTCAATTAATTTATTACTGTAATTGATTTCGAACAACATTAATTATTTCATCAATCATCATTAACATCATATGAAATTAATTCATATCAATACATAAAAGTTCTACTAATTGATTATTGTTCAAACACAATTTTTTTTCATAGTAAAAATATTTGTTCTTAATTTTATTATTTGATAATTGACTTTTTTTTTTATTATTTATGTATATATTTAAATTAAATTGCAGATTTATAGAGGATTGACTTTAATGGTGATGGCTTTTATATAATGCAAATATGCTAAAAACTTAAATTAATTGGTGCATAATTTACTCAATTAAGTGTTACAGTTATAATATTAATTTGGCATGTGGTTTGTACACATTTAATTGTTTCTTAAGTTTATTCTATTATTTAATTATATTATTATGAATACGACGTTACGGTTTACCTAACAATGTTACCTTCCACACAATCTCTTAATTGAATTCGATTTAATATTTGTACCCATTTTTACATCTAAAAGAATACATTACTCTTATGTTAGTAACCTAATTGGAAAATTTAGAGTGAAGATTCATTTATATGAATTATTTGTCAAAATGAATAATGTTATTTTAAAATATTAATTGTTAGCTAATACTCCTTCCTATTCAAAATATAAGTCGTTTTCACCTTTCATTTTCTTTGTAAAATATAAGTCGTTTTACACTTTTCAATGCAAGTTAATTGCATTTATTCCAAATTTATCCTTATGATCAATAACTATTTACATAGATATTTTTTTTTTTAATGAGAATTACAAGCATTTATTAAGGGTAAAATGAGAAGTCAATTATTTTCTTAATATGTGTGTATGAGCTTAGGATGACATATATTTTGAATAGGAGGGAGTATATGGGTGTGAAATTCAATTTATATAATTGACAAAATTAATGTATTTGTCAACCATAAATATACCTTACGGAGTATTAATTATAAGGATCCTTGATATAAATTAATTAATTTATATAATGTGCATTACTTGGATCCTATTATTCTTGATAATTTCTATCTTATCAATGGACACTAACTATTTTTTTTCACTATCCTATTTTTAGTTCAAATAATAAGTATTTTTCATTTGAATCAACATTACCCATAAATTAGTTCCAAAAAAAAAAAATTGCATATCCTTGAAGAAAATTTTGTTTTACATCATATAATTTTAACTTAAGTCTAATTCAATCTATATCATTTAAATTTTCACTTTTACAATTTATATTCTAAGGTGTCCAATTTACGTTATTTTTGCCGAAAAATTAGGATTTCAGCCAAATAACCCAATTTAAGTCCTTTTTTTAAAATAATAATAATTAAAAAAAATCTAAAAATTTCATACTTTTTTAGCTATTGTATCCTTAGAGGGATAATGCAATTTACCAAGTGAATGAGGGTGAAGTCATGAGACTGACTGAAGTCTTTTCTTGGATAAAGCATTATGGTTTGGAGCGTGTAGAGATTGAGGTGGATGCTAAAGTGGTTGCGGATGCATTGAACTTAGAAGAGACATAATTTTCAGTTTTCGAAAATTTTATTTCAAAAGTAAGAGAATTTAACTTTCTATTCCATTTTGTAGCGTGAAATATGTCAAATACTAAGGCACACAATCTGGCTAGAGTTGCTTTGAATTTTACAAGTTATCATGAATGAAATGACCATTTGACTCTTGTGGTGGGCATCCATACTGACATTTGCAGTTGTTAACTAAATTTCTTTAAAATAAATCGTCCATGAATTGATTATATAAAACAAATTATTGTGTGAAAATATTTAATGAATCTTATTTTATTTTATATTAATAAAATTTATAGAAAAAATTATTTCTGTTATTATTTTCTACTCCATCTATCCCATAATTATTTATATATTTTACTTTTCGCGATTTTCCATAATAATTTTTACAATTTTCTTTTCGTGATGTCTCATAATAACTTTCACAACAACTCTTAGCCCTTTATAAATTTTACTTTCACAATATCTTCAATTTTATACAAAAACTAGTGTAAGACCCGCGTTTTACGCGGGATTGAAAAAAATTTATAATATATTTTAATTTATTAATTAAAAAATAGTCATTGAAACATGTATATGAAATAAATTAATATACGGAATTACAAATTGCGGAAAACTTTCTTGTAAACAACATTTTGTAATTCCGGAAAACTTTCTTGTAAACAACATTTGTTGTATGCAACATACAATTTGTCCATTTGTGAACACATGTTTCGAAATACAGACACCTCATGAAAATGAGACTTTGACTTTTTTTTTTTTTATGGAAGTTAAATACCCATCCCTTTTTTTCCAGCCCCATAACTCGAACCCAGGACCTAAGACCTAGGTAGTGGTGCTCTAACCACTTGAGCTATCCCACTTTGTCTTTGACTTTTATTTATCGTCATTGCAAAAAACTATAAAATAGAAAATAGTCTCATTGCCTCATTCAAAACTTTACGGAAGTCGTGTCACCCGAAACATTCAATGTCATTTTCGGAATAAAATTTACTACCAACATTCTTTCCAAAAATAATTTGTCCACCGATGATGTGGTTTTCATTTTTCATATCTCGTAACAATTACTTTAATTACATTGCACAAACCAAACTTCAGATCAATTTTTGTAAGAAGCATTATAGGGACACATTCCACCCTTTCCAGTTCGCCCGTCTTCAATTAGGGAATTTTTAGTAGATTGTATTAGACTATTAGTCTACCAGAAAAGATGACATAAATATACTATAGTTAATAGAGTCAACTAATAATGTTTAACTTTCATTATGCAGAATATATATTCTTTTTATTACGTTTCTTCCGATACTACACTTACGCAATCTCTATATTATAAGTATTCGTCTTTTATCCATCTCTTTTCCAAGGTAATATGTAGATGTAAATTGACATTTCATTTCATTTTATTTTTCCCATTTTTTGTCTTGATATTTTAAAGCGATTAATGATTATGAGAGTATATGAAGAGTAAACATTATTTAAAAAAATATGTCACTTAATTTTATACAAAACAATAAAATAAATAACATTGTGGTTAATATTCAAATTTATTTTCATGTAATTTGAAATTCGAATTTAAGAATATGTCAGTCAATAAATGTAGATGGATTAATGAAATTAAGTTAAATTCGAATTTATGTAAATGCTTACATAAATTTTATAACTTGAATTTAAATGCCAATAAATGTCTTGATTTATGAAATTCAATTTTCATTCAAGATGAATATAAGAAACATTGTGTTTTATTCTTGGTAATTGATTTCTATCATTATTCTCCGTTATTTATTTGCATAATTTAAGGAGAGATAAATATTTTTAATTTGAATTTAGATTATACATGCATATTTTTTACTAATTTAAAAAAAGAAATATAAATAACCGTGATATATTGTTATAAAAATTAAGAAAATAAAGATAAACGTAAAAAATACTTTACTTCCATAAATTTTGAAAATTTGATAAGTTTATTATTTTTTCTATCAATCTTGCTAATTCTACAAATTATTTATTGACAGTTCGAAAATCATGCTAAATCATGATTAATTCATATTAATTAATTAGTCAAATATTAATTTATAGCCTCAAATGTGTACAAATATATTACAACATGTTAAACAACCAAAATTATAGTTTGTATTTTATATATATATATATAATACATATCAAATTCGCTATTGATCAGAATAAGAATTAAAGACTTGAACAACGGGATTGGACTGAGACTTCAAAAGAAATTGATATCATCATGTATGTTAAATATGGAATTATGAAATTACATATTTAAAACTTTTTGGAATTAATTATTTAATGATTATTAAAAAAAAATATCCTAATATACAAAGGTCAGTAATCATGCCATACAGGTTGCATATCATACAAACAGATCAAACAATTTTGATGACCACTGCTTGAATATCCATATCTAGTCCAAATGTGTGGCATTGAGTCAGAATCATGACTATATCAATTTAATTCCAGAAGGAGCAAACACCTTCTAATTTGATTGCGAAAATACAAACATAACAAAAACCACATATCTTAAAAGGACCACTCTTTATATTAATCTCAACATAAATTAAAAAAAAAAAAGCAACAAATCAGATGGCCTAGTGTTCGAGATAGTAATCTGAACGGTGATATTATCATTCGAAGCTTCAGCCTGCAAAAATTAGATGAAAAGAAATAGAAAGTGAAAATAAAACGTAAATAATCAGAGCGATCTCATACCTATTTATGGACGACCATTGATCCCAAGAAGTTGAATTGCACCGGTCAAAAAGGGAGGAAAAGAGGGGGAGAGAGAGATTGAGTGAAAATGAATATAAAAATGTAACATATATATAAATTAAGAAGTGAAACCCTAAAATGATCAACGGCTTAGATTTAGATTAAATTTAGGAAGGGCGTAGATTAAATAGTTGTGCTAGAATGAAGGAGAATGAAGATAATTTGAAATTGAGAGAATTGGAGGTGAGAGAGTTGAAATGAATCATTTAGATTGTGACATGTGTCCTCTAATAGGTTTGCAAATATATATACATAGATGTCATTACTTTTGGTCCTAGTAACTGATCATGGATATCCTAGAATAAATTTTACTTTCACAATATTCTATTTTATGACGTAATTTATATTGCTATAACATTTCATTTTTTTTATCTTTTAACAGAATAAATTTTTTACAAATGTATACATGTTTAAAAGATTATTTTTTAATTAATAAATTAAAATATAGTATGAATTTATTTTAACCCCGCGTAAAACGCGGGTCTTATACTAGTTAGATATAACTATCAAATAAGACCTTATAGTTTAAATCTTTCCATAATTGGTAGCATTGTGCTTTTAAGTCCTGTAACTTGTAATTATGCTACTTACGCCCAAAAAACAAATTTTGAGTTCATGTTTTTCTCGTGTGTTTTTTTCCACTCATTAATTAGGCTATACTTTGTTTGTTTTGTTAGAGTGTCCACATTGGTTATTCAAGAATTATAACTCTTGACCCACCAATGACTCTTGAATAACCCACCATTATAGACAGGAGTTATAACTTTAAAACATCTCTCTCTCCTCCCAGGAGTTCAAACAGCTTAACCGTCCTTTTTCATTATTTTTGCTGACATAATTTTTTACAAATGTGGGCTTGGCCCACATTTTTTTTTTATGTTATTTTTTCATTCAATTTTTTTATGTTTTTATATAGCAAAATTTATACTGTTGGTTTATTTTTTATTTCATGTTAAAAAATTATACCGTTGGTTTTTTTTTTTTTTTTTTTCCGTTGGTTCATATTCAAAAATTATACAGTAAATTAGATACAGTAATTTTGTTTATTTTTTATTTTGTTTATTTCATATTCAAAATTTAAATTTATACAAACGGTCATTTTTTCCTCTATAAATACATCACATTCACATTTTTTTCTTTCTCACTCTTCCACTAAACTTTTACCTCATACTCTCTTCACTCCACTTTATTTTCTATCTCAATCCATTCTCATTTTTGTGTTCTTGAAAATTTTGTTTCCATAATAAATGGACAAAAATAATAAAGAATTTCGTAGAAATTTATTCAATCATCCTAATATGACGGATGAAATTTCCCTCTCTCAAAATTCATTAAATTCACAAAATTTTGAATATCCTCAATTTGGCTCGTCCACTCAATTTCCACCCAATTACGAAATTTTTTCCCATACTCCTTCATATTCTCAAAATTTTCAAGGTCACAGAAATTTCGTTGATAACTCGAGCAACTCTTTGCCATCAAATTTTTCCACTTCGACTTCCGAATTTTGGCAACACTATTCGGGGCAACATTTCGGTCAGTCTCCGCCTCAAATATTCTCTAGTCCACAAGCAACTGGAATATCGTCGAGATATCGGAGTGGCAAAGAACCGGAAACTCCAACATTCGTCCCGGAGACACAACTATCTCAACCATCAAGCCCGATTGATTAAGAAATTTCAGATCAAGAGTGTGTTGTTGGTGAAAAGCATTCGTCTAACAAGTGGACAACAAAAGAAAACGAGTTGTTGGAAAATTGTTTTGTCACGATAAGTGATGATCCCATAATCGACAATGATCAGAAATCGACGGCATTTTGGAAGAAAATCACTGATTAATACAACGAGAATCGCCCCGCTGGTGCTCCTAAACGACGTGTCCAACAAGCAAAACCACATTGGCTTAATACAATATTGCCAAAGGTAAATCTTTTTAACGCTTGTTATAATATTGTTTCTAGTGTCTACAGGAGCGGCTCCAACAACGAAGACATAATGCGTATGGCACACAAGAAATTTCGAGATTGCAATCATGACAAGCCGTTTAATTACGAGCATGTGTGGATGATTGTCAAGGATCATCCACTATATTCTCCACAGTACAATGATTCCATTGATTCATCAAAGAAAGCAAGGACCTCTGACTCAGACACAAGTAACAACTCTGCTAGATTGAATTTTGATCTAAACATTGACGACACTCGTCCAATTGGGCAGGACGCAGCCAAAAGAAAAGCAAAGGGAAAATCCAAGGCTAGATTAGGGTCAAAGGGCAATGACAAGATCGAAAAGTGTCTTGAAAAATTTACAGATTACAGCGATTGTAAAAAAATGGAAGTTATAGCGCTTGAAAAGGCGACTGCATTGAAAGAGCGTGAAGTGCAAATGGATGAATGGAAATTTGTTTATCATCAAGATACGTCCAATTGGACGGACGAGCAACGTGTCGCTCACCAACGTGTGTGTGAGAAGATTATTGTCGGGTGGAATTCATAGAAAAATTTATCAGTCTTATCTTTTTATCTTATTAATGTATTTTTTTCAATGTCTTTAAGTTAATTTATCCTTTATGTAATATCTTTTTTTGATTAATGTATTAATTTGACATTTATGTTTAATTTACATTTAATAAAATTAGTCGTTAAAAAATTAGCCGTTAGAAACTAGTCGTTATAAAACTAGCTAGCCGTTAGAAAACTAGTCGTTACAAGGTAGTAGGTGTATATATACGTGGCTTATGTTGTGAGGTTCTTCACATCCTACATTTGAAGAATAACCTCTCAAATAGCTTTACTTAAAATGTCTCAATATTCCACGAGTTCCAGCCAATCCGATGAATCCGATGACCAACCCGGTTCACCTGGTGAACAAATGATGTTAACGATTCTTCAACATTTGGAAGACGATGTGCATAGTCAACGAACCAAAATATTCATTGAGAGAAACCATGAAGAGGGACATGTTAGGCTTTTCAATGATTATTTCTCTCCAAATCCGGTGTATCCTGATCACATCTTTCGAAGAAGATTTCGCATGCGAAGGGAATTATTCATTCGTATTGTGAATGAGCTTGAGAATCGATCTCTTTTTTTTCAACAAAGACCCGATGCCGCCAGAAGACAAGGGTTGTCACCACTACAAAAGTGCACTACAGCGATTCGTCAACTGGCTTATGGAGTTCCTGCTGACAATCTTGACGAGTACCTACGAATGGGTGAATCAACAGTTATAAAGTGTCTTTTCAATTTTTGTGAAACTGTGGTTGCAGCATTTGGTGATCGCTACTTGAGAAGGCCGAATCACAATGACACTCAACGTCTTCTCCAAATGCACGAGTGTAGACATGGATTTCCAGGCATGTTAGGAAGTCTTGACTGCATGCACTGGGTGTGGCGAAATTGTCCCGTTGCTTGGAAAGGTCAATTTACAAGATGTCATGGGTCACCTACAATCATCCTTGAAGCAGTCGCGTCTCAAGACCTATGGATATGGCATGCATTTTTTGTAGTCGCAGGATCGCGCAACGATATCAATGTTTTGAATGAGTCTCCTCTATTCAACAACGTCTTGCAAGGCACTGCACCAAAAGTTAATTTTACTGTGAATGGAACACAATATACAAAAGGTTACTATCTGACAGATGGTATCTATCCGGAATGGTCAACTTTCGTTAAGGCTTTTCCTACGCCACTAGATCCTAAGAGAAAATTATTTAAGGAAAGACAAGAATTTGCGAGAAAGGATGTCGAACGAGCATTTGGTGTGCTCCAAGCACGTTGGGCAATTGTTAGGGGGCCCAGTTGTTTTTGGTATAGGAAAAAGTTGAAGCTCATAATGTTAACTTGTGATATTTTGCATAATATGATCGTTGAAGACGAAGGAGACATGGTTACAAATTGGAACAACGATGAAGGCGACGAGCCCACACAACCGATACAAGGCGCTCATCCGGAATTTAGGGATTATCTCCAAAGAAACACCTAGCTACGTAACAATCAAGTTCATCACCAACTTCGTGCTGACTTAGTGGAACATATTTGGGCTCGATCTGACAATAATTGATATAATGCGTTTATTTGTCGTTTCAAAACAGTTAAGTTTTTAATTAATTTAGTTGAATTGTTTTCTTAATGTTGAATATGTTGTACTCTATTTTCACTTGATCAAAATAATAATAATCTTTATTACTTAAGGAAATGAGTTAGTATTAAATATTTATTTCAATTTGTAAAATATATTAATTGATACCCTAAAATAATTGACTAAATAATTTTAATATATTCATATACTCCGTATTAATTTTTTTTACACATATTGAATTTTACATATATTCATTAAATAAAAAATTAAAAAGAAATATGATTGAATAGTGGATCCCATAAATGTGACTTATAACTTTTGGAATGGTTGTAGGAGTTAGTGGGATTGAGTTATTAATAGAAGAATGATGATGTGGTAGTGAGGTGAAGAAGAGAGGAGAGTTATAACTCCTCCACCAATGTGAAGTTGTTTGAGGGAGAGATTCAAAGCTCTATATAATATATCAGATAATAAAAATGGGAAGATTCGGGACTTCTTTCAAAATGATGGAGTAACATGGGCCTTTAATTGGAATAGATCTCCAAATGCTAATGAACTACTGGAATTTCTTTCTTTATGGTCATGCATTAACAGGTACAAGCTGGACTTGGAGAGAGAGGATGCACTGATCTGGAGCGGAACAACAAACAGAATTTTCAGTACCAAAGGAATGTACGACATCTTAATTAATCATGCGACCCCAGACGTAAATCTTATTGCCTAGTGGCCGAGGATATGGTGGAAATGCATCCCCACGAAGGTCTCGGCTCTGTCTTGGAAAGTGTTACATGGAAGAATAGCAACAGCCGACAATCTGCTGAAAAGAGGCATCAATCCGGATGGTCTAAGCGCCTCATGCACGTGCTGTAACTCAGCCCCAGAATCTGTGAAACACCTGTTTATTTCGTGTCCTCGGGCCTTAATGGTGTGGACTGATATTTGTGAGTGGGTGCATAGGCCCCTGGTGTACTCTAATTCCATGGTGGCACATCTGGATGAATTCTGCAATTATGCTCAGAAAGTCAGTAGAAGGAAGGTATTGGGACTCATATGGCAATGCTCCATTTGGAAAATTTGGAAATGCCGAAACGACTCGATTTTCAACGAGAAGATCGATGAATAAAGATTATCGCAGCTTAGTTGTACACCCCATAACTTCAAACATCTTGTAACGGGATTTGAGTACCCCTAGTACTCAGTTATTATACGCGCACCATCTTTACTTTTCAAAAAAAAAAAATACTCCTCCACCAATGTGCACACTCTTAAATGTATGTCTATAGAACTTGTCCGATTTTGTCCAAAATAACAACCACATTCAGTATTTGTCGGGTGTTTTTAAAATGGCCACAATTATTTGGACTCCTTCAATACAATAGTTCACCGCTCGTAGTAGATAACCCTTAAACTACCCTTGTTTTCCCTAAACCTATTACTCCTTCTCTCTTCTTATCTCATTTCAGTTTGTTCACCCACCTCTCTCTTTTATCGGCCCAATTAATAGCTCATTTATAAATGAGACATATTTAAAAATATTGCAACTAGACCATCAGGGCGGAAGTAGGGTGGTGGGGTGTGAGGAAGACATGAGGGAGAAGATTTGTTTTTTTTAGAAGAAAATGGAGAAGGAAGGAATGAGAAAAAGAAGTAGATAAATTAGGATTTTGAGGTGACGTGTATTTAGTAAAGAATTTTTAGAGAGAAAATGGTAATTTGACAATTCATGGGGAGTGTATCTAACATTCTTTTAAGTGGGGAAATGTACTAGGGTTGTAAACGAATCAAATAATTTTGATCAATTCGGTATTCATATTCAAATTTTGATATTCGTGTTCGAAATTTTATAATTCGAATTCGTATCCAATTTTTTTTTTGATTCGATTAGTAAACAAATACAAATATAAAATTATAATATTCGATTCGATATTTATAAGTATTCGATTATATTTATAATATATTTATATTTTTTTAAATATACTCTCAACCTCGGCAAATTTATTTAAATATTACATTTTTTAGAGCCCCTCTTGAAAATGTAACAAAAATGTACTCCCTCCGTCCCACAACTGTTTGCACACTTACCTTATTTGTCCGTCCCACAATTGTTTGCACACCCATAAAAGGAAAGTTCTTCATAAACCCCACCCTCACAATATTCACATATTTACATAAAATGCCATTACTTTTACTCTCTTTCCAATCACTTTTTTACTTTATTCATATAACTTTACAAAGTTACCCCTCAACACTCCACTCATTACACTTTTTTCTTAAAAAGTGTGCCCACTTTGTGGTGCAAACACTTCCGGGACGGAGGGAGTATTTGTTTATGAAAATAGTCACAAGCGTGATCACCACTCACGCCTGTCTTAAAGGCGTAAACACTATTTTTTATTTTGTATTAAATTAATGAAAGATTTAAAAAAATAAAAAAAATAAGAAAGACGTTACTGTCAAACACGCCTCTGACACCCCAGACATAATGTCGGGCGTGCCTGTCGAGTAAAAGTAAAAAAACAGAAAAACAATAATATTTTAATAGAGGCTCAACCTGCAGGTGAGCCTCTGATTGTGACGAGACCCAACAAACCAACAGTAATTTTTTTTATTTATTTGGGAACAAGGATTTACACGGAAGATAAAATGTACAATTCTTACCGAAGAAATCATTCATCCATGAAAGAGGATTTGTTGCTGCTCCTACCCAACTCCATGTAGCCGTATCCCTCCAACTAACGTTATTACTCTACCACCCACTATCTACTCCCTTATTACTCCACTTCACCACTTCATTACCCCTAAAAAAAACTACTCCGCTTGTCTTTCACCCTTTCATTATCCCTCAAAAAAAACTACCCCCTTCATTACTACTGTGCTGCGTGTGTGAAGACAATTTAAAAAAAAAATCTTCATTTCTCATCTTCATTTCTCGCGGTAGGTATATATATGCAAAAAAAAATTTAAAATTTATTATATTTGTTTAATTTTTTTTTTACTCTTCTAAGGTTATTTAATTTGTTTAGGGATTTCGAACGTGGAATCAACAAAAGACCGTGTATTTGAAAAATTGAACATATTCAGGTAATTTATTTTTTTTTGTTATATTTATTTAAATATATAGATGTTGTGCCTTAGGGAATTAGTTTTTTTGCAAATATATTATTTTTCTTTTCTGTAATTTAGTACATATTCTACATAAATTTAATTGTTAGTAGAGATAGAAACATTTAATTGTTAGTATAGATAAATTTACTGTATTTTCTATGTTCTGATAATGAAAAAAAAAACTTGTTGCTGTTAATTTATATACATTACATACATCCAAATTTAATTGTTCTCAAGAATATCAGTCAAAGTCAAAGAAGCAAATTTTAGCCATATTCTGATAGTGATTGGGCTAGATGTCCCACTACTAGACGGAGTATTACTGGGTATGCTATTTTTCTTGGTAATACTTTGGTCTCGTGGAAATCTAAGAAACAGCCCACCGTAAGCAGGAGTTCGGCTGAGGCTGAGTATAGAGCATTGGCTTATACTACATGTGAAGTCCAATGGTTGTTGTTTCTACTCCAAGAATTGAAGATTCCTCATGATTTTCCAGCCTTAATTTTCACAGATAGTAAGTCTGCATATAGTATGGCTCACAACCCGGTCATGCATAATAAATCTAAGCACATCCAAGTGGATTATCACTTTACTAGGGAAAAGGTTCTAGAGGGTGTCATCAAACTCATACATCTTCCTGCAGAAGACAATGTTGCAGACATATTAACTAAGCCTCTTGGGCCTTACCTTTTCAAGCTTAACATCTCCAAGATGACCTTGACCAACATACATGCTCATCTTGAGGGGGGTCTCAAGAATATCAGTCAAAGTCAAAGAAGCAGATTTTAGCCACAAGATCAGTTAATTAGTTAGGTTAACAAGATAGTTAACTGCTGTTTGTAAACCGTTTTATTCACATATTATCATCTATATAAGATGAGAATTCTCTTGTATAATACACCTTTTGATAAAATAAGAGTTCGGTATTTTTCCAGCTAGTATACAGGTCATAAAATCAACAATTGTCAAAATTAATTAAATAAATAAGTCAGCCCCTTATATACACTTTTTTTTTATTAGTAAAATAAGATGGAGTTGTGACACACATAGAAAGTTGTAAGTTCCCATATAGTGTACACATGTTTTTGTGTAAATCCCCCAAAGCAGCCTGAAAAGTGTCCTTCATTTAAGAACCCAAAGAGCAATATAGCACATTAAAATAGCTTCACTAGCTTAGTACATGTTACGCAAATAAGAGAGTTGTTAGTCATTGTTACGAGCTTTTCTTACGAGCTTTTCTTACTGGTGGTATTAAATTAGTCATATTTACTACTATATTTGAATGTTATGTATTTTTATAAATTTATATGAATGTAATGTGTTAGTATTAAATTCAAATATAAATAGAGGAATGACGAAATATAATGTAGAAGTAATTATCAACAAAAAAAAATTATATATATATGCCACTAGATATAATAAAATTCACTATTTAATTGTTAGAATTAATTTTTATAGGATGAAATAATATATATATATATATATATTATATTGTATATTAATATTATTTGATGACTAATCTGATTATGACTATTTTTTACCCAATTTTATATTTTTGCATTAAGTACTTATGTTTACAATTTTCAGGATGGAAAACGAGAATATTTGTATGGGACCAGTAGATAATTCTGTACTGAATGAACAAGCCACGCATCGTTCTGGCACCATTTACGTCAACAACACTCAAACTAACAACGTGTTGTCAATCTCTCAAGGAGCTGGAAACATTTTCTGGACCAATAGGGAAAATGCTGACCCAGAGGATGTACGACTTCACCCTCGAGTGGTAGACGTGTTAGAGAAAATTGGCTTTTACGGTCCGTATAGGTGTTAACCTGTGAAACATGATCATCATCTTATCACTGCACTAGTGGAGAGATGGCGCCCAGAGACACACACCTTCCACTTTCCGATCGGGGAGGTCACTATAACATTGCAAGATGTGGCTGTTTTATGGGGGCTGTCGATAGAGGGAGAACCTGTTATATGTCCGGAATTGAGACACTCACCATCAGAATGGCGGACATATATTGAAACTTGGCTAGGGTTCCGACCAATTAACGGAGAGATGAGGACTACCAATGTGATCCACCTGACTTCAATTACAGAGCACCTAAGGCGTCAGCATATTGACTGGAATACACCACAAGTTCGTGTTGATCAATATGCACGAGGATGCGCGCTTATACTGTTGGGTAGTTTTATGATGCCTGACTTCTCTCGATCTTCTGTTTCATTGTTATATTTAAATTTCTTAGAGGACGTGACGAGAGCTGGAACCTATAGCTGGGGAAGCGCAGTACTGGCTTTCCTATATATAGAGCTCTGTAAGGCAGCACGCGTTGGTGCACGAACTATTGCTAGAGCATTGTCCTTACTACAGGTAATTGTTAATATTTAACAACATTTTAAATATTAATTCATTGTTATATTGTATATATTTGTCAAAACGTTTCATACTCATTGCAGATTTGGGCATGGACGAGAATAAACGTTATTCAACCTTTGAATATATGTGGCATGCTTATAAGAGGGCCAATGTTCGGTGTGAACAATCGCAACTTGGGGCTTGCTCCGTATGGGTCTAAGTATGATTTTATACTTAAAATAGATTTATTTATTTTATTTATTTATACTTATTGTGTTATATATATTGAATATATATAAATTATAGGTGGAGTAGCTATCATGACCATACAAGAACGGGGAGAAACGCAGTTCGTTTATACAGAGACATATTTGATCGTTTGATAGACTCACAAGTAAGTAATTATCGTGTATCATATGACATATTGATGGTTTTCTAAACTTACAAATAAGTAATTTTTTATGCAGTTTGAGTGGCAACCTTTCGACATGGATGCTCCTGAGATATCAAGTCTTTCACCCAATGATTTCAGAAAAGTGATAAAGTTCAAGTGATATTTTCCCTTTTTTTTGTTTTGTTTTTATACTTGCTCACGCGGTGGTGAGTTGTCTTGTCACGCTTCACGCTTTTAATTTTCTTATGTAAGAATTGTACATTTTATCTTCCGTGTAAATCCTTGTTCCCAAATAAATAAAAAAATTAATGTTGGTTCGTTGGGTCTCGTCACAATCAGAGGCTCACCTGCCGGTTGAGCCTCTATTAAAATATTATTGTTTTTCTGTTTTTTTACTTTTACTCGACAGGCACGCCCACATTATATCTGGGGTGTCAGAGGCGTGTTTGACAGTAACGCCTTTCTTATTTTTTTTATTTTTTTTAAATCTTTCATTAATTTAATACAAAATAAAAAATAGAAGCGGAGGTGGTGTTTACGCCTTTAAGACAGGCATGAGTGGTGATCACGCTTGTGACTATTTTCATAAACAAATCCATTTTTGATACATTTTCAAGAGGGACTCTCAAAAATGTAATATTTAAATAAATTTACCCTCAACCTCAATTAGGTTTATTTCTTTTAATGTCTTATATTATTTAAAATGTTATTTTATATTTTTTTTTCATAAAATTCGAATTGAATAGTTTCAACTCGAATCGAATAATATCGAATACGAATCTTTTACAAATCGAATACTCGAAAAATATTACTTAGAATATGTTTTAAAAAAACCGAATCGAATACTCGAATCGAATATTATCGAATATCAAATTAAATTTATTATTCAAAAAATAAACGAATACAAATATTCGAATACTTTCACGAATCGAATCGAATACTGCACTATTCGCTTCACTTCAATTCGTTTACACCCCTAAATGTATCAATTGGGGGAGGGTGGTTTACAAAGATGGAGGTGTTAATAGTCGTACCACTAAATCAGTTGGGTTTGACTATTTACACCTCCATTTCAGATGGATGCACTCCCCTGATTAATGCACCCCCCTAAAATTGGTCTAGGATAGATGTACCCACTCGAATTGTCCTAAATACCTTTTTCTCCATTATATTCCTATTACTAACCACACCTCCCAACCAAAACCTAATTTCCTCTACTAAAACCTAATTTCCCTCTCATTTCATTCTCCCCTCACACTCAGCCGCCTCCCACCCTCTCCCAGTTGTCGGCCGCAATACCTTTAGTCAATATGAATAAAATATCTTTTGACTTATCTTTAACATGGTAACCAGAGCTTAATTAGGCACCTGCCTCTTTTTTTTCGATCCTCTCCTTATTTTGTGGAATTACTCCTACATTATCGGATCTCCCAGGCCCAGAATTACCTCTGCATCTCAAAAACCCTAACCTCTCGACCACTTCTCATCGGCTATTCCCACCTCCCGCCTCACGCCCAAATTGCAGTCGTCGACCTCACGTCCCTGCAACATAATGCCTTCTGATTCAGAGCCCCGTGTCGCAACGCCGGCTCTGCCTCCGCGACCGAGTCCTCCGATCCCGCCGTGCCTCACCTTGTGGCCTTCAACACTGCCTCGCAGGCACCCCTCAAACTCACCTCCACAAACTATGTAGCCTGGAGTCTACAATTTCGCACTCTGCTCACTGGCTATAACCTCTTCCGCTTTGTAGACGGGTCGCACAAATGTCCTCCCTCCACCGTTTCTGAAGGAATAGTCACCACACCGAACCCGCTGCATCAATTCTGGGTTCGTCAAGACCAATTAATATTCAGTGCTCTCCTTGGTTCGATAACCCCCAATTTAGTCCCGTTTGTTGCTGATGTTGTAACTTCCCATGATGCGTGGACAACCCTTGCATACACCTACGGGAAATCATTTAGGGGACGCATCCTTGCTCTCAAAAATCGCATTCACAATCCGCTCAAAGGTAACCGTTCTATCACTGAATTTATGCTTGAAATTAAGGGCGTCGTTGATGAACTAGCCCTACTCGGTGTTAAAACGGATCCCGAGGACCTTGTCCTTAAGGTCCTTAATGGTCTTGATGACTCCTTCAAAGAATTAGGCAACGCCATCCAGGCCAGAGATGCCCCCATTGCCTTTGAGGAATTGCATGATAAACTATTGAGCACTGAAGCCCAACTTGCTGTCCAGAATCACGTCCCGTCCTCTACCCCTGTCACTGCACTCAATACGAACAGACAGCCTGGTCCCTCTGGCAACCGACCGCGTGTGCAGCGTCCGCCCTGGCCGTCCCACGCATCAGCCCAACAGGGCCGTTTCCAGCAGCACTCGGCCGGCCCTCTATACACCCATTCCCATCGCTCGGCTACCCAGTCTAGGCCATATATGGGGAAGTGTCAACTTTGTGGCACACCAGGCCACTCCGCTCGTCGATGTCCCGAAATTCAATCCTATGTGCCATCTCCAAGAGCCCCTACTTCGTCAGGCTACTCCACTCCCTCTGCACATGCGGCCTCTTCTGCCCCAGCCCATTCGGGGTGGATTCTCGACTCGGGCGCCTCTCACCACATCACTACAGACCTGGCTAACCTATCCCTGCATTCTCCTTATGGTGGCGGTGATGACGTGGTGGTTGGCAATGGTAAAAGATTAAATATTTCGCATACAGGCTCCTTATTTTTTGAGAATTTAGAGTTTCTAGCATTTTCGGATACCCTTGTTGTTCCTTCCATGTCCAGAAATTTACTATCTGTCTCTCAATTATGCCGACAAAATAATGTTCATGTTTCGTTCTCTGATTCTGGTTTTCAGGTGATGGAGCGTCCTTCGGGGGGTGTTCTTCTCCAAGGTCCGTGCGTTAATGGGCTTTATGTTTGGCCTGCTGGTGTCTGCTCATCCTCTCCTCCCACTGCCCTCACTGTGTCCCGTCAGCCCGTCCCCACCTGGCATGCCCGGCTTGGTCACCCATCATCTCGTATTTTGAATTTTACCTTATCTACAAACAATCATGCTTCGTTCGAGCATGATACATGGAATTTTTGCTCAAGTCAATAGCACTTTGACTATCACAAAAAAACCACGTACTCCTCTTGCTTCAAACTCAATTCTTGGAGAAATCTCTTCACCCACATCATCTATTTTCCAGCTTCGTTCGCTGCAATGTACTCTGCCTCAGTGGTGGATAAGGCAACACACTTTTGTAACTTTGATTGCCATGAGACAGCTCCCCCTGCGAATGTAAACAAGTAACTTGAAGTGAATTTCCTCCCATCGAGATCACCTGCCATATCTGAATCTGTGTATCCCACAAGAGTCGGCTTCGAACTTCCAAAACTCAAACATGATTTTCAAGTTCCTCTCAAGTATTTGAATATCCACTTTACGGCCTCCCAATGATCTTTTCCTGGATTGGAAAGAAATCTGCTCACCAAGCTAACAGCTTGAGCAATATTCGGTCGTGTACACACCATGGCGTACATCAAAGAACCAACTGCAGAGGAATAAGGAATTGTTGCCATCTCTTCTCTCTGCTCTCGAGTCGTGGGACAATACTTCTTACTCAATTTGAAGTGGTTATCAAGTGGTGTGGACACGGGCTTAGCATGTTTCATGTTGAACCTCTCAAGTACTTTCTCAATGTACTTTTCTTGTGACAACCACAATTTTCCAGCTTTTCTGTCACGAGTAATCTCCATGCCCAAAATCTGTTTTGCTGAGCCTAAATCCTTCATGTCAAAGGATTTGGACAGCTCCCCCTTCAACCTGTTAATCGACACAATATCCTTTCCCACAATCAACATATCATCAACATAAAGCAACAAAATAATGAAATTACCATCAGGGAAGTGTTTGACATAAACACAATGATCTGCCTCTGTTCTTTTATAACTTTGGCTAGTCATAAAAGAATCAAACTTCATGTACCACTGTCGTGAAGCTTGCTTCAAGCCATACAAGCTCTTCCTCAATTTGCAGACCAAGTTCTCCTTTCCCTTGACCTCAAAACCTTGTGGTTGATTCATGTATATGTTCTCCACTAACTCTCCATGCAAGAATGTTGTTCGAACATCAAGCTGCTCAATCTCCAGGTTCAAGCTAGCTGCTAATCCCAACATAATGCGAATAGAACTCATCTTCACCACTGGTGAGAATATCTCATCAAAGTCAACTCCCTTCTTCTGAGTAAACCCCTTGACGACCAATCGTGCCTTGTGTTTGACTACCTTATCACCATCCTTCTTTAGCTTGAATACCCACTTGTTCTTCAGAACTCTCTTACCCTTAGGCAGCTCAACTAAATCAAAGGTATGATTCTTGTGCAAAGAATCCATCTCTTCTTACATCGCCTTAAGCCACTGATCTTTGTCTTTGAGGGAATATACCTCCTCAAAGTTCTCTGGCTCCCCCTCATCCTTAATCAACGCCCAATCTGAACTCGGATACAATGTATTCGGCCTTCGATCTCTCACTAGTCTTCCACCATGTTCTGCATTTTCTGGTGGTGCATGTTGAATCTCCTGCTCAACATCTCCCGGTTCTTGGACAACTGGATCTGGGTCAAGTGCAGTTGGGTCATCATTTTCCATCCCAACTTCATCTTCATTCTCAACTTCTTCTCCACCATTTTCAGCATCAATGGTAGGAATCTCATATGGTGTTAGATCAACAACACCAGTAGGCATTGGAGTGGAGGTCTCCCCCTTCTTCAAATTTTTCATCGTCTCATTTTCATGGAAGATGGCATCTCTACTCCTCACAATAGCCTTCTTCTCTAGATCCCATAATCTGTATCCATACTCTTCATCTCCATATCCAACAAATATGCAAGGTGTAGATTTGCTATCTAACTTGCTTCTTTGCTCCTTCGGTACGTGCACAAAAGCTTTGCACCCGAACACCTTCAAGTGGGAATAAGAGGCATTTTTCCCACTCCATACTCTCTCTGGAATATCAGAATCCAAAGGAACTGATGGAGATCGATTGATCAAATAACAAGCAGTCAACACAACTTCACCCCAGAATGACTTGGGTAGCTTGGCTATCCTTAACATACATCTCACTTTCTCCATAATGGTTATGTTCATCCTCTCTGCCACACCATTATGTTGAGGAGTGCCCGAAACAGTTCTTTCATGTCTAATCCCACACTGAGCACAATATGTCTTGAACTCTCTAGAAGTGTACTCGCCACCATTATCAGTTCGTAGACATTTCAGCAACTTTCCTGTCTGTCTCTCAACCATAGTGTGGAACCACTGAAATTTCTGAAATACATCACTCTTGTTCCTCAAGAAGTACACCCAAGTCTTCCTTGAAGCATCATCAATGAAAGTGAGGAAATATTTATTTCCACCCAACGACTCCACCTCGAAGGGACCACAAACATCAGAATGTATTAGCTCCAATACAATATCTTTTCGATTAGAATGTGAACGAAAAGAAATTCTATTTTGTTTGCCTAACAAACAATAATCACAAGGGTGGAGTGACTTACTTTGAGCAGTAGGAATTAGAGACTCTTTGGCTAGGATGTGCAATGCTTTCTCACTCATGTGTCCCAGCCTGTTGTGCCACAAATTTGGTGAAGATTCATCCTCGGCTGCGAATAATTGGTCTCGAGCCATCTTGAGCTTCGTCCGGTACAACGTACAACAAAACTTTCCTTTGCCAACCAACAAGGAACCCTTCACAAGCTTCCAATTACCATTTGTGAATTTTTGCTCGTATCCCTCTCTATCAAGAACATTAACGGCAATCAAATTGTGGCGCAACTGTGGAATATGTCTCACATCTTTCCGCGTCAGTGTGAATCCCAAATCAGTCTCGACAACCATATCTCCAATGCCAATAACCGGTGCAACACTCTTGTTTCCCATGAACAAGTGACCATAATCTCCAGCTTTGTATTTTGCAAACAACTCTCTCTTCGGAGCACAATGATGAGAAGCACCCGAATCAACTATCCACTCAACGTCGGGATTCTCCACATGGAGACACTCATCGCTAACACAAACTACAGTCTGATCATTATCGGAGTGAGTGACAATGGCTGCTGTATTTTTATCTTCCGACTTCTTCTGATTCTCTTCCCTTTGCTCTTGCTTCCAAATTCTGCAATTTCTCTTCATGTGGTTGGATCCACCACAATGGTAACACTTGAATCTCTCCTTGGACTTAGACCTGTTGTCTCTTGATTTACCACGACCTTTAGGTCCTCTACTCTTGCTTCTACCTCTATTCTCGGTGACAAGTGTTTGCGAAGAGCTAGCCCCAGATTCCTTTCTTCGAGTCTCTTCATTGAACATACTCTCTTTAAACATGTTCAATGTCAACTTTCCATTCGGAGTTGTATTACTGAGCGTCACCACCATAGTCTCCCAGCTATCAGGTAGAGAGCTCAACAAGAATAAAGCCTGCACCTCATCATTGAATGCAATATTCATGGTAGAAAGTTGAAAGTGCTCTGCTACAGAACTCCCATATTTGTACTTCAAGTTCACTAACCTTCTGATAACAGAGGCCTTGTTCTGCGCATTCTTTCTCTCATACAATTCTTGTAACTTTTTCCACAAATCACACGGACCTGTCTCCTTGGCCACATGGTGAAAAACACTGATATCTACCCACTGTCTGATTGTACCAATTTTCTTTCTACTAAGCTTCTCCCATTCCTTGGCTTACATACTTTCAGGCTTAGCATCTTTTCCTTCAACAGGATCATACAAATCTTTGCAGTAAAGTAAATCCTCCATCATGGGCTTCCATATAGAATAATTTTCTGCAGTCAACTTAATCATCGAGCTATTACCAATGCCCTCCATGGTCCGAGCCTAGTTTAACCTGGCTCAGATACCACTATTGTGGAAGGTGCCAAAATCAGAGTCGATTTCTCGGCGTAGCGGAATGCACAAAAGAAACAATCACTTCCACAAAAGCTCAATAGACAACAGACCAAATATGCAAATTAACTACGAAAATAAATACGCAATAACACCATGAATTTTTACGTGGAAAACCCATTCACAAGAGGGTAAAAACCACGGGACCCCGTCCAGCAAAATACTCCACTATATCAAATGGGAATTACAAAGTTTCCTTCTCTATTACAAATAGAGGAATCAACACCAATAGCACCAAACTATCCTCAAGAATATTATTCTTGGAACACACAATAAATTTAGGAATAGAGCAAACTAAAATAGTACAATGAGAATAAAACAATCAATTTCTCTTTGTACCTCTTGGAGACGATTCGTGAAAATCTACTCCAACCAAAATGAAGAGCACGTCACCACGAACTCCCCCTCGAAATTTGAGGCAAAACAGTGAAGAAACGAGTCCTCAAAAGGTAAACCCTTTTCTCCCTCTCTCTTTTATTTCTCTCCCTGTTTCTTTTTCTTTTTGCTACTGGAACTTGCAATCAAGGTCACGGCTACTGCCTTCAATTAACATACCTATTCAATTGGGCTTCTTTTATTTATTAAAATCTTGGCCCAACTTATATTAGGCAAGCCCAACATGTACCCCCTCCTCCATTCCTAAAAAACTTGTACATTTACTCTTACACTCAATTTACAAAATTATCCCCTTTCAGGTACGAAAGTAGTATAAAGTAAAGAAAATAGTTGACTTGTGTTTATGTCTGGGCCAAAAAGTAATGATATTTTGTGTAAATTTGTGGATATTGTAAGAATTCAAAGTTAAAGACATTCACATCCCACTTGACATAATTGACAGATTTTGGACGAAGTTGGATATGAGGGTCATAGAGCCGAGCGAAGGGTTCAGTCAAGGACCGAGTGAGGGGCAGCAACAAGGGCCAAGTCAGGGGCAGCAACAAGGGCCGAGTCAGGAACAAAGTCAGGGGGTTGCACATGATATTAGAAGTCGGTTGAATGACACGTTGATGGATGTTGTCAAAAAATTTGACAACAAGAATGATTCAGAACAATTATTGATGTTGATGAGGTTGAGGGAAATTGTAAATCATACAACTACATCACTGATTGAGCCGCATCCTCTAAAGAAGACTTGTGATAGGCCGAAAGAAAAACGTAAAAAGAAGAAAGACGCATCCACCAAGCGTGAGAAGAGGGCATTTGAGTATGTTGAATCAATGGTAGATAGTTGTTCTCAACCTACAATTGAGTTTGGTGGAACAGTGTCTATGACACCGATGTTCAGTAATGCAAAAGGAAAAAAAAAACATTAGGTATTTTTATATTCACGTTTACCATAACCCTTTCATGCTTCTTTGTAGCATACTTAGGAGATCCTAGTCCAGAAGTTTTTCAATGCATTTAATTTATTGTGTGCGTGTAATTGTCACATGTTTTTTTAACAGATTCGTCGAAAATTTATACCCCCACGTAGTACGATTGAGTTTGTTGGCCTTCTACCAACATGGATCCGTGGGTATGTTGTGAGTACTCGAGATGTTGTTGACGATGGTCACTGTGGGTTCCGTGCAATTGCTGAACAAATGGGCTTTGGAGAGAATGAATGGCAGAAGGTTCGGCGTGATCTCATGGGGGAGTTAACAATGCATAGAGATTTGTATTCTAATGTATTTTATGGTATGAAGGTGGTCGATGGAGTAATGCTGAGTTTGAACAATTTTGATTGCTTTGCTCATAAGTTTTATTGGTTTACTTTGCCGGAGATGAGATATCTTGTTGCATCGACATACAATGTGATACTTGTCACATTGTCTAACAAAATATGCAACACATACTTGCCTTTCAGAACGATTGCACCGAAGGGAAATCCAAGATGCATTTGTATTGCACTACTCGAAGAGAGACAACATTTCATTGTGGTACGTATTATTTTGACATCGTTAAATATGTAGTGGTAGTTGTTATTTATAATGATTCATTCATTTATGCAGGTTAACTTGAAGATAGACCACCCATTGCCTCACATAACACCTCCTTGGGAAGAGTATCGTGATCTATTGTGTTACAAACTTATGGGATTTAAACCAGACGATGATGCATTTCCGACAGTTATTAATCTTTGTTGAACACTCGTTAATGTAGGATTTATTTTTGAATTGGTGTATATTGTTGAACACTCGTTAATGTAGGAATTATTTTTTGAATTGGTGCATATGGTGAACACTTGTTAATGTAGACGTTATTTTGATTTATTGACGTTAGTTTGAGCAGATTTTTTGTACAGATTTTCTGTTCTGGATTGCATAATGTTCGGCCAATTGGACCGTGCATAGTAAAAATGTTCGGCCATTAGGGTCGTGCATATGACCATTGTACGTCCGTTATGGCCGTGCGGTACGCAAAACGATCAGCCATTTCGGCCGTGCAGTCCAAAACCTGTTCTTATGCAATATATTCAAGTAATTTAACAAGTGGAACCTAATAATTTTCACCATCAATAAATCAAAATAATGTCACCATCCATATTCACCATCAATAAATCAAAATAATGTCACCATTCATATTCACCATCAATAAATTAAAATAATGTCATCATCAATAAATCAAAATAACATAATCCATAAATAACATCACCAATAAATTAAACATCATCCATAAATAACGTCACCATCTATATTAAAGTCTAAATAACAACATCATCATCAATAACATCATCCGTAAATCATCTACGTGGTTTTCTACGTGCGGACGACTCAAGTCTATCATCATCAATATCCGGATTGGACGCATCAGGCCATCCCATACCTTCTAAAGTAATGTAAGCCTGATCCATCTGTGACATGGCATACGGGATGGTTAGATCATCAAGGTGTAATCTCCACATGCGTACCGGCATCTCCAACAAAGCAAGGGCAGCTTGTTGCTGAGTTAACGATGATGATGCTCCCCCAACAGCGTTTGGCACAACATTCCATGTGGCACGATCAGGACACTGCACGAGTGGATGAGAATGTCTCCTAAACCAGTTAAGATAATCACTTGTGCAATCCCACGGTCTAGCAACAACACGTCCACAACGACGATTAGACAGAACGTGACTGTCCCACGTTCTATAGTGGCCTTAAAGTCATTCAGCCCAAATAAATTTGTACTTAAGACCTTTACTAGGTCTAGATGCATACTTGGGACCGAGAGGAGTAGCAGGAATGGTCTGAACGTAGCCAAACTGTCTAAGAACACGGTCCGGATGATAGGGCTCAGCAATATCGAATGATCTCATGCATCCATGAATGAAAGCAATTTCATTCAATGGATGATACTCACGAACATTTGCGTAGGGTTCCATTCGACCTACAAGTAATAATCACGTTTATATAAACAAATGCACATGATAAATTAATAGGTTGAAATCATTAAACTAACAAAAATACTTACTTCAGATACTATCAGTGCATCTAATTTCTCTCGATAACTGACTAGATCATGAAACTGTCTTCCAGCTCGTGCTGAGGGCAACCACTTCCTAGCCAACGGAAACTGAGAACTGAACCCTCTGTTGAGGGCAGGCCAAGTAAATGGAAAATGCTCATAAATCCATGCCTACACATTTAATTTAAAAAATTAATCACAAAACATGAACAATTATATATAAATAAATTTGATTTTTTTTTACCTCCAATAGGGGAATAAATCCGCAAATCTGTTTAACACCATGTCTAGATGCTATCCCCAGTTGCCTATATAAGTAGGCTAGAGTCGCGGTCCCCCATGCATAGTCGCCCACTTCCTCAACATCGTCCATAATACGAAGAAAATGAGTCCCGACCCGTGATCCACTTTTGTCACAAAATAAAACACATCCAAAAGTGTAAAGCATGTAAGCACGGGCTACACAATCTAATGTGTGGGGATCATCAAATGTCGTGTCACCTTTCCAGTTCTCGGCTAACCAACTCAACTTTATTGAACTACCTCGTACTTGACTTAACTCGTTAGTCGCAGTTTCGACGCTAACTCTCAACAATCTAAACATAATTGTTGCACCATCTTCCATGTCTTCATGTACTTCAAACTCCACAGGTGAACCCTCAACTTTCAATCCGGTAAGACAAAACACGTCGTCTAACGTGATTGTCATCTCCCCAAAAGACATATGAAACGTATTTGTTTCAGGATGCCATCGCTCGACAAAAGCACAAATAAGAGCTTTGTTAGGACTAGGGTATGCAAAGTCTCGTAGACCTAGCATTCCACTATCCCTAATCAAGTCCCTCCAAATTTGGGTGGTTTCGTCATTCCACTCTAAAAACTTTGTTGTGTGGCAATGCACCTTCAGCAACTCACGTTCTTGCCCTCTCCAAATCTTTGCAGCTATATGAGACTTGAAACTCTTTAGCAAAGATGGATCCTCCGGACCACCGGGATAAGGTCCCCTAAGCACGCCATCCGACTCTTCATCCTCTTGTTGAGTCGTAAGTGCCTCTTCATCTTGTTGAACCGGATGTGCCTCTTCATCTTGTTGAATCGGAGGTACCTCTTCATCTTGTTGAACCAAAGGTGCAGCTTCGACCTCTTGTTCAATAGGAGGTACGTCTTGGTTCATTTGATACATTCGGATCCGACGTCTTCGTTCGGACCCCGTTGGTCTAACTCTTGGTAGGTTCGTGAAGTTAATTAGATAAAATATAAAAGGATTATAAAAAAAAAAAAATTGAAAACAGGGTGTATTCGGCATGACTTCCTGAGCACCTTGCATTTTCCTTAGTATATTCTTGTTTTCTAGATGTCTTTCTTTTTGGTGGGTATTAAGTATTAACCACAAAAATCCAACGTTTACTTGGTTATTAACAAAATCTACCTTGCCAGAAAAGAACAAGGATATATGCTTGAAATGAAGCATTAGTATTGTTGTTCATAGCTTTCAAATAAATTAAACAAAAACAGAAAAACAAGCAAACTCAAAACATTATCTTAGCTCTTGTGAATAAATAGCTTGAAGAGAAATGCCCACCAAAGAATAAATCATAATATACACCAACCATGCATACCACTAATAAAAGGTGTAGCCAGAGAAAGAGACCATTGTCAATAATTTGTTTAGATATAAAAACGATCAGATTGTCTTCGTTCATCACAATGGATCAATGGTTACATACTACGGAGTACAATGTTCTTTTGGCATTTGCATTTAGTATAATCCACGTGAGGAAACATTGCTTGATTTTTTTAACCACTTAATTTCCATTTTATACCGATTAATCATGAATGAATGATTCGATAAGCATAAATGCATAATATCAAATTAACGAAGGAAAACTCGACATCAGATCAAGGCATTCAAAGCCAATTGTAAACAAAATTTTAGTATAAAAGAAGGGAACCAAATTTTTAGAAGTCCGCATCAATATATCCAAATCAATAGGTTAACTACTTATCATATGTAACTGGAGTCCTGTCCATAATTCTTTTTGAAAGAGTTAAGGACAAATACTTCATAGCTTGTTCAGATCATTTCAGGGGAATACTATTGTGCACTACACAGTGTGTGCGGCTGAACCAGTCGTGCAACACTTGTGCGTGCGGCCGATCCAGCCGTGCACAGTGCACGCCGCGCAGCTGCGATTCTGGTCGTGCGCGAACGCGGCAGCCCCAAATCACACGAGCAAGCGTCGTAACACAACACAAACCCAAAATCAAACTCAATGTATGATATACAATCATACCCAATGCATTTTATTAGGGTTTTTATACACTAAATCACTAAAACTTATTCAACAATTTGAAAAATCCCCAGAAACCATATAAACCCTAGATTTTTTGAAGTAAAAACATTTAAAATGAAACAAAGTTCTTACCATATCGATCTTCCATTTAGTTTGTTGTTCGTTAGGAATCGAGAGAGATTTTTCGGCTCTTGCTCTCCTTGAAATGCACGGCTCGTTTGGGAGTGAGGGGAAGAAAGGCACGGTTTGGGGGTGAGGGATGCACGACTGGTTCTTCCTTTTGGTTTTAGGGGAGAGAATGGATGGGGTGTGTATAGTATTGTGTTAGAAGACAAATTAATTTAAGGTTGTGTTTGGATGAGGGGATTTCAAATAAAATGATTTAAAATTAGATGGATTTCAAATGACATGGTTTTAGTGAGAATTTGAAATCCTCTCAATTTTAACTAAAAAATATGTTAAATATTTGAAATCCATTCATTTAATCCAAACATATGGAGTGGATTTAGATCATGGATTTAAAATCCATACCAAAATCCCTCCATCCAAACACAACCTAAGTTTTAAGTAAAAAATGTTAGAAAGGGAATAAAATGGGGTGTGTTTAGTAAAAAATGAAATTTTAAATTTTGTTGGGGTGTGTTTAACATATAGGGCATGTTTGCTTTATGGGTTGGGATAAGATGGGTTTAGATGTGGTGGGTTGGCTAGATAAACCCAAGGGGGTGGCTAGGTTGTCTAAACCCATGAAATCTAGTTTATAAAAACCGGGTCAACTTATAAACCCGGGTCAATGTATTTAAAGTTATGAGAAACCAAACATGGGAGAAGATGGGTTTACATATCAAACCCATCACTAAACCACCCTAAACCCATGAAGCAAACATGCCCATAGGGTGGGAATATCGTAATTTGGGTTATTGATAGCCCCTCCCTAATTTTTGGGTCCTGAATCTAATTTAGGGACAATACTATTGGGCTAGTAAAGAAATAAACCTAGCTGCTAAACATATATTAATAAAAAAAACAGTCTAAGCCACGATTAGGGGCGTCTAGACGCTAGACGGCTGGAAACACACGATTATCGATTTTCGACTCCTACAAACTTGATATATATATTCAATGCTTTGCCCTAAAAAAATAAACTAGTTGCTCAAATTAGTCAAACACGAGAAAGTATTGTGATACTTCAAACATAAATAAATGAGATGAAGATTAAATAACAGCTAAATGTCTATTATCAAAAGAAAATAAAAAATATTAGATCCAATAAATTTTTCTGTATATAACACAAGAGAGAATCAAATAAACCCGATAGCACGCACATGTATGGACGCGCATAGGTGTCGAGGCCTTTACCCTCGAAAACATCACGGCACATGGAATAAAGTGGAAATCCATTTTCCCTAAACCAAGCAAAGTGCTCAAGATCCTACAATCACAGTGTGGATTAAGCATTAGACAATTTGATATCAGTATAGTGCAATAAAACAAACAATATAAATAATGAAAATCTAACCGGTCCATCATCCCAATAGATGTTTGGGTCAATCTGCACCTTGTGTGAAAATAAGTTATACAACACCCCTTTTTTTGTGGAAAACAAATTGACGGAAGTACAGATAAGCATACGAGAGGTCGGACAGTATTCTCTTAATAGTAGAGGCAGTCATGCTGGGATCACGAGGTATATCCATGCTCACCTCGATGGGGGAATTCCTTGGATCACGATACGATTGTGCAATGTCCTATACAAGAATATTGTACTTTTCAACCGAGTTTATGTTACGACCGTCCATAAACTCATCAAGACGTTCAAGCAAATCAAAGTTCTGCCATATGTCCCACCCTCCAAAGTGCCACTTCACAAAGTCTTTTGACAATTGACATTCTTTAGGGTGTCTACTAGAGCTAGACATCGTAACGTCGTCTCCTGTATTCACTTAAATCAGAAATCAAAAAATGCCAGATAACCATCGTAAAGTCTCCTGTATTCACTTAAATCAGAAATAAAAAAAGTGCCAGACAACTCCATTCGACATATGCACCAAAACAAAACAAATAGAACCCATAAATTGATAAACAACTATCATTTATTGAGACATCAACCATCACAACGTCAACAATCACAAAGATCACAAATTTACACTGCAGCTGTGTGAGTATCTACATAATACAAGTGTGCATGCAATCTTTGATTGCAGATTATGTATCACATAAAGTCAATCTGTTTCACAAGCCTTTTATGCACATTACCTATCAGAAACTTGTACATTTAATAGCTTCAAAACGAGAGTATGCAGTAATATAAACAAAACGATTCTGGATGATTGGAGTGAATGGTGAGGACACACATAATACAAGCCTTATATAATGGTACATCTAGCTAAACATATACTCCCTCTAATTTCATTATTCCATTTTTTGGTTATACAATTTTATAATGGTACATCTAGCTAAACAGTCTAGGCTGCGATTAGGCGGGCTTAGACAGCTGAAAACGCACGATTACCGATTTTAGACTTCTATAAACTTGATATATATATATATATTCAATGCTTTGCCATAAAAAAGAAACTAGTTGCTCAAATTAGTCAAACACGAGAAAGTATTGCGACACTTCAAACATAAATAAATGAGATGAAGATTAAATATTATCAAAAGAAAATAAAAAATATTAGATCCAATAAATTATTCTGTATATAACACAAGAGAGAATGAAAACAATATAACAATTGCAATACCTGAAAGAAGAGGTTCGATTAACTTCATTAGGCACACACAGTTTCTGTCTCGGCAACTTCTCGATGCTCCAAAAATGGAAGGCTAAAATAGCAGATTCGAAACAATAATTAATTTGCATTATCGAACAGGAACAGAGTACTACTCTTTTCATGTTAACATCACATACCCATTTAATGAAATAATAGCAGAATGTCACGGCCTCATTCGCGCTCAAATTCCAATTGGTGTTAGTTAGAGTGAAAAAAACATAGAAATGGTTAAAAAATTACGCAGGATAGAGAGAGAAAACAGATACGGAGCACTTCATACTTACCCTACTCTTATGCAGGAATGCTAACAATGTTCTAAACCTAGCCCTAAACTATATGGGCTCTTATTTGGGCCCGATGGAATTAGCTTTGTTCCCGGCCCATGCTATTTGTACCCTCCTCTTCAAATAGTTCACACCAAAAAATTGATCCAAAAAGTTACTCATTAGTAGGGGTGGGCATAAAACCGAAAAAATCGAACCGACGATTTTCGGTTTATTCGGTTATTTGGTTCGATTGAAATTTTTTAAAATTTCAGTTTTTTCGATTCGGTTTGATTTATATTTTCGAAAAACCGAATAAACTGAACCGACCGAATTATAAATATAAATAAATAAATAAAATTAATTAATTAATATATATATATATGTATATATTCAGATTTTTCCAAAAACCCTAGATCTAATATTCCTTTTTCATTCGTTTTCAATTTTCCATCTTCTCTCCTTCAATTTCTTCTACCGCAAAAATGGCAAAATAAATTTGGTGAGAGAGTGAGGGATAAAGAAAGGGTTATATATAGCCTGTAATTATTGAAATGGCATAATAGTGCAATTTTCAGATTAATTAGAAGCTGTATAGTATATTAATTAATTAGAAACTGTATAGTATATAGTATATTAATTATATTTTCAGATTTCTTATAGATTATGTGGGATTTGTTTGATTATGTATTTGACTTTATGTGGGATTTGTAATGAGATTATGTTATGGAGATTTGAATTTAATTTTAATTTGATTTTATGTCGTATGCACTATGCGAATTCAACTTTTAGAATTGTTAACTTGTTTTCATAAAAAAAAATTATGCAGGAAAATTTGGTTTAAACCGAACCGAGATCGATTCGGTTCGGTTCATTTTAAAAAAAATTGGATTATTTCGATTCGATTGAAAAAGGTCTAAAATCGAACCGAACAAACCGAATGTCCACCCTTACTCATTAGTTCACCCCCAAAAAGTTACACGTAATAAGACTATGTTATATCTTCAATCAATTTAAACAAAATATAACTTATTCAAACTTAGTTTATACATCCACCCCACTGTCTCCGATTCGCTGTCGAGTTTTACGAAAATTTCAAATTATGTATATTCTTTAACAGATCAGAGTGTTCTAGTGTGTCAGGTTTTTAAAGCAAAATACTTCTTGAATGGGGATTTTCTCACAGCTCCACTCAGTATACACCCGAGCTTCACTTGAAGAAGTATTTGAGAATCTCAAGTCCTTGTTCAAAGGGGTACCAGATGGAATCTTGGGTTTGCGAACAACATTCGGATCTGGGAACTCCCATGGATGTGTGACGATCATGATTTTTGGATCAGAACGCCGATGAATTATAGTTTGATGGGTAGTTGGGTTTCTGATCTGTTCATCCTAAGTGCTAGAAAGTGGGATGTGGAATGAATTGAAAGTTTATTTTACCTAGGGCAAACATTTTGGTCCTTTTCTTTGACCAATTTCAATCCTTTAGGCTCCGTTTGGTTGGGTGGATTTGGACTTATGGATTTCAAATCCGCAATCCAAATCCATTCTATATGTTTGGATTATGAATGAATTTCAAATACTTAAATTTGTGTCCACACACTTTTTAGTTTAAATTGTGAGAGATTTCAAATCCTCACTAAAACCATGTCATTTGAAATTCATCTATTTTCAAAACCTTCTATTTGAAATACCTCCTCAAATCAAATCCCTCCATCCAAACGCAACCTTGCGTTTGGATGGAGGGATTTGATTTGAGGAGGTATTTCAAATGAAAGGTTTTGAAAATAGATGAATTTCAAATGACATGTTTTTAGGGAGGATTTAAAATCCTCTCAACATATACTAAGGATTTTAAATTCATTCATTTGCTTTTTAATCCAACCAAGTGGAGTGGATTTGAATGGAGGATTTGAAATCCATTGATCAAATCCCTCCATCCAAATGGAGCCTTAATTTCAAACGCACTAGAAAATTCCAAATATGTCGAAAACTCAATATATTCAATTTCGATCCTTTAAATAAATAAATTAAAACCTAGAATACCTGATGAAATTTGAAATTTTATACTACCACACCTCCGTCCCTTTAAAAGGTTTACATAAATTTTTGGCACAAATATTACCCTCTCCGTCCCGTAATTACTTTCACACTTTCCTTTTTAAGACGTCCCACAATTACTTTCACACCCTTAAAATGGAAAAAATTTTATATTCTCCACCCTCACAATATCCTCAAATTCACACAAATGTCATTAATTTTTCTCCACACATACCCATAAGTCAATTCATTTATTTATTTTATACATAAAGATTTACAAAATTAACCCTTAAAATCCCCACTAAATTCACTTTTCTTATTACGCATGCCACTTCACATGTGAAGATAATCGCGGAACGTCCACTAAATATATGGCCATAATTTTTTGCACAAGTTTTAAGAAAAAAAAATATAAATTAGATAAAGTAAGATATTGTGCAATATTGGGGGTCCATTTATGGTAATGTGAGTAAAGTTGATAATTAAGTGGTATTTCTCAATATTTCTCCTAAATTACCTCTACATATAACTATTGTATCCCTAAAAAAAATTATTTTATACATTTTTTTTTCATGATAATTGAGACAAATTATTCTTATTTTCATTTTTTAGAAGGTAAATGCAAATTTCATTATTCGAGTACAAAGGGTACTTAAAACCTGTATTATAAGATACAAAATAAACTTAAGAAGGAACGAATAGATTAGCAGGAAGCAAGATGAATGCTCAAAACTTCCTGGGTAACATCATGAGTCAAGTAGACTTTTGATTCAAGCCCAGTATGCTTCTAGAGTTTTTTAA
This sequence comes from Galeopsis tetrahit, assembly GCA_963675135.1. NCBI lineage: Eukaryota > Viridiplantae > Streptophyta > Magnoliopsida > Lamiales > Lamiaceae > Galeopsis > Galeopsis tetrahit. The sequence continues at coordinate 57,774,520 of OY776128.1, forward strand.
TGTCTTCAGCCAAAGTTATAGAACGCACGTCTTCCATGTGGTTATTGTGGTCTATCACAAAAAGAATAAAATGAAAGTAAATAGGTAAATATTAATTGCCTTGAAATTTGCTATAAAAATAAGAAAATTATGAGCATTTCAACTAAGAGAATGGTGTTCTTCATCTATGCAAGTAGTTTGATCATCATAAAAATGAAGTTCCCATAATGTTAATTCTCTAACAGCCCATCCATCTGAAATGGCTTCCCATATATATCAAAGTAAAGAACCGATAGGGAAGTGATAGAAAATGGGATCACTCTCAAGTTGGATAAGAGATCTATGATGTATAATATCACCATGTTATTCGTATTTATGTACCCTCTCCTCCGTTCCTGAAAAACTTGCACACTCAATTTACAAAATTATCCCCTTTCATGTACGAAAGTACGTAGTATAAAGTAAAAAAAATAGTCAACTTGTGTGTATGTGTGTCAAAAAGTAATGACATTTTGTGTAAATTTGTGGATATTGTAATGGTGAAGTTTATGAGGGTTTTTCATTTTAAAAGTGTGAAAGTTATAATGGAACGTTCCAAAAAGAAAAGTGTGAAAGTTGGAACGGATGGAATATTAAATTACCATTTTTCATCTTAGAGAGATGCAAGAACTGCAATTTCCCCATCCTTACAATAACCTTGTCTGAAGTCATCACAAACCTGCTTAACTAATTCATAAGGAATGTGTGAACAGTCCTTGTGAACTCAAAACCTTTTGGTTTTGGACATTGTTCTCTAAGGGTGGTGAGTCGAAAAAATCTGGTAAAAAATGTTGGAAGTTTTGAATGCTCTGAGGTTGAGGAGGAAACCATATTTCACTATTGATAGGCACTGAAACACAAATGGTCGACATTGAATGAGTAGAAGATAAAGATGGAACACAATGAGTGAATTTTGTTGCAAGTTTTGAAACCATTTGGGGCATATAGGTCAATCGTGCCACCTCATGCATGACTAAAGCACGTATTGCATTATGTTATTTAAGTATAAGATTTCTGCTCTATAAAAGTACTAGGCTTTGTGCCAAAGAAGTCACATAAAAGTATCTCGAGTGAAGCGCGATCACATGTGGCGCCGGAGCAACAATGGCGGCCCTCGTAATCGACTAGTGGGGGCATGGCGAAAATTTGAATCGAGTGGATTCAGAGGAAGAAGTTTTGTTTCTTCTTTTTTTTTTTTTTCGTTATTTTCTCTTCTCATATTTGGAATTAATCGATTTGTGGTGAATTTTTCATATTGATTTTGGCCATATTGGGCCATTGATCTCATTAGGTCCATTGAGTATCATGTGAGAATTAATTATTAGTATTATAAGGTTTCGTTTGGTTTCATGGATTAGACTAATTATATTTTATTTTTTAACTTTTTCTATGCTTTTTCACTTATTCCAGTTGGGGGAGGGGTGAGTTAATTTTGTTCCAGTTGGGGGAGGGGTGAGTTAATTTTGTTCAAGTGAATCGCCATTAAAGGGGGTAATGTGGAAAGTCATATTGGCCTCCAATTTCTAACTATTCTTACGAAGTCCTCACTAGTTCACTAGTTTATAAATGGGGAAGGGAGTATATTTAAAAAAACTGGAGGGGTATATAGCCAATCTCGTTCTATAATGCACGACAAAACTAAGAAGAAGTGGGAAAAATTCACATGAGAAAAACATGAACTCAAAGTCCGCATACGAAATATGTATCAAACCGAGCATTACTACCTCAAACATTTTATGATAGATATTAACCGCAAAGAGCCTTAATTGAAAGAGGAATTTTGGATAATATGACAAGAAAAATAAAGATGAGAAAAGAAATAACTTCAAAACCATTTAGATAGGAAACTTAAAAATCAAATTAGAAAGTGCAATTATTTAATTGAAAGTACTAGCCTACTACAACCGTTTAGAAACTCAAATTTGTAAATCTAGGAACATAGCTTTTATCTCCACACAGTTCAATTTATTCCAACTCAGGAAAAATGGCATCAACGAAAGTATGATACTTGGGATCAGCTTCCCACAGTTGAAGCAGATGGAGCGGAGACGAGGTACGTCGATGAACCTCTTCGATAAGCCAAACGGTAACCTCAGCTTTTGTAGGATGAATTATCATATCCAACGGAACGTTCTCGTCCTCTACTCCATGCCTCTCTAGGTCCATGCGTTTCAACTGAACATTAGTGAGGTAGTGCAAAGGCTGGTCGTACAACTTCTTGATGGAGCTTCCAAGTCCGACCCATGAATTGTAGGGAATAACAGAGCCCCGAATAGTAGGTATTGGGATCAGTTGCATGTAATCTTGATAGCTCTTTGCTTTTCTAAATAGCCATGCTGCATTCCAGACCACACATTATGCAATAGTGAGAAAATTGTAGTAAAATTTATACGCTATAGGAACTCAAAAGGATTACTTAAAATTAAACCGAGCTATTCGATATTCGATTCGGCATAAATATCAAAAAAGTTTGAAAATACATTTATGTTCGGTTCAGTTTAAAGCTCGATAATTTTAAAAAAGATAAATCAAGTGTAATAAAGGTGAACTACTCGAGCTCTGACTCATAGCTTGACTCGATTAATTATCAAAGAAGCCCATACATAAATATCAAAGCTCAATAATATTTCAAACAAGCTTGAAGCTAGATCGACAACAAGTTCAAGGGTATATCTACATTTTCCAGTACCCCACACGATAACAATTTGTCGCAGATAATCTAATCTTAACTATCTCACAGAAAGGAATACGTAAAATGGAGTAAAGTAGACCCTAAATTGTAGAAGAGAAATGAATAGTGAAGAGAAGAAGAAACGAATAATCAAGTAAACAACCTAAGAATTTTACAAGGAACCTCATAATCGAGCAAGTTTCTAAAAGCAAGGTGCAACTCTTGTTGTTTGTAGGGGTGGGCATTCGGTCGGTTCGGTTCAGATCTGACCTTTTTCCAACCGAACCGAAATAACCGAAGTTTTAAAAAAATGAACCGAACCGAACCGAAATTATATAAAAACCGAACCGAACCGAACCGAATTATAATTCGGTTGGTTCGGTTTGGTTCGGTTTGAACCGAATTTTTTCTGCCTAATATTAAAAAATATTATTTAAACAAATAAACATTTTTAAAAAATCAATTCTACATGAAAGAAGTTCAAAAGAATTCTACATAATAAATTCTACATAATAAAAGTTTATCTACAGAATTCTACGTAACAAATTCTACATAATAAAAGTTCATCCACGTTATACACAACAAATTCTACATAATAAAATCAAATCACACACATAATATAATCTCATTACAAATCCCACATAAATTCAAGTTCATAATCAAACAAATTCCACATAACATCACAAATCCCACACAATAAAATCCCATTACAAGTCCTAAAATATTACATAAATAGTTCTAAAAAATAGTACAAATCTTCATGCATCGGTTGAATCCTCAAAAGCCATTTCTCGAAAACCTACAAAAGAAAACACAATGATCAAAATCTAAAAGATTATAACATGAATTGAAATTATAAACAAATAAAATATAAATATATTACTTTTTTCAATTTCTTCAATATCCTCTATACTTTCTTCAACCTCAACTGGAAAAGACTTTTTTTTGCGAAGCCAGTCTTGAGCACAGATGAGACATTGCACTATTTTTTGGGGGATTTGAAGCTGAAGCTGAAGTACGAGGAGTTGTTGGCTGTTCAGATGGTGTAGATCCTTCTTTCACGCTGAGTAATTTCATTTGCTTGCCCTTGAGAAGTAGACATCTGTTGTAAATCAAAACAATAATACAAAATGTAAGCAATCTTTATAAAATATACAATGCTAAATAATCTACTGTAAAATAAATTAAATAATATGTTACAAAAAAAAAAAAAAGGCATTCAAGCAAAGCAGAACATACTGCGGTGGTGGAAGAGTCCAACACAACGAAGAGAGGCAGACGTCGAAGAAAGCACTGGTGGGCCTAATGGCGGTGGTGGAAGTAGGGGAGACAGAAATGGAAAAGAAACGTTGTGGAAGTAGGGGAGGCAGAAATGGAAAAGAAACGGCAGAAATGGAAATGAGTGTTTAGAATCTAGGGTTTTATTTATATATATATATATTATTTATTAATTAATTAATTATATTAATTTTTATTTATAGTTCGGTCGGTTCGGTTTATTCGGTTTTTAGAAAATATAAACCGAACCGAACCGAAAAAACCGAAATTTTAAAAAATTTCAACCGAACCGAACCGAACAACCGAATAAACCGAACCAAATAAACCGAAATTCGTCGGTTCGGTTCGGTTTTTCGGTTTTTTCGGTTTTATGCCCACCCCTAGTTGTTTGATTCATAAACATGATTTTATATCCTATAGCATATTTCACACAGTGTCCTACAAAAATAGTTTAGTATCACATAAAACCACATAATACTACCAAAGCGTCATTAAATAAACATTAGAACATAATGTAAACATGAAATTAATACTGAAGTTGTGAAGTTAGACTTCATGATCTGATACAAAAACCATCAAATGTTAAAAAAACAACAGTTAAGATTTCCATTAGTCTAGTTGATTAGTAGTAATTCTCATCCAAATTAAAGTCCTCATCATCAATGTACTCTAAAAGATGAGTCTTTTACACTCTTTCCCTTGTCCACTCAACCTAGTTATTTGTTTTAAGTCTAAAAGATGAGCATTCATCTTCATCTCTAAGTTAAAAGCCCTAGTTATTTGTTTATCCTCGTTTATATGTTTTATTCTTTAATTCCAGCCCTAGACAACTTAAAAGAAATGTGTGGTAAACTAGGAGGGAGTAAAGCGTTAATATCTTTTTGAAAAATGACTGAAAAATGTGTAAAACTATCTGTGAAATCGTTTTGACCAAGAGGTGTGCCTTAGTAGCCTCATCCGAGGCCACGCAGGTGCAGATATGCACCCGAACAAACTCAAAAAAAGGCACATAACATATAGCCTCATGCGCCTTTGACATGTCTTTCAAAGCTATGGACATTAGTCTAACTAATGAAGACAGTATATGAGTACAGTAGAAACAACCACCAAAAACGAGGACTTTATCCCTATTATGTGGTAATCATACTTGGACTGGGATTTAAGATTTTATTCTGAAGGTTCTTTGCTATTTACCAGAATTGACACATTCTGAACCGAAAATACCAACTTCGCCGTTTAGATTCACAAAGTAGGCAACTATGGCAATAAAAGGTGGGAAGGCACTTTGTTATTTAACAGAATTGACAACAAAAATACTAAGCTGAGCCGCTGAGGCATACATTTTGCTAAAATTAACCAAAGAGAAAGTTTGTAATATCTCTACTTAAAATGAATGAGATGTATATTAAACTACAATCTGTTCTAACAGAATATTAGCTGCAAGTCTCAAGTTATTTATAAACAACACACAGAGAATCAAAATCATATCAGGTTTTAAGCAATAGTTAATTTAATTACCTTCAGAAGATAAAACAATGTCAGGTTGATAAATTAGCTTCTCCTCAACAGATGAAGAAGAACCGCATGATGAAAATTGTTCTTCCTCACCAGGTGAAAAAGAACCGCATGATGAAAATTGAACTTGCTCATTAGATGGAAACACGAATTCATGCTGCCGATAATTGGTGTTTTCTGAAATGTCAATAAAAATTAATCAAATTCCAACAGAAAATGTGGGGGATATCACAATTAGAAAGAATAAAAGCCTCATTTACCAAGATATTTCATTATTGCGAGAAAAAACACAATTTCAGGGACAGAAGGAGATGAAAAAGCATCAGAAATTTCACAATTGCTAATGGACATGAAATAAATAAAATGAAACATATTCAGATTTGCAATCCAAATCTATAAGATCTCTAAAATACGCTCATATGCTGATAGTTGCAATTGGACTTCGATATAAGCTCCCTCTCCGGAGAGTAGGTGGGTAAGAATCAGGCTGACCTAATAGAGTCAGGTAGCATTTCGATTAATGGATCTAAAAAATCAATGGAATTTACATCCACCCAAATGAGATAGGATCATTCATCCCGAAATTGTTCGATCAGAACACAACCTCAAGAAGTTTAGGAGAGTTTACCTTGTAAATCCGTAGGCGCCTGTCTTTTCATTATTAATTGAAAGCAGAAGCGATGACTGAGGACAAGCGTTACAGAGCTCAATAGACGGCGGCGAAGGAAACTATATTAATTTAGGGTTAGCCACTCAAAGATTTACTTTCTCAAAATGACTTTGTAAATATTGAGGATTTTTTAAGACAACATGACACTATCACAAATACAAATAAAAAACATCCACCTGGCAGAACACGGGGAGACACGAGGTCCCCCTATGACGAGGCCCAAGGGTGAGGTGGACATTATGAATAACAGGTACAGCCCATCAAGCTATATCTAACAAGTAATAACATGAATGAAGAATAAATTAGGCTGCTCTTAGGAATACGATTCGACACCATCACCATTTTCCTTAATCGAATAAGAGCTTGTTTGGCTGAGCTTATAAGGACCTTGAAGTAGGTTTTAAGATGATTAGGAGCTTATAAGCTCTAAAAAAGTGTTAGGTAAAAATGATTTTTAACAGCTTATAACTCAAAAAAAAAAAAAAACTTATTTTTCTAAAATCTTTTGAACTATACTTAAATAATACTCCCTCCGTCCCAGGATTTTATGCACACTTTGATCGGCACGGAGATTAAGAAAATGGAATAAAGTGATGTGTAAGGTAAATAAAGGAGGGGTATTATTGGTAATTCATTGATTAAAGTGAAAGAAATTTGATTAAAGGTAAAATAAAGGAGGGGTATTATTGTTTCCTTTTTTGGAGTGTGCAAAAAATCATGTTGGGACGCCCGTTAAGGAAAGTGTGCATAAAATGTTTCCTTTTTTAAAATAATCTTTTATTAAAAGAATTTAGAGAGTAGTATTTCTTTTAATAAAAGATTATTTTAAAAAAATAAAGATCATCCCACCCACACCCACTCTCTAAATTCTTTGAAAATTATTTTTATAATAATAAAAATATATTTCTCTCAGATTTATAAGGTTTTTTAACCAAGCCCTTTAACAACTTATAAGATGTTAGAGCATATAAGATAATTAAAATATCTTAGCTGAGAAGACTCTAATTATCATCTACCAACCACTATAATAGGTGCCATCTAGCACCATAAGAGGGAGGACCTCTCAAAAGAATGACAAATAAAATTAATTTTACAGAACCTAAATTTTCAGTGGCTTCGGAGACAATATCACCATTGGCGGATAGCGTGGTCAAGGGTCAAGTTGATTGTCCTGATTACCAGATGTCAAGTTAGCTAATATAGGTAGGCACCCGAAAAATTTAGTATCAGACATTTCAAATGAGATGCTAGCCAGGTTCTTTCACCCAACTGAACTTATCTCTCTAATCTATATAGCGAAGCACATCTAGGTAACATTGCATTACAGGAAATAGCACATGATGAATATCAAGAAAGGAAATTTCAAGCATACTACGATTTTTCCCCAAACGGAAGGAAATAGCCCACTTTAAGAGATTTTTTATATCAAAAGAAGCAGCAACATAATTTTCCTTTTCCTTTATCTATCTACCAAACTATTAATTAGAACACTTCGTGTTTGAAAATTTTCAATGTCAACTACTACTTCTGATGCTGTCCAAGAAAGATGAACTAGAATATGACCCAAATATTAAAACTTCCAATCGCTTAGCTTGTACTTGAAAATAAATATATCACCACTCATAAAAGACATTATTAACTCTTACAATAAATTCACAAGGCAAATCACCGAAAATTGCAACTAGTAGAAACTGTGTGATCACATAGTAGTCAACCAACCAGATAAGGCCTTATGGTTCATCGAATTCTTGTATACTTAAACCGAGTTTCAAATACTTCTTAGAGTTCCCTTCACAAAAATAATCTAAAATTTATTTTCGAGAACACTTATAGTATCACCTAAAATATATAAGAATAATCAATTCTAAATATATTCATCAATTCTCAAGCTTTATTTTCTTTCCAAGACATTTTTAAACTGAGAGAAGAGTGTTCAAATGAGGTTACCTAACTTCATTTGTATATTTATTTTTACTTAAGTAGCATAATTACAAGTTTCAGGCCTTAGAAGCAGAATGCTACCACTTATGGGATACCTTTTTCTCTTCTTAATATCTTCGATCAAGGAACATTATCATTCTCTTGAAAACTATTATTGTTATCATTTGTCCTCAACTTAACTTGACACGATTGGCATGTTCAATGAAAATGGGATCAGGATTCCACATTTTAACCTTTGCATAAGATTTAATAATTGATTCATTAAAATTCTTGTGATGCCGTCTGTTATAACTACTCTAATTTTTGGTTTCCTATCCATAAGTTACTGTCTTCATTTTCCCAATTTTTTAATGAATTACAAAGTTATTGTTAAATTCAGATAACATAGTCCATAACGTATGTGTTCTTTTCTAACTAAAGATTCCTAAAACCGAAACATTTAAGTTCACAGCACTTCATGGTTGTCTAATTCATCATGAAGAAACCTAATCAATTAACTCCTCTTTCCCGTGTTTATAGAGTTGCTTTGCACGTGTCACTGAAGCATGTATCACATAGTATTTTTTAATTATTCTCTCTAAAACTACTAGACTTTGTGTCAAAGAAGTAGAATATTAAAAAGTACCCGGAAAGCAGTGCGATCACAGGTGGCACCAGAGAAACGATGGTGATTGTCGTAGGCGTGGGTGGAAATTTGAATCGAGTGGATTTGGTGTTAGAACCAGTGTATCTTCTCTTTACCAAGTTTCCAAACCCACCCTCAAAATTCAGCGCTAGTTTTAGTTAAAATTTTGTTGCTATTTCCTTTTCGTATTTTACTCTTTGAAATTTATGATATACTATTATGATTTCAATTTTCAGGGGCAATTTTTAGCTTAGACCACCATTTTCTTTACGGATGTGTTTCAGTGGTTGATAATTGGTAGGTTAGATTAGGGGAAGGGCAAGAAATAATAGAAATATCATCTTTAATCCATATCTTTTTCAATGTGGGAGCCCATCCGACACAAGCATTGGGCTCCCTCTGATACCATGCAAAAATCTAAGGGCGCTCAGTGCAATTCCACATTTTGAAGCGTACCCAATATGGGAATGAGACTAGTCATACTCACTCACGCCTAGTGAGGTTACATCTTAAATCAATTGGTGATAACAAGAGTATCAAATAGACCTTATAAGTTAATCTATTTTATTTCAATATTTTGAATTTCCGAGGGTGGGACAACTCACATGAATAATTGTCAATATTAATTCTCAACAAGATGTCCACTTTAACAAATTAAATCCCACTCTCCCCATGGGAATTGGTAACCTCATTAAACAGTAAGAAAGAATCCTCAAATAAATTCATGTCTTCTGAGCCATCCTCCCGCTGGTTTTCAACCGTTGAGAGATGGAGCGGCACAGACGTGGTCATCAATAGCCCAGAGAGGAGGTGGAACCGTGGCACAGCCGCTGGTCATCAATCACGAGAGGGTAGCCGATTGAACAGATTTGATATACATTTTAACAAAACTAACAAGTTTAGCCTAATTATCTTCTACATAATCGTATATTCAATTTAACTATCTCAAGTATTTTATTATAGATATTTATTACAATGAGCCTTAATTGTAAGAGGAATTTTGGACTAAATGTAGCCAGAAAAATATTAAGAAGAGAAGAGAAATACCCAATTAGATAGGAGACTTAAAAATCCAATCAGATAATGAAATTATTTTTTAAATGCCAGAGTCTGCTAACTAATTAATCAGAATAAGGGCGACAGTATGTGAGTACAGTAGCTACAACAAAGAAACGAAGCCTATATACCTAATATATGGTAATCATACATGGGGACTCAGAGAAAAGATATAATTCAGAAGGTTTGTCACTGTTTACTAGAATTGAAACATTCTGAAACCAAAAATACCAACTTCACCTTTTATATTCACAAAGTCGACAACTATGCCAATAAAAGATAGGAAGGCTCTTTGTTATTTGCCAGAATTTACACATTCTGACATCAATATAACAAAGTTCAAACCTTTTATATTCAAGATATCTGCAACTATGTGACTAAATATTGAAAGGTATGTCTCATGTGTTCCAAAAAAAAAAAAACTATGTCAATGCCTTGCCATAACAAAAAAACATTTTGTTAAAATTTGTCAAACAAGAGAAAGTACTGTGATACCTCAAACTTAAATGAATGAGATGCAGATTAAACAACAGTCTGCTTCAAGATACAACCGCTGAAGAATTATTGCACATCAAATTGATCAATCTTTTTGCATAGCAATATAAAATAGAAACAAGACATTATATGTATAGCAAAATGATAACCCTCAGCTAAATGTATATTAGCAAATAGAATCAAATTCATCAATCGTGTTGCTCAAATTAGTCAATATTGCTTCCGAATATTAGCTGCTATCAGTAAATATGTAAATAATGCACAGACAATCACAACAGTATAACATGGTAAGTACCTCCAGAAAATTAAAACAATTCTGCTCGGCAAACATCATTGTCGGTTTACTTCATTAGGCACACACAGTTTCTCTTTCATCAACTTCTCGATCGCGAAAAATAAATGCCTAGCAGATTCAAAACAATAATTAAAGTGCAGTACTTGCATGCGAATTCGTTGAAGCATTTTATCGAACAGAAAAAGTGCAATGGAGTATCGTTTCATGTTAACAACATCACTTACCAATTTAGTGAAATCAACAGCAGAATGGCGTAGCCTCATTCTCGTCATCTCGTGAAACAAAACAAAAGCATCATCGGGCTTACGAATATAGCAAAATTCAAATGAGTGTTCAGTGGAAAAATATAGAAATGGTGGAAAAAGGTACGTCATACAGCTTGACCCCACTTATACTGTAATTGTAATGCTAACAATGTTCTAAACCTAGCCCAAAACAGAACGGGCTATTATTTGGGCCCGATAGAACTGGTTTGGGTCTGACTATTTACACCACCATTTACAATAGGTACACTCCCCCTTTCAATTTAATCCCTGGAGTTGAGATTGCTGACGTGTCATCTTCTAATTAATTTTGACTACGTGTCGTCTTCTAGTTAATTTTGTCTAAATTATCAATACCAATTTCAATGTTACTTATTGATTTTGCCTAAATAATTCAATATCCAATCAAAATTCATTTAAATTTGTAATGTTAATGATTTCCTAAATTATGTAATACCAACTTCTTTACAATTAATAACCCTTTTTCTATTGATGTAATTTACTGAATTTTAATTCACTTATATACTGGCATTTTTTAAGATTATTTTGCATATTAATTAAATGTTATATTAAAAAAAATCCAGTTTCATTTGATGCTTCTCAATTTTTTTTTGAATTTTTAAAAATTATTTAAATATACAATATATTATAAATAATTATTTTTATTGACTGCGTAATATGCGGGTGCTCATCTAGTAATATAATAATCATGTAAACAACCAAAAATATCCTTCACTAAAATGCATCATACTAGATGCACTCCCTTACTTAATGCACCCCATATTGTCATTCCTTTAACATTTCCCCTAAGCCACCACCTCCGGCCGCCGCCGACACCATTTTTGGTGACCACTAACCCAAAAATATTCAGAAATTCCAAAAAATACTTAGAAAAATCACAATTTTTTTTATAAATTTGACCAACTAGTGTCGACCATATACAATCACGTCGACAACGATTTGTCGAAGAAAGTGTATATGATCGACACTGATTGGTCGAAAAAAATAAAAATAAAAATCGACAGCTTAATGTCGACCAAACACACCCTCGTCGACAACAATTTGTCGACGAGGGTGTGTTTGGTCGACATTAAGCTGTCGAAAATATTAAAAAGAAAAAAAGGGTTTGTGCAGATTTTTTCTCCAAAAAACCCTAACTAAAAAATGTGGCAGAATCGAGATCGAGGGAGGGAGAGAGACCAAATGCACAAACCTGGATGGGGTGGTCAGCATCTTGGACAAACAAGGAGGCGGCGACGAGGTCGATCGGGAGTGGGAGGTCGTCGAACGGGGGAGGGGGGACAAAAATACAGAAAAAAATGGGGTAGAGAACGGGCCGCGACGGCCCAGGGCAGTGGTTGGGCCGCCGCGGCGGGGGCGACGATGTAGGTAGGATAGGGGAGGGGGGCGGACGGACGGGGTTGCGTGGATGGGGAAAATTTACAGAAAATTGGGGGAGAGAGAGGGGGCGTGTCGTCAGGGAGCGGTGGCGGGGTTGCGGCGGCCGATAGGGGTGGGCAAAAAACCAAAAAAAAATGAAAAATCGAACCGAACCGACGATTTTCGATTTATTTGGTTGTTCGGTTCGGTTGAAATTTTTAAAATTTCGGTTTTTTCGGTTCGTTTTATATTTTCCAAAAACCGAATAAACCGAACCGACCGAATTATAAATAAAAATAAATAATTAATAAATATATATATATATATATAAATAAAACCCTAGATCTAATCTAATAGTAAACAATTAAACATTCATTTTCATTTCTGCCGAAACTGAATGAAGAAGCCAAAGAAGATAATGGAGGTAAGTTCAACATTCTATTTTGGTGGAAAATGAATGAAGAAGCCGAAGAAGATAATGGAGGTAAGTTCAACATTCTATTTTGGTGGAAAATGAATTCTCATAGATTTCTTGTTCTCTCAGAAATTGCCCGGGATATTTTTGTTGCTCCCATCTCAACAGTAGCTTTTCCTGTTCTCTCAGAAATTGCTCGGGATATTTTTTATGTTCACATCTCAACGGTAGCTTCAGAATATGCCTTTAGCACGGCAGAATGAGTGTTTGATGCATTTAGAAGTTCATTAACTCATAAAATAGTGCAATGTCTCATTTGTGCTCAAGATTGGCTTCGCAGAAAAAGTTTTTTCCAGTTGAGGTTGAAGAAATTCGGTTCGAACCGAACCAACCTAATTGTACTTCAGTTCGGTTCAGTTCATTTTTTTAAAACTTTGATTATTACGGTTCGGTTGAAAAAATATCAAAACCGAACCGACCGAATGTCTGATCTTTGTCAGAATTGCTTCAAATCTAAACTGTCCAAGATTGTAGTAGCTGATTTGTTGAAATAATTTTTTTTTTTAACTTGTATTTTTATTTGTGAAATTAGCGGAAAAAATAAAAACCAGAGGGAATCATCTTTATCACAATTCTATTCTAATTTCTAAAGCACAATAGCTTTCAATTTAGGCTGCTAGAGAGTAGAGACACAATGTGAAGTTGGAGTGTTAGATTTGCTTAAATGTTGGCAGTTGTTCTTTAAGCGCAGCCTACGTGAAATTACTCTTTGTCTGAAGGAGAAACAAGTGTGAAAATTGAGTTCGTTGCAAGTGAAGGGAAAACGTGAGTTATTGATTCGGGTGGAATTTACACTATTTAGATGCATATTTGAAGCTCATTTGATGTTGATTTCATTGAATTATACATTGAATATGATTGTTTAAGCCGAAATGAGAGAAAGGTTGTGTTTTGTCGAGTTTGTAGGAAATACGATGGAATTTGGAGCAAAACACCAACCATACTTTACTGGATCAGGAAGAGGAGTGCACGGTTGGATTCGTCTCGAAAAACGGAGTGGAATGAAAAAAAGAATCGAGTCAATCGGAGGTCGGAAGCTCGAGATACGAAGAGACGAAAAAGCATACCCGGGTAGAAACGACCCGGGCGGGTCACTTCGACCCGGGCAAGGGCAGATTTTTAGGAGGTTCGAGTTTCGCCCGGGTGAAACCCACCCGACCGGGTGGTTTCGACCCGGGCAAGGCTGAAATCTTGTTTGCTTCGAATTTTGGCCGGGTGGCATGCCCGGGTGGGAGCCACCCGGCCGTGTCGCATCGAGTTCGGGGTATTTCGGCCATTTTCTCCAATTTCGAAGGGCTAAAGTGCAAAAACTCATTTTTGGAATTATTGCAACATATAAAAGGGCCCTATTTCAGTTTTTGGAGAGACACAACACCTTGGAGAGCAATTCACACACAATCACACATAGTTATAGGTGTTTTTCATATTTTTGCAATTTCATTCCATAGATAGCTTAGATTCTTGTTTAGTTTGACAATCCAAGTGAAGATTACCATTGGGCTTTGTAAGTAATTGAAGTTTGTAGCTACATTTCAAGTTTTAAGGTGATATCTCTTTAATTCTCATTTCAATTTCCCAATTCTCTTATTTCTTGCATTTTATTTCTTAATTGTGATGGAACTTGTGATTTCTTGCATTCTAGCCATGGATTTCTATCTTAGAACCATGGGCTAAGTCTTAATTGCCTAGGGTGTTGAAGTTTTGGTGGTCAAGTGGTGTAATTATGGATTAATTGCATGTTTAGCTTAGGAATTGGGTGTTTATGCTTCTAGTGTTGTGTTTTGCATGATTCAATTGATTAATTCACCCTATTAGCTAGCATTGTTAGTTTTGTCAACTTCAACGACCGTATTGGGTTGCATGATTAGGAATGTGTGTATGAGCTTGAATTAATCGATTAGAATTAACATAGTAATTAGCTACACCGACCGGGGGTTAGTTGCTTAGATAGACGACACTAGACACTAGTCGATTAGAGGTCGTCTATTAGATTAGTGAAAGGGCGTCTAATAAACATTAGTAACCGTGTTGAACGTGTTTATGAGACACTATCCTAAGACCTTATGGCATTGATTAGACGATATAATTGCTAGTTAATGCACGTGTTCACCTAGGCCTCACAAGGGATTGGTCGACACACACGAGTGATAGCCTTTAGCTCTACCCAACGCATTAAGTTCGATTAGTGTATTTTGGCCAAATAATTCACCACACGACCTACAAAATGGATACACCCGAGGCAATACTCTCTCACCTTGCACTTTCGAAAGGAAGTTAGATATCGTGTTATTGCTTTAGTTCGTTTCTTTGTGTTTAGTTTATCTAGTTTAGTACTTGTTTTTATATTCCCGAAAATCCAAACAAACGAGTTTAGTTACTACAATGGCATGATAACTTGCAACTTTATGGATTCATTGGCACTTAATTAAATCCTTGGAACGAAATTCTACTTGAGAAAACTTATCCAAAAATACGAACAAGTCAGTTATATTTATGCTTCATTTATAGATTGTATGGATGATGTCCAAATTACTTCTACGTAAGAAGTTACATGTGAACCAACATGCAGGTTCTAGATACTCTGAACACTTGCATGGAACCTAGTAAACTTCTACATCTTGTACCTGGGAAGTCCAACTCTAACGTTAAAAGCTTTAGATTAAATGTTTATGAATCAAATATCACGGTAGATAAATAGCCACTTCATAATTTGTAGTTAATTGGAAATACAGTTCCTATACCGTACTGAATTCACCCTGGTATATCCCTTTATCAAGGAACAATCAAACAACTATACTGGATTTGGATTAGTAGAGAAAGTTGTACTTTTTGGTGCTCTAAGTTCATAAATAGTGCACTAACTTTTGACACATAATTTTAGTCTTTTTTGTCTGGAACTGCGACTCAATAAAACAACTGAAGACGTAATTTTTACTCAAGTCATCAGAATATGGATGCCTAGCCATTTCTGTTGTTGAGCCTGAAATGTCGGGCAAAAAGGACTTAATTCAAGCCAGGTTGAAAGTTAGTGTACTATAATTTGTAAACTTAGTGCACCAAAAGTGGATAAGGCCATACTGTATTTGTAATCTTCCCAATTTATGCGTAGATATTCTGGAACAGTCATGTGTAGGCTTCTAATGTTTTACTGGGACGTGCCTATGCTTCAGGTTCCAAGATGCATCTTGCTAAATCATTGAAGAAGACCCTGCGCTTGTATATTTCGTCTTCTACGGAATTAGTCAATCTTTTGTTGGAATACTTGTTAAACGCTTTAGATTCATCCAGTTTAGCGGATGATTCACGATTTGCCAGTAGCACTGAAGATAAACAGACAGCATTTGATGACTGGAAATCTGTTATTTTGAAATTGTCAAGAAAAGAACCAGAATTTCTGTTAACACCCACCCCTTGTGAAGATGGACAGCAACGAGGCCATGAATTCTGAAATAGGTACCAAAACTATGTCAAAGCTAACCTTATTGTTCTTAAAGTTAACATTTTCATCAATTGGTGATATGCACGGAAAATATTGAATTGGATGTTTGTCTTTTTGGGTCTGGATCCTCTCTGTGCAAATTTACATAAATATTATCCTTGAAATTGGATCATCACAAAAAATATGAGGTTAATATTAAATGTTCGGTAGTTATATACTTATTTAATTAAAAAAAATAATAAGAATCAGTTTTTAGTTAGTCTCTCATAAATTAGTCACCCTGGCATAGAAAGTTGTACTTTTTGGTGCTCTAAGTTGTACTTTTTGGATTAGCAGAGAAAGTTGTACTTTTTGGTGCTCTAAGTTCATAAATAGTGCACTAACTTTCGACACATAATTTTAGTTTTTTTTGTCTGAAACTGCGACTCAATAAAATAACTGAAGACGTAATTTTTACTTAAGTCATCAGAATATGGATGCCTAGTCATTTCTCTAAAAAATCATGGTATAAATGTCCTACTAGCTAGTTGAACTCTCACAAGTCATAACATAAGATATTTGTGTTGTTAATGAAATACGTGGTATTTTGATAGACTACCAAAACAATACATTTATTTTTTTGCACAACTAATAATATTCTTAATGTACAAAACAAGAGAAGAAAATTCAGTTGGA
Source organism: Galeopsis tetrahit (assembly GCA_963675135.1). Lineage (NCBI taxonomy): Eukaryota > Viridiplantae > Streptophyta > Magnoliopsida > Lamiales > Lamiaceae > Galeopsis > Galeopsis tetrahit. The sequence goes on from OY776128.1 coordinate 57,791,316, forward strand.
GTTGGAGTCTTATAAAAACTGTGAATCTTGCCTCAAATGCATATTAACTAACAAATGATTGTCTAGCACAGAAGTTCTGGGATTATTACTATAACAGGCTTGTCTAGCACACAAGTTTTGCTGATTCAAGAGAAATGCTCATTCACTTTTCCCGTAAATAGGTAAATCTTCAGAAAATGCTTTGGAATGTTAACAAGTCTTTTTCCAAATTCAGATTTATGTTGTTATTTCTGGATATTGCTTGAGAAATTTGTGTTGTACAGTCAGTAGAGAATTAAAAGATGGCTTTATGCCTAGGAAAGGTAGAGATGCCTAAGCTGCTTCCCTACTAATTAAACCTAAAGAGTCAGACTGAGGGCCCATCAACAGCTCCCATCTCTCTCATTTTCTTCACTTCTCACTCCCAGTCTCTCTAGCTCGTAAGCCCCCAATGGCAATGGCAATGGCAATGCCAAAACTAACGCTTCTTCCTCTCCCTCGCAACCATACGCACCCCTTAATATGGTGCGTGTCGATTATTCTATGTCTAGTCTTAGGAATAGTGGTCCTAGTTGGGGCTGTTACTTTAATTGGCTATCTGGCGATCAAGCCAAAGGTGGCTGAAATCAGCATCCACCGAGCCAACATAGACGCCTTAGTCTTTTCCCAACCGGACGTGATGTATGTACAAATCACATTCGTCGTTAGGGCACTGAATGACAACGAAAAGGCGTATGCCAGTTTCTACGACACCAAATTAGCCCTAAGCTTCGAGGGCCAGAAACTGGACGACTTGGTGGCCTCGACGTTCGATGTTAAGGCCAACCACTCGGTGGAATTCAACTACCATGGACGATCCTTCTCCTTTCGTCTCACTTCACAGGAAGTAGAGACTGTCAACATGAGAGGAAAAATAGGTTTTGAATTCAAAGTGACGACCATGACTCGATGGAGAGTCTGGCGTGTTGGTTCGGTCAAGTCCATGTTGAATGTGGATTGCACAGTCGGTTTGCCTATTGATAGGTCTACCGTGTATCCACGCGGTTGTAGTTCTAGGTCCAAAAACAAAAAATAAAATCTGTTTTGTCTTTTTTTAGGCTAGGCTAGGCTAAGTAAATAGAAGATGAATATGGTGTATGTTAGTTTATGCTGTAAATATATAAAATTAACAGACAAATTTTTGTTGTGTTTCTTAATTTTGTTTGATATATTATGGAATGGAATTGTTGTCTTTCTTGTTTGTCGAAAATTCATACTACATTTCTTGTTATGAAAATCCTACTTGCTAGTTCCTGTCAAGCCAAAAGGAAAGGTGATTTGTCGAAAATTCATACATTTCTTGTTATGAAAATTCATACATTTTCATTCTCAACAGAACTGGGCTGGGACATATTGACAGGTGTGGAACTGTAAGTGCACGGCTTATGCAAAACATTTTCATTCTCTGTTTTATTGCATCTGATTATTGTTATTTTGTGAATATATAAGTTATGGCTTTCTTGGAGAATTGGATGCCATGACGTTTCTGCTCTTAAATTCCTTTTGTAGACCCCCCTTTTTTTTTGGTGGGGTTGGTGATATTTGAACCCTGAAAACTTGCTAAATTTTGTTAATTCTGAAGAAAGAAGCAACTTCTTATGTGTTTTTAATCTATTGATGCATTTTAGGGGGGGTGGGGGGAGGGTTTAACAGCTGGATTTGTGTTAGTTTTGTATACATACTCAATTAACTATATGAAACTGCTGTTTGATTCTTGTTTCAACAACAAGGCCATTTTTTATAGGTACAGTTTTTTTCTGTTAAGAATTAAGATGCACATGTTCTGTGGATCTTATTTAATAAGCAGTTATGATACGTTAGTCGAGTATTAATGTTTACAATTGTAAAAAGATAAAGTCCATGACAGGTGAGATTTTAATTTGTAATGTGAGGACAAGTTCACGAGTTATGAAATTAGTATAGTTGATTGAGCAATCGGAATTTATCCAACATGAGGGTGTTATGTTATGGTGGTATAGGGTTGTGTGTATGTTACATGACTGGTACGTACGTATGTATGCATATGCTGCTATCATTAATAGATTTCCTATCATTTGGACCAATAAAATTACATTAAATAAAGTTAAGTATGTCCTACACAAAAGGTACAGCTAGAAGCTTGGGTCTCAGAAATTTCTGCTCGGGTATATTACAATCTATGGGAAAGAGTGACTTGGAACTATTCATAGATTCAAAAAAAAAAAAAAGACTTGGAACTATTCATCACTTTTTTTTCAAGATGTAGCTAAATTGGCTTCATGAACGAACCACAACATAAGGAAATAATACTTCTATTTACTGAAATATATAAGTATACAGCCCAAGTGAGTCCTCAATGCTCAGTGGGAGAACGAAATAAACAGCCATCTGGCTTGTTGATTCCCATTCCAAATGCCACCCGCAAGATAATAAAGTCTTCATTTATTGTTTGAAGTTAATATATTGGGAAAAAAATAAGCACCAGACTAGTCAAATTTTGAAATGAAAATCAACAATTTTAAGCCTGAATTGCAAATTAGTAAACAAAGAACAATGATGATGATTGATGAATCACCACTCACTTAAATTTCTTTACATAATAACATCCGATGTACTGTAGTACTCCATAAAAATATATACTGTCTTTACATTCATCTATAATCAAGTACATCGTAAACTCATCCAAATCCAAAGGTAATAATAATAATAATAAAAGAGCTTTCTTGGTTTAACCTACAAATCTCTCCCAACCAACTTTATCTTAAACCTGAAACAAATTTATGTTTCATCCTCCTCACTACTCTCTATGACAACAAGAGCTTTCTTGGTTTTCAACTTCTCAACAGCTGAGCATCATCTATCTCATCATTGGTTTCATAATTAATGATCCCATCCAGAATTTTTTTTCCCGTATTTCTCAGCGTTCAACTTTCCGATGAACTTCTCCAACTGCAGGAAGGAAAAGAAAAAATTGATTTTAAGGGCAATTGGGAAATTGATTTATAGAAAACAACAAGAGCTGGAACTAAAAAACCTTACCAAAGCACGGTCCAACACAAGTTGAACTATTAATTGTTCCAGTTCCTCCTTTTTTAGAACATGATCTGCGTAAACATCAAGAAATTCAGCACTGTGGATATATTTGTAGACCTAAGTCATAAATAATATAGTACATGACAGGGAAAAGCTGACCACATCCCCTTATGCAAGCTGTGGGAGCATAATAATATGAACGGACGAATATTTATAAAAGATATATGCAAGTCCTCCAATGAACATCAAAGGCTAAATATAGATGCTTCTATGGGTCAATGGAACAGAGGAAACCAAACCAATAAACAACTTTATCTGATTGGAACAATCTCTTAGTCGATTTCAAGTAATCATGGAACAACTAGAGAAGCTCCAGCGAATGTGAGAACTACGTTGTTATAACTATTGTTTGATTGCTTTTTCATTTCAATAAAATTAGGGCAGTCAACAAGAAGATTAATGACGAAGATATAAGCATACACCAAATTGAGAATGTGCAAGCCAATTAACAATTTTTTCATGGTCAAAGAAATTTGAGTAAGTCATCTTGAGACCGTCGTCAAAAGGAACACAATATATTAAAAAAACTCAGCAGAAGAACACACCCACATCCTTGTTCCTGAACTTCATCTTGTCAACTAATTGCAACAATGTCGCCCTTTGGTCATTGTCTTGTATTTCTTGCAACAGTTCAATTATAGATTTTGCATGACCTGCAGTTCGTATTACCATTAGAACGTGATCAGTGAGCACATACAATCAGAAAATGTTTTTTTTGAAGAAACCCCCCTGCAACCCAAGAAGAAGAAAGGGACTATGATGAGGTCGGGGGGGCAAGGCTTAGTCTTAGATGACGATCAGAAGAAAAAAAGGGGACAAGTTCAAATAACTAGTAATAACTTAGTCCAAAAACATATTATCATTAAGAGGGAAAGGGGAAGGAACAATACTTTGTACTGCAACAGTTAAAATATGGGGAATCCAAAAGCCAAGAAATTTTACTTTTATGATGCTTCCTCGTAATTAACAAGTACCAACCTCACCCACTAATAAAACTATTATCAGTCCAGTAATCATATTCTTAAGACAAGGCAAGTTTCAGCAATCAAATCACAAGTTTCACCAACCGTTACCATGTTTGGTTACCCTGTTCCAGAGTTAACTGAATCATCAAGGACTTGGAAAAAATCTACGATATCAATGACTACCGTACCAACAATGACTTGTAAGTTGTAACTTGCCATTACTCCACCTACGACATCAAATAACAAGGCAAGCCTGCTAAGTCAGCCATAATTATAATATAAAATAAGCACCAGACTAGTCAAATTTTGAAAATCCAGCAATTTAAAAGGCAAAAGCCCAAGTGAGCTCTAAAATCCCAATTAGATCATTTATGCCAACTAGTATTTACTTTATGAAGATGCTCGAATTCAATACTCTTCGCCTATATAATGTTGTACACGAGTGTTTTATCTTAGCAAAATTCCACAACTATGAATATTATGCCCAGGGCCAAAGACATACTCTAATCCAAGTGAAGTGAGCTCATTTATGTCTCCAATCCCAAAATTGTGAAACCATTCTACACCAGATTCTTAAGTAGTGACTGGCAGTCATCAAACCTTCTAAATTATTGAGCTGACATTCTTCATCTTGTTGATGCACCAGAATAAAGAAACTGAGATGTTCTGAATTTGAAGAGAATGCAAAATTTATAAGAGATATGTTGACCTATGATTTCTTAGGGCAGGCAGCAGTACTGGACTTGGCACACTCAGTAAAATATAAAGCATAACATGAACAAACAAGTTGAAAACTAGTACCACATATGAACTTTTTAAATTTTGACATAAATCTCTTGCTTTTTGATATCTTCTCTGGTGTGACTTACAATATTTTGAGCTCTCCTCCCCCCTTTTCAAGTGCTTTATAGATGAATTTCTCATTTTCCTTGGTGGTGGTTGATGTCAACATGAATGCTCGGATACCCAAAGCAGCCAATCCCATTACCTGAAGCAATAATTAAGATTTGAACTGATACTCCCTATGCAATTCCATGAAAAGCCATTATATCAAAACCTGATCCTGAATAGGCGACAGCAAAGGACGGACAACAAGAGCCACTCCTTTTCTAAGGACCGTGGGAAGTTGGTAGCACAAACTCTTGCCTCCACCAGCTGCCATGATGACTAAAACATCTCTTCCACTCATGATTGTATTTATGATCTGTTTACAAGAGATTCTTTAGTGTGACATATACATATTAAAAGAATAGATTAATGAGATGCTTCTGAATAAGAGAATATATATTTCCATGTAACTGGATGACTGCAAAAAAAGGCACAAACTTTACTTTGTATGTAACAGAGAAAAAGAAATATTGCAACAGGATATAAATATATGCAGATGCCTGTTTGAGTAGCATCTCTAAAAGATCAAGATCATTTTGAAAATGTCAAAAATTGATTTGTCTGAGGTGAAGCAAGTAAGTTATTGAATTCATGACAATAGTCTAAAATTGTACACTGAAATCATCATAAGTAATATCTGAAAGTTCAAGTAATTGCCATTAAAAAGTTAAATTGTTTGACATAAATTTATAGGTATAACCTCTCTTTGATTTGCACGATATGCAGATATTCAAAAAACATTAAACCGAACATCATCAGCTTTAGAATCCCATTCAAATGGCCCAGACCAGTTCTCCAAAGAAACAGAAACTTCATCCACTCCATGCTCTTTCTAGATGATTCATTCTGTTCCAACAGGGCTTTAAGTTCAGATTGCCTCTGTGCAGCAACATAAATACATAACAGTCAGAGACTCAGAATCACCACTTATAAACTGATGTTGCATTTTTAGTTTTAGACCTAACAGTATCCAAAACACATGCAAGCCCATAACTCGCCAAAAAATAAAAAATAGGGAAACAACATTGTAGGTAAAATCATCATGAACACTTTAGAAGAAGTACAGCAAAAAATTAATGCCAAACATAGAAATAAAAGGCTAAACTTACCAAAACCAGAGGCATAAATGCGAATTATTAGCAAAAAAATACTCCATTTCAGAAAATACCTTGCACGTCCTGGATCTCCATTTCAACGCCGAGGAGCTCCGTTAAAATTTCTTCCTCCGTAGTTCCCATTTTCCCTTTTCTTCTTCAGTGGTAGTGGTACTTCTCCTCAAAATAAATTATTGAAAAAAGGAACACCGAAAATCAAAACTGAAAAGTTTGCATCGGTCGTTCAAAACTTTTTCTTATGTTTCCGATGGTACAATTGAAGAACACGGAATGGTTACTGGGCCCAATGTAAGTGGGCTGATACCCATAAAAGGCCTAAATAAATTGGGCTTCTATTGCGAGTGGGTGTCCTTGTTTAGGGTTTGACTATATGCACCTCCATTTCGGAGAGATGCACTCCCCCGATTTATACACTCCTACAAAATTGACACACCCCCACCCTTAATTGTCATAAATACCCCTCCCTTCATAAAACACCTATTACTATCCACACACACCCCAACCAAACCCTAAATTCATCTTCATCTTCTTCCTCCATCTTTCTCCTCCCATTTCCCCCAATCCACCCTCTCCTCACCACCACCCCCGTCGCCGGCGACCCCTACCCCACCCCACCCCCGTCGTCGGCGAAGCCCCCCACCCCACGCGCCCCCTCCCTTTTCTTCTTCTTCAGTGGTAGTGGTACTTCTCCTCAAAATAAATTATTGAAAAAAGGAACACCGAAAATCAAAACTGAAAAGTTTGCATTGATCATCGGTGTTCAAAACTTTTTCTTATGTTATCGATGGGTACAAATACAATTGGCGTTGGCTGTATACCCCTCCAGCTCTGTTAAGTATACTCCACATCTAAATTTATTAATTTAATATTAATGTAAAATACCAAATTTACCCTTTTAGTAATTATATAAAAGACCCCTAACTCTAACCCTAAAAAACCAGCCTCCTTCCCTGAATTCTGCCACCGTCGCCGTCGGCCACCCCTCCGGCCACCGTCACCGTCGGCCGCCGCCCCTCAAATAAATTTAGAAATTAAAAAAAACCTTAAAAAAAAAAAATCGACAAACAAGAGTCGACCAAAAGCACTTCCATCGACACTAGTTTGTCGACCAAATACACTTTCGTTTTGTAAGATCTAGTCGAAAGAAAATTAAAAAAAATTGAAATTTTCGACAAAGATGGATCGACCAAAAACACTTCCGTCAAATAAAAGGAAAAAAAATTGAAATTTTTCGACAAGGATGGATCGACCAAAAAGACTCCCATCGACACTGGTATATCGACGAGAGTGTTTTTGGGAAATTGATTATTACCGAAAAAAAAAAAAAAAAACCTACCTATGTTGCAGACGGCGGCGGTTGGGCATGGTTGTCGGGGCGGGGGCCGCGCGCAGGGAGGCGGTTGCAGCGGAGGCCGCGCGCAGGGGCGACGATTGCGGCGGCGGATGCAGGCGGGGGCTGCGCGCATAGGCGACGGTTGCGGCGGCGGATGCAGGCGGGGGCTGCGCGCAGAGGTGACGGTTGCGGCGGCGGATGCAGGCGGGGGCCGCGCGCAGGGGCGGCGGCGACAACGCCGTTGCCGGCGATTGGTTGAGAAAATGAGGGTTTTGTTTTTTTAGAGAGGAGGAAGAAGAAAGATTGGAGAAAAGTATATTAGGGTTTTGAATGGGGGAGTATATTTAACATTTGTCAATTTCAAAGAAAAGGGTAATTTGGGTAATTTTGGGGGAGTACATTTAACATTTACCATATTTAGGGGAGTACATTAATCGGGGGAGTATACTTAACAGAGCTGGAGGGGTATATAGCCAACGCCATACAATTGAAGAACACGGAATGGTTACTGAGCCCAATGTAAGTGGGCTGATACCCATAAAAAGGCCTAAATAAACTGGTCTTTAAGCCTTGTACTGGCTATATACCCCATCCAGCCTTGTTAAGTATACTCCCCCATCCAATTTATTAATTTAATAATAACGTTAAATATCTATTTTGTCCCTCTAATAATTTTAGGCAGATAGATACACCCTCTATTTCCTATTAGATGATCCCGATAGCAGGCTTTCCTTCCATACTACTACAAAGATTTTTTAAAAACTTGAAAGGATCTTTGATTTTTCAGATTAAAAAAAATAAAAAACTAACCTAATGGCCAATGGGACCAAGAGAGTATTTCATTTTATCAAGAGTTTCAAAACAATACAGTAATATCTTTTTTAATTTTAAGTTTTGTTACTCATTTTTCAGATTTTTAATGACCAGATTTTAATTTCAGATTTTAAGTAAATATGATGTGAATAATACTAAATCATTATTTAGCTGGTCTCCATATACAAAACTCTCTTTTTAGTTTTATATATTTATTTTTATTTTATCTTTAGCTTTATTACATATATTTGGGGCTTCTATGGAGGATTTTTATTTGAACACTATGAATTTAACTTATCTTATATTTTTAAATTTTCAATTTTGTAAATTTGTTAATTGCAAATTACCGTAATTGCATGTTTAATTATATGCATATTTAATTTCATACAAATTAAATCGAAATTATTAATTTTGAATGTACAAAAATCTATTATGATCCTTTCATTGGATTATGATATGGATAATGTATAATTTATACACAAATTACATCAGAGTCAAATTTGGAGAAATAGTAAGATGTGGAAATTTTGGTATTACCTTCCATCGTAAAAAAGTATGAAGGGTATTTTTTAATTATTAGAAAGGAAAAATATAATCTCCCTTAACGGAAATGATATAGAGCCCACCAATTGTGCCCACCAGTTTTGCCCACCGCCTATGTGGCATTACCACGTCAATAAATTCTTATTTATATTTAATTTAAACTTAATCTAATATCAATATTTTATTTTTTTATCCATATCAATATTTTAAAAAATCTTTTTTTATATTTAATTTAATATTATCTCTATCAAATTACGCTAACTAACGCCATAAATCTTTTCTCAAATCTTGGAAATATTTGAGAAAAGATTTATGGCGTTAGTTAGCGTAATTTGATAGAGATAATATTAAATTAAATATAAAAAAAGATTTTTTAAAATATTGATATGGATAAAAAAATAAAATATTGATATTAGATTAAGTTTAAATTAAATATAAATAAGAATTTATTGACGTGGTAATGCCACATAGGCGGTGGGCAAAACTGGTGGGCACAATTGGTGGGCTCTATATCATTTCCGTCTCCCTTAATTACTATTTCTGAATCTATTCTCTCTTACGTGGTATCTTACTTTTCCTTGATTCTAATTTTCTCATAATTTACAATTATTATTTTTTTTACAGTTTTTTTCAATTCTCCTCTCCCCCTTTTCTCGGTCTCCTCAATATTTTCTTTTACAGTTTTTTTTAAAAAAAATTCTCTCTATCATCTCTTCCTTTTCTCGGTCTTTTTTTTTTTTTTTTAATTTTTCTTAAAACTCTATTGTTTTAAATTTTGTAATTTCAGTTAATCTAAAAAAAATTATTTTATACCCTCGCGTAATACGAGTTTTGTACTAGTTAGTTAATATTACTAAATATCCTTACTTTATTTACTTGGTTAAAAATAACATATATTACACGAATTACATAGAGTCAATGGAAAATTTGTTACCTTCAATCATATATAAAAGATGATTTATGAAAGGCGTGGGGGTATTTGCCCTCCCTGTTGTTACATGCACCCCCAATACACGTTACATTTCAAAATACATGCATTTCCACCAAATTATGTATTGAGACAGGCTATCAACACCCTAAAACATGTTTGCTTCATGGGTTGGGATAAGATGAGTTTAGATGTGGTGGGTTGGCTAGATAAATCCAAGGGGGAGGTTAGATAAACTAAAGGGGAGGCTAGGTTGTCTAAACCCATGTAATCTAGTTTATTAAAATCGGGTCAAATTATAAACACGGGTCAAGGTGTTTAAAGTTATGAGAAACCAAACATAGGAGAAGATGAGTTTACATATCAAACCCATCACTAAACCCACCTAAACCCATGAAGCAAACATGTCTTGTGTTATTCCCACCTCAATTGTTATACACACTCCATTTAAATTTAAAATTCAATTTAAATTACTAAACATACCCCAATTTATTCATTTCCTATCCTTTTTATTTTAAAATTTAAAATATTTACCCTTCTTAACTAATACTATACACACCCCATCCATTTAAAAAATTTAACCCCTCTCCCTCACCCAACAACCGTGTCTTTTTCAAAAAGAAGAAAGGGAAAAAAGGTGTGACCGAACAACAAATTAAAATATTAAAACACAATTACAAAACTGCACTATACAGACTGTACGACCACAACTTCATGTACACACATAGAAGTGTTCGACCAGTACCTAATGTACGACTATAGATATGTTCGGCCAGTACACAATGTACACATCCATGTGTGTTCGGCCAGTAGTGGCTGTACACCACTTAACCAAAATTTCATGCAAATCGCGTTCAGCCGGTTGTGGCCGTACACTCACAGATGTGTGTGGCCAATATGGTCGTACGTACAGTGATGTGTTCGGCCACAATTTCGGCCGTACATGTCGCAACTGCTACCAATAAAAAAAATGTATAAAGTGTAAAAAAAAAGTATAAAAAAGTTTAAATAAACATTAAATATACTTACATTAATTTCCTCCATCACTTTTTCTTCTTCCATAATCGTGTTTGTTGTGATTATATCATCATATGAAGGTTTATGGTGGTAGGGTTTATGCATGGAGAAGGGTCTTAAGAATGGAGTCATTTTTTGTTGTAAAAGTAAAAATAGATGAATGAGGGTTAAATGGAGGTAGAATTTAAGTATGGGGTGTGTATAACATGGGGTGTCTTTAATATTATTAGGGGTGTGTTTAACATTTTTTAAATGGTTTAAAATGATATCTTAGTAAATTCAATTAGGTCTATTTTTGTCCAAAAAAATATGGGGTGAGAACAACACAATTAGGGCATGTTTGTTTTGGGATGGGAAATCCGGATTTGGGATTTCGAAACTCCACCCCCGTTATAGTTTGAGATTTTTATTCAGGATTTCAAAATCCCACCCAATAAAAGTCAACTCTATAAATACCTACAAACCCTATATAAATACTTATAAAACCTATAATTCTATACTATAAAGTTAAATCCTACCCTACATAAATTTCAAAACAAACCCAAAACATAAAAAGTATTAGAATTTTGAAATCCACTAGATTTTGAAATCCGGATTTCAAAATTCTCAAAATCCCAAAACAAACATGCCCTTAGGGTGTTGATTGCCCCTCCCTGATGTATTATACCCCCTCTTTTGGTCACTGAACTCTACCACTTTTTAGATTAGGTCACCCACATTAATCACTATCGAAATTGGTGTTATTATTTTCTATCAATTTTGATGTTGATGTTGCTGTTAGTAAATCCGTCATTGATTAACGGAGAAAAGGTTTTAAGTAAACCCGCCATTGATTAACGGATAAAATGTTTTGAGCGCTAATTTTGTACGTAAGAATCTGCAATAATGATAACTGAATAATATCTAGAATATAAAAGAAAAAAGAAAAATAAGTTTTTGAAATATTTTTAATATGAATTGATAATTTTAGAGAGTTCTTTATCATTAATTTTCAATACAAATGTTAGTAGATGAACATGCTCTAATAATTATAAATGGAAAAATGAATTCTAATAATTAACTATTTTGAAATAAGTTTCTATTCTCAATCATTATACAAATTCAATATGAAAATCAGTAATTGAAGCTTCCATTCATTGCTTCTCAAATGATGGGATCAACCCTTTCGAAATGTTAGAAACCACTCCCAAGTATCTCTAGTTAATGTCTTTTCAAAAAACAACCATCAACCACAATAACCTTCCTACAAGCTTTAAAACCTTGTTTGCAGGCTTCAAAACATATATACAACCTCTAAAATTAAAATTGAGATGCACTACCTTCATCATCATTGTCAGTCAATTTTAACCCCACAGATACCCTGGATTAGTTCTTAATCAATCTTATTGACTTTCAGTTTGGTGCATACCTCAACTCTAAACTTTGTAGGCATGTTTGTTTTGGGATGAGAAATCCAGATTTGAGATTTCGAAACTCCACCCCCGTGGTTCGAGATTTTGATTCAGGATTTCAAAATCCCACCCTATTGATTCGGTTGTAAATTGCATAAGATTTTGTGTGTTTTAGTGATAAACTATGATGATTTTACGTGCATTTTCATGATAAAAAGGTTAATGTGTTAGAGAAAGGTTTGTGAGCTTGTTTTGTAGGAACACGAAGCAAATTAGGTGTCAAAATCACAAAACGAGTGTCAGTCTTTATTGACACTCGTATGAGGCGTAGCAATGAGGCTAGGGAGCAATGTACAAAACGTTTGAGGAGACTCGAGGCGGAAAACCGATGAAAAGGACGAAAAAAGGGCCAAGTCGAAGGTTCCGCCCGGCCGGGCCGTTGATACGTGCAAAGTCAAAAACGAAGGTTCCGCCCGGCCGGGCCGCTCATGCCAGAAAAATGATGTAAAAGACGAAGGTTTCGCCCGGCCGGGCGGCATCACTCGCCCGGCCGGGCCGTTCAAATATCAAAAAAAGGGGACCAAGTTTACGAAGTTTTCGCCCGGCCGAGCCACTTCACCCGCCCGGCCGGGCGGCGCACTTTTCGGGGGTTTTTGTCAAAATTCTCCAAATTCGAAGGGCTTAAGTGCAATTCTCGTTTTGAGGATTTCTCACAACATATATAAAGGGTCCTTAGCCAGTTTTAAAAGGGCATTCCACACCTTAAAGAGACTCTACACATAGTTACACATAATAATAGGTTTTGAAGCATTTTTCCTTATAGTTTTCCATAGATTAGCTTAATACTTAGTTACTTTGTCATTTCAATCAAGGATTGTAAGTGGACTTTGTTTATTTCAACATATTGTAGCTACAAATCCATCATCAAGGTGATATCTCTCAATTTTAAGTTCAATTTGGTAATTACTTTCTATCTTGCAATTTCTTTATCCATTAGCATGAGCTTTATGTTATTTTGTGTTGTAGCCATGGGATTCTCCTCTAGAACCATGGGCTAATCCCCAATTGCCTTGGGTGTGGATGTTTTGATGGGAATTTAGTGTAATTGTGAAGTAATTGCATGATTCACTTAGGATTTAGGGGTAAATGCTTCTAGAGTTGTAATTTGTTTGATTCATTTGATTGATCAACCCTATTAGCTAGCATTTTCGATTGTGTTGATTGCAACGAGAGTTGGGTTTGCATGATTGGGGTGTGAGTGTGAGCTTTGGTCAATTGAATAGAAGTTAATTAGTAATTAGCTAACCGAGAGGAGGTTAATGGCTAGACCGACAACTTTAGACACTAAACGAATAGAGGTCGTCTAGGAGTTTGGTGAGAGGGCGTTTCATAAGCATTAGTAACCGTGTTGAAAGTGCTTATGAAACACTATCCTAGGAGCTTATGGTATTTGGTTAGATCCTATAATTGCTAATCAATGCACGATGTTCGCATATGCCTTTCGAGGGGGTGTGCACACTTAGGTGATAGCCTTTAGCTTAATCCGAATTCATATCTAGCTCATGTAATTGCTTCACTAGTTCATTTATTCCTAACAAAACGGAAACACCCGAGGCAATACACTTCTCTTGCACTTTCCAAAAGAAAGTTAGTTAGTTCACTACTTCTAGTCAATATTACTTATTACTTTAGTTAATTTAGTTTAATATCTTTGTTCTTATTCCCGAAAATCCATACAAACAAGCTTAGTTACTACAATAGCATGATAACTTGCAACTTTAGGGCTTCATTTTTACTCGATTAAGTCCTTGGACGATAATTTCTTGGAATACTTATTTTACTACTAACGGACCCATACGCTTGTGGGGATCGTACAGTTGTAAAAAGTGTGCACAAATATGAACCAAGTCAATGGCGCCGCTGCCGGGGACTTAAGCGAGTGTTGTTAGTGAAACTTAGAGTTTGTTGAGTGTTATTGGTAGTAGCATTTCTTTTTGTTATTTTTGTTTTTGTTCATCTTTGTGGGCTTTGACACTTCTCTTTTGTAGGTGCATGATCACAAGATCACGTGGAGGAAACCTTGAACCATTAGACCTTGAGATCGAGGCACACGCAAGAAGAAGAAATCGAAGTAGAAACCGTCAAAGAGTCATAGAAGAACCACTTGAGATGGAAAACATTGAAGAGATGAATCCTCCACCAAATGGAGAAGATGAGCTTCAAAGAGAGAATCATCAAGTTGGAAATCAAGTTGGAGGGAATCCACTTCAAAACCCAAACCTACCACCAAATCCCCAATTTCCCAATCCCCAATATCCACCCCAAAACCACCTTCCATATCAAGGATACAATCCTTACCCTTATCCACCTCCACAACAAGCCTACTATCCACCACCTCCACCTCATCCATATCCACTCCATCAACACCCATATCCTCCACTTTACCAATATCCTCCACCTCAACAAATCCAAGACGAATATGTTCCTCCACCTCAACATATAGAAGAACCTCAACGTGTGTACCATGGGAGGCCAATGAGGGAATATTTTGAGCCTCAACCTAGGGAGCATTACGATGGGTTGGCAAGACCAAGGGTGGAGGCAAACAACTTTGAGATTAGTGCCTCCTTATTAAGGATGTTGAGGGAGAGACAATTCGAAGGAAGGACGGAGGAAGGATTTGAGGAAGACCCGAATGAACACCTTGCTCAATTCTTGGAGATAGCCGACACTCTCAAGCAAAATGGAGTGTCGGAAGATGCTAAAAAGATGAGGCTATTTCCGTTTACATTGTCGGGGAAAGCAAAAGCTTGGCTACAATCAAGCATTCCCGCGCGGAGAAGTGAGGACGTGGGAAGATTTGAAGAAAAGATTCCTATTGAAGTACTACCCTCCTTCAAAGACGATGGAAGCCAAACAAAAGATCTCTACGTTCAAACAAGGTCCAAATGAGGGAATCAAAGAAGCATGGGAAAGATTTACGAGTCTTCTCATCACATGCCCCCATCATGGTTTCCCAATAGAACAAACAACTTGTTGGTTCGTTGGTGGGTTACGATTGGAAGATCAACACCACATTGATGCTTGTGCGGGGGGTTCTATTTGGATAAAATCGGTGGAGGAGATCAATGACATAATAGAGGGGATAGCAAGCAACACTTTCAAGACGAGAATAGACCGTGGAGCACAAAATCGGGTCGCCCAAGTGGATGCTAATGATAGCATAAGAGCAATGATGTCTACACTCATTGAAAAGGTAAATGTTTTATCGCAAACAAGAGATAATCATTTATCCTTTGTGCAAGAAGATCCTCAATTGGGACATATGGAAGAAGTGCAATACATGGGCCAACAAGGTCATCCACAAAATTTTCAAGGGAACCGACAATATCAAGGCCAACCACCATATCAAAATCGTGGCCAAGGATATCAAGCTCCTCCTCAAAACCGATTCCAAGGGCAATCTTCATCATCTCAAGGACAAGGGGGACCATCCCCTCAATACCAAGCCCCTCAAAACCCGAATTTTCGGAGGAATGAGAATTTGTCATATTCGAATCCTAAAGGTGCTATTCAATATCCTCCCGGATTTGATCCCGGAGCAAAACTCCCAAGTGGAGAAGGGAAGTCCTCCACGGATGAACTTCTTGCACTCCTCATGAAGAAAATGGAGACAAGTGAGAAGAAATCCGAAGCAATGGAATCCATGATTGGCCAACTTATAAGTAATCAAAAATCAATGGAATTCCAAATGGGACAATTGGCAACTTCAATTGGATCTCAACCTAACAAAGGGAAATTTCCATCGACAACCGAAGTGAATCCGAAAGAGCATTGTAAAGCCATTAAGTTGAGGAGTGGCACTTCTTACGAAGGACCAAAAATGCCCACGGATGTTTATGATGAGAAAGTCGATGAAGAGATTGAGGAGGTTGAGGAAGGAAAGCAAGATGAGGAGTTGGAAGTTGAAGGAAGGAAGGATGATAAAGATGAAGAGAAAGAAAAGAAAGAGGAGGAAAGTGGGGATGAGGGAGTGAAGAGTCCAATGACTCCAAAGTGGAAGATTGTTAAGGAGCTAAGAGAGAAGAAACATGATGTACCATGTGACAAATGGGGGATTCCCATTACTCATGTACCACTTCCCTTTCCTCAAAGGTATATGAAGAAGAGGTTGAACGAGAAGTTTAGCAAGTTCATGGAAATCTTTAAGAAGATCCATATAAACCTCCCTCTTCTTGATGCCTTGGATCAAATGCCCCACTATATGAAGTTTTTAAAGGATTTGATTGCTAACAAGAAGAAGCTTGGAAGTCATCAAGCAATCAACCTTTCGGAGGAATGTAGTGCCCTACTACAAAGAAGCCTCCCCAAAAAGTTGGAAGATCCGGGGAGTTTTACCATTCCTTGTGAAATCGGGGGAAGTGAAGCAATATGGGCATTATGTGACCTTGGGGCGAGCATCAACCTCATGCCCTATTCAATCTACAAGAGATTGGATATGGGGGAGTTGTTACCAACAACCATGACCTTGCATCTAGCCGACCGATCGGTGAAGACACCAAGAGGGATCGTTGAGGATGTGTTGGTGAAAGTGGACCGATTCATATTTCCCGTGGACTTCGTTATTCTTGACATGGCGGAAGATGAGCACGTCCCGTTGATCTTGGGAAGACCTTTTCTTGCAACGGGGGAAGCAATGATCAATGTGAAGAAAGGGGAATTGAAATTGAGTTTCAATCATGAAGAAATCACATTTTCAATCTACAAGTCTTTGAAAGAGCTTGGAGAAGTGGAGTCTTGCAATTTCTTAGATGTTGTTGACAACATGGTGCAAGATGAATGGGAAGATTTCTCTAACACTTCTTTAACTCATTCCATTTCTTCATTTCTATGTGATTCTTTGATTGTCTCTAATGATTTGTTGCCAAGTTCTCATAGGGAATCAATAGAAGAAGTTGATGCAATGGAGATGAGAAGGAGACCTCCAATCCTATCACTTCATAGCCCCGTTGAAGGAGGACAAGGTCCGGAAGAAAAGAAGGAAAAGATGAAGCCATTACCGGAGCACCTCAAGTATGCTTACTTGGATAACGAAATGAGGTACCCCGTTATCGTTTCCTCTTTGTTGAATGATGTTGAGTTAGAAAAATTGTTGGTTGTGCTTGCTAGGAATAAGAAAGCCTTAGGTTGGACCATTGATGACTTGAAGGGTATTAATCCGTCTATATGCATGCATAGGATTAGAACCGAGAGTGATGCTAAACCAATAGTCCAACCACAAAGACGAGTAAATCCTATATTGCAAGAAGTCATTAGGAAAGAGGTTATCAAATTCTTAGACTCGGGTATGATTTTTCCCATTAGTGATAGTCCATGGGTTTCACCATTGCATGTTGTTTCTAAAAAAGGGGGTATGACGGTCATCACGACCGATAAAAATGAGGTAATTGCTACACGGGTAGCAACCGGGTGGAGAGTGTGTGTGGATTATAGAGAGTTGAATAAGGCTACATGTAAGGATCACTTTCCCCTCCCCTTTATGGATCAAATGTTAGATAGGCTTGGTGGATTTGCTTACTATTGCTTCCTCGATGGTTATTCCGGGTACAATCAAATAATGATTGCCCCCGAAGACCAAGAGAAGACAACCTTCACATGTTCCTATGGAACATTTGCTTGGAGACGCATGCCTTTTGGATTATGCAATGCACCGGCAACATTCCAAAGGTGCATGATGTCTATTTTTCATGATTTGATTGAGAGAGTGATGGAAGTTTTCATGGATGATTTTTCGGTTTTTGGTACTTCATTTGACACATGTTTGGAACATTTGGAGTTAGTGCTTAAACGATGCCAAGATACCAACCTTGTCCTTAATTGGGAAAAGTGTCATTTCATGGTCAAGGAGGGGGTGGTACTTGGTCATCATATATCTTCTCAAGGTTTGCAGGTTGATCGGGCAAAGATAGTGGCAATAGAGAAGCTTCCTCCTCCATCAAACGAGAGAGGAATTCGTTCATTCTTGGGGCACGCCGGTTTTTATAGACGGTTCATT
This sequence comes from Galeopsis tetrahit, assembly GCA_963675135.1. Taxonomy (NCBI): domain Eukaryota; kingdom Viridiplantae; phylum Streptophyta; class Magnoliopsida; order Lamiales; family Lamiaceae; genus Galeopsis; species Galeopsis tetrahit. The sequence goes on from OY776128.1 coordinate 57,809,454, forward strand.
AAAAATTTCTCTAATTTATCTAAGCCCCTTTCACACTTACTTGAGAAAGATGTTCCTTATGTTTTTGATGATGTTTGTTTGAATGCTTTTAGTGCCTTGAAGGAAGCATTGATCAATACTCCAATTTTGGTAGCACCGGATTGGAAGGAGCCGTTTACATTGATGTGTGATGCTAGTGACGTGGCAATGGGGGTAGTTCTTGGCCAAGTAAGGGAGAAGGTATTCCGGGCTATATATTATGCCTCAAAAACATTCAATGGAGCTCAATTGAATTACACCACTACGGAGAAGGAACTTCTAGCGGTGGTGTACGCATTCGATAAGTTTCGACCCTACCTAGTAGGTGCGAAAACTATCGTTTACACGGACCACGCCGCTATCCGTTATCTCATGGGAAAGAAAGATGCAAAACCAAGGCTAATCCGATGGATCCTACTTCTTCAAGAATTCGACATTGAGATCAAGGATAAGAAGGGGAGTGATAATGTTATAGCCGACCATTTATCCCGGATTGAAAGGGCTAAAGAGTTCAAAGAAGAGTTTGGAGATGTAAAAGAAGAGTTCCCGGATGAGCGTTTATTTCGTGTCCAAGGATCATTTGTGGGAAAGATTCATGATGAAGGTCCTTGGTATGCGGATATTGCCAACTACTTGGCAAGTGGGAGCATGCCATTTGGGGCAAACACTTATGAGAAAAAGAAGTTCTTGAAGGATGTTGAGAGCTACATTTGGGACGACCCCCATGTGTTGAGAAGGGGTGTCGATTCCATAATTAGGAAGTGTGTTCCGAAGGAGGAATGGGAAGATATCATGACTCATTGTCACTCGTCTCCGTGTGGTGGACATTATGGAGGTGAAAAGACAGCTCTAAAGGTGCTCCAATCTGGATTTTATTGGCCATGGGTGTTCCGGTCTTGTAAGGAGTTTGTACTCCGATGTGATAAATGTCAACGTAGTGGTGGGATTTCCAAGAAGAACGAGATGCCTTTGAACAACATCGTAGAGGTTGAGTTGTTTGACGTGTGGGGAATAGACTTCATGGGACCGTTTCCGTCTTCCAATGGTTTTATCTACATTTTACTTGGGGTTGACTATGTGTGAAAGTGGATTGAGGCCGTTGCTACAAGGGCTAACGATGCAAACACTGTAATGACCTTTTTGAAGGGAATTTTCACTCGATTTGGTGTTCCTAGAGCTCTCATAAGCGATGGGGGAAGTCATTTTGTAAACAAGATGATGGAGAAGCTTCTTGCAAAGTATGGTGTTACACACAAGGTAGCAACTCCATATCACCCCCAAACCAATGGGCTTGCCGAAGTTTCGAATCGGCATATCAAAAAGATTTTGGAAAGGACAGTGAGCACTAGCCGAAAAGATTGGGCAAGCAAGCTTCCGGATGCTCTTTGGGCATATAGGACGGCATATAAGACTCCACTTGGTATGTCTCCCTACCAATTAGTTTTTGGGAAGGCTTGTCATCTTCCCGTTGAGGTGGAGCACCAAGCACTTTGGGCCTTAAGGAAAGTGAATTTGGATAGCGATTTGTGTGGAGAGAAAAGGGTCCTTCAATTGCACGAACTTGAGGAGTTTCGTGAGGATGCCTATGCAAGCTCTCAATTATTTAGGGAGAAGACAAAAAGATGGCATGATGCACGGCTATCCATGAAAATCTTTGAAGAGGGGGATGAAGTGTTACTCTACGATTCAAGGTTAAGTTTATTCCCCGGAAAGTTGAAATCAAAATGGAAGGGGCCATTTCGTGTATAGAAAGTGTATCCTACGGGCTTCCTCGATCTTGAAAACGAAAACGGAGAAGAATTCAAAGTTAATGGCCACCGAGTTAAACATTACTACTCCCTTCCTGACAAGGGGGTAGTACATGTAATTGGGCTTCGTGACCCTTGAACTAAAGGAGTTCCGTCCGGCATAGGACGTTAAACCTAGCGCTAAATGGGAGGCAACCCATTTTTACTTGCTTTATTTCTCTTTGTGTTTAGTTGGTTTTGTTTGAATAAGTGTGAGTAGTTGATGTTCTTTTTGTGAAGAGCTCTTTTGTAGGTCAAAATACCCACGTGGTGGAGGTCCTATGTCGTGGATAAAAGTTTTTGAGAAGTAAAGAAGATTGGAGTTGATAGCCATCATGAGGTACACCTCGTCCCAAACTTAATATTGCTTTGCAATATCTAAGTTTGGGGGGGTAGGGAAATTTTCTTGTGATATATTGTACTTGAGTTGTGATATTTTTGAACACTTGTCATTGATGTATAGTGGGTTGGAATGTAATTCTTGACTAGTGTTTGATTTATGTGCATGGTGGTTGTTGACACAAATGAGAATGATTTTGAGATTTATGGTGAATGGTGTTGATATTGATTGAGATTGGGAGTCATTGCAAGTTTTTGGTGCAAAATCTTATTCCAACACTATTTTTCCAAACTTTAATTGCGTGCAATGAAAAAGTTTGGGGGGGTTATGTTCGTTTGTATAATTCGATTAGCACCAAAAATTGTGCATCGTAATTGACGTTTGAATTGCTCACTTGTGAAAACAGCGTGAAGTTGGGAAATTGGAGTCAAATCGAGCAAAAACTTAAAAAATAGAGAGAAGGTCGAGCCATGGGGCCACCCGGCCGGGCCACTTTTGGCCTATGGCCGGGCGGCCAAATTGATGAAATACGAAGGTATCGCCCGGCCGGGCCACTCAGAGCCGCCCGGCCGGGCCGTTGACTCCAGTTTTGAAAAGGTTTACGAAGGTATCGCCCGGCCGGGCCACTCAGAGCCGCCCGGCCGGGCCGCGTCCAGGTACAAATCTTTTTTTTTATTTTGTGGGTCTAAACCCGACCCAAACGGCCCACGACCCTACCCACTCGGCCCACATCCCTTTAAAACCCTAACACACTCAAAACACACACACTCATTCTTGAGAATTGGTTTTCACTCCTCTCACCAAACAAATCTCACCTTTCTTAAATTTTCTCTTGATTTCTCTTGCAAATTCTTCAAGAAAGTCAACACCCAAGGTATGTAACTCATTCCCTTTAATTTTCTTGCAAGATTGAGCAAAGTTTTGAAGTTTTAGAAGGTGTTTCTTGCATGTGTAGGGAAAGTGACGAAAATTTGAATTTAACATGGGTTTGTTGATTTCTTGGTTATTTCTTCCATGGGCTTTGTGTATTATTGTTTGTTATTGGTAAATAATGAATGACAATGCTTAATTTCAAATACCCATGAAGAAATTTGAAGAATTTAGGGGTAGAATTGTAAAATTGTGCTTACATGAGAATAATTGATTTTCTTGGGCATTTTGTGTTGAAAATTAGGAGCATGTTGGTTTGTAAGGATGATAGTTTGTTGGATATTGCGTACCCATGCTATGATTGATTTAATATAAATGCTATTGTTGAGTTTTATGAAATTTGGTTCTTTCAAACCTTTTTACAAATACTTTGGAGGCATGATTTTTATGAAGAAAGTGAGAGGAAATTGTGGGTAATTGAGAAAAATAGTGAATTTTTGGATGAAGTTGCTTGAGCATGATAGAATGACACATGGGCTTTGCTTGGTTGAGAATGTTGGTACTTGATTTATTTGGAATTAGGTGCAAAAGTGAAACTTTGTACACTAATGAATTGTGGAAAGAACATTCTAACTAATGGAATTTATTGTTGTTCATTTGTAGAAAAATGTCAAAAAGATCGAAAAAAGGAGAGGGAAGCTCAAGGCGTATGGATCTTGTGGACGAGCTTTGCGTCGAAAGATGTGGGAAAAGACCATCTAAATGGGGAATCAACTTTGGTGAAAGAGGAAGAGATTATATTGAAACTTTTTCGAGAATTGCAAACTCAAAGCTTCGACCCACACGATATCCGGATTATTTCTTCATGTTTCGAATGGAAATCAAGGACGATGTGCATGAGTTGTTCAACAACATAGGATGGGGGAATTTATTAGAGCTCACCAACGAAACATACGAGGAGCTCTCGATTGAATTCATGGCAACCTTGAGGGAAGAAGAGCCAACGAATGGCATTCCGGCCGGAATAACTTTCCGGTTAGGAAATGAAGATAGATATCTCTCATGCCCCGAATTAAATGAAATCTTTGGAACACCATGTGAGGAAGACCTTGAAGTCTATGATCGGATGAACATATATGGTGAAGATGGGTTTTGGAAGAGGATAGCCCGTAAGAATCAACACGATGCACCTGCTTACTCCTCTAGCCATTCGAAAGCCTCTCTTTTGCGGAACCCAGTGTTTAGATATGTGCACCGAATTATCTCCAACATTGTGTTTGGGAGATTTGAAGCAGGATCTGTAAGAAGAGAGGAACTTTTTATTATGAGGAGTATGGTGTTCGGGGAGCAAGTCAATATGGGTGCATTCTTGCTTGATCATTTGTTGAATATAATCAAGCGGAATATTCCGAATTTCACAATGGGTGGAATAGTCACGACTATTGCTCAATACTTCGAGATCGATTTAAGCGGCTACACTTTGGTTGAAGGAGGAGGAAGGCTCGATTTACAAACTATGAGGAGGATGCATATGGTTAAATTGGATGAGAGGAATAACGAATATGTTTGGAGCATTGAAGATGGTGAAAAGTTCTTTCCAATGCAATACCCCGTGTTGACTACTTATAGGAGGATGGAAAATTGGGATATGGCCTCCCCACATCACTTGGAAGTTATTAGAGCTTTGGAGGCCAACGAACGTATCCCAAGGTTTCGAATCGAGGTGCCTTCACATGGACCAACTGAAGATGAGCTCAATCAAGAGTTTAACCAAGAAGTTTTGCAAGATGCACCTTATGCTTCTCCACACCATCATCATAGGGGTGAGTCATCTTCATTCCATGAAGGCCCAAGCCGTTCACAGAGAGAGGCCCCACCCGTATCACATGTCTATTCAAGAAGGTCAAATGAAGCAAGGAACCAAGCCGGAGGAATTAATGAGATCACTGCAGCAATTAGAGGGTTGCAAACGAGTTTTGACTCAAGGTTTTAAGCGGTCGAGGCAAGCATAACAAGTTTGGGAGCAAGGCAAGAGTCGGTGGAGAACGAGCTGAGATTGATAGGGGAGAACCAACGAGCCTACAACGCATGGATGATGCAATACGGATTTCCTGGAGCCCCTCCACCACATCAATGAAGAGCATGCTTGGTTTAACTCTAATTCCTTAAGCATTACCTTGTCATTGTTCTTATTCTTGTACTTGTTCTTGTCTTGTTATTCGTTTGACATTTTGAAAGTTTAGTATGTGGGGGCATGTAAGGATAATGGGATGATTTTATTGGTTTTGTGGTTTTGTGTGGATTGATGTTTGATTATTGTTTTGAAATGTGTGAGTGGGGATGTGTGTGAATGAATGTTTAAGATTGTGTTTTGGTTGTGAAATTGTTGAATGGTTGATCATTGAGACACATTTGATGATGATTTGTTGTGAATTTGATTTCTTGAATGTGTACATGATTGGAATGAATCATCTTGTTTGTGTTGTTATCATCTTATTACCTATGAACATTTTGCATGCACAATGAGTTATGTGTGGTGATGATTGATGAATGCTTGAGTCTTGAATGAACCGGTGAGAGTTGAGCCATGAACCGAACATTAGTCCGGTTTATTTCATTCTTGAGTGGATCAATTCATTGCTCGTTTTTCTAGAACTTGCCCAAGTTCTTGCTTGAGATCATACTTGTGTGATACTTTGAGATATGATGTAGGCCATCTTTCGTATTACAAGTCACTTAGCCATATTTTTCCAATAACCAAAGAAATCTTCCGTAGTTAGCCCTTTTGAGCTTGAGTTCCCATTCTCTTGGCAACCTACAATGTTTAACCATTTAACTTTTTGAGCTTTTGATGCCCAATTCTAGTGGAGAATAAAAAGAGAGTGGTAAACATATGCTTAAATGTCTTTGGTTTGAGGAGAAAAATTGGCAAGTTTGTGAAAAGAAAGAAAAAGATGGAAGTGATGAGAAAATGAGAAAATAAAAAAAAATAAAAAAAAAAAATTGAGAAAGAAAAGAGGGACAATGAGCCCCAAGTGCTTTAGAAGAAAATAAATTGAAAGGGTGAGTGATTGGCTACAAAAGATGAGGAGATGAGGAGATGATTGCATGTGAGAAATTTGAATGAAAAGTGAGAATGAAGGTGTGTAAACCTTATGAGCATAAGCTTGATGTGTTGAAAAACAACTTTCGTTCTCCACTAGACGAGTCACTTCCTCCATATTTATCATACCCCGTCCAAAGAGCCAACGTTACGTCCTTGTTTAAGACCTATTGATCTCATAGTTGAACATGTTGTGGTGGAAAGATTGTAGAGCTTGGGCAAGCTTATGGTAATTGCAATGCGTGATTTGATTGATGAGTGTCGATTGTCCTTAATTTGTTTGAGCGTTTGAGAGAAACACTATATCTTGTGAGTTGAACTTGAACATTTGGATATTTTCATCACCATCACTTGTCGTTGTATGTTGAGCATTGTGGGTAATTAGTTGATTTTCAATAATGAACTTTTGATCATTTTGAGAATGTATCTTGAGGAAGAAGAATTCATTTCATTCGTTGGAGACGTGGGATCGTTCATTGATTATCTATTTGCAATCGTACAACCTCTTGCTTTTATTCTTTTGTTACTCGGGGACGAGCAACGGTTTAAGTTTGGGAGGGTGATTCGGTTGTAAATTGCATAAGATTTTGTGTGTTTTAGTGATAAACTATGATGATTTTACGTGCATTTTCATGATAAAAGGGTTAATGTGTTAGAGAAAGGTTTGTGAGCTTGTTTTGTAGGAACACGAAGCAAATTAGGTGTCAAAATCACAAAACGAGTGTCAGTCTTTATTGACACTCGTATGAGGCGTAGCAATGAGGCTAGGGAGCAATGTACAAAACGTTTGAGGAGACTCGAGGCGGAAAACCGATGAAAAGGACGAAAAAAGGGCCAAGTCGAAGGTTCCGCCCGGCCGGGCGGCATCACTCGCCCGGCCGGGCCGTTGATACGTGCAAAGTAAAAAACGAAGGTTCCGCCCGGCCGGGCGACATCACTCGCCCGGCCGGGCCTCTCATGCCAGAAAAATGATGTAAAAGACGAAGGTTTCGCCCGGCCGGGCGGCATCACTCGCCCGGCCGGGCCGTTCAAACATCAAAAAAAGGGGACCAAGTTTACGAAGTTTTCGCCCGGCCGAGCCACTTCACCCGCCCGGCCGGGCGGCGCACTTTTCGGGGGTTTTTGTCAAAATTCTCCAAATTCGAAGGGCTTAAGTGCAATTCTCGTTTTGGGGATTTCTCACAACATATATAAAGGGTCCTTAGCCAGTTTTAAAAGGGCATTCCACACCTTAAAGAGACTCTACACATAGTTACACATAGTAATAGGTTTTGAAGCATTTTTCCTTATAGTTTTCCATAGATTAGCTTAATACTTAGTTACTTTGTCATTTCAATCAAGGATTGTAAGTGGACTTTGCTTATTTCAACATATTGTAGCTACAAATCCATCATCAAGGTGATATCTCTCAATTTTAAGTTCAATTTGGTAATTACTTTCTATCTTGCAATTTCTTTATCCATTAGCATGAGCTTTATGTTATTTTGTGTTGTAGTCATGGGATTCTCCTCTAGAACCATGGGCTTCCTTGGGTGTGGATGTTTTGATGGGAATTTAGTGTAATTGTGAAGTAATTGCATGATTCACTTAGGATTTGGGGGTAAATGCTTCTAGAGTTGTAATTTGTTTGATTCATTTGATTGATCAACCCTATTAGCTAGCATTTTCGGTTGTGTTGATTGCAACGAGAGTTGGGTTTGCATGATTGGGGTGTGAGTGTGAGCTTTGGTCAATTGAATAGAAGTTAATTAGTAATTAGCTAACCGAGAGGAGGTTAATGGTTAGACCGACAACTTTAGACACTAAACGAATAGAGGTCGTCTAGGAGTTTGGTGAGAGGGCGTTTCATAAGCATTAGTAACCGTGTTGAAAGTGCTTATGAAACACTATCCTAGGAGCTTATGGTATTTGGTTAGATCCTATAATTGCTAATCAATGCACGATGTTCGCCTATGCCTTTCGAGGGGGTGTGCACACTTAGGTGATAGCCTTTAGCTTAATCCGAATTCATATCTAGCTCATGTAATTGCTTCACTAGTTCATTTATTCCTAACAAAACGGAAACACCCGAGGCAATACACTTCTCTTGCACTTTCCAAAAGAAAGTTAGTTAGTTCACTACTTCTAGTCAATATTACTTATTACTTTAGTTAATTTAGTTTAATATCTTTGTTCTTATTCCCGAAAATCCATACAAACAAGCTTAGTTACTACAATAGCATGATAACTTGCAACTTTAGGGCTTCATTTTTACTCGATTAAGTCCTTGGACGATAATTTCTTGGAATACTTATTTTACTACTAACGGACCCATACGCTTGTGGGGATCGTATAGTTGTAAAAAGTGTGCAAAAATATGAACCAAGTCACCTATAACCCTATAAAAGTCAACTCTATAAATACCTACAAACCCTATATAAATACATATAAAACTTATAATCCTATACTATAAAGTTAAATCATACCCTACATAAATTCCAAAACAAACACAAAACATAAAAAAGCATTAGAATTTTGAAATCCACTAAATTTTGAAATTCGAATTTCAAAATCCTCAAAATCTCAAAACAAACATGCCCTATGTGTTGTGGATTGTATAACCACTCTTATTGACTTTCAGTTGGTGCATACCTCAACTCTAACCTTTGTGTGTTGTGGATTGCAAGCTTTAATCTGTGTGTCTGTTATTGTGTACATACTCAACATCACTATATTTGTGAATTTTGTATTTCTTAGTCACACACCAATAATATTAATTGAAAATAAATTCAATAAAAAAAATTTGGCATTATTGAGGTTTAGGAATTATAACCGAGTGAGTTGATTTTTAATTTTTTTTTTCAAAATTATGTACTCCCTCCGTCCCAGAGGAATTTGCACCTTTGAGATGACACACATTTTAATAAATGTGTAAGAAAAAGTGTAATGAGTGATGTTTTGAAGGATAGTTTTGTAAACTTTTATGAATAAAGTAAAGTAAAAACCCAAAGTGGGTTGAGTGTGAAAAAGTAAGGGGCTGTTTGGTTAGGGATTGTGGTGGATGGGATGTGGATGGGGATTGGAAAAATATGGATGGGGGTAATCCATGAATAGTAATTGAATAAAAGTTGTGTTTGGATAGAAATTGAAAAATAGATGTGGATGGAGAACTTTATGTCAAATCAAGTAGAAGAGAGAATAAATGTGTGGAAGAAAAGTAGGAGAGAGAATAAATGTGTGGAAGAAAAGTAGGAGAGAGAATGAGTGATTAAAAGAAAAAAATGGGTGATGTGATTGTATAAAAATAGGTTTGTAGGTGTATTATAGGAATGAATGTGTATTTGGATGGAGGATGACCCATCCAAATTCGGATGGGGGATGGCCCATCCAAATTCGGATGGGCCAATCCCAAACCAAACACACCCTAATGGTATATGGGTAAATATGTGTAGGGCTTTTCTAGCGTGAGACAGGGGGTTCGCCCTGTCTTATAAAAGGCGTCCAATAAAATATTGACACGTCATTTATCTTCGTCATGGACGATCGCACTTCGCCATCATATAAAATATTTAATTTTAATGAAAAAATATATAAAATTACCTAAATATCCTTTTATATTTTTTAACAATAATTCAATTTTGACCGGTTAAGTTGCTGACATGGACTATTTATTGGCTTCTTTTAATCAAATTATAATTTTTTAAAACATAAATCAATTACAACTTCCACCATTGACGTCTTCTTCCTCAAGCTTTTCTGAAGTCACCGTGACTCCGGCGACCTATCCCAATTCCAACTCCGCTCAATCACGTCCAGGAGAAAACACACACCTAAATGTTGATGCCCATCGTTCATCGGAATGATGATGGTGAAAGGGACACGTGCCTGTGATTTGGTCACGACAACTTAGTCATCGCGCGTTGGGGATAGATTGCCAGAGTTACGACGACTCCGGCCGTGATCTTGGTTGGTTCACCGGAGTTACCGTCGCGGTCTTGGATGGTTGACGCCCGCCTGAATTTTTTGCAGAAAAACGGCTTGAAGAAGACCTTTTTTTTTTTTAAATCTTAATTTGAATTTATGAGATTTATTTATGTTTTCGGTGTTTCAATCTTTCAAAATGTTAATAATGATTTTTTATTTTATAATTAAAATATGATCATTTTTTTTTTAAATTAAGAGGATAATTTTGTCATTTTATATATATTTATTTAATTTATTGATAAGACGATGCACTGCGATTGCATATTGCATACCCATATTGCATACCCATAGGGCACATTTGGTGGAAATTACTAATTAACTTAGATTTGGGCCTAAGATAGGGCCCAACCTGATTAAAGAGAGATTATTAATAAGTTTGGTGTTTGGTATGCACCTTTTGTGTGTGGCTGATTGGTACCCAAATAATAGAAAATTGACAAAAATGTCCTCAATAAAATAATAATATTTCAATTTTGCCATCATTAATTATTGAGTTGTCATCCCCAATTTTGCCGATTCCAATTTTTCCTTCACATTGAAATCTTATGTTTTGCTATTTTGAGACAGAAATCAGCAAACGATGCGGTCATATCTTCGTTGCCGTCTTCATCGTGTGTACAGACTTTCAATCGGCCTATTTATTCGTTGAGCTACTGCGATTTATTCGATGAGCCTAGAAATTTCAATCAAACGATGTATGGTGTCGATTCTTCGGTGCACGCGTAACGTGGTACGTCTATTGAAAATAAAGTGTCTCGATTAATCTATTACGTTATGTGGCTGGTAATTGGTTTTGCCCGATTATTAATTCCTTGTTTTGAGTAATTTAGGGTTCTTGATGTGTATGTTGATATTTCCTATTTTTTTGGTATTACCAACAAGTTAATTCTATACCTTACTTGCTCAGTATGGGTTTTGAATTTGCACTAGTGTGATGTATTTTTATACCTTTTGGTATTACCAACTAATTAGTTCTATACCTTTGACACATGGGATACGTATTAGGAATTGATGGGTCTAAATACAATTTAATTTGGTTGTGCCGACTGTGATGTGTTTCAGAAAGTTTAAATTTGCATATTTGTGTTTCACATCAAGTTAAATTGAGTTGTACTCTGCATCACTGTTCCAACTTTCAACTACACTCATTTACACCCTCACCTATAAATTATCTACTGTTTAACTTGATACGTACTTAGTAATTTTCTACACTCAATTTCACTGTCTTTGCTTGTGCTTTTGTCGCAGATGGAGTCTAGCAGAAGTGAAGGTTGAGGAAATACCTCCACAAGAGTCCTACTTATACATTGGGAAGTGGAACGAGTGCTCGGTGACCTACTTTTGTGAACATTCTTGTCAATAAGAAGAAAGAAAGGATACTGGAAAAACCTTTGAAGCCAACATATTTTGTATTGTGCGACTTTAAGTAACTTTAAGTCCACCTTTTGAAGCTGTAATGCTTGAACTCATCTTTTGTAATAGCTGACTTATGTATGCAGTGTACAAGTTATGATTTCTAGCATATGTTCCTTTCATGAGGGTTTTTGTATGTGACTTTCTAGGATATAATCTATTTTGAAGTTTGCAAGTTTCTTGTGGTATAATTTTGATGCATATGGCTGAGAAAGACATTACAAAACTTATACATGCATAAGCAAAAAAAATTGGGAAGCATATTATTGCCACACAACTTATGTTTATCATATGTTATTTATAATTTCTAGCATATGCTTTGTTAATAATGTTTCTAATTTTGTAATAAATAATGCTTGCTATAAGCGTGTAGTTCTTAGTGCATATGTGGATGAGTGGATCCTTGCAAAATAAAATACCTTGGACAATAAATACTACATCAAGCAACAGACAATAAATACTACTCCACATCAAACCACCTACATATTCATATGCACAATTGTTTTCCTCTGCAATTTCCATAATACTACATCAGCTCACATAACCATAATTTTGGTCAGTACATTAACCAAAATAAGGGCCATAATTTAGAATAAAAAAAAACACACATAGTTAGTGGCCAGTACATTAACCAATATAAACACTCTCAATATCTCCACAACCTAGTCTTTTCAGCAACCTCATACCATGTTTTTGCATGAAACTTTGCTGAAACTGAGCTGTTCTTAACACTGCTCGGTTCAGATTTGTTCTTTTCTTGATTAACAGGAGTTTCCGGTGGGCTCGTAATCACATGTGCATCATCCAGGCTTATGGACACTTGCTCAGATCTGATGGAACAAATACTTGTTCTTCTGATTGTTCTGGTAATCACATGTGCATCATCCAGGCTTATGGACACTTGCTCAGATCTGATGGAACAAATACTTGTTCTTCTGATTGTTCTGGTTCAACGGCCTTGGGCTTGTTAGTCTTTAAGACCTGAGAAAGTGGTAAAGATTTGAGATCATGTGCCTTAACTACATGATGAGAGCCAGTAGCTTTGTGTTGCAGTCCAAAGGGAGCCCTAGAGTCAGTCTTTGAGGCCATTACTAAAACAATGCCCTACACTTAAGCCTTAGATTCAACTAAAATGCTGTGTAATTGCTGCAATCACTACATGATAACACTCGAGCACTTGATCTCAAACTCCGCAAAATCAGAAATCTGTTGATCGAAATCACGAATAAGTAACCTCTAACATTAACAACAGCAGGAAGTTGTGTTAAATTGATTAAATAAAATAAACAACCTCTTTAAAAAAAAAACTAGAACAAACTTATTCTAAATTCTTAATTGAATACGTATTAAACTTAAATCTCAACAGCTAATACAGATCTAAAATATTTTTTTCTTCTACTAATGAAAGTTTTCAGGCTTCTTTTGTAAACTACAAATAGGGCGGAGCAATTTCAAAGCAATTAGGAGGTTGTTATAGATAATACATTCCAATCAACTCTGTAATATCATATAAGCCCTGCTCAGCTGGGAAGATGCCCAATATTTCTCCCATATTCCAGCAGATCACTACAAAAAAGAGAAAAACATTTAGCAATTCAGCACAACATCAAAAAATTTGTACCATTTTAAGTTTGCTAAAAGTCTGCTCAGCGGAGGACCTAGCTCAAATATTTACAAGCAACAATTGAGTTTAAAAGCAAACAATGAAAATTTAATTTTACAATACACAAAAATTATCATGCTAAAACTAAACAAACCCACAACACTTTCCTACTTGTATTTTTACATGGACTATATCACCATAATGGGAGAACACTTGTGTCAAATGATCATCTTGGACACTATGATCTAGAACACCAATATTACACAACTGATTAAGGGATACAAAGAAATTTTTTGCATACAGTATATCAATATGAAGATCAAACCACAACATTTTCATAACAAAATTTAAACAGGAATTAAGCAACGTGTTAAAACGAGTCATATTATTCATATGGGAGCATACAGTATACCTGTAAGGAGTATCTCCACCAAATTTCTTTTGATTAACATAACCAGAAAGAAGCTTTATATAACCCCCACCACATTCAATGTCCTGTTCAAGCCTAATGGAATATTGAAGAACCAGTGTTCTATTCTTATTGCTGAACTCCGGTATCTTCGCCGATATAGCAAAATGCCTAGCATCAGTGGTTGTTTGAATACCTGAAGTGAATTCAAAACATCTAAATCAAGCAACCGAACCACTTTACTTTATATTTCACATTACATTAAATTTTGCAGCTAACTTTCAAATTTTTCGAATTTCTCCAAACAAGAAACATTCAAACCTTTGTCATCAGGATCACCACTCCACTTCCCTGCTGTGTGTTTAAACGACCCAGCTTTTCCTTCACTCCTTTTCCCGTCAGACTTCACCCACCTTCTCTGCCATCCATCTATTGCAAATATAAACATCACTTAATAGTACTAATACATACATACATTTAATTTCCTCTCCACTTATTTAATCCCCGAAGTGAAACAAAAACAAATTATAATCAATACAAAGAGGCAAGTTTTCTACTACAGAACTTCCCAACAATTTTACAAAAGTTCATCATAAAGATTAACCAAACTTAGCTGAATAAATGTAATTTTCAAAACCCAGTACCCTGTGAAACCGATAATCACCAAATCATACCATTTCAACTAATGGTGAAACAGAAGGCTTTGCAACAGAACACAAAAATTACAAAAATTCGGTGGCCCAGAACGGTGAAGCAGAACATAACAAAATCATACCATTTCAACATAACAAAAATTCGGTGGCCCAGAACGGTGCAACAGAACAAAAAAATTACAAAAAATTCAAGAAAATCAGGTCTTGACATAATCTTCAGCCTTTGCAACACAACACAAAAATTTAAGAAAGTAGATTTTCAGTGATGATTTGTACCTTTGAAAAGAGGAACCTAGATAATAACATTCATATAGGGAATCAAGGACCACTAAGAAAACACCCTACAAATGCAGCAGTTTTTTTTACCATGGCATGCAATTATTTTATATTCAAAGTTACAATTCATCACACACATAAATCGCTTAAAATTCAGATCTCGATCACAAATTCACCATCAAACCAAAAACCCACCACATATCGAGGTCGACGAAGCATCTTCGCGAGAGAACTCGCCGGAGTATTTGCGTGTTGGGAAACTCGAATGAAAATCGCCGACGTATGTCGATCTAAGAGAAACTCGCCGCGGCTCCGATTTGGGGGGAAAATCGCCGCTAGTAGAGAGAGGCAGGGGAGAGGTTGAAAATGGATGTTTGGAATGAAAAAGTAGGGTTTGAGGCAGAAACACCACAAGCAGATCCACGCATTTACAATGGCAAACGCCGATTTGGAAGAATTATCCCACAAACCCTAGCAAAAAATTTAGTCGAATCAAACTATAGTTGCATTCCAACGAAAAATAAAGATATACCGACGACAACAACAGCGCAAGGTCGCCTATCATGCACAGATCCCTTCTCCATTCTTGAGAAGATGCGAAGTCGCCAACCGATTTCCTTCCAACATAAAATCGCCTATTTCACGCCGGGAAAGAGACGCACAAAGTGAATCGAAGGGTTGTTAGGAACACCTAGATTTGGGGTTTATATATGTGAATGTTGAAGATGCAAACTCGCCGGCCGATTTGCTTCCAACATAAAATCGCCGGTGAGGGACGAAGAGGCGCACAAAAAATTGGAAGGGAAATTTGTGAGGAAAACCCAGGGTTTGGAGTTTATATATGGAGGGTAGGAATGGTATTTGGCTTTTAAGGCCAACTCCGCCTTTTCTTATCTTTGCCTATCTCACCTCATTTCCAAAGATAAAAAACGCAGTATATTCTTCAAGTTGTAATGGAC
The DNA here is from genome assembly GCA_963675135.1 of Galeopsis tetrahit. Classification (NCBI taxonomy): domain Eukaryota; kingdom Viridiplantae; phylum Streptophyta; class Magnoliopsida; order Lamiales; family Lamiaceae; genus Galeopsis; species Galeopsis tetrahit. The sequence continues at coordinate 57,824,848 of OY776128.1, forward strand.
TCCCACTTTTGTAGTGGGCCTTGGTGAGTTCCACCAAACACAAAAAAGGCCAAGATTAGCCCATATCTCACATTTATCATGGCTAATCTTGGCCACCAAATGAGCCCATATTACATAGAAAGACTGCAAATTCCGTGAAAAAGTATATAAATGCACTCCCCAAAATCCAATTTTTCTCCTCTTTCTTCCCTATTCTTTCTCCACCATTTCTCTTCCTCTCTTCCATCCAATTGTCGCCGCCCAGCGCCCAAGTTGTCGTCCCCTGCAGCGTCCTTCTCCCCCGTTTTTCCCCTTTCTGTGCACACAGCCGGCAGCGGCGATCCTCCTCCCTCGCTCAGAGTCGCCGCCATCTCATCCCCCCGCCGTGCCCCCACCCAAATCGTCTCCGTCGCCACCTCCTCCCCTTTTTTATTATGATGTGCACAATAGCTTTCAATTTAGACTGCTAGAGACACAATGTGAAGTTGGAGTGTTAGATTTGCGCAGTTTTTCTTTATAGGCCACTTCACCTAATCCAATAATTTGTTTCAACAACTAAAAGCCCTAAAATTTTATCCCATTATGTCGGGTCAGTCCATATCTAACAATTGTGTTTGCATATATACACGTTCTCATCTATATTTAGGAATATTGTGTCTTTCCTAATATTGTAGTTTCTCTCTGAGTCGTCCGATCCTCCCCCTTTTGAATTTGAGTTAGCCATTCTCTATTTTCTAGTTAATAATTGCTTTTGTTTTTGTATACTTTCTTTACAAGTTGATTACTTGATGATTAGCATCTTCAATTGAATTGGTCCTTTTGAATTTGAGTTAGCAATTCTCTATTTTCTACATGTACACAACTTATAAAGGAAACTAATGGGGGAAACAAAGGATTTTTTCTTTTTTTTTGATGTAGGTAAGAATATATATATAGTGAATGGGAAAATAATTGTAACCACGCACTAGGATGTTGCTTCTGTTTTGAGACCTATAGAGCTGCATTGTGTGTGGAAGTTGATGCTATGGCCTAATTAGACATCAGAAACTTAATCAGAGAGATGAGCATCATTATTTAATCAAGTTGTTTCATGTCAATGGCTTCCATTGATTTGGATGAAGCTAACAACACTTATCAGGGCATAACAACACAAGGTGCAACCCAGTCGTAATAGTCAGCTTATTATCTTATGGCTCTTCCAATAGCTATTATACTCATGATTTGTCATTCCTTCCCCCGATATCAAATTTATTTGTTTGTACTCGAATTATTAGATGGTGCATGAATGTGGCTTTTAACTATATGAGCTTTAGTTGCTGCAAAAAAGAGTGAACTTTTAAGAGCGGATGCAGTGTGATAGGTTAATTATAATGTGTATAAAGGTCTCAAGCATTTAGTAGTGTCCAATATGGCATTGTCCGGCATTTACTTAGGACGGGTTTGATAATTTTCTGTTGTCACTACCCTAAAGAGGTTTTCTTACAAGATTTAGCTCTTCTGAAAACATATGTTCATCATGAATATAGGACTCTTAATGTGGCAGTTTAGGTGATCAGAAACATAATTGAGATGAAAAGTATTTAGAGTCACGTTTCATGTGTCCTATAAAATTATAAATTAAAAGTAGTGAATACCATGAATGACATTGTTCGGGACTCAGGATAGATCTCAGTATTGTGGGATGGAAAGCATCGTTCAGGTATGGCCATTCTTAACTAGATAATAAACTAAACGTAATTGCGTTCTTCAGGCCATTTCAAACCCCAAACTTCTGAAAAAGCGGGGCAAGATATCTGCACATGAAATGCACCATTTTAAAAATTAATTACTATGCTCTGCTAGAAAAATTCTTCTGAAGCTCGCTTTTGTTCAGCTACACTCCAATGTCAGGTCCAAACGCTAAGGGTTACTTTGATTTGCTTATCAGATATCTCTCTTTTGATTCATATATATCAACTTATTTTGTCATTTTTCCTTATAATGGAGAAAATAGCATTCCTAGTTTAATTTTCTGCTTATACAGATTACCATTGAAGTAATTGTTCTAATTAGGGTATAACAGTCGCGTCTTTGCAAAATCATATGCTTTTCTACAAGTGTAATCCAGTAAAATATGCTTACTTGGTTGACCCTGTTGATTATTTAGCTTCAAACATTCTCAATTTATTTTTTGGAACCACACAAAATCATGAGCTTTAGTAACTTCCAAGTAAAACTACTTTTGGTCTATGACATTTTGTTCAATTGGGAGACGAGAAGGAACCGGTTCAGTTTCATACTTGCATATCTTGGAAATAAGTGATGAAGTTCATAATCAAGATTGTAAATGTGCTTAGTTTTTTATTTTCTTTTGTTGATTGTAGAAATGACTTGAATGGAAATGCTTCTCAGTCTGAGGAGATGCTGGCCATGCTATATTGCATGGCAATTATTTTCTTCTTTCTGTTTTCTGATTGGTTTGATTTGTTAGGTCTATGTATATGCAGTTGAGTGTTTACTCTAAATTCCGATTTTTGTTTATGCTCCCTAAAGGCTTGGCTTGTAAATTGCGTGGTTGAGAAGAACAGAAAAAAGAATAAAATTTCAATAGATGAAGCAGCTGATGCCATTGGCATTCCCAGAATGCTCATCGATATTCTTCACGGTGAATATATCTGATTTTTTCTTGTAAATAACAGAATTTTTTTGTTCTCTTTTGAATAATTTTGGTGAAATTGTCTTCAAGATGCTGTTTGGATGTGTGTTTATTTTTTGAGGTTTTAATACTTGCAGAGGGTTCTCACCAATCTCTTCAACTACTTCGTCTTGCATCAGGAAAGGTAATGCTTCATTCTAAAGAGTTGTGATCTGATTGTCACCCCTTTACCTTATTTGCTTCAACTTTTGGGTATGAATAACTTATGCTAAAAAATTAAAACCCTCGAGTTTATTGTGTTCTCAGCTTACACTAGTTAATAATTGCTTTTATTTTTGGGCTTGGTTTTTCAGAAGTGAAATGTTTTAGGTTGTCACTTTTTTGTAAGTTCGATATGTGATTTCACCAAACTATATCATGGCATTACATTGATACAGTATATTTTTGGAAAAGGTTTTTTCTGGTCCTGCAAGTTTAATCATTTTTACTTTCATGGTGCTCCACTTTTCCCAATTGAATTTCATCAATTCAACTTTCAAAATTCAACATCTAAGTCCGTTGACCGGCTACAACCCGTTTTGAGCTGATGCAACTTTTTTTTTTTTTAATTTTGTTCATTTAACTTTCAAAACCGGTTACTTACCTGTTGTAGCGGTCAAAGGACTAAAAAAATGAATTTTAAAAGTTAACATAATGAAATTCAATTTTGGAAATTGTAGTGTCCTGAAAGCAAAAATTGGCAAACTTACAGGACTAAAAATAACTTTTTTTTTTATGTAGAATTAAATGCCAATTTTTATCCTAGAATGTTTTCAAACAACTGCGTTTTCATATTTCTTGAATTTTAATAATATGAACTTTTTATTTGAACTCATGTGTCATCATTTGAACTACATTAGAACCCCTTCTGTATTTTCATTAAATTAACCCCTTCTGTATCTTTAATTAATTTAACCCCTTGTGTTGGTGATAGCGATAGTATTAAACACGTTTATACAAGGCGACAAAAGAAAGGAGAAGACAACTTAAAAATAGGCCTTTTGTGGTTAGTTGAAAATGGGCCGAGTAATTGTTAGTTGAGCGGCCAACTGTTAGAGGCCTGACCTTATAAATAGTCCCCTTGTAGTTCCATTTCAGAATTATTGAATATTGGAATTCTGTGCAATCAATTAGATTGTGGCGGATTTTATCCGTGGCTTCTCTTGAAGAAGTGGTGTTCTTGTTCTTATCTTTCCTATTTCTATCAATCAATCGATCTTCACTCTATCAGTTGGATACAATCATCATCTTTCTGCCAAAACAGAGAAACATATTCACCCTGGTATATCCCTCCATCAAGGAACAATCAAACAACTGTACTGGATTTGGATTAGCAGAGAAAGTTGTACTTTTTGGTGCTCTAAGTTCATAAATAGAGCACTAACTTTCGACACATAATTTTAGTCTTTTTCAGTTTTTTGTCTGAAACTGCGACTCAATAAAAAAACTGAAGACGTAATTTTTACTCAAGTCATCAGAATATGGATGCCTAGCCATTTCTGTTGTTGAGTAAATAAAACAACTGAAAACGTAATTTTCTACTTGAATTTTTAGTTGTGAAATAGCGAAAAAAATAAAAAATCAGAGGGAATCATCTTTATCACAATCCTATTCTAATTTTTAAAGCACAATAGCTTTCAATTTAGGCTGCTAGAGACACAATGTGAAGTTGGAGTGTTAGAGTTGCTTAAATGTCGGCAGTTGTTCTTTATAGGCCACTTCACCTAATCCAATAATTTGTTTCAACAACTAAAAGCCTAAAATTTTATCCCATTATGTCAGGTCAGTCCATATCTAACAATTGTGTTTGGATACATACACGTTCTCATCTATATTTAGGAATATTGTGTCTTTCCTAATACTGTAGCTTGTTTCCGAGTCTCTTTAGGTCTTATCCTCCCCCTTTTGAATTTGAGTTAGCGATTCTCTATTTTCTACATGTACACAACTTATAAAGGAAACTAATGGGGGAAACAAAGGATTTTTTCTTTTTTTGATGTAGGTAAGAATATATATAGTGAATGGGGAAATAATTGGAACCACTAGGATACTGCTTCTGTTTTGAGACCTATATATAGAGCTGCATTGCTTTATTGCTATGGCCTAATTAGACATCAGAAACTTAATCAGAGAGATGAACATCATTATTTAATCAAGTTGTTTCATGTCAATGGCTTCCATTGATTTGGATGAAGCTAACAACACTTATCAGGGCATAAAACAAATCTCCTTTTAATTATTATCACCCTAATTAACATGTTGCGCTGAAATTTACCTCTGACTCAGGGTTGAAGCTGATTCTAAACATAATTCATTCATGACCTATGCTGATAAGTTTTCTCTCTTATATTAATTGATTCTTTTCAGCTGTAAATTCGGATTAATGGATTGAATTCAAGATCCGACACAAGGTGCAAGCCCGTAATAATAGTCAGCTTATTATCTTATGGCTCTTCCAATAGCTATTATACTCATGATTTGTCATTCCTTCTCCCCCTGATATCAAATTTATTTGTTTGTACTTGAATTATTAGATGGTGCATGAATGTGGCTTTTAACTATATGAGCTTTTGTTGCTGCAAAAAAGAGTGATCTTTTAAGAGTGGAGGCAGTGAAAATAGAAATATTAATATATAATTATTAATTTCAACTGTTAATTAATAAATTAATTAACCCTGTTTCTTCTTCCTTCTGCTATATGTAACAGTTACTTTGATTTGCTTATTCAGATATTTCTCTTTTGATTCATATATATCAACTTAAAACGTGACTGATTTTCAAAGGATTTCATATTTGCTTACCCACTCCATAAGGATATACAAGTAATGATGGAAGCTGCTGCATATGACAAACAAAATGCACACAACACTAATTTCCTCCCTTTCCTTTTAGAAAATAAGCATGTACTACCAAATACTTTTGCAGTGCTGCAGTTGACAATCATGAAATGAAAATAGACATATGATGGGAAGTGATTGGTACAAGAGATTTGGTGGCTCAAGAATTACCTGAGTTTGACGATGATGGGAAGGTACTCCTTATTCCTTTGAAGGTTTTGGGCACGGCGTCTGGTACGGCGGGGAAATGCTCTGGCTACATAGGTGTTGGTTCTTTGGTCGCACCTTCCGGATTCTGAGGCAACGTGGGAGGGCTACCTTACATTCCAGAGCCTTTATCCTGCTCTCTTTGTTTGAGGACAAGCAACCTTTGAAGGAGGGGGTATTGTTACAGTCCGGCAAGTTGAAGAAGGAAGACGAAGAACGGTGTCGTATTGAGTAAGTGTAATAAAGGATGTAATAGTTAGGTTACGGTGACGTTTTGTGTATTGAATTGTAAAAGTGTGTTTTAGTTTTCATATTAAGTCGTGAGCACGACTTTGTACCAGATTCGGCAAGGCCGGGCATATAACCCGTGATTCGCCTTGAACCCGCATTGTGTAACCATTTTTCAATCAATGAGAATTAACTGATTTTTCTCCCTAAATTTCGTCAGATTCTCTCAAGTGGGAGGATGCCCATTTTTCACACATTCATCGCGGAAGCAAGACGTTAGGACATTCATCGCGGTGTTTATTCACTCTGTTGCTGCATTATCTGCATGGGATTGTTGGAGATGTCGAAGTAGAAAAGGTCTTCTGGAGTGGGGTGAAGCAGTTAGATAAGTTTGTATGGGAGACTGCAGGGATGAAAGGTGATTTGCATCTGCAAGGCCATTTGTGGTGTGTTGGAGCTAAAAACAGGTCCTTTAAATATACAGGGAATGTTTTTATTTTATAGTATTAATTTATTATACTTGCTCTATGTGTTTTTGTGTTTCTATCTAATAGTAATTCTCTAAAAAAAGTCATGGTTTAATTGTCCTACTAGCTAGTTGAAGTTGAGCTCCTCTCATAACATAAGATATTTGTGTTGCTGTATGCTTTAATGAAATACGTGGTATTTTGATAGACCACCAAAACAATACATTTATTTTTTTGCACAACTAATAATATTCTTAATGTACAAAACAAGAGAAGAAAATTCACTTGGAGTTGGAGTCTTATAAAAACTGTGAATCTTGCCTCAAATGCATATTAACTAACAAATGCTTGACTAGCACAGAAGTTCTGGGATTATTACTATAACAGGCTTGTCTAGCACACAAGTTTTGCTGATTCAAGAGAAATGCTCATTCACTTTTCCCGTAAATAGGTAAATCTTCAGAAAATGCTTTGGAATGTTAACAAGTCTTTTTCCAAATTCAGATTTATGTTGTTATTTCTGGATATTGCTTGAGAAATTTGTGTTGTACAGTCAGTAGAGAATTAAAAGATGGCTTTATGCCTAGGAAAGGTAGAGATGCCTAAGCTGCTTCCCTACTAATTAAACCTAAAGAGTCAGACTGAGGGCCCATCAACAGCTCCCATCTCTCTCATTTTCTTCACTTCTCACTCCCAGTCTCTCTAGCTCGTAAGCCCCCAATGGCAATGGCAATGCCAATGCCAAAGCTAACGCTTCTTCCTCTCCCTCGCAACCATACGCACCCCTTAATATGGTGCGTGTCGATTATTCTATGTCTAGTCTTAGGAATAGTGGTCCTAGTTGGGGCTGTTACTTTAATTGGCTATCTGGCGATCAAGCCAAAGGTGGCTGAAATCAGCATCCACCGAGCCAACATAGACGCCTTAGTCTTTTCCCAACCGGACGTGATGTATGTACAAATCACATTCGTCGTTAGGGCACTGAATGACAACGAAAAGGCGTATGCCAGTTTCTACGACACCAAATTAGCCCTAAGCTTCGAGGGCCAGAAACTGGACGACTTGGTGGCCTCGACGTTCGATGTTAAGGCCAACCACTCGGTGGAATTCAACTACCATGGACGATCCTTCTCCTTTCGTCTCACTTCACAGGAAGTAGAGACTGTCAACATGAGAGGAAAAATAGGTTTTGAATTCAAAGTGACGACCATGACTCGATGGAGAGTCTGGCGTGTTGGTTCGGTCAAGTCCATGTTGAATGTGGATTGCACAATCGGTTTGCCTATTGATAGGTCTACCGTGTATCCACGCGGTTGTAGTTCTAGGTCCAAAAACAAAAAATAAAATCTGTTTTGTCTTTTTTTAGGCTAGGCTAGGCTAAGTAAATAGAAGATGAATATGGTGTATGTTAGTTTATGCTGTAAATATATAAAATTAACAGACAAATTTTTGTTGTGTTTCTTAATTTTGTTTGATATATTATGGAATGGAATTGTTGTCTTTCTTGTTTGTCGAAAATTCATACTACATTTCTTGTTATGAAAATCCTACTTGCTAGTTCCTGTCAAGCCAAAAGGAAAGGTGATTTGTCGAAAATTCATACATTTCTTGTTATGAAAATTCATACATTTTCATTCTCAACAGAACTGGGCTGGGACATATTGACAGGTGTAGAACTGTAAGTGCACGGCTTATGCAAAACATTTTCATTCTCTGTTTTATTGCATCTGATTATTGTTATTTTGTGAATATATAAGTTATGGCTTTCTTGGAGAATTGGATGCCATGTTTCTGCTCTTAAATTCCTTTTCTAGACCCCCTTTTTTTTTTGGTGGGGTTGGTGATATTTGAACCCTGAAAACTTGCTAAATTTTGTTAATTCTGAAGAAATAAGCAACTTCTTATGTGTTTTTAATCTATTGATGCATTTTAATGGGGCCTATTTTGCAAGACTGAAACTAGAAAATTGGGCCCAAACATCAAATGGGGCGTTCAATTTTGCCACAAATTTCCTGTTTTTAAATTCAGCAACAATCGTCTTCATGTGGTTCCTGCAGTTGCATCAAATGTTAGTTCTTCGGCAGGCGTTTCGCATAATCCGAAGCAAAAGAGGATGGAAATCATAGAAGAGAGTATAAAGAAGGTGATGATGATAAAGTTGTTATGAACAGATTTTTTTGGGATTTTAATTGTTTTGTTGTTGTGGTATTGCAGGTTATCTATGGGTGCCGATTCTTTGCCATTCTTGCGGTTTGGGGATCACTCATTGGGTCTTTTCTTTGTTTTTTCAAGGTGAATGAATATATTCATTGGTTGCCCTTTCATACTTAAGCTCTGTTTTATTGCATCTGATTATTGTTATTTTGTGAATATAAAAGTTATGGCTGTTTTAAATTCCTTCTCTAGGCCTTTTTTTTTTTGGTGATATTTGAACCCTTGGACACTGAAAACTTGCTAAATTTTGTTAATTTTGAAGAAATAAGCAACGTCTTGGGAGGGTTTAACAGTTGGATTTGTGTTAGTTTTGTATAATTCATGGGGATCTCTTTAAATGTTAATGCATGATACATATTCTGTTAACTATATGAAACTGCTGTTTGGTTCTTGTTTCAACAGCAAGGCCATTTTTTTATAGTAACTTCTAGTACAGTTTTTCTCTGTTAAGAATTAAGATGCACATGTTCTGTGGATCTTATTTAATAAGCAGTTATGATACGTTAGTCAAGTATTGATGTTTGCAATTGTAAGAAGATCAAGTCCATGATAGGTGAGATTTTAATTTATAGTATTGAGGACAAGTTCACGAGTTATGAAATTAGTATAGTTGATCGAGCAATCGGAATTCATCCAACATGATGAGGGTGTTATGTTATGGTGGTATAGGGCTGTGTGTATGTTACATCATCGTTTCAAGGCTACTTGTTGGACCGAGGGAAAGTCATCACATCACTTGTTGAGGCTACTGGTACGTACGTACGTATATATGCATATGCTGCTGCTTATTGCTTCTCGAGTACTAATTTATTTATCTACGTTACTAGATGTCTACCTTCTGGGAACTGTGATGTTGGTGTTTGGCATGGGCCTCTACGAGCTCTTCATCAGTAATCTCGATAAAACTAAATCCATGCCCGATGGGAAAACAACTACTGCCTACCGATCAAATCTCTTTGGAATGTTTACTCTCAAGGTAACTAACCATATACTTGTAGTATATGTAACTTGCATGTGTGAGTGAGTCGTCTAATTATTGAATGGATCTACAGGAACGACCACGATGGCTGGAGATAAAAACTGTAAACGAGCTGAAAACAAAACTGGGACATGTTATAGTGATGCTTCTGCTGATTGGTTTTTTCGACAAGAGTAAGAAAGCCGTTATACAAACGCCCCTAGATCTTCTTTGCTTCTCCGCATCAGTACTCCTCTGTTCGGGTTGCCTCTTCTTGCTCTCCAGGCTAAATGATTAATTATTCTCTCTATATATATTTCTAACTCAAACTACCTTAGGTGTATGAGTATGAACTGGCATTCTATGTACCTTTTATACAGTTTCTTCATATTTTTAGTTTATTTTTGTTGAGCAAAACATGTTTTTTTTCCTAGTGTTCAAAGCAATCTGAGAGCATATATGTATGTTTCTCTCAAGTGTGTGTTGAAAATATGAAGGCATTATATTTTTCAGATTTCAAATTAAATTGTTTTTTTTAATTAATTCAATCCATATGTCAAATGAATTTGATCTCTTGTGCAAAAGGTGGAACGTGCAATTCAAGTGTATTTTTAAATAGTAATTAAATCTATGTACTAACAAAGAGGAAATTTTATTTTTAGTCCTATAAGTTTGAGAGATTCCAAAATAAATCCTTTAAACTTTCAACTTTATAAAATACGTAACCTCATAATTTAAATACAAAAATAAATGTATATAAAATAACTAAGTAACCCGACCTTACATAAATAAAGAGTAAAATAATTTTAAAAAATAACTTTAAAAAATTTGAAAAAAGATGTAATTAAAATTATAAGTATTTTAAAAAACTAACTAAATCTTTAAAAATTAATTTTTTTGAAAAAATTCTTAGAAAAAATAATTTAAAAACGTAAATCATCAAAATAAAATTAAAAAATAAATCATCAAAACAAAATAAAAAAATTGAAAAAAAACAATAAAACATAAAAAAAAAGTAATTTAAAAAAATCAATAAAAAATAAGTTTTTATTTTTTATTTAATTTTCTTAATATTTATATTTTTAATTGAGTTGATTTTTCTTTCATTTTTTATTTTATTTTTTTATTTAGCTATCATACTTTTTCTACTATATTAACATTTGAGAAGAAATAAATCAAGGCTCAATTTAGTAGGGTAGATTAGCTTAAGATATGTGGTTAATTAGACTCAATGTCTAATAAGGTTTAAAATAATTTTTTTATCCAATACGTCAAAAGATATTCGTTTGACGGTATACCAAATGACCAAAAAAACACGTTATTTACCCTTCAGTATGAATCAATTGAGATATTCAAACTTAGCACAAATAACTCAACATATCTATTAAATAAGACCTAAAAAGATAAAATTGATCAAGGTTAAAATGGTCTAAAATGAGAGTTCTTTAATTTTTATACACACTAAAATCAAAACATATCGTATTTTATTTTTGTTCTTAATTTGTGTGAAAATAAAAATAAAAAGGACAATTAAAGTGGAAAAATGAACGAACAAAATATCATCCATTTTAATTTACATTTAAGGATGTTTAAATTATTAAATAACAATAAATATATATGTATAATTTTTTAAAATTTTTTATTACATTTTTTAAAATTCTTTTAAATTTTAATTACATTTTTTCAGATTTTTTCAAGTTTTTATTTATTTATTATTTTCTCTTTTTATTTATGTAAGGGTTACTTAGTCATTTTATATAAAATTATTTTTGTATTTAAAATTATGGGGTGTGTATAGAGTATTTTGGGATATTATTAACTTTATTTTTTTAAATATATATAGAGTGGTATAATGATGTGGCATGTTTTAATACATGTGGCATCAAATTTGTCAATTATAATTCCTTCAAAAACATAAAGGATTAAAATTGATATAAAAAAGGACTAAAATTAAAAGATAAAGGACGTGTTTTGTAAAGTTGAAAGTTAAAGGATTTATTTTAGAATTTCTCAAACTTATAGGACTAAAAGTAAAATTTCCTCTACTAACAAACTTTTAAGTCTTAAATCTATGTACTATACCTACAGATACATCCAATTCCTTGATCTCATTATAAGAGGCACAGTTATCACACATCCCTGAAAAGAAAGATGATGCTGAAACTAGGGGTGATCATAAAATTTTAAAAACCGCAAAAACCGACCGAACCGCACCGCACCACACCGTTAGTTTAAAAAACCGTTTTAAACCGCGGTTAAAATAATTATATGAAACCGCACCGCTATAACGGTGCAATTTAAATTTTAGGTAATTAACCGCACCGACCGCACCGTTAATTTAATAAAAAAATTTATATAAAAAATTAATATTATATATTAGACCATTACTATTAATAACTATATTTGTTTTAATATATAAAAGTTAATTGATACAGAAGGACTAGGAGAAACAATCCGGGTAGTATCTTTCAACTGCCTTAAGACAAACTCAAATATCAATAGCTGGAGTGCATTGGATGAATAGATTAGGGAACCAGTACTTTGTAGGAGTATATCAATTAGAGGCCATGTTCCACTTTCAATTGCATTCTCTTTTTCTTTGCTTTTCTTTGTGAGATTATAACTTTTGTGGGGTATATCTTATACTTATACCCTATTAATAATTAAAAATTTGTCTGTTCCAAATAAATAAAAATAAAATTAATTGATGATATATAATGTATTCTAATTCACTACGACACACGCATACTAATATTATAATATTTTTTTATAATATTAAGACATTTATTTTGTAATGCATTGAACTTTTTTTAGTTTTAGTTAAATTTTGAGAATTTTAATGGACATTTGACGTTAATATTAAGTTTGTATAATTTCAATTTTTCGTTTGTAATTGTATGATATACTATTATATAAACCGCCAAACCGTCCAAAACCGACCGTAACCGTTCAAAACCGCTTGTTCATTTTTACGAGATAAACCGCGATTTAGAATTGTATACTAAACCGAACCGCAAGTAGCAAGGCAATTTGATTTTTGTCAAAAAAACCGTCAAACCGCACCGTGATCACCCCTAGCTGAAACAACAATTTAGTGCTTCCAAAAAGTTCAAGTTTTTCTAATAGTCTGTTATATGTAATTCTCTCTAAAAAGTCATGGTTTAATTGTCCTACTAGCTAGTTGAACTCTCATAAGTCATAACATAAGATATTTGTGGAGGGGGTTCATGCATTTGGTGGTGGGATTTTGACGATGGACGAAGAAAAGGTCGTCAAAAGTTTTTCTAATAGTATGTTACATGTAACATAAAATTGATAAATTAATAATACTTTATACATTCAAAGTGTGTTTGTTTTTCTTTTTAGGTTGTCTGTATAGTATATTTTAAATATATCTTCTTTTCACTTTATCTATTTTATTTATAAATATATTTTTTTAATTTAGATAAAAATAAATAATACTTTACACATAATTAAAATAGAATTCTATTCTTACAATTTTCGTTATATTCAAACAATTGCATTAATATTACTCCTTTTTATTCAATTTAAATGTATTTTTCATTTTATTTTCAATTTAAATCTCGTTTTGCATTTTTTAATGTCAATTAAATGTGTTTTTTTCTCAATCTACTCTTAAATTCATTAATAAATAATAATTACTTATATAATAATATATAGTTTTCAAAAATCACAAAATAATTAATTAAGGATATAGTAGAAAATTAATATTTTTCTTAATATGTGTGAATGTGCTTATGATGACATATTTTTTGAATAGAAGAGAGTATTTCTTATCTACTCTATGCATACAATTAAGATATAATTCCATTCTTACAATTTTTATTATATTCAAACAATTGCATTAACATTATACTACTTATCTCTGAGAAAAAGACTAGAGAGAGATTTTGTTTGAAAAAATCGGGATTTGTCAAATTTGAAATAACTCATTTTTGTAATTCAATTAAATGTTTATAATCCCTATAAATGACCTGCAAAGTAATTTATTGTAGGCTTATAAAATCATGTCGTGCACCCTATTAAACTGTATAATAATATTTTTAGTTATAGTGACTTACACTTTTTAGTAATATTGTGTTGTATTTTTCAGTTTAATAACTTACACTTTTCTTTAGACTAGGGTGCACAACATGCACTCGAGTCCATACTAGTAATATTAATTTAAGATACTCCCTCTGTTTCATAAAGTTTGTCGCATTTCTCATTTTGTATAAAATTAAGGAACATATTTTTTTGACAAATTTACCCCTCATTATTTTCTCCCCCTTTCTTCTCTTTTTCCTTTTATTTTTCCACCTTTCTTTTACACCATTTCTTTGACCTTTCAAAAAATAAAATCGTAATTAATATATTTCCAAAAGAATAGGGGCAATTTAGGAAGATCATTGGTAAAATTAGAAAAAGCGATAAACTTTTTGAAACAAATTTAAAGTTCAAATGCGACAAACTTTTTGGATCGGAGGGAGTAGTTAATAAGAAAAGTTTTAATAATATTCTCACTTTTGTAGATTTGGTAAGATTTACTTAATTAATTTTTTTTATATACAATGTGTATCTCAACATAAATATCATTAAATATAATTTTTTTAACGAAATCTTAGATAATTAAATTCTTCATCAAAATCCATTTAGCCGATTAGCAAAGACACGGCTAAATGCCCCCGTTTTTTCATGTCTTCATTGCACAGTTGCACTCTTGTGTATAGTTATATACATGTACTTATTTAATATTTGAACTAATAATATACACTTCAAATTAATTAATTAGCGAAATTATATATTAATTAATGAGTCAACTTTTAAAAAACAAAATCTTTTAAAATTGTAGACAATCTCGTTAATTGATTATCCTTCCAAATTTCAAAATTCTTTAGTCTTTTATTCTTTCAAACGTAGTTGATTATCTTTTCAAATTTCAAAATTATTTAGTCTATTAATTGATTATCCTTCCAAACGTAATTAGTCTTTTATCCTTTCAACTTTTAAAAATCGAAATATTTTAAAATTTTAGACAATTCCGAACTCACAAATGAAATCCAGAAATTTAAAAAAATAACGAAAATTGAGCCTATTTATTATTATCTTTCGAAAATTCAAAAAATTTACTAATTGTTGCATATTCTTAGGGGGTGTATTCAATTGAGATTCTGTTGGATTTTTTTGGACTTTTAAAATCTGGGGGTATTCAATCCGGATTTTTAAAAGTCTTTTAAAATTTTGAGGTATTCAATACGGATTTTAAAAAGTCTTTAGAAATCTTTAGGTATTCAACAATCTATGGATTTTAATATTCTATGGATTTCGTTGGATTCTCCTTCAAAAATATAAATAAATTTCACTATTCAAAATCTCTTCTAAAAACTAGAGATTCTCCTTCAAAAATATAAATAAATGTTCAGGGAGCTTGTCCCATCTGACCGTTGGCTGAGTGTAGAGTTTGCCACAAATCAACCTTGGTAAATGTGCATATTTGGAATCTGACACAAGTCTTCTCAGCCGCATTTTTCAGAAGTCAACACATTCATTCAAGCAACCATTGAAGAGCCTTTTTACACAGTGGATAAAAGGATGCCAAGCTTCATAGCCGTTTCAATGGTGCTGCAAATAGACATTTTTGACCTTTCTTTTACACCATTTCTTTGACCTTTCAAAAAATAAAATCGTAATTAATATATTTCCAAAAGAATAGGGGCAATTTAGGAAGATCATTGGTAAAATTAGAAAAAGCGATAAACTTTTTGAAACAAATTTAAAGTTCAAATGCGACAAACTTTTTGGATCGGAGGGAGTAGTTAATAAGAAAAGTTTTAATAATATTCTCACTTTTGTAGATTTGGTAAGATTTACTTAATTAATTTTTTTTATATACAATGTGTATCTCAACATAAATATCATTAAATATAATTTTTTTAACGAAATCTTAGATAATTAAATTCTTCATCAAAATCCATTTAGCCGATTAGCAAAGACACGGCTAAATGCCCCCGTTTTTTCATGTCTTCATTGCACAGTTGCACTCTTGTGTATAGTTATATACATGTACTTATTTAATATTTGAACTAATAATATACACTTCAAATTAATTAATTAGCGAAATTATATATTAATTAATGAGTCAACTTTTAAAAAACAAAATCTTTTAAAATTGTAGACAATCTCGTTAATTGATTATCCTTCCAAATTTCAAAATTCTTTAGTCTTTTATTCTTTCAAACGTAATTGATTATCTTTTCAAATTTCAAAATTATTTAGTCTATTAATTGATTATCCTTCCAAACGTAATTAGTCTTTTATCCTTTCAACTTTTAAAAATCGAAATATTTTAAAATTTTAGACAATTCCGAACTCACAAATGAAATCCAGAAATTTAAAAAAATAACGAAAATTGAGCCTATTTATTATTATCTTTCGAAAATTCAAAAAATTTACTAATTGTTGCATATTCTTAGGGGGTGTATTCAATTGAGATTCTGTTGGATTTTTTTGGACTTTTAAAATCTGGGGGTATTCAATCCGGATTTTTAAAAGTCTTTTAAAATTTTGAGGTATTCAATACGGATTTTAAAAAGTCTTTAGAAATCTTTAGGTATTCAACAATCTATGGATTTTAATATTCTATGGATTTCGTTGGATTCTCCTTCAAAAATATAAATAAATTTCACTATTCAAAATCTCTTCTAAAAACTAGAGATTTCAGCGGATTCTCTCAGAAAGCCCTGAAAGAGAAGAAAAAAAAACTTTGTTGTTCTTCTAACAAAATTTCAAAGTCTCCTTCGAAAGCACATACAGACATTCTTTTTGTAATTCGAACCACAAAATCCTACACAGCCCTCTTCTTCAAACAAAATAATATCAAGAAACGTACGTAACTATGTTCTTCAATAAGCATCACAGATTCTTCACCATCATTATTATCGTGAAAAAGATTACATCTCTGTATTTTAAAATTATGTTCTCTCTTTAAAAATTATAGTATATCGACACAGTTGACACCGTTAGGTTAGCAATAATATATTCTCGATCGCCTAATTAATGCCAACTTTAAAATCTCATTTATTCACGATCTTAAAGTTAGCACGTGTGTTCAATATTATCTAAAAGATTTTGGTGGTCAAGGTCGTTACCCCATAAATGGGTTGAGTTATTCAATCTTCGCGAGAGATTTTTTTGGTATTTTCAAATCGTCATTCACTATTTTCAAAACCACCTCTGTCCCATTTCAAACACAAGTAGAGTTAGTATTGGCTGGATTAACTTTCTTCGAAAAGAATGTCATGAATTTTCAATCGAATATGAAGAAGATCAAGATTCACCACATCTCGACATGGGAGATAAAATTTGGAATTGCTTTCTCAAAGCCAATTAGAACACAGAACTGAAGCCGAGGTATAACAGTGGAAATGAAAATGAGAATAATAATGATGAATAATAATTTTTTTTTGAACTAATATATTTTTGGTATTTTTTCTAAATAATTTAGATAATTTTTTTTATATACAAGTGTGTTCGATATACGTTTGCATCCATAGTTTTAGGAGGTAGTTTATGGAAATTCATGTAAATTAATAAAAAAATGTGTATTTTAGAATCTTGTCAAATCTATGAAAATTCATATAAATCAATAAAAAAGTCAGTCAAACTCTGCATAGAGTCTATGGATTTTCTAAATCCACTGACTTTTTAAAGTCCAACAAAATCTCAATTGAATACACCCTCCTTAGTGACATATGAACTTAAAATAGTTCATAATATGCAATAATTAATTAGCTGCTAATGAAAAAAATTGTTGCATATTCTTAGTGACATACTTAAAATAGTTTATAATATATAATAGAATAATATATTTGTAATAAGATGTTCTAAAATATTAATTTTATTTAAAAAAATATTTAAAATATGCATTATACATAGAAATATGTGCAATAAAAACATATTTGGAATATATTCATTTTTAGAAAAATTGTAAAATAAGAATTTTTAATTTATGAATCAATGGACTTCTCGATTTTTGAATTTATGAACCAATCATAATAGTAATTATATAAATATAATTCTGCATTTATTTTTTTTGTTATTTTTACATATGTAACAAAAATTGCATAGCTCAAGTGTTAGAGCACACTACCTAGGCCTTTCCATCCACAAACTTTCAGCCCCATCTTAAAAACGGACACATTCGGCCTTTTTCTACTACTGGGCTAAAGGGTGTTTAATTCTTCGGAGCAAGGTCTTTTAGCGCTGAGAGGAAAGCAGTTGGTCGGAGTGATGTTGTCGTCGAGCAATATATGCAACTGTTGACCCGAAGTTGGAGGGGAAACTAACACAAAAGAAGTTGAATTGTGGGGAAACGAACACTGAATTGGGAGGGGAAGAACCCTAACTCCCGTATTCTTCTTCAATTTTTTTTATTTGGGGGTTTATTTAATTCTTTTTTTTTTTTTGGTATTTAATTTTTAAAATAATAAAATTTGTATTAAAAGGGGTAGAATAGTAATTTTATTTAATATAATATTAAAAATGGTAATATAGTAAATAATAAAATACAATTTAAAAAATAATTTAATTAATTTAAACTTGTATAACAGATAACAGGTTCATACTACGCATACGATGCACATGGCGCAATTCAACACACTGACTAACTATAGTAGTCTAATTGTATAATTTAAAACCTAACTTATAGTGTACATCCATAAAAGAAAAGTGTCAAACTTATTATAGTCGGCAAGTTAATCAATGCAATTAATTTATTAAAAGTTTGTAGCTTAAATTATGCAAGTTAATCGTGCGTGATTTCATAAATCATCTTTTATGATATGTTAAATCTTTTGATTAAAAAATAGATTAGGGAGAAAATGACTAGGCATCCATATTCTGATGACTTGAGTAAAAATTACGTCTTAAGTTGTTTTATTGAGTCGCAGTTTCAGACAAAAAAGACTAAAATTATGTGTCGAAAGTTAGTGCACTATTTATGAACTTAGAGCACCAAAAAGTACAATTTTCTCTGGTAATCCAAATCCAGTATAGTTGTTTGATTGTTCCTTGATGAAGGGATATGCCAGGGTGAATATGTTTCTCTGTTTTGGCAGAAAGATGATGATGATTGTATCCAACACAAAGGGTTAATTTGATGAAAATACAGAAGGGGTTTGATTTAATTCAATGAAAGATGTATTTGTATCCAGTATCCACAATAAGAAGCTCAAAATAACTTTTTTATTTTTTAGCTAAAAGTGATTCTGGGGTGTTTTCAAACTCTTTCAAGTTGATAATTTATGAGAGACTAACTAAAAACTGATTCTTATTATTTTTTTTAATTAAATAAGTATATAACTACAGAACATTTAATATTAACCTCATTTTTTGTGATGATCCAATTTCAAGGATAATATTTATGTAAATTTGCACAGAGAGGATCCAGACCCAAAAAGACAAACATCCAATTCAATATTTTCCGTGCATATCACCAATTGATGAAAATGTTAACTTTAAGAACAATAAGGTTAGCTTTGACATAGTTTTGGTACCTATTTCAGAATTCATGGCCTCGTTGCTGTCCATCTTCACAAGGGGTGGGTGTTAACAGAAATTCTGGTTCTTTTCTTGACAATTTCAAAATAACAGATTTCCAGTCATCAAATGCTGTCTGTTTATCTTCAGTGCTACTGGCAAATCGTGAATCATCCGCTAAACTGGATGAATCTAAAGCGTTTAACAAGTATTCCAACAAAAGATTGACTAATTCCGTAGAAGACGAAATATACAAGTGCAGGGTCTTCTTCAATGATTTAGCAAGATGCATCTTGGAACCTGAAGCATAGGCACGTCCCAGTAAAACATTAGAAGCCTACACATGACTGTTCCAGATTATCTACGCATAAATTGGGAAGATTACAAATACAGTATGGCCTTATCCACTTTTGGTGCACTAAGTTTACAAATTATAGTACACTAACTTTCAACCTGGCTTGAATTAAGTCCTTTTTGCCCGACATTTCTGGCTCAACAACAGAAATGGCTAGGCATCCATATTCCGATGACTGAGTAAAAATTACGTCTTCAGTTGTTTTATAGAGTCGCAGTTCCAGACAAAAAAGACTAAATGTGTCGAAAGTTAGTGCACTATTTATGAACTTAGAGCATCAAAAAGTACAACTTTCTCTGCTAATCCAAATCCAGTATAGTTGTTTAATTGTTCCTTGATGAAGGGATATATCAGGGTTAATTCAGTAAGGTATAGGAACTGTATTTCTAATTAACTACAAATTATGAAGTGGCTATTTATCTACCGTGATATTTGATTCATAAACATTTAATTTAAAGCTTTACCGTTGGAACACGACGACTTCCCAGCTACAAGATGTAGACGCTTACTAGGTCCGTGCAAGTGTTCAGAGTATCTAGAACCTGCATGTTGGTTCACATGTAAGTTCTTACGTAAAAGTAATTTGGACACATAATTTCAATAAATGTGCATCCATACAATCTATAAATGACGTATAAATATAACTCACGTTTTCCCTTCACTTGCAACGAACTCAATTTTCCCATTTGTTTTGCCTTCAGACAAAGAGTAATTTCACGTAGACTGCGCTTGATTTCTTTCTTGAGATTGGCAGTTTGATTGGTTTGAGTAGGAATCACCTTTTCTTGAGGTTCCCAATAATACGATAACAACCAATCCAGTGCCTGCATCATTTTTGGCAATAGTTTCAATATCGTGATGTGTGATATATTCCACAAACTATCTACAGTAATATGAAATTATAATGAAATAAATCTCAATAACGTGTAAATCTTCAACTCAACGGGCAAGTTTAGAACGATGTTCGATATTTTGTGCAAGTAGAACAAAAGTCTAATGTAGTTCAAAAGATGGCACATGAGTTCAATTAAAAAGTACTCCATATTATTAAAATTCAAGAAATATGAAAACACAAATGTTTTGAAAACATTCTAGGATAAAAATGTGCATTTAATTCTACACAAAAAAAAGTTCTTTTTAGTCGTGTAAGTTTGCCAATTTTAGTTTTCTGGACACTACAATTTCCAAAATTGAATTTAGTTATGTTAACTTCTAAAATTCATTTTGTAGTCTTTTGACCACTACAACAGGTAAGTAACCGGTTTTGAAAGTTAAAAGAACGAAATTTTAAAAAAAATGTTGCATCAGCTCAAAACGGGTTGTAGCCGGTCAAAGGACTTAGAAGTTGAATTTTGAAAGTTGGCTTGACGAAATTCAATTGGGAAAAGTGGAGTATCCTGAAAGTAAAAATGAGCAGGCTTGCAAGACTAGAAAAAACCTTTCCAAAAATATAACAATGTAATGCCATCATATAGTTTAGTGAAATCGCATATCGAACTTACAAAAAAGTGACCACCTAAAACATTTAACTTCTGAAAAACCATGCCCAAAAACAAAAGCAATTATTAACTAGTGTAAGCTGAGAACACGATAAACTCAAGGGTTTTAATTTTCTAGCATAAGTTATTCATACCCAAAAGTTGAAGCAAATAAGGTAAAGGGGTGACAATCAGATCACAACTCTTTAGAATGAAGCATTACCTTTCCTGATGCAAGACGGAGTAGTTGAAGAGATGGGAGATCTCGGTGAGAACCCTCTGCAAGTATTGAAACCTCAAAAAATAAACACACATCCAAACAGCATCTTGAAGACAATTTCACCAAAATTATTCAAAAGAGAACAAAAAAAAAAAAATCAGTTATTTACAAGACAAAAATCAGATATATTCACCGTGACGAATATCGATGAGCATTCTGGGAATGCCAATGGCATCAACTGCTTCCCCTATTGAAATTTTATTCTTTTTTCGGTTCTTCTCAACCACGCAATTTACAAGCCTTTAGGGAGCATAAACAAAAATTGGAATTTAGGGTAAACACTCAACTGCATATACATAGACCTAACAAATCAAACCAATCAAAAAACAGAAAAAGAAAATACATGTACCTCATAATTGCCATGCAATATAGCATGGCCAGCATCTCCTCAGACTGAGAAGCATTTCCATTCAAGTCATTTCTACAATCAATAAAAGAAAATAAAAACTAAGCACATTATGTACTTCATCACTTATTTCCTAGATATGCAAGTATGCAACTGCAACAGTTCCTTCTCGTCTCCCAATTGAACAAAATGTCATAGACCAAAAGTAGTTTTACTTGGAAATTACTAAAGCTCATGATTCTGTGTGGTTCCAAATAGAGTATAAATAATGAAAAATAAATTGAGCATGTTTGAAGCTAAATAATCAACAGGGTCAACCAAGTAACCATATTTTACAGGATTTCACTTGTAGAAAAGCATATGATGGTCTTCCCTCGAGAAAAAAAAAAAGATTTCGCAAAGAAGCATCTGTTATACTCTAATTAGAACCATTACTTCAATGGTAATCTGTATAAGCAGAAAATTAAACTAGGAATACTATTTTCTCCATTATAAGGAAAATACCTAAAATAGGGATCTTTCTGCTGAATTTCAACCACGGAAGCCGTAACATCAACCATCACAGGGACGCATCCTCTGCTTCGCCATGTTGATATCTACAACAACAGAAAAAGATACCAAATCCGCATTCATAAACACAATAAAATAAACAATCTGTACATCAATTATTTGAATCATATTTAATTTCTTACTCTTTGCAGGGCAGAGGCCACAGAATCAGGAGAGGACGAGAAAAGGGAGCCTCTGACGAATTTCCACTCATCCCAGCCCATCCATGGTACTAGCCTGGAGCCGTGGGACTTGTCCTTAACGACGCCGTCTGCGTGGTATTCCTTAAACCCTAGCATAGACTCCATATCCAGTATTTTTGTTTCTGCAGTTTTCAAGTGAGACAACATCTGAGGTGGTGGAATATTAAGATATAACAAAATTTGGCAAATAGAATTATGGTATACCTAATTTTTCAATACGGTAATGCTGTGGATTTTTATATATTGAAAACTTCCCTATATATGGTCTGCATTATGACTAGCGTGGGAAAAATAGCAAAATTTTTGGTATACCATACTTATTGTATTAAAAAAAATATCAAATTTATCAAAAGAGAAACATTAAATATGGCTTTTTTATACACTTTCTAATCCTTTTTAAACGAAAAAAAAAAAATACAGTCCGATTTCTTTTGTTTTGTTTTATTTAAATTATCGTCATTAACTTATTCTAATCCTTTTTAAACTGATTTTCATACATTCTATTAATAATTTAGATTTGTTTAAATTTAAAGATGCACATAATTGCACATGCAACTATGGTAATTTGCGAACAATAATTTGCAATTAAACAATTCTAAAAGTCAATTTACTGTACAATTGAAGATTTAATAAGTTAAAATCATATAAATTTTATAGAATTAAACATAAAAATATCTGGGGAAGCCACCATAGACCTGGAGGAGATTTACAAATACATGTAAAAATTTAGAATTGGTCTCCTGTGCACAGTGTGTACGTACACACTAATGCACATGTCAATCATATATATATTTATAAAGTCAAATAAATATAACTAAGTAATGAATATTCTAGTGGTTATAGATATCCTTCATAAGCATGAGGTCACAGGTTCTCATATCCTTTCAAACTTGGCTTTTTTCCCCTTTTTTTTTTTCCGTTTTTTATTTCGTTTTTTTTTTCCAAACTTTGTTTTTTCTTTTTTTTTTCTAACTTTTTTTTTTCTTTTTTTTTTTCGTTTTTTTTTTCGTTTTTTTTTCCAAACTTATTTTATTTTTCTTTTTTTTTTTCCATTTTTTTTCCATTTTTTTTCATTTTTTTTTCTACTTTTCATTAATAAATTTTTCCACTATTCACTAATAATTTTTTTTTCCTTTTTTCTTTTCTTTTTTCGTTTTTTTTTCTTTTTTCTTTTTTTTTTCACCTTTTTATTTTTTCTTCGTTTCTACTTTCCATTAATATTTTTTTTTTTTTCGTTTCTACTTTTCATTAATAAAATTTCCACTCACTAATAATAGCTACCACTTTTCATTAACAAAATTTCCACTTTTCAATAATAATAGTTAACACTTTTCAGTAATAAAATTTCCATTTTTCAATAATAAGAATTACACTTTTCAATTAAAATATCTACCACTTTTCAATAATAAAAATTACATTATTCAGTTAAAATATCTACCACTTTTCAGTAACAAAATTTTCACTTTTCAATAATAAGAATTACACTTTTCAGTTAAAATATCTATCACTTTTCAATAATAAAAATTACATTTTTAAGTTAAAATATCTACCACTTTTTAATAATAAGAATTACAATTTTCAGTTCAAATATCTACCACTTTTCAATAATAAGAATTACATTTTTAAGTTAAAATATCTACCATTTTCAATAATAAAAACTACATTTTTCATTTAAAATATATACCACTTTTCAATAATAATAATTACATTTTTCAATAACAAAATCTACCACTTTTCATTACTTAATTAATTAATTAATTAATTTACCATTATTAATTAATTACAGTTCTCATTTTTATCGATCAATATTTACAATTATTAATTAACTTACAATTCTCATCACTTAATTAATTAATTTACAATTATTAATTAATCTATAATTTTCATTTTTATTTTGCTTATTGTTATCATTGTTAACTTAATTAATTAAAACGAGTATATTTAATTATAAATTGTACCGTTAAAATTATTATTAAAATTGAAAAAATGTTATTCTTATTATTGAAAAGTGGTAGATTTTGTTATTGAAAAATGTAATTATTATTATTGAAAAGTGGTAGATATTTTAACTGAAAAATGTAGTTTTTATTATTGAAAGTGGTAGATAGTTGAACTGAAAAGTGTAATTCTTATTATTGAAAAGTGGTAGATATTTGAACTGAAAAGTGTAATTCTTATTATTGAAAAGTGGTAGATATTTTAACTTAAAAATGTAATTTTTATTATTGAAAAGTGATAGATATTTTAGCTGAAAAGTGTAATTCTTATTATTGAAAAGTGGTAGATATTTTAACTGAAAAGTGTAATTCTTATTATTGAAAAGTGGAAAATTTGTTACTGAAAAGTGGTAGATATTTTAACTTAAAAATGTAATTTTTATTATTGAAAAGTGGTAGATATTTGAACTGAAAAGTGTAATTCTTATTATTGAAAAGTGGTACATATTTTAACTGAAAAGTGTAATTCTTATTATTGAAAAGTGGAAATTTTGTTACTGAAAAGTGGTAGATATTTTAACTGAAAAATGTAATTTTTATTATTGAAAAGTGGTAGATATTTTAACTGAAAAGTGTAATTCTTATTATTGAAAAGTGGAAATTTTGTTACTGAAAAGTGGTAACTATTATTATTGAAAAGTGGAAATTTTGTTACTGAAAAGTGGTAGCTATTATTAGTGAAAAATGGTAATTTTGTTACTGAAAAGTGGTAATTATTATTAGTGAAAAGTGAAAATTTTGTTACTGAATAGTGGTAACTGTTATTAGTGAAAAGTGGAAATTTTATTAATGAAAAATAGGGACTATTATTATTGAAAAGTGAGTAATTATTGAAAAGTGGAAGTGAGTAACGAAAAAAAAAAAAGAAAAAAAAATACAAGTTTGAAAAGATTTGAACACCTCATGCTTATGAGAATTGTAAATTAATTAATTAAGTGATGAGAATTGTAAATTAATTAATAATTGTAAATATTGGTCCATAAAAATGAGAACAGTAATTAATTAATAATGTTGGGAATAAAATGATTTTGATTTAGATACCAAAACTCCTGATTGATGATGTTCAGATTAGTTGAGATATGCTCAAGTCTATGTTCAGACAAGTTGTCCCAGAACACTTGAATAAGTAGAATGCTTAAATTAAAAGTCTCAGAAATGTTGTGAGATTTTAGAGTTCAGGATAGTTGTCCAAAGCTGAATGTTAGGCAGCTTGATATATATTAAGTCTCTAGGCCAAAGTTGCTGAACTTGCAAGACAAGCTGATCAAGTGGACAACTGAGCTGAAGAGATCAAGAGTGTTAAGGCAATGCTCATGAATGCAAATGATTAGAACAATTAAAGTGCAAATGATTAAGAGCATTGAATGCCAAAGCTCACAGAAGACACATTCAATGAAGCATTTATTGTCAATCATGCCTGAACCAAGCATTGAAGACTTGAAGCATTAAAGAGTGAAGCATTGAATGGATGTTGGAACATTCTAAATTGCAGCAGGAATGTTCAGGGAGCTTGTCCCATCTGACCGTTGGCTGAGTGTAGAGTTTGCCACAAATCAACCTTGGTAAATGTGCATATTTGGAATCTGACACAAGTCTTCTCAGCCGCATTTTTCAGAAGTCAACACATTCATTCAAGCAACCATTGAAGAGCCTTTTTACACAGTGGATAAAAGGATGCCAAGCTTCATAGCCGTTTCAATGGTGCTGCAAATAGACATTTTTGAATTGCTATCCCTCCAACGGTTAGTTGTTCAAATTTGTCTATAAATACAGAAGTGATCAAAGGGATTCATTATCCAACTACAAGCTATCAAACTATCATCAAGCTTTCAAAGGAAACCAAGCTGTTCTTAAGAATCCCAAGTTTCCTGAATCACTTCAATTAGCTAAGCCAATCTTTGTAATCATCCAAAGCTTAGCATTGAGATATCCTAAGCCTTTACACTGTTCTTATTGTAAAGGATATCTCTTCTAGTTGGAACCAAACCTCAAACCCTTATCTCATTTAGTGAAGAGAGTGTTTGTTGTAGAAGTGAGGAGTTAAGGACTGTTAGAGTGAAACACAGTCTTAACTCAGAGAGATTGAGCACTAGGACTCAGATTATCCTAGGGATCAAAGCACTAAGAGAGTGTTGTTGATCAGTGCACCTTGGCACTATAAAACAAGCTAATTCCATTGTAAAGGAATTATCCTGTTCAATCAGGGAAAGTGGATGTAGGAGCTTGAGTCTCTGAACCACTATAAACCTGTGTGCCAATTTACTTACTACACTCTTTATTGCATTCATATTCAAACATATTTCAAAGAGTAAAACTCAGTAAGTTAAGAAAAACTGTTTTGGACAAAGTCCCTAATAACTGTCTTTTCAGAAATTGAATTGGATTATTACTTTAAGTCAAAAGGCCAACCACATTCCGCACTTAACAACTCTTTTAGATATTTAGCCAACTGATCACTTCATAGTAATCAGTAGGACAAGTATCTATCAAAGTTCACACTCAGGCTTGCTGTAAAACAACTTGCCTGATAAGACTATTTTGTTGAAAAAGAAAGAATTTGCATACACAAGTGCATTCCCCCCCCCCATACACCTGTGTCATACTCCACCAAGGACCAACAAGTGGTATCAGAGCAGGGGTTCATAGACCACTGCTTCTGAAAATCCAACTGATTTTCAAAATCACATTATTTCTGTGGTCACTGAACTGATCCAAAATTTCTGAAAAACTTATTTGTGTTCATCTGATTCTACCTTTATAGAAATGGCTAACAATGCAGTTCCAGGAGATGCTGTAAACAACATCAACAACATGGGTCCAAACCAAGTCAATCATATTTCTCATCACAAACTGCCAATGTTCTCAATTGAGAACTATGATTTCTGGAAGATCAGGATGAGAGCACATCTTGCTTGCCAGCATGATGAGATGCTTAAAGTCATCACCAGAGGGCCCTTCACATTCACTAAAGCAAATCCCAAACTCACTGATGCTCAGAAAGCAGATCCTAGGGAGTTGCTGCCAAAGGATGAAGATGACCTTACAGCCGAAGAAAGAAAAAGGCACAACCTGAACTACATTGCCATGAACACCTTGTACCAGACTATTCCAGATGCAGTAATGGGAAGAGTATACCACTGCACAACAGCTAAAGAGATTTGGGACACCTTAGCACTCATGTGTGAAGGTACCCAAAAGATTAAAGAGAACAAGCTTAAGTGGCTATCCAAAAGTATGAACAATTCTCTATGGAAGCCAATGAAACTATTGATCATCTTGATGGCAGATTCACTGACATCATGAATGAGATAAACTCTCTTGGCAAGTTCTATGCCAAAAGAGAGGTTGCTTTGAAGATTCTGAGAAGTCTCACATCCAAGTGGGACATATAATCTGTCATGATGCAAAATACCAGCAATCTTGACAACATGCCAATGCAGCAAGTATTCTCTGAACTCAAAGCATATGAGTTTGATTTGAACAGAAAGAAAGTGCATGAAGAGCCATCCTCCTCAAGCAAAGGTGTTGCTTTCAAAGCTGCTGAAACAGAAAAGAAGAATACTCAAAGATCCTCTCAAACTGTTTCAAAATCAGAAATGAAGGAGGAAATGACACTCATGGCAAGGAGATTTGAGAAGCTCAACTCCAGATTTGTTAGATACAAGAAGTTCTACCAAGACAACAGAACCAGAAGGAGATTCAGTTCTCCTGACAACAAATCAGAGGACAAAGCCTCTGATGAAAAGAAAGAAGACAGATATGCTGATAGGAAGAAGTACAGCAAAGGTGAACCATCATCATCAAGGAGGAAGGAGTCCTCAAGCAAGAAAAATGATGATGAAGATGTGTGTTACAACTGCCAGAAAAAGGGTCATTTTCAGTATGACTGTCCTGACCTCAGTGCAAAGGAAAGAAAGGCAAAACAAAAGAGACAAGAGGCTGAACAACAGAAAGGCCATGGTAGCTGGAGATTCAGCAAGTGAAGAAAGTGTCTACTCTTCTGATGATGGACTGTTCTCCAACAGTGACAGTGATGATGACTGTCAAATGGCATTTGAGAATGAAGAGGTATGTTCATCTTCCAGTTCATCTTCCAACTCTTCAATTAACACACATGAGTCTAGTGAAATCCACTTGAAACTCAACTTTGGGAAGTTACTTGAGGATTTCACCAGATTACAGGAGGTATGCAATATGGCACTAAGAGAAAATGAGCTTTTGAATTCTAAAGTTCAAACTCCCAACCTTCCTGAACCAGAGCTTGACATTAAATCAACTGAGTTGTATCAGCAGATTGTGAGAGAACATGATGAAATGTCTCTCAAAGTCTCTGAACAACAAAAGTTGATTGATGAACAAGAACTGGCCTTGAGGAAAAAAGATTTTGATCTTAGAATCCTCCAAGCTAAATTTGATAATCTCTCTAGTGAATTTGATACTCTGAAATTAAGTGAGGGGAGCTTAAAAATGAAAATGTCTGCCTTGAACAAATCTGCTAAGGCAATAGAGGAAATTCAAGGGTTTCAAAGACCATTTGCTCAAAAGGGTGGATTAGGCTATAATCCATTTGAACCTTCACCTGGTCTTAGTATTGCTTCATCAAGCAATTCTAAGATGACTTTTGTAAGATCAGTGGCACAACAAAATGAAATGGAAGTAAATCAACCACTGGTCAAGGATAAGGGTAAAGGAGTTTTTATACCAACTCGAGTAAACAATGTACCTAAACCTATACCAATGGAAAAGGTTAAAGGCATTGCTTATAAGAGGAATGAGGTTCAGGGAGGTAGAACCAATGGAAGGTCAACCTATCTGAATCCTCATCAGAGGAGTTGTCCAGAATCTGTTCAGAAGAGGCCAACTCAAATGAGGCAACCTCAACTGAATGGACTAAGGCCCATCCCCTCTGACAGGTATAAAACATTCAGGAAGCCTGGACCTTACATGCCAAAAGGAAAAGGCCATCCAAAACCTTATCCTCAAAGGTCTCACCTAAGCCTAGTAACTTCAGGAGAGATGTCCCAAAGAAATTCACCAAATCCCCTGAACCTTACAAGGCTAACACTTATACACAGAAGCTACCCAAGGCATTTAAGGGTCAAACTGTGTATGTAGATGTAAATGGAAACCAAGTCAGTCACTTTGAGTCAATCAGAGTAATTAGGCAGATTTGGGTTCCAAAAGGTACAACTAACCCTCTAGGACCCAACATTCAAAGGGTACCTAAATTTTAACTTTGCAGGGTTGCAAGGACCATAAGAAGAAGAGAAGCATCAACAAGAAAACAGCATGGTACTTGGACAGTGGATGTTCAAGACACATGACTGGGAATAAGGAGCTTCTCTCAGAATTCATTGAAAAAGATGGTCCTTCAGTAACCTTTGGAGACAGCTCTCAAGGAATCACAAGAGGTTATGGTACATTAAACATTGGTAATGTCAAAATTACTGATGTCTCATATGTCCAAGGCCTGAAATATAACCTGCTGTCTATAAGTCAAATATGTGATAAAGGTTTTTGTGTTGAATTTGCACCAAATGAATGTATTATCAAAAACAAATCAACACAACAGGTGCTACTAACAGGGGTGAGAAAGAGAAATGTCTATTTTGCAGATTGGAGCAAAACCCCTAAAGTAGTTTGTCTTGTTGCCAAAAGCACAAGTGAGCAAAGCTGGCTATGACACAAAAGACTAAATCACCTGAACTTCAAAACCATCAACAAAATTGCAAGAAAATCTCTAGTTAAAGGGCTGCCAAATCAAGTGTTCACCAAAGAACATATATGCCAGCCATGTCATGAAGGAAAGCAGATCAAAGCCTCATTCAAAGGAAAGCCTGTCATCTCAACTGAGAGAGTTCTTCAACTACTGCATATGGATTTATTTGGTCCAATAATCCCAGTAAGTATAAATGGCAGAAAATATGCATTAGTAGTTGTTGATAATTTTTCCAGGTACACTTGGGTAGTATTCTTGCTGAACAAAAAGGAGACTCAAGTCAAGCTACCTGAATTGATGATGAGATTGAGCAATGAAAAGGGCCTTAGTATTGTCAAGATCAGATCAAACAAAGGCACTGAATTCATAAACTCATACATCAAAGAGTACTTCAGCAAGAATGGCATCATTCATGAGACTTTAGCAGCAAGAACACCTTAACAAAATGGGGTTGCTGAAAGAAGAAACAGAACCTTGAAAGAAGCAGCAAGAACATTGATTGCTGAATCAAAACTGCCTAAAAGGTTCTGGGCTGAAGCCATTAGCACTGCATGTCACACTCAAAACAGGTCCTTAATCACCAAAGGACAAGGTAAAACTCCATATCAAATATGGAAAGGTAGATTGCCAACTGTTGCTTATTTTCACATATTTGGTTGTAAGTGTTTCATTCATAATAATGGGAAGGAGCAATTGAAAGCTTTTGACAGCAAAGCTGATGAAGGAATATTTGTTGGATATTCACAAATCAGCAAAGCTTACAGAGTCTACAATTGCAAAACCCTTGTTGTGGAAGAAACACCTCATGTTGTGTTTGATGAATCTATTAATGAGTTCAGGGATAGAAACCTAAATATTGATGAGATAACACAAAGAACAACCAGACTAAGGCTTCAAAGCAAGGAGACATTGTTTGTAGATGTTGCCCAGCCTGAACTACATGATAATCAAAAACTGGACAACCTACCTGATGGCAATCAACCAGAAGTCAATCTCCCTGAAGGTGATATTGAACTGACTGACCCAATCCCAGTTCAAAACCAGGTAACAACTACCAATGAAGAAGCAGGCAATGCTGAGGTAGTAAATGGATCCAATATTCAAGGGGGAACCAATGAAAATGTCAACTCATCTGACAATGAGGACAATGCCCCTGAATATGATCCTGAACTTGATCCTTCAATTAACTTTCCTGAATTTAATGAGTCTAGTGATCCAACCTCAGATGAGGACAATCCTCCTGAAGGGATCAGGTCTAGAAGGACTTGGTTGCAAGACCACCCAACTAGCCTGATACTTGGTAATCCAAGTGAAGGGATCAAAACTAGAAGATTTCATGGAGAAAATGCTTTGTTTTGTTGTTTTCTTTCAGAAAAAGAACCAGGAGACATTGAGGAAGCACTACAACACACCAACTGGATCATAGCCATGCAAGAAGAGCTGAACCAGTTCACCAGAAATGAAGTATGGGAACTGGTAGATAGGCCAACTCATCAAGATGTCATTGGAACCAAATGGGTGTTCAAAAATAAGAAAAATGAAAATGACATCATTGTGAGGAACAAAGCAAGACTGGTGGCCAAGGGTTACTGTCAATCTGAAGGGATTGATTATGATGAGACTTTTGCTCCAGTGGCCAGACTTGAGGCAATCAGACTCTTCTTAGCATATGCAGCTCACATGAGGTTCAAAGTGTATCAAATGGATGTGAAGAGTGCATTTCTCAATGGGGTGCTCAAAGAAGAAGTATATGTTGAACAGCCCCCAGGCTTTGAAGAAGGAGACAAGGTGTACAGATTGAAGAAAGCTCTTTATGGCTTAAAGCAAGCTCCAAGAGCTTGGTATGACACCTTATCACAGTTTCTTCTAGATCATGGTTTTGTCAAAGGCACTGTTGACAGAACTTTGTTCAGAATATGTGAAGGAGAGGATATCTTGTTAGTCCAAATCTATGTGGATGACATTGTATTTGGATCTCCAAATGAGAAGCTGTGTGAGAAGTTCTCCAAACTCATGCAGAGCAAATTTGAGATGTCCATGATGGGATTGATGAATTTCTTCTTAGGACTTCAAGTCACTCAATCAAAGAAGGGAATATTCATCAATCAGGCCAAGTATACAAGGGACATGATCAAGAAATTTGGATGTGCTACAAGCAAGCCAGTCAGAATTCCTATGAATACTAACTGGAAAATGGATCCTGATGAAAGTGGAGAGTCAACAAAATCCACTAACTACAGAGGAATCATAGGATCATTGCTATATCTCACTGCAAGTAGGCCTGATATCACATTTGCAGTTGGAGTGTGTGCAAGATTTCAAGCAAATCCAAAGAAGAGCCACCTTGAGGCTGCCAAGAGAATTCTAAGATATCTCAAAAGATCTGAGAATCTTGGTTTGTGGTATCCAGCTGATGACAACATTGAGCTCACTGGTTATTCAGATGCAGACTATGGAGGATGTAGAATTGACAGAAAATCCACCTCTGGAACATGTCAATTCTTGGGCAGCAAGCTTATCTCATGGTTCTCCAAGAAGCAAAATACAGTTGCAACTTCAACAACTGAAGCAGAATATGTAGCAGCTGGAAGTTGCTGTGCTCAGATACTTTGGCTCAGGCAGCAACTTAGAGATTACAAAGTCATCTCAAATGAAGTGCCAATATTCTGTGATAACAACAGTGCAATTGCCATCTCACAGAAACCAGTGCTCCACACCAGATGCAAGCATGTGGATATCAAGCATCACTTCATAAGGGATCATGTGGAGAAGAAAGATATCAAGCTTGTCAAAATCCACACTGAT
The DNA here is from genome assembly GCA_963675135.1 of Galeopsis tetrahit. Classification (NCBI taxonomy): domain Eukaryota; kingdom Viridiplantae; phylum Streptophyta; class Magnoliopsida; order Lamiales; family Lamiaceae; genus Galeopsis; species Galeopsis tetrahit. The sequence goes on from OY776128.1 coordinate 57,857,681, forward strand.
AAGCAAAAAGCTGATATTTTGACTAAGCCTCTAGCTGAAGCAAGGTTCTTGGAATTATCAGCTGAATTGGGCTTACTTGATCCAGGGAAGATGGAGAAATGAGGAAAGAAAGCTCATGTGAAGGGGGAAGTTCATTAAGATGAACTTCAGCAAGGTTGACCAACCTCACTGAAGCAGTCTGCCAAACAGGGAAACTCAGCAAAGTTGTCCCTATGGTGTTCAGCAATGTTGGTCAGGAGCTTTGTCCTAGTGGGACCCAGTCAGCAACATTGAGACCCACTCAGGAATGTTGGTCAGACATTTTGACCAAGGGAGAAGTCAAAACACATCTCAGGATGTTTGTCCGGGTAAATAGGATAATTATTGCTATTTTTAGCATTGATTAGACATTTATAAGGTTTCTTGGTCTAAGAGTAGGCCATTTTAGGATGGCGTGTGCTATAAATATTTTTGCCCCCAATATGACAAATCAACATTTAATGCAAAATCTTAATTAAGATTTCATGAATTCTTGAGCCATCATCAAGGCCATTGATTTGCATTAAATCCTCATCAAACCGCCTCAAACCCACTACCCCACTTTATCCAATTGGTTTTTACTTTTACCCACTGTAATTGTCTATTAACCAACGGCTAATAATCTCCCCACATATATAAACTCCTCAATTTTTACTTCCATCCTTACGCACTCATAATTCCAAACCCTCAAGTTTTTGAAAAACCTGCAACTTTTCTCTAAACCTTTCTATCTCTCAAAATTATCCATGGCTCCCAAGATCAAGAGAGAAGAGCTTGTAGACTTCAATGATTCCTCTCTGGACATTGATTTCTCTTATCTTAGCAACCCAAATTCCTTATGGTTTGAAAAGCTGGTAGCCTTTGATAGCCCAGACTCAGAAGTTCAACAAGTCCTCCAATGGCTGAGGGAGGTAGGGCTCGAGAAGTTCCTTGGCACCAAGCCTGATTCCTGCCTAAATCCATTCATGGCAGAATTCTTTGCCCATCTCAGATGGAAGGGAAAAAAGGGTGATGTGTGCACCAAACTGACATATGCTGAGGAAGATGAAGATGAAGAAAGCCAACACACCATCATCTTCACTGCTGAGGATCTGGATGCTAGTTTTGGTCTACCTTCAGAAGGCCAAAATCCAGAAATCTACAAAGAAGGAGATGATCAGGAGTTCTACTTTCCATGGTTGCTTACACCCAAAAAGCTAGTAAGTGCTCAAAACAAGAATACTTTAAAGCCAGTTTTTAGACACTTGTTTGATTGTGTGGTGAAGAGTTTGTTGAGTCACTCTGGGAGTGTTGAACAAATAAGCATGCCTAAGTTAAGAGTGATGGCTGCTGTGATTGACTCTGCTGAAAATAGAGTCAAGTTTGATTGGAAAAGTTTTATTTTGGACAAGATGATGAATGAGAAATTCAAGTTTAAGGAGGTGAAACACCACAAGGTGGTGGTTGATGGAAGACTCCAGTTCTGCACAAGAGCCAACCTGCTCTTGGAAAGATTTGCTCACTATACCCACCTTCAAGCAAAGACAAAGCCTTTTCCATCTCAAAAGGTGATGTTCAGGAAGATGTCTTCTAAGACAGAGAAGAGAAAGCAAGAGGCAGCTTCAAAGAAAGCAGTTGTTATTGTACCAGCAACCAGAGCCTCCCCCAGAAAGAGAAAAGCTCAACCACCAAAAGCTCAGCCAAAAATGAAGAAGATGAAGAAGATTCTGAGTGAATCTTCTCCAGAAAGCCAGTCAAGAAGTGGAGGAGCCACTTCTGAGGAGATTGAGAAGGTTGCAGATGAAGGAGTCAACCCTCCTGAAGAGGGTGAAGAATTCAGAGAAGTTGTCCCCTTACAGCCTGAGACTGTAACAGAGTTTAGGGACCTTGATAAGCCAACAAGGTCTGAAAGGAGAATTATAAAGACTTCTGAGAAGCAGAAGTTGATGGAAGAGGAGAAGAAGAAGAAAGAGTTCTTCAAGGAGATTAGACAAGTAAGTAGGTCTAACTCCAAGTCCAAATCAAAGCCCAACAGCCCTGAAGACAACTCTCCTGATATTCAGTCTAGAAGAATATCTCCATCAAGGCATGAAGAAGAGGAGTGCAAGATTCCTGAAGATGCCCCAATTATTGCAAAGAAGGTTTACTCCCCTGAAGGTGCCCCTGACAGATCAGGTATTGATGTGCTGGCAGATTTGGTTAATCTTGAAGATAGACCTTTTTCCCCACTTGATCCAAGACTTCTCTCATATACCAAACTTCTTGAAACTGTCCTTCAAGAAGGTGATCAAGTAGTTCTCCCACCCATTCCAGCCATTCCAATTACCTCTTCAGGCACATTGCTCTCAAAAGCACCTGAATCCCAACTTGTTTTAAGCTCTTCTGAACCCAATCCTTCTGAACCCAACCTACCTGAATTGCAGCCAAGCCTACCTGAATCCCAATCCAACCCTCCTGAATCCCAAACCAACTCTTCTGGAGATGAAAGTGGTGAAGAATACACTTATGAAGGGATGCTGAGGCAGATTGCCAAGGCTAATGTGGATGAATTGTATCCAGGATTGAAGGATTATCCTAGACTGCAACAACAGTTCTATGATCTCAGAGCTCTTGTTGAGATCAAGGATAGAACTATGGTGGAAATAGCCCATGCTATTCATGATAAAGGGGCAAGCTGGTGGCAGGTTGAAGAGAACAGGCTCTTGCATTTTGCAAATGAGAAGAAATCCAGTGTGTTGACCACTGAGGCCTTGTTCTGCACCATTGTTCATGAGAAGGTGCTTGCTGAGAGAGAAAGAATTGCACAAGGAATCAAGCATCCTGATAGCCCATCTGATGATGATAATGATGATGATGATGATGATAACACCAATCCCAACCCTCCTGGCCTGAACTCTGCTCAGGTACATTACTTGACCTATCATTCTGTTAAGGACTCTGATCATTCAGAGGAGTTGACCAAAGATGGTGACTCAGTCCAAGATGCATTGACCAAGGATGGTTCTTCTGAACCTGAGGCACAGCTTGACAATGTTGAGACTTCCATGGGAGAAGCTAGTTTGGCTAAAGCCTCATCAATGTCAGGCCAGTTGGACATTGACCAGCCTTTAGTCATTCAGGATGACTCAGTGGACTTGGGATTTTAGTTTAATAAAGTAGTGGAATTTGTTGTAATATTGTGATATTTTAAGGAAATTGTTTAAACATGTTTTTGCTATTTTAGGTAATGTGCTTTTAAGTATGGGACGTCCAAAATGGTAAAATGTGTCTTCAAGTATGGGACCGAGAGAGTATAATTTTATATAAAAGTATACATATCTATTAATAAATGTAGGACTACAATTTTTTTTTTTAAAGTACAGTGCGGCTTTATCACAAATAATTTGTTTACATGTATTTGTAAATTTATATGATTTTAACTTATTTTATATTATTAAATCTTCAATTGTATAGTAATTTGACTTTCAGAATTGTTTAATTGCGAATTTCTGTTCGCAAATTACCATAGTTGCATGTTCAATTATGTGCATCTTTAAATTTAAACAAATCTAAATTATTAATAGAATGTATGAAAATCAGTTAAAAAAGGATTAGAAAGTGTATAAAAAAAAGGCATGTTTAATGTTTCTCTTTTGATAAATTTGATATCTATATTTATTTGTATATTTTGCCAGTAGCAATAAAAGTCCAAAAAAAGTGATCAAGTCAAAGAATTTGAAGTCGGGTGAAGGACTATGGAGGGTTAAATGCATTGCCCTAACTGCCTTGAACTTAGGGACACGGGTGAAATCATTGTCAATCCCTGTCAATGGATTGATAGTGTAGTTCGTGTAGGCTCTAGCCTCGAATTCATTGATAGTGTTGTTCGCCTCAAATTCATTGATAGTGTTGTTCGGAATTTGGTGATGGGATAGGCTCTCCAGACATTCTGGGACTACTGCGTTTCTCAGTGGAATGAGTCGAGGTTGTACGTATTTTGCCATCATAATATTGATTTTATTGGGTTGAAATGTCTGAGCATCTTTTTAAATTCTTTTGTAAATATACTTGAATAATTATCATGAAAATTACTACTCCTAATAAAGTATAATTGTTTAGGTAAATTCTTGTATGCAATTGAGTATATAGATACACTTAATTTTAATGTTTAATTTATTTAATTTAATTATTGATCCGCATTTAATCAAATTTATTAAAGTTTAATTCTAATTGTATAAGTGCAACCAATTGCACTTAGACATCACTCAATTTCTTAACATAAATTTTAACATGTAATGTAAAAAATGAAAGGTTTATTAGAGTATTGAAGAAATATATATTTCATTTTTTAAAAGTATCCATACTAAATTTAATTGAGACAAAAACTAGATTTATTAAGTTCGGTCGAAGAAGGGAAGAGGTTAATAAAAATGATAAACGAGTAGAGTTGTCAAAATTATTTTGGCCCGTCCTGACTATTAGGTTGGCTGGACTCAGACCGGGCCTGGTCCAAAATTTCGGCCGGTCCAGTCCTTTTTTTTTGGGCGCGGCTAAAGGCACCCTGGATTCCTATGAGTACACCCAGGAGATGAGGACACCCACAAAATAGATGAGGACACCCACGTGGAAAACTCCAAAATACCCTCCTTCCCCTTCTTAACCCTAATTTTTTTCTTATTTTGGTACACCCACAAATTTCTCTCTTCTCTCGCTCTGTCAATTGCCTTCTCCCACACTCCCACCGCCTCATCCCTTCCTCCCACTCTCAGGCGGCCGCCGCCGCGGCCCACCTCCTCACCCCTCCGTTTCCGTTTGAAGCTTCTTCCGCCGCCGCGACCCCTCCGTTTGAAGAGAAGACCAAGCGACGCGGCCGTCGTCGCCCCTCCTCCAAGTGACGCGGCCGCCGTCGCGAACCCTCCATCGTCTTCCACCGTCGCGCCCCCTCCCCTTCCTCTTTCAAACGCCGCCGCCGCTAGAGGTGTGCGCGCTCGCCGCCGCCACTGGAAATGTGTACCGGAAAAGCGGATCTACGAAGGAGAGAGAGTGCTGGGAGAGGTGGAGCTGCATCCGCAGAACGGCGTCGTTTGGGTGGGGCAGCTTAAAGAAATTCGGATGTCGCCCCTCCTCCGTGCGAAGCGGCCGCCGTTCACGTCGCCGGGCAGTGGACGCGGCCTCTGAAGAAGACAAGTAGGTCCGTTTTTTATTTTTTGATTTAGGGTTTTTTTTTAAAAAATTTAGGAATTTTAGGAAAATTAGGGTATTTTAGAAGTTTTGAAATTATTTTCGAACCTATTGAATTTGTTTTGGAAAAATTTTCGAACAATCTGTGTTTGTTTTGAAAAAAAATTCGAACATTTTGTTCGATCTCTTTTTTCGATGAGTTGTTTTGGATTTTTTTTCGAACATATTCAGTTTGTTTTGGAAAAAAATTCGAACATGTTTGTTTTGGAAAAAAATTCGAACATGTTTGTTTTGGAATTTTTTTCGAACATTTAGTGTTTGTTTTGGAATTTTTTTCGAACATTTGGCGTTTGTTTTGGAATTTTTTTTTTCGAACATCTTGTTATTTTTGAACATGTTCTTGAAATTTTTTCGAACATTTTTTTTTTTTGTTGAAATTTTGGGATGTTTTTGTTGAAAAATGGTGTTTGTTTGGGTAGGGATGGAGATAATTCTGTGAAATAGAGGGGTGGGTGTACTCATCTTTTTTTTTTTTATAAATTTTCTTTTTCTGTATTTTCGATGAGGGGTGGGTGTACTCATCTTTTTTTTTTTTTTTATAAATTTTCTTTTTCTGTATTTTCGATGAGTTGTTTTGGATTTTTTTCGAACATATTCAGTTTGTTTTGGAAAAAATTTCGAACATATTGGCGTTTGTTTTGGAATTTTTTTTCGAACATCTTGTTATTTTTGAACATGTTCTTGAAATTTTTTCGAACATTTTTTTTTTTTGTTGAAATTTTGGGATGTTTTTGTTGAAAAATGGTGTTTGTTTGGGTAGGGATGGAGATAATTCTGTGAAATAGAGGGGTGGGTGTACTCATCTTTTTTTTTTTTTTTATAAATTTTACTCTATTGGACAATTCACAGGTTCTGAAAGATTAAAAAAATGTTTGGTGGGTGTACTCATAGGAAATCCGGGTGCATTTAGCCGCGCCCTTTTTTTTTTCCTTTTTTTAATTTAATAACTTAATTAACCAAAATAAAACTAAGGGTTTGACTATATGCACCCCCATTTCGGTTTAATGCACTCCCCCGATTGATGCACCCCTCCTAAATTCGTTTCCAGTTAAATGCACCCCCCTAAAATGTCATAAATGCCATGTATACCAATTAAATGCATATTACTACACACATCTCATGTTAGATGCACCCCACATTCTTATTACCTTCCCTCCCTCTTCCTCTTCAAAATCCCACAAGACTTAGTAAAAAAAAAAACTCTCGTCCCGTCCAGTGCCTCCCTTCGCCGTGCCCTGCCGCCGCTTCCAACCACCACAAACCATCGCGCTCCCTCACACCACGAAGTCATGGACTCTCGTAAAGGTATGTAGTTTAAAGCTTTATGTTATGGTGTGTTGTTAATGGTGGTTTTGTTGTTTTATGTTTTTTTGAAAAATGAATTGTAATGTATGTTGTTAATGGTTGTTTCTTATGTATAGAATGGTGATTTTGTAATGCTATTATAACATAATTTGAAGATGGTTTTAGTTATGGTTTGGGTTTTAGATTTTAGGGCTTTTTTATGGATTTGTTGTTTATTTGTTTGATTGTTTGGTTTTTGTTGGTTGTTGTATGATTAATAGAAAATGGGGGAAAAAGTAGTGTGAAATCAACCAAAACCTATTGCATCGGGGTAGGAGGCGTCGACACTGGTTCGTCGACGAGGCCTTGTTTGGTCGACGTCGACGAGTAATAATTCTGTCGATGCATCAGTGTCGACCACAATTAACTCTTGTCGACATCGTGACGTTGACCAAACAAGACTTCGTCGATGCATCAGTGTCGACGAGAATAAATTATGTCAACTACTTGTTGTCAACCACTTTGAAAATTATCTATGTATATGTATAAATGTCTACCATATGGTTGATTGATTTTATTTTTCATTTTATCAGTGTACAACAAGAGAGTAAGGCCAACTGCGTCCAACAGGAAGAAAAATAAGGATGAAACTGTTGAGCCCCCTCAAGAAGTCGCACCTCAACCTCAAGAAGTTGCACCTCAAGATGAAAGTGCACCAACTGAAGAAGTCGCTCCTCCGCAAGCACAACCTGTTGTTTCTCCACAAGTTCAACCTCTCGCTCCTCCGCAAGCACAACCTTCCGTTCATCCGCAAGCACAACCCGCCTCTCCTCAACAACAAATCACATTTACATCTCAAGAATCTGAAGATGAGGAAGTATCTGAAGACATTTTCGACGATGATGATGATGATTACGATGATAGAGATGATGATATACCGGAGGATGTGGAAGCAAACGAAGGTGTTGAGGCGAATCCTCCACTGTTGACCTCTTTCCAAACTCATGTGGCCAAATTTATTTGGAAGGGTGAAGAGCGTCCTGTGCTCAAGTGCCATAGCCACATTAGTAAGCTTTTAGCATGGGAATTTCCCGAGGACGTGGACACCCAACAATTTCGACGATGGATGAAGTATTTGAAAAAGTCCGGCCTAGTTCAAATTAGGGATATTTCATACAGGTCCACTAATAAGAACCTCATCGCCGCTTTTGTTGAGAGATGGCATCCCGAGACCAACTCATTTCACTTTCCATTCGGTGAAATTACCATTACACTAGATGATGTCTTCTGCATTACCGGGTTACTAATTGAAGGTCGGCCAGTACATTCTTCTCGTGTTCATTTCGTCTCTTCTTCTTCTGATCTTAGTAGATTGTTGGGTATAGATGCTGTTGTTGCGAAAGGTTTAGTAAGTGGTTCACGGGGGTCTTCGGTCAAGCTAGAATGGTTGCGAGAGAACTTCATGAACAAGTTTAATTCTGAAGACCGTGTTCAGGTGTTGCGTTCTGCCAGGGCCTACGCTTGGTATACATTTGGGTGCTCTTTGTTAGCGGATAAAATTGGCACTCGTGTGTCAACGACGTGGCTTCAGTATTTGGATGATATGCAAGGATTGCATGATTATGCATGGGGAGCGACCACATTAGCTTATTTATATAGACAGCTTGGTTTGGCGTCGAGAAATAAGACTGCACAGATATCAGACTATTTGACTCTACTAGAGGTAAAACTCATACTTAACACTTTTCCATAGTTGTATTTTCATAGTTGACTCTACTAGAGGTAAAACGTACCTGTTCGTAGTTGTATTTTCATAGTGCATGTACTCATCCGTCCATGCCGCTACAAACCTCTCCTTGAATGGATTTATCCACTGGTTCATGTAGTAGGGGTATGCCTCACTTTCAGTGTGCACATTTGCATACTCAGATTGAAAAAGCTGAACAACGGTATTGAATTCTTTTTCAGACGATGCATCCATCACATTCTTCCAAGAATAGAAGAATCTTTCCCAATCTTCCTTGGTGTCAAACTTCTCCTTGCATTTGGCCAAAACATTCCTATCTATGTGACATCTACATAGGAAATGTTTAGCCTCTGGAAATACGGTGTCGACGACATTCATGACGGCCAACTCTCGATCAGTAAGAACCACCCTCGGTAGACAACCATCCTCCAATAACTCACGAAGGACACTTAATGCCCAAGTATAGTTTTCCTCCCTCTCATGCTCGAGGAACACTGAAGCTACCGAGAAGGTCATGTTAGTCGACGTAAATCCAACCATCTCTAAGTACGACAACTTATACCTATTAGTCTTGTACGTGCAATCCATTATCAACACACTCGGGAATGCACGGTACAATTGAAGGCTGGTTGGGTGTGCAAAGAATACATCTAGTATAGTATTTGATACTGGACAAAATCTGTGGCTCTGAAAATAATTATTGTCAATCAACAAAGTCATCAACTGTTGTAGTTGACTCTTTCCAGCAAAACCTGCCATCTTAAACTTGGATCGGACATTGTACACGGTGTGGATCGTAGAATGGTTGTTTGGATTTCTCAACTTAAGTAGTTTCAACACATCCTTTGGTGGAGCGTTACACTTAGACATATCAACAACCAAATTTTCTTCAGCAGGAGTTAGCTTCCCAACGTATGAGTGACCCTCGAGATAGATTGCTACAGGATGATTGTGAGTCCCGCATTTGACCTCCAACATCCATTCATTTGAAGACACTTTAATGCCCCTTAAGAGAAAAGGACATCCACACTTTTTCGACCCCGTTGTCCTTCTTCGTCCCTTATCATCTTCAAAATCATCAATATCATCATTTCCTACAACAACAAGTTGGGTTCCAATCTTTGGTTTATTTTTTCGATAAGTTCCACCACGTTCGCACGCCAATAACACTTATGCCTTCTTCTTCCCATTGCCATTATCTGAGCGCTTTACAACAACTTATACCTATTAGTCTTGTACGTGCAATCCATTATCAACACACTCGGGAATGCACGGTACAATTGAAGGCCGGTTGGGTGTGCAAAGAATACATCTAGTATAGTATTTGATACTGGACAAAATCTGTGGCTCTGAAAATAATTATTGTCAATCAACAAAGTCATCAACTGTTGTAGTTGACTCTTTCCAGCAAAACCTGCCATCTTAAACTTGGATCGGACATTGTACACGGTGTGGATCGTAGAATGGTTGTTTGGATTTCTCAACTTAAGTAGTTTCAACACATCCTTTGGTGGAGCGTTACACTTAGACATATCAACAACCAAATTTTCTTCAGCAGGAGTTAGCTTCCCAACGTATGAGTGACCCTCGAGATAGATTGCTACAGGATGATTGTGAGTCCCGCATTTGACCTCCAACATCCATTCATTTGAAGACACTTTAATGCCCCTTAAGAGAAAAGGACATCCACACTTTTTCGACCCCGTTGTCCTTCTTCGTCCCTTATCATCTTCAAAATCATCAATATCATCATTTCCTACAACAACAAGTTGGGTTCCAATCTTTGGTTTATTTTTTCGATAAGTTCCACCACGTTCGCACGCCAATAACACTTATGCCTTCTTCTTCCCATTGCCATTATCTGAGCGCTTTACAACAACTTATACCTATTAGTCTTGTACGTGCAATCCATTATCAACACACTCGGGAATGCACGGTACAATTGAAGGCCGGTTGGGTGTGCAAAGAATACATCTAGTATAGTATTTGATACTGGACAAAATCTGTGGCTCTGAAAATAATTATTGTCAATCAACAAAGTCATCAACTGTTGTAGTTGACTCTTTCCAGCAAAACCTGCCATCTTAAACTTGGATCGGACATTGTACACGGTGTGGATCGTAGAATGGTTGTTTGGATTTCTCAAGTTAAGTAGTTTCAACACATCCTTTGGTGGAGCGTTACACTTAGACATATCAACAACCAAATTTTCTTCAGCAGGAGTTAGCTTCCCAACGTATGAGTGACCCTCGAGATAGATTGCTACAGGATGATTGTGAGTCCCGCATTTGACCTCCAACATCCATTCATTTGAAGACACTTTAATGCCCCTTAAGAGAAAAGGACATCCACACTTTTTCGACCCCGTTGTCCTTCTTCGTCCCTTATCATCTTCAAAATCATCAATATCATCATTTCCTACAACAACAAGTTGGGTTCCAATCTTTGGTTTATTTTTTCGATAAGTTCCACCACGTTCGCACGCCAACAACACTTATGCCTTCTTCTTCCCATTGCCATTATCTGAGCGCTTTACAACAACTTATACCTATTAGTCTTGTACGTGCAATCCATTATCAACACACTCGGGAATGCACGGTACAATTGAAGGTCGGTTGGGTGTGCAAAGAATACCTCTAGTATAGTATTTGATACTGGACAAAATCTGTGGCTCTGAAAATAATTATTGTCAATCAACAAAGTCATCAACTGTTGTAGTTGACTCTTTCCAGCAAAACCTGCCATCTTAAACTTGGATCGGACATTGTACACGGTGTGGATCGTAGAATGGTTGTTTGGATTTCTCAACTTAAGTAGTTTCAACACATCCTTTGGTGGAGCGTTACACTTAGACATATCAACAACCAAATTTTCTTCAGCAGGAGTTAGCTTCCCAACGTATGAGTGACCCTCGAGATAGATTGCTACAGGATGATTGTGAGTCCCGCATTTGACCTCCAACATCCATTCATTTGAAGACACTTTAATGCCCCTTAAGAGAAAAGGACATCCACACTTTTTCGACCCCGTTGTCCTTCTTCGTCCCTTATCATCTTCAAAATCATCAATATCATAATTTCCTACAACAACAAGTTGGGTTCCAATCTTTGGTTTATTTTTTCGATAAGTTCCACCACGTTCGCACGCCAATAACACTTATGCCTTCTTCTTCCCATTGCCATTATCTGAGCGCTTTACAACAACTTATACCTATTAGTCTTGTACGTGCAATCCATTATCAACACACTCGGGAATGCACGGTACAATTGAAGGCCGGTTGGGTGTGCAAAGAATACATCTAGTATAGTATTTGATACTGGACAAAATCTGTGGCTCTGAAAATAATTATTGTCAATCAACAAAGTCATCAACTGTTGTAGTTGACTCTTTCCAGCAAAACCTGCCATCTTAAACTTGGATCGGACATTGTACACGGTGTGGATCGTAGAATGGTTGTTTGGATTTCTCAACTTAAGTAGTTTCAACACATCCTTTGGTGGAGCGTTACACTTAGACATATCAACAACCAAATTTTCTTCAGCAGGAGTTAGCTTCCCAACGTATGAGTGACCCTCGAGATAGATTGCTACAGGATGATTGTGAGTCCCGCATTTGACCTCCAACATCCATTCATTTGAAGACACTTTAATGCCCCTTAAGAGAAAAGGACATCCACACTTTTTCGACCCCGTTGTCCTTCTTCGTCCCTTATCATCTTCAAAATCATCAATATCATCATTTCCTACAACAACAAGTTGGGTTCCAATCTTTGGTTTATTTTTTCGATAAGTTCCACCACGTTCGCACGCCAATAACACTTATGCCTTCTTCTTCCCATTGCCATTATCTGAGCGCTTTACAACAACTTATACCTATTAGTCTTGTACGTGCAATCCATTATCAACACACTCGGGAATGCACGGTACAATTGAAGGCCGGTTGGGTGTGCAAAGAATACATCTAGTATAGTATTTGATACTGGACAAAATCTGTGGCTCTGAAAATAATTATTGTCAATCAACAAAGTCATCAACTGTTGTAGTTGACTCTTTCCAGCAAAACCTGCCATCTTAAACTTGGATCGGACATTGTACACGGTGTGGATCGTAGAATGGTTGTTTGGATTTCTCAACTTAAGTAGTTTCAACACATCCTTTGGTGGAGCGTTACACTTAGACATATCAACAACCAAATTTTCTTCAGCAGGAGTTAGCTTCCCAACGTATGAGTGACCCTCGAGATAGATTGCTACAGGATGATTGTGAGTCCCGCATTTGACCTCCAACATCCATTCATTTGAAGACACTTTAATGCCCCTTAAGAGAAAAGGACATCCACACTTTTTCGACCCCGTTGTCCTTCTTCGTCCCTTATCATCTTCAAAATCATCAATATCATCATTTCCTACAACAACAAGTTGGGTTCCAATCTTTGGTTTATTTTTTCGATAAGTTCCACCACGTTCGCACGCCAATAACACTTATGCCTTCTTCTTCCCATTGCCATTATCTGAGCGCTTTACAACAACTTATACCTATTAGTCTTGTACGTGCAATCCATTATCAACACACTCGGGAATGCACGGTACAATTGAAGGCCGGTTGGGTGTGCAAAGAATACATCTAGTATAGTATTTGATACTGGACAAAATCTGTGGCTCTGAAAATAATTATTGTCAATCAACAAAGTCATCAACTGTTGTAGTTGACTCTTTCCAGCAAAACCTGCCATCTTAAACTTGGATCGGACATTGTACACGGTGTGGATCGTAGAATGGTTGTTTGGATTTCTCAACTTAAGTAGTTTCAACACATCCTTTGGTGGAGCGTTACACTTAGACATATCAACAACCAAATTTTCTTCAGCAGGAGTTAGCTTCCCAACGTATGAGTGACCCTCGAGATAGATTGCTACAGGATGATTGTGAGTCCCGCATTTGACCTCCAACATCCATTCATTTGAAGACACTTTAATGCCCCTTAAGAGAAAAGGACATCCACACTTTTTCGACCCCGTTGTCCTTCTTCGTCCCTTATCATCTTCAAAATCATCAATATCATCATTTCCTACAACAACAAGTTGGGTTCCAATCTTTGGTTTATTTTTTCGATAAGTTCCACCACGTTCGCACGCCAATAACACTTATGCCTTCTTCTTCCCATTGCCATTATCTGAGCGCTTTACAACAACTTATACCTATTAGTCTTGTACGTGCAATCCATTATCAACACACTCGGGAATGCACGGTACAATTGAAGGCCGGTTGGGTGTGCAAAGAATACATCTAGTATAGTATTTGATACTGGACAAAATCTGTGGCTCTGAAAATAATTATTGTCAATCAACAAAGTCATCAACTGTTGTAGTTGACTCTTTCCAGCAAAACCTGCCATCTTAAACTTGGATCGGACATTGTACACGGTGTGGATCGTAGAATGGTTGTTTGGATTTCTCAACTTAAGTAGTTTCAACACATCCTTTGGTGGAGCGTTACACTTAGACATATCAACAACCAAATTTTCTTCAGCAGGAGTTAGCTTCCCAACGTATGAGTGACCCTCGAGATAGATTGCTACAGGATGATTGTGAGTCCCGCATTTGACCTCCAACATCCATTCATTTGAAGACACTTTAATGCCCCTTAAGAGAAAAGGACATCCACACTTTTTCGACCCCGTTGTCCTTCTTCGTCCCTTATCATCTTCAAAATCATCAATATCATCATTTCCTACAACAACAAGTTGGGTTCCAATCTTTGGTTTATTTTTTCGATAAGTTCCACCACGTTCGCACGCCAATAACACTTATGCCTTCTTCTTCCCATTGCCATTATCTGAGCGCTTTACAACAACTTATACCTATTAGTCTTGTACGTGCAATCCATTATCAACACACTCGGGAATGCACGGTACAATTGAAGGCCGGTTGGGTGTGCAAAGAATACATCTAGTATAGTATTTGATACTGGACAAAATCTGTGGCTCTGAAAATAATTATTGTCAATCAACAAAGTCATCAACTGTTGTAGTTGACTCTTTCCAGCAAAACCTGCCATCTTAAACTTGGATCGGACATTGTACACGGTGTGGATCGTAGAATGGTTGTTTGGATTTCTCAACTTAAGTAGTTTCAACACATCCTTTGGTGGAGCGTTACACTTAGACATATCAACAACCAAATTTTCTTCAGCAGGAGTTAGCTTCCCAACGTATGAGTGACCCTCGAGATAGATTGCTACAGGATGATTGTGAGTCCCGCATTTGACCTCCAACATCCATTCATTTGAAGACACTTTAATGCCCCTTAAGAGAAAAGGACATCCACACTTTTTCGACCCCGTTGTCCTTCTTCGTCCCTTATCATCTTCAAAATCATCAATATCATCATTTCCTACAACAACAAGTTGGGTTCCAATCTTTGGTTTATTTTTTCGATAAGTTCCACCACGTTCGCACGCCAATAACACTTATGCCTTCTTCTTCCCATTGCCATTATCTGAGCGCTTTACAACAACTTATACCTATTAGTCTTGTACGTGCAATCCATTATCAACACACTCGGGAATGCACGGTACAATTGAAGGCCGGTTGGGTGTGCAAAGAATACATCTAGTATAGTATTTGATACTGGACAAAATCTGTGGCTCTGAAAATAATTATTGTCAATCAACAAAGTCATCAACTGTTGTAGTTGACTCTTTCCAGCAAAACCTGCCATCTTAAACTTGGATCGGACATTGTACACGGTGTGGATCGTAGAATGGTTGTTTGGATTTCTCAACTTAAGTAGTTTCAACACATCCTTTGGTGGAGCGTTACACTTAGACATATCAACAACCAAATTTTCTTCAGCAGGAGTTAGCTTCCCAACGTATGAGTGACCCTCGAGATAGATTGCTACAGGATGATTGTGAGTCCCGCATTTGACCTCCAACATCCATTCATTTGAAGACACTTTAATGCCCCTTAAGAGAAAAGGACATCCACACTTTTTCGACCCCGTTGTCCTTCTTCGTCCCTTATCATCTTCAAAATCATCAATATCATCATTTCCTACAACAACAAGTTGGGTTCCAATCTTTGGTTTATTTTTTCGATAAGTTCCACCACGTTCGCACGCCAATAACACTTATGCCTTCTTCTTCCCATTGCCATTATCTGAGCGCTTTACAACAACTTATACCTATTAGTCTTGTACGTGCAATCCATTATCAACACACTCGGGAATGTACGGTACAATTGAAGGCTGGTTGGGTGTGCAAAGAATACATCTAGTATAGTATTTGATACTGGACAAAATCTGTGGCTCTGAAAATAATTATTGTCAATCAACAAAGTCATCAACTGTTGTAGTTGACTCTTTCCAGCAAAACCTGCCATCTTAAACTTGGATCGGACATTGTACACGGTGTGGATCGTAGAATGGTTGTTTGGATTTCTCAACTTAAGTAGTTTCAACACATCCTTTGGTGGAGCGTTACACTTAGACATATCAACAACCAAATTTTCTTCAGCAGGAGTTAGCTTCCCAACGTATGAGTGACCCTCGAGATAGATTGCTACAGGATGATTGTGAGTCCCGCATTTGACCTCCAACATCCATTCATTTGAAGACACTTTAATGCCCCTTAAGAGAAAAGGACATCCACACTTTTTCGACCCCGTTGTCCTTCTTCGTCCCTTATCATCTTCAAAATCATCAATATCATCATTTCCTACAACAACAAGTTGGGTTCCAATCTTTGGTTTATTTTTTCGATAAGTTCCACCACGTTCGCACGCCAATAACACTTATGCCTTCTTCTTCCCATTGCCATTATCTGAGCGCTTTACAACAACTTATACCTATTAGTCTTGTACGTGCAATCCATTATCAACACACTCGGGAATGCACGGTACAATTGAAGGCCGGTTGGGTGTGCAAAGAATACATCTAGTATAGTATTTGATACTGGACAAAATCTGTGGCTCTGAAAATAATTATTGTCAATCAACAAAGTCATCAACTGTTGTAGTTGACTCTTTCCAGCAAAACCTGCCATCTTAAACTTGGATCGGACATTGTACACGGTGTGGATCGTAGAATGGTTGTTTGGATTTCTCAACTTAAGTAGTTTCAACACATCCTTTGGTGGAGCGTTACACTTAGACATATCAACAACTAAATTTTCTTCAGCAGGAGTTAGCTTCCCAACGTATGAGTGACCCTCGAGATAGATTGCTACAGGATGATTGTGAGTCCCGCATTTGACCTCCAACATCCATTCATTTGAAGACACTTTAATGCCCCTTAAGAGAAAAGGACATCCACACTTTTTCGACCCCGTTGTCCTTCTTCGTCCCTTATCATCTTCAAAATCATCAATATCATCATTTCCTACAACAACAAGTTGGGTTCCAATCTTTGGTTTATTTTTTCGATAAGTTCCACCACGTTCGCACGCCAATAACACTTATGCCTTCTTCTTCCCATTGCCATTATCTGAGCGCTTTACAACAACTTATACCTATTAGTCTTGTACGTGCAATCCATTATCAACACACTCGGGAATGCAAGGTACAATTGAAGGCCGGTTGGGTGTGCAAAGAATACATCTAGTATAGTATTTGATACTGGACAAAATCTGTGGCTCTGAAAATAATTATTGTCAATCAACAAAGTCATCAACTGTTGTAGTTGACTCTTTCCAGCAAAACCTGCCATCTTAAACTTGGATCGGACATTGTACACGGTGTGGATCGTAGAATGGTTGTTTGGATTTCTCAACTTAAGTAGTTTCAACACATCCTTTGGTGGAGCGTTACACTTAGACATATCAACAACCAAATTTTCTTCAGCAGGAGTTAGCTTCCCAACGTATGAGTGACCCTCGAGATAGATTGCTACAGGATGATTGTGAGTCCCGCATTTGACCTCCAACATCCATTCATTTGAAGACACTTTAATGCCCCTTAAGAGAAAAGGACATCCACACTTTTTCGACCCCGTTGTCCTTCTTCGTCCCTTATCATCTTCAAAATCATCAATATCATCATTTCCTACAACAACAAGTTGGGTTCCAATCTTTGGTTTATTTTTTCGATAAGTTCCACCACGTTCGCACGCCAATAACACTTATGCCTTCTTCTTCCCATTGCCATTATCTGAGCGCTTTACAACAACTTATACCTATTAGTCTTGTACGTGCAATCCATTATCAACACACTCGGGAATGCACGGTACAATTGAAGGCCGGTTGGGTGTGCAAAGAATACATCTAGTATAGTATTTGATACTGGACAAAATCTGTGGCTCTGAAAATAATTATTGTCAATCAACAAAGTCATCAACTGTTGTAGTTGACTCTTTCCAGCAAAACCTGCCATCTTAAACTTGGATCGGACATTGTACACGGTGTGGATCGTAGAATGGTTGTTTGGATTTCTCAACTTAAGTAGTTTCAACACATCCTTTGGTGGAGCGTTACACTTAGACATATCAACAACCAAATTTTCTTCAGCAGGAGTTAGCTTCCCAACGTATGAGTGACCCTCGAGATAGATTGCTACAGGATGATTGTGAGTCCCGCATTTGACCTCCAACATCCATTCATTTGAAGACACTTTAATGCCCCTTAAGAGAAAAGGACATCCACACTTTTTCGACCCCGTTGTCCTTCTTCGTCCCTTATCATCTTCAAAATCATCAATATCATCATTTCCTACAACAACAAGTTGGGTTCCAATCTTTGGTTTATTTTTTCGATAAGTTCCACCACGTTCGCACGCCAATAACACTTATGCCTTCTTCTTCCCATTGCCATTATCTGAGCGCTTTACAACAATGACGATGTTGTGTTGTATGTCTACGTCTCGAACCCACTGTTCTAAGGCTTCCCGAGTCTCAAAGTAATTGAAATTTGAGAACACATCGGTGTAGTCCATCATAAGCTCATTGCCCGGAGCATCCTCATTAGCCGAAGCATTCTCATTAGTTGGGGCATTCTCCTCATTATCTGGGGCATTCTCCTGATTAGCCGAAGCATCACACGGCCCCGATGGCCCCGATTCATCCTCCGAATAAAAAAAGAAATCCGGATCAAAGTCTTCGTCATCAGCCAAATTCTGAAAAGAAACCAATACATAAGTTTTTTGGCCAAATTCTGAAAAGAAACAAAATTCAACACCAAAAAAATAAAATTCATGTTTCGGTCGACATCGGGGGGTCGACCACTACAGTTTTGGTCGACACATGGATTAAGCATAAAATCTTCCCCGTCGGCCACTTATTGTCGACCAAAAGAACGCCTGTCGACATCAAATTAATGACCAAACACATTATCATCACCTAACCAGGGTCGACCATAACACACCTAGTCGATGTCGCGTAATCGACCAAACCCACTATAATCACCTAACCAGGGTCGACGCCATAAAGACAAAAAATGAAAAAAAATATTTAAACGCGTCAATAGCGTATTCAACCATTTTCTTCAAACCATATATCATAAACTACTCTAAAACGTACAAGGAACAATATATGAGGAAAACTAAAAATAAACCCTTGTTTAGCACTACATTTAGAAAAGATAAAACTAGGCAAAAAGCAAAAAAAAAAAAACTTACACATTTGTAGAATCCATCACGTTTTCTTGTCATTTCTTGATCCTTGAAGCACAAAGAGTGTAAAAATACGATTTCCACGAGTTGTCGACGTGAGATGAGCGAGTGGAGGATTTTGGTGATGAAGTGGCCGATTTTTTTTTCGATTTGGAGAAAGGGAAATGGGAAAGTGAGGGTTTAGGGGGAATATGAAAAGGGCCGAAAATTGGGGGTACGTACAGTAAGGATGGTGCAGTTAGTGCCATGCAATTTAGTGTAAGGGTATTTTGGGTTTTTTGCCATATTATTTTAATAATTTTCTGAATGGGGGAGTGCATCAAACCGAAATGGAGGTGACCCTAAAACTAAAAATCTATAATGCCTAAATTCTCAAAAGAGAAGCCCTAAAACAGTGGCCCGTTTCCTTCTTCATCCTAGCAGGCCAAGCGGCCACTCCCACGCTTGCCGATCGTCGCCCACCTCCAGCCACTCCAGTCTCCGGTGGGTCACTCTCACATCGCACGGTAAGTTCATTATGAATCCTTGTTTGTTTTAATTCGACTGAAACATATGAGTATATATGTTATTGCAACTGTGTGGGGATAGGAACTTGGTGACTTGGCTTTATTTCTACCTCTCCCCAAGTAATATTCTGGAAATAATTTTATGTGATATAATGACAGATTTGTAGTGATTCATAAAATCAAACGACTATTTGCGTGTGTCTAATTCGCAATATTTTGAAAGTAAAGGCCCCAAACAAAATTATCAAATTTGGCCGGTTCACGGTGAACCGGGATCATCTCTAAAACCTCTCACTTGAAAACTGTAGAAACAAAAATACTGGACATGGAGTCTATGCTAGGGTTTAAGGAATACCACGCAGACGACGTCGTAGAGGAGGACAAGTCCCACGGCTCCAGGCTAGTACCATGGATGGGCTGGGGTGAGTGGAAATTCGTCAGAGGCTCCCTTTTCTCGTCCTCTCCTGATTCCGTGGCCTCTGCCCTGCAAAGAGTAAGAAATTAAATATGATTCAAATAATTGATGTACAAATTGTTTATTTTATTGTGTTTATGAATGCGGATTTGGTATCTTTTTCTGTTGTTGTAGATATCAACATGGCGAAGCAGAGGATGCGTCCCTGTGATGGTTGATGTTACGGCTTCCGTGGTTGAAATTCAGCAGAAAGATCCCTATTTTAGGTATTTTCCTTATAATGGAGAAAATAGTATTCCTAGTTTAATTTTCTGCTTATACAGATTACCATTGAAGTAATGGTTCTAATTAGAGTATAACAGATGCTTCTTTGCGAAATCTTTTTTTTTCTCGAGGGAAGACCATCATATGCTTTTCTACAAGTGAAATCCTGTAAAATATGCTTACTTGGTTGACCCTGTTGATTATTTAGCTTCAAACATGCTCAATTTATTTTTCATTATTTATACTCTATTTGGAACCACACAGAATCATGAGCTTTAGTAATTTCCAAGTAAAACTACTTTTGGTCTATGACATTTTGTTCAATTGGGAGACGAGAAGGAACTGTTGCAGTTGCATACTTGCATATCTAGGAAATAAGTGATGAAGTACATAATGTGCTTAGTTTTTATTTTCTTTTATTGATTGTAGAAATGACTTGAATGGAAATGCTTCTCAGTTTGAGGAGATGCTGGCCATGCTATATTGCATGGCAATTATGAGGTACATGTATTTTCTTTTTCTGTTTTCTGATTGGTTTGATTTGTTAGGTCTATGTATATGCAGTTGAGTGTTTACCCTAAATTCCAAATTTTGTTTATGCTCCCTAAAGGCTTGTAAATTGCGTGGTTGAGAAGAACCGAAAAAAGAATAAAATTTCAATAGGGGAAGCAGCTGATGCCATTGGCATTCCCAGAATGCTCATCGATATTCGTCACGGTGAATATATCTGATTTTTGTCTTGTAAATAACTGATTTTTTTTTTTTGTTCTCTTTTGAATAATTTTGGTGAAATTGTCTTCAAGATGCTGTTTGGATGTGTGTTTATTTTTTGAGGTTTCAATACTTGCAGAGGGTTCTCACCGAGATCTCCCATATCTTCAACTACTCCGTCTTGCATCAGGAAAGGTAATGCTTAATTCTAAAGAGTTGTGATCTGATTGTCACCCCTTTACCTTATTTGCTTCAACTTTTGGGTATGAATAACTTATGCTAGAAAATTAAAACCCTCGAGTTTATCGTGTTCTCAGCTCACACTAGTTAATAATTACTTTTGTTTTTGGGCTTGGTTTTTCAGAAGTTAAATGTTTTAGGTGGTCACTTTTTTGTAAGTTCGATATGCGATTTCACCAAACTATATGATGGCATTACATTGATATATTTTTGGAAAAGGTTTTTTCTAGTCTTGCAAGTTTGCTCATTTTTACTTTCAGGATACTCCACTTTTCCCAATTGAATTTCGTCAAGTCAACTTTCAAAATTCAACATCTAAGTCCTTTGACTAGCTACAACCCTTTTTGAGATGATGCAATTTTTTTTTTTTAATTTCGTTCTTTTAACTTTCAAAACCGGTTACTTACCTGTCGTAGCGGTCAAAGGACTAAAAAAATGAATTTTAAAAGTTAACATAACTAAATTCAATTTTGGAAATTGTACTGTCCTGAAAATGAAAATTGGCAAACTTACAGGACTAAAAAGAACTTTTTTTATGTAGAATTAAATGCACATTTTTATCCTAGAATGTTTTCAAAACATTTGTGTTTTTCATATTTCTTGAATTTTAATAATATGTACTTTTTAATTGAACTCATGTGCCATCTTTTGAACTACATTAGACTTTTGTTCTACTTGCACAAAATATCGAACATAATTCTAAACTTGCCCGTTGAGTTGGAGATTTACAGGTTATTGAGATTTATTTCATTATAATTTCAGATTACTGTAGATAGTTTATGGAATATATCACACATCACGATATTGAATCTATTGCCAAACATGATGCAGGCACTGGATTTGTTATTATCGTATTATTGGGAACCTCAAGAAAAGGTGATTCCTACTCAAACCAATCAAACTGCCAATCTCAAGAAAGAAATCAAGCGTGAAATTACTCTTTGTCTGAAGGCAAAACAAATGGGAAAATTGAGTTCGTTACAAGTGAAGGGACACTACAAGAAAAATGGACTATTACCACACACCTTTTAACACACTATAAAATAGATGTGGTGATAAATGATCTATAATTACACTTACATTATAAAGTGTGTTAATATGTGTGTCTATACTAATTATTAAAAAATATTATCACACTTATAAATAAATGTATTAATTAATCCTAACCTTCTTACCACACTATTGACTGCCATATCTGATATTACCTAAAAATATCTAAAAAAAAATTCATTAAATTAAGAGCTCCACTCTGTCCCTCTAGTTTTTGGGACTGAATTTAAAAATTAAAAAGAAATATAAATTTCCTGCAGAAAAATTAATAACCTTTAACTAAAGGGAGCGGTTATAGACACCCACCATTGTATTGAGGACACCCACGAGATGAGGACACACACCGTTCGGATGAGGACACCCACGGGGAAAAGCCAAAATTGCCCCCCAACTTAATTTCCCTCATTCCACTGTCTTCTTTCGGTACACCCACCATCTCCCCCATTCTTCTCCCCCACTCCACCTCTTCTCCCTCACTCCACCTCTTCTCCCCCCTCTGCCCCAAACTTCTCCCCCACTCTCTCCGTTCTCACGACCACAACGAACAAGATAGAGAGACACCCCCGGCGACATCGAACAAGATAGAGAGAGACACGGGCGGCGCGTCATTTTTTTAGAAGAAGAGGACGTCCGATCGATTTTTTTTTCTTTTTTGCAAAAATGGTTAAAGGTTAGTTCTTCTTGCTTATATTTAGAATTAGTGTTGTGATAACACGTGTTTTCTTGTTGAAACATTGATTCTATTGTTATAGGGTTTCATGATTTAGGTTTTGTTTTTTAAATTTTGTGTTAATTCATGAATGTGTTGATTAAGGTAGGTTTTTGTGTTATAATCATGTTTATGTGTACAATGTATCAATATTTGATGTGTTAGGATGGAAATAAACCAATGGGTATCTAATTGGCATGGTTTAGCACGAATCAACTGTTGGTGACTGGTTTTTCGAACATGAGATTGTTGTCCGGAAGTAATTTTCGGACATGGGTGGTTTGTTTTGGTTTTGGTTTCGAACATTAGTTATTTGTTTTGGTATAATTTTCGAACATTAGTTATTTGTTTGAGTTTTAGTTTCGAACATGGGTTGGTTGTTTTGGTTTTAGTTTCGAACATGGCTTCTTTGTTGTGGTTTAGGTTTTGAACATGACTTGTTGGTTTTGGTATAATTTTCGAACATTGCTTGTTTGTTGGGTCTTTAGTTTCGAACATGTAGTAATTTTCGAACATGTGTTGTTTGTTTTGGTTTAGATTTCGAACATGGCTTGTTTGTTTTGGTTTTAATTTCGAACATGGCTTGTTTGGTTTGGTTTTAATTTCGAACATGGCTTGTTTGTATTGGTTTTTGTAGAGGGTGTTAGTAGGGCTCGACCGACTGCTTCCAACAGGAAAAAGAAGCAACATATTAGCGATGAGGCCGCTCCTCAAGAGCCCAATCCACAAGAGGCCAACCCTCAAGAGGCCGCCAACCCTCAAGAGGCCATTCCACAAGATGCCAACCCTGAAGAGCCCACTCCACAAGAACCGGTGCCCACTCTACAAGAACCAGAAGTAGATGAGGGAAACGATGACGGAGATGGACAGGAAGAGGAAGAGGGAGAGGAAGAAAGAAGAGTTGTGACTGTTGATCGACCATTGGTAACCGCACCTCCCCTTCTCAAAAGCTTCCAAGAGCATGTAGCCAAATAAATATGGTTGGGTGAGGAGCGAGATGTGTTGAAGTGTCACTGTCATGTGACGAAACTATTGCATTGGGAGTTCGATGATGATGAAGATTGGCGTCATTGGCGGAGGTTTTTGAGAGGATCTAGATTGATTCATGTTAGACGGGGCTTACAAGTATTCAAACAAGAATCTTATCACAGCCTTCGTTGAGAGATGGCACGAAGAGACCAACTCATTCCACTTGCCCTTCGGGGAAATGACAATCACCCTCGATGATGTCTGTTGCATCACGAATCTGAAAGTTAATGGTCTCCCGGTGCAGTCTACGTCCGAAGAACATATTTTGGCTTCAGATTATTTGATGAAGTATTTGGGTTTATCATTAGTAAACGCCAAGGAAGCATTAAGTGGGCAACAAGGGGGTTCCGTGAAGCTATCGTGGCTAAGGGAGACTTTTATGCCCATGATGTCCTCGGACAACGAGGACGAGGTGTTGTATTCAGCACGAGCGTTTGTGTTGTACATGTTTGGGACCACCTTGTTTCCGGACAAAAGTGGTACTCGTGTTCACGTACAGTGGTTGCAGTATATGGACGACATGGCAGAATTTTCGAACTATGCTTGGGGTACCGCAGCGCTTGCCTATTTGTATAGACAATTGGGGATGGCGTCAAAGTTCAAGTGTAGGCAGATTGGTGGTTACCTTCCGTTATTGGAGGTATTAAGCATTTTAAATAAGTTTGTTAATATTTCATGTTTTTCATTTGATATTGACCTAATAATATTGTACTTGTAGGCTTGGATTTATGAGCACTTCCCTACTTTGATCTTGCCGCCTCATAATCCAGACTTGGGCCGTTCGGATCCACTGTCGATGCGTTATGCACCCGAAGCTCATACAGGCCCCTGTGTCGACCGAGTAAGAGGCTTTAGAGAACGATTAGATACCCTCCTAGCAAGCGAGGTACGTTATTAACCAAATTAATATATTTGTCTGTTGTTTATTTGTTTTTAAGATAAGTAAGCATTTTTTTAATTTAATTTGGTGTTGTAGGTTAATTGGAATCCATATCGTCCCGAACGAGAAAGACATCCATTTGATGAGGTATCTTACTTTCATGGGTGCATTGTGTGCGGAGAAATTGTTGAGCCGTACATGCCGGATAGAGTGCTCAGACAGTTCGGGTACGTGCAAACCGTTCCTGAGAAGCCGCTTGCTGCCCGTGTTAAGAGGACCGGTTCCACATCCAAGAAAACAAAGCTAGTGTGGGGTGCTATGGCGGAGTACTTTTCTACGTGGGACGCACACATGCTTACGGATGATAGACTTGGTGAGCGTTGTATCCAAGATTCGGATTGCAGCGATGGTTATATTGATTGGTACCTCGCCAACGGCCGTCCTTACGTTTCAAATCCAGAAAATAGGAGACTTCCTCCTCGTGAGCCTCCACGTAGGGCTGAGTCAGGGCACTTGGTAGATTTTGCAAAGGTTGAGTTGAACTTGTTGTTGCAAAAGTGGAGGAATGACGAGCCATTAACAATCGATGGGGTAATGCAAAAAATTGAAGAAGTTGTGAGGCAGATTGGCGGACAAACTTCCGATGACGTAGGAGAAGATGCACCGTCATCATCAAGTGCACGTCGTGGACGTGGAAGAGGTCGGGGACGTGGAAGGGCTAGGCGTTCTTGACAAAAATTTGTTTTATATCATTTTGAACAAAAACTTGACAATGTTGTTTTTTAACATGTATAACTTGTATGGTAACTTTATGAATGTTATGTTGTATATATTGAATGTTATGTTGTATTTATTGAATGGTTTATATATAATGTTGTATGGTTTTATATGGTTTCTATAATGTTATAGTATGGTTTATATATAATGTTGTGTGTTTTTATAAATTTCGGATGACAACACCCACGTGCTAAAGTTATATGGATGAGGGCACCCACTATGTAAGGAAGTAATTTTCGAACATTTGTAGTATGTGCGGAAGTAATTTTCGAACATTGGCTCATTATTGGGACATTTCTTTCGAACATAGCTCCAATGTTCGAACATGGACCAATTGTTTGGAACTATTTTTCGAACATGGCCCCAATGTTCGAAAAAAAGTTCGTTACAGGAACTTTTGGTTTAAAATTCGACCAAGTAAAACTCGCGAAACAAATTTTCGAACATGGCATTATTGTTGGGACCTTATTTTCGAACATGGACCAATTGTTGGGACCTTTTTTTCGAACATACCTCCAATGTTCGAAAAAAAGTTCGTTACAGGAACTTTTGGTTTAAAATTCGACCAAGTAAAACTCGCGGAACAAATTTTCGAACATGGAACAATTGTTGGGACGTTATTTTCGAACATGGACCAATTGTTGGGAACAATATTTCGAACATGGAACAATTGTTGGGACCTTTTTTTCGAACATACCTCCAATGTTCGAAAAAAAGTTTGTTACAGGAACTTTTGGTTTAAAATTCGACCAAGTAAAACTCGCGGAACAAATTTTCGAACATGGCCTTATTGTTGGGACCTTATTTTCGAACATGGACCAATTGTTGGGAACTTATTTTCGAACATGGACCAATTTTCGAACATGGACTTATTGTTGGGACCTTATTTTCGAACATGGCCTTATTGTTGGGACCTTATTTTCGAACAAAAGTCAATTTTTTTAAAAAATGATCCCAACTATAGGTTTTATACACCATATTATACTTTTAACACAATTGTAGTGCCTCATTCAAAAGTCAAGCACGATAAACTGTAGGTCCCCAAAGTTGAGTTAATAACGAGTAAGCTAGTGAAAATGTCTATAGGGGGGGTGAATAGACTTTTCAAAAATCTATCGAAATATCAGAATACAATATGCGGAATACGAAATTAACAATGAGCCCAATACAAGTTTATACTCAACTTCAAAATTCGAGAACTGTGTTCTATGTTCAACTTGTCTAGTTCAGTTAAGTAGTTTAAACAGTTAAGCAATTAAAACAATAAACCAAACAGTAAAGTAAACAACACAAACAATTTATAGTGGTTCGACAACTTGTCTACATCCACTCTCACAAACCCAGTTGTGATGTTTCCACTAAACTCTTCCAATCGAGTACAAAGTGTGAATTCCTGTGATTTTAAGTCCCAAGAAGAAGACTTAGATCTTCTAAGACTATACTACCAAGTACGTCTACGATCTTACTAGAAATTTAATCAAGTATCTAGCACCTTGATAAAAACAACAAACAAAAACTAAAAACTTCTCTGTCTTCAGTAGTAGCCTTCTTGATTCTTCACTTGTCTTCTGGCTTCTTTCTGAAGTTCAACTCTGAGAGTAATCTTCAAACAAATCTTCAGTATGCAGCTTCAGTATGCGTGTTTGCAGTAGTTAATCAGTAGTCTGTAACCTTCAAACGATAAATACCATGAAGTATTTATAGACTTCAATCATCAAGAACTCAGTTAGTTGTAACCAACTCTTCTTGAAAACTAACTTTAAAAACTTCTTATCCATCCACGCGTTTCTTGTTACGAATTAGTTATTCCATAACTAACTTCTTCATCTTTATCTTTACATGCGTATTTGTAACTAACTTCAAGTTTGACTTGTCTTGTGTAGTCTGGTAGATTCACTTGTCTTGTCTTGTAGTCCACCAGTCTTGAGTAGTAGACTTCAACTCATCTTGTCTGATCTTCTCGTGCAATCTTCAGTAGATGACTATACTAATCCTAACAAGACTATTACATTACTTTAAGCTTTTATAATACAAGCTTAGTCAACTTAGAAGCTATACAATCAATCAATGTATTACAATTAAAACATGAGCTCTATACAACAATTATTCATAGCTCAATAACAATCTAACGAACACATATGAAGTACTTATAAAACGTACTTATTTTTTAATAAGAAATAACACATATCTTTTCTTGTGAACTCTACTGGTCTGTTCAAGATGACTTCAACTTAACTAGACTAGATTAGTCAACACTTAGAAAATATTCAAACTACTTTTGGCTTATCAAAACTTCATCTTTTATCTTTTCATCATGTAGGACTTGTTCTAGGATTCATATCCCAACAATTTCCCCCTTTTTGATGAAGCCAAAACTACTTGAATCTTTTCTCAATAGTAGACTAGTTAAGTAGTTATCTTGTCTTTAATCATCAAAAGTTGTTATCTTTTCATTCATTCAAAATAAGATCAGTAGATTACACATACAAAAAAAACTAAGTATCAGAGAAAAAAAACTTACATATCAAAACATAAAATCAACTAATCTGAAAGAGTACCTCCTTCAAGATTTGGAACATTGAATGCATCTAGGAGTCTTCTGTGAATTACTCTGATGTGATCTTCATCATCAATCTTTTCTTTCTCGAGTAGATCTTCTTCATATTTCTTGATCTGATTCATATCAACTCTTTTACCAGAACTTGTCATGGGACACTTCCATTCTAGAAATTTAGGAACTAGAATGTTGAAGTTCGCTCCAGCAGAAATCCTTAAGATCAAATGTCATAACATCTTGTTCTGACCTTCCATAAACCTGTCAAACAAGGAGTATAGCTCATCTGATCCTTCAGCATCACCATATTTCCGAATGATCCAGTGATCAAGTTCCCATTGCCTTTTCACTTTGATCCATTCAGCTCGATGCTTATTATCAATAAAATAATCAATAAGTTGATCTTCCATCTGTTCTTCATCAGCCTTCAACTTCTGTAGCCTCTCAATATGCTTTCCAATCTTCTTCTTGCTAGCATAGTGAGTCTCATCATTTGGATCAACAACCTTCTGCTTTTTCACTTTAGTTGTTATCTCCACTTCTTTCGGCTCTTCAATGATCAACTTTCTTTTAACCTGTCTAGTCTGAACCTCAGTTTCAGAAGATGCAACAGCTTTGCCTTTCTCCTTCTTCTTCAACTCATCTGCTTCAGCCTTAGCTCGCTCAAGATCTGTAGTTTTAACCAACTTGCCTTTGCCTCTCTTAGGCCTTCTAAGATCTTGCATAGCTTCAGCAGCTTCTTTGATTTCAGGTTCAACACTGGACTTAGCTTTCTCAGCAATAACTTCAATTTGACTCGTCTCTTCCCCCTTTTTGGCTTCATCAGTTGCCTTGAGAGAGAATAGAGAAGTAAACCGAGTCATCTCTTCGAACATTGCTTGCTTCATTAGGTTTGTAGCTTTTTCAATCTGCCTTTCATGAGAACCGTCCTGACTCAGCTTGTCTAGTTTGGTTGCCACCAACTCCAGCTTCTGCGTAGATAAGTTCAACTCATTCTTAAAATGGGTTGCAGTCAGACGTAGCTTTTGGTTCTCCTCAGTCATAGCACTGATAAACTCTTTTGCTTGTGCTAACTGGTCATAGGCTTCCTTTCTTTGAACATCAGCTACTTCGATTTTGGCTCTATAGACTCGTTCCATCTTCTTGGATTCAGTAGCTAGAACACGAGCAAAATCAACTGAGCTTTTCTCCGAATATTCAACTTGATTCTGGAGAAATCCTTCGATCTGCTTAAACATCTCTTGCCTGAAATCGTTTTCCAACTGATTGACTTCATTCAAGATCATCTCTTTTGAACTTGTCACAAGGACACTGTTCTGTTCAACAAGAGTCTTCTTAAGTTCAGTCTTGAGAAAATCATCGATAGTTGACTTGATGACAGACTTCAAATCTTCTTTCAACTCATCTATCGAGGCGACTGGGATAGCTTGAGACGACTGTGCTTCGACCAACACTTCTTCCTTTTCAATCAGTTCATCCTCATTGAACATGACAGCCTCAATAAATTCATCATCTTCTTTTCCAAAGTTGAAAGAATTAGCTTCTTCAGAACATTCAGCGTCGACTTCATCTGAACCATCTTCTATCTCCAAAATTTGTTCTGATGTCTGGACTGCTATTTCAGCAACTTCTGGCTTTACCTTGTCTTCCACCAGATCAGTCTGAGTTCCAACATCGAACGAGAACTCATCTTCTAGAACACCATCTGGAATACTTAACAACCTTTTGACTAGATCAACCAAGGCCTTGCGCGGAAATAATTCGGAGTGGTCTTTAACACCACTGTTCTCTTTCTGTTCCATCTCCCAATCCATAAAGTTGGAGATTCCGCCCATTCCTTGAATGACTTCAAAAAGATCGTTTGTAGAAGACTTCTTCAGAGAAAACCAAGTGCAAATCCGCACTAACTTCTCAAACTGTTCTGAAGCAGTGTCGATGTCGAGAGTTGAGAGCTGCTTCTTCAGATTTCTGGATACACGAGCACGAATTCTCTTCTCTCGCATACACATCGGGTAATAAACTAAGGATTCAAATCTAACTTCAGACGGGGTCTGAGTAGGTGGGGTCCCTAACTCAGCTGTTGCAGTGGCAACTGGCGTCTTGCCTGAAGTAGATGGGTTGGAGGGTTCAACATATTCTGTTGAAGGTAGAGAGGGAGTTTGGAGTGTGGTTTCTTGGGGCTCTAATGTGGCTTGGTTTGGTGTGACAACTGTCGAAGTATCTGTTGTGTCTTGTATGGGAGTGTTTTGGGGTAGACTGGCTCTAAGCGGTAATGCCGCCAGTACGTGCGAGGTTGAGGTTAGAGGTCGAGGCCTAGATCGATGTGATCTAGCCTTGGTTCGAACAGTAGAGAGAGAGAGAGGAGGAATTGACAAAGATTGAGAAGATGTACCAACCTGAACACTCGACTCTTCTGGTTGAGTAGGCGAACCAACTCTTACAAGAGTGTACATCTCTAGAACTTGAGCACTCAGCTCCTTATCTTGTTCTGACTCCTCTTCTGTCTGAGTCTTCTCTGAGTCAGTTGAACTGGACTCAACTATAGCAGCTGTCTCTGATTCCTTATCATCGGACTCATCTTCTGAAGAGCTAGATGAGTTGGCATATTGTAGAACTTGAGACTCATCTATTTGAACTCGCCTTGGGGCAGCTGGCCTTGCAGCGACTTGCTTCCTCAGGGCTTCCGCCTTCAGATAGAACTTGAGAGGATGGAAGGGCTTTCCTTGACTCCAGTCCGATTTGTTTGGCAACAACAAGGGGAGTAGAATACTCAGCTTGTTGCCGTACCCAACAACATTTGACACCACCCAACTACAAGAGTCGGTGTCAACTCGAACGCTCCTTTCAAAGTACATCATCCGATCAGCTATCAGCTTGAACCAATTACCCTCTGTAATTCCATCATAAATTGCAGCCATCACCCTTGTCTTTGCTTGAGTGACCGCATCATGAGAACCGGTGGCACATAGTAGCATCTTGCTTGCTATGTCCAATAGAGTGCGATATTTCTCCAATAATTCTGACTTCTTGACAGCAGGGGCCTTTCCATCAGGTTTGAGCCTCATCCTCTTTCCACAAAAGATGCTCATATACCTAATCTCTTGGCCAGTGGCATAATTTTCCACATCAATCGATCCGATGGGCAACTTCAAATGTCTGAACAAGACTTCACGAGTGATTTCAACACGACTCGTTCCAATGAAGGATTCAATCATATCTCCTCGCCTTGTGGCGTTGGCATAGAACAGCAACACCTCTTCTTCCAAGACGACTTGTGGGAAAGCCTCCAGATAAGGCTTTAATCCGCATCGAGAGCATTTGTTAATAATTTCTTGATTACCAGCAGTGTGAACCCCTTTGAAGAACATTGAGGGTTCTACATGCACCTTGCCTTCAGTGATAAATCTGCCAAGATCAAATCTTGCCTGCATGTTAGTTCTAACATCGAAAAGGGAAACAATCGACATATCTAGCGAATAGAGTAAGAACTTGAGAGGTTTTGATTTTGCAAGAATTTGAGAGCTATAGTAGGAGAGGTATGAAATTGTAAGTCAAGTTGTGTGTGAAAGGTGAGTTTTGTTAGAACAGAAATGAAATCTAACGGCCAAGATTGAAAGATTAGATCCGACGGCTGAGACCCTTGAAATTCGGTTACGGAATCGAGAATATTATGTGATTTGATATTGTAAATTTTGAAATCCGGCTCTTCTTAATTAGGACAGGGGAGTGAACTTATCTGACCTAATGTAGTCGAGTACGAATTGGGTGTATACACCTCATTAAGAATGGGAGTGTATAAATCCAATTCTAGGGTTTTCAGAAATTTAGCATTATCTAATTACTATAATACCCTTAATCCGTTAGAATAAACACTTAACATATTTCAATCAAGAGAAACACTTAGCTTGTCTGTTCGAGTCCATCCAAAACAGACGAGTAGACTTAAGCTTCATGAGTCGAGTAGGCCTAAGTGTACAAGACGAGTAGGTTTAGGAACACCAGTCGAGTTCCCCCTTCGACTGTGCTTGTCCATTCCAATCTTCGAACGTCTTCATGTACCTATCTTAGCATTTGTAGAGTGTAATTGAAGGTACATGTAGATTAATAAATAGAGTGAATATCAATCTAAAGCAATGATCAAGGTTTCGAACAGGATGACCTTTTAACAAACATAAGAGTCAACATAAGGGTATTTAAGAAATCAAGGATTCTCCCTTAAATGTTTATTCCCTTAGTATTACCCTCAGCTTTACCAGCTTCCTCATCGGGTTGTTTGGTCATCTAGTCTAGCCTTGTATACCTGTCTGTTGCGTGAGAAGTCGAGTGCTCTGGTCTAGTGATCTTGTCTTCTTTTGTTGATGTACCTGACTTGTTAGTACATAACTATAGGCAAGTAGGATCTAAATCAATTAGTCCTAGACTAATGCATAACTCACGAAATCGTGCCTCAGCTAATGGTTTTGTAAAGATATCAGCTCTTTGAAAATCAGTTGAATCTTTTCCATGCGAATATCCTTCTTTTCTACATGATCACGTATAAAATGATGCTTCACATCAACATGTTTACAACGTGTGTGCAAAACAGGATTTTGTGTAATGGCAATTGCACTATTACTATCACAGAAAATAGGAACATTTGATTCATATATGTTGTAATCTCTAAGCTGTTGTCTGAGCCAGAGTAGTTGGCTACAACAGCTACCAGCAGCCATGTACTCGGCTTCGGTAGTTGAAGTTGCAACACTAGTCTGCTTTTTCGAAAACCATGAAATGAGTTTTGTGCCTAAAAATTGACAAGAACCAGAAGTAGATTTCCTATCTATTCTACAGCCTCCAAAGTCTGAGTCTGAATAGCCACTTAAGGATAGATCATCATTTGAGGGATACCATATACCACGATTGATGGTCCCTTTCAAATATTTCAAGATCCTTTTGGTGGTTTCCATGTGACTTTCTTTTGGATTGGCTTGGAATCGAGCACAAACACCAACAGAGAATGCAATGTCTGGCCTACTGGCAGTTAGGTACAGTAAGGAACCAATTAAACCACGGTAATAGGATTGGTCAGCACATTTACCGTTTTCATCTGGGTCCATTCTGTAAGTTGGTTGCATTGGTACGCCAGTGGACTTACATGTTTTGATCCCATACTTGTCTAGAAGATTTCTAGTGTACTTCGCCTGATTTATGAAAATACCTTCTGGAGTTTGTTTTACTTGAAGTCCAAGAAAGTAGTTCATCTCACCCATCATTGACATTTCAAATTTACTTTGCATGAGTGTTGAAAAACTTTCACTCAGCTTTTTGTTAGGTGACCCAAAAATGATGTCATCTACGTAAATTTGGACGAGTAAAATGTCCTTCCCTTCTTGTCTTCTGAACAAGGTTCGATCGACCTTGCCCTTAGTAAAACCATTTTCTAATAGAAAAAGAGAGAGAGTGTCATACCATGCTCTTGGAGCTTGCTTTAGTCCGTATAAGGCTTTCTTTAACCTGTACACCTGGTTGCCTTTGACTTCGAAACCTGGAGGTTGTTCAACATACACTTCTTCCGCAAGAATACCGTTAAGAAATGCACTTTTAACATCCATTTGATATACAGTAAACTTCATATGAGCAGCATATGCAAGGAACAATCGAATGGCTTCTAGTCTAGCAACAGGAGCATATGTTTCATCATAGTCTATGCCTTCAGCTTGTGAGTAGCCTTGGGCGACTAATCTAGCCTTATTCCTAACGACTAAATCATTCTCATCTTTCTTATTCTTGAAAATCCATCTAGTGCCAACTACATTATGATGTTCCGGCCTATCGACAAGTTCCCAGACGTCGTTTCGAACAAACTGGTTCAACTCGTCTTGCATAGCGATGATCCAATTACTATCAGCCAATGCCTCTTTAACAGTAGTAGGCTCGATAGATGAGAGGAAACAACACCAGCAAAACATGGTTGGACTCGGCTGTTCTTGTGACTCAAAGAGTTGTCGTCTAGTCTTCACACCAATAGTAGAGTCACCAATGATATTTTCAGTGTCATGCGCAGATTTCCATGTTTTTCTATTCTTAACAGGAATACTATTATCATCTATATCATGTACAGCATCATGCATGTCAACATCATTTGTATCATCAACAGATTTACCAGGAGTAGTAGAGTCAAATAGAGCAGGCATGTCTACTGGTCTAGAAGACTTACCTTGAGCACTTACTTTCTCCTTGTCATCAAAACCGAGAGCTTTCATGAATGGATTGTAGGCTTGAACGGATTCATATACCTCTGAATCTTTGTCAGATTCGATCGATAGATCAGTTACTTTCTCACTGATCTTGTCGGTAGACGAGTCCTGTTGAGATTCATCGAAAACCACATGTGGTGTTTCTTCCACGCAAAGAGTAGAGCGGTTGAATACTCTAAATGCTTTGCTAGTCGAGGAGTATCCTAAAAATATCCCCTCGTCTGCTTTAGCATCGAAAGCATTCAACTTGCTCTTTCCATTGTTGTGAATGAAACACTTACAACCAAATATATGGAAATATGAAACTCTGGGTTTTCTACCTTTCCAAACCTCATAAGGTGTCTTGCCTAGAGCTTTGTTGATCGCGCTTCTGTTTTGTGAATGGCATGCAGTATTGATGGCTTCAGCCCAAAACTTTTGAGGCGTGTTAAACTCGGCTATCATGGTTCTACAGGCTTCTTTGAGAGTTCGATTCCTTCTTTCTGCTACACCGTTTTGTTGTGGTGTCCTAGCTGCACTAGTAAGATGCTGGATACCACATTTAGTACAGAAATCTTTAATATAGCAGTTAATGAACTCAGTTCCCTTGTCAGTACGAATCTTGACAATGGACTGGTTCTTCTCAACTTGTAACTTCTTCAACAGATCAGGCAGAAGTGTTTGTGTATCACTCTTCTTGTGTAGGAAGACTACCCAAGTAAACTTAGAATAGTCGTCTACAACAACAAGTGTGTACCTTCTACCATTCAAGGTTGGAGGAGTTATTGGACCATGAAGATCCATATGTAGGAGTTCTAGGACTCTACTAGTTGAGAGAGTAGGAATTGACTTAAAAGAACCTTTAACCTGTTTACCCTGTTGACAGGCAGTGCATACATGTGACTTGTAGTAAACTTCATTGGGAATACCTTCTACAAGATAATCTCTGGCTATCTTATTAAGAACCTTAAAGTTTAAATGACAGAGGCGTCTATGCCAGAGCCACCCAAGCTCTTTAGGATTCTTAGTAAGTAGACAGGTGTCCCTCGGACAACTGTTCCAGTTCACTATGTACACACTTCCTTGTCTTACGCCGACTAGTAGGACTGTGTGTGTCCTTTTGTCAATGATTTCGCATTTGCGGCTCTTGAACTGCACCTTGTATCCACGATCACAAAACTGTGAAACAAAGAGTAAATTGTATTTCAAACCTTCAACATATGAGACATCTTGTATCTCAACGTCTCCATTCCGAATGTAACCAAATCCTTTAGTGATGGCAGTGGAGCTATCACCAAATATCACTTTTGGTCCTTCCTGCTCATGGTAGCTTGATAAGAGAGCCTTGGTACCAGTCATGTGGTGCGAACAACCACTGTCTATGTACCAGGTTTCTCCTACTGAGCCACCCTTCTTATACAAGTCAAGTCGACCCTGCAATGAAGATATTCAATAACTTAGGTACCCACTAGTTTATTGGGGTCCTGGTGGGTTAGTCGAGTTCAGAGGAA
This sequence comes from Galeopsis tetrahit, assembly GCA_963675135.1. Classification (NCBI taxonomy): domain Eukaryota; kingdom Viridiplantae; phylum Streptophyta; class Magnoliopsida; order Lamiales; family Lamiaceae; genus Galeopsis; species Galeopsis tetrahit. The sequence goes on from OY776128.1 coordinate 57,893,388, forward strand.
TCCAAATATACATTGGAGTCTTGAACAGGTTTGATCTTTTAAGCTTTCGCCCATACTTGTTGCAGAATAAGACCTTGTTGTCCTTATCTGGCCTATCAGTCGAGTTCGGGTCTACTCTTTGGAGATAGCCTTTAGACTTAATCTCTACTTGAGCAGGCACTTGTCTATGATAGTCAGAGTAGGGCTTGTAAGCGTTAGGTCCATACGGTTTATAGACGCGTTTGGGTCTTTCCTCACTTATAATATCGTATGATAGAGGTGGAGGATATAGGACAGCTTGTGTACGATATTTTGGAGCTACCTGTCTAGGTCTAGACGAGTAGAGCTGAGACTGCCTTATGAAAGGAGGTCTAGGCTCTTGTCGTCTAGTCTGTACCTGTCTAGTACTCGTCTCCTCAGGATACCAGTCCTCATATCTGACCTGGTTGGGTCGTCCACGATTAGTGGTCCTTTGAAGATTAGTTCTAGATGGAACAGGCTTGTTGTTAGCATTCTTTTTACCTCCCTTGGTAATTGGAATGTTAACTTGAGCTTGTTTCGATACAGCACCTTTAGAAGGAGTTCCAATATCGTATATCATTGGTCCTTTTCCTTTATCATTTGGCAAAAGTCTTGCTTTAGTAGTAGTAGGGTTCTTAATGACTCGAGTAGACGAGCTAGATGACTCAGCACCTATACCAGTCTTGTCAGCTGGATCTCTATACCTATCTGACAATTCAAGGTTAATCTTAGAGGAGTTAACCAGGTCAGTAAGTTTGAGATCTAGTGTGACAACCTCGGTCTCTAAGAACTTATTACGTTCTTCAAGTCTGTTGCACTTGCTCTTTAAAACTTTGAATTCATTTCTCTCAGTTGCATGTGTTTTAAGTAGGTCTTGATATAACCTGTCTGTCAATGCACACTTTTCTTTGAGTTGTCTTAACTCTTCAGTCAAGCGTTCATTTAGGACTGTTACATTAGGATCTACTTTAGACTGTGCTTCCTTAAGATCAATGATTTCTTGTTTTAAGGCGATATTTTCATCACTGACTTCAATGAAAGCTTGGTTAGCAAGTAGAAGGTCATCTTCGACTGCACTAGTCGAGTGCTGAAGACTACTTCCTACTTCACTACTAGCAGTGTCACTTTCATCAGTTTCTGAATCATCACAAGATTGAAAAGATGTAGCAGATGATACCTCTTGATCGATTTTAGCCATGCAGCATAGGCCATCATCTACTATAAAAGCTTCGTCGTGATCTTGATCAGTTGAGTGACTAGATAAGGACGATGGCAATTCGTCTGAATCCGAATCAGAGTCATCATTGGCCATCATTGCCTTCTTGCCACGGTTGTATCTTCTTTCCCTTCTAGCTTTACGTTCTTCTCGATCGTCAGTGCTCAGGTCTGGGCATTCGTAAATGTAATGACCTGGCTTTTCACAATTATAGCACAAAAGATCATTAGTAGCCTTTTTAATAGGAGATTTGTCCCTACGCTTATCACGTCTATCGGAACGCTGAATCTTCCTATCGTCAGACTCTCTACCTCGCCTATTACCTTTCGAGACTTCGTCTCTCCTTTCGGACGAGTTTCGGTCTCGTCTGGTCTCAGACGAGTTCTTAGAAGTGGATGCTCTATGATCTCTATAGAACTTCTTATATCTACCGAAACGTTTATTCAGCCTATCAAACTTTCTAACCATAAGGTTCACCTGATCCTTCAGACTAAGATCAGTATCCAACTCATCTTTCACAGAAGCAGACTTAGTCTTAGACTTAGACCTGTCTACCTTAGAAGACTTAGAAGAGCTAGACTTAAAGGCAACGTTCTTAGATACAGTATGTTCTCTATCGCTACTGACTGCAGGTTCATCTTCGTCTAAATCAAACTCATGAGCCTTCAGAGTTTGAAACATAGTCTCTGCACTCCAAGCATCTATGTTTTGGGTATTCTTAACAAGCATCTTTACCATTTTCCAACGAATATCAAGACTCTTCAAAATCCTAAGATTGATCTCTCGAGGAGTATATGTTTTACCAAGGACTTCAAGATCATTCATAATCTTAGTAAAACGAGTATCCAGCTGGTCGATAGATTCGCCAGCTTTCATCCGAAATGATTCAAATCTTTGGACAGCAGTGGAGAGTTTGCTCTCTTTGATCAGGGATGTCCCTTCACAAATGATAGCTAATCTGTCCCACATCTCTTTGGCAGTTTTACATTTCAACACCTTTCCTAGATACTCATTAGGAAGTGTGTGTAAGATGTAATTTTTTGCCAAACTATCCAAATTATTTTGACGCATTTCTTCTGAGGTTAGCTCTGACCTGGGTTTCTTGACGAGTGTGCCAATTGGTTTGTCTCTGTCAAGATTTGCAGTGTTTGGAACCATTGTCACGATCGGACCCTCGGTCACAACTGAGATCATTAGATCGTGCGTGGAGCTGAAGATAGCCTCCATTCGCAACTTCCAGTAGTCGTAGTCTTGAACCTGGAACTTGGGTAACTTGTTAGCGCTGATCTCAAGAGACATGATTTCAAGAAATAAGTGCTAAGTAGTTTTATGATCAAGAAGCAAATAGATCAAAAAAAACAGGGAACAAGAAACAGATAGCACAAGAATTTTGATCAAGAACACGTAAGCAAGTACAATCAAGGTCCAAGACTTCACCCTAAGTCTTAAGTCGGTTATCAAGAAACAGCAGTTCGAAAACCACTACTCTGATACCACTTGTAGGTCCCCAAAGTTGAGTTAATAACGAGTAAGCTAGTGAAAATGTCTATAGGGGGGGTGAATAGACTTTTCAAAAATCTATCGAAATATCAGAATACAATATGCGGAATACGAAATTAACAATGAGCCCAATACAAGTTTATACTCAACTTCAAAATTCGAGAACTGTGTTCTATGTTCAACTTGTCTAGTTCAGTTAAGTAGTTTAAACAGTTAAGCAATTAAAACAATAAACCAAACAGTAAAGTAAACAACACAAACAATTTATAGTGGTTCGACAACTTGTCTACATCCACTCTCACAAACCCAGTTGTGATGTTTCCACTAAACTCTTCCAATCGAGTACAAAGTGTGAATTCCTGTGATTTTAAGTCCCAAGAAGAAGACTTAGATCTTCTAAGACTATACTACCAAGTACGTCTACGATCTTACTAGAAATTTAATCAAGTATCTAGCACCTTGATAAAAACAACAAACAAAAACTAAAAACTTCTCTGTCTTCAGTAGTAGCCTTCTTGATTCTTCACTTGTCTTCTGGCTTCTTTCTGAAGTTCAACTCTGAGAGTAATCTTCAAACAAATCTTCAGTATGTAGCTTCAGTATGCGTGTTTGCAGTAGTTAATCAGTAGTCTGTAACCTTCAAACGATAAATACCATGAAGTATTTATAGACTTCAATCATCAAGAACTCAGTTAGTTGTAACCAACTCTTCTTGAAAACTAACTTTAAAAACTTCTTATCCATCCACGCGTTTCTTGTTACGAATTAGTTATTCCATAACTAACTTCTTTATCTTTACACGCGTATTTGTAACTAACTTCAAGTTTGACTTGTCTTGTGTAGTCTGGTAGATTCACTTGTCTTGTCTTGTAGTCCACCAGTCTTGAGTAGTAGACTTCAACTCATCTTGTCTGATCTTCTCGTGCAATCTTCAGTAGATGACTATACTAATCCTAACAAGACTATTACATTACTTTAAGCTTTTATAATACAAGCTTAGTCAACTTAGAAGCTATACAATCAATAAATGTATTACAATTAAAACATGAGCTCTATACAACAATTATTCATAGCTCAATAACAATCTAACGAACACATATGAAGTACTTATAAAACGTACTTATTTTTTAATAAGAAATAACACATATCTTTTCTTGTGAACTCTACTGGTCTGTTCAAGATGACTTCAACTTAACTAGACTAGATTAGTCAACACTTAGAAAATATTCAAACTACTTTTGGCTTATCAAAACTTCATCTTTTATCTTTTCATCATGTAGGACTTGTTCTAGGATTCATATCCCAACATAAACCATTCAAAAAATAGAGGAATTAAATTACACAAATCATCCATTGTAACGTTGAAACCGTATACATGTTCCAAAAATATTACACATCCAGAATTTGTACACAAATTATCTATGAATGTTGTTTGTTGACAATTTGTACACAAATTACACCAAAAAGACAAAAGTATTCCAAAGTTTCTAACCACAAAAACTAACAAAAAAATGGTAACTACATCCATACACTATCATCTAATTAATTCCTCCGGACGCATATGCATTTTTCCATCCGTCTGAAATGTGTTGACCCTCATGCTTCCACGAAGTAATGACCGGGGGCAAAGTGCGCCCAGCACCCATTATGACCTATACGCATTCGAGATTTATGTGTTATTTATAAAATATGCAACATATACGTGTAAATAAATTCATTAAATTAATGCAATCAAATACCTGGACGAAATGATTCTCATTAATTAATCCCAACCAAATACTCCTCGGTTCTTGAGGAGGTTCTTTGTTGAACGGCAGATACGTAAGGGATAGACGGGTATCAAGAACCACCACCGCCACATTATAGTGTGACGCCACTAGATATCCCATGTACGGCAACCCGAACCAATGTTTTTTATGTGAAACTCCGTAAAGCAATTCAATTTTTGAAGCACAACATGGATGTAATCATTCAACAAGAACACGTTGTTGTACAACGTTAGATTGCGGGACAGTTCGCTCATCAAGTCCATCCGAACCCTCGCCCACTCATCTTCACCGAATCCCATAAGCCCAGCCACTGCTCGAAAACCGCAGTGTCCGTCACCCTTAACGTTCTTGATGTCGATAATGTACGGTTTATGCTGGATCGGTAAATTTCCGATGAAGTCCATTCCTTGGGATTGTCGGGTACGCCGACGGGATACCTACGCACATTACCAAAAATTTTACCCATCTACAACCAAATCACCAAAATACACACATCTACAACCAAATCACCAAAATACACACATCTACAACCAAAATACACCCATCTACAACCAAATCACCAAAATACACACATCTACAATCAAAATACACCCATCTACAACCAAATCACCAAAATACACACATCTACAACCAAAATACACCCATCTACACATAACCAAAAAAATAAACACATCTACAACCATATTATACTTTAATATTATACATCTACAACAACACCAAAATAAACATGCAAGGGCTGAGAATTACCGGTTGTTTTTTTGGAATCCCTTTCTTTTGGAAGGACGGGGATGAGAGCGAGTTATCTACTGTGATCACCACCTGCTTCTTTTGTACCGAGCAACTTGCAACTTGACTCTCTACTACCTCAAATAGGCTCGGCTCACGTTTGGTGGACGCATCAGACTTCTTCTTGTTCTTTCCCTTTCCCTTTCCCTTTTTGGGTCGACCACGAGTGTCTTCCTTAGGGGGTGGCTCAATAAGAGTCATAGTCTCGGGGTTTGCAAGCTCCCTCATACGCTTCAAGAAGATGAGTTGCTCCTCCGCAGAGAAGCACTTATAGACCTCAGCCATATCGTCTACGGCATCTTCAAACCGATTTTTGTTATGGATGATAGGAGGGTCATCCACGAGTGTGGTGGTTGGGGTAGGCTCCATATCCAGCTTCCTCCAGAAGGGATCAATGGCATTCACGGGTATCGGTTTGTCACAGTAAACATACTCCTCGATCTCATGACCACAGGGCAAACCGTATACCTTCCTCAAGATATGTTGGCACTCTTTAGGATCAAATCCAGGTTGTTTGATAACCTTGATTTCATCAAAGATCTTTTCTAGAGCCACCAATGACACCACCCCTCGTAAATAATCAAAAACATTTGACGAGAACCTATGTTGGGCCACATTCAAACTCTTTTCGAAGGAGGCTTTAATTGCAACATTGCATGCCTCGAATAGAGTGTGGCATTTCTCCCAACATGTCTCAAAATTTCCTAATGAATTGCCGAGCATCCTTTTCAAGGCGGCATGCTGGCTTTCTACCCTGATAAGCGAAAATTTAAAACGTTAACGTTAAACAACTTACAAAATAAAAGAATTACTTTAAATAAATACAAAAGTATAAACATACCTGTTGGTTGTGGTATTGCCAAAGTGAATAAAATCATTCGTCCAAGCCCTTACGAACCTCTCTCTATAAGGGGTAGTCCAACTGTTCAACACGTAATTCACTGGCTTCTTTGGAAATTTGGACTTGAACTCTCGAAGAGCTTCTTCAAAGTCAGACGGGGTATCGGACCTCCATAAACGGTTGAAATAAAAGTTGAATACCTCCCATTTTTTGACATCTTTAAATTCACCCTTGCAGTTGGCTAACACATTCCGATCAATGTGGAATGTACAAAGAAAATGACGGGCTTCTGGAAATTTCTTGGCCACCGCATTCATCAATGCAAGTTCACGGTCCGTGATAATAACATCCGGAAGAGAAGATGAGCCCAACACGTCTCGAAGCACCTCCAATGCCCATTGATAATTCTCTTCTTTCTCATCCATTAGGTACACCGACGCAACACAAAATGTCATCCCAGTCGATGTAACTCCCACAATCTCCAAATAAGGTAACCGGTACCTATTCGTCTTGTATGTGCAATCTATCATGAGGACCTTTGGAAAAGCGTGCACTAATTGGAGTGAGACGGGATGTGCAAAAAACAACTCGTTAAGAGTGTTTGTCTTCTCACATCTTCGCGTGGCATGAAAGTACTTGTGCTCGACAAGTTGACTCATCAAATATTGCAACTGACTACGTCCACAATATCGATGGATTATATGCTTCGACCTTGCATTGTAGATCGTTCGAAGAGTCGAGTGATTGTGCACATTCTTCGTCTTCAACCTAGACAATACAGATTTAGGAGGAGCGTGTAATTTGGACATTTCAATTACGAACTCCTCTTCCTCGGTAGTTAGACGGCCGGCATAAGAATGACCCTCAAGGTAATGAGATATTGGATGGTAATGTGTACCGCATTTCACCTCCAATCTCCACTCACATTGAGCTTCTTCTGTACCCTTCAACAAAAACGGACACCCACATTTCTTGGTGCCCGTAACCCTTCCTCTCTTTCCTTCTTCCCCCTCATTCTTCTTAGCCTTCTTCTTAGGAGTCGCGGGCTTCTTCTTTTCACGATACGCACCGCCACGCTCACAAGTTAAGAAAATACGTGCCTTTTTATTCCCTTGTCCATTATCCGAACGCTTCACAACAATAACTATGTTGTGTTGTTTTCCCGTACGACGCACCCAAGACAATAGTGCGTCACGAGACTCAAACAAAGCCATATTCGTGAAGACGTCCGTGTAATCCATAATTATTTCACGATCCCGGACGTCAGGATCCATAACATCATCATTCTCAGTTTGTTGAATAGCAGATTCTTCCAACCACTCATCATCATCATTCTCAGTTTGTTGAATAGCAGATTCTTCCAACCACTCATCATCATCATCATATTCCTCTTCGACTCCATATTCATCCACCCAAACATCATCCTTATCATCATTCAAATCCTGAAATTAAAATGTTCGAAAATTATACAAATGTTCGAATATAACTACCATGCAAAATACCAATGTTCGAAAATAACATCAAAACAAGAGACAAATGTTCGAAATTTTATTCCATGCAAATGACCTATGTTCGAAAATAACTTCAACACAAATGACCAATGTTCGAAATTTTCTTCAACACAAATGACCAATGTTCGAAATTGTCTTCAAAACAAATGACCAATGTTCGAAAAAAAAACATGAACATCGTCGTCTTCTTCGCGAAACCAGACGCGAATAAGGGCTTTTTTCGTTTCAAGCAAATGTCATTCATATTGTCAAAATGTATGTCCTAAATGCATCCTATTTAAACTAGATACCATTATAAACTCATATTATGCAAAAAAAACAAGATTAAACTACCAAAATACAACAAAACCCTACACATAAAAAAACTTTCATTTTTCAAAACTAAAAAACCTTGAAAATATGCTAAACAACTTACTAATGAATATTTGGCACCCCCACGAGTCGTTTTTGCATCACTATCGGCCATTTTCGAGTTCTTTCACAAGCAAAATTGTCTACGGGGTTTTTGGAAAGTTTTGGAGGTGGAATGTTGATCGACGTCAGCTCTTCCCGCGATAGATACAGTGGTGGGTGTACTCATCCGCTGTTTTTTTTAAAAATTTTAAGGAGGGGCAAAATAGACCATTTACATACTCCCTTTTCCAAAAAAAACTTCTTGTGGGTGTCCTCAATACAATGGTGGGTGTCTATAACCGCTCCCTTAACTAAATCCAAATTAAAATAACCCTATTCAAAAGCCCAAATTAAACAGCCCAAATTGAAATAAATTTTCTTCCCCTTTCATCCCAAGCGCAATCTTCATCCCCAAATCCTTCGTCCTCCATTCCTTTTCCATCGATCAATTTGCTTGCCTTTTTCAGATTTCATATGTGGTCTTGATCTTAATCTGTGTGCCGTCGGAACTTTTGGAAGTGATTAAAAGCAGCGATTAACAGAGTTTAAAGCAGCAAAGTCGAATTTAATCGTGGTTTTATGAATTTTCTTCCTAAACAAACATCTTCTATTTCAGTGTTTAGAGAACTGAGACAGTGTTTAGAGAACTGAGAGTAGCTGGAAGAATTGAGAGTCTTTTGAAGATTCGCAAAAAACTCAGAAAACAGAAATCAAGCTAGGTTACATCGATTCATGAGATTGGGGAAAAATTAATGAGTAAGCGGTGATGAAAAAGCCGAAACAAACAGAATCAAAGATATCATAGTGACATCTGCTTGCCCTCATTGCGTAGGGCTTCGATGTATCCAGGTGAGTTCCCTTCTAATTTCGTTTAATAAATTCAGCTGATGTGCTAATTTGGATTTGATGAAGAGTCATACTTCAATTGATAATACGCCGTGAATTACATGAGTGTGTTTTGTGTTTTACGAATTTGATTGTTTAATGAGTTTTGATTTTGTTTTTAATGTTTGCAAGTTAGATTAACAGTTGTTTCCTTTGAACCATTGGTGGTGAAAATGTGGCATCTCAGTCACTAGAAGTTAAGAAGTTGGTGTATACTTGTACTTGCTTCTTTATGCTGAAAAGTATGACACAATACAGTAGTTTATGGTTTAACTTTGTTTGTTTCAGATATTGATGGGTTAATATATAGTGTAGTAGAATAAATTTGTAGTGATTCATAAAATCAAACGACTATTTGCGTGTGTCTAATTCGCAATATTTTGAAAGTAAAGGCCCCAAACAAAATTATCAAATTTGGCCGGTTCACGGTGAACCGGGATCATCTCTAAAACCTCTCACTTGAAAACTGCAGAAACAAAAATACTGGACATGGAGTCTATGCTAGGGTTTAAGGAATACCACGCAGACGACGTCGTAGAGGACAAGTCCCACGGCTCCAGGCTAGTACCATGGATGGGCTGGGATGAGTGGAAATTCGTCAGAGGCTCCCTTTTCTCGTCCTCTCCTGATTCCGTGGCCTCTGCCCTGCAAAGAGTAAGAAAATAAATACTACAATTGAAATAATTGATGTACAGATTATTTATTTTATTCTCGTTTTTTTTGTGTTTATGAATGCGGATTTTGATATATTTTTCTGTGTGGTAGATATCAACATGGCGAAGCAGAGGATGCGTCCCTGTGATGGTTGATGTTACGGCTTCCGTGGTTGAAATTCAGCAGAAAGATCCCTATTTTAGGTATTTTCCTTATATAGTATTCCTAGTTTAATTTTCTGCTTATACAGATTACCATTGAAGTAATGGTTCCAATTAGAGTTTAACAGATACTTCTTTGCAAAATCTTTTTTTTTTTTTTTTCTTGAGGGAAGACCATCACATGCTTTTCTACAAGTGAAATCCAGTAAAATATGCTTACTTGATTGACCCTGTTGATTATTTAGCTTCAAAATGCTCAATTTATTTTTCATTATTTATACTCTATTTGGAACCACACTGAATCATGAGCTTTAGTAATTTCCAAGTAAAACTACTTTTGGTCTATGACATTTTGTTCAATTGGGAGACGAGAAGGAACCGTTGCAGTTGCATACTTGCATATTTTGGAAATAAGTGATGAAGTACATTACATAATCATTAATCAAGATTGTAAATGTGCTTAGTTTTTATTTTCTTTTATTGATTGTAGAAATGACTTGAATGGAAATGCTTCTCAGTCTGAGGAGATGCTGGCCATGCTATATTGCATGGCAATTATGAGGTACATGTATTTTCTTCTTCTGTTTTCTGATTGGTTTGATTTGTTAGGTCTATGTATATGCAGTTGAGTGTTTACCCTAAATTCCAACTTTTGTTTATGCTCCCTAAAGGCTTGTAAATTGCGTGGTTGAGAAGAACCGAAAAAAGAATAAAATTTCAATAGGGGAAGCAGCTGATGCCATTGGCATTCCCAGAATGCTCATCGATATTCGTCACGGTGAATATATCTGATTTTTGTCTTGTAAATAACTGATTTTTTTTTTTTTTTTTGTTCTCTTTTGAATAATTTTGGTGAAATTGTCTTCAAGATGCTGTTTGGATGTGTGTTTATTTTTTGAGGTTTCAATACTTGCAGAGGGTTCTCACCGAGATCTCCCATCTCTTCAACTACTCCGTCTTGCATCAGGAAAGGTAATGCTTCATTCTAAAGAGTTGTGATCTGATTGTCACCCCTTTACCTTATTTGCTTCAACTTTTGGGTATGAATAACTTATGCTAGAAAATTAAAACCCTTGAGTTTATCGTGTTCTCAGCTTACACTAGTTAATAATTGCTTTTGTTTTTGGGCATGGTTTTTCAGAAGTTAAATGTTTTAGGTGGTCACTTTTTTGTAAGTTCGATATGCGATTTCACTAAACTATATGATGGCATTACATTGTTATATTTTTGGAAAAGGTTTTTTCTAGTCTTGCAAGCCTGCTCATTTTTACTTTCAGGATACTCCACTTTTCCCAATTGAATTTCGTCAAGCCAACTTTCAAAATTCAACTTCTAAGTCCTTTGACCGGCTACAACCCGTTTTGAGCTGATGCAACATTTTTTTTTAAATTTCGTTCTTTTAACTTTCAAAACCGGTTACTTACCTGTTGTAGTGGTCAAAAGACTACAAAATGAATTTTAGAAGTTAACATAACTAAATTCAATTTTGGAAATTGTAGTGTCCAGAAAACTAAAATTGGCAAACTTACACGACTAAAAAGAACTTTTTTTGTGTAGAATTAAATGCACATTTTTATCCTAGAATGTTTTCAAAACATTTGTGTTTTCATATTTCTTGAATTTTAATAATATGGAGTACTTTTTAATTGAACTCATGTGCCATCTTTTGAACTACATTAGACTTTTGTTCTACTTGCACAAAATATCGAACATCGTTCTAAACTTGCCCGTTGAGTTGAAGATTTACACGTTATTGAGATTTATTTCATTATAATTTCATATTACTGTAGATAGTTTGTGGAATATATCACACATCACGATATTGAAACTATTGCCAAAAATGATGCAGGCACTGGATTGGTTGTTATCGTATTATTGGGAACCTCAAGAAAAGGTGATTCCTACTCAAACCAATCAAACTGCCAATCTCAAGAAAGAAATCAAGCGCAGTCTACGTGAAATTACTCTTTGTCTGAAGGCAAAACAAATGGGAAAATTGAGTTCGTTGCAAGTGAAGGGAAAACGTGAGTTATATTTATACGTCATTTATAGATTGTATGGATGCACATTTATTGAAATTATGTGTCCAAATTACTTTTACGTAAGAACTTACATGTGAACCAACATGCAGGTTCTAGATACTCTGAACACTTGCACGGACCTAGTAAGCTTCTACATCTTGTAGCTGGGAAGTCGTCGCGTTCCAACGGTAAAGCTTTAAATTAAATGTTTATGAATCAAATATCACGGTAGATAAATAGCCACTTCATAATTTGTAGTTAATTAGAAATACAGTTCCTATACCTTACTGAATTCACCCTGATATATCCCTTCATCAAGGAACAATTAAACAACTATACTGGATTTGGATTAGCAGAGAAAGTTGTACTTTTTGATGCTCTAAGTTCATAAATAGTGCACTAACTTTCGACACATTTAGTCTTTTTTGTCTGGAACTGCGACTCTATAAAACAACTGAAGATGTAATTTTTACTCAGTCATCGGAATATGGATGCCTAGCCATTTCTGTTGTTGAGCCAGAAATGTCGGGCAAAAAATGACTTAATTCAAGCAAGGTTGAAAGTTAGTGTACTATAATTTGTAAACTTAGTGCACCAAAAGTGGATAAGGCCATACTGTATTTGAAATCTTCCCAATTTATGCGTAGATAATCTGGAACAGTCATGTGTAGGCTTCTAATGTGTTACTGGGACATGCTTATGCTGCAGGTTCCAAGATGCATCTTGCTAAATCATTGAAGAAGACCCTGCGCTTGTATACTTCGTCTTCAACGGAATTAGTCAATCTTTTGTTGGAATACTTGTTAAACGCTTTAGATTCATCCAGTTTAGCGGATGATTCACGACTTGCCAGTAGCACTGAAGATAAAGAGACTGCATTTGATGACTGGAAACCTGTTGTTTTGAAATTGTCAAGAAAAGAACCAGAATTTCTGTTAACACTCATCCAAGCAGTTCTTGTGAAGATGGACAGCAACGAGACCATGAATTCTGAAACAGGTACCAAAACTATGTCAAAGCTAACCTTATTATTCTTAAAGTTAACCTTTTCATCAAGTTAACCTTTTCATCACTTGGTGATATGCACGGAAAATATTGAATCGGATGTTTGTCTTTTAGCGGTGTTTGTTTTGGGATTGGCCAATCCGAATTTGGATTGGCCCAATCCCAATCCAATCTCTCTCAATCCAAATCCAATCCAAATCTTTTCTGTGCAAATTTACATAAATATTCTCCTTGAAATTGGATCATCATAAAAAATATGAGGTTAATAGTAAAAAAATAAGAATCAGTTTTAAGTTAGTCTCTCATTAATTATCATCTTTCATTGAATTAACCCTCACTGTATCTTCATCAGATGACCATCAACCCACCGAGGCCTCTGCAAAATCTCGTCAGTTTGAATTACTTTGTTATCTATTTGAGTGGCTCATTAGAAATCTGAAGACGCTGACTCTTGTTCATCAAAAGGAATCTGCCAAAACAGAGAAACATATTCCCAAGGAAACTGTACTGGGATTACTTCGGAGATGTCTTTTCCAATCCCAATCTGGAAATAAGAAACTATTGATTTCTTCTCTTACTCTAGCACAGCTTACTGGAGATAGCTCTCTTCTCCGCAAACTCAAGAAATTTGTTTTATTAGGGCAACCATTAAATTCCACCGAATCTCTTAGTACGACCACCCTTGTTTCTCAACAACATTCGATCCTTGAAGGTGAAGAGAAGCTCGAGGTACTAAAAAAACGTCGAATGGAGATGAGGCCAAAATATGCTGATATGAGGGGTAAGAGTAAATGGGTGGTGGTGAAATCTTGGACTCCATGTCCCATTGGAATGCTCCCCCATACGATTGGCTTTTCTGGTACCCTTCCGATTCTTGAATGTGTTGAATTATCAGATATCGAAGAAGAGATCAAACAGAGCCCTGATGCTGAAATTAGCATTCAGGAAATGGATTATACACACCTACTGTTAAAAAGGTGCAGATTGAAGCAGCAGATTGTGTGATGCAAGATGAGGAATATGGTATCAGTGAAGAAGAAGGTGTGAAGGGACATCTGATGATTGATGGAGTGTGGAAGAAGGTTGACAAACAAGAGTTTTTTATGATTGCATCAGCTGTCAAATTATTGGTTTAACTTGATTCATATTTTTCTCATGGTCATGGGATTCACATTTATTTATTTACTCGAATGTTGTATCATTGGTCGTTTTATTTCATTTCATTGTTTTTTAATACTACAAGTAAAGGAAAAGTTTACTCACCTTAATCTGACTCGGCCGGGCAGGGAAGTGGATAATAATCCTACAGGGGCAACCTGAGAACATGTAAAACGATCAACAACGAACGGAATGATCTTCTTTATATGTTCTCATGTTGCTCCAGTTGGATTTTTCCACCATTTATTGAAATTCTTCATCTTTCTATTTTTTTTTTCCAATATAAACATGAAGGTTTATGAGTGATACCAATTTGTGATAGTCCGTCCAGATTTATAATTTGTGTTTGTGAAGATGATGATATGTACTAAGAATAAGTGTTGTGAGTACAACAAGCGTACAACTACATGCGTAGTACACTATACATTTCATCCTAATACTTTGTAGTGCAATTGCTCATCCAACTATTTTTCAAGTACATAATAATTGGAAGGGCCTCTTCTGAAAGTACAATAAGTTCAAAATCTTTATGGACCCCAACCTCAATTTATATTTTGAAGTATAAAATAAAAGGAGTATAGAACCCAGTGATGAGTTTACCCCCCACATCTACAAACACAAAAACATAAACAAATAAGAAATCAGCTCTCTAATGCAAAACATTGATTAATGGCATGTGTTCAATTTAATAGCTAATATAATCTAGATTAATTAAGGTTAGTGTTTGTTTGTTTAAAGCAGCAAAATTCCATTACAAAAGATTTATTTTTTACTACTGATTTATTATTATAAATATTTGGAAAAAAAGTGGAGCAGTAATTAATGGGAGATGAAGGGAGACTGTGCTGCAGCAGCTACTGTGTATATGCTTGTCTAGCACACATGCAAGTTTTGGAAAGATTACTATAACCAGGTTGCAGCTTGTGTAGCACATAAATTTCCAATTTCAGATTTATGCAAATTAAGGATGGCTTTATGGATAGGTAAGGTAGAGATACCTCCTATCCTAAGCCAGCTTCAGTCTCAGAGCCGGTCCTCAGATTTTGTAGGCCCGGGGCGAACAAGAAAAATGAGCCTCTTCTTCTAACATTTTAAAAGTAAATGAGTTTATGTATAATTGTGATAGGTGCAGGAGAAAAATTACTTTTTATATAGGGTTTAAATAATATTTTACCACCCATTTTGCATCTAATAATAACTCTGAAAAAAGTTAGTACTAGAATGTAAAAAGTGAGGTTTAGAAACATCTAAGGGTAAAAAAAACTCTTAAAATAAGTACGAAATGTGTATATATGGATCGTGCATGAAACATGCATATACATATCATACACAAAATTTGCACGAAATGTGCACGAAATCTGCACGAAATGTGCACGTACGGATCGTGCACACATTTGTATTTTATTCACTATAAGAAAAAAAACATTTTGTCACACATCTTTCATCACACTATAAAATGTGTTAAATCTTTTGTCAAACTCATTTATATATATATATATATATAAATAAAAGTAGACCCCCAAAATATCGGGGCCCCAGGGCGATCGCCCCTACCGCCCTGCCTTAGGGCCACCCTTGTTCAGTCTTACTCCCATGCAATGCAGTGCAGTCTCTTTTATATATAATTTCTTCCCTGCAAGCCTTCACTCTTCTCACTCCCATGCAACTCTCTCCTCTCCTCTGATCATAACATACATAAATTTCTTCCCTGCAGGCCTTCACTCTCATTACTCTCTCTTAAAATGCTAATGCCAATGCCAAGACATCTTCGTCGTACGCACCCCTTAATTTGGTGTGTGTCAATTGTTATCGCTCTAATCCTACTACTAGTTATCGTAGCTGGGATTGTGGTCTGCATTGCCTATCTGGCGATCGACCCAAAGGTGCCTCAGTTCAGCATCCATCGAGCGAATCTGGACAGCTTAGTCTTTGACCAAGCGGGCGTCCTGACTGTACAAATCACAGTCGTCGCCAAGGCAGATAATCACGATAACCAGAAGGCTTATGCAAGTTTCTATGACACAAAACTTGCCCTAAGCTTCCAGGGCCAGACACTAGCCTACTTGGTGGCCCCAACATTAGATGTTAAGGCCAATCAATCGGTAGAACTCAAATACCCGCTACTATCCTATTCTATCCATCTCACTTCAAAACCGGCGTCGCTCGAGAGAGGCAAAATAAATTTTCAACTCAAAGGGACGACCAGGACTCGATGGAGAGTCTGGCGTCTTGGTTCGGTTAAGTTCATGTTGGATGTCGATTGCCAACTCCATTTGCGTATTGACATGTCTACCACATATCCACCTCATTGTAGTTCCAGATTATCTTAATGAAAGAAGATCGATGTTGGTTAGTTATGATCAGGATATATGATTGTATAACTATAGATATAGATAGAATTAATGATTGTATAGTTAGTTAAATTTTACAGAGGTAGTAGTAGTATGTCTGGTAATTGTTGGTGAAGCTAGTGCAATAGTAGTACATTTTAGTAATCACTTGTCTCTATACATAAATTACACAATTCCAAGAACGTCCTTATATCTGTGTTTATGTGACTGATACTTCTTCGATAATTAATTATGTCCAAATTTCTGTAAATTTACATTTTGTAATAAGGGAGGGATTCATTAAGATTAAAGACAAAAATCATTTTTCTAGTTTTACTTGTGCATATTCAACTAATCTCTCTGTTTGACTCATATTCTAATTTGCTCTTCTTTTCCAAATCCGTAAAAGTATTTATATATTCATTTGAACATAAATATTCTGAACAAGTAACAAGTTTCAAATTCCAATGCATCAAAATGTGTTATAACATACACTGATACACACACATACCACATGTATGAGTTATAAGTTAGATGAACATTATTCAAGTGTAAAATAGTGGAGTAGTAAGTTAGATAGGAAACAATTAGAACCAGTATCGAATCTTCGTTACCACTTATGAAATGTATAAAACGTTTTTGCAGCAAGCAACCATGTTGATCTTTTTGTTAAAAAATAAACCAGAAGCAGTTTTCACTCGAGAAGATAGCTCCACACCACAATTCAATATCATCATAATTTCTTTTCCCACTTTAAAGTGTGTTGCTCTTCAATATCAAGAACTACACAGCAAGCTAAAAGAAGAAGAAATAATTCAAAATCTTTTCAAAAGAAGTTTGATTATCTGATATTTTCCAATTCCAAGGCCATGAAATTGCGAGAAAGAAAATTAGCCTGCAGAAACTGATGAAAATTAATGAACTTGAACATCCAAAAAATTGGAATAGAGAGTGTTTCATTTTATTAAGAGTTTCAAAGCAACAAAAGGCCTGTGATATTTTTTTTAATTTTAAGTTTTGTTGCTTATTTTCCTGTTTTTTTTTTTGTTATCAAATGTCACATGATGAAAAACAATACCAAAAATAACACCAAAAAAATGAATATAAATATTATTGATTAATGGTAGTACCATATATCCATTTTTATTGGAATAATTAACATATAATTTATAATAAAACATTAAATAAATTCAAATTATTTGGATGGACATTCTTCAAAGCATATATCTTGACTGTCCCAACAATCTTGATTTCCTGGCATATTACAACACCAACACCCGTTTACAAAATGATGACCGCAGTCTTCCACGTTATTTCTAAAGAGGCAAACCATTCTCTTTGAATTAGAAATACTGCCATATATATTTTTAATTTTCCTGTTGCTACCATCCTCGTAACCTGTTAACAAATTAATTTCACATTAAAACCTTATTAAGTAATAAATTATTTTATTATATATATATATATATACTTACATTCATGAGAACCAAACAAAACAAAAAAAAATCATCATGGCGAAAAGAATAAAATGAGCCAAATTATAAGAAGCCATTGAATCAGTAAAAAAAAATTCTGGATGATTTTCAAACAATAAGATCATCATATTTATGAGTTGGTCTTCTGTGCATAGTGTGCACGTGCACACTAATGCACAGATCAATTCTTATAAATTAGGAAAAACGAAAAATAACAACAAATTATTTGTTAGTGTAGCGGTTACTGCAATCCAAGTTATGTATGAAGTCTTGAGTTCAAAACTTTGTAAATTTAATTTTTTAATTATCAAAAATTTAGTGCCACTTTACAGTAATTTATTTTTTAAATGCCATTTTTATTAAAAAAAAATTATTACCACTTTACAATTTCACAGTTTTTAAATACAATTTTTAATTGTAAAGTTTTTAAATACAATTTTTATTAAAAATAGTTAACACTTTTCAGTAACAAAATTTCTACTTTTCAATAATAATAGTTACCACAGTAACATGAAGTCTTGAGTTCAAAACTTTGTGAATTTAATTTTTTAATTACCAAAAATTTAGTGCCACTTTACAGTAATTTATTTTTTAAATGCCATTTTTATTAAAAAAAAAAATTATTACCACTTTACCATTTCACAGTTTTTAAATACAATTTTTATTAAAAATAGTTAACACTTTTCAATAACAAAATTTCTATTTTTCAATAATAATAGTTACCACTTTTCAGTAACAAAATTTTCACTTTTCAATAATAATAGTTACAATTTTTCAGTAAACAAAATTTCCACTTTTCAATAATAATAGTTACCACTTTTCAGTAACAAAATTTTCACTTTTCAATAATAATAGTTACCACTTTTCAGTAACAAAATTTCCACTTTTCAATAATAATAATTACCACTTTTCAGTAACAAAATTTCCACTTTTCAATAATAATAATTACCATTTTTCAATAACAAAATTACAACTTTTTAAAAAAAAAAAAAAAAAATCCAATCAAAATAATTGGAATGGACTTGTTCATGACCTACCTACAAGAGATGGATCATGTTTGAAGAATCACTCCAATTTACTCATAAAATAACAGAATTAATTAATCCATCCATATGGAATTCGTCACTTTTGACATCACAGTTGAGTTTTTTTTAGCTTCCTGCTTCAATCAGAGTGTTCCAGAAATTCTTGATGTGGTTGTCTGTCCGAATGATCATCGAATTCATCACAACTAGATCTCATATATATGTATCATCGATTACAGTATATTTATGTAAAAGAGAAGCGGATAAAAGACCATAAATTCTGTAATTTCAGTGAGTTATACGGGGTTTAAGAGGGAAAAATTGGTGGGAAGGAACTGCCGTATACCTTCGCCGAAACGCGAATTCGAAGAAGGGGAGAAAGAAACAGAAAAAAAAAAAAACGGTTAAAAAAACGTGTGCACCAGCATTTGAGAATTTCTCCATATTTATAGTTTTCATCTACTCTATGGATATCATTAAGATAGAGTCATGACAAAGTGAGATAGCTCAAGTGGTTAGAGCACCACTACCTAGGCCTTAGGTCCTGGGTTCGAGTCATGGGGAGGGGAAAAAAAATTAAGATAGAGTCATATCATTATAAATTTTGAAATATTTAGAACATTAGATTAATATTACTCCATCCATCACAAAAGTGGAGTTGTTTTTCTTTTTAGGTGATTTACATAAATTATGTTTTTTTTTTTTGAAAAATATACCATATTTACTTTATCTATTTTATTCTTTAGTTTATTTAAATGATCGGAAATAATTATAATCACTATAAATGATCCACACTAAATGATTATAATCACTATATGATTATAATCACTATAAATGATATGCAAATGTAATTTTGATTCAGGATAAATCACGTGTTTTTTTAATTAGATATTTCATTTGCTCATGTTTTACTAGTTGTTTCATTCATTTCATTTTTTAACATGTGAAACTTTCATTATTTTGAGATGTTGATCATTTTTTAAATGACAAATATCAATAAATTAAATAATAAAACACAAAGCGAAATGCTATAAATGTCACATGTAATTTTATACCTATTTTAATTTTTTTTTTTTTTGAAAACATACCTATTTTAATTTAGTAAATCTTTTTTAGTACTATGCATTAATGTTGAGATTTTATTGTCTAAAATTCCGTTAAAATTTTATACTCCAATTAATAATTAATATTTATGTTGAGATATACATTATAAATAAAAATTAATTTAAATAAATCTTACCAAATCTTTTCTTACTAATTATTTTAAATTAATATAAGTTAATTAGGTAAAAATTTTGTGGATAATACTATATCATCATTTATCTCTATAAAGAGACTATTGGTTCCATATCAAAACTCTCATTTTATATATTTATTTTTATTTTATCTTTATACTATTATATTATACTATAATTCTTCCCGTCCCACAAAAATAGTCATGTATTCCTTTTTTGGACGTTTCAAATTATAGTCACATTTTCTCTTTTACTTTAGTATTAAATGTTTTATTGTCAATTTTACCTCTAATTAAAAAGAGTAATTAATGCTCAGCAGATTTTGGAGTATGAAATTCTAAGGGCAAAATTGACACTTTAGCTAAATTTGACTACATTTATTGATTTTTCTTAATTTGTGTGTAAAGTCAAATGTGGTTATCTTTGCGTGTGACGTAAGGAGTATAGTTACACAATTGATTTATATAATAGTATTATGAGATTTTTTACAATGGGGCACGTGGTTTCCCAAACTATTGCAATGAGGCCTGGTTAACTTTTCCTATTGCAACTATACACAAAATGGAATAAAAAATGACCGCGCTACCCTTTAAGCTTAATTTTTTGAATTTGGGGCACAATTCTGACATTTAACTTCAAATCAATTCTCTCATTTCCTTTCTCTCTCTCCACTCCCCCACGTCTCTCTCCCTTTCTCTCACCACTCTCCATCGTTTCTTTATTCGCCGCTCTCATGCCTCCGGAGTATCTTTTCTACAGACTTCCAAGATCTAATGGCCGCCGCCGACTGAAGCCCAAATTCGCCGTCGATGGGGGAACGGACACTTCTCCGTCGGCGTTTGAAGCTACAAACGGTGGAATAGTCTTTTTTTTTTTTTTTTTTTCATAAAGATTTTCGATTTCATCTCACTTTTGTCTTTACTGTCTACAGTAGTATTTACTGAAATTGTATTTTACTCAATTGAATGGTTCTTCAAGTTAGATGGATGTCACTTTACAGAATTTCATCATTTGAAGTTAGCAAAGCATATTACAACATAGCATCATTCTTGAAAATGAGAAATTGAGTAGAAAGAAAGGTAGCATCAAGCTTGTGGGTTGGAATTGTTGGGGGAGGAGCAGGAATGCCAAGCATCCCCTTGAAATTCTACTTCATTTTCTGCTCCTTGCTCAAGATTAGAACGTACCCTAAGTAAACGTAAACCTTAAACCTTACATAATTACCAAAATTTATATTGAAATTAAATTTGAATATTATATAAATTACTAAACTTAAATCGTATATAAAGTACTAAATTCTAAATCTTAAACTAAATTGAGTTTGAGTTGAAATATTACATAAACTTAAATGATAATATTACATAAGTTACTTAAATTGAAATTGAATTTGGATATTAACCCAAGTGGTTCAAATATGGTGAATATCTAAACAAAGAGTTTCTTTTTTTGAATTTTTCTTCTGATAATGAAAATTTATGAATTTAAATACTTCTACGTACTAAACTTAAATTGAAATTGATTGATTCATTTATTAAATTTACATACTCCGTATATAAATTAAATGTCAATAAGGTACCGAACTCTAACTTAATTAGGTATGTATAGTGTATAAGGTACTAAACATAAACCTTAAACCTAAATTGAGTTTGAGTTGTAATATTACATAAGTTACTAAAATTTAAATTGAAAATAAATTTGAATATTACATAAGTTATTAAACTTAAATGATATATAAGGTATCAAACATAAACCTCTAATCTAAATTGAGTTTGAATATTAAATAAATTACTAAAACTTAAATGATATATATAAGGTGTCAAACATAAACCTTAAATCTAAATGGAGTTTGAATATTACATAAGTTACTAAACTTAAATGATATATAAGATTTAAAACATAAACCTTAAACCTAAATTGAGTTTGAATATTACATAAGTTACTAAAACTTAAATTGAAAATTGAATGTATTATATAAGTTACTAAAACTTAAATTGAAATTGAGTTTGAATATTACATGGCGAATATTTGAACACAAATGGTGAATATCTAAACAAAGAGTAATCTTTTTTTGAATTTTTCTTCTGATAATGAAAATTTATGAATTTAAATACTCCAACATAAGATAAGGTACTAAACTCTAAACCTTAAATTAAATTTAAATATTACATAAGGTACTAAACTTAAACTTAAATTGAAATTGATTCATTTATTAAATTTACATACTCCGTATATAAATTGAATGTCAATAAGGTACCGAACCCTAACTTAAGTAGGTATGTATGGTGTATAAGGTATTAAACACAAACCTTAAATCTAAATTGAGTTTGAGTTGGAATATTACATGAGTTACTAAAACTTAAATTGAAAATAAATTTGAATATTACATAAGTTACTAAATTTAAATGATAACCTCAAATTTAAATTGAGTTTGAATATTACATAAGTTACTAAAACTTAAATGATATATAAGGTGTTAAACATAAACCTTAAACCTAAGTTACTAAACTTAAATGGTATATATAGTACTAAACGTAAGTATTAAACATAAATTGAGTTTGAATATTACATAAGTTACTACAAATTCAAAATTGAATATTACCTAAGTTTCTAAAACATTAATTGAAATTGAGTTTTAATCTTTCTAATTTTCAAATTCAATTTAGGGTTTAAAGTTTAGTAACTTATGTAAACTCTAAATTGAATTGAGTTTGAATATTACATTTTAAAAAAAAAATTGTAAGAAAAAAGGTAACGAGTGGTATCATGTGAGGTACTCAGGAAAAAAATTCAAAAACGGGCACCCTTTGTTCAGATATTTACCATTTGTGTTCAAATATTCATTCTATGTAATATTCAGACTCAATTTAAATTTATGTTTTAGTAACTTATGTACTATTCAATTTTTAATTTAAAAGTTTTAGTAACTTATGTAATATTCAAACTCAATCTAAATATGTTACTATTTTTTTACCTACTCTATATTTAGTATCATATAAACCTTAAATCTAAATTGAGTTTGAATATTATATAAGTTACTCTGAAAATTTTGAATATTACAAAAGATATTGAACTTGGACCCTAAACCCTAACTCTAGATTCAATTCAGGTAATATTTCAAAATGTAATGTAGAATTTAATACTTTAGAGTTCAATTTCAATTTAAATTTAATACTTTGTATAATATTCAAATTTAATTTAGGGTCCAGTGTTTAGAGTTTAGTACATATATAAATTATACATTGAATTTAAATATTAAATTTTATGGTATTAAACCTTAAATTATATTTGAATATTACATAAGGTACTAAACTTAAAATTAAAATTGAGTTTGATTTATTCATTCATTAAATTTACATCTATAAATTGGATATCAATAAGGTACCGAACCCTAACCTAAGGTACTAAACTCCAAACCCTAAATCGAAAATTAAAATATTACACGAGGTACTAAATTTAAATTGAAATGAAATTATTCATTCATTAAACTTAAATATATAAATTGAATTTAAATATCACCTTACTAAACTTAAATGGTATATAAAGTACTAAATTTAAACATTAAATATAAATTAAGTTTAAATATTATATAAATTACTAAAATTTAAATTGAAATTCAAATTGAATTTGAAAATTATATAAATTACTAAAATACAAAAGACTGAAAGACACTTGAATTACCCTAATCCATTTTTTTAAACCTGAAACCGAATTTTCATTGAAGAACACAGTAACACAATCCACTCTCTTTAGATTCTTGAATACAAAACCCATCCGCATTAATCCCCCAATCCATTTTTTAACATTTTCCATTAAATTCTCTTCTCCATTTTACAAATGGGGTTTTAAAAATAATCAAACCCATTCATCCGATCTAACATCCTCTCTCTCCCCACCACCCATGGATCCCTCCCCCTCCCCGCCGGAAAATCCTACCGGCGTTTCAGCAAACGAGACTTCTACCCTGAACCCACCTTCCAAAACGCCTCCACCTACTTCGCCGCCCAATCCGACACTCCCCACCGCCTCCTGGGCCGCTCCTCCGACGCCACTGAGCTCATCGACGGTAAAAAACAATCAGAGAACGAGATGAAAAAGTGCCTCACGTGGTGGAGTTGGAGAAGGTAGGTAGGGGATAGGGCCTTGGGAAGATAAAAAAACTAATATTTAATTTATTACTTTTTTAAAATCTAATTTGATTTAAAGGTTAGAATTGTCATTTCAACCAAGGATTAAAATATCGCTATTGCTACAAATATCGCAACCTTAATTTTACGGATATATCGCGTGATATATCGATATCGCACAAAATTTGAAAAAATGACGGAAATCTTATTAAAATCTTGAAAATTTAACATGAAATTTTATACATGTATTCCATTCAAAAGTCATTAAAATTATATGTTTAAAACAAACATATAGATAATAAATTATATAAATCCTGGCTGACGAAAATTAATTGACAACCTAATACAATATAAAATGATGAAATACAATTAATATCAAAATGATTACCTATGAGATTCAAATATAGTAGGTGGAATGATATATTTGTCCAAACAACATTGATAAAATACAATTAAATACTGGCTGATAAAAACTAATTGATAACATAATACCATACAAAATGATTAAATAAATATACATGATAAAATACAATTAATATCAAAATGATAACATATGAGGTTCACAAATAGTAGGTGAAATGACATATTTGTCCAAACAACATTCATACTAACTCATCACATTATAGTAATTTAGAATATAGTTATGCACATGTAATTCATATGTTTAAAAAAACTACAAAATATATGAGGTGAATTGAGAATATATTCGCTTGCACTATTAAAAATAAAATAAAATGTATAATTTTGTACATATAAAAATAAAATTTCAAATAAGTTTGCGATTTTTTCAGATTTTGCGATATTGTGCGATACCGTGCGATATATCCGCGATATTTCCCGATTCTCGTCCAATTTTACACTACGGTTGAACGATGTCGATATCGACATTGATATTTAGCGATATATCCGTGATACTCGGGAAAAAATACATTAGACTCCAATATCCATATCGCAATATCCAAATTTGCGATATATCCGCGATATTTCGCGATATTTTCATCCTTGATTTCAACTACCAAAATGTGTCTACCTGCCACATTTTTTTTCCTCTATGGGTAGTTGCAATATTTACTCCCACTATGTGCCTCATGGTGAACCCCTCGATATAATACAACATCACTCACTCTTACACAATTGTTTTAACATAAATTCACATCACATCCTACTCAAAATTCCTAAATAAACACACATAATCAATATTTATCATAATTTCTCCATCCGAATTTATCCCGTCCTACATAATCCCAAAACAAACACCCCGTGCTTCCATGAAGAAAAAGAAATATATTTATATTATGCAGATTCATTTAAAGGTCTTAAATTTTATCAATGCTCTAATAAAAATATAATTTTATTTTTTTTAGAAATTCTAATAATAAAATAAAAAATTCGGGTTTCCGATCCGGGACCGGTAAATTCTGGTTTTAGACTGGACCGGAACCCGAAATTCTAAAATTTGATGGATCGAGGATCAGACCGGAAACTAACCGGTCAGTCCGATTCCAGTCTTTTTTTTTTTTTTGCACACTCTTACCCTCAAATTCCATATAAGTTTCCACTTTTCTTTGGATATTCCACTGAATTTGAAGCAGTTGTAGTTAGCCTAACTACACGCGGTGATCTTCCAAGTCTGGCTGAAATTCAATCAATTCTTCACACTCAGGAAATGTGTTTGATGCATTTCAACACTCTGCAACAGTTCACATCTAACAAATCAATTGCAAACTCGTCCAATTCGGCAGCACATGTTGTACATCGTGATACTCGAACTAATGGACAGGGCGTGATCAAGGTCGTTCACATTTTGGGGGTAAATTAACCGAGAACTGTGTGCCAACTGTGCAAACGAAATTATCATATTGCACCTAAGTGCTACAAGCGCTTTAACACTACATTTCATGGTCTAGATCCAACACATCATCAGTCCAGATTCAATTCCTAAGTGCAACCTCACATTCAAGCAAATATTGATCAACATATGCCAAATCCTCAATTCCACATCACTCCGCGACCACAGACATACATTGGCCAGGTTAACTCATCATCTTCTATGCCTTACTCTCAATTTCAGTCACCTGTTCTGCCTCATACTCAAGTTCCATCCTCATCCTCTCAACCGTCTACTGGCAATGAATGGTACTCAGTTTGAAAACCTACAAGTGAGCACTCCATACCAAGGTAAATCACAACTTACATTTGGTAATGGTTCTAATTAATGTGCATATTGCAAATGTTGGCTCTCTCAGCTTGCCATCTCTTATTAAATCCAAACATGTTGTGTTGAATAATGTGTTACATGTTCCTGATATCACGAAGAATTTTCTTAAGGATAATCATGCTATTATTGAGTTTCACCCGGATTCGTGTTTTGTTAAGGAAGTAGCAACAAACAGGATCCTACTGAAGGGTGCTCTTAGAGATGGACTGTATCAACTGGATTTGAATAAAACAGGAAAGCATAAAGAATCACATGTTGCGTTTGATTGCAATGCTGCTTATATTTCTAATAATGATGTATACTGTTTGTGGCACTATCGATTAGGCCACCCATGTAGTGAGACCCTCGCTCGAGTCTTTCACAAATTACATATTCTGTTAGCTATAAAGTCTAATGAGTTTTGTGATAATTGTATCTTGGGAAAGATGCATCAAAAGTCTTTCAGTTCAGTTGTACATCACACTCATCTTCCTTTTGAAATAATACACATGGATATTTGGGGGCCTACTTCAGTTTTATCTACGGAAGGGTACAAATATTATCTTATCATTGTTTATGATTTTACGAGATACTCTTGGATCTATCCTCTGCATTTAAAATCTGGTGTAACAGATGTTGTGTCTCAATTTATTCCGTTAGTGAAACGACTATTTGGTCAGAAAATTAAGGCTATTCAATGTGATATGGGTGGTGAGTTTGTTGTGTTACAAACATTATTTCGACAGTTGGGCATTGAAGTTCGTCATTCCTGTCCTCATACACATCAATAAAATGGCTTGGTGGAACGGAAACATCGCCATGTGACTGATCTTGGCCTGGCAATGCTACTCGTAGTAAGCTAGGTGGCATGCATTCAGAACAACAGTTTATCTCATAAACTTTCTTCCCACATCTGTTATTCAACATCACTCTCCTCATTTTAAACTCTTTAAGACTGATCTTTCCTCATCACACCGGAGGGTTTTTGGGTGTTCTTGCTATCCGCTCCTTCGGCCATATAACAACTCAAAGTTACTAATCAAATACAGAGAAAGATTCAATCTTATAAATCAAAAGTCTACCATCAACAATACACAAACATAAGAGAACTACTACTCCTCCATATTTCTGAAGAAGGAAACTAAAACATATTGAGTAAAACAAGTAAAAAAATTCAATTTCCACAAAACAGAACAAATTTTAAGAGGCCCATAAATAAATAAGTTAACCATTTCTAAAAAAATATACTCCTATTAAAAAAAACTAGTATAATCTCACTGCCAATGCACACAATCAACCTACAAGAGCCAAAAGAAGAAACCGAGACTTTAATCACTGAAACAAACCCTAAAGATTCAACAATAACCAACTAGGCGGACAAAATTCGAGAAACCTGCTTGCGACCGTGGATGACAGGACACACGAACTGCATTAGCTGAACAATGGAGCCTTTCTGCAGTTTGGCGGTATGCACCAAATAGTTACACTCGGTAGTGAGCATTCCTTTCTGAGTGAATGAACCATCGGAAAGCAAAATCCGATATCGCTCTTCGTCACTCCGAATGCAGGGGGAGTTAATGATGCTTATATCGGCAATTTGCAGCACCGGTTTTACGTCACTATTCTGAGGGTTGTTGCGCAATATCACAGAAATCGCTCCTTCCGTTAAATTAATCGACATTCCCTGCAAATTTAGGGTTTCGATTTGGGGAATTTCTCGATTTAGAGTTTTAGGGTGAAGAGAAATTGAAATCCTAGAGGATACGGATGAGAGTATAGGGAGCGCCAAAAGATGAACCTTAGGCTTTGGTTGGTTTAAAAAACAGGATTTTTTAAATCCTAGTTTTTTAAATAAGATTGAATATATTTGTATGAGTTGGTCTCCTGTGCACAGTGTGTACGTACACACTAATGCACATGTCAATCATATATCTATTTATAAAGTCAAATAAATATAACTAAGTAATGAATATTCTAGTGGTTATAGATACCCTTCATAAGCATGAGGTCACAGGTTCATATCCTTTCAAACTTGTTTTTTTTTTCCTTTTTTTTTTCCCCCTTTTTTTTTTTTTTCCGTTTTTTAAATCGTTTTTTTTTTCCAAACTTTTTTTTTCTTTTTTTTTTCCAAATTTTTTTTTTTTCCAAACTTATTTTATTTTTCTTTTTTTTTTCCATTTTTTTTCCTTTTTTTTTGTTTCTACTTTTCATTAATAAAATTTCCACTTTTCACTAATAATTTTTTTTCCTTTTTTTTTCTTTTTTCTTTTTTCTTTTTTTTTTCGTTTTTTTTCTTTTTTCTTTTTTTTTTTCACCTTTTTATTTTTTCTTCGTTTCTACTTTTCATTAATATTTTTTTTTTTTTCGTTTCTACTTTTCATTAATAAAATTTCCACTCACTAATAATAGCTACCACTTTTCATTAACAAAATTTCCACTTTTCAATAATAATAGTTAACACTTTTCAGTAATAAAATTTCCACTTTTCAATAATAAGAATTACACTTTTCAGTTAAAATATCTACCACTTTTCAATAATAAAAATTACATTTTTCAGTTAAAATATCTACCACTTTTCAGTAACAAAATTTTCACTTTTCAATAATAAGAATTACACTTTTTAGTTAAAATATCTATCACTTTTCAATAATAAAAATTACATTTTTAAGTTAAAATATCTACCACTTTTTAATAATAAGAATTACACTTTTCAGTTCAAATATCTACCACTTTTCAATAATAAGAAATACATTTTTAAGTTAAAATATCTACCATTTTCAATAATAAAAACTACATTTTTCATTTAAAATATATACCACTTTTCAATAATAATAATTACATTTTTCAATAACAAAATCTACCACTTTTCATTACTTAATTAATTAATTAATTAATTTACCATTATTAATTAATTACAGTTCTCATTTTTATCGATCAATATTTACAATTATTAATTAACTTACAATTCTCATCACTTAATTAATTAATTTACAATTATTAATTAATCTATAATTTTCATTTTTATTTTGCTTATTGTTATCATTGTTAACTTAATTAATTAAAACGAGTATATTTAATTATAAATTGTACCGTTAAAATTATTATTAAAATTGAAAAAATGTTATTCTTATTATTGAAAAGTGGTATATTTTGTTATTGAAAAATGTAATTATTATTATTGAAAAGTGGTAGATATTTTAACTGAAAAATGTAGTTTTTATTATTGAAAGTGGTAGATAGTTGAACTAAAAAGTGTAATTCTTATTATTGAAAAGTGGTAGATATTTGAACTGAAAAGTGTAATTCTTATTATTGAAAAGTGGTAGATATTTCAACTTAAAAATGTAATTTTTATTATTGAAAAGTGATAGATATTTTAGCTGAAAAGTGTAATTCTTATTATTGAAAAGTGGTAGATATTTTAACTGAAAAGTGTAATTCTTATTATTGAAAAGTGGAAATTTTGTTACTGAAAAGTGGTAGATATTTTAACTTAAAAATGTAATTTTTATTATTGAAAAGTGGTAGATATTTGAACTGAAAAGTGTAATTCTTATTATTGAAAAGTGGTACATATTTTAACTGAAAATTGTAATTCTTATTATTGAAAAGTGGAAATTTTGTTACTGAAAAGTGGTAGATATTTTAACTGAAAAATGTAATTTGTATTATTGAAAAGTGGTAGATATTTTAACTGAAAAGTGTAATTCTTATTATTGAAAAGTGGAAATTTTGTTACTGAAAAGTGGTAACTATTATTATTGAAAAGTGGAAATTTTGTTACTGAAAAGTGGTAGCTATTATTAGTGAAAAATGGTAATTTTGTTACTGAAAAGTGGTAATTATTATTAGTGAAAAGTGAAAATTTTGTTACTGAATAGTGGTAACTGTTATTAGTGAAAAGTGAAAATTTTATTAATGAAAAGTAGGGACTATTATTATTGAAAAGTGAGTAATTATTGAAAAGTGGAAGTGAGTAACAAAAAAAAAAACGAAAAAGAAAAAAAGAAAAAAAAAATACAAGTTTGAAAAGATTTGAACACCTCATGCTTATGAGAATTGTAAATTAATTAATTAAGTGATGAGAATTGTAAATTAATTAATTAAGTGATGAGAATTGTAAATTAATTAATAATTGTAAATATTGGTCCATAAAAATGAGAACAGTAATTAATTAATAATGATAAATTAATTAATTAATAAAGTAATGGATTATAAATTAATTAATTAATTAATAAATAGAAAAAAAAAAGGAATTATAACCATAAGTAGAGAAAAATGGATAATAAATTAGGGTGGGAGGATAAGGACAAAAGCATGTGCACCAAACCTATTTTGGTGCACATGGTGCATTTGAGAATTGTGGAATTAATTGATATGAATTTGGTTTGGTATGTGAGAAGCTGTATCATGGCTCCGCCGGTGGATCGGAGTGGTGGAGGCGAATCGGCGGCCGCTGACACGTTGAGGTTTCTACCGACACCGTTTTTTACGAAAACGTTTTAGCTTGTCGATGACCTCTCTCACTGGCGACAAAGGCGAATTGCCTGCGCTTTGAATCGAAATTTAGAGATTGCGAGATAGAAAAGAAAGGGAAAAGAGGATAAAAATGGGAGAAGAATTTGTAGATAAAAGCGGAGAAAAATCGTGTGCACCTGCACACGGTGCATATGAGAATTTCTCTATTTGTATTACTAGTTATTTGCCCGTGTGATGCACGGGTCTGTTGTAATTTTTATATAGTCCTTTAAAAATATCATAAAATGTGTTTTTCAGTAATAAAACTTTTTTGTGATTTTATAATATTAATGTTGGTTCTGAATTAGTTTGGTTAAACTAAATTTCATTTTTAAACAAAAATAAAATAATAAAAAACATTAACTTGAAGGCCACCACTTGTACAATTGTTGTGATTAGTTTTAGTAATTCTCTTTTAAATAAAATAACAATATATTAATAGACATTGTTGTGATTAGTTTTAGTAATTCTTGGTCCTAGGTGGAGTATAACACAAGTGTATGGGGGGGGGGGGGGAATGCACTTGTGTATGCAAATTCTTTTTTTTTTGACAAATCTGGTCTTATCAGGCAGGTTGTCTCACAACTGACCTGAGTGAACTTTGATAGATACTTGTCCTACTGATTACTATAGAGTGATTAGTTGGCTAAATATCTAAAAGAGTTGCTAAGTGCGGAATGTGGTTGGCCTTTGACTTAAAGAAATACTCCAAGTAAATTTCTGAAAAGATACAGTTATCAGGGACTTTGTCCAAAACAATTTTTTTCTTAAACTTACAAGTTTTACTCTTTGAAATATGTTTGAATATGAATGCAATAAAGAGTGCAGTAAGTAAAAGACACACAAGCTTATAGTGGTTCAGAGACTCAAGCTCCTACATCCACTTTGCCTGATTGAACAGGATAATTCCTTCACAATGGAATTAGCTTGTTTTATAGTGCCAAGGTGCACTGATCAACAACACTCTCTTAGTGTTTTGATCCCTAGGATAATCTGAGTCCTAGTGCTCAATCTCTCTAAGTTAAGACTGTGTTTCACTCTAACAGTCCTTAACTCCTCACTTCTACAACAAACACTCTCTTCACTAAATGAGATAAGGTTTGAGGTTTGGTTCCAACTAATAGAGATATCCTTTACAATGAGAACAAATGTAAAGGCTTAGGATATCTCAATGCTAAGCTAGGATGTTTACAAAGATTGGCTTAGCTGACTTGAAGTGATTCAGGAAACTTGGAATACTTGAGAATAGCTTGGTTTCCTTTGAAAGCTTTATATGAGTTTTATAGCTTGTTGTTGGATACTGAATCCCTTTGATCACTTCTGTTTATATAGTCATGTTTGAACAACTATCCGTTGGAGAGATAGCATTTCAAACATGTCTATTTGCAGCTCCATTGAAACGGCTAAGTAGCTTGACTTCCTTTTATCCACTGTGTAAAAGGGCTCTTCAATGGTTGCTTGAATGAATGTGTTGACTTCTGAAAAATGCGGCTGAGATGACTTGTGACAGTTTCCAAATAAGCACACTTTCCAAGGTTGATTTGTGGCAGAATCTACACTCAACCAACGGTCAGATGGGACAAGCTCCCTGAACATTCTTGCTGCAGTTTTAGAATGTTCCAACATTCATTCAATGCTTCACTCTTTAATGCTCTAAGTCTTCAATGCTTGGTTCAGGCATGATTGGCAATAAATGCTTCATTGAATGTGTCTTCTGTAAGCTTTTGACAGTTAATTCTCTTGATCATTTGCACTTCAACTGTCTAGATCTTTTGCATTTAAGAGCACAGCTTCAGTGTTCTTGATCTCTTCAGCCTGGTTGTCCACTTGTTCAGTTGTCCTGATGCTTCAGCAACTTTGGCCTTAAGACTTAATACCTATCAAGCTTTCTAACATGTAGCTTTGGACAACTATCCTGAACTCTAAAATCTCACAACATTTCTGAGATTTTTAACTTAAGCATTCTACATACTCAAGTGTTCTGGGACAACTTGCCTGAACAATAACTTGAGCATATCTCAACTAATTTGTACATCATCATTCAGGGGTTTTGGTATTTAGATCAAAATCATTTTATTCCCAACAATTCTCTTTTAAATAAAATAACAATATATTAATAGACATGCACATGTATAATTGTTTCAACAATAAGTTCAGCCCAATATTTGCATGTTTGATTTTTTCAGAATATTTTAAATTATAATAAGACCAATTTATAGTGATGCAGGAATTAGGAGCTTATAAAATAATGTAGATATGAAGAACATTCAAGGAATACACACTAATTCCGTTGATTCTAATAGTAAAAAAAGTGAAAAGAACGGATATACTTTAATTCACGAAGAATACCGTCAATTCAACTCTCTAATAACAATATAAAATGTTGGGATATGAATCCTAGAACAAGTCCTACATGATAATTAAAGATAAAAGATGAAGTTTTGATAAGCCAAAAGTTGTTTGAATATTTTCTAAGTGTTGACTAATATAGTCTAGTTGAGTTGAAGTCATCTTGAACAAGACCAGTAGAGTTCACAAGAAAAGACAAGTGTTGTTTTATATTAAAAGATAAGTACGAATTTATAAGTACTTCATATATGTATTAACTGTTAGATTGTTATTGAGCTATGATAATTGTTGTATAGAGCTCATGATTTTGAATGTAATAGATAGATTGATTGTATAGATTATAAGTTGACTAAGCTGAATTATAAAGCTTAATGTAATGTAATAGTCTTGTTAGGATTAGAGTAGTTTACTACTGAAGATTGCACAAGAAGACCAGAAGAAGAAATGAAGAAGTCTACTACTCAAGACAGGTGGACTACAAGACAAGTCGAGTGCATCTACTAGACTACACAAGACAAGTAAACTTAAAAAGAAGTTTGTTACAGAAACGCGTATAAAGATAAGGATCAAAGTTAGTTAGAAATAACTAATTCATAACAAGAAACGCGTGGATGGATAAGAAGTTTCAGTTGAAGTTAGTTTTCAAGAAAAGTTGGTTACAACTACCCGAGTTCTTGAAGATTGAAGTCTATAAATACTTCATGGTGTTTATCATTTGAAGACTACTGCAAACACGCATACTAAAGCTACATACTGAAGAATTATTTGAAGCTTACTCTCAGAGTTTACTGAAGTTCAGAAAGAAGCCGGAAGACAAGTGAAGAATCAAGAAGGCTACTACTGAAGAACAAAGAAGTTTTATTGTTTTGTTTCAAGTTGCTAGATACTTGTTAAATTTCTAGTTAGATCATAGACATATCTGGTGGTATAGTCTTAGAAGATCTAAGTCTTCTTCTTGGGACTTAAAATCACAGGAAAATACACTTTGTACTCGATTGGAAGAGTTTAGTGGAAACATCACAACTGGGTTTGTGAGAGTGGACGTAAACAAGTTGTCGAACCACTATAAATTGTTTGTGTTGTTACTTTACTGTTTGGTTTATTGTTTAATTGCTTAATTGTTTTAACTACTTAACTGAACTAGACAAGTTGAATATAGAACAGAGTTCTCGAATTTTGAAGTTGAGTATAAACTTGAATTGGGCTCATTGTTAATTTCATAATTCCGCATATTGTATTCTGATATTTCGATAGATTTTTGAAAAGTCTATTCACCCCCCCTATAGACATTTTCACTAGCTTACTCGTTATTAACTCAACTTTGGGGACCTACAAGTGGTATCAGAGCAGTAGTTTACGAACTGTTGTTTCTTGATAACCGACTTAAGACTTAGGGTGAAGTCTTGGTCCTTGACTGTACTTGCTTACGTGTTCTTGATCAATACACTTGGTATATCTGTTTCGTGCTCCCTGCTTGAACTATCTGTTTATTGATCGTATAACTGATTAGCACTAATCTACTTGTGTAAACATGTCTCTTGAAATAAGCGCTAATAAGTTGCCCAAGTTCCAGGTTCAGGACTACGACTACTGGAAGCTACGAATGGAAGCGATTTTCAGCTCCACGCATGATCTAATGATCTCTGTTGTGACCGAGGGTCCGATCGTGACAATGGTCCCAAATACTGCAAATCTTGACAAAGACAAACCAATTGGTACCCTCGTCAAGAAACCAAGGTCTGATCTAACCTCAGAAGAAATGTGTCAAAATAATTTGGATAGTTTGGCGAAGAATTACATCTTACACACTCTTCCTAACGAGTATCTAGGAAAAGTGTTAAAATGTAAAACTGCCAAGGAGATGTGGGATAGGCTAGCAATCATTTGTGAAGGGACATCCCTAATCAAAGAGAGCAAGCTCTCCACAGCTGTCCAAAGATTTGAATCATTTCGGATGAAAACTGGCGAAACTATCGACCAGCTGGATACTCGTTTTACTAAAATCATGAATGACCTTGAAGTTCTTGGTAAAACTTATACTCCTCGTGAAATCAATCTTAGGATTCTTAAGAGCTTAGATCCTCGATGGAAAATGGTAAAGATGATTGTTAAGAATACTCAAGACATAGATGCTTGGAGTGCAGAGACCATGTTTCAAACTCTGAAGGCTCATGAGTTTGATTTAGACGAAGATGAACCACTAGCCAGTAGTGATAGAGAACATGCTGTATCTAAGAACGTTGCCTTTAAATCTAGCTCTTCTAAGTCTTCGAAGGTAGATAGGTCTAAATCTAAGACTAAATCTGCTTCTGTGAAAGACGAGTTAGATAGTGATCTTAGTCTGAAGGATCAAGTAAACCTCATGGTTAGAAAGTTTGATAGGCTGAATAAACGTTTCGGTAGGTATAAGAAGTTCTATAGAGATCATAGAGCATCAACTTCTAAGAACTCGTCTGAGACCAGACGAGACCGAAACTCGTCCGAAAGGAGAGACGAAGTCTCGAAAAGTAACAGACGAGATAGAGAGTCTGACGATAGGAAGATTCAGCGTTCCGATAGACGTGATAAGCGTAGGGACAAATCTCCTATTAAAAAGGCTACTAATGATCTCTTGTGCTATAATTGTGAAAAGCCAGGTCACTATATATATGAATGTCCAGACCTGAGCACTGACGATCGAGAAGAACGTAAAGCTCGAAGGGAAAGAAGATACAACCGTGGCAAGAAGGCAATGATGGCCAATGATGACTCTGATTCGGATTCAGACGAGTTGCCATCGTCCTTATCTAGTCACTCTACTGATCCAGATCACGATGAAGCATTCATAGTAGATGATGGCCTATGCTGCATGGCTAAAATCGATCAAGAGGTATCATCTGCTACCTCTTTTCAATCTTGTGATGATTCTGACACTGATAAAAGTGACACTGCTAGTAGTGAAGTAGGAAGTAGTCTGCAGCACTTGACTAGTGCTGTTGAAGACGACCTTCTACTTGCTAATCAAGCATTCATCGAAGTCAGTGATGAGAACATTGCATTAAAACAAGAAATCATTGACCTTAAGGAAGCTCAGTCTAAAGTAGATCCTAATGTAACAGTCCTAAATGAACGCTTGACTGAAGAATTGAGACAACTCAAAGAAAAGTGTGCATTGACAGACAGGTTATATCAAGACCTACTTAAGACACATGCAACTGAGAGAAATGAGTTCAATGTTTTAAAGAACAAGTGCAACAGACTTGAAGAACGTAATAAGTTCTTAGAGACCGAGGTTGTCACACTAGATCTCAAACTTACTGGCCTAGTTAACTCCTCTAAGATTAACCTTGAATTGTCAGAAAGATATAGAGATCCAGCTGACAAGACAGGTATAGGTGCTGAGTCATCTAGCTCGTCTACTCGAGTCAATAAGAACCCTACTACTACTAACTCAAGACTTCTGCCAAATGATAAAGGAAAAGGACCAATGATATACGATATTAGTACCCCTTCTAAAGGTACTATACCTAAGCAGACTCGAGTTAACATTCCGACTACCAAGGGAGGTAAAAAGAATGCTAACAACAAGCCTGTCCCATCTAGAACTAATCTTCAAAGGACCACTAATCGTGGACGACCCAACCAGGTCAGATACGAGGATTGGTATCCTGAGGAGACGAGTACTAGACAGGTACAGACTAGACGACAAGAGCCTAGACCTCCGTTTATAAGGCAGTCTCAGCTCTACTCGTCTAGACCTAGACAGGTTGCTCCAAAATATCGTACACAAACTGTCCTATATCCTCCACCTTTATCATATGATATTATGAGTGAGGAAAGACCCAAACGTGTCTATAAACCGTATGGACCTAATGCTTACAAGCCCTACTCTGACTATCTTAGACAAGTGCCTGCTCAAGTAGAGATTAAGTCGAAAGGCTATCTCCAAAGAGTAGACCCAAACTCGACTGATAGACTAGTAAAGGTCAACAAGGTCTTATTTTGTAACAAATATGGGTGAAAACTTAAGAGATCGAACTTGTTCAAGACTCCAATGTATATTTGGATTCCTTTGAACTCGACTAACCCTCCAGGACCCCAATAAACTAGTGGGTACCTAAATTATTGAATATCTTCATTGCAGGGTCGACTTGACTTGTATAAGAAGGGTGGCTCAGTAGGAGAAACCTGGTACATAGACAGTGGTTGTTCACACCACATGACTGGTACCAAGGCTCTCTTATCAAGCTACCATGAGCAGGAAGGACCAAAAGTGATATTTGGTGATAGCTCTACTGCTATCACTAAAGGATTTGGTTACATCCGGAATGGAGACGTCGAGATTCAAGATGTCTCATATGTTGAAGGTTTGAAGTACAATTTACTCTCTGTCTCACAGTTTTGTGATCGTGGTTATAAGGTGCAGTTTAAGAGCCGTAAATGCGAAATCATTGACAAAAGGACACACACAGTCCTACTAGTCGGCGTAAGACAAGGAAGTGTGTACATAGTGAATTGGAACAGTTGTCCGAGGGACACCTGTCTACTTACTAAAAATCCTAAAGAACTTGGATGGCTTTGGCACAAACGCCTCTGTCATCTAAACTTTAAGGTTCTTAATAAGATAGCCAGAGATTACCTTGTGGAAGGTATTCCCAATGAAGTCTACTACAAGTCACATGTATGCACGGCTTGTCAACAGGGTAAACAGGTTAAAGGTTCTTTTAAATCAATTCCTACTCTCTCAACTAGTAGAGTCTTAGAACTTCTACATATGGATCTTCATGGTCCAATAACTCCTCCAACCTTGAATGGTAGAAGGTACACACTTGTTGTTGTAGACGACTATTCTAAGTTCACTTGGGTAGTCTTTCTACACAAGAAGAGTGATACACAAACACTTCTGCCTGAACTGTTGAAGAAGTTACAAGTTGAAAAGAACCAGTCCATTGTCAAGATTCGTAGTGACAAGGGAACTGAGTTCATTAATTGCTATATCAAAGAATTTTGTGCTAATCGTGGTATCCAGCATCTTACTAGTGCAGCCAGGACACCACAACAAAATGGTGTAGCAGAAAGAAGGAATCGAACTCTCAAAGAAGCCTGTAGAACCATGATAGCCGAGTTCAACACACCTCAAAAGTTTTGGGCTGGAGCTATCAATACTGCATGCCATTCACAGAACAGAAGCGCGATCAACAAAGCTCTAGGCAAGACACCTTATGAGGTTTGGAAAGGTAGAAAACCAAGAGTTTCATATTTCCATATATTTGGTTGTAAGTGTTTCATTCACAACAATGGGAAGAGCAAGTTGAATGCTTTCGATGCTAAAGCAGACGAGGGGATATTCTTAGGATACTCCTCGACTAGCAAAGCATTTAGGGTATTCAACTACTCAACTCTGTGTGTGGAAGAAACACCACATGTGGTTTTCGATGAATCTCGACAGGACTCGTCTGCCGACAAGGTCAGTGAAAAGGTGATTGATCTAACGATCGAATCTGACAAAGATTCAGAGATATATGAATCCGTTAAAGCCTACAACCCATTCCTAAAAGCTCTCGACTCTGATGACAAGGAGAAGGTAAGTGCTCAAGGTAAGTCTTCTAGACCAGTTGACATGCCTGCTCTAGTTGACTCTACTACTCCTGGTAAATCTGTTGATGATACAAATGATGTTGACATGCATGATGCTGTACATGAAATAGATGATGATAGTATTCCTGTTAAGAATAGAAAAACATGGAAATCTGCGCATGATACTGAAAATATCATTGGTGACTCTACTATTGGTGTGAAGACTAGACGACAACTCTTTGAGTCACAAGAACAGCCGAGTCCAACTATGTTTTGCTGGTGTTGTTTCCTCTCTGCTATTGAGCCTACCACTGTTAAAGAGGCATTGGCTGATAGTAATTGGATCATCGCTATGCAAGACGAGTTGAACCAGTTTGTTCGAAACGACGTCTGGGAACTTGTCGATAGGCCGGAACATCATAATGTAGTTGGAACTAGATGGATTTTCAAGAATAAGAAAGATGAGAATGATTTAGTCGTTAGGAATAAGGCTATACTAGTCGCACAAGGCTACTCACAAGCTGAAGGCATAGACTATGATGAAACTTATGCTCCTGTTGCTAGACTAGAAACCATTCGATTGTTCCTTGCATATGCTGCTTACATGAAGTTTACTGTATATCAAATGGATGTTAAAAGTGCATTTCTTAACGGTATTCTTGCGGAAGAAGTGTATGTTGAACAACCTCCAGGTTTCGAAGTCAAAGGCAACCAGGTGTACAGATTGAAGAAAGTCTTGTACGGACTAAAGCAAGCTCCAAGAGCATGGTATGATACTCTATCTCTCTTTCTTTTAGAAAATGGTTTTACTAAGGGCAAGGTCGATCGAACCTTCTTCAGAAGACAAGAAGGGAAGGACATCTTACTCGTCCAAATTTACGTAGATGACATCATTTTTGGGTCACCTAACAAAAAGCTGAGTGAAAGTTTTTCAACACTCATGCAAAGTAAGTTTGAAATGTCAATGATGGGTGAGATGAACTACTTTCTTGAAATTCAAGTAAAACAAACTCCAGAAGGTATTTTCATAAATCAGGCGAAGTACACTAGAAACCTTCTAGACAAGTACGGGATCAAAACATGTAAGTCCACTGGCGTACCAATGCAACCAACTTACAGAATGGATCCAGATGAGAACGGTAAATGTGCTGACCAATCCTATTACCGTGGTTTAATTGGTTCCTTACTGTATCTAACTGCCAGTAGACCAGACATTGCATTCTCTGTTGGTGTTTGTGCTCGATTCCAAGTCAATCCAAAAGAAAGTCACATGGAAACCACCAAAAGGATTCTGAAATATTTGAAAGGGACCATCAATCGTGGTATATGGTATCCCTCAAATGATGATCTATCCTTAAGTGGCTATTCAGACTCAGACTTTGGAGGCTGTAGAATAGATAGGAAATCTACTTCTGGTTCTTGTCAATTTCTAGGCACAAAACTCATATCTTGGTTTTCTAAAAAGCAGACTAGTGTTGCTACTTCCACTACCGAAGCCGAGTACATGGCTGCTGGTAGCTGTTGTAGTCAACTACTCTGGCTCATACAACAGCTTCGTGATTACAACATACATGAATCAAATGTTCCTATTTTCTGTGATAGTAATAGTGCAATTGCCATTACACAAAATCCTGTTTTGCACACACGATGTAAGCATGTTGATGTGAAGCATCATTTCATACGTGATCATGGAGAAAATAAGGATATTCGCATGGAAAAGATTCATACTGATTTTCAAAGAGCTGATATTTTTACAAAACCATTAGCTGAGGCACGATTTCGTGAGTTATGCATTAGTCTAGGGCTAATTGATTTAGATCCTACTTGCCTATAGCTATGTACTAACCAGACAGGTACATCAAGAAAATGAGACAAGATCACTAGACCAGAGCACTCGTCTACTCACCCAACAGACAGGTATACAAGGCTAGACTAGATGACCAAACTACCCGATGAGGAAGCTGGTAAAGCTGAGGGTAATACTAAGGGAATAAACATTTAAGGGGGAATCTTTGACTTCTTAAATATCCTTATGTTGACTCTTATGTTTGTTAAAGGTCATCTTGTTCGAAACCTTGATCCTTGCTTTAGATTGATATTCATCTTATTTATATCACTCTACTTGTACCTTAGATTATACATTGCAAATGATAAGATAGGTACATAAAGTCGTTCAACGTTCAGAATAGACAAGCACAGGCGTAGGGGGAACTCGTCTTGTGTGCTTAAGCCGACTC
This sequence comes from Galeopsis tetrahit, assembly GCA_963675135.1. Lineage (NCBI taxonomy): Eukaryota > Viridiplantae > Streptophyta > Magnoliopsida > Lamiales > Lamiaceae > Galeopsis > Galeopsis tetrahit. The sequence goes on from OY776128.1 coordinate 57,934,334, forward strand.
GTCTTGTGAAGCTTAAGTCTACTCGTCTGTTCTGGATAGACTCGAACAGACAAGCTAAGTGTTCTTTTGATTCTACAATATTAAGTGTTTAATCAAAACGGATTAAGGACATTATAGTAATTAGATATTGATAAATTTTGAAAACCCCTGAATTAGATTTATACACTCCCATTTAATGAGGTGTATACATCCAGTTCTCACTCGTCTACACTAGGTCAGATGAGTTCACTCCTCAAATCACATAATATTCTCGATTCCGTAACCGAATACCAAAAGCCTTAACAGTTTTTGAACAAAACCCCCACATTCTCACACGTCTTGCTCCTCAATTCCCTAATTCCCTTACTCTCAAGAAGTTATTTTCTCTCTATTTTCAAGCAATCTGATTATACTCATATCATCGCTATGTCTATTCGATCAATTTTCGATCTAAGAACCAACATGCAGGTCACATTCGACCTAGGCCGGTACATCTCCGACAATAAAGTAAATGTTGAACCGTCTGTATTTTTCAAAGGAAATCACTCAGAGGGCAATGCCGAGATCCTGACCAAATGCACCAGATGCGGGCTAAAGCCGTATTTGGAAGCATTTCCTCAAGTCGTCTTGGAGGAGGAGGTGCTAGAGTTTTATGCTAATGTCACCAGACGAGGTGATACACTCGAGTCTTTCATTGGTGAGAATCGTGTGCAAATCACTCGAGAAGTAATGTTCAAACATCTAAAGCTGCCCACCGGAACTATTAATGTTGAGAATTACGCACTTGGGCAAGAAGTTCGATATTTGAGCATTTTCTGTGGCAAAAAGCTGAAACCGAAACCAGATGGCAAGTATGCTGCAGTTAAGAAGGCAGATCTTCTAGAAAAGTATCGCACATTATTGGATATAGCCAGCAAGGTTTTGCTAAGTTCTACTGGCTCTCATGACTCTGTGACTTTTGGAAAGACAAGGGTTATGGCTGCGATATACGATGGTATTTCTGAAGGTAACTGGTTCAAGCTAATTGCAGATCGAATCATGTACTTTGAAAGAAGTGTTCGAGTAGATGACAATACTCATAATTGGGTGGTGTCTACGGCTGTTGGATACGGTAATAAGCTAAGTATCCTATTCCCTCTTTTAATGCCAAACAAGACAGAATGGAGTAAAGGAAAGCCATTCCATCCTTTGAAGTTTTACTTAAAGAAGGAGGTCCTGAAAAAGCAAGTTGCTGCTAGGCCAGCTGCACCTAGGCAAGCTCGAATTGATCCCATGGAAGCCTTGCCTTATTCTAATGCGTCTGGTTCTTCAGAAGATGAGTCTGCTGGAGAAGAGTCGATGGAAGCTGCACAAGACTCATCTCAAGAGGACTCTGAGAAGACTCAGTCGGAAGAGGAGAAAGAGCCAAGTTCTCAAGTACCCGAGTTGTATACGCTAGTGAGAATTGGAACACATTCTCCTCCAGAAGAGTCGACTTCCAAGGTTGGTACTTCCTCTCAAGATATTTCTTTCTCTCCCTCTTCTGTTCGAACCAAGGCAAGATCTCATCGATCTAGGCCAAGACCTATTACCTCAACCTCACAAGTGCTGCCAGCACATCCGCTGAGAGTCAGCCTACCCGAAAACACTCCCAAAATAGATACAACTGATACTCCTACAGTTGTCACACCAAACCTAGACACGTCAAAGCCCCAAGAAACCACAGACCAAATTTTATCCTTACCCTCAACAGAATATGTTGATCCTATTATCCCATCTACTTCAGATAAGACAACAGTTGTCACTGCAACAACTGAGATAGAGACCCCATCTACTCAGACCCCGTCTGAAGTTAGATTCGAATCCTTGGTCTACTACCCCATGTGTCTACGAGAGAAGCGAATCCGTTCGAAGATGAGCAAGAATTTGAAGAAACAGCTCTCATCTGTCGAAGTCGACTACTCTTCAGAACAGTTTGAGAAACTGGTTAGAATATGCACTTGGGTGGCCTTGAAGAAGTCTGGTACAGATGATCTCTTCGAAGTCATCTTAGGGAAAGGTGGTATTTCTAACTTCATGGATTGGGAGATGGAGCAGAAGGAGAATAGTGGTGTTCGTGACCACTCAGAGCTTTTCCCAAATCATGCTATTACTGCTCTTGCTAAGAGGTTGTTGGGTATTTCTGATGACTTGATGAGTTCAGAATTTCAGTTTGATGTAGGCGTTCAGGTTTCAGAATCTGACTTTGTGCAAGATATTGTGATGATTGAAGCTGAACAAGCTGAGTTGATCCAGTCTACTGATCCGGTCATAGAGCTAGACAATGTCTCAGATCAGTTGAGAGGCATTGTGTTCAGATTTCAAATGGACCATGCTGACAGTCCAAGGTCAGATTTCAAGTTTATTAATCGATACACTGATTTGCTACTTCCCATTGAGATATGTGGATACATGGAGAAGTTGCACGCTTTATTGAAGAAGGAATTGGCTGATGCTGAAAGGAAGGCTCATGAAGCAAGGTTAGCTATCATTCCTTACTCTCCCCAACTAAACCTAAAAGCTATTGCTAGAAGTGTGCTTTCAGAGGCTGAACTAGTTGAAGACGAGGTCTTGACTACTACTCCAGAAGGCCAGTTGGTGAAAGCTTTATCGATTCCAAGGGATGAGATTATGGTAGAAGCTGTTCATGTTGAAGTTGGACAAACATCTCAAGCTATCCCAACTGCTTCAATAGATGAGTTGAAAGATGACTTGAAAGCTGTCATTAAGTCGTCTATTGATGAATTTCTCAAGACTGAATTGAAAAAGACTCTTGTTGAACAGAACAGTGTCCTTATGACAAGTTCAAAAGAGATGATCATGAACGAAGTCAATCAGTTGGACAATGATTTCAGGCAAGAAATGTTCAACCAGATCGAAGGATTTCTCCAGAATCAAATTGAATATTCAGAGAAGAGCTCAGTCGATTTTTCTCGTGTTCTAGCTACTGAATCGAGGAAGATGGAAAGAGTATATAGAGCCAAAATCGAAGTAGCTGATGTTCAAAGAAAAGAAGCCTATGATCAGTTAGCACAAGCAAGAGAGATTATAAGTGCTATGACTGAGGAGAACCGGAAGCTACGTCTGACTGCAACCCATTTTAAGAATGAGTTGAACTTATCTACTCAGAAGCTGGAGTTGGTGGCGACCAAACTAGATAAGTTGAGTCAAGATGGTTCTCATCAAAGGCAGATTGAAAGAGCTTCTAATCTGATGAAGCAAGCTATGATGGAAGAGATGACTCGGTTCACTTCTCTATTCTCTCTCAAGGCATCTGATGAAGCCATAAAGGGGGAAGAGATGAGGCGAGTTGATGTTGATGTTACTCCTGAAGATGGAAAAGACAAGTCTAGTGCTGAACCAGAGGCTAAAGATGCTTCTGAAGCTATGCAAGATCTTAGAAGGCCTAAGAGAGGCAAAGGCAAGTTGATTAAAACTGCAGAACTTGAGCAAGCTAAGCAAGCTAAGGCTGAAGCAGATGAGTTGAAGAAGAAGGAGAAGGGCAAGGCTATTGCATCTCCTGAAGCTGAAGTTCAGACAAGACCTGTATCAAAAAGGAAGTCTATTCATCTAGAAGAACCTATTCCTGAGAAAATAGTCATGAAGAAGCAAAAGGTTGTTGATCCAAGTGATGAAACTCACTATGCTAGTCAAAAGAAAGTTGGAAAACACATAGAGAATTTGCTGAATCTAAAGACTGATGAAGATCTGATGGAAGACAAGTTCATTGACTACTTCATTGACAAAGAACATCGTCAAGAATGGATGAAAGTGAAGAGGCAATGGGAACTTGATCACTTGATTATCAGAAAGTTTGGAGATTCTGATAACTCTGATGACCTGTACTCTGTATTTGACAAATTCATGAAGGACAACATAGGATGCTCTGGAATTTGATCATAAGGATATCTGCGGGTGCAAACTTTAATATTCTTGTTCCTAGTTTTCCGAAATGGAAGTGTCCCATGACTAGTTCTGGAAAAAGAGTTGATCTAAATCTGATCAAGAAGTTTGAAGAAGAACTACTCGAGAAAGAGAAGATTGAAGATGAAGATCACATCGGAGCTATTCACAAGAGACTCCTAGATGCATTCTGTGTTCCAAATCCAGAAGGAGGTACTCTTTCAGATTAGTTGATTATATGGTTTAATATGAAAGTTTTTTTTGCTCTGATACTTAGTTGTTTTTGATATGTGTAATATCTACTGGTATTATTTTGAATGGATGAAATATAAGTACTATTTGGTGGTAAGAACAAGATAACTACTTAACTAGTCTACTATTGAGAAAAGATTCAAGTAGTTTTGGCTTCATCAAAAAGGGGGAAATTGTTGGGATATGGATCCTAGAACAAGTCCTACATGATAATTAAAGATAAAAGATGAAATTTTGATAAGCCAAAAGTTGTTTGAATATTTTCTAAGTGTTGACTAATCTAGTCTAGTTGAGTTGAAGTCATCTTGAACAAGACCAGTAGAGTTCACAAGAAAAGACAAGTGTTGTTTTATATTAAAAGATAAGTACGAATTTATAAGTACTTCATATATGTATTAACTGTTAGATTGTTATTGAGCTATGATAATTGTTGTATAGAGCTCATGATTTTGAATGTAATAGATAGATTGATTGTATAGATTATAAGTTGACTAAGCTGAATTATAAAGCTTAATGTAATGTAATAGTCTTGTTAGGATTAGAGTAGTTTACTACTGAAGATTGCACAAGAAGACCAGAAGAAGAAATGAAGAAGTCTACTACTCAAGACAGGTGGACTACAAGACAAGTCGAGTGCATCTACTAGACTACACAAGACAAGTAAACTTAAAAAGAAGTTTGTTACAGAAACGCGTATAAAGATAAGGATCAAAGTTAGTTAGAAATAACTAATTCATAACAAGAAACGCGTGGATGGATAAGAAGTTTCAGTTGAAGTTAGTTTTCAAGAAAAGTTGGTTACAACTACCTGAGTTCTTGAAGATTGAAGTCTATAAATACTTCATGGTGTTTATCATTTGAAGACTACTGCAAACACGCATACTAAAGCTACATACTGAAGAATTATTTGAAGCTTACTCTCAGAGTTTACTGAAGTTCAGAAAGAAGCCGGAAGACAAGTGAAGAATCAAGAAGGCTACTACTGAAGAACAGAGAAGTTTTATTGTTTTGTTTCAAGTTGCTAGATACTTGTTAAATTTCTAGTTAGATCATAGACATATCTGGTGGTATAGTCTTAGAAGATCTAAGTCTTCTTCTTGGGACTTAAAATCACAGGAAAATACACTTTGTACTCGATTGGAAGAGTTTAGTGGAAACATCACAACTGGGTTTGTGAGAGTGGACGTAGACAAGTTGTCGAACCACTATAAATTGTTTGTGTTGTTACTTTACTGTTTGGTTTATTGTTTAATTGCTTAATTGTTTTAACTACTTAACTGAACTAGACAAGTTGAATATAGAACAGAGTTCTCGAATTTTGAAGTTGAGTATAAACTTGAATTGGGCTCATTGTTAATTTCATAATTCCGCATATTGTATTCTGATATTTCGATAGATTTTTGAAAAGTCTATTCACCCCCCCTATAGACATTTTCACTAGCTTACTCGTTATTAACTCAACTTTGGGGACCTACATAAAACTTGGAGTATATATTTATGAAATATACTTCACGAAAATTCTCCACCCTCCCCCATTCTTCATAAAGTCCATTTCTTCACATCAAAAAAAAAATGTAAACTCTAATATACATAAAAAAAAAATTACTGACCTTTCCCAATAATATATATATATATATATATATATATGCAACTAAACCTTTCAGAAAGTGCAGCTGCACCCCATTCATCGGCTCCTCATCGATGTCGTGCGTGCTACCATTCCTTTTAATATAACCACTTTTGTTTTTCGTTTTATCCATATCGTATGCTTCCTTCTTTTCAAACCACATCTGCTCTAAAACTATTAGACTTAGTTTAACATTAGTTCTACATATATATATATATATATATATATATATATTTCCTTTTTTGATTTGTTAGTAATAAAAGGGACATAAGGCAAACACTTATTTTCCATTTCAATTTACAAAGCTATCTACACAGACGAATATCATACATTAAGCAAGCAATAATATCTCTCTTAGGTCATTTTCAAACTACATGATAAAGGATAAACAAAAAAGATAGGCAAATGAATCAAATGATCTAAAATATAGAGCTTATTTAACAACTAAGGGCATGTTTGATAGCTAAGATTAAAGGTAGATTAACTACATCTCAACCCTCTGTCAAAAAAAAACTACATCTCAACCCTTTGGTTGTTTGATAGTTAAGATTAAGAGTAGATTATGCTTTAAAATTTGTAAAGTCTAGATATCATCCTAATCTCGACTAATCAGTCTTAACTAACAAACATGACCTAAATCACAAACACAAATAGCATAAAACCACATATGTTCACAATCTATTTTACCTTGATGACGCTACAATAGTTCCCAAAAATAAATAAATCAGAAGAAACAATATCTCAGTCATGAGTATATTAGAACCACACCCTGAAATCTGATCCCACAATTTCATCCATATCTTTTGCCCTCCATCACCAAGCAAACTACTCTTAGTGGTGATGATTTGTTCATTACTTAGCCAATTAAAAGAGATCAAAGATACAAACCAGCTACATAGCACCAAAAGAAGATGGCCCACCTTCAACACAAACTCAAGTACATGAAGTAAACTCATAACCAGTAAATTAACAAGAGAAAGTACCAAACCAAATCTCAGCTATTCTCCTCTGCTTTTGCTATTTTATCGAATGTTATCAGACTCCCACCATCACAAAATCCCATCTATGAGTTTTGAGAAACTGAATCAACCAACCGAGCAATCTTATCCACTTAAATGCCACAAAATTGAAGTTCAAACACCAAGATTCGAGGAAGATGAGGCCAGTGCAAGAATCAAGGAATCACCAAGATACCAACTTCCCCTTTCTTTTTTTTTTTTAATCGAAACAGAAGAGAATTTTAGTGTCTATCATGTTAGCCACCAACCAAAAACAGGGCCAAGAAATGCTCCAACGCTAAACAATTAAAGATTCTCTCAACAAGAGCAATCAAATCAGCAACACCGAAAAAGCATATATCTAAAGCAAAAACAAGAAACCCCCCAGACAAAGAATCAAAAATCTAGTGTTTGATTAAGGTTACCTTAAAATTCTTGAAAATCAAAGACAAGTGGGATGGGTTTATGAGTTTGACTCTCTCAAGTGAGCCAAGTATTTGGAGCTCTAGAGTAGACAACAAGTGAGGTAATAATATGTTGGAAAGATTAATGATTGGTGCAGTAAATAATGGAAGAAGAAAAAGCATCTAAGAGAGGAAAACAAAAAAGAAGGTTTTGATTAGTATGGACACTATGCAACAAGAATCTGTGAAAGAGGGGTAATTACCTTGCATTGTAGGAATTGGGTTGCACAGTCAATATATTAGTAAGGAGTATAATTTAGGCATCTAGGATGCAAATATCAACAAAAATGAAAGTCCAAAAGAAACATGTAATTAGTAGAATGGACGAATGTTATTGAAAAAGATTGAGAGTCTAACCTTTCACAGTCGGAGTACTGGCCTTTCCGTTAAAACTTTCGAAAGAATCTAAAAACATTTAGAGTAACACAAAATGATTAGCAAAGCAAGTGATGTTACTGCAATATATATGAGTTGCTCAGATTCATAACAATTAGGCTGTTTGCATAAAAACAGAAGGAGCGCCTGACAATGATTACTTCAACTAATCTGGTGAATTCTTCTTCTTCTTGCAGCTTCAACGCCTACAAGCATACCTGCCATTTTATTTCTCTCAATTAAAATTCAAATTCAAATTAAATGCTCATTCATAGTTTGGAGAGAAACAGTCGCACCCAAAGAAAAGAAACTGGCGTTTTGATTTGAAGTTAAATATGCCCATGGACTTTTCAGTTTCAGATTGAGGAGTGTAAATACTTAAGTATTATAGAACAGATACAAAGACATGTGAAAGGAGAGGTGGTCACTATTTCTAGTAGGCATACAATAAGTAGATAACAGATAAAACATTTATACAACTTGAACAATATCTTTAGATCACATATTTGGTTACACCCTTCTCTCACTCCATGCTATAACTATTAATGCTTGCCTACAAAGTGAAATTATAGATTGTCTAATCCTTTATAATAAGTCTCATATCATGTAATTGTAAGCTACCCCACCTTTATCGAAGTCCAACGCTATAAGAAATTCTACCAGTTTGTATAATCAGTGTATCAAATAGTGCTTCATTTTCTCATAGGGCACTACAAAAACTGCATCTACTAAATGTTATTTGTTCTCTACATGCACAAACCTCACCCTTAATCCACATAATCTTGCTCTGATCCCTTTGCTTTATTGGTTTACTTTTTGATTTATTGAAGATAAATTCTTTTGTGAGGTGGTGTACACCAAACAGATTGGGAGACGATTCAGATCCATTAACCTTTCACACATTTACCTACTAACTCGGTTTGCAGTTTTATTTCTAACTAATTTGATGATTATAAAAGTTTCATGTTTCTTCCCATTGAATTTTCAGTGGTAAAGCAAACTGAGTCTCAAGGCTTATACAGATCCATTGGCTTAATTATCATGTCAATATTCTTAAATCACAATCCAGAGCAGGGTTGTACACACAAACTATTGTACACATAATTAAACTATGTAAGATGTCTTAGGAGTTCATCTTTCTTGCCACTCACGTCTCTGCTAAATCTTATAGTCGAGCTTCCAAGTCTTATAAGTTATACAACAGAAGCAATACAAAGCAAACATAAATATATAGGAGTAGCTGCGTTGTGAACCAGGTTCGCGTGAACTTTTTTTTCTTCAAAATATTGTATTTCAGCATACGAAGTATCACTTTTTTTAAGCACTTGATTTTATGTGTTTTTCTTCTCAAAATAGGAGTATTACGACAGGTTGGATACTAAACATAATTATTGTTCATCCATAAATTTACACATTACACCAATTCTAAGACTATGTCAAATAATACAGGCCAAAATACAGCAAATAACCCAGAACGAATAATACATCACCCAAATTTTATTTCTACTTTTTCCGAGGTTAAAGACACGTACCTGAATCCAATGCCTTTACAGATTGCACTTGCTCCTTCAAAGTCACCCCCTCTAATTCACCCCCAATTTCCAAGGCAAAGATTATCTGTGTAGCATATCCTCCAGCCCCTTACATTACTTTAAAACAAATCTAATTACTTAGGTCGCTCATAAGAAAAAATGGTGAAAATTAAAATCCAAGAGTAAATTATGGAAGAATTCCAAGAATCATCCTAGATAACATAAATTACACTCACATTGTATGACTCAACAGCTTGAAGTTCCTCAACATCCGAATATCTTCAATTGAAATGACACTCACATTGTAGCTAATCTAGATTATCAAAATCAGATAATAGTAGATGATTAAAATGCCAATCAAGAGTTGTACATTACCAGAAAATCTGCTATGTAATTTGTCTCTTTTCCAGTTTGCCTCATCTCAGCATTCTCCGTCTCTGATTTTTCTGTATACAAATAGCTAATCTAGGTTATCAAGATTAGATAATAGAAGATTAAAATGCCACTCAAAAGTTGAACATTACCAGAAAATCCGCTCAGCATTCTTCGTCTTTGATTTTTCTGTATACAAATAGTTAATCTAGGTTATCAATATTAGATAATAGAAGATTAAAATGCCACTCAAGAGTTGAACATTACCAGAAAATCCGCTATGTAATTTGTCTCTTTTCTAGCCATTTAACTTCTTATGTTGAACCATAAACTCGGCAGTTTGCCTCGTCTCAGCAATCTTCGTCTCTGATTTTTCAACAATCATGATCTGTTGAGGCAGATAGACTTCAAAGAAATCGAACCATTCCCCCATACTCATAGCCTCTAAATTTGAAAAATTAACTTTCGTGTGCCCTAACCAATTTGGAGAGAAAACATAAAAGACAACAATCAGTAGCCGAATCTAAAAAAGAAAAGCAAATAAAATTCTAAATAAGTCCGCCCCTCCTCGGCGTCCATCGCCACCTTGTAGCTATTCCGTCGCACATCCACCTTAACGCCCGATCTCACGACTCTCGATAACCGATGCCAAGTCATCGCATAGCGCTTCAAGTTTTTGGCGTCCTTCGAGCGGTGGAGTCAGCGGATGGTGGCGACGGAAACTTCAATAAGCAGGACGGTTCTCCAGAAGGCGGTGGGGATGAAACTGAAGAGACGAAAACTAAGAGAATGTGTAAAACCTTGCAAACGATTCATTGTCCCAGGTAGATGACATGTACCTCAAATTTGACACGTGGCGACAGGTTGGATCCTTCTAAACGACACATGGCGAGAGCAGAATACATCAAAAATGACACTTGGCGTAAAACTGGAGAGACTTTCCTCCTTTTATTATATAAGATTACTAGCACTATGCCCGCGTTTTTCGCGGGTTGATTTATTAAAATAATAATTTTAAATATTAATTTATATACATTTTTGTAATATTTGTAATATATGAATAACTTTTGTAAAATCGTTTTCCTAATTAAATTGTGGGTTGTCATGAAAATAATTTGTTATGTTGAGAAAAATATGAGTTATTCAAAATTTATAATTAAAATAAATTCAAAATTTATAATTAAAATAAATAAAAGAGTTAAATCTGTAGTAAAACGGTTTATAAGATAATTATTTAAATTCGATCGATTGTATTTCTGTGCACTCAATATATTAAAAAAAAAAAAACATAAAAAATTTAAGAACCAACATTATAAGTAATTTTATAAGTAAAATGAAACACGAATATTCCCTTATAATACAGAATTATAAGTTCAACATTAAAAAATTCACACCTCAATAAAACTTAACATGGTCCAAATCAAAAAAAGAAAATGGATATTTCTTTATCCTATCCACATATCCATCTTCATCAAATGCTAAAATAAAGAGACAAATATAAAAAATTATTAACAATTATTAAACTATGAAATATTAAAACGATTCAATAATAAAGTACTGAAAAATATAACCAAAAAATTTACATTTAAAACTTCTGATGTTTGGAGAATGTGCGTCGGAAAAATTAAAGAGATAAAGATAACAAATTATTAAAAAGGGTTAAAACTATGAAATATTAAAATGATCCATTAATAAAGCACTAAAAAAAATATAATTAAAAAATTTTTATATGAAATTGATAGTGAAAATATATATTATATTAAATAGTAATTATAAATATTCGGATGGACAATTCTTCTGCTAAAAATAAAAAATTAATGATTAAAATAGTATCCACAAAATTAAAATATATCAAATTATTCTCCATCTATTCAAGTATCCATGGGTTATGCCTCTCCTCAGGCATCCATGGGTTATGCTTCGCATAACAATGCATTGCATAAACAAATCAGAATAAGTTCGTAAAAAATGTTTTCTTTCCTCAAACTTCCCGATAACTTAGATTGGAGAATAAATTGATATTTTCTAAACGAAAAAAAAAATTAACACATTAATAAACGGAAAATCTAATAAAAAAATGAAATTAGTATTTAGCCCGAGAGAATAAGCGATCAACTTTTATGTATTAGAGAGTGACCGAAGATAAAATAATAAAATGAGAGTTTAGGTATAAAAATATTAGATATTTGAGTTAGTTGAGAAAATGATGAGATTATTCAAAATTTAAATTTAAAATAAATAATGTTATGATTAAAGTTTAAAAATAAATTTAAAAATAATAATTATGATTTCAAATTTAAAAATAATAATTATGAGGAGATAGAATTTTATACTTATGCTTTTTATAGTTGAAATTAATAATTTAAAAAAATTATCAAGAAAAAGAATAAGGAAACAATTATTTAAGAAAAATATAAAAAAAAAATTGTATAAAGAATAAGGGAAATGTGAGGAGAGAGAAAATTATTTAAGAAAAATGTAAAAAAAATTGCAAAATAGAATCAGACAAATGTGAGACACACGTCAAAAAGATAAGATTTAGAAATAGTAATTAAGAGTAGAGATAAGATAAAATAAAAATTAATTTAAAAACACTGGGAGAGAGATAAATGTAACAATTATTTAAAAAAATGTAAAAAAAAAGACCGAGAAAAAAGAAAAATAGGGAGAGAGAGAAAGGAGATAAAATAAAAATTTAAGAAATTTGTAAAAAAAAAAGTAAAATAAAATTGAAGAAATGAAGAGAGAAAGATAATTGTAAGAAAAATTAATTGAGAGAGAGAGAGAGAGAGAGAGAGAGAGAGAGAGAGAGAGAGAGAGAGAGAGAGAGAGAGAGAGAGAGAGAGAGAGAGAGAGAGAGAGAGAGAGAGAGAGAGAGAGAGAGAGAGAGAGAGAGAGAGAGAGAGAATAAAAATTAATTAAAAATTTAAGAAAATTGTAAAAAAAATAGTAAAAAAATTTGAAGAAAATTGTATAAGAAAATGGAAAGAGAAAGATAATTGTAAAAAAAATTAATTAATAAAACTGGAGAGAGAGGGAGAGACGCAAAAAGAGAGGTGAAAAAATTATATAAGAAAAATGTAAAAAAAAAACTGTAAAAAAAATTAATTAATAAAACTGGAGAGAGAGGGAGAGAGGAGAAAAAAAAATTTAAGAAAATTAGGAGAGGATTTCAAAAAAAAAATTAGGAGAGAGAAAGAGGAGATGAGAGGAGGGAGAAAATTATTTAAGAAAAATGTAAAAAAATTCCTGTAAAAAAATCAAGATAAAAGGGGAGAGATAGGAGAGAGAACAAAAGGGGGAGAGAGAAAGTAAGAATAATAGTAAAATTTAAGAAAATTAAAAAATGGAATCAAACAAATGTGAGACGCAACGTAAGAAAGAAAGAGATTGACTGAGCAAATAAACACATTTTAAAAAAATTCATAATTAATACACGTGAATTACTTTTGATGCATGACTGCAATCGAAGAATTCTACGCAACGAAAAAAATTCTGCAAAAAAATAAAAGAAAGGAGATGAGATTGATGAGTATATTTGAAACATAAATTTCTACTGAATCAAAACAAAAAATCAAAGAATTCTGCAAAATGAAAACAATGATAAAAATATTGTAGCAAAAGGAAAAAAAAAAACAATGATAAAAATATTGTAGTAAAAAGAAAACGAACAAATACAAAAAAAATAGAACAATGAAATGAAAAAAGAAGAAAATAAATTCAGCAAAAAAATAAAAGAAAGGAGATGAGATTGATGAATATATTTGAAACATAAATTTCTATAGAATCAAAAGAAAAAATTGAAGAATTATGGGAAACGAAAACAATGATAAAAATATTGTAGGAAAAAGAAAACAATGATAAAAATATTATAGTAAACATTGTAGCAAAACGAAAACAATGATAAAAATACGAAAAAAAAATTATGATTGCTGAACTGAAAAAAATGGGTTGAGATTTATATAGAATACTCCGTAGAAGATTATGCGGAAATTCGGTTTCATTTTAAATTTGAGAATTTATATTCATTTAAATTTTAATATTTAAAACTGTGCATTTAAAATATGAGATTAAAAAATGTACGTTAAGATTAATGATTAAAATTAATAAAATGTGAAATTAATGAGAAAAAAGAGATTTTGAAATGGAGTGATTTGAAAAAAAATAGACTGTGATAAACCAATCATCTTGCAACATGTGGCTATTGAAATGTTTGCAAATATATGATAAATTAAGATAAGATTTTGAAATGGAAGAATTTGAAGGGGAGAGATATTACAAAATATAATTATAAATTATAATTTTGAGATTAAAATAGGAAAATGGATTTTTTTTAATCAGAATCCCTGAAAATGCAGGGATTTTGAAAAATAGACGATTTTGGTGAAGAGAGAGATTGTGTAGAGGGATAGAATTGTGACACGTGTTCCATTATATTCTCACAAATATAGAGTATAAATAGAGTATAAAGATAAAGATTAAGATAAGATTAAGATTTGAAATGAAAAAATTTGACAAATTAGAAGAATTAATTTTTTTTAATAAGAATGCTTGACAATATTGAGATTTTGAAATAGAAGAATTTGAAGGGGAGAGAGATTAAAAATCATAATTATAAATTATAATTTTGAGATTAAAATAGGAAAATAGATTTTTTTAATCAGAATCCCTGAGAATGCAGGGATTTTGAAATAAACGATTTTGGTGAAGAGAGAGATTGTGTAGAGGGATAGAATTGTGACACGTGTCCCATTATATTCTCACAAATATAGAGTATTAAGATATTAGAGTTGGTCTCTGAGTATTAAGATATTAGAGTTGGTCTCTGGCGCACAGTGTGCACCGTGCACACTATGAGATCAGTTAACCCTTGTTAATTACAAAAGCGAAAATTTTAAATAAAGTAGCATCTGGTAAAGCGGTTACCATGTCTAATCTTATGTTTGAGGTTGTGGGTTCGAAATCCATGACCTTTTTTTTAATTAAAATTTTAAAACTACAATTATTACTATTTTTCATAATTTTTATTTAAAAAAAATACCATAGAGTTTTTAAATATTATACTTTTCAGCCTCATTAACGATAATTACCCCTTTTCAATATTATAAAATAAGATTTTTTATTAACAATAATTACCACTTTTCAGTATTATAAAACAACACTTTTCAGTAACTATACTTACCACTTTTCACTAATAATAATTACCACTTTTCACTAATAATAATTACCACTTTTCAATATTATGAAACAACACTTTTCAGTAACTATACTTACCACTTTTCAGTGTTAAAGATTACCACTTTTCACTAATAATAATTACATTTTTCAGTATTATGAAACAACACTTTTCAATATTATGAAACAACACTTTTCAGTAACTATAGTTACCACTTTTCAGTATTAAAGATTATCACTTTTCACTAATAATAATTACCACTTCTCAATAATAATACTTATCACTTTTCAGTATTATGAAACAACAATTTTCAATAATAATAATTACCATTTATCATTATTACGAAACAACACTTTTCAATGGTATGAAACAACATTTTTCAGTATTAAATACTACCACTTTTCAGTAACAATATTACCACTTTTTAATAATAATAATATTCTGTAATAAAAGTTAGTATTATTTTTCAATAAAAAAGAACCACACTTTTTAAAATACTTAAAAATCCAACTTAAACACACAACTAGGAAATTAAATTCAGAAAAAAGCAAATAGTTATAGCCATAGCACAGCACATACTCCAAAGTTTTTTTTGGCTTCTACTGCCATTCCATTTACCACATTTCATCTTCTCCAACCAACCTCTAAAACCAGGCCCCAGCACGCTTGAAGCCACCCACATTTTTTTATTCTAGATTTCAAATTTCTGCAAACAGGTGAAAATTGCTCTTCAAATATATAAAGCTCCAAATGTTTGCTTGTGCGTAACTTGTGTCCCTTCATTCACGAGGACGGAGCCGCCGCGCGCAGAGGGGTTCACCATCGCCGTCAAGACGCTGAGCGGCGTGCAGAGAAGGCGACGGTCTCCATGTGCGGACGGGAGAGGAACTTCGAGTGGGAGTAGGTGGCCGGAACTGAGGAAGACGGCGGCAGGATCGGTGCAGGCGGCGGCCACTATGTGAAAAAAAATACAGTGGAAGGTGTGAACATTTTTTAGGGTTTACATGTTTTTTCAAATAAAGAAACAGAGAAGAGAAAAAAGGAAGAAAGAAAGAGAAGAAAGAAAGAGAAAAAGAATGGAAAAGAAAAATTCTGTAGAAAAAAATAGAAATAAAAACAGTTAAAAAAAGTGAGTGCACCACATCACTTTGGTGTGTATGGTGCATATAAGACTTTTCCATTATATTATTGTTTGGTGAGATTATAACGATGATTTTGATTGTGTAATGATTAAATGTATTATATTATTATAGTATAAAATAAAAAGAGCATAGTAGCCAGTGATGAGTTTACCCCACATCTACAAACACAAAAACATACACAAATAAAAAACCAGCTCTATAATGCAAAACATTGATTAATGGCATGTGTTCAATTTACTAGCTAATATAATCTAGATATTGATTAATTAAGCAAAATCCCATTACAAAAGATTTATTTTTTACTACTGATTTATTATTATAAATATTTGGAAAAAGAGTGGAGTAGTAATTAATGGGAGATGAAGGGAGGTTGTGTTGATTTATATGGGGTGCTTCAATCATGATAAATTTTAAAGGGAAGTGCATCAATGGAGGGTGTGTTCTCAACACAAATGGAGGTGTAAATAGTCAAATCCAACACACTATTCTGACACCAAACAAGGCCCAACTATCTTGGCCTTTGTTTTAAATTTCTTCATAAAAATTTAAAAAACGATGTTCGGTGAAGACGATGTTGTAAAAAAATGAAATAAATAATAATTAACTTTCATTATAATTCATTTACTTTTAAAAAGCATATACGCATGCGCAATCACTCGAGAATACATGCATGTTAGTATAAATACATTTACGACAAAGGTGGGATAGCTCAAGTGGTTAGAGCACCACTACCTAGGCCTTAGGTACTGGGTTCGAGTCATGGGGAGGAGAAAAAAGGAATGTGTATACTTGAAGCTACTTTTTATTAAAACCCGAAACCCCGAAACCCGTGCCATATGGAGTTTCTATTAGTATTTTTCAAAGAATTTTATATCATTTAAAAATTTGAACTTGTAGAGAGATATAAAATCAATTTATTTGTATTAATTTTTTAAGATGAAACTACACTTTAATTTTAAACTATACTTAATTTAATTTAAAATATAATTGAGTTGGTGTCAATAAGTACTTCATACATGAGTCATATAGTAAGTCATGTGATACTATCGTCTACAAATTTTTTTTTTATTATATTACAATTTTTATAAACTGAGTAAGTATAGAATTTGTAATTTTCAATTACTGTTATCATTTGATGTCAATATATATATATATATATATATATATATATTCATGTTATCACTTACTACACTTTAGATACTTTATATGATGGTGGCATGGGCTATATGGAAGGAAAGGTGTATATACACGCATAGAGAAGGCCAAAGTAATGGAGCCGTGGATAAGAGAATGCTATTCAATGTGAAGTGGGCAATTTCTTACCTAGCAGATTTTCAGAACCTTAGGAACATTGCCAACACTTTGGGTGATCACATAGCAAAGACAAGAGAGCTGTTTGGTCTGATCCCGGAAGGTCTTATTCTCTATACGGATGCAGCCTTTAATGAGGAGAAGGGGTTTTTTGCAGTAGGCTATGTGGTCATTGAATCCAATTCGAAGATCTTACTTGCAGGATCACAGAAAATGAAGCATCTGGGCTCGGTTTGTGGTGCAGAATTAAAGGCAATGACAACTGGTCTACAAAGATGTATTCGTCATAATATCAAAATTAATGCTATTCGTACAGATTCCATGGATGCTATGAGTGCTATTGAAAATGGAGCTCAGTTAGGAACTCTGGAATTCAACACAGCGAAAGAGGTTAAAGATCTAATACTTCACCTTATGATTTGGGATTGCCAATGGATTCCGAGAGAACAAAATCAGATTGCACACGAATTGGCAGTTAAGTCTTTTAACACTTCGAATCCTCAAGATTGGATTGAAGATGATTGCCCTCAATATTACAAGGAAATGCTAGTTAATCACTCTCATTATTGAGAGATTGTATTTATTGTTCCTTGTTTTGTTGTAAAAAACAAAAAAAAAAAACTTTATTTTGCATAGGCAATAATATATATGAGTTGTCAACCGCACCATAGCTAGCAGGTATTGGTAAATAGTCAACTCCATTTGTGTATTGACATGTCTACCACATATCCATCTCATTGTAGTTCCAGATTATCTTAATGAAGAAGATCAATGTTGGTTAGTTATGATCAGGATATATAATTGTATAACTATAGATAGAATTAATGATTGTATAGTTAGTTAAATTTTACAGAGGTGATAATTGTTGGTGAAGTAAGTGCAATGGATTGGAGAATTATAATAGTACATGCATTTTAGTAATTATCAGTTGTCTCGATCTATACATGAATTACACAATCCCAATTCAAGAGCTATAGCATATATATATGATGATATTTCAACAATTTAAATCTTGTACGTCCTTATATCTGTTTCGAATTCTCAATTAGACTATTATTATGTGACTGACTGATGAACCTGGTTTTGCCTTTCCAATACTTCTTCGATTAATTATGTCCAAATTTCTGTAAATTTACATTTTGTACTAAGGGAGGGATTCATTAAGATTAAAGACAAAAATCATTTTTCTAGTTTTACTTGTGCATATTCAGCTAATCTCTCTGTTTGACTCATATTCTAGTTTGTTCTTCTTTTCCAAGTCCGTAAAAGTATTTATATATTCGTTTGAACATAAATATTCTGAACAAGTAACGAGTTTCAAATTCCAATGCATCAAAATGTGTTATAACATACACTGATACACATATTGTTTTTTAGCAAGACGGTGAGCTACAACATTAGCTCTGCGACTAACATATTGTTTTTTAGTCAAATCAATTTTATCATTTAAAAAAAATATATACATAACATATACTCCCTCTGCCCCGTATTAATTTTCATAGGTAGATTGACACATAAATTAAGAAAATGTAATAATGAGTGGAGTTTTGAGGGGTAATTTTATAAAACTTTATGTATAAAGTAAAAAATGAGTTGACTTTTGTGTATGTGTGGAGAAAAAGTAATGACATTTGTGTAAAATTGAGAATATTCTAAGGGTGGAGTTTATAAAGGGTTTTTTATTTTAAAGGTGTGAAAGTTATTGTAGAATGTCCGTAAAAGAAAAGTGTGAAAGTTATTGTGAAACGGAGGGAGGGAGTATATTTTATTTTAATTAATCAAAATGCGTAAATCATGTAAGGTACATATATGAATAACATATTAGTAATTTATTAGATGTATACATCATTTTTTTTTCAAAAATGAAAAGAAAAAGTAACTGACTAATTTGGCCCGGCGGCCCGACCGGGCTTGACTGAGCCTCATATTTCTAGGTCTGATAGCAACTAACAGGACCCGATAAAAATGTATGACTCGGTAGGCCGGAGCCGGCCCGGCCCATTTGACAGCACTTGGACCCTAAATTGTACTGTGGCTAACTTGCGAGTTGCGATATTTTGAAAATAAAGGCCCCAAACAAAATGATCGAATTTGACCATCAATCGGACGGTTCACCGTGAACCGGGATCATCTGTAAAACCTCTCACTTGAAAACTGCAGAAACAAAAATACTGGATATGGAGTCTATGCTAGGGTTTAAGGAATACCACGCAGACGACGTCGTAGAGGAGGACAAGTCCCACGGCTCCAGGCCATTACCATTGGAAATTCGTCAGAGGCTCACTTTTCTCTTCTTCTCCTGATTCCGTGGCTCTGCCCTGCAAAGAGTAAGAAATTAAATACTACTATTGAAAATTTGATTGCAGAAAAATAAAATTAAAAATATTTTAACAGATTATAAAAAATAAAATTATAACAGTCCGTGCACTCACAATTCAATCTATTTTATTATAAATGGGTCTTATTGTAACAGAAATGTTTAGAGAAAACTAGATATACACATTTTGCACTTTTTTTTTTTTGAATTACATTAAATACCCGATCTAAGGCAGGTAGTGGTGTTCTAACCACTTGAGCTATCTCACTTTGTCCACATTTTGCACTTATTAGTCTTAAAACATTTGTACATATATATGTCTATTAATGTAATGTTATTTTAATTAAAAGAAAGAGACTAAAATTAATCACAAAAAGTATGTTGTGGTCTTCAAGTTTTTTTAAAAAAAAAAATCATTAGTTTTTATTTTTAAATATGAATTTTAGTTTAACAAAAAATAATGATATTGTAAAAAACTATAAAAAAAAATACAAAAGGCATCGCACGAGTAAAAACTAGTTTTTATAAAAATAAGTAGCTTGTGATAAAAAGGGGTTGAATGATGTTATGTGTTAATCCAATGAGCTACAACACTAGAGTTGACAATGATGGCGTGGGATCGGTAATTTCGAGAAGAGGTTTTCAGCAGGGTGATCCTCTTTCACCGTACCTATTTATTCTTTGTTTAGAAGGTCTGTCATCTTTGCTTAGATATGCAAATCAACATGGTCTAATCCATGTGTGTAGAGTTAACTCTTGTTTGCCGATGATTCATTATTGTTTTGTAGGGCGTCGACTCAAAAAGCCATATGGCATTGCAAA
This sequence comes from Galeopsis tetrahit, assembly GCA_963675135.1. NCBI lineage: Eukaryota > Viridiplantae > Streptophyta > Magnoliopsida > Lamiales > Lamiaceae > Galeopsis > Galeopsis tetrahit. Next base: position 57,954,622 of record OY776128.1, read on the forward strand.
ATACTCCTCTCTCTTATGAATGAAGTTTTGAGGTTTAGTTTTATAAACTTTTATGTATATGTGTGCACATTTTTTGTACGCCCATATGTGCACATTTCGTGCAAATTTTGTGCACATATGTTTCACGCACAATACGTACATGCACGTTTTTCACTACAAGAAAAATGACTTTTAGTGGCAGAATTCCTGTCATTGTAGCTTCTCTAGCTAAAAGTCTTTAGTGAGGGTAATTGAGTTTTAGTGAGAGGTCATGTCATTAATTCTCAAATTACTGTCACTAAAGACGTTTAACTAGAGAAACAATAATGAGAGGATGCTGTCACTAAAAGTCAATTTTCTTGTAGTGTTTTGCATGCTCGTATGTGCACATTTCGTGTAAATTCTATGCATATATGTTTCACGCACAGTCCGTACATGCACATTTTTTGCACGCATGTATGGGCACATTTCGTGCAAATTTTGTGCAATAATTAATTACATATGGAATTTTGAAAGTGTATTTATAAATTGAGTATTTTATTACTCTATAAATTAATAAAATATTAATTAATATATAAATTAATAATTATTATAATTTAAAGATAAATTAATAACTCTTTTAATTAATAAATTACGATGGTTTAACATTATTAATTTATAGAGTTTCATAAAACACAGTCGTATATATGACCATTATCCTTCATTATAATTGTAGAATAGAAGGACTCTCAAAAGTGAGAGTCAAAGACTTGTATTAGAGTATTTATAAGAGAGGTTACAAGTGAGTAGTTACAACTAACAAGAGGTTTATAACTACCAAGATAAACTACCCTAATACTACTTAACTACTTGATATTCCCCCTCAAGCGAAGCGACGTTGAGCTTGTGTCGAAAGAACTAAAAAAGAGGACGAGCAAGGCTCTTTGTAAAGATGTCTGCCAATTGGTATTGAGAAGGCACGAACTGAGTAACTAGGCGACCAATGGTGACGAGCTCTCGAACAAAATGATAGTCTATGTCAATATGTTTTGCTCGCTTGTGAGCGACTGGATTTTGAGAGAGAAAAATGACGCTCTTGTTGTCGCAGAGTAGAGTAGGCGTAATGGTGGGAAGAGCTTTAAGCTCCTTCAGTAGCGAGCAGATCCAGACAATTTCTGATGAAGTGGTCGCCATGGCTCGATATTCGGACTCACAGCTCGATCTGGAGACCGTAGGTTGTTTCTTAGCCGCCCAAGAGACAAGGTTGGTGCCAAAAAATATAGCATATCCAAAAGTGGAACGCCGAGTGTCAAGGCATCGAGCCCAGTCGGCATCTGAGTATGCGAGCAGTGTTGGGAGACCAGGAGAGAAGGTAAGGCCGAGATGAGAAGTCCCCTTAACATAGCAAAGAATACGTTTGACAGCTTGAAAGTGGTCGATTGTTGGTTTTGCTTGAAATTGACTAACAGTATTGACCGCAAAGGCGAGATCGGGACGAGTAATGGTGAGATATTGGAGGGCGCCGACCAGTGATCTGAACAAGGTAGGATCGGAGAAGGGAGTACCATCTAGGCGAAGAAGGTCAGAGGTGGAAAGCGGAGTTGCAACAGGCTTACAATCGGTCATGTCGGCACGAGTGAGGATGTCGGCCGCATACTTGGATTGGCCGAGGAAGAGGCCACTATCAGTGTAGGTGACCTCAAGTCCAAGGAAGTATGTTAGTCGACCAAGATCCTTGATGGCAAACTCCTTATTGATCCTGGAAATAAGACGAGTAGTGAAAGTATGATCATTGCCAGTGATTATAATATCGTCAACATAGACGAGGACAAAAAGAGAAGTACGACCTGACATATAGATGAATAAGGAGGTGTCTGATCTGCTTTCAACAAAACCAAGGGCGAGAAGAAAGTCGCAAAAGCGTTGAAACCAGGCGCGAGGAGCTTGCTTCAGGCCATATAGGGCTTTGTTGAGTTTGCAAACGTGCTGAGGGCAAGAAGGATCAACAAAACCAGGCGGTTGTTTCATGTAGATGGGTTTGTCTAAAAGACCATGAAGGAAGGCGTTGTTGACGTCCAGTTGATGGAGCGACCAGTTATTCATGACAGCAAGAGAGAGAATAACACGAACAGTAGAGGACTTAACGACCGGGCTGAAGGTGTGATCATAGTCGAAACCAGGACTTTGAGTGTAGCCTTGGGCGACCAGCCGAGCTTTGTGACGATCAATGGAGCCATCAGCAAGAAACTTTGTTCGATAGACCCATTTGGAGCCAACAATGTTCGCGTCGGGGGGAGGAGGAACCAAGTCCCAAGTTTTGTTTTTGTGAAGAGCCTTGAGCTCCTCGTCCATGGCGGTCAGCCAGTGTTGTTGTTTTGCCGCTGAGGAGAAACCTTTGGGTTCAGGAGAGGAATGAATGGCAGTGAGCAAGGATGTGGTGGTGATAAGAGAGGAATCAAAGGGATGTTTGGTTTTAAAGATGCCATCCTGAGATCTTGTTCGCATGCCATGAGTTGGTGGAGGGCGAGCAGTTGGTTGGGTGGACGGAGGCGTAATGTCAGGTTGAAGACATAGCGAGCAGGGAGATTCAGGGGAATCATTGGGGCGACCAGTCATGGAGGGAGAAGAAGAGAGCGGCAAGGGAAGAGAGCTATCAAAAGTAACAACATCGAGAGAAGAGGAATCGGAGTATGGTCCACTTGTAGCAAAGGGAAAAAGAGACTCATCAAAGCGAGCATGCCGAGAAATGTACATGCGCTGCGAGCAGGGGTCAAAACAACAGAACCCCTTATGACGAGAACTGTATCCAAGAAAGACGCAAGGAATACTGCGAGGAGAGAATTTGTTAGTAGTATATGGACGAAGACAAGGATAAACACAACATCCAAAGACACGGAGATTATCATATAGAGGAGGAGTAGATATAAGCATCTCATAAGGGGATTTGGAGTTAAGAACAGGAGAAGGTAATCGATTGATAAGATAGACGGTCGTGCAAAAATCCTCAACCCAAAAGGTGGTTGGAACAGCAGATGAAAACAGTAAAGCAAGCCCCATTTCAGTAATATGGCGATGTTTTCTCTCTGCTCGGCCATTTTGGGCCGGAGTGTAGGGGCATGACATACTCCCTCCGTCCCACAAGTGTTTGCACCACAAAGTGGGCACACTTTTTAAGAAAAAAGTGTAATGAGTGGATTGTTGAGGGGTAATTTTGTAAAGTTATATTAATAAAGTAAAAAGGTGATTGGAAAGAGGATAAAAGTAATGGCATTTTGTGTAAATATGTGAATATTGGGAGGGTGGAGTTTATGAGAAAGTTTCCTTTTATAGGTGTGCAAACAATTGTGGGACGGACAAATAAGGTAAGTGTGCAAACAGTTGTGGGACGGAGGGAGTAGTATGTATAATTCCGGAAGAGAGAAAAATGTCACGGAGTTTATGGTTGGTGAATTCAGTCCCACCATCCGATTGAAATCGTTTTATCTTACGATCAAATTGGTTTTCAACCAAACTTTTAAAGTTAACAAAGGTGGAGACAAAATCAGATTTTTGACGAAGGGGATAGAACCAAGTAAATCTAGAATAATCATCAATGAACAAAGCATAATAACGAAAACCATCATGAGATTTAACAGGTGAGGGACCCCATAAGTCACAGTGAATAATGTCAAGAACATAAGAAGCACGTTTTGAGTTTAGAGAGAAAGAAAGCCGAGTACTCTTAGATTTTTGACATGCCGAGCAAATAACAGGCCGAGGAAGCAAAGAAGTGGTGGAAATATGTCCTTTACGTTTAAGTACATTTACAACATCAAAAGCAACATGCCCTAATCTACTATGCCATATTTCAAAAGAACTATGGTTCGAGCGAGCACGTAAAGAGGTAGCAAAGCCAGAGTGACATTTTTCCAAAACATATAAACCATGATCAAGTCTGCCGTGAGCAAGAGTCAAGCCTGTAGTCCGATTCTGAATTTCAAACGAATTGTTAGAAAAGATAAGACGAACAGGAAAGTCATTGGTCAATTTGCTTACAGAGAGAAGATTTTTTGTAATGGAAGGAACGACAAGAAATTGTCTTCCAGTTGTAGAGTTCAAGGAAGACACTTATAGACAATTGAGGCTGTCTTTCCAACGGGCAAATCCTCAATTTTGTCTATAAATACAGAAGTGTGGAGATCATTTGAAGGCATACAACTAGCATCAACTAATCTGAAGCTACAAAGCTTACAAGCCTTTCAAAGCTCTCAAGAGACTTTCTTAGTCTTTGAAACACTTCATCTAAACTGAACCTTACTGTATATCCATACAAAGCTTAGAGAGATATCCTATCCTTTTACACGATGCTAATAAGGAAGCGTCTCCCTTTTGGTTTTGGGACTTTCTGTCTATCCATTGAGTTGCAGGCGCTTTCTCGCGGGATGAGATTTGGTGATTCTGAAAACAGAATATATATTAATTATTTAATTTAATTTATTGGATAATTAATTAATTAATGTTTTGGATAATTACTGAAAATATCGAATTTTTAAATTAATTTAATCATTAATTTAATCTTTCTACCTTTCTACGCAGTTTATAATTGAGAAATTCCTTGCGATAAATTAATTGAATCGAAATTGTAAAGGAATCAACGAAAAATGAGGCAAAGGATCATGGACTTTGACAGTGTATGTGCGATGACAAGAGAGGGGTTAAGAGAGAGAGAGAGAGCGAGAAAAAGAAAGAGAGTGTGGAGGGGAAGAAAGCATGATAGACAGTGCTGAGACTCCATTATCTCTCTTACTCTCACATTACAGATGTTAAAGCTCCAGATTAAATTCTGGGAGTTGATATAAACCTCCAGATTAAATTCTGAGAGTTGGTCTAAATCTCCCGAGATTCTGGGAGGTGGTCTCCATCCATTGAGCTACTAGCGCTTACTCATGAATTTGAGAGATTTGGTGATTCTCAGATTTGAGAGATCCTGGGAGGTGGTCTCCATCCATTGAGCTACTGGCGCTTACTCATGGATTTGAGAGATTTGGTGATTCTCAGATTTGACTACACAACGCAGAATTCTGAAAGAGCACGCCTGGAAATTCAATTAAATTGGAATTATCCACTGAGCTGCAGGCGCTTACTCGCGGGGCGTGCCTATATGGAGCATGGCTTCGTTGGAACATGGCTTCGTTGTTCGTTGGAGCATGGCTTCGTTGATATGGAGCATGGCTTCGTGTGATAACATCTCCGGCTTGGGCAGAATTGATCGATTCTGTTTTCTTAGACCGAGTATTCTGAGAACAGAATTGACTTTGTCAATTAATTACAGAATAAAATAAAGATTAATTAATAATTAATTTAATTGATAATGAATTAATTAAATTTTGGATAATTACTGAGGAATATCCAAATTTAATTATTAATTATCTCTGGGAATTAAATATTTGTCCTCGAGAGCATAAATTTGTTTTGAATTTAGTTCAAAAGATTCTGACTAGTATAAATTGATCGAAAATTATGCTCGAGTCACGAGTGACAATAAAAGTCACATTTGAAATTGAATTTAATTTTGGTATGTTGACCAAAGATTAAATTAATTTTGAAGTTGGAAATAATTCCAATAAAAGAAAAAATCAAAGATCGATTTTTTTTTTAATGTATCGAGGCTGTGTCCAAATTTGGTGAATAAGAATAAGAGAAATTCACAAATAAAGTGGCAAGCGGCTCGAATGTGGGGATATGCATCTCCTCACATGGAAACATTCAAATGTGAGGGAGAGAGGTCTCCGTAGACATGGTTGAATGAAAAGGGTAGCTAAGGTGTGACCTTAAAGCTAAATATGAGAAAACCTAAAATGGTTGAATTCAGTGGAATGTTTTCCACAAGTAATGTGGATTTGTTCACCTTGAAAAATCACATTCGAGTAAAAGCTCCACACGAGGAGGGAAAAAGTACTTTATTAATTCTATTGATAATTGTACACGATTCTGCTACGTTTATCCTTTAAGAAGTAAAGACGAAGCTATAGAAGCTTTTAAACGTTACAAAACTGAAGTAGAGAATCAATTGGACACTCGAATTAAATCAATTCGTAGTGATAGAGGTGGAGAGTACGTAGCTCCGTTTGAACAATTATGTATTGAATCAGGGATTATACATCAAACGACAGCCCCTTACTCGCCTCAGTCTAATGGTGTTGCGGAAAGGAAAAACCGAACACTAAAAGAGATGATGAACGTAGTGTTAATCAGCTCTGGTCTACCTCAGAACTTGTGGGGGGAAGCCATTATGTCGGCTAACCACATTCTGAATAAGATTCCTCATAAAACTAAGGATCAAACTCCTTATGAAATATGGAGGAAACGAAAACCTTCAAACCAATACCTCAAAATGTGGGGGTGTTTGGCTAAGGTTGAAGTACCACTTCCGAAACAAGTTAAGATCGGCCCTAAAACCGTCGATTGTATCTTTATAGGGTATGCTTCAAACAGTAGTGCCTATCGATTTCTGATTCATAAATCCGAAGTACCGGATATGACAGAAGGCACTACGATTGAGTCAAGGAACGCAGTATTCTTTGAAAACATCTTTCCTCTTAAGGAAAAAAAGGAAGACTGTTCGAGTAAAAGAACTTTCGAAGCAACAGACGACACTGTTAGTCCTTCCACTCAAGAGAGTGAAGAACCGAGACGCAGTAAGAGAGCTAGAATTGATAAAGATTTTGGTTCAGACTTCATTACTTATGTTTTGGAGGAAGAAGAGCCTAAAACTATCAAAGAAGCAATGGCAAGACCAGACGCACACCTCTGGAAAGAAGCCATAAAAAGTGAATACGAGTCAATTCTCTTAAACCACGCGTGGGAGTTGGTTGACCTCCCAAAGGTTGTAAGCCCTTAGGATGTAAGTGGATCCTTAGAAGAAAGTACAAAGCAGATGGATCTGTTGATAAGTACAAAGCTCGTCTTGTTGCAAAGGGGTTTAAACAAAAAGAAGGGTATGATTTCTTCGATACATACTCACCAGTGACAAGGATCACCTCCATTCGGGTGTTAGTCGCCATTGCTGCGTTGCACAATCTCGAAATACACCAAATGGACGTTAAGACGGCATTTCTTAATGGTGAGATGGATGCAGAAATATACATGGAGCAACCTGAAGGATATGTTGCTCCTGGAAACGAGAAAAGGTGTGCAAACTCGTTAGATCACTGTATGGACTTAAGCAAGCTCCAAAACAGTGGCACTTGAAATTTGACAGTACAATGCTGTTAAATGGGTTTCGAATTAACGAATGCGATAAGTGTGTGTATGTGAAGGATACACCAACTGGATATGTTATTGTGTGCTTATATGTCGATGACATGTTAATCATGAGTAACAATCACGATATCATAGTTAATACGAAGAACATGCTAAGTAGAAACTTTGACATGAAAGACATGGTATTAGCAGATGTGATTCTTGGAATCAAGATAGAGAAAACATCCAATGGAATTTCCTTGACACAATCTCACTATGTGGAGAAGGTACTAAAGCAATTTAAGGCCTTTGACGATCCACCTGCTAAGACACCTTTGGAACTCAATGTTCACTTGAAAAAGAATAGAGGAGAACCAGTGGCTCAACTGGAATACGCAAGGATCATTGGAAGTGTGATGTACATCACGAACTGTACACGCCCTGATCTTGCATGTTCGGTAAACAAGTTGAGTCAATACACGAACAATCCAAGTCATGAGTACTGGAAAGCGTTGAAAAGGGTATTACGATGCTTGAAGTACACCCTTGATTATGGGCTTCACTACACAAGACATCCAGCTGTAGTCGAAGGATACAGTGATGCAAATTGGATATCAGACACAAAAGACTCTATGTCCACTAGTGGATATGTATTCACTATTGGAGGAGCAGCAGTGTCGTGGAGGTCCAAGAAACAAACATGTATTGCTCGTTCCACAATGGAATCAGAATTTATAGCGTTAGACCTAGCCGCTGCAGAGGCTGAATGGTTGCGTAATTTTCTGGAAGACATTCCATGTTGGAAAAGGCCGGTACCTGCGGTGACGGTACACTGTGACAGTCAAGCTGCCATTGGGAGAGCTACGAATGTCATGTACAACGGAAAGTCGAGACACATACGTCGTCGACACAACTCCGTTAGAGAATTGATCTCCACTGGAGTAATGTCCATTGATTATGTCAATACGAAGGACAATATAGCGGATCCGCTCACGAAGAGCATAAACCGAGATCAATTGAACAAGCTGGTAGAAGGAATGAGTCTAAAATCCACAATAAAAACCAAAGCAGTGGTAACCCAACCATGATGACTGGAGATCCCAAGAACTTGGTTCAATGGAAAAACGAAGCTGTGGAGGTTAGTGATAAAACACTTGAAAATTACGACTATTCCGGACAGCACTATCTCAAGTGTTAACGACCCGTAAGATGTGGTAAAGGCCGAGTCTTCGACTCTTAATGATTCCTAGAGTATAACGGGATACTCGAAAGGAAGTTACCTATATAAATGAGAAGTGAGGGCCGCTTCGACCAAACATTTATGAATACAAAGAACGTCCATGGCCAAAACGGACAAAAACGTGAGAACGTTACAAAGACGAGATTGAAGTGTGTTGACACTGTTGTCTAGGTATACACTATGGAGGAGTAGTTCAAGGCATCGCGTCCACTAAGCCGCCGGTATATCCGATAGTGTTTGGCTACGGAAAGTTCAAGGCCAAAAACCACTTATCCGGACGCACGGAGATCTCACTCGAACTGAACACTGAGTCTGATGTTGTATAGATACGATTTTCACTCATGTGTGGGGTTGTTGGAATTAATGGGAATTGATTGGGTTTTGACACCCTGATCTAATTTAATTAATTAGACGGACTAAACGTTAATCAAGAAATAATTGAGCGTGACATAGTCGATCTACTCGCGGAGTAGATGAACGTGGTATATTTAATATCTCAAAACCGAGTTAAGGTGAGTGAGAAATTAATTGTTGAAGTTGAAGAGTTCCAGAATTATCTGGAAGTCTCAAACTTGGTCTTCAAGATTCGGTCTTCAAGACTTATCCACGTGCGAGATATTTTCTCAACCGTTGCGATATTTTCGCGATATATTCCCAAGAATCGGGCCTGGCCCACGCGTTTTCCAACAGCCCTCCTAGGGTTTCTTCTGCCTATAAATATCAGACTCTTCCCTCATACATCCTTACGCTGAAATTCGCCCCTCTACCCTTCTACTCTCCTCTCGTCCCTACGCAGTGTATTGAGCTCCCGAAAGCCTTACACTGTTCTTTCTTGTGACGGATTTATATCCGAGAGTGTTCAGTTTGTACTACGTACGTTCGCCGATACTTCTTACACAGTGGTGCTACTGTGTATTAAGTAAAAGTCGTTTTACCTTTGGGAACGGAACGCCGTAACAGTCGAGCACTATCCTGGGCGTATTCTGTTCTGCGGGAAAAGGGATTCCCTTAACTCGACTTACTTGTGGAATTTAATTGTTATTCTGAAATTTTTGATATTGCAGTTTACACGCCGTAAACAGGTTCCAACAAAGATCATGTTTGTTGTATATCATTACTAAAAGATTATGTTCTGTTGCTAAAAAAAAGATTATGTTCTATTGCATTCCAGTTATATAATCATCTCTATTTTTTATTAATATTTATTTTAATTTTAATCTTAGCAATGCTGGCTAATTATATAAAAATTGGAATATGTTAGTAAATATTTTAGGTGATTGTTGACATACAGAGTAATGTTTTTTACAAAGTCAAGTGTTTTCACAATGCAAAATTTAAGCTATTTTTATTTTCCTCATAATTATACAATTGAACTTAAATTTAGTATTAATAATTTCTATATCATAATTTGTTTAATGTTGTTTTAAGTTATAAAATGGAAAGTTTATTTTTGTGGGGGTGATTATCACTGAGATTATAGAATAGAATATTTGACTTTAATCTTTTGAATTTATTTTAAAAAATTCTCACATCCTATAAATTTTATTTATATTTTTTTACAAGATCACTACTTTACAACATATAGGATAAAATAGTTGTCTATTTAAAAAAAATAACCTGTTAATTTCAAATTTTAAATGTATAAGATATGTTGTAATTATTTTTTACAATTTTATTTCTATTTTTATAAAGATAAGATACATAGGAGTTTGAGAGTTCTTTATATTCAGTTTTATTTCTCACACTTTATGTTGTAATTAATATTGTAACTATTAGTATTTTATTAGGTTATAAGTTAATTCAGTAAAAAGATAAATAAAGAATGATCCTACATGATAACTTAAATTCACTATGACTTTTAAGATTTTGTTAAAGAAATTACAAACAATAATTCAATCTAAGCTTGATATTATAATTACAATTCAGAGAAAGAAATGACAGCATTAGAAATGAGTCTGTAAATCAATAGATGTTTGCTTCATTAAATTTCGCCCACATCAGCGTTGTTTGATTTTAGTAGTTTTGATATTTGACATATATTTACTCATAATGGACATAATTATTAACTTATACTCCGTATTTTTTAATTATTTGAATGACGTTGTACACATATAGATTTGGTATAAATTAATTTCTATAAAATTTTATGGAAAACATATCTTATAATTATTTGAATAGTTAATGATAGAAAAATTCATAAATTTTCATAATTTTTTCTATAGCCTTTTCATATTTTTATGGAGTATTATTTTTTAGAGTGAAAAAAATATAAAATCATATATTTATTATTTATACATCTATAAATACACATTTTGCATCATAATTGTTGATAAATTTTTTTAAAATATAGTTGTCGGTAATTTATTCTAAGAACTTGAAACTTGAAAGTCATTCTAATTTCTAATAATCCACTAACTTAATCATTTCTGTATTTTGTTTTAATTACCCATAAATTGATTATAATTTTAAGTCATTGTTCCGCCATTCATTGATTATTTTTTATATCTTTTATTACCTAGTTATATTAAATCGAATCTAAATTAATTGACAATTTGTATAAATGATTTAATTCTTTTAAAATAATTCTCTAATTGATTAAAATTTATACACTCAACATAAGTTTAGCCAGAAAACATTTGTATAATTATATATATTGAAATAATTTTGTTCAATAACCGAGATGAGCATAATCAACGGACCAAAATCATGATATTTATTTTATTCAAGTATGTATTACCTCATACTTCTTTTAATATTAGAAAATATTATCCTTAGATGCATTCACTTTTTAAAATTATATATATATATATATATATATATATATATTAAGTATAAAATGGTAACAATTTTTAAAATTTTATATAATACTGGAGTATGTCTTTTATATGTGTTTAAATATTTAATTTCTGATAGTGACGATTACATAAATAGTGTATTTAATGTTGATTTTTGTAATCTTTAATTGAAAAAGGAATCACCACATTTAGGTTGTTTATTTATTACAATATTTTTTTTTCTTTATAATTTGATACACTATAATTTAAAATTATTTTGATTAAATTTTCTTTTATATTATTCAAATCAATAAAATGAAGTTTCATGGAAAACACTTACACGGACACTTTTGTTTATCAATGTATGATAGCTCTCTAGTTTCAAATGGTGACAACAACTTGGGATCAAATTGTACCGGGGTATGATATGGTGGATCTCGCTAATGTATATTGATTCTTTTTTTTTTTTTTTTACTTCGTTCTTTTTTTCCACCAAATATTGTTGATTCCAATTAATTTCATTTACTCGATGGATGTCTTAAATCGTGGCATGAATTTTGAATTCTTATATTTTATCTTAATTTTTGGATGATTTATTATGGTTCTTCTTTAATTGAATTTTTTTTCATAATTTTGTTTCTTGATTTTTGTTTGGGATTGTTTATTCCCAAATCTTCTGTTATTTAGGAAGAAAAACCATTATGTTTTTTTATTTATTTAAAGGTTAGGTCTATATAAGAAAATAGGTTGGCCAAGTCAACGGTTAACCCTTGACCGTTGACTTTTTTTTTTTTTTGTGTTGCACTTTAATTTGAAATTTACACTTTCAAAATAATTTTTTCAGTCATATTGAATTATTGATGTACACTTTTTGGTAATGTTATATTACACATTTTAGTTATATAGACGTGCACTTTTTAGTAATATTGTGTTGCAATTTTTAGTTATAATGACTTACATTTTTCATTAAAAATTGTGTTGTACTTTTCATTAATATTGTGTTTGCACTTTTTAGTTATAATTACTTACAATTTTCATTAATATTGTGTTTGCACTTTTTAGTTATAATGACTTACACTTTTTGAAAGTGTGCTGTGGTATGTATATGAAGTGTTTAAGTTTAAGTAGAATAATGTTGTACTAAATGTTGTGACAATTGGTACAACACTGACTCTAACAGAATATCAGAAATTAAGATTAACACAGCGGAAGACTTGAAACACTAAAAACAAACGTGACACAATGGAAATAATTTTCACATAGATTTTATAAATAAAAATCTATGCTAGCCTTACGGCGAAAAACAATACTTATCTTCAAGTATAAATGTTGTGTGAAATGTTACAGCATTAACAATCACAACGAAACTATAAACGAGGCAGGTGCCAAGTCTAGAAAATGAACTAAGTGTATAAATTATACACTGTCGAAATGCCTAGTCTATCTAATGATTACACTCTCAATAGATAAGAAGACACACAGTCATACGGGTGGTATACAACGTATGAACTAAAATGTAGAACTATTGGCCACAATTTCCTAACAGGGATGAACGCTCGGTCTAGGATATTGATCGAATAGAGCACACCGAATTATGAAGCCTTCAATGGGTATTTATAGTGTGGGATACGAAATTCTAGAGGCTTCCACATTGAGGTCCTATTTTTTAGGAAACTCAACTTCCACAACTTCCATGATCTTTCTAGATCCTTCTAGGCTGCTCCAGGTCGTTCCAAATGTATCTAGGCTGTTCTAGCATGTTCTCCAATGTTCTGGAATCTTCCAGGTTCCAGATCCTTGTAGAAGCTTCTAGATCCTGCCAGAAATGCGACAACATTTAGGTCAACATTTAATGTAGCATTTCAGAAAAGACTTAGAAAAAATCTCGGAAGGTCAAATTCAGATGTTGTTGATAATGTTAAGACATTTAAGAATTAACAACATCTACAATCTCCCCCAATTTGACCTTTCGACTACAACACACCTGATGCACATATATTTCTATACATACTCAGTTTTATGTACTTAGTTGAGGTTGACATCATTGCTAAGCACTAGTCAAGACAATACCTGTTGTAATCGTTGGATCAAATCGACTGAAGATCAAGGATAATTTCATAATGATCCGTGCCAAAAGATCAAGACTATTTTATCCAAAATAGAATAAGTATAAACTATACACTTACTCACAACATAAGTAACTATACTAAGATAATAAGTTAAACTGGAAGAAATTCACTTAGAATCTAAGTATGACACTAACAAAACAAAACAAACAAAAAAATCAGAGCAACAAACATAATGTAAACAGAATATAAACAAAAACTATACACAACCTGCAATAGTAGACACATGATAATCTGCAAACAAATTAAGCAAGACAGTAAACAAACATCAAGTGGAACCATTAAGCAAGTTGCAGTAATAAACATCCTATCATCTAGGAAAAATAAACAACAAGTGTATCAAAAATTCAAAATACTTAAACATTAATTACAAAGGTAGAGCTGAATAAATGGCTTATATTGCTGTGGTAATAGCTGCAGCATCATCTTCCTGCACCATAGCCATTTTTGGAATTCAGATCTCCCCCTGTCTAACAACTTTCTCCAGGAAGATCAATGTTCCTGTTCATCAACTTCATCCACAAAGTAAATAGATGCAAGATGTGCAACTACATCAGTAACAGCAGCATCTCCTCCAGCATCAGGTACAGCACCAACATCAGCGGCAGCTGGAACTCCATCTTCATTTATCTCCTCAATGACCACATTGGAGTTGGATGGTGGTGGTACTCCCCCTGTTGTAGGTGAAAGTAGGTTGGTCCACCTGTCCTTCAGGAACTGAAGTTCATCTATTGTTTCCTGCAAGTGTTGGAGTTGGAGTTTAATGAATTCCTGTGAAAGATACACATTACCAGAAATGTTGACACGAATGTTCTCAACATTTGGGGGTGCATTTCTCTGATGTGTTCTGGAAGGGCCTGGTTGATCAGAAGTAGAGGGTCTGGAAGATCTCTGTGGACTATCAGTACCAGGAGCAACTGTGGGCAAATCAATGATTCTGTCCCCAATCAATAAGGCAGGAGCAATAGCAAGCAGTGGCACTCTCCCCCTCAAGACATCAGTCTTCTTAGCAGTGAAGCCATGGTGCTTCAGATAGTTTGAAATCAAGACTGGATAGGGCAGATTTCCTTTCCCAGTAGTTTTCCCAGTAAATTTCCTCATATGGTGAAAGATGGTATGTCCCAGATTGAACTTCTTAAGTATAGAAATTCTATACATAAGAATGACTTGGTCTCTTGTGATCTTAGTGGTGTTGGTAGTGGGAATCCAATTGTATATGATCAGCTTATACAAAACAGAATGTAAGGAGGTTAAGTGTCTAGCTAACATCTTCCTAGTCCACTTAGTCTTTCTACCCCCTGTGATTGCAGTAATCACAACATCCATATCTGGATCATCATCCTCATCAACATTAGGAGTGTGCAAGAACTCATTAATAAGTTCTAGAGTGAATGGCACATCCCTCCCCCTAAAATTAACAATACCATAAGACCTAGAACTCCTTTTTCCATAACTTTTCTTCATACAGGCATAGAATTCATAAGACCAGTTTGTAAGAAAAGCTTCACCAAATGTAACAGAATTCAACAGATTTCTATCCTCTAAGAACTTAAGCATACCCTTACTATCAAAATCAGGCACATTTATTCTTTTCTCAATCAACAGCTTCCTCTTAGAATAAATTTCTAACCTTTTCTCAACATAAGTGGAGTGATCAGAGATACCTTCATTTTCTGCCTCAGAAGGCAGTTCCTCATCAGGATCAGTGTCTCCATCATGTGCAGAGGAGCTTTTGGATGAGCTCTTTGCTTCAGCAGATGAGCTCTTTGCCTCAGAAGATGAGCTGTCTCCACTTCCATCATCATCAGGTTCTGGTGTGGGCTCTTTTGCAGCAGCAAATGACTCAGCATTCTTCTTAAGAGATTCTTGCATGTCTCTTAGGCAAATATTGAAATCAGAATCAGAGTCTGATTCAGCAGGTTCTTCTTCAGGGATCATCTTGGCTTTCCCTTTTTCTTTAGGATCAGCAGCAACTTTCTTCCTTCGTTCAACAGCAGCTTTCTTTGGTTTCTCAGCAACAGTGGCAACTTCGGTTTCTTCATCAGATTCAGTGAACACTTGAATCGGTTCACTAGCATCAGCTTCGGCTTTCTTCTTCTTCCTCATAGATTCAGAGTAATCTATTCGGGTAAACACACGGTTTGACCTCCTCCTTTGAACAGGGCTTCTCTGTCTTTTTCCTTTCTGTGCATTCTTCTTGAGAGGAATGGGAGCAGACTCATCAGAGACAGAGAGTGAAGAATTTGTACCATCATCAGAAGCTTCAGCATCTTCCATTTCGACATCCTCAGAATTGGATGCATTAGCACTAGCTTCTCCTTCAGCAACGGTTTTCACATTCCGTTCCGGTGCAGCTGGCTCAGTAGGGTTTGAAGAATTGGGGGTTTTGGCAGCAGCAGCCATTTGGGCAGTTTGTTCGGCCAAATAGCTCGAGATATCCACAGTGATATCTCCAAACGTCATCACAGGTAGATGACCAGTAGTCCGAAGAGTGTTGGATACCTCTTCAACAGCCCTAGTGAATTCTTCAACAGTTGAGTCTTGTGGGATGTGGGTAGTTGGTGGAGTAGTTTGTGGAACAGGAGTGGTTGTTGATGGAGTTGCAGAGACATTGGTGTCGGCATTTGAGGAATTTGACTGTTGTGAGGCCATTGAAGCAAGAAGATTGAGAGAATTTTGGGCGTTTTGATCGGAAGATTCAGGAGAAGAGTGTGAGTGAGAGTGTGATCGAGGGTGGTTTCCAGCCATTAAGAAGAATCGGTTGGATTTCCAAGGTAGGTTTTTGAGAGTGTATGTAGTAAATTTGGGAAATACACGACCAAAGAACAGTTTCTACAAATACAGTACTTAACAAAAACTCGAAAAAGACAATTAGCAAAATAAATCACAATTAATTGAGTTTTATAGAGAGAATGAGTGTAGTTGGAGCTTAACACGATTAATTCCAGAAATAATTTGATAGTGCTCCACATTTTTAGCCACAACCTAGATCATGGTTTAATTTGTGGGAAAAATCAATTTTATTAATTAATTGAGTAATTAAGAAGTTTCTAGAATTTTTACTTAGTCCAAGCATAATCTGAAAAATAAAAAGACGTGGATTAGTATATAGTTAAATAAATAAAATAAATCTCAATAAATAATTAAATAATTACAACAGATAAAAATAAATTCGAATCAGGCAATGTTGTGCTCAAAACTGTTACAAACACCTCAACACGGTTTTTACATGAATTTGCTTCATTTGTGTTGCACCATATTTTTTCCTTTTGTGTTATAGCATCTAATTTGTATTAATCCATTGTTCCTGTAGAGTACATCGTAGTAGCGAACTCCGTGCCCCATACTTACTTAATGGATTACAAATATGTTGATGTTTTTACCAAATATCACCTTTTGAAAAGAAGGCATCGTAGTAGCGAACTCCGTGCTCCATAGTTACTCAGTGATTTGGTACATCTTTTAGTATGCTAATAACATTCTCATTTTTATGCATTTGAGAGGTGTAAGACATGTTTATTTTTGCACTCCAAGGTTCTTAGATTCGTAGATATTTTACAAAGGAATTATTTAACTAAGTAAGAAATAAATTCAACTTATAAAATTTATACAACCCATGATGTTGTCCCAAATGCTACCGCATTTGTGACAACATCCATCCGAATTTTTCAGATAGTGCTCATCCCAAGAGATTTCCTCAAGATTGAGAATCTCTCATGGTCTAATGCCTTAGTAAAAATGTCAGCATTTTGTTTTTCAGTAGGTATATACTCCAACCTCACAATGTTCTTCTCTACTAAATCTCTCATAAAGTGATGTCTTATGCTAATGTGCTTTGTGAGTGAGTGTTGTACAGGATTCTTAGAAATGTTAATAGCACTAGTATTATCACAAAAGATTGTAAGTATACCATTCTCAATACCATAGTCATGGAACATCTTGCTCAGCCACAAGAGTTGTGTACAGCAGCTTCCAGCAGCTATATACTCAGATTCTGCAGTAGATTGTGAAACACAATTCTGCTTCTTGCTGTGCCATGAAACAAGATTGTTTCCCATGTAGAAACATCCTCCACTCGTACTCTTTCTATCATCTATGTCTCCAGCCCAATCAGCATCACTATAGCCAATCAAAATGTTGTTGGTGTCCTTAGTATACCAGATTCCAAGGTCACTTGTTCCTGAAACATACTTGATGATCCTCTTCACAGCATTCAGGTGTGATTCCTTTGGATTTGCTTGGTACCTAGCACAAACACACACACTGTACATAATATCTGGTCTACTAGAGGTTAAATACAGTAAACTACCTATCATGGATCTGTAAAGTGTTGGATCAACATCTGTTCCAGCACTGTCTTTGCAAAGTTTCAAAGAAGATCCCATAGGAGTTTTCATTGGTTTTGAATTCTCAAGACCAAATCTTTTAACCAAGTTCTTAGCATACTTACTCTGAGAAAAGAAAATACCATCACTGCATTGTTTGATTTGAAGACCTAGAAAATAGTTCAAGTCTCCAACCATACTCATTTCAAATGTTGCAGTCATTGCCTCAACAAATTTACTCAACATTTTATCACAAGTAGAACCAAACACAATGTCATCAACATATATTTGAGCAATTAGTATATTATTTTCAGTGTGCTTAATGAACAAAGTTCTATCTGCCTCTCCTCTAATAAATCCATATTCCAAAAGAAAGTCAGTAAGCCTACCATACCATGCTCTAGGAGCTTGTTTAAGGCCATATAATGCTTTCTTAAGTTTATATACATGATCAGGATACTGTGGATCTTCAAATCCTATAGGTTGTTCAACATATGCTTCTTCATTTAAAATGCCATTTAGAAATGCAGCCTTTACATCCATTTGATGAAGCTTAATATCAATAAAACATGCAATAGCTAGCAGTAATCTAATAGATTCTATCCTAGCAACAGGTGCAAAAGTTTCATCAAAATTGACTCCTTCAACTTGGGTGTAACCTTGTGCTACTAACCTAGCCTTGTTCCTAACAATATTACCAGATTCATCAGTTTTATTCTTGAATATCCACTTTGTTCCAATGACATTAGTATGACTAGGTCTTGGAACAAGTGTCCATACTTCATTTCTTTCAAACTGACCAAGTTCTTCATGCATAGCATTAATCCAGTTTTCATCAGTTAAGACTTCTTTAGCACTCTTAGGTTCAATTTCAGATAAATAGCATTCAGCATTTACAACATTACACATAGAAGACATGCATATTGTTCTTACCACATCTACCTTGTTTGATCTTACTCTTCCTCTTGTTTGCACTCCAACTGTAACATCGCCTATGATCTGGTCAGAAGGATGACTTTTACCTATTCTTGAAGAAGGATTCGTTTTGGGAATGTACTGGTCATTCTGTGAAGTTACAACTGTCTGTTCTGTCGATGTTGACCCAGATGTGTTAACATTTGGTGCAACATTCTCAGACTTCAGTGTATTCTCAGAAGTGTCAGTAACCTGTGATACATCTTCTTCATCTTTGTCATCTGTAAGACCTTTATCATCATCAAACACAACATTAACAGATTCTTGAACAGTGTTAGTTCTAAGGTTATAAACTCTATAAGCTTTACTATTTCTAGAATAGCCTAAAAAGAAACCTTTATCACTTTTAGAATCAAACTTATGAAGTTGATCCCTATCATTCAAAATGTAACACACACAACCAAATATATGAAAATATTTCACATTAGGTTTTCTGTTGTTCAAAATCTCATATGGTGTTTGATTAGTTCCAGAACGAATAAAAACCCTATTAATAATATGACATGCAGTATTCAATGCTTCTCCCCAAAATTTCTTAGCAAGACATTTGGATGTAAGCATAACTCTAGCCATTTCTTGTAAAGTTCTATTCTTTCTTTCAACAATTCCATTTTGTTGTGGAGTTTTAGGAGATGAATATTCTTGCAAGATACCCTTTTTATCACAAAAATCATTAAACATGCTGTTTTCAAATTCCCTACCATGATCAGTTCTAATACGGCCAACTTTCAAGTTAAACACATTTTTGAACTTCTTATAAAGAATTTTAAATGCAGCAAATGCTTCAGATTTGTCTCTCAAAAACTCTACCCAGGTATATCTAGAAAAATCATCTACCACAACTAAGGAATACCTCTTTCCTCCAATGCTTTCAGTTTCCATAGGACCCATCAAATCCATGTGCAGTAATTCAAAGCATCGATGTGTAGTACAATGTGACAGCATTTTGTGTGACATTCTTACCTGCTTAACTTTTTGGCATGGTCCACATACAGTGGTGTTGTGAAACCTAAGTTCTGGAATTCCTTTTACTGCATCTGCTTTGATTAGCTTTTTCATTGCTCTGTAATTTGCATGACCCAATCTTTGATGCCATAGAACATTTTCATCATGTTTTGACAAGTTACACATATTTGTTCCAATAAGATAGCAATTATCAGCTGACCTAGTACCAGTCATGACACAAACTTCATCTTTATTAAGAACATAACATGAATCTTTATCAAATTTCACATGCAAATTATCATCACAAAGTTGACTAATGCTAATCAGATTTGCAAGTAAGCCATCAACATGTAATACATTTTTAAGCTTAGGAAAACCTTCAACATTCAAAGTTCCTTTACCAACAATCTTTCCTTTAGAACCTCCACCATATGTAACACTACCACTATTCAAGGTCACATAATCAGATAAGAAATCAATACGACCTGTCATATGTCTTGAACAACCACTATCAAAGTACCATAATTCAGGTAAACATGCTTTTAAGGAGGTATGAACAACATTACAGGTAGCTTTTGGTTTCCATGCAGATCTCAAAAACTGTTTACCAGGATGTGACAGTTTCTTATGCAGCATTTTCAAGTTTTTCTGTTCTTCAAACAACTTTATACAGTAAGGACGAATGTGACCAATTTTGAAACAGAAATGACAGATATACTTTCTCTTAACCTTGTGAGACTCTGTTTCTGCAGATGTTGACCCAGATGTGTCAACATTTGCCTTAACAAATTTCACAGGTTTTCTAAATTTATCAGAAATAGAAGCAGTAGTACCATCATAACCTAAACCATGATTATTAGACTTACCAGTAGCTATAGCATTATTTACCTCAGAAGCACTCTTGGAATATTTCTTGAAACATAAAGTAGAATTTATCAATTTCTCCTTTAAGTTACAGATTTCCAGATCTCTTTTGGTAAGAATAACTTCTAGCTTGGTGATTGTGTCTGTCAAATCCTCATTCCTTTTATTCAGAGAATCAAGGGTGAGTTTCTGATTTTTCCAATCATCTAACAACTTTTGGTATTCATTGTCATCATTCCTTTTTCCTGCATCATCAACTAAACCATTAAAACAGTTCAAATCTGGGTGACTCTGTTCTGATGTTGCTGTAGATGTTGAAACATCAGGTACAGCATCAGAATCTGTTTCATCCAGATCATCATCTGAGGAATCATTATAATCAATTCTGGTAAAATTAGAATATTCATTATGATTTAATTCATCAAGATCATCATCAGAATCATCACTCAAGGTAGCACTAAAATTCAGTTTTTGCTTAAGTCTAGTATTGGCACATTCATTTGCATAATGACCATAACCAGAACAAGCATTGCATTGAACTGATTTTCGAAATTCAGGATCATACCTTGGTTTACCTTCAGTCTTTGATAGTCTTGGTGTGAATTGACCTTTCCTCCTTTCTGGTTGAGGTGTTGATGTGTTGATTTGAATCTTAGGCTGAATATTTCTAGATTTGTTCACAGATTTCTTAAGAAACTTATTAAAGTGCTTAGTGAGCAAGGTAATGTTGTTAGGATTGTTGAGACATACATCAAGCAATTCTTCATCAGAATCAACTTCAGTAATGATAGGTTGAGACTCAGAAATGTTTGATGTTTCTCCTTTAAAAACCACAACTTTCTTATCAGCATCATTTTCATCAACTTGATTAGTGTTTATTTCATATGTTCTAAGAATACTCACTAACTCATTTTGACTTAATGTATCTGTATTTTTTGCCTCTTCAATAGCACAAATTTTAGCATCAAATCTTTTAGGAACAGATCTTAATATCTTATGAACTACTCTAACATTAGAAATAGGGTCACCAAGAGAATGTGATTCATTGATTATCTCACTTAACCTTTCATTGTAGGCTGAAATGGTTTCATCTTCCTTCATTCGGAGATTCTCAAACTTTGTTCCCAACATTCGAAGCTTAGTTCTTCGAACACTTTCTGAACCTTCAAAATGCTCTTGCAACCTGTCCCATGCATCTTTAGAAGTAGAACAATTAGATATAATTTTAAACATTGAAACATCAACAGAAGTAAAAATTGCATTTAAAGCTTTAGAATTGTAGCTTGCTGTTGTTATTTCATCAGCCGTCCAGTCAACTTCTCTCTTAAGTTGTATTTCACCATCTGCGTCTGATGGTCTTTTTGGAGCTTCCCAACCTGTAAGTACAGTCCTCCAGGCACGTTCATCAACTGACTTGATGTACATACGCATCTTAGGCTTCCAATAAGCGTAATTCGAACCATCTAAAACGGGTGGCCTAAGTGCAGTGGATATGTGATGTGTTTCCATTGCTAACCTACACTAAAAACACACTTGACCAAAGATCTAACCTAGTGTCGTCAGGTATCAGCTCTGATACCAACTGAAAGTGTGCTGTGGTATGTATATGAAGTGTTTAAGTTTAAGTAGAATAATGTTGTACTAAATGTTGTGACAATTGGTACAACACTGACTCTAACAGAATATCAGAAATTAAGATTAACACAGCGGAAGACTTGAAACACTAAAAACAAATGTGACACAATGGAAATAATTTTCACATAGATTTTATAAATAAAAATCTATGCTAGCCTTACGGCGAAAAACAATACTTATCTTCAAGTATAAATGTTGTGTGAAATGTTACAGCATTAACAATCACAACGAAACTATAAACGAGGCAGGTGCCAAGTCTAGAAAACGAACTAAGTGTATAAATTATACACTGTCGAAATGCCTAGTCTATCTAATGATTACACTCTCAATAGATAAGAAGACACACAGTCATACGGGTGGTATACAACGTATGAACTAAAATGTAGAACTATTGGCCACAATTTCCTAACAGGGATGAACGCTCGGTCTAGGATATTGATCGAATAGAGCACACCGAATTATGAAGCCTTCAATGGGTATTTATAGTGTGGGATACGAAATTCTAGAGGCTTCCACATTGAGGTCCTATTTTTTAGGAAACTCAACTTCCACAACTTCCATGATCTTTCTAGATCCTTCTAGGCTGCTCCAGGTCGTTCCAAATGTATCTAGGCTGTTCTAGCATGTTCTCCAATGTTCTGGAATCTTCCAGGTTCCAGATCCTTGTAGAAGCTTCTAGATCCTGCCAGAAATGCGACAACATTTAGGTCAACATTTAATGTAGCATTTCAGAAAAGACTTAGAAAAAATCTCGGAAGGTCAAATTCAGATGTTGTTGATAATGTTAAGACATTTAAGAATTAACAACATCTACACTTTTCATTAAAAACTGTGTTGCACTTTTCATTTATAGTGACTTACATTTTTTTAATAAAAAATGTATATTAAAAAATGTGTTGCACTTTTTAGTTATAATAGCTTACACTTTTTCGAAAAAAAATTATCAAAAAAATAAAAATAAAATTGACTTGATCAACTAAGGAATCGAGCCGACCTTGGCTTCTTTAAATTGTGGGTACACAAAAATGTTCACATTTATAGTGTTTGACTTTCAACACTATAGCCTTATTATTCCCTTTTCAATTATATGTCAGTACATAAATGTACCTAATTTATTCATAATGTAGTGAAACGAGTCATAAGCCTCAAATTTATCCTCTCCATTGCACTCAACTCCTAATTATATGCTAACATACTCTTATGACACATCATTTGTGTTGGAATCTGGAAAATTTTCAATGGGGGAGTGTAAGCACATTAAAATTGCACCCAATCAAATTAAATGGCGATACGTGGACAAATATATATTAAAATCAAATTAATTTACTATTTAAATTTTGGGAATTTAATTAAATTAATTCTCGAATTAAATAGTTAAATTAGTGATATTTAATATACACGATCGTAATTGGTAAGAATAAATTTGACTTACCATATAAGAGGGAGAATTAAATCACATCTCTGTAAAATGGAAGAGAATTAAATTAAATCAATCAAGTTAATCAAATCGGCATCAGCCAATAAGACGGCACCACGTGGCATGATAAAGAGGGAAGGTCTTCACCCCCTCACCCTATAAATAGGGTCCTCCCCTCATTCATTAGAAAGACAACACAAGAAACTTTCAAGACTTTAAAACTCTCTGCAGAGATTTAAAGTGTTATTGAGCATTCGAAGGAGCTTCAAAGGCGTTCTTCACCCAAAATCATCTGAAAGCGACGTTCGATTCAAGATCAAGGTGTTAAAGCCCCTCGAATCGACGTTCTTCTCAAAGTTTTCTTCGCGGACTCCTTCAAGATTCAAAGGCGTTCTTCGCGGACTATTGAAGTTTCGAAGACGTTCTTCATTGGCTCTTGAAGATTCAAAGGCGTTCTTCGTACAAGTTGGTCAAAAGCGGTGTTCGATTCGAGATCAAGGTGTTAAGCCTCTCAAATCGGCATTTATTCAAGGAAGTTCTCCGTGGATCTTCAACGATCTTCAGCGGCGTTCATCCAAAAGCTCTCCAAATCAGCGTTTAATCCAAAACAAGACGTCAAGTCCTTGGATAAACGTCACAAACCTCCAAGTTCAATCGTGATCAATATCGAAGCAAAGATCACGCCTCAAAAACCGTTCAAGTCAAAGTCAACGATCAAAGAGAAGAATCAGAGGAATAAAGTAGAGATTGTAAATCACAAATTTCTCGTTTTAATCCGAAGTAAATAAAATTGTATCTCAAATTCGTGTTTTTATATTAATTTCACGAAATTTGTTGTTACAAATTTGGCACGGCCAGTGGGACCTCTCTACCTCTCATCTCTTCTCTTCCCAGCGAAATTCAAAGGCCATCAAGATGTCTCAGCGCAATATCTTGTTTATAAGGACGGGTCCTTCCAAGACAGTTGATGCCAACGTTGTCACGAGAAGCATGGCGAAAAGATTGTTGTCACATGCTTTTTCAGGAGAAAATATTTCAACTGAAACAACTACAAACCAACCTCAACACTACGTTGCCGCAGGTGAAGAAGGCAACTCTACAGGTTCCACTCCACGTCGGACTCTTCGTCGACCTCAAGTATTGCTCCGGTCATGATGACGAACGCCTTAACTATTGAGGAACAACTTACTGGCATCATGAAAGATATTGAGGGACTGTCAAAGCACATCCAAGAGCAAGACTCCCGAATTGCTAATCTGATGGATAAAGTGGACAACGGTGATACTAGCCGTACGAATGGAAAGCAAGTTGAGGAACAAAATGATGGAGAAACTTCAACTAAGCATCAAGCAGCGGAAACTGAACTCACTGCAAGAAAACTCCAAACTTCTTCTGAGAGAGGGATGGATGTCGATCAACTCAAGGAGCTTATATTGGGAACAATCAAGGATAGATTTGGAGAAGGCTCAAAATCATCCTTCACTTACACCAAGCCATATACCAAGAGAATTGACGGCTTGAAGATGCTGACTGGATATCAACCCCCTAAGTTCCAACAGTTTGATGGCAAAGGGAACCCTAAGCAACACGTGGCTCATTTTGTTGAAACGTGCAACAGTGCCGGAACTTATGGCGACCACTTAGCCAAACAGTTTGTCCGCTCCTTGAAAGGGAACGCTTTCGATTGGTACATCGATTTGGAGGCTAACTCCATTGATAGCTGGGATCATATGGAGCGAGAATTCCTAAACCGCTTCTACAGTACAAGGAGAACGGTTAGCATGATCGAGTTGACTAACACTCGCCAAATGGAAGACGAACCTGTGATTGATTATATCAATCGATGGAGAGACTTAAGCCTGAAATGTAAAGATAGGTTGAGTGAATCTTCTGCAATCGAAATGTGCATTCAAGGAATGCAATGGGGCCTCCGATACATCCTGCAAGGAATCCGACCAAATACTTTTGAAGAGTTAGCAACAAGAGCTCACGACATGGAGCTAAGCATATTTTCTAGTGGAGTCACATCACCGCCGGTTCAAGAACTCCGCAGTAAGACTTATGCTAAACCTTCGAGTAAAGAATACATTACAGACATACCTCGAGACTGGGGGCAAAGTGGGTTGACATTAAAAGAAATGCGACAAAAACAGTATCCATTTCTAAACTCTGATGTCTCTGGGATATTTGACGACTTGCTCGAAGCAAAGCTCATTGAGTTGCCTATGATGAAAAGACCAGAAGAAGCTGGACAAACTCATAACCCAAAGTACTGCAAGTACCATCGACTCATAGGTCATCCAATTCATGATTGCATCACATTTAAAGAGAAAATCATGCAATTGGTCCAACAAGGGGAAATCGTGTTGGATGAAACTATTTAAAGCTCCTCAAATAAAAATTCTCCTTGACAAGAGACTAAACTATCTGAGACTCTCAAATTGAGTCATCCAAATCAAAACTCCTTGATAAGAGCAAAAACTTTCTAAAGTCCAAAAAAAAAATCTTCTTAACAAGAGAATAAACTTTTTGAGGCTCTCAAATCGAGTTATTCAAGTCAAAGCTCCTTGATAAGAGCAAAAACTTTCTAAAGTCCAAAAAAAAAAAAAATCTCCTTAACAAGAGAATAAACTGTTTGAGACTCTCAAATCGAGTCATTCAAGTCAAAACTCCTTGATAAGAGCAAAAACTTTCTAAAGTCAAAAAAAAAAATCTCCTTAACAAGAGAATAAACTGTTTGAGGCTCTCAAATCGAGTCATTCAAGTCAAAGCTCCTTAATAAGAGCAAAAACTTTCTAAAGTCCGATAAATTTCGTGCTCCATTCACTTCAAGACATGAAACGTCCGTGAACAAAGCACGAGGGGGCATTTGTAAGCACATTAAAATTGCACCCAATCAAATGGCGACACGTGGACAAATATATATTAAAATCAAATTAATTTACTATTTAAATTTTGGGAATTTAATTAAATTAATTCTCGAATTAAATAGTTAAATTAGTGATATTTAATATACACGATCATAATTGGTAAGAATAAATTTGACTTACCATATAAGAGGGGGAATTAAATCACATCTCTGTAAAATGGAAGAGAATTAAATTAAATCAATCAAGTTAATCAAATCGGCATCAGCCAATAAGACGGCGCCACGTGGCATGATAAAGAGGGAAGGTCTTCACCCCCTCACCCTACAAATAGGGTCCTCCCCTCATTCATTAGAAAGACAACACAAGAAACTTTCAAGACTTTAAAACTCTCTGCAGAGATTTAAAGTGTTATTGAGCATTCGAAGGAGCTTCAAAGGCGTTCTTCACCCAAAATCATCTGAAAGCGACGTTCGATCCAAGATCAAGGTGTTAAAGCCCCTCGAATCGACGTTCTTCTCAAAGTTTTCTTCGCGGACTCCTTCAAGATTCAAAGGCGTTCTTCGCGGACTATTGAAGTTTCGAAGACGTTCTTCATTGGCTCTTGAAGATTCAAAGGCGTTCTTCGTACAAGTTGGTCAAAAGCGGTGTTCGATTCGAGATCAAGGTGTTAAGCCTCTCAAATCGACATTTATTTAAGGAAGTTCTTCGTGGATCTTCAACGATCTTCAGCGGCGTTCATCCAAATGCTCTCCAAATCAGCGTTTAATCCAAAACAAGACGTCAAGTCCTTGGATAAACGTCACAAACCTCCAAGTTCAATCGTGGTCAAGATCGAAGCAAAGATCACGCCTCAAAAACCGTTCAAGTCAAAGTCAACGATCAAAGAGAAGAATCAGAGGAATAAAGTAGAGATTGTAAATCACAAATTTCTCGGTTTAATCCGAAGTAAATAAAATTGTATTTCAAATTCGTGTTTTTATATTAATTTCACGAAATTTGTTGTTACAGTTTCCATGTAAATGTTGTTAAATTTTTTAAATCTGCGACTAATATATGAAATGTCAAATTTAAATACAAGCAGGAGATAGATTCTGTTACGAAGACATGAAACGTCTGTGAACAAAGCACGCGGGGGCATTTGTAAGCACATTAAAATTGCACCCAATCAAATGGCGACACGTGGACAAATATATATTAAAATCAAATTAATTTACTATTTAAATTTTGGGAATTTAATTAAATTAATTCTCGAATTAAATAGTTAAATTAGTGATATTTAATATACACGATCGTAATTGGTAAGAATAAATTTGACTTACCATATAAGAGGGGGAATTAAATCACATCTCTGTAAAATGGAAGAGAATTAAATTAAATCAATCAAGTTAATCAAATCGGCATCAGCCAATAAGACGGCGCAACGTGGCATGATAAAGAGGGAAGGTCTTCACCCCCTCACCCTATAAATAGGGTCCTCCCCTCATTCATTAGAAAGACAACACAAGAAACTTTCAAGACTTTAAAACTCTCTGCAGAGATTTAAAGTGTTATTGAGCATTCGAAGGAGCTTCAAAGGCGTTCTTCACCCAAAATCATCTGAAAGCGACGTTCGATCCAAGATCAAGGTGTTAAAGCCCCTCGAATCGACGTTCTTCTCAAAGTTTTCTTCGCGGACTCCTTCAAGATTCAAAGGCGTTCTTCGCGGACTATTGAAGTTTCGAAGACGTTCTTCATTGGCTCTTGAAGATTCAAAGGCGTTCTTCGTACAAGTTGGTCAAAAGCGGTGTTCGATTCGAGATCAAGGTGTTAAACCTCTCAAATCGGCATTTATTCAAGGAAGTTCTCCGTGGATCTTCAACGATCTTCAGCGGCGTTCATCCAAAAGCTCTCCAAATCAGCGTTTAATCCAAAACAAGACGTCAAGTTCTTGGATAAACGTCACAAACCTCCAAGTTCAATCGTGATCAAGATCGAAGCAAAGATCACGCCTCAAAAACCGTTCAAGTCAAAGTCAACGATCAAAGAGAAGAATCATAGGAATAAAGTAGAGATGGTAAATCACAAATTTCTCGGTTTAATCCGAAGTAAATAAAATTGTATTTCAAATTCGTGTTTTTATATTAATTTCACGAAATTTGTTGTTACAGGGAGTATAACAATATTTTTAACTTTCGTATTACATAGTTTTTGTATTTAATGCTACCTGAAGTGATATATATATATCTACTGTAATATCTACTTTTTATGAGCATATAAACATATATATTTGAAATAATTTTTCTTTATTTAAATATTAACATATATTAAATTTTTATTTACAGTATTTCTTATTAAGTGACGGGATAATTTTTTTTTTTTAAATTCGAGTTGTTGTCAATTTAAAATTGATGTTATGTCTTATTTACTTATGTTCGAGCCGTGTATTTTAGATAAAATTGACGGACAATTTTCTTAAATTTATTGTGATGTGCAAATATATGGACATCATTTATTAGTATTTGGTGTTGGTGATTAATTTGATCATGTTGCCCGATCATGTTGGGTACGTACTTTGATATTTTGTGTTGGTGATTATTTCATTTGTAAAGTTGATTAAATTTTTGCTATGTTCAAATTAGATTATTTTAATACTCCCTTCGTCCGTCTATAAGTTTCCCATTTTACCATTTTGGTTCGTCCGCCTATAAGTTTCTCATACCTTTTTTGGTAAGTACTTTTTCTTACACTTCACTTTATATCTTACTTTTTCTCTCTATCTCTCTCCTCTCTCAATCACATCAGTTGTACTATATTTATTATTTAATCACTTTTCTTAATCTATGTGCCAAAAAGTAACGTAACACTTATAAGCAGACGGAGGGAGTACATAATAGCATAGGTGATTACTTGATCATATTTTTACTATGTTTAAATTAGATTACTTTAATACTTAAGTAGTGTTATTAATTAAGAATTGATTAATGATGGAGTATTACACTATTAGTGTGCTTAACTTATGCACCCCAATTTTAACATAAAATATTGGGTTGCACTCTTGTGTACCAGTTACATACATGTAACTGGTTCATATTTAATATTTGAATTAATACTATACTATATTTGAATTAATACTATACTGTAATTAGACTAATACTATACTATATTTAGTATAACTCAGGTGTAAAATTCATCCATTTAAAATATTGTATTAAATAGGAACAAGTTATATGTATGTAACTGGTACACACAAGTAATTGCCTAAAACATTATCGATAAAGTGATTTTATAAATTATTTTCTTCATTGCTATTATATATATATGTATGTTAACAAAAATATGGAATTGAAATGATTAAATATCTTTGTCGCTGGAATAGTCAAATAATTTATTTTTTTCAATTAAAAGTTGTTATTTTATATATATATGCTAATGAATGAAAGTAAATGACTGGATTATAATGTATAGCTTGATAATTATACATTTCTCTATATGTGGGGATCTCACGGCTAAACAAGACATCCTTAAGATATTAAGTGAACCTTTCAACTGCTTATTGGGCATACAATTTTATCGTCGAGATGATTTTAACGAATTTAATGGAGGCTTCATGCAATTAAGAGAATTAAAAGAGTAATTATCTTGGCACAAAATGTTGGATTATTGATTAATGAAAATTGGACGGGTCTGCCCTGGCCCAGGACCCATCTCGCCAAAATATCCACGTGAAACTGCTCTCCCCCACTTAATTTTTAATTATTTATAATACATACAATATCTTTCTTTTGACATTAAATAGTTAAAATTAAAATATATAATTGCTTAAAATAAAAATATATATTTTGGGTTCCGGCCAAATGTTTTTATAATTAATACACATATATAATAATATTATATATATTTTGGGGTTCCGGCCAAATGTTTAATTTTGATCTTCTAAGTATATTAAAATTTGAAAAAAAAAAGTGATTTTAATTGTAATTTTTTATAAAACATCATTAAAATATATCATTTTTAAAATAAAAAGTAAAAAAATATATAATAAAAAATAAATAATTAAAAACCCAATCAAATAAAATATAAAAAATTATTATATAAACCCTAAATAAATTTGCATATTCTAAGCAAAATAAGTATCAAATTCTCAATTTGTCCACGAAAAGTGTACTCATATTTTTTTACACATATTTTAAGAAAAAATAGATAAAATAGGGGTGTTGTAAGGTTGTTGTGAGATAAAGATAAAACGATTGTTTCCATAAAATAAATGGAGAGTTACTTACAAGTGCTTTTCACATGTGCCTAAAAACATTTAAGTTCAAACTTTTGTAAGAGTTACTATTAAGTTACACCTAATATTATTTTTATACCTTTTTTATTGAATTTAAAATTTTGAAAATTTCAATCTTCACTCAAAATACAAACCAACAAAGCAACAAATAATTTCCATTGCAATAAAACTCCATTGCATAAATGAATTAATTAAAAAACTCAGAAAATTTATAACAAAATTCGATTTATAATAAATTTGCATAACACTTATATGGGTTTGCATAAACAAAATAAAATCCAGAAAATTCATAATAAAAAAATTGAATAAATTCAAAAAATTCATAACAAAATTCGAAAAAACGAACTAACAATTTTTCAGGAAAAATAAATAATAATAATTGAAAAATCTAGCAACATTGAGAGGCGTAGATAAGAAGGATTTGATATCATGGAACATGATAATCAATGCCTTAGCAGTACTCGATCATGGAACAAATTAAATTTTCAATGAAATGAAAAATAGTGGAGAAAAATTGGATGGGATTGTCGAGAAAATCAACTTTTCTCTAATATCTCTCATATTTTGGATAAATTGATCCAACAATTCAATATTTGCACAAATTCAAAATTTAAAAAGATGTATTAAAATTCAATGCCGCTATGGATTGAAGGTGATCTGTATGTGGCGGCTAGAAATGAGAGGGGGTGTTCTAGGGTTTTTCAGAATGGAGATAGAATAATATAAAGGGTACTAGCGGTATTTTAACACCCAATTTGCACATAATAGTAATGTTTAAAAAAGCTTGAACTTAAATGCTTTAGCCACATGTGAAAATCACATATGACAATATGAGTAAATAAACTCTAAAATAAAATGAACACACTTTTAGTAGCCGTACAAATAAGAAGAGTGAACATACTTTTGGTGACGAGTGAGTATATATAGGACGGGTCTTGTGTAGACTCAAGTTCATATAAGAACTAGAGTTGACTGTTGATTTATGAGATTTTTTACCAATAGAGTCATTATCTCAACTCATTCAACAAATAGGAACAGCCACTTCAAATTTTGTCTAATAGCTTCATTTTGAATACAAAAAACCATAATTACCCTTATTATACAAATTGATTTAAAATTTCGAAATTCATATTAAATCAGATATTTATTCTGGCCAAAATTTTCGCAAATCATTCAATTCCTTAATATTAGGTTACAGAATGGGAAAGTCGTAGTCTTTCCAAATTTTGAATTTCCAAAATTTAATTTTGAAAAGGTTCTGCAGATTCGATCAAAACTGAATAAAAAAATTGAAAATTCGATATTCATCTTCAAGAAGGATTCAACTGCATCGTACGTCTTCAATCCAAATCAACTGCATCGTACGTCTTTAATCCAATTCAACTACATCGTACGTATATTCATTTTAATTTCTTGATTATTAATCCTGTATTTTTCATATTATCAATTCTGTCGTAGTTTTCATTGTCATATTATGGTCTATTCTCGATTTATATTTCCAGACTGCATTATACTTTTTGATTTTTTATCAATCCATCATTTGTATATTTAATCTCATCCCAATTCCACAGGCATCTCTAAATCGAGAAGACTTGACATGGTTTATATTGTATTCTGCAAGTTTGATTGTAATGGGAAAAACAAACTTATTCGCGTATCTGAATCGACAACTTATGCAAATTTGGTTGCTGAAACAACAAGTCCAAGTTATGCAGGTAACATATCAATTTCTTACTCAGTGTCTAGCCTTAATAACATTTGCATAGAATCCGATTTCGTACAACTACAAATTCATCTTTCTTAACTAATACGAACTACTTATGCATTATTAACTACATTTGCCAATGCATTACTCACTTCACTTGCATATGCATTATGAACTTCATTGGCTATGTTCATTCTTTTTTTTATGCATACGTTAGTGCATATATAGTTATGCATAGTAATCTGCATACAGCTATTCATGCAAATCGCTCTGCATTTTTTGAAATTACGATAGAGAAGTTTGGGGGTGATGGAGAAATTGATCATACATGACTGGAGTAGCAGTCACAGATGATCCGCCACCTATCCGAACAGGTGCGAGTCTCCTATACGAAATTGATCATTTGGGACTTAGAAAGGTTACAGAGGAAGGTGCTGAGGCACACAACAAAAAAATTGACGGAGGGTGGAAGAAAAAAAGCATTTTTTGGGATTTGCCTTATTGGAGTACTTTGTTAGTTCGACACAATTTGGACGTGATGCACATTGAGAAAAATGTGTTCGATAACGTGTTCAACACAGTGATGAATGTGGAGGGGAAAACAAAGGACACATCAAAATCAAGAGATGAGTTGAATGAATATTGTCGTCGTCCCTCTCTCAAGAAATGTCCACGTACAAACAAGTATCCCAAGGCTTGTTATGCGCTTGATAAGAATGAAAAAGATGTTATCTGTAAGTGGATAAGTGGGTTGAAGTTTCCCGATGATTATGTGTCTAACATGTCTCGATGTATTGACTGGACGAAGTTGAAATTGTATGGAATGAAGAGTCATGATTGTCACGTGTTTATGCAGAGACTACTACCGATTGCTTTTCGTAACATTCTGGAGACTCATGTGTGGAAAGCAATCACTGAGCTTAGTCTTTTTTTTAAGGACTTAACTTCTACGACCATAACAGTTGACAACATGACTCGGTTGGAAACGGATATCCCAGTAATATTGTGCAAGTTGGAACGTATCTTTCCACCTAGAGCTGGCAAACCGGGCCGCCCGGCCCAGCCCAGCCTAGCCCATCGGGCCAAGCGATGTTCGTGGGCTGGGTCAGGCCGGCCCATGAATTAGTCGGGCCTATAAAATTTGAGCCCAACCTAGCCCACCCTAGCCCGCTGGGCTAGCGGGCCGACCCAGCCCATGAAATATTTTTTAAAAAATAATATTTTTAATAAAAATTATAATTAAAAATATATATTACTAATGTATTAATTATACATAATTCATAAACGGTCATGAAGTATAACATTACACTATATAAATAATTCATAAGTTCAAATTTCAAAGTCAAAATAAAATAAAAAACACAATAATATTTAAAAATAATGTACTTTACTCATTTTAATTATTTATTTTTCTAAAGAAAAAAATTAATCGGGCCAAATGGGCTGCCCATGGGCCGGCGGGCCAAATTCAGCCTAGCCCATTAGGCCCGTCGGGCCCATCGGGTCGGGCCAAATAGGCCCAGATTTATATGGGCCTCTAATTTTAGAGCCCAGCCCATACTAGGTTTCGGGCTGGCCGGTCCGGTCCATCAGGTCGGGCCCAAATTGCCGGCTCTAATTTCCACCCAGCTTCTTCAACTCCATGGAACACCTACCTTTGCACCTTGCATATGAAGCAAAAGTTACTGGTCCAGTTCAATACAGATGGATGTATCCATTCGAGAGGTATTTTAAGATATAATGATCATATTCAATATTTTAAGGATGTATCCATTAAGATATATATATATATTGGTTAGTTTTGAGATGTCTTATTAATCAAAATACGTATGTAGACTATTCATGCATCAACTTCAAGTTGTTGAACCAAATCTCTCGGCTGCTGCATCGGACAATAGGCTACAAAATGAATTTGCTTCGTGGTTTGAAGAAATTGTAAGTCATATTTTATACAAATATATATATATATATATATATATATAATAGCAATAACGTAAATCTCACATAGAGTCGACTTATATAGGTGAAGATAAATCCCGTGGAGAACAAGTTTATTTGCGATCTTTCTGCAGGTCCGTCTGGTCACGTAGTTACGTACTCAGGGTATTACGTGAACGGGTACAAATTTCACACTATGGCTTATGGTGCATCTAGAACAACATCAAACAGTGGGGTTTTTATCAAGGGAAAAAACTATGATGCAGATGAAGAGGATTTCTACGGGAATCTCGAGGAAGTAGTCGAATTGGACTACCAGGGGTACCACAAGAAGAAAGTGGTTTTGTTCAAGTGTCAGTGGTTTAATAACTCAGCCAGTGGTACAAAAATTGATCCTAACTACAAGCTTGTGGATATTCATCAGAGGCGACGATACGGTCGGTACGATCCATTCGTACTAGCAAGTCAAGCCACTCAAGTCTACTATTGTTCGTACCCTAGACCCCGTACTGATTGGATAGCTGTATGCAAAATCAAGCCGAGATCCTTCTTGGACGCACAACAGTCATCCACTACTGACGATGAAGCAGATGTTCCCGCATTCCAAGAGGAAAGCATAGAACATCAAATGATTGTACAAGTAGATGATGATCCTGTTATATTAACTGATACCACCGGTACATTGATGGACGTAGCCGGAGACGAAGAAGCAGAAGAAGAAGAAGAAGAAGAAGAAGAAGAAGAAGAACAAGAAGAACAAGAAGATGAGGATGAAGATGAAGAAGATGATGAAGAAGAATATTACTAGAGTGTTCATGTATATGTTATATTATATAAAGAATGTTGATCATTATGACTCGGTTTCAGTGTTCTTAATGCATGTTTATGATTCAGTTTGAGTGTTCATAGATGTTATTAATTATATCAAGAATGTTAATTTATTAATTGTTATATTTTAATATTTATTTTTACAGATGAGTGGATATGGGGGTCATGGACAGCGTTCTGGTGGACATGGTTCTGGTGGTCATGGACAGCGTTCTGGTGGTTAGGGTTCTGGTACTGGGCAGGATTCGGGTGGTAGAGGTAGAGGTAGAGGTAGAGGTAGAGGTGAGACGCCGCCTGTACCTATACCACATCATCCGGGTTTCTATTTGCCGGATATGACTGAGATCATCCAGATGCCCCAGATGCAGGGATCGACCCCCTATCCGTACTACACACAGGTTCCCCAGATGCCCCCCATGTATCCAGCGCAGGAGGATCCACCGTTCCCGGACCCATTCGGACGTGCGTCTGTCGAGACAGAGGCCAGCCAGGCGCCAGATGCACACGAGAGTCGTATTCGTCTTACGATCTATCGTGGAGCGTAAGTATTACATATCTTATAATTTTCATTATAATGAATTACATAATTATTCATTTTCAAATTAATTATGTGTAACAACAGGATGATGCCTTCGGGTCTACTCTCGACCACCATCAGACATATCATGTACCGGAATATGGAGGCTGGCGCACACACATTCGCCTTGATATCCCCAGCTAGGCTTCAACGGTGGTGGGATACATTCCAGGTATAATTAATATAATTTAATGATGTGTAACATATCTATTAATTCATCACATTTTGTTATCATACTCAATGTTTTTTTTGGCAGAATGAGGTTACGTGGGATCCAGAGACTGTTGACACTGCATTAGTGTACATGCTCTTTCTTGAGAGAGCAGCAAATCGATACAGTGACATGTTGAACCACTACAAGGGATTGTGGGAGACGAAGCACCAGAGGCCGAAGTGGGACAACGATGTCTAGGAGGCCTTGGTTCGCCACTGGAATCATCCGGACACAAAGAAGAAGAGCGAGCAGTGTCGGAAGAATCGACTATCAGAGCCTGCAGGCCCGGGTACCGGTTTTGCTAGACATAAAGGGGGATCTCGTGGGGCAGCCGAGGTGGCCAGACGGATTGTAAGTATTTATGTTCAATTATATAAGTAATTTGATTTCATTTTAATTAATTTAATTTTATGTTCTTCAAAATATAGGAGGAGAAGACGGGACGACCAGCTTACGACTGGGAGATTATCGAATATTACCACCGTTACACTAACGGAACGTACACATACAACCATATGGGTGATCTTCTGGTAAGTGTATACATATATTATATTAAATATAATATTTAATTGTATTGACATGTATATTAACCAAATTTTACATATGCACATATATAGGATCAGGTTCAAGAGGAATTGTCACATCTTACCCAGCCGTCATCTGATCATGATCCTTCAGATGATGGTTCCAGTACCCGGACCCCACCCTTGTCGGAAATGTCTGAGTTGTACGTGAAGAAAGTTGGAAGATCTCACGGACGCGTGAAGGGTCTTGGCCAACTAGGAAAGAACAGACGGGTCACTTCTGGTCCTGGTGAGACATCTTCTGGTACGACGTTTGGACGATTTAGCCAGGCCGACATCGACAATGCTCTTTTGGAAGAGCGGTGGACTAGTGAAGAGAGAGAGCGTCTCATACGTGAAGAACTGCAGCAATCAGTCACTCAGACGGATGAGCGCTTACGTCAAGAGTTTGCTGCTCAGATGGCATCAATGATGAGACGGTTCAGAAGGGGGTCGGGTAACGGGAACGGGGATGATGATGATGATGATGATGGTGATGATGACGCTGCTGAGGATGGTCGATGATTGATACATTTTAAGTTATGTTGTCTTGTTGGATTTTAAAAAATTGATGAAGTTGTTTGGAATTTTTTTTATGTTGTGTACTTGAATTGAAGTGAACGTACGAGAGAATGTTTTATTTTATATGGTTTTAATTCATATTGCTTGTGTGTGATTAATTAAGTATTGATCTAATATATAAATGAATTGAGTTAATACCATATAGTTGGTAATTTATTAAATAAATTGAGTTAATAACATATAGTTGGTAATTGAGTTAATAAGTTATTAAATTTAGTAATGAAGGGCTTTTGTTAAATTAATTAAGTATTGAGCTAATATATAAATTAATTGAGTTAGTAATCTATTCAATTAATTGACTTAATTAATAATAAAAGAATAAATTTGAGTTAATACATACATAAGTATAAATTATTAAATTTAGTATATATTAATGAAGGGATTTGTTAAATAAATTGAATTAATTAATACATATATAAGTATAAGTTATTAAATTTAGTAATGAGGAATTTGTTAAATTAATTAAGTATTGAGCTAATATAATTAATTTACTTAATAACATATAGTTGGTAATTTATTAAATTAATTGAGTTAAAGAATAAAAACAGAAATTAAAAGGGATAAATATATAATGCATTTGAAATATTACGACTAAAGCTCCTAGCCTAATTGGCACACGGGGGCGCATAAACTCTTCAGAATCCGGGAGGTCGCGAGTTCGACCCCCCATGCGCGCGCCCAGGTGCGAAAAAACATGAATAAAGGGTGGCCTGGTGGTGAGGGGTAAGGGTAGTGGCCTTAGAGACCTGGGTTCGAAACCCAGGTCTGTTTTTTTTAAATCCAGCGTATTGGCGAGGGGCCTCGCGCTCGGGAAAAGGCGACGGGATTTGCCCTGGCGACGGGGATACACTCTCGCTAATGGGCGACGGCACGCGCCCTCGCCAATTCGCGAGTGGGTATGCCCTCGCTAATTGGCGAGTGAGTTTGGCCCTCGCCAATTCGCGAGTGCGATTCTGCCCTCGGGATTTGGCGAGGGCGCCCTCGCCAAATAATTAGCGAGGAGCACTTAGGCGACGGCGACTGCCCCTCGCCTCTGCCCTCGCCAAATCGTTTAGCGAGGGCTTTTCCCTCGCCAAAACCCTCTCCATATGGATGGTTTTTTGTAGTGCTTATTCATGGGTTTAGCCTAAATATGTATGTTCACACAATCAGAACTGTATACATAGATTACTCTATAAATATATATTCTATACACGTAGGTCATAATAAATTAAAAAAAATCGTAATTTACATTACAATAAAATTTACGTACTGATAAAAGCATTGCACATCCACCTGCCTTCATGCCTTTACTCTTCTTTATATGATTTTTTAGATTGTTCACCACATACGTGTACCCTAGTTGTATTTGCACATGTCATAAAAATCTTCTGAATATAGTGTCAGATATCACGATACTGCACCACTGCTGACTGGACACAGTATACCAGCCATTATGTAGCAACAAAGCGGTCTCCCAACATCTTGAATAGATTGAATTCCCAACATCTTGAATAGATTTTATCCATTATCACAAGTTTGCATATTGGGAAGTTTGGTGGCATGTTAACAATTTCCTCTCTAACCCACCCTGGGTGCACATAATCATCAGCCTTAGAGCCAATCTTCTTGTTACCAGAAATTATCCCAAATATTAATTCGACACTGTATTTCGTTAGATTCAATTCTTCCGAGCCAATTATAAAGCATCCACATTTTTCGTCAAACCTTTTAACAATATCCCTTATATCATCTTCAAACCTTTTGCAATGTGTAATCATTGCATCACTCCCATTCTTTAGAATATAATTTAAGAGAAACCAAAAGTGCATCATTTTTTCGTTTTTAGGCTAATTTTTGACTATGTTCACTTACTGTGTCTTAGTTTTCATAAGAATTTTACCTAGACGTATTTGGATTTATAATTGTGTAGGATTTGGTCTTGCATTTTTACAAGGAACAAAAAAAGTTTTAATAAATTTTAGAAGGTTTTTTGTCACCGTCCATTTTCTGTCAACGGTCTTACAAAATTTATAAGTAATATTTTATTAGTTATTTTTAAATGAAAATTTTATGATGTGCACCACTATATGTTAGGAGTCTACCGCACAAAAATTATGAGTTTTAAGAATTTGTATGATTTATGATAAATAATTTACTACAATCTGTCTTTTTCCAATTGTTTATGAAACGAGTTTAACGAATTATTTTTCCAATTTGATGATTTAATGTATGAAACGAATTTAACGAATTATTTTTGCGAATCAATTGATTATTAAACATTTAATATTTTTCCCGAATAAACAAATTTGACTTATATGTGTGTTGAAACATTTTTATTATCTATTTTAAAGGTGCATGGAATTAACTTAATTATTTTTCTCCAATGTGCATTTTCATGTGATTTCGACTAGTTTAATAACTAGAATTGCCCATTTGATTGGTGACGAAGATGAATAGGAATGTTCTAAACTTATTACTCTTTGAAAGTGTCACCTATATAGATGGGTAATTCTTACTGTAGTCAAATTTTACAAAGTGACTATGTGTAGTCACTTTGTCGAATCGCGCCACATGTCGTCGTATACGTTGTAAAGACCTGCTACCTGTTACACAGGTTTAAGTTAATTAAATCATTTTTAAATAGTATTTTATTATTTACTATATTACCCTTCTTTACTATAAAAAAAAATTAAAACAATTAAAATTTATCGAAAACAGAAAAATTACTACCCTATCATTTTTAATACAAATTTAATTATTAATTCAAAAATGAATTAAACTCAATAAATAAATAATTAAATTAAATAAATTAAATTCTAAATTGAAGAATCATTTGAAATTGGGAATTAGGGTCCTTCTCCACCGAATTGAATCGAACATCTATCTTCTCCCCCAAATATGACCTCACTGTCTTCTCCCCCAAATTGGACGTCATTGTCTTTTCTCCCGAATCATCGGACCTCACTCTTCTCCCCCAAATCTTCGCGGCTCATTCTACAATTCTCTCCTCCACGTTATTAACTCCGGTTTTATTTGGGGATTTGGCGATATAGTTGTTTGTTCAAGCCGTCACTCACTCCACCGAAAAGTTGCCCCAAATCAGTCGGCGGCGGTCATAGGGAGGAAAAAAACCATGAAATTGAAAACGCATGTATTAGTTAGGTTTTAATGAATTTGATTTCTCTAAGTTTTAATTTGATTTGTTTTTTTGTTAATAAATTGATTTGATTTATTTTTTGTTATTAATAAGAGTAAATATGTAATTTTAACATTACATATTTTAATTACATTAATAAATATAAAAATTAAGTGTAATTTTACAATAATATATTTTGATTAATTTAATTTAATAGAAAATATAAATTTATGACACATTACGACAATACATACCGTATAATCTACAAAAGGTAATAGGTCATCAAGTTAGTTAAATGTGTCGAGTGCAGTGCAAGTTAGTCGGGTCCTCAGGAGGCTAACCCGCTATCACCAACGACAAAAATGGGTAACATTTATATACATCTACATTAGTTAGATTAATTTATGTGTTAATACGAGCAAACAGATCTTCGAATAATGCTCTGTGTGAATTAGCAAGTTGACGAAATATGCTCTGTGTGAAATAGACAAGTCTTTGGACCAAATTAAGTGTCAAATGAGTCAGGTCTACGGGCCTTGATGTGTTCTCGATTAGCGTATCAATTAGTCTTTTTAATGTACTTGCATAGTTAATGTTATCCCAATGGGCCTCTCCCTCGGGAGAAGACTCATGATACTACTTTAACCATTTCAGATTCTATTGACGATGAGGCGGACGTGTGACTGTCTGGACAAACTTTGTTAAACGTACCTACTAAGTTTTAAACTTTAAGTAAGAAACATATTAATTAATATTACGACTTATGTTATTTTTCAAGTTTTAATTTCGTAATTTAGTATGAACTACTAGATCATCTAATCGAATCTCCTCTAAACTACTATGATGATGTGTCTGCTTCTTTAATGTTAATTTGCATGTGTGACAACTTTATTTCCAACTATCATATCTTCTTATGTTAAAGTGTTTAAGATAAGACGTCACATCACATACACAATAAATTACTTTTGTAATGCTTTAGTCAATTACATGTTTGGCTTAGAAATGTGGGCGACACTCGAGTTAGGCACAAGCAAATGTCCGTGTAATGTCGTGTTTCTTACATGTCTGCCACTTTTTTTTTTAAAACTCATGTTTCTTATATTGTAAAATCTTTCGCTTGAATTTATTAAGTCTTAGAATGTTATTTCAAACAGCAAATGTCCTCTTCAATGTCGGTGGCGCCCACAGGGTTTTTGGGGGTGCTTCAACACACATCCGAATCGCCTCCAGAAGTTTGACGGTACAAGAGTTGAATGAACTTTTTCAAGTGCCGACAACAGGGTCTATTTGGGGATTAGGAGTTTCAATACTCAAGATTTTTGGGTGAAATTGGCCCGATAAGAGAAAGACGACGTTCCAATCTATAACTCGAGTAACTCTAAGGCATCTCTAATTTGAAGTCCAGTCTTCCGATACATTCAGAGGGTGTTAGCGAACTCGGTCTTCGTGAGATTCGAGGTTGGGGATGTAAGAAAGGACGAGTTATATATCATAAAATGCATAGTGGATGGTAAACCTGTGAATATGGTCGCCTACCTCATGGCACAATTGGCCCGGCAGACTAGATCAAAGGTCAGGAACTCCCAAGTTGGTGGATTTATTACCCACATTGCTGAGCATTTCGGATTAGTGTCTGGGGAGATGTATGTCCCCCTTGCTGGAGACTCCAAGCTTGATCTTGGAGTGATGATTCAAATGAAAATACTAAAGATGGTCAAGGGTACATATTGTCTGAGACTTGATGAAGACACCCTTTTCCCGTTGCCTAATCCGGAACTGACTAGCTTGAGGAGACGGAGGTACGGTTCATGGGATTTGCTATCCAACGCTCACCGTGCTTGGATAGATGACTTTGACGCTGGAAATCCCATCAACCTCGAGCATGTTGGAAGAGTCCCCATGCATGTCGATGAGCAGGAAGAGCCCCAAGAGCAAGAAGAAGTTGAGCACGAGCAGGTAGCCCAAAA
Organism: Galeopsis tetrahit; assembly: GCA_963675135.1. NCBI lineage: Eukaryota > Viridiplantae > Streptophyta > Magnoliopsida > Lamiales > Lamiaceae > Galeopsis > Galeopsis tetrahit. The sequence goes on from OY776128.1 coordinate 57,996,731, forward strand.
TCAAAGACAAAACATTGCCCTTGTTTATGAAAGAAGGAGAAGTGAGTTGGAGCAGCTCAGGGCGAGTATTGAGCAGTTGCATGTACCTAATCGTGAAGAGGTAACCTGGCGAGCAAGTGTGAACACTCGCCTAGATAATATAGATACTCAACTCCTTGAGTTGAACAACATGATCCGTCCTCATTTCGAGTGGCTCGCCCAACAAGGCTACTACAACCCACCTCAATGATACCTCGAAGCTCTAAAGATGGTGTGGTATAAGTGTCCTAATTTTCTCTCCATTTTCAGTGTGTTGATGTTTATGTCCGTTAGCATTTTGTTACTTGTACTTTTGGATTGTTGTTTTAATTTCTTGTATTTTGGATATTTTTGTGGATTTTTGTCGATGGGGATATTTTCTTTGATGTTTTGTTTGGATGGATGTATGGGAATTGTATTTTGTGATGGTTGATTTTTGGAGAATTTGTCGATGGATACATGAGTTTACTATAATTGATCTTGTGATGTTTCTTGTTGATTGGGAAATTAATGCATGTATAACTCTATCATTTGATTGCATTTTGAGGAAATTGAAGTGAGTGGATTTATATTGATCAAAGTGAAAACAAGAAAGAAAACAAGAAAAGAGAAGAAAATGGTTGAAAAGAAAAAGAAGAGCTAATGGGCTTGTGCTTAATGTGAAAAATAAAAGGGAAACAAAAGTCCCAAAAGCTCAAGGCACAAAAGTGAAGAAAAAAAAATGGCTCAAAAGTTGTGAGGGTGAAGTAAGTTTTGAGTGAAAAGAAAAGAAAGAGAACAAGTGTTGTGTGAGAGTTGAATGAATGATGAAAGAAAAACCAACATTTGTTGCTCTACAAATTGAATGAGTCACTAATTCCAAATTCACCCCACCCTTTCCAAAGAGTCTACATTACAACCCTTGAAAGACCTCTTTGATTGACAATTGATGCCTAAATAATTAGTAGAGAATTGAGTTGAAGAGCAAGCCTATAGTCTTTGTGTTTTTCGTGGATTGACATTTGAGAGCTTACATGTCCAAAATACACTTGTGTGTTGAGAGAAACACTTCTTGAGAGAGTGGTGAACCAAGTGTGTTGAATTTGTCTTAGCTTGGATCACATTTTGTCTTGAAAGTGGTAGAGGAATTGCCTGTGTTGATGAACCATTCATTTGAGATATTGCTTGATCATGCCTACTATGCATTGTATCCATTCACAAATTTTTCACAATCACCCTCCTTTGTTTTCTTTTTCTTTGCTTGGGGACAAGCAAATCTCTAAGTTTGGGGGTTGATTGAGTGTGAGATTGCTCGTATTTTTGCTCATTTTTGCTATATTATTGTAGCATTTTGATGTGATTTTGTGCGTAATTGATATAAATGGTGCTACTAACCTTGTTGTCAAGAAATGTATTCAAAGTGTAGGAAACAAGGTGAAATAATCCATTTTAGGGGGAAAACGAGCATTGTGCATGGGAGTTGAAGTTCGATAGAAGGACGAGCAAGGAAAGCCAAGAAAAAGTGTTAGAAAAGTCCAAAGGAGCAGAATTCACTCGTCCGACCGAGTGGTGTCACACTGGCGGCCGAGTGAGGGAGAGTTCCAAAGAGTTTGAAATTTTTGCATGTCACTCGGTCGGCCGAGTGGTTTCACACTGGCGGCCGAGTGACTTCACACTGGCGGCCGAGTGAGTTCTGGAACCACTTTTGGTTCTGGAAGTCCATCTCACTCGGTTGACCGAGTCAACTTACGTTTTTCGGGGTTGTTTTGCGAATTTTGAAGAATTTCGAGGACCCAAGTGCTATTTTCGTCTCACACACTCTTGAAAGCTTTAAATAGCTTCAAACTCAGTTTGTAAGAGGATCTTTGGCCTCATTTATTACAACTCATAAACCCTAGTTCATCCTAATCCCTTTTTCCACATTTATTGCACTTTCAATTCTTAGTAGCTTCAAGATAGAGTACTTAACATAGGTTTTTGAAGAAGAAGGCTCTACACTTTTGTAATGGCTAGGTATTTGGAAGAAACAACAAGGTGACTTCAAACCATACTCTTTTTTGGTATTTAAATACAAGTTTGATGACGGGTGATGTGAGCGTACACAGCGGGGTTGACTGACCCTATAATGGGCGAATACTGCTATACTGAAAAACAAACGAAACACAAGGTCACGACGAGAGAAAGAGTCACCGCTGCCTGATGCTTGAATTGATGATTCTCAGTTCTACAATTGCGATTCTCTATTTGTTTCACTCTTTATTGTTGTTTTGTCCATGAGTGTTTCTCAAAACACTATGGGCTAAGTTTATTTATGCTTTGGGTGTTCTAAAACCATGTGAATATTGAGTTCGGAATTGTTTGAGCTTTGTTATTGTTGATATTAGGTTGATTGCTTCTTTTATTGGGTATTATTGGTACTTTGTATGTTAACTTCTATTAATCCATATTTAGATGCATGTTTAGCGTAGACGAGAGTTACATGGACATGTTTATAATTATGGTGTGAGTTGTTGCTATGCAAATGTGTTAGTTATACTTTTAAATTTTAATTCGTCGAGAGAGAGTTAATCGTATTAGAACCCCATTAAAGGACACTAATTGCTTGAATGGTTGTTTGAGTAGTTGGTGAGGATTAGGAAGAAGACCTTATTACCGGGTTTGGGAACACCTTAGAATTAAGGCTATATTACCCGAAGGGAAATGGTTGTCATCCTAGCATTTAGGTGCTCTTAGCAAATAATGATTGAAACATTAACAAAGTAAAAATAATTCCTCTCGATTTCACTAGGTGGAGAACACCCGAAGCATTCTCTCACCCTTGCACTTCTTCGAATTATATTCGTAGTTGTTCTTTGTTTTAATTGTTAATTTCTTGCTTTAGTAGTAATTCTCTTTGCTAAGTAGTGGTAATTTCTCTTATTGGTCATTTGCTTACTTTTAGTAGTTTAAATTATTTGTTAGTTTCTAGGTTGGTGTTTGATTTAATCTTTTGAAGTTTGGTAGTAACTTAGTTTTATCTTAGAAATCCAAAACCCGAAACCGTAGTTACATTAGTTATGACGACACAAAACTCTAGGGATCCATTGCTCAAACTCACCTCCTAGGTCGATACTACTTGGTCGAATACTTCCATTACTACTACGAACCCTTATGCTTGAGGGGAAGTAGTTAGTCAAAACTTATTGTCTAAAATTCGTGTTTATCAAGTAAAGCTCTTCTTTCCTCACTGCTCCGACCTCAAATCTAGAAAAGATCGAGTTCGCTAGCACCCTCTGGACATACAAAAAGACTAGACTTTGAATTAGAGTTGCCTTGCCTTAGAGTAGCTCGGATCATATAACGGATGATCATCTGCATTCTTTCGGGTCAATTGCACCCAAAACGCTTGATCATTGAAGTTTTTGATCCCACAATACACTTTGTTGTCGACACTGTTTGGCACTCTAAAGATCTCGCTGAACTCTACAAATTAAGCTCCTATCCTCGTTCCCCAAGCGAAATGTGATTCTCCTGGGTACATGTTATCCATTAACTCCCGAGGCCTCTTGAATGGCTTGAATGTGCGCTTCTAAGCTAAGTAGAAGATTTTCCTTTGTCTCCTTCCCTCACGTGAGGGTAGTCAAGTTTGTGTTTGGGAGGGAGAAACGTTTGCCATCGGGCCACATGGTCCACAATTGGTTGTACTCTTCAAAGAGAACTTTCATCCTCTTCATCATATAGATGCTCAAATCCTCATCCTCAACAGCCTCCAATTCCAAGGTATCAACTCCCAAGTGCTCACATAAGAGAGTGATCATAGACTGCATTCTATCCGCATTAGAATCATCCTCCATCTAGAGAGAGGCACGAATGGCCCCGACTCGCTGGAAGGCCTCCTGAGCTCTAGTGGTGTACGCCTTATGAGATATGCGCTCCTCACCTAAGTGGGCCTCCAATTTATTGAGACGAATCAGCGACCCTGTCGCGCGTATGGTACAATGTTGACCCTCTGCCTCTAGCTCTATTGCATTGTCGATCCTAGCATCGATCCAATCAATAACATCCTGCAACTCCAGTAGATAAGTCTGAAGGTCCATTTGTGGTCCCTCTACACTGTCATAAATAGTCAGGTATCGAAAAGTCCTATGTGCCACCCCCTGATAGTGGGGATAAACCCTCTCTCTCATGTGCCTCGTTGCCTCAAAGTCCATGTCGGTCATTCCAAAAGTCAAAGAATGCCTACATGCTTCCTTTATGCGTGCACGAACTCTTCTATGGTCTCCCATCCCCACTGGTAACAATCTCAATACTCTCTCTACGTGCCTCATCACGATCCATCCTAGGTTATTCTTGGATTATGGTGATGAATAGAGGTGATTTGGAAGAATTTTGGTGTTGGAATGAGTGGTTTTGGCCGATTTGTGAAGAGTAGAGAGGGAGAGGCGATTTTTTTTTTTTTTTTTGTGCTAGGGTTTGAGGGAATGAGAGAAATAAGACAAAAATCGAATTTATATGGGGGAGTAGCCGCACAGTGACTCGGCCAAGTGGGCTCACTCGGCCGAGTGGTCTTCGAATTCCAGTACCTTCGTATTTCCCCTCAACTCGGCCAAGTGCCGAGTGCTCAGAAAATCTAAAACTCTATGTCTCGGCCGAGTGGTGCTATTTCCAGTTTTGATTCAACTTGGCCGAGTTATGTCACTCGGCCGAGTACCTGCTTTTCCCCAATTTTTTTCGTTTTCGAATGAAAAATCTGATTTTCGGCTCGATTCGAGTTAGGGCACTCGTTCGACCGAGCCGAATATAGTCTCTTCCAACTTCGAGTATTTCCACACGCATTCCCACTCGATTTCTTCTCTTAAATCCCGTTTTCCATGCACTTCTTTTCGAATTAATTCCCATCTTCCTCAATAAATTTTTTGTTACGCCTTAACAATTCACCAAATAATCAACCACAATGACTCTCATGTGCTTGGTGCAAATTTACTTTTAAAAACGAACACATCCCTTCAAACTTTTTATTGCTATGCAATTAAAAGTTTGGAAAATACGTGTTAAAATTAAATTGCACCAAGTACCAACAATTACTCACAACCAACACTATATCACAAATAAATTCACCATCATGAAAATATATCAAGCACACACAACAATCCAATATTCTAAGAAAATATCTATCACCACTTGCATGTGCTCATATGCAATAAACACCAAGTACAAAATATTAAAGAAAAATTTCCCTCCCCCCCCCCCCCCAAACTTAGCATTGCCAAGCAATCCAAGTTTGGAGAAGAGTGTACCTTCCATGATGGCTATCACCTCCTTTTCTCATTCTCACTCCATCTCTTCAGTGATTCCACATCAATTTCTTCAACCATTTGACCACACGTCCATACGAATGTACCTACAAAAATCAAGCTCACCCACCATCAAAAGCATCATCTACAAACATAAAAGGAAACTATACTATGAAAGCAAGTAAAAATGGGTTGCCTCCCATTTAGCGCTAAGTTTAACGTCTTCAAGTCGGACGGAGCTTAAGTCACTCAACTATCTTCAATGTAATCCACATTCACATCCCCGATTTGAGAAGGGGAGTATTTCTTGATCCGATGCCCATTCACCGTGAAGTGCTCATCCTTGGTGTTTTTCAATTCAACCACTCCATTTTGAAAAATCTTCACTATCTCAAAGGGTCCACTCCATCTTGACTTGAGTTTTTCGGAAAAGAGCTTCAATCGTGAGTTGAAGAGAAGCACTTTGTCACCCACTTGAAAATGCTTCTTCTTAATTCTTTGGTCATGCCACTTCTTCATCTTCTCCTTGAAGATACGAGAATTCTCATAAGCATTCTCCCTAAACTCTTCTAGTTCATGGAGTTGAAGAAGCCTCTTCTCACTGCATGACCGATCACCGCCCAGTTAATATGGCAGCATAACTTATGGCTCAATCTGCACACCAAAATTGAATTCCGGTGAAGAAATCACAAATGGATGGATTCATTATTCACATTGCGTAGCATTTTGGATGAGTGCTGGGAGAAAGGCATGTTCCCCTGGCTGGAGACTCTAAGCTTGATCTTGGAGTGATGATTCAAATGAAAATCTTGGAGATGATTACGGGTACATATTGTTTGAGTCTTGATCAAGACAAAGCATTCCCATTGCCAAATAAAAAATTGACGAGCTTGAAGAGACAAAGGAGTGGATCATAGGATTTGACGACCGATGTTCACCGTGCTTAGATGGACAACTTTGATGTCGAACTTCCACTTAATCCCGGGCAAGGTGAAGTGTCTCTGATGCACGTGGATGATCCACAACCTCAAGAGCCTTAAAAGGAAGAAGTTCCCCAAGATTGAGTAGTTCAAGATCAACAACAAAACATTTCCCTTGTGTATAAGAGATGGAGAAGCGACTTGCAGGCACTTAGGAGGAGTGTCGAGGAGTTTGTTGATGTTGATATAAGTGTTTTGTTTAATGATCCAACACTAACTACCGAGTGTTGTGTTTAATGTTCTCAACACTTATGACAACATCAGAATTTGCCCTTCCTTTTCTCACTAACTCTTATCTTACGCTTGTTGTCTAATGATGTCCCCAGAGCAGTTAGAAGACGTGGGCAACACCAAGTCATGCCACTGTGTGGGAGTGAGAAGTTGTTAGACATGGTATAACAAGTCCCTAAATTCTAGGAGTGGTGGAGAGAAGTTTATAACCGCATGATCTCACGGTTGAAACGATCATGAGAGTTGATGGCAGTTCATGGATGAAGCCTATAAATACAGAAGGTGCCCTCAACACAAGATACACAAGAAGGAAAGCTAAAATCGACTACTACTCTATTGAACGCTATATACGCTTCTAGTTAGGAAAATTTTTGTTTCTTCTTGTAGTTCTTCACATTATTGTAAACTCGAATAATAGTGTGTTAGAACATAGTCTTATTTACTAGGTTATGTGTATAGATCTATGAGGGAGATAGTTTCATAGAACTTAGTAAATCATATACACTTTCGTAGTGTTTTTATACACCTCTAAGAGGTTGTACTCGTTTCACCTATTTAATATAGTGAACAACGTAGATTATTTTATAATCTACGCAAATTTTGAATACTTCTATTTTTCAGTACGTGCAATTTAATTTTCGCTGCATAGTGTTGTCTAGGTTGTGCCAACACGACAGACAACATCTCGGATTTCGCACGCACACACACTTTCAGAGTTGAGTATGTCTAGTTGTGCAACGAGCACTTGGCGAGCAAACGTGGATGCTTGCCTACCTAACATAAAAGCTAGCCAAGCTCGCACGAAATCTAATAATGCGAGCATAGATGCACGACTTCTCGAATTAGACAACATGTTTTGTGCTCAACACGAGTGGCACATCTGAGAGGGTCACTTCAACCCATACCAACAACCACAATGAAGCCTTCAAGTTTCAAAGTTAAAAGTTGGTTTGTACAAGTATCTTTGTGTAATCTCATTGTTGTTCATGTTTATTACTATCATTTGTCTTGTCTTGGATTGTATTTTGGGATTGTTTGTTTTAGTTTTCTTCTTTGGATAGTTTTGTGAATTTTTGTTGATTGAGATATTTGTATGTTTTGATTGGATGGATATATTGAATAATTTCATTTTGTGGATAGTTGATTTTTGGAGAATTGTTTATGAATGCATGAGTTTACTTTAGTTAATTTTGTGATTTTTCTAAATGAGTGGGAAGTTGATGCATGTATGACTTTATCATTGGATTGCATTTTGTGTGATGGGTTAGGTTAAGTTTTTCTTGAGTGAGTCATCCACGAATTATGCAGGCTAGAATTTGCTCTTTAACTTGTTTGAAACTTAATTTAGGAGTAAATTGTTAAAAAATGATAAGAGGCATTTCTTTGAATTTGAGTCACTTAGCCAAAAATAAATTTTACCAAACGATACATTTTCGGAGTATTTTCTTTGGCAGGTTACAAAGTGTCACCATAAAACCCTATCTTTTGAGCCAAGGCACAAAAGTGAAGAGAAAATGACTTCAAAAGTTGTGTTTGGTGAACAACTAATATTGTTTAAAATACACTTGAGTTGTACGGTGCACCTGGTGTATACAAGACTTTGTCTAAATTTTAATTAAATCGAAGCAATATAAAATGTGTTTATTTTCCTTTTTGGGATGTCCATATGTGTGTGATCTCACCACACTTACTTTATCTATTTCTACTTTTATCTACTTTATTTTTTACATTATTTATTTTATAAATAAACAAACAATATTTCAGGAAAATACGGGGAAGGAATATAAGTGTTTTAGGTTGAAAAAAATAAAATTTATTTTTTATTCTAATTTCTAATTCGAATTTTAATATTTGAAATCGAATAAAACAAATCTTTTTATTTACATTCCCACCCAAAAAAACTTGTGTTAAAATTTTCATATTTTACCGAGTAAATACGTGTTAAAAAAACTCTGGAGTAAAATATGGGAAAGAAATAGAGAAAAAAATATAAATACGAATTTAACGAAGAATTTTGAGGAAGGGTTTGAAAACTTGGTTAAAAAAAAAAAACAAAAAACCACGCTTCTTCCTCCGCGGCTCCGCCCACTCGATTACGATTGCCGCCATTGTTTTTCTGGCGCCGCCTTGATCGCGCTTCTCTCCGGGTAGTTTTTAATGTTTCAACAGAGTCTAGGGTTGTGTTTGGATTGAGAGATTTGATTTGAGAAGGTATTTCAAAAGAAAGGTTTTGAAAATCGATGGATTTCAAATGACATGGTTTTAGAGAGGATTTAAAATCCTCTCAATTTTAACTAAAAAAAATATGCTTAGTAGTTTTTAAAATTTATATTTTTAATCATTTAATTGAATTTTAAATCATATTTTTATTTTTTATCCAATTTGTATTTATTTTGAGGGATAAAGGGTAAATTGGAAATAATTAGTGTGTGTTTATTAATAAAAATTGATTTTTAAATTTTAGTGTGGTGTGTATAACATTTGAAGTTTGTATAACATTGTATTGGGTGTTAGTAGTCTCACCCAAAAAAATTATTTGCATCTAGTTATACATTTGGTTTTGCTTCAGAAATTTATTTTGTTTCATATTTTTTCAAGTTATTTTTTAAAATTATTTTACTCTTTATTTATGTAAGAGTTACTTAGTTATTTTATATGGAGTATACATTTATTTTGTATTTAAAATTATGGGGTGTGTATAGAATGTTTTTGGGTGTTATTAGCTCTTTTAAATATATGTGGCACAAACTTTACCAATTTTAATTCCTACAAAACATAAAGGATAAAAATTAATGTAAAAAATGACAAAAATTGAAAGGTAAAAGACGTATTTTGTAAAGTTAAAACTGATTTATTTTGGAATGTATCAAACTTACTAAAAATAAAATTTTCTCAGAAAAAAATATTGGGAAGAGAAAAAGGGTATCCCATAAGTGGTAGCATTCTGCTTATATGGCCTAGAACTTGTACTCTTTAAATCGTTTATTTGTTTGTCTAAGATCCTATTAAATAATTAGTTATTTATGGACTTTCTATTTGGAAAAAATCATACTAGAAATTGTAATTCGGAGAAATTGCAAGGATGGGGAACTAATGACTTCAGACAAGGTTATTGTAAGGATGGGGAAATTGCCGTTCTTGCATCTCTCTAAGATGAAAAATGGTAATTTAATATTCCATCCTTCTCACAATAACTTTTACACTTTTCTTTTCTGGGACGTTCAATAATAACTTTCACACCCTTAAAATGAAAAACCTTAATAAACTTCACCCTTACAATCAAGGACGGAGCCACATAGGGCCCAGCGGGGGCAGTGGGCCCCCCACCAATTTTTTTTTTATTATGTATATTTCTTCCGTTTATAATTATTTGTATACTTTTTTTTTATTTGAGACGTTTCAAAATTATTTGTACACTCATAATATGTAAATAATCTACAAAATTAATATTCTCACTATATCATTTTATTTTTAAAATTGTCACTCATTTTAATCTACATTCTTCCCTACATTTCACTAATTTTTTTTAACACCTCATTAAATTTCTTTTATACCTCACTAAATCACCAAAAATACACCTCACTAAATTCACATTTCTTAAAAAGTGAACTTATCAACGTATTCAAGTCATTACGGGATGGAGGGAATATATTTTAAGTTATACATTTGTCTAATAATTTTAACACCGTTTCACCTATTATGAGTCGGAACAATCAAAATTTATAATGAATTAAATATAATATTATTTTGTCTTTATAGTAATGTAAATCGGGCCCCCCAATCTAAAATTTCTGGCTCCGTCACTGCTTACAATATTCACAAATTTACACAAAATATCACTATTTTTTGGCACACACATACACACTTCTTTACTTTATACTACTTTCGTACCTGAAAGGGGATAATTTTGTAAATTGAGTGTAACGGAGGAGGGGGTACATAAGTACGAATAACATGGTGATATTATACATCATAGATCTAGCTCTTATGCAACTTGAGAGTGATCCGAGTTTCTATCACTTCCCTATCGGTTCTTTACTTTGATATATATAGGAAGACATTTCAGATGGATGGGCTGTTAGAGAATTAACATTATGGGAACTTCATTTTTATGATGACCAAACTACTTGCATAGATGAAGAACACCATTCTCTTAGTTGACATGCTCATAATTTTCTTATTTTTATAGCAAATTTAAAGGCAATAATATTTACTTTCATTTTATTCTTTTTGTGATAAACCACAATAACCACATGGAAGACGTTATATAACTTTGGCTGAAGACATTAAAAACTGTAGAAGCATACTGGGCTTGAATCAAAAGTCTACTTGACTCGTGATGTTACCCAGGAAGTTTTGAGCATTCATCTTGCTTCCTGCTAATCTATTCTTTACTTCTTAAGTTTATTTTGTATCTTATAATACAGGTTCTAAGTACCCTTTTACTCTAGTAATGAAATTCGTATTTACCTTCTAAAGAATGAAAATTAAGAATAATTTATCCCAATTATCATGAAAAAAAATGTATGAAATGAATTTTTTTTAGGGATACAATAGTTACATGTAGAGGTAATTTAGGAGAAATATTGACCAATACCACCTAATTATCAACTTTACTCACATTATCATAAATGGACCCCCAATATTGCACAATATCTTACTTTATTTAATTTTTTTTTTTTTTCTTAAAACTTGTGAAAAAAATATGGCCATATATTTGGTGGACGGGGTGAGTATTATATTTCATAATATTTGTGCCAAAAATTTATGTAAACCTTTTAAAGGAACGAAGGTGGTAGTATAAATTTTCAAATTTCATTAGTTATTCTAGATTTTAATTTATTTATTTAAAGGACCGAAATTGAATATATTGAGTTTTCGACATATTTGAAAATTTCTAGTAAGTTTAAAATTAAAGGATTGAAATTGGTCAAAGAAAAGGACCAAAATGTTTGACCTAGGTAAAATAAACTTTCAATTCATTCCATATCCCACTTTCTAGCACTTAGGATGAACAGGTCAGAAACCCAACTACCCATCAAACTATAATTCATCGGCGTTCTGATTCAAAAATCATGATCGTCACACATCCATGGTTGTTCCCAAATCCGAATGTTGTTCGCAAACCCAAGATTCCATCGGGTACCCCTTAGAACAAGGGCTTGAGATTCTCAAATACTTCTCCAAGTGAAGCTCGAGTTTATACTGAGTGGAGCTGTGAGAAAATCCCCATTGAATAAGTATTTTGCTTTAAGAACCCGACATACTAGGACACTCAGATCTGTTAAAGAATATACATAATTTGAAATTTTCGTAAGACTCGACAACAAATCGGAGACGGTGGGGTGGGTGTATAAACTAAGTTTGAATAAGTTATATTTTGTTTAAATTGATGAAGATATAACATAGTCTTATTACGTGTAACTTTTTGGGGTGAATTAAAATGAGTAACTTTTTGGATCAATTTTTTTGGTGTGAACTATTTGAAGAGGAGGGTACAAATAGCATGGGCTGGGAACAAAGCTAATTCCATCGGGCCCAAATAAGAGCCCATATAGTTTAGGGCTAGGTTTAGAACATTGTTAGCATTCCTGCATAAGAGTAGGGTAAGTATGAAGTGCTCCGTATCTGTTTTCTCTATCTATCCTGCGTAATTTTTTCACCATTTCTATGTTTTTTCCACCCTAACTAACACCAATTGGAATTTGAGCGCGAATGAGGCCGTGGCATTCTGCTATTTATTTCATTAAATGGGTATGTGATGTTAACATGAAACGATACTCTGTTCCTGTTCGATAATGCAAATTAATTATTGTTTCGAATCTTCTATTTTAGCCTTCCATTTTTGGAGCATCGAGAAGTTGCCGAGACAGAAACTGTGTGTGCCTAATGAAGTTAATCGAACCTCTTCTTTCAGGTATTGCAATTGTTATATTGTTTTGATTCTCTCTTGTGTTATATACAGAAAAATTTATTGGATCTAATATTTATTATTTTCTTTTGATAATATTTAATCTTCATCTCATTTATTTATGTTTGAAGTGTCGCAATACTTTCTCGTGTTTGACTAATTTGAGCAACTAGTTTCTTTTTTATGGGAAAGCGTTGAATATATATATATCAAGTTTGTAGAAGTCTAAAATCGATAATCGTGCGTTTTCAGCCGTCTAAGCCCGCCTAATCGCAGCGTAGACTGTTTAGCTAGATGTACCATTATAAAATTGTATAACCAAAAAATGGAATAATGAAATTAGAGGGAGTATATGTTTAGCTAGATGTACCATTATTTAAGGCTTGTATTATGTGTGTCCTCACCATTCACTCCAATCATCCAGAATCGTTTTGTTTATATTACTGCATACTCTCGTTTTGAAGCTATTAAATGTACAAGTTTCTGATAGGTAATGTGCATAAAAGGCTTGTGAAACAGATTGACTTTATGTGATACATAATCTGCAATCAAAGATTGCATGCACACTTGTACTGTGTAGATACTCACACAACTGCAGTGTAAATTTGTGATCTTTGTGATTGTTGACGTTGTGATGGTTGATGTCTCAATAAATGATAGTTGTTTATCAATATATGGGTTCTATTTCTTTTGTTTTGGTGCATATGTCGAATGGAGTTGTCTGGCACTTTTTTTATTTCTGATTTAAGTGAATACATGGGACTTTACGATGGTTATCTGACATTTTTTTATTTCTGATTTAAGTGAATACAGGAGACGTTACGATGGCTAGCTCTAGTAGACACCCTAAAGAATGTCAATTGTCAAAAGACTTTGTGAAGTGGCACTTTGGAGGGTGGGACATATGGCAGCACTTTGATTTGCTTGAACGTCTTGATGAGTTTATGGACGGTCGTAACATAAACTCGGTTGAAAAGTACAATATTCTTGTAGAGGACATTGCACAATCGTATCGTGATCCAAGGAATTCCCCCATCGAGGTGAGCATGGATATACCTCGTGATCCCGGCATGACTGACTCTACTATTAAGAGACTACTGTCTGACCTCTCGTATGCTTATTTGTACTTCCGTCAATTTGTTTTCCACAAAAAAAGGGGTGTTGTATAACTTCTTTTCACACAAGGTGCAGATTGACTCAAACATCTATTGGGATGATGGACTGGTTAGATTTTCATTATTTATATTGTTTGTTTTATTGCACTATACTGATATCAAATTGTCTAATGCTTAATCCACACTGTGATTGTAGGATCTTGAGCACTTTGCTTGGTTTAGGGAAAATGGATTTCCATTTTATTCCATGTGTCGTGATGTTTTCGAGGGTAAAGACCTCGACACCTATGCGCGTCCATACATGGGGGTGGAGCCGTTTGTGCCTACGGGAATTGACGTGTGCGAGTTAACTGATATCTTTCGCTCGTACTACTGTGAAGTCAATTGTTTCTGCGGTAGAGGCACATTTTAGACAATTCTGGATGATGTCCCTTATTATGCACTGCGTTTTTTTGCCTAACATTGCACCAAAAAAATCGCCTCTCCCTCTCTACTCTTCACAAATCGGCCAAAACCACTCATTCCAACACCAAAATTCTTCCAAATCACCTCCATTCATCACCATAATCCAAGAATCACCTAGGATGGATCGTTGATGAGGCACGTAGAGAGAGTATTGAGATTGTTATCAGTGGGGATGGGAGACCATAGAAGAGTTCGTGCACGCATAAAGGAAGCATGTAGGCATTCTTTGACATTTGGAATGACCGACATGGACTTTGAGGCAACGAGGCACATGAGAGATAGGGTTTATCCCCACTATTAGGGGGTGGCACATAGGACTTTTCGATACCTGACTATTTATGACAGTGTAGAGGGACCACAGATGGACCTTCAGACTTATCTACTGGAGTTGCAAGATGTTATTGATTGGATTGATGCTTGGATCGACAATGCAATGGATCTAGAGGCAGAGGGTCAGCACTGTACCGTATCTCATAAGGCCCACTTAGGTGAGGAGCGCATATCTCATAAGGCGTACACCACTAGAGCTCAGGAGGCCTTCCAGCGAGTCGGGGCCATTCGTGCCTCTCTCTAGATGGAGGATGATTCTAATGCGGATAGAATGCAGTCTATGATCACTCTCTTGTGTGAGCACTTGGGAGTTGATACCTTGGAATTGGAGGCGGTTGAGGATGAGGATTTGAGCATCTATATGATGAAGAGGATGAAAGTTCTCTTTGAAGAGAACAACCAATTGTGGACCATGTGGCTCGATGGCAAACGTTTCTCCCTCCCAAACACAAACTTGACTACCCTCACGTGAGGGAAGGAGACAAAGCAAAATCTTCTACTTAGCTCAGAAGCGCATATTCAAGCGATTCAAGAGGCCTCGGGAGTTAATGGATAACATGTACCCAGGAGAATCACATTTCGCTTGGGGAACGAGGATAGGAGCTTAACTTGTAGAGTTCAGCGAGATCTTTAGAGTGCCAAACAGTGTCGACAACAAAGTGTATTGTGGGATCAAAAACTTCAATGATCAAGCGTTTTGGGTGCAATTGACCCGAAAGAATGCAAATGATCATCTGTTATATGATCCGAGCTACTCTAAGGCAAGGCAACTCTAATTCGAAGTCTAGTCTTTTTGTATGTCCAGAGGGTGCTAGCGAACTCGGTCTTTTCTAGATTTGAGGTCGGAGCGGTGAGGAAAGAAGAGCTTTACTTGATAAAATGCATGACCGATCACCGCCCAGTTAATATGGCAGCATAACTTATGGCTCAATTTGCACACCAAAATCGAATTTCGGTGAAGAAATCACAAATGGATGGATTCATTATTCACATTGCGGAGCATTTTGGATGAGTGCTGGGAGAGAGGCATGTTCCCCTGGCTGGAGACTCTAAGCTTGATCTTGGAGTGATGATTCAAATGAAAATCTCGAAGATGATTACGGGTACCTATTGTTTGAGTCTTGATCAAGACAAAGCATTCTCATTGCCAAATAAGAAATTGACGAGCTTGAAGAGACGAAGGAGTGGATCATGGGATTTGACGACCGATGTTCACCATGCTTGGATGGACAACTTTGATGCCGAACTTCCACTTAATCCCGAGCAAGGTGAAGTGTCTCTGAAGCACGTGTATGATCCACAACCTCAAGAGCCTCAAGAAGAAGAAGAAGTTCCTCAAGATTGAGTAGTTCAAGATCAACGACAAAACATTTCCCTTGTGTATGAGAGAAGCAGGAGAAGCGACTTGCAGGCACTTAGGAAGAGTGTCGAGGAGTTGAGTATGTCTAGTTGTGCAACGAGCACTTGGCGAGCAAACGTGGACGCTTGCCAATCTAACGTAGAAGCTAGCCAAGCTCGCACGAAATCTAATAATGCGAGCATAGATGCACGACTTCTCGAATTAGACAACATGTTTTGTGCTCAACACGAGTGGCACATCTGAGAGGGTCACTTCAAACCATACCAACGACCACAATGAAGCCTTCAAGTTCAAAGTTAAAAGTTGGTTTGGTACAAGTATCCTTGTCGAATCTCATTGTCTAGTTCATGTCTATTATCATTTGTCTTGGATTGTATTTTGGGATTGTTTGTTTTAGTTTTCTTCTTTTGGATAGTTTTGTGAATTTTTGTTGATTGAGATATTTTTATGTTTTGCTTGGATGGATGTATTGGAGAATTTTATTTTGTGGATGGTTGATTTTTGGAGAATTTGTTTATGGATGCATGAGTTTACTTTAGTTAATTTTGTGATTTTTCTAAATGAGTGAGTGGGAAGTCGATGCATGTATGACTTTATCAATGGATTGCATTTTGTTTGATGGGCTAAGTTCAATTTTTCTTGGGTGAGTCATCCACGAATTATGCATGCTAGAACTTTGCTCTTTAACTTGTTTGAAACTTGATTTAGGAGTAAATTGTCAAAAAATGATAGGTGGCATTTCTTTGAATTTGAATCACTTTGCCAAAATAAATTTTACCAAACGATATGTTTTAATTTGTAGTTAGTCCCGTTGAGCTGTAAAAACCTATTTTCTTTGGCAGGTTACAAAGTGTCACCATGAAACCCTATCTTTTGAGCCAAGGCACAAAAGTGAAGAGAAAATGACTTCAAAAGTTGTGTTTGGTGAACAACTAATATTGTTTTAAAATACACTTGAATTGTACGGTGCACCTGGTTACATACAAGACTTTATCTAAATTTTAATTAAATCGAAGCAATATAAAATGTGTTTGCTTTCCTTTTTGGGATGTCCATATGTGTGTGACCTCACCACACTTACTTTATCTATTTCTACTTTTATCTATTTTATTTTTTACATTATCTATTTTACACGGAAGAAATATAAGTGTTTTAGGTTGAAAAAAATAAAATTTATTTTTTATTCTAATTTCTAATTCGAATTTTAATATTTGAAATCGAATAAAACAAATCTTTTTATTTACATTCCCACCCAAAAAAAACGTGTGTTTAAATTTTTATATTTTACCGAGTATTTACGTGTTAAAAAAACTCTGGAGTAAAATATGGAAAAGAAATAGAGAAAAAAATATAAATACGAATTTAACGAAGAATTTTGAGGAAGGGTTTGAAAACTTGGTTAAAAAAAAAGAAACCACGCTTCTTCCTCCGAATCCACTCGATTCACACCTCCGCGGCTCCGCCCACTCGATTACGATTGCTGCCATTGTTTTTCTGGCGCCGCCTTGATCGCGCTTCTCTACAGGTAGTTTTTAATGTTTCAACAGAGTCTAGTAGTTTTTGAGAGCAGCACTTAAGTAAAGTAAAGTAATGTGATGCGTGCTTGACTCCTCACGCATGCAAAGCAATTCTATGAATACTAGGTAAGGAGTAGTAATTTATCAGCAAAGGTTTGGACGAGTCAAATTGAGTAGCTTTGAACTAAAAATGTTTTGATTTTAGGAAACTTTAGTTAGAAGATAACGCATATGTGTATTGTGGACTAGTTATCTGAATTCACCGAGAAATTTGTAATTCATAAAGAAACTGCCAAATGAAATCAATACTTGTGGATAGGAAAACCCAAAATTAGATTATTACAACATAACAAGAATTTTAATGGACTTGATTATTAAATCTACACAAAGGTTAAAATGTGGAATCTCGATCTCATTTTCGTTGAACTTGTGAATAGTTTTGGAGTGAAACTTAAGGCTCCTTGAGAAAAAAATATTGGGAAGAGAAAAAGTGTATCCCATAAGTGGGAGTAGCATTCTGCTTATATGGCCTGGAACTTGTTATTTTTCTACTTACAAAACTTATTTGTACTCTTTAAATCGTTTATTCGTTTGTCTAAGATCCTATTAAATAATTAGTTATTTATGGACTTTCTATTTGGAAAAAATCATACTAGTATGCATGCAATTTCCTTTCTTGATATTCATCGTGTGCTATTTGCTGTAATCCAATCTTATCTTGATGTGCTTGCTGTAGAGGGATAAGTTCATCGCTTGCTGGTTGCTTTGAATTGATTTAATATGGTATTTTATACTTAGTTACTTACACATCTTCAATTGGGTCAAAAGCTATATAGTTGTTTGTTGAAAGAATTGGCGAAACCATGAAACCAGCTGGCTAGTCTGAAATGTATGATATTGAATCTTCCAGGTGCCTACCTGTACTAGGTTGACATCGGGAATAAAATGTGTTACCTTACTCATTTGGTAAAAGACACAAATAACTTTACCACCCTGCCATCAATGGTGATATTGTCACTGAAAATGCATTTAAATTTTCATTCTTTACTCAATTCCTAATTGTTAAGCGTTGTCAAGAGAAGTTAAAAAATACCTACGGTTCACAGGATCAGTTGGTGCTTGATGCTACTTGTTCTCTCTCTGTTGAGAGATCCTCCCTCTTATGGTACTGGATATGTTCAATTATTTGATTAGGAAAACGGCAATGGTGTCAAAGTGTAT
This sequence comes from Galeopsis tetrahit, assembly GCA_963675135.1. Taxonomy (NCBI): domain Eukaryota; kingdom Viridiplantae; phylum Streptophyta; class Magnoliopsida; order Lamiales; family Lamiaceae; genus Galeopsis; species Galeopsis tetrahit. Next base: position 58,015,131 of record OY776128.1, read on the forward strand.
TACTAAGATGAGCCTGATTTATTCTTCTTTCCTGTTGTTAGATAGCTTGATGGGATACACCTCACCCTTGGGCCTCGGCATAGGGGGCATCACCCAAATCTCGAAGGGCTAACCCTAATTCATATAGTTTCTTTTGCCGTCGTCATTGCTTCCGCTGTCAACTAATCATGAAAAACCAGGCACCCTGAGGTTTCGTTTGGATCTTAAGATTTGCATTGCAACTTCGCATATCTTTCCTTTTAGTTACTCTGTGAGCCACTGTCCATTAGCAAATTGTGAAATTAAATACACGTGAAATTGCTAATGCTTTCTCATCTCCTTCTGTCCCTGAAATTATATTTTTTCACGTTTAAGTAATATTCCTGGTAAATGAGGCTTTTGCTGATTCTAATTCTGATGTCCCCAACATCTCTGTTGGAATTTGATCAATTTTTAGTGGCATTTCAGCAAACACCAGTTATCGGCAGCATAAAATTCTACTGAGGTCTATGGCATCTAAAGAGCAAGTTGAGATTTCATCAGATGATTCATCTTTATCTGATGCTGACAATGACGTTTCAATGGCAGAGCAGCCAAATGATGAACCTGAAATTGTTTTATCTGATGATGGTAATTAAATTAGCCATTGGTGAAAACGCGACATAGTTTTGATTATCCGAGTGTTATTTACAGAAAAACTGATAGCATGAAATTTGCAGCTAATATACGGAAGCAAAAACTCCTAGTTTAATTTTCTGTTGGTAGTAGACATTTAACTGGGCGTCATCCCTGTACATATTATAACAATATGTGTCGATTCTATTATATATTTTGTGAAACAATATTGATGTGTAATAATTCTTTAAGCATTGGTATCTTAGAGCATAATGTGTTTTAATCTGCATTTTTCATTTATTAAGTTGAGATATCACAATACTTCCTCCTAGAACTAAATCCTTTTGAGTTTGTATAGTGTACAAATTTCATTGCAACTTTCTCACTGATGCATAATTTGTTCCATGAAATACAGTATGGCTTTTCAGAAGAGCGAGAAGCTATCAAGAGTACATGAAGTTGATACCGATACCTACTAATCGTGGGTCTGTTATCCCCTACACATCGTGGGTGGGATTGGGAAGATCCATCAAGCAGATTTACAACCAGCCTTTGCACTACCTCACTAATCTTCAATTGAAACGCATGGAACGAGAACGTCCCATTGGATATGATCATTCATCCTGTAAAAGCTGAGCTTACAATTTGGCTTATCGAAGAAGTTCATAGATGCACCTCGTCTCCACACCATCTGCTTCAACTCTGGGAAGCTGATACCAAGTATCATGCTTGCATTGATGCCATCTTTCCTAAGCTGGAAAATAAGGAATAGTGTGGCGATGAAAGCCACGTTCCTAGAATCTATCCAGACTACTCTTGATGAAATCTTTTCGATGAACTTCATTTATCATCCTTATTGGTGTGTTTTGTGGGGAAGACAAACACTACTGTCTAAGGATTTGTGAATGGAAATTGAAAAAAAAGGTGTGACCTTCAACAGTTTTCTCCCGAGATTTTTCAAAAAGAATAAGCCTATTTCCACTCTGTGAACAAAGTAAGATATTACAAAATCACCAATCACATGTTACAACTGCTAAATAATTAACTAGCAGTAAAACCTGACACAATTTTTCAAGACATTATTTTGATAATTACAAAGAATTCTTGTCCAACTTTTACTAGTACGAGAAAAACCTTTATCACCAATAATCACAGCAACTACACAAACCTTGCCGGAAAAAGTGAAACCTGTTGTTATCTCGAACAACTATCTCTCGATCATACACTTTTGAAACCATCTTCGCAAACGAATGGCAATCCGAGCACATCCGTAGATTCTTAACAACTCGTACGGGCATCCCTCGACCTAAAGATACGAGCCCAAACGCGATGGCTACCTTCTCACTATGTCGACTTAGCAACAATTCTTTCTCTTCTTCATTTGTATCAATCAAAACATTCGATAAATCGGGAACATACCCTTCGTCTCTCAGCCTGAAATTTATCTCCTCAAGCATCAAGGCATGAGATTGGTCACCCGAGGTGAACTCATGAACGACCCCGCTTACCTCAATTGAGCTTGAACCCGGGATTTTCTTCATCCCACGCTCTTTCATATCCATTCTAACCCTAGCAACATCACTCCATTTTCCAGCAGAAGCATATATATTCGATAAAAGAACATGAATTCCAGTTTTATCACTAGCACATTTGGTGATCATCTCGTCCGCTTGAGTCACCATCTTCTCGTTCTTGTGTGTTCTACAAGCGCCTAAAAACGCGCTCCAAATCTCAGCATTCGGTTCTATAGGCATCCTAGTTATGAAATCAAGAGCTTTGTCCAGTAAACCTGCTCGACCTAGTAAATCTACGATACATCCATAGTGTACGATATGGGGAGTAATCCCATGTTCCTTCATACTGTTAAATATATGCATCCCTTGCTCGACTAATCCTCCGTGGCTGCACGCGGTGAGTACTCCTGTGAAGACTACTTCATCGGGTTCAATCTTTTGCACGAGCATCTCACGAAAGAGCTCAAGTGCTCCTTCCCCATTTCCTTCCATAGCCATTGCTCCAATTGCTGCTGTCCAAGCAGAGACGTCCTTCTCCTTCATCGTGTTGAAGACCTTCATCGCGCTTTGTGGGTCCCCACACCTTGCAAACATATCGACAAGCGCTGTGCAGAGGCGTATGTTACACTTAATGCCGTATTTCTCAATGTAATTGTACGTCCATTTTGCCAGATCGAGTGATCCTAAATACCCACAGGCTGATACAACACTCACCATTGTAACCTCGTCTGGGATCATCCCGTCTTTCTGCATCAAATGGAACAGTTCAATTGCATCTGTAAAGAAGCTTTCTTGAACCAAAGCACCTATCAATGAGTTCCAAGAAATGATATCCTTTTCAGGCATTTCATTGAAAACTCTCTGAGCCGATTCAAGATCACCATTTCTAGCAAAACCTGCAAGCAGAGAATTCCAAGAAACAATTGTCTTGTTGGGCATTTGATCAAAGACTCTGCAAGCCAATTCTTGCTTGCCCGACTTGGTATACATATCAATGAGTGAGTTGCCAATGCTATCCCAACCCTCGATCCCGTTCCTCAAGACGTAGGCATGACATTGCTTTCCAATGCAAAAATCCCCGATTTCAGCTGAAGATGTGATCACTGATAACATAGTAACTCTATCAGGTTTCGGTCCAAAACCAATCATTTCACGAAATATATCAAGTGCCTCTTTCACCTTCCCCAACTTCACATAATTTGACATGAATGTATTGTAAAGAACCAGATTTTTATCAACACATTCATCAAAAAGCTGTCTTGCCTTCTCTGCTGCACCGCATTTCATATACATGTCGACAAGTGCATTTATCATAACAGCATTGAACGATAGCCCAAACCTTCTAGAATAATCCAAAACTCTCTCTCCCAAATTCAAATTCCCCAACTTTGCACAGGCTGAAATCACACTCGCCATGGTAACTTCATTAGGCTCGATTCTCTCATCAACCATCTGAAAAAACAGAGAAACTGCTTCATCATGCCATTCTCTTCTCGCATACCCACAAATCAAACTAGTCCAAGATACAACATTTCTTTCAGACATTTCATCGAACACCTTCCTTGCACTATCAGTTTCTTCACACTCGCCGTAACAATGCACCAGAGAATTCGAAACAAAAACATCACTGTAATAACCCATTTTCATGACGGAGCCATGGAGTTGCTTTCCTTCAGAAAGCCTCAAATTTTTTGTACAAGCACTCAATACAAAGGGAAACGTATAATTATCAGGCTCAACACCATCAACCAACATATCTACATACAGCAAAAAGGCGTCATGGAAATTCCCAGCTAAAGAATTTCCTTTTATCAGAGAATTGTATAGGTAAATTATACTGCTACCACAATCCTCTTTATTCCTCTTGAATATCGTAAACGCCTTTTTTGCATATTCTAAGCATTCAGAAGAGCCCGTTAGCGAGTATTTGGCAATGAATTTTGTTAGTAAAGCGGGGTCATCCATTAGGCCGTGTTTTGTGTATAGGCCATGGAGTTGTTTGATTTCTTGGGGAGTTTTGCAGGATTTGAGTTTGGGTAGAACAGATTCTTGCTGGGTTTGAATCTTTGTGTTGAAAGATGGTGTGTCTCTGGCGGAGCGGCCGGTGGTTAGGGGAGGAGAGGCGACGACGGTGGTGAAAGCCATTGGCGGCGTTCCAAGTGTTTGTAGAATGTCCTCAGAGTGTTTTAACAACGCGCGCGTAGAGTGTATGTTTGATAATATGTTGCGCCTTTCAGCTTTTCTTTTTTTAAACCAGAACGGATTAACTTTGTAAGTTACACTAGCAGTTCAGTCGTATGGTTGGGGCACACATGTTCAATGGTTAGAAATAGTTAGTTTCGATCAAAAATTACGAATCAAAATCGAACCGGCCAGTTTGGGTTTATGTTTGAACACTTTTTTCATATTGCTTATATCTTGAAGGTCTCATTTCATTCTGTTCATTTTTCTCAAAACAAATAATATTATTCACATTATTTTATTTTCATCATCTAATCATTATTTATTCTCCACGTTATCATTACTTTATCCAACCCCACAATATTCAATCTTACCTTCAATCTATCTATTTTATACATAAACTTTTTTTTTTAAGTTTTCGGGTATCCGATCTAAGAATCGACTAAACTAATTAATTTTCATTAAAACTCGTGCATGAAGAAATAAGAATTATGAATTTGGACGGAGGGGGGTTGGTGTGAAAAAATGAGTTGAAATTGAGGTATTTATAGAAGAATATTGAAAAAAAAAGAAAAACCGCTGATTTGGCCAGTTTCGGTTTTAAATTTTCGTAACTGAAATCGAACCTTAATTTTAAGGTTACTGTTCAATTTTTTAACTGAATACGACGGTTCGAAACCGATCGATTCCGATTTCGATTTTACACATGAAAGTGTCAACCCAACAAAAAAACCTCTCGTAATTACGAGGAGATCTGGCTAAATCGTGTGTCATAGAATTGATGCTCCTTCTAACGAAAGAAACTATGACATTATTAAAAGTAGATGAAAAATCTTTGCAAGCTTTCACAAAATTCCCAAAAATCGACATCATATTGTTGGAGGCATTGATGACATCAATCACTATATTTTCGTCTCCTTCCACAATAACCTCGTTGAAATTCAAGCTCTTCAACCATGTGAGGAACCTTTAGCTTTTTTTTAAAATGTTAAATAGTTATACTTAAATTATACTCAAGTCTAGCCAGATTTACTCTAAGGGTCAGTTTGATAGGGCAAATAAGGCCTTTTTAATACCTATATAAGCACATCTGAGCTGTTTGATAGCCTAAACAGGCTTATATCTCAGCCCTGAATAGGCCCAAAACCACTATATTAAAAAGTGGTGGTTTTGCCCTTATATAGGCCTTATATGCCCAAATCACTGTTCCAGCTCCAAAAAATTATTTAACCCCCCCCTAGTATTAGCTATATGGCCTTTTCCCCGTATAAGCACGATTACTATATTGCCCCTCGATTTTTTTGCTAACACCCAAACCCTAATTCATTTTTCAAAAAATTAGATCGAGTCTTCCATTTTCATTTCTTCTGGCGATTTCTTCTTCTCACCTAAACCGACCACCGCCGTCACGTTCATTCCGTGGTGTCGTCGCCGTCGCGCAGTGAACCTTCCGTGCGCAGAATAATCTTTAATCGCTGGTGAAACACGCAATCGATCTGGGTTTTTAATCGCTGGTGAAACTCGCAACATCGAAGAATAATTTTTTTAATTACTCTTTCGTTTTTTCGTATTCACCATTCTCTTGTGGTTTTTAGGTGTGTGTTCGCTGCGCGCTTGGTTACTTGACGTAAAGCTTGAAGGTTTGATTTGCTTCTTCACTTGAATGTTCGATCTGCTTTAGTTATTCCAGATTAGTATTTTTTTGGTGGAGATTTTTAATAACCCAGATCGATTGCGTGTAGGTTATCTTCGTGGGCTTAGGGTTCCGCCGCATTTTTTTCATTATAAACAGGTTAGTGTGAATTTTTTAGTTTGGGTTTATGGATTTTGGAATCTTTAAATATGGGTTTTGATTTCGTTTGTATTGCTTGTGTGCTCTGGGAACATTGTTGTGTGATCTGTTTGAGTATCTAATTATTCGTTGTTCGTATAGGTAATTCCTATCTATACAATGCTGACCCCTTCGATGAAAAAAAAACTTCTGATGTTCTTATTAATTGAAGAGATCTTGCACCAACAGTTCATTCTTACATGTATACTCATAATCCTAATAACTAGACGAAACAGAAATGTCAGAAGGCGCACCGTTACTTGGGGTATGATTTCTAGAATCCCTAGGCAAATTTTACACTTGAATAGATTGGTCCATACTCGCGATTCTGATTGTGTTGCGAATCTAAGGATGGATCGAAATGCGTTTGCACATTTGTGTTATTTACTGAACGAATTAGGGGGCTTGAAAAGACGAAAGTATGTTGGTGTTGAAGAGCAAGTTTCAGTGTTCTTATCTGTTCTTGCTCACCATAAAAATAATAGGGTTGTGGCATTTGATTTTGAAAGGTCTGGTCAAACAATATCCACCATTGTCCGCCTAGTATTGAAAGCTGTCTTGAAATTGCATCATCTGTTCTTAGTTAAGCCTGTACCTGTATCTGATGACTCCACCGACTCAAGATGGAAATGGTTCAAGGTAATTCTTGGTATACATTTCCTCCGTCTTGAATTGCATTATATGCTGCTTATGTTATATTTGTCGTCTTAACTGTATCCTCAACTTCTTTTGATAGGGTTGTCTCGGTGCCCTTGATGGAACATTTATTGATCTTCATGTACCTTGTGAAGATAGAGCACGTTATAGAACACGGAAGGGCCGTGTTTCTACCAATGTGCTCGGAGTATGCGACACACAAATGCGATTCGTTTACGTCCTTCCGGGATGGGAAAGGTCTGCTGCCGATTGCAGAATACTTCGCGACGCTGTATCCAGGCCTCATGGTCTCAAAGTTCCTAAAGGTAAGTATGTGTACGTCTAATATGTTGCTTACCTGAAATTTTCACATGCATCTTACCTAAATTGTGTTTTGTAGGGAAGTACTATTTGTGTGACAACGGTTATCCCAACAGCGAAGGCTTTCTTGTTCCATACCGTAATTGTCGGTATCATCTAAGTGAGTGGGGTCCCAATACCGGCAGGCCAACTAATCCACATGAACATTACAACATGAGACACACTAGGGCACGTAATATCATAGAACGGGCTTTTGGTGTATTGAAAAGGCGTTTTGGAATACTTAGAAGTACATCGTTCTATCCTACAAAGGTTCAAGTTAGACTTATCATGGCTTGTTTCCTCCTCCATAATTATTGCCGCTCTCAAATGCCTGTTGATCCAATCGAGGAAATGTTTGATTTACATGATGATGTCCCTGCCGATGATGAAATGAATGACGACGTTGTGGATACCGTTGAGTCATCGGTCCAGTTTAACGACTGGCGAGAGAATTTGGCTCAGGAAATGTGGGATCAATGGAGATCCGGAGAAGACATTTGAGTTTGTGTGAATTGCTTGTTTGGACATTCGAAACTGTGCCATTGCTGTTTTTGGGGATCATAATTTGTGTCTGTTTGGATTGGCTTTGTAATTGTTGACTGCTTGAGTTTTTAATTGTTGTTGCATGCATCATTTTTAATCCCGTCTCTTATATATGTTGTACTTGTGTTTCGCCAAGCTTTCAGGAAATGGACCCTCCGATGTGTTCATGTGGAGATGGACATATGATCACAAAGTGCGCAGGTGAAAGTTCGAAGCATCCGGGTAGATACTACTACAAGTGCCCGAGATACCTTCAGCATAGTAAGCACTTTTATTGGTGTGATGAATATCATCGGAATGATAAATCTGGTAATGTTCCGACATTCCTTACTACTCAAACTTATAATTCAAGTAAGATGTGTTCAAGTTCGTGTAAGGCTCCTTTGGTCCGAGATTCAGGCTCTCAACTGCATCGCCGGTCCAATGCAGACGAAACTGATAGCACATCGACAAGTGGCAACGAACCAATAAATTCTTCTTCTATTGCTGTTAATCTAATTGGAGTCCCAAATCATCTAATCATCTGTTTGTTGGTTGTGATCGTACTTATGTTGGTCACTATCATTGTCTTATTGGGTTTCCTAATTGCTCATTGAACTTTCGAGTTTGTGTCATGTGTGTATAATTTATTTTTTAGAGTTTAATGGATCGATGTTTGGCTTGAAGCGTGTGGTTTTTTACTATTCAGCTTGTGAATGTCTTAAGATTCTAATCAAGTTGTTGATGGACTTGTCAAACGTTATTTGCCATACAATGGAATATATTCTCTGACTTAAATCTTCATGAAATGACCATTCACAACTTTCAAATCTTTTAGAACAAAGCAATAACCAATCTCTTTCTAATCTTCATGAAAAGACAATTCACAGCTTTATAATCTACTACTCAACTACATAAGCTGCATTCCCATAACACTCCACCTATCCTCATCTTCACATACTCAAAAAATGCCAAAATCTAATCTTCCAAGTATCCCTCTGCAAGAAACCTTGTTGTACTCGGGCATTTGGGACTTTGAATGTGATGATGTGTTCATTGATAGCCTACTTGTCCAGAAGAGTCTAGGACGATGGCATCCGAACGAGGTAATAAACTTTGGTGCAATATGCACTAGCATTCAAGCCGTGAATGAGAGGTACAACCATGCGTTGACATGGATCGATGGTATCGAACGTCATTCGGATCTTGAACGTCGGTACCACACCTTCAAGAAGCTTAAAGAACACTCGAAAGTTTGGTGGGATCCGGAATGGAACGTCGTTCATACTTCGAAACAGAATTGGATTCGCTTGATTCAGGTTTCATTGAATCCTCATCCTTTTATTTTATAGTATTTGACTAATTACATTAACATTTACAAATTGTCACAGTTGTATGAGACCGTCAAAGCCTTCTTCCACCACGGATATCCACACCATGAGAAGCTTAACCAATTATTTGGAATTCCCGCTGCTCCCATCGAGCCTCCAGCGAATGTTGAAATCATTCAAGTAAGTGACGATAGCAACTCTGAACCAATTATGGTGTCCGACGATGAGGGTCAACATGGCCATCCTCCGATAATAGACCCCACATTAAACTATGGCCCATGGGCGCCGGCAAGATCAACTGAATATGTGGACGTTGAACCACTTCAAGAGTCGAGCCCGTCTTGGTCTCCTCCTCGTCGTCAATTAATCCAGCCTTCATCCATTTCGGACACTCCAACCACTTTGTGGAGTTCAAACAATAGAGGGGCTTGTTCTTCGTCTTGTGCTTCTTCAACATCTCCGAAGAAAGGGAAAAAGAAGATGGCTTAACAAGATCAAGTTGGTACGTCAGTCCTACGATGACTTAACATAAATCCGATGCTATCCAATGTATTTTAGTTTCTGTTATGTTTCATTCTAGTTTGTTTTAGTATTCGTTGTGTCTTTGAACACTTGCGTTTGTCGTGTTATTGTCTACGTTTTAATGTATTTTCAAAATTGACAACCCGTATCGTATTTCGATTTCATTGTCTGCTTTGTGTGTATAGTTTATTGATAATGGGCCTTTTTGTGGGCTATTTGTTTGGTCCATACGGAAAATTCATTAGTTGCAATTAAAATAGCCTTGGACGACATAGGGCTTACATGGATATTTCATAAATAAGCGTAAATCTAAAGTGGAATACTACATATTTTTGGTACCACACTCTCAACCTATGTATTTGAACATAATAGGTAAGAGACAGAATATGAGTGCAATGACAAGAAGATTTTGAAGTTTCGTCAACTCTTCAATCCGTCCAGTTTTGTAGTCATTATCTGACTCTAGGTGGGTACATGAGTCCTTCCAAATTTCAGCATAATCTTTTGCTTGACTCAACCTGTTCATGAGCTCTTGGTTTTCAACCAACAGTGCGTCGAACTTCGTCACTATGCCCGGTAGCATTCCGTCTGGCGCAACGGCTTGCACGTTCCTTGAGTGTTCGTCTGCCCAGAGGAAATAGTCACATCCAGCATCATCGTTCGGATAATAGCACGAGTAAAAGAGTCTTCCTCTGCTTTGCTCGTTACTTGAGATGCATATACGGGCCTCTTTACCACAATCACATCTCACATATGTCCCGTGGTTTTGTGGAGAAGAAGCATACATGATTTTGTGTGCTTGTGTGGTTATGGTTGGATCTTGTTGTGTATATATATATAGGTGCAAAATATTTTCCCCCCAAAAGATGAAGAATGTTCCCTCCAAAAAATGGTAACAATGTTAAATGGACTAGGGTTTTGTTTTGGGTTTTAGTTTTCGCGCCAATCTTTCCCTCCCACTAGGTTAGGTATGGCAAAATATGTTGAAGCCCAAAAAAGCAATTATACTTAGTCCAAATCAATGAATAAGATGTGATAATAAAAATATGCAATACATAATAACAAAACGTAGCAGCATTCCCATACATTATCACAACAAACTTCAGCATAATTAACCTAAATCAGAGTTCATACGGAATTCAACATAACATAACATGCGTGGGTTTAGGAGTGGGCATTTTAGTCGGCATAAAATAACATAACTATTTAATATTGTCTTCGTTGAGTAGCTCAACGCAATAGGACTTTCGATAAGATTCACACATTTGTGGAACGATGTCTTGCACATCTTGTCCCGTAGCAAAGCATTCCAACATCTTCATGCACAAAATTCCACAATCACTACCGTTCGTTTGTTGTGGAGGATTCGGATACGTACAAACATCCCACACCGGCTTTAAAGACTGTAAGTCCCGTTGGCCCTTCCATACATCTCCTTCTACACATAAGCTAGGCAAGAGTTGGGCAATGTTTTTAAAAAGTTGCATCATTTTTTGCTTCGGACGACGCCCCATTAGGGGATCGTATATCTTTATTGTCTCGTCCTGAATAATAATCTGATACAACACCCAATGGTTATTCGCGATATTTGCAACACCAAACACATACTCAACATCTGACCATGGGAGACAATAGACATTTTTTGGCAGTTGGCCGGTCACATACTCAAGTATACGCTCTTCCTTCTCAGACCAAGACCATTCGCCAGCGCGTGCCCGTTTCCAGGAGTTGTAACATCTCGTCGAGAGAAATGTCTGCATGAATTATTTCCAAGGACAAATTCAGCGCACACACACTAATACGCCACAAGGAAACAAAAAAATGGTACTTACAGCAATGCTAACATCAACAGCTGTCCAATTGCGCAAGAAACACGTTGGCCACATCTCTACTTTGCGTAGAAGGAGGTACAAGAGCGCATCCATGTGCTAAAAATAATTAAATAGAAACAACGTATAACGATACCCATAAAAAATTTGCTTTTCACATTAAAATTGAAAAAATATATCTGACCTCATCTGTCAGCAACCCTGTACTGGTCCACAAACACCTAAACCAACTTGGCTCCACATATATTTCGTTAGTAGAAGTTCGTATCTGTTCGTGCACAATGAACACACGTTGGGGTACATATCTCGTTGTCATGAAAAATAGTGTTTATATTCGTTGTTTTTCATTGTTTTGGTTGTCTTTAAAGTCACTTTCTTCCCCACACATATGGGCTTGACTCTTGAGTGCCTGACTAGTGACTACCAACCCCACAACTGATTCAAAATCAAACAATAAACACTACTTCATAAACAAACACCCCAATCAGGCCAACAAATTCAACAACAAGGCATTCATTCAAATATACAAAATGTACCAAGTCTGTAAGCATAGCAACATTCAACCAAAATACTTAAACATCCATAAACTACGCAAATGTATCAAAAGATTGTACAAAAAGTTGATAAAATATAGAGTATTCAACAGCCTAAAACATAGGCAACAAAGTATTTAAGATGCCAAAAAGGGAGGGAATTTAAGTTTCATTCAACAACACCAGGCCCATCCAAAAAAACAACCAAACATCCTTCATAAACGAAGATCACCCGATATGATCCGGTGCACAAACCGAGCACGCGCGTCAGGTGGAAAACCCAAGTACATCTCCATGACGGCAGTGTTCTGCACGAGCACGTTACATATGTCAATCCTCTGATCAAGAGTCAACCCTGGAATGTCGCCAAGAAGGTTATAGATGTCGTGCCTCTTAAGACCTAGTTTTGACTCATACTGTAACACATCACAAATCACGCCTAAGCGATTGTCGGAGGATGTGGCCATCTGACCTAGCACGTTCATCAGTGGATCTTCAGAATTCACAGCTGCTGCCGAAGTGCTTCGCTTACGAGAAACATTGGGACGACGACCATTCATGGGTGGGGGTGCCTGAGTTTCTGAATCCTTGTCCATTGAACAATTAACATTAGCATTAACATCAGGCGGCTGGTCAGTGCCTGCGTTCTCCCCACGAACATGAGTCCCAGCTTGCGGTTGCTCTGATTCCATGTTCACATACTCAACATCATCCACAGGCGGCAAATCATCATCAACAAGGGAATTGAAAGCCTCGTACACATCCTCAGCGCCAGATCCGGTTGCTCGATCATTACCGAACACCTCAAGCCAATCACCGTACATTGGCCAGGGCTTGAAGCGCATGGTTGAGGCATACGGATCTTTCTGAAAACATAAACAATCTACAACTTAAATACAAATACAAAATAGAATCAACCACATCTATTGAACAAACTTTATGTAAATACCTTAAATTTTGCATAGTTGAAAACATAAACAATATACAACTTAAATACAAATACATAATAGAATCAACCACATCTATTGAACAAACTTTATGTAAATACCTTAAATCTTGCACAGCTGAAAACATAAACAATCTACAACTTAAATAAAAATACATAATAGAATCAACCACATCTATAGAACAAACTTTATGTAAATACCTTAAATCTTGCACAGCTGAAAACATAAACAATCTAAACCACACACATATATTGAACAAACTTTATGTAAATACCTTAACAATCTTTTCCCACATCTCATTGTCACAGTCAATGAGGTGCGTTGTGCTGTTGAATCCGATTCCGGAGTTATCTTTCAACATTGTGCTGAGGGAGCCATATAGCCTCTTCCAAACAATAATCTTTGAATTAATGTGTGGATTTGCGCGGATGTCAGTGCCGGGCAGCTCAACCAACATCATCTCTTCCAATTTGTTTTGATAGCCTGGCCGGAAGCCATTTTCAGTCTTCCAACCATCAAGCACGGTCTCCTTAAGCTTGCTGAGCAAAACGGACTCCTCTACGTCAGTCCAGTTTCGTCTCTTCCGCTTGTTGTTCTCATTTGTCAATCTGTTCGCTCTGGCCTTGTACCTCTTATTATTCCCCGTTGGTGGGGAATTATCGAAACTCGAGGCACCGCCTTCCATCTACGACCGATTCAAAGCAATAATGATAAAACAAACTCAACAAGCCCTAATTTTTTTCAAACTAAAACATATTTAGACAAAATGGAAGGGGAAAACGGTAAATCCACTAGAAACCCTCGCAAACAGTGAAGAAAATAACATATTCAACATGCAGTGCGAAATTTTCATCGACTAAAACACCAACCCAACATAAACGTTTAATAGCTAAGAAATGTACTTCATACGACAACCAGTTCTGAAATTTTCAAAAAAACAAAGATAAAATTACCTGAGACTGAGACATTGACGCCGAAAAAAATGGAGAACACACCTGCAACGGGAAGAAGAAAAACAGATTGTTAGCGGTGACAAAGAAACTCAGACGAGGAGGGAAATGGAGTATGATGAAGAGAACCTTACCGTGTAGTCGGGAGCTTTGAATGACGAAGAAATGTGGAACTCGGGAAGTGTGAGCGTGAAGTCGAAGAGTGGCAAATGAAAATGTATAAAGAATGTTTGATTTTGTTGATTTCATCAGAAGTAATATGGTGCATCAAACAATGAATTAGTGATGAATAGTGAGGGTAGAAATGTCTTTTCATCATTTTGATCTATTTTATATGGTGAATTGAATATTCTATCAAACAAAAAAAAACTTTATATGAAGCTTTATAGAGTTTAATACACGCTATCACACGAGAATTAAGTGTTTTTAGCCCACTCTTTTGTACTTTCTATCACACAAGATTTTATCTTTATACACCTTTATATGTCACTTTTCGCACTAATTTAGTAAGCGGGCCTCTTATATGTCACTTTTCGCATTAAAATTGTATCTGGTATCAAACGGACCCTAAATATAAAAGTGAATCTCCCGTACAATACTCTCTCTTCCCATAAATAGTTAGACCAATGTAAAATTGAATTCACAGCTTGCTGTGATTTTATTGTACAATCAAACTGTGAGATTTTAAATAAATATTTCACACAAGCTCTAATAAATAATATTATCCTCAAACAAAATACTATTAAATAATAGTACTATATTTTATTAAATATTCCATGGTAACCCCATATTTAAAATCCTGATTCCACTGCTAGTCAAAGAGAATCAAAATCATAAGTTGTTGTCGTTATATTATATATTGAATCTTAAAGATGACTTGTTTAAACGATTTAAATATTCCCTAAAGAAAAAATTGTTCTTAGACAAGTCTCACCAAATCATATATTCCACTTTCTAGTCTCACTGCTTATTTCACTATCTAAAATTTTGATATGTGATAATAAATTAATTAGATTAATTTCATTTAATTGAGAAACAAGCCCCAACTACAGTTTTTATTCTGCATTCAATATGTACACACACTTCTCCAGCTTCTTACATGATAACATAAACTAATTGGTTCGGAGCCCAAAACACAACACAATTTTTTTTTTTTTTTTGAAAGGAAACACAACACAATTTTGATCAGCTGTTTGAGAGAGACTTAGAAATAGCTCTAATTGTATTTGGTGTGGTTCTGCAACACCCTCCGATGAGAGACGCTCCAGCCTCGCGCCATTTCCCAACGTACGACACAAAATCAACATCAGCAACACCCGTTGATTTCTACAAGAGACGAAAAGGGTTCAGTGTCCACTTATTGCATATAACAGTCTAGAAGACATAAAATCAAGAAAAAGTTTCAAAATTGGTAGCTCGTTGCAAACTGTGTAGAGACTAGGCATATCGGCAATGTTATGTGTATATTTAATCACTTTGAGGCCAATAGAACGGGGTTGGATAGTCCCCGGCCCCGGGCTAGTTTTTTTAATCCCAACATTTGTTGGGACTCAGAAGGACTCACAATCTCGCATTGGTATGATATTGTGGGGTCCTCTGAGGCCCAACAACAGGACAGTTTCGTCCAACCTTTTTCGTCACCTTCTTGGGCTGACTGAGCTTAAATTGCAACTTCTAGTATTAGAACTTTAGCATCACACATGGAAAAATTAATTTTATCCCGACTCACCACCCATTCCTTTCTTTGACCATCATAAGTCTCGCCGCTGTTCGGATATACAAGAATTGGTTTTCTTGTCACCTGCAAAAGAGAAATTTCTTGATGAAGAAACCAGCAATTGTAGAACACTACAATGAATTTTTGTCCACGTGATTCAATAATATGAATAATGATATGAAACTCACCACTTGTATAAATCATTTGCACACTTTAGCATGTACAAGTATTTTATGCAAGTGGTGGATTTACATAAGAATCGTCAATAATATTGAATAAATATATGGATAACAATTGGGAAGCAACAAATCAGCCCGTTCCCTCTACGTTTCTTGCTTGCTTAGAAACATAACACAATCACAAACGAGCACGCAAACCTTGTACCTTTTTAATTGATCGGATCAGTCCATGAATGTATCGTGGCGCAGTACAATTGATCCCAACTCCAACAACAAGGCTACAAGAATCGGCGATTAAGGCACACTCTTCAATCGAGTCGCCACTAGCCACATTGGTTTCATCTTTGCAAGTGAAAGAAAACCAAGCAGGAATGTTTATGGCCTCTTCCTCAAGAAGCTCTACATAAGCCTACACACCCAAGAATAAACCTAATTATATCCAAAAATGCAGAATCACCATCATATAAAGTAATTTCACCCCTACTAATTCTTGAATATCCACAATGTCACCTAAAATTAACTAGCATCAAAGCTACCTTAGCTTCAAGTTTATTCGGAATTGTCTCGAACGCAATCAAGTCCGCCCCTGCAGCAGCCAAAACCCGAATCCTTCGACGATGAAAATCTTTCAGAGTTTCTAAATCGATTCCATCTCCATATACCCCACTGCACAACAAATAACCTCATCATCATCATCATCTACATTCATTCATTAAAGTTTCCAAACACATTAAGTAGATAAACAAACCTATACTCAGAACCATCTGCAAGGAAAGCTCCATAGCTTCCGACAGATGCAGCCACCAAAACAGGACGTTGTTCGTGAGTTATTCGATCTTCGACAATGTCCCACGTAGCCCTGTCGCGATATATATCCCGAGCCTCACATGCGATTTTTACGCTTTTTTCTAGCAAGAATTCACCTTCTGTTCTGGAAATTCCTTTTGCTTCAAACCCCTGAAGAGTTGCCTGATCATATGCAAATAAATTTCCTGATCATCCCTGATTCTAGAATATATTTTTTTAATTTGACAAAATTAATGGTTCGGGCTGAAAATGAAACCAAATTATTCAATACTCGATTAAAGTTCATATGAGGATCAATCTTGATATTCCAGGATCAAATAGTTAATTTTTTTTATTAAAGTTTGTTTGACAAAATTAAACTATTCGAATTTAATTCGTGTTCAATTCTTGTTCAGCTCGATGAAAGCTCGACTAATATCAAATTATGATTAATACTCCACTCAATTTAATTATCAACCAGCCATTCGAAGCCTAGTGAAATAATATTTGAAACAATTATACATTAGACTCAAATCAATAAAATCAAATTTAATTATCAACAAGACATTCGAAGCCTAGTGAAATAATATTTGAAACAATTATACATTAGACTCAAATCAATAAAATCAAATACTGTATATACCTGATAAGATGCAGATATAATAATATTTGCACCAGCTTCAAGGTAATCCAGGTGAACCTGTACGTGTTAACAAAACAGAATTTTTAATTTGGTGTCTGAAAATTAATTTGAAATATGTAGTACTCCGTATTAAATAAGAATATACTAACTTTTTAGTATATAAATTAATTAATATAAAAAGGGATAGTTAGGGTACCCTTCTAATGAGATGCGGTGAGGTTATGAGGCACTTAGCACTCCAAAGAGAATCATCGAGGTTAGCGCCATGTCGTTCCATCTCCGTCGCAAGGCCGCCGTCGATTACGGCGGCGCCACCGCACCGGCGGAGGAAACTTGTCATTAAAGTGGAAGGATGATCAACTTTTGCTAGAACCATATTTATGAATTGAAGAAGAAGAAGAAAGAAGCAAAAGGTGGCTAAAATGTGTACACAATACAACTGATTTATAGCTAGCTAGACGATTTTTGGTTTCAAAAATATAAAATAAAGTAGACTAATTTTGGACACAATTAATAGGTGTGCAATTTATGATACGTGTCCGAATGTGATATTGAAGGCAACTGCATCATCTTTATCCCCAACTCAATTAGTAGAAATTTATTTGAAATTAATTCAATATTTATATTAATTTTTTAATACTCATAATTCACTTAATCGTAAGTTGAGTTTTAATACCATGAAATGATAACAAAAAAACAAAAAAAATGTCTCGCATAACATAAAATATGAAAATAAACGCAAATAAAGATATCGGGTGAAATAACGCTTCATTGTCACACTATGTATCTATCCATCTTTTTACAATTTTATACTTAAATTTGTGTAGAAATGAATATCAAAATGTATCTGGTGAAGGATTAAGGCTACTTACATTTTTTTCCCTGTACATGAGGACAACAAAACTTTTGCACCTAATCGTTTTAGAAATTCAGTTACCTTTTACCTTTTTTAATTGTCCATATCTATAATGATTAATGAGCATTGAAAATAAAAATTAAATGTCCTCCACGCAAATGCAAAATTTTCTAAAATAGAAATACAACAGTTATTAATGGGTGAAAATTAAATCAAGCTATTTAATACTCGATTCAAGATAGTTTGATAAAATCTCATTTGAGCTCGATTTGATATACTCCCTCATTCCAGTAAAATTTTGTTCACTTCTTTTTATATATGTTTTTAAAAAAATCATATTTTAATTATAAAAAATATATGTGGGATAACGAGTAAACAATAGTGTTGGTACATACTCAATCTTGTTAATAAAGTAGAAAAAATACTCAAAAGTTAACTATTTAAATAGAATAAACGTATATTTTGTGAACCCAAAAATCTGTCTGAGCAAAATTTTACAGGACGGAGGGAGTACATTTTAAATAAGTTTGAACATATATTTATATTAAATACAATTAATTTGAAATTCGGGTTGAGCTCAAGTTCAATAAGTGAAAAAAAAGAAAAAAAATGTCAAAGTACTCAACTTCAGCTCGATTAAAGCTCATTTGAGCTCGACTCGTTCAATTATCATACAAATTCAAACAATAATTTTAAATCTCAATAATATTTCAAACAAGTTTAAATTACATTATATTCAACTCGACTCATTTACAACCCTAATCATTACCCCTAACAATCTTTCTTAAACATTTTTAGATTACACAAAATGATTATCATTTGCGTCCTTAGTTCTTTAATAGGTATACTAACCTCTAAATTATCTCACTTCGTGTTGTTTAGTCTTTTGTGAAATTTTGAAAATGATCCTGAGGAGTATAATATACAAACTTGTTTTTTAGGATAATTCGTAACATCGATAAGATCCTTTATTGGAATATACCATTAATTTACACATTTTTTGTATACTGAAACACGATTAACGGATTAACAAGATATATATGAGATAAAATAAATTCCCACAAAAAAAAATATATATATATATATATATATATATTGAAGTGCATATAAACGCGCTGTTTTTTTTGTGAAAAAATGTTGTGAATTACTTTATAAATATAATAGTATTACAAATTACAAAAAATTACACTAGTTGCACAGGATGTAAAGTATGCATACAATAATTTACATATTTAAAAATATATCCCATACATAATTTATTTTCATCAAAATTATTTATATATGTACTACTACGTACTCTGCGCATTTCATAATAAGCGTCATTTTAAAGTTTGACAATAAAAGGTAGATTAAATAAAAGAAAAGAAATTTAGTATCATAAGCATCATTTATATATGTCTTTAGGAGTGTAATGATATAACCTAATAGTGAAATTTTTATGGAATTCAATAAAGTTATAAATTACTTATACATTTTAGGATGTATAAGTATTTTATATATGTCGATGGTGAGTTATCCAAAAAAATTCATCAACTGATTTCATATTAAAAGGCATAAGTGCAATGTAGGAGAGGAGTGCAATTGTTGAGCTAAGAATGAATAAATGAGATATTTGGCTCAACTAAAAATGTTCATATGTTTAAATCTCTTTTTTTCTATCATGATGAATTTTGTTTAGTAGCAATGGGTGGATAAAAAAATAGTAGGATGGACTAAAAAGACTAAAATAAATGCATAAAAATTTGAATTTTAATTAGTTTTAATTTTATTTTTATTTTTTTACAATCAAAGAAATGATAATGAATGTTAAAATATCTATAACCAATAACATATTTATTCTCCCTTTGTCCCTTGTTAAGTTACTCATTTTGTCATTTTTAACTTCTCTTATTAAATTATTAATTTTCATTTTTTGTAACATCAAATTAACTTTCTTTATCTTTTGTATTTCTTTATCCCTCTCTACTTTTTCTCTTTTATATCATTCTCTAACTCAATAACCCACCACACATTAAATAGTACTCCCTCCATCCATGAAAAGTAGGGACATGGGGATGGGGCACAAGTTTTAAGAAAATGGTAGATAAAGTAGATAAAGTAAGGGTATTATAGGGTATTGTGGGGTCCATTGTGAATAAAGTGATTGTTTAGGAATAAAGTTGATGGCAAATTGGGTAATTAAGTGATAGTTGAAGGGTGATAGTTTCCATAAAGTGCATGGGACTACATTTGGTGGACAAAGAATATGTGTCAAATGAGACTACTTTTCGTGGACGGAGGGAGTACTACATATGTCTTATTATTATTTGTACATTTCCTAAAACCATCAGTCTCATATTTAATTGAACATTAATTTATTTGGCAAAAAAAAAAAAACAATTTTTTACTCGTTGAAAATTTCCCTACATCTCTTATTTACACTACATGTCATTATTTTTTACACACTAACAAAATATCTTTTTTCTCTAATAAAGTAAAATTACCTATAATATCCCTCTCAAAAAAATATTTTTATCACCTTCAAAACCAATAAATAATTCCTACGGTTCTATTAGGGACTTGGGGGTTCCTGTCCGCCCTCGAGCCCCACGGGTTCCGATTTCAGTTCGATGGCTACCTTCGAACCCTGGTTGGTACAAGGTGAATGTGGATCGGATGGTAGTTGTCTTTCCTCTTCAGGGTCTATCTTCGCTGGTGCGCTATTCCAGAACTCGAGGGGATTCTTCGTTGTTGCCTTAGCCCGAAAGGTTGCTTGGGGCATTCCTATCGAGGCAGAGATTGTGGTTGGTCTGTATGCTATTATGTTCGCCCATAGGCCATAGTGGCACAGTTAGGAATTGAGGCATTTGTGGGTGGAATCGGATTCTGAGATAGCTGTCAAGTCAAGACTTGGCAGGGGATTATTCCTATCATTCCTTGGAGACTCCAGGGCCTCTGGAGCACCACTCGACGCTTGTTAGGAGACATGTATGTCCTCTTCACACATATCTTCAGGGAAGTGAACCAGGCAGTGGATACATTGCGAAGACCCGAGCCACCTCTTCTGTTTGGAAAGGCCAATGCCCAAATTTTATTTTACATTTCATTTTTCGTGATATGTATCGTGAGTTCTTTCGTTTCAGTAAGATTTCTACTTAGAGGGGTGTACCTTTTTCCTTGACTCGAGTTTTGTCTTTAAGGAGGATTTTTCTTGTCTCTAGTTCGACATGTGGACTTATGGTTTTAGGTGTTTTTCTTTTTCTTTTTAATACAAAAACTTTATTTACGAATAAATAATTCCTACATTAAAACTCGTGCAAACAGAGAATGTTTAGATAAAAATAGGCCGAAGGGAGTAGTATAATTCTTAAAATTACTACAAACAATAGTAAATGAATAATTGAATGGGAGACAGAGGAAATATTAATTTTCACTATTTCTTTCATTATTTAAAAAATATATTGTAAATTTTTAATAATACATTTTTCCTTAAAAGAAATTATATATATATATATATATAAATATAAATATTAAACATTAGAGTTCTTTGTTAAAGGTTGTTCCCATTTCTCTAGAAGCTCATCCAATAGACGAGATGTTCCCATTTTTTTTACGGAAGAAAATGATTTCATTACGTGGAAATGGTAGGCTCGCGCCTTACATCATCGACAATAAAAGAAATACAACATGAAGGAGCTTCATTAATCCAAAGCTCTTCCCATCCTTCATTTTCTCCCATATGGGCCATGCAGTGGGCCACTCTTTTTGTCTCACGGCGTGCAAAAGTGAAGGAGAGGTTGTTAATATCATTTGTTGCCTTCAGGATGTCCCTAACAATCATCAGAACTTGTTGATCTACTTACGCCTCTGCGTTGAGGGCCCGAATCAAAATTTCAGAGTCTGCTTCTATAATCATGTTCTGGAGTCCGCAATCAACTGTGCGCTGCAGGGCGTATCTCAACGCAAGGGCCTCCAAAAGGGAACTACTTCCCACAACTTTAATTCTGCAACTCCCGGATGCGAGCACCTCTCCCAAGTCGTTTCGAACCACAAACTCGAAACCTGTGGTTCCATCCTGAAAAAACTGTTGCATTTGTGTTTAATTTGTTTCTTCTCAGTGGTGGGCACCTCACCTCCACTTCACAATTTTTTCCTTAGGTTGCTCGACTACTTTGCTGGTCTCTCTTTGTTTTGATTCTAAGATATCATGTATGAGTGTAACAACGGGAAGCTTGTTCAGTTGGGCTCGGTCGCTGGCCATCAAAAAGGAATTTATTTCAGCTTGTCCAAATGTTGTGGGTTATGTCGCAAAAAGGGCGACCCTTTCCGCTGGGAGTTTGGCCATTATGTCTCCAAGCACCTATTTAAATGATTTGTGTTGGATCTTAGGAAAGTCCAGGCGAATAGGAGACAGAGCTCACGCGTGTATCGTATTGGGGCAGTGAAGGAGTATATGAGTCGTTGATTCCAAAGTTTCTCCACAAATCAAACACTCTCCATTAACTCTCAGGCCTCTTCGTGCAAGATTATCCATAGATGGAAGAGCGTTTGTGCATGCTCTCCAAACGAAGTGACGGGTGCTACGAGGGATCGTGAGTCGCCAGAGGTCGTTCCAGAAAAGAGAGTGGCTGCTGCTAGACGTTATATCCCGACCCCATTTTGAGTAAAACTTAGTTGCAAGGTGGTATGCCGATTTAACCGTAAATTGACCTATCTTTGTTCCCTTCCATATTTTCCTGTCCAGGATATCTCTGTTACTTAGTGGCATGGATGTGATGCGTCTTGTATCCTTCTCATTGAAATGTTGGGCAATCAGTTGTTCATCCCAAGATCTCGAGTTGGGGGTGATGAAGTCTACCACCAACTTATTTTCAGCAAGTTGTTGATCAGTAGGTGTAGGGCAGTAGAAACCCTCATTCCATTCCCATTTTTCTGTGAAGCATCTGATCAGATTGCCATTACCAACCCGCCATGCTGACCCTGGCTTAATAAACTCTATGGAGTTTAGGAAACTACACCAAATGAAGCTCGGTTGATAACCTAAGCTTGTTGTTTCAATGTCGCCTCTCGGGAAGTATTTTGCTATGAATATTCGAGCCGCGAGCGAGTGTGTAGAGTGCATCAGCCTCCAAAATTGCTTGCCCACCATTGCTAAATTAAAGAAATAAAACTCTTGAAATCGAAGACCTCCATTACGCTTTGATCTAGTTGCTTTGTCACAGCTTACCCAGTGAATTTTCCTCTCATCGCCTGTTGCCCACCCCCCCCCCCCCAATAAAACTTTGCCACTGCCCTCTCGATTTCTTCACAAAGTGATCGAGGGAAAAGGAAGAAGCTCATCGCGAAGGTTGGGATAGACTGTGCAACTGCTTTAAGGAGAACTTTTCTTCCTGCTTTTGGGAGAGATTTTTCCTTCCACCCTTTCAGTTTGCTCAAAAACCTCTCCACAATAACACGAAAAACCTGTGATTTTGACTTCCCAATGAGTGTTGATAGGCCAAGATACTTTAAGTATCTCTCCACGGTTCTTTCACCCAACTGCCTCCCAAACTCCTCTTTCCTTTCAATCGCGACATTTCCGCTAGCCGAGAGTTCTGGTTTTTTCAGGTTGACACATTGGCCTGATGCACCCTCGTATATAGCTATAATATCCTTTATCGTATTAACTTCACACTAAGCGGCTCGATAGAATAGAATGATGTCTGCAAAAAAGAGGTGTGATATGGGGGGCGTCCTTGCAACTCTGAATCCCGTAATCTCTCATCTGGTTTCTGCTTGATTTATCAGAGACGAGAATCCCTCGGCACAAATAAGAAAGAGATACGGAGATAGGGAGTCTCCTTGACGGATTCCTATTTGAGGGGTGAAGGGGGTCGATGGTTACCCGTTAACAAGCAATGAATAAGAAACTAAGGAAATATATCGCCCAAATCGATCCATTATTGATCAAAACCCAGTTTTTGACCAAAAGTATTTCAATTATCAGAATTGACCAAATTAATCGAATTATCACCCCTAATATTCTCAAAACAAATATATATAGGCTAAAAGAAATTAACCCAAAGAATAAAAAATATCGGGCAATGTACTAGTTTGGCATCGAATACTGGAATTGCATCAGATTATTATTATTCGATTTTGTTATTATTTTTATATTACACCCAATATAATTTATTTGCATAAAAAGGGATAACGATTTTAGTTATACTCGAAGATGAATATTTGAATGGAAAGAGAGAAATAGTAATAAGATACTATGTCGTGTGACTTTGCCAAAAGTATTTCTCCTGGTTCAAATTGGTGAAGGGGAGTGGGTAGGTATGTATGTCGTGGATGTGGGAATGGTGATTGGGGAAGCACAGGCTCCAAGAAGGTAGACTTTGTGGAGACGAAGACCCTAGTCAACTAAGGATACTATGTCGGCTCATAGGGCGCTACAAAACCCTAATCGAGAGAGACCTTTTAGAGAAAATATTTTTGTTCAATGTTGTACTTACATATTACGAGATGTTCCCATTTCACCATGAACATCTCGACTTTACATATAATTTCTTTATTTGCTTTACAGTTCACATATTTTTTTTAAGGTTGGGCTGGCTACTGCCCGTCGCAGCCATAACATGGGTTCGCCTTTGATTGACGTCTCAATTTTAACTTCTCTTAAATTGAAGGTTTTGTCTCTTAATTTACAATTGTAATTTTCTTTCACGGTCAATAAATTAAACTGACATGTAACTTTATTTTTTGGAGTTCAAAATATATTTGTGCGAATTCGTCTTTGTGAATCTCATAATAGAGAATTAAGAGAATCTGTTTCTTATACCTATATTGTTACCGGGATATGAGAGCGGAGGTCGTTTATACCCTCACTCTAAAGGTGGAGACTGATGATGGGCTCAAAACCCAACAGTAATAAACAATTTTTAAGGTGTCAGTCCATACACAATGTAAAACTCTGACTTTAAATGCGATATTAGCAAGTGAACGATGGAATTAATCTCCCGATTTAATCGATTTCTGGATTGAATATTGAGACTTTAAAAAAAAAAAAAACTTTGATAAAGTTTTATTTGAGACGTGATCAGATGTAGTTCCTTCATTCCAATTATCTCCATTTGTTAAAGAATTCATTTTTAAATTTTATCAAAATATAATTAAAGTAGGGACCTTTATCTTCTAGGCCTAGTCATATATCATCATGTGCTAAAAAATCCAATTCATTAGGTCATGTCACCAACCAAACAACGCAACCAAAACAAAACGCTCTTATCTCTAAATAATTTTTTAGTCTTTCATATTAATCCACTAATTTTAACGAAAATTCAAGATCATGATCATAAAGTGAGTTATCAAACTATATAACTAAACGGTGATTTTGAAAATGTGCCACGAGAGTTGGATCGAACTTTCAGCTTTTATAAATGACCTTCTCAATATTTATTCTACGTATGCAATAATAATTTTGGATTTCCAAAATAAAAATTGGAGTTCCTTTTATTTATGTCATGCGTGAGTTGTGTCATATTCCTTTTATTTATGTGTTTTAACAATTGAAAATCAGAATACGTACGTTACGTTAACGGGTCATTTCATGATTAAAAAAGTAACCATATATATGTAGAGCTAACCATACCATTCCAATTGGCCAACCTCATTTCTTGCAATCAAATACGTTACATGTTACGTACGTTAATTGATTGATTATATCAACCAACCGACTACAGAATATATTCCTGTGATTGAGTAAAAGATACTACTAATAATTGATCATTTTCAAAATTAAAATCAATAAATATTTCTTTAAAATGCCTTTTTTTTTCTTTTTTTATACTATAGCTTTCAACACGAAATATATTCCGTGATTATATAGAAAAAAAATGTTTCACCAATTATATATCCTAACAAGTACTAATTAAATGTGGATTAAAATTAGTTACAATCTTAAAAATAAAATAATGTGTAGCAATGTTATCTTTATATTAAAAGTGTACAATTAATTTTAAAACGTCTGAATAAAAAATTAAAGTACGAAAGAAATTACGAGACAAAGTGGGTAGTACGTATATTGAAAGTGTATCTATGCTAAGGTGGAGTCTCATCAGATAACTGTAAAAGCTCATTATTTCATCTTGCAATTAAGTTGCAATAATAATATTGGGCCAGGTTGGAAATTCACTACGTTAATATCATATCATGTGTTGTAGAGTAACACGAAAATGAATTAATAAAATGGGAAACTTTTTTTTTATTAATAAAATGGGAAACTTGAGAGTATATGTTAAGCCAATTGAATCGAAGAAATTTAGGATATAAATATATGCATTCTCCAATCAAGGAAATTGTAAGTAGAAAAACGAATGGGAGATCTCCAATTTAAAAAAATAAGTACTCTAGCTAGTTAATTGAAATTTTATGTAAGTACTTAATTTATGTTATCAATGTAAAGTACTTAATTTATGTTATCAAATGCACCTGTAAATGGTTGTTTGGTCTACAGACTACAATTATCTTTTCATTAGCTACTCTGACAAATGGACGAAATCAAGTCACCTGATAGTCAGATCAGTCGATCAGATAAGTGTAGAGAGCAAGGACTAAATGTATTAGTGTAGCACTCACACACACGGATACACCGAGGGGTGGTTCAGTATGGAATACCGAACCATGCTGATACTATACCGAATATTTTGATATTGAAAAAATCAATACCGATACTATACCGAAAATATCGGTATGTAAAATTTCACATCATGATATCATACCAAAATATCGGTATACTAATTTATATCAAAAATATTGAACCATTATTTTATATCGGAATAACGGTATACCGATTCAAACCGTAAATATTAAATCACTATTTCATACGTATACCAATTCATACCAAAAATAATACTCCGTACTCCATAAAATTATAAATTATATTATATAGTAATTATTAATTTATTAAGATTTCGGTAAACTGATATAATGTTTCATAGCAAATACTGAAAAAAAAAAAAAAAAAATTGGTATATTACCGTAGTATTACCATTATCGTCTCAAGAAATTTAATATTTTTTCGATACGAAAATCTCAATATACCAAAATTCCGATATTTTTCCATACCCCGCAGTGCACCTCAGAAAGAGGAAGGAGAAGACTAGTCGATATTTTCTTGTGAGGTTAGGATAACATGTGGGTGGGCCTTTTGTATTAAAGCCCAAGGACAGTAATTATCATGTACTATCTATTTGACGTAAAAACGTGCAAATAAACCGACGGTAGATGTCGTGTCGTGTTGGTATCTCCAGCCTACAAGAATGAATGCAGTTGTTGGGCTATTCATCTACGATTTAATAAGCCCATTTTAGTCCATTTTCTAGAACAACAGCTAAACTATTTTCTAGAAATGTCTTTAAATCAAGCTTGTTTGTTGGATACTTTTATGGTAGATGTTAAAATGTATTTCATTGTCCTTTTCCATCCCCTTTCCATCCGAGCATATATTAAGGGCATGATTGGTATGACTGAATGAAAATGTGATTGAATGGAATGAACTCATGAATGGAATGAATGTCTGAATGGAATGAAAGTTTGAATGGTCATTCTCATGATTGGTATTGACAACGAATGGAAAAATCATTCCTTGATTGATTCCATTCTCATGATTGGTATAATAAAATGAATGCAAAATAATGTAAAAAGTTTATCTTAAATGACTAAAATACCCTTATACATATTTTATAGAAACATATTAAATTGGTTAATATGCTATTATTTTAATAATAAAACTAAATATAAATAATCGTTCATTTAAAAAAAAATGATATACATTTTTATCCATTATTATAAGATGTAATCATGAAATATATATATATATATATATATATATATATATGTGAATCAGAGATTTCTTATGTAAATATATATATAGAACAATACACTACTTGACTAGTTCTTCTCTTCTGCGTTTTTTCTCAGCGTTCTTCTCTTCTGCGTTTTGTTTTTTTCTCAGCGTTCTTCTCTTCTTGCGTTTTTTTCTCAGCCGTTCTTCTCTTCTGCGTTTTTTTGCGTTTTTTTCTCAGCGTTCTGTGTTTTTTTCTTAGCGTTCTGCGTTTTTTCTCTTTTGCGTTCTTTCTCAGCATCTTTATGAATTAGGTTAATGAATATTGTATTTAATCGTGGATTAAGGTTGGATAAGAGGGTTAATGAAAATCTTTTTAATTGTTGATAAGGATAATTTTGTAAAAATATTTTTTTAATGATTTTTTTTTTTTTAGAAAATAAAAATAATTTGATTTCACGTAGAATGGAATGGGTAAAGATAGGGGGATGGAGAGGAATCAGAATTCTTTATTTTTGGGAATCACCATTCCACGAGGAATCACGATTCCGTGTCAAAAAACATATCAATCATGAGATTAGGAATAGGTCCATGAATGTTCATTCATTCTAAGACCATTACCCCAAACCAATCATGCCCTATTAAAAGAATTGTGTGTACATATATAATATAAAAATAGCAATTATTTTCATAGTAAAAATGGATGAGGAACTCTCTTCAATAATTGATAAAAACAAACTTCATCATCCTAATTCCCTCAAACAAAATTTAAGAAAACAATAATAAGATTATAATTATGAAAACATAGTTTGTTTGTTCTTTTTATTCACGGTCCACGTGTAGGAGCAAAGCAAAAGCATCCTCCAGCCTGGTCTTCGGGTATCATTCCACCTCCTTTGCTTGTGTCAATGGCTTCCAAAAGCTTCACGACTTCGTCCATTTCAGGTCGTTTTTCTGGGTTTGCATCCCAACATTTTTTCATTATACTTGCTAGAGAACTTGGACAACATCGAGGAATTTCTGGTCGCAGATTCTGTAATATGAACTATTATTAGAAGCAAAGCAAATAACATGTCCTCACTTTCAACCCCATAAACATAATAAGTACTCACTTTCAACCACATAAACATCATAAACATAATAAGATAGGACGTAATAGGGAGTACAATTTAAAAAAGAAAACACGAGATACGAATCACTTTAATTACCTGTCGAACGACAGCGGACGAAACTTCAGCAAAGCTAAGATCAGGGTAAGGAAGGTCACAACAGTATGTTTCCCACAAACATACTCCAAAACTGTAAACGTCACACTTTCTATTGTAGGGTTTTCCATCAAGTACCTACATTGATAGTATTAGTTGTTTTAGTATTAGTTGCCTACACTGATAGTATTAGTTATTTTAGTATTAGTTGTTTTAGTACAAGGCATTAGATGTATAACGGGCAAAACTCGTTCAAACAAGCCCAATTATATCGAAGTGCACATACCTCTGGCGCCATATAGCCCAGAGTTCCAGTTTCACCAGTCATGTCCCTGGGATTCTGAGCTTCGACACGAGCAACACCAAAATCCGCAATTTTCAATGTTGTATGGGTATCTAACAACATGTTTTCAGCTTTCACATCACGATGGACAATCTTTTTCGAATGTAGATAGCTTAATCTGCAAGTTGCATGTGAATATTGGAATTCCTATTATACAAAAAATTTAAATGAAAAATAGATATTTACCCTCTAGCTAGGTCCAAAGCAAGTTTGATGACAACTTTGTAGGGGAGCTTCTTCTTCCTATTCTTGAACAAGTAACCCTTCAAATTCCCTCCAGAAAGAAATTCAACGAGTACACAACAAGTTCTCGATGGATAGTTGGTGTAACCTTCCGTAGGATTTTTGGAAGGGATTTTTAAGTCATTAGTACCCATTGAAGCACCCACAAACTGTTAAACAAAAAAAACTCTTTTAACATCATAAAAAAGGACCGGGAAAGAAATAAAATCAAATTGGATATTTACACTAGTAACATTTGGATGATCGAGCTTTTGCCAAACAGAAACCTCCTGCTTAAACGACGCCCTAAGTGCAGCCGTTTCAGCAGCTGTGGCCATCCCATCCTCTCCCCAATCCAATAGCTTCACTGAGGTCAAAATTGGAAATGAAAGCTTTAGATAAACCAATTTCCAACATTTAAAGAATAACAGGCTGGCGATCATGTAATTGGAAATACAAATGCTTTTCGTAAAAGAGGCCATGTGACAATGTTGATATAAATCAAAATCCTATAACCAGCTTGAAACTAAACAAGTTTGAAATCTTCATTTATATTTTTCAGTATTAATTTCATATGAGTGTTTTAAAATGACTAAAAAAATACATGTGACTCAAATACACACACAGTACTACAGTAGTTGTATACATATGGTTTTTTTTTTATACAGAAATACACTTGATAGTGAATTTATTTCAGATTATTACAGCAGTGGAGCGTATATAAGAGCATTACATCAAAAAATTTAACAGCATGACGACAAATGATAAACTCAGTACAGAGAAAATGAGGCCTAGCTCAGAGTACATTTAGTATCCATTACCCGAGAAAAAGAATGCGTGTTCACTTGCCCATTTTAGTAATTCATCTAGCGACTCAAATTCGTATATCAAAATGTCTATCTACAAGAATCCACCATCTCATGGACAACTCTTATACGAGAAATAATTTTCACTACTTCACTATACTCAAAGTCTCAAACAAGTGAAAACAGAAACGGAAAAAGAATAATAACAAGTTGGACAACAGAACTCAACACGAACAATTAGAGACGAAATATTCTTCATGTTATCAATATAGGAATAATCTTGACACACACAACATTATTACAGGCTGTATAACATTCAATATTAAGCAATAATCTTTAATTCCATCCATCTCATATATATTAGAATTACCTGCAACATCCTGAGTATTGTAAGTGCCCCGATAAACGGTTCCATATGTGCCCTGAGCGACAAGATACCGAATTTCCAACTTGGCAGGATCGATCTCCCACACTTCTTTCGGCTTCTGATTCACTTGGCCTTCTACGTTTCTCGACCAAACCCTGCTCAAATGCTTTTCAAGCTGAACATCCAAGTTTTTGAGATCGATTTTATCAGCTCGAAAAATCATATCCTTGCTACTAATGCTTCCAAGGTTCCCCTCACTCCCCGAAGCCTTCAAAATCGAACTCCCTAACACCCGATTTTGTTCACATGATTTGGCAATCTTGGGTATATCCCCACCTTCCTCACTAGCTTTCGCATCCATATCTCTGGATTGATTGACTCAGAAATTTCTTCTCCCAACTAAACAAAATCAATTCACAACAACTTGATGAATATAAGCAATCAATCCAACAGAGCTATGATTAATCAAAAAAGGCAAGAATTTATATATTTTTTGACACAGATCAGATGTTTTCTTCAAGAACAGAAACTTTTCATCATCATCATCAATAGACAACCAAAATTAAAGCAAAAAAAGTTACAAACTTTGTTGATGAGATGAAACCTAAATTTCTTCAAATAGATATAAAAGGATTCACTTTGAAGAAATCTTGAGGATCTATAATTGAGAGGAACAATAATTCAGTAAAAAAGAATTGGATTGACTTTCAAGAATTAAAAAGCCGGATTTGATATATCGCATCACCAATCACCAACCCCTTTTTTGCTAAATAAATAAAAATAATTCATCTAAACTAACTAAGTAAGCACAAGAAAACGACCCATCAAAAGGGGAAAAGGGTAATAACCAAAAAAAAAACAGAGACGTATTCAATATAAAGAAAAAGGAATTAATTATCAAGTCCACAAAAAACCCATTACGAAATTGGGCAGAAAAAGGGGTTAATAAGACGGAAAAATTGACGAAGCAATATGCATACCTTTGTGAAGGTTCAGAGGGAAAGAAATTTCTGGTCAAAATTAATATTCTTGAAATTAAGATAGGGGGGGAGAAGAAGAATGAATGAGAAAAGGAGGGTTAGAGAGAGAGAGGAAGAGAGAGAAAAGCGCGGGTGTGCCTAAAATTAAGGTTTTCCATATTTATATATTAATGGCGGAAATAGATTCAGAGAGAGAATAAATATGCAGTAGTATAAGACAGCGTACAAAGATACTACAAAAAGAACAATAACAAATGTACTCTTCCGTGCATCACATTCCAACTAAATTACCTGTAATCTTCAATGGACCAAATTGCCCCTCCCTCCCCCCTAATGAAGTTTTTAACCAATTTTCACTAGTTTACATAGATGAATAGTTTATGCCTTTTTTCACAAGATTCTAATGGCACTTGGTCTATGGGCTTATATGATTTTAGGGTTTTTTTTTTATATGTAATCATACACAAATAACAATTATATACATGTAACTTATTCTTATTTAATTTTCTAAATGAAAATACTTGTGTATACCAATTATATACATGTAACTTATTTCTATTTAATATAATTTTTTAAATGGATGAATATTACTCATGAGTTATGACAAATACAGTATAATATTAATTTAAATAGAGTATAGTATTAATTCAAATATAGTATTAATTCACATATTGTATAATATTATTTCAGATATTAAATAAGAAGAATTTGGTACATAAGAAGAATTTGGTACACAAGAGTGCAACTCCCTTTATTGTGTTTTTGTGATAAGGATTACAATTTCAAGGACTTTAATTTCAGGTAAAACAGATAAGAATAAGGTTGTAACTTGATAATTCAGTTTGACTATGGCAATTGCTATGTGTTTTTGTTTTTAATTATTTATGTTTTAGATAATTTTTACATTTTTTTTCTTTTTTAATTTTGTTCTAATCCCAAAAAAAAAAAAAAATCTACCGAGGGAAAGAGAGAGATGTAGGGTGTTTCAAAGATTAGAAAATTGCATTAAAATTTGTTACAATGAGTAATCAAATTCCTTACAACAAAATTCAAGACATTTAAGAACATTTTATCTTGAAATAGAGATGTAGGTTTAATTAAAGTTTCATAGTTTCTTATGAGGAAAGAGAGATGTAAGGAGGTAAAAAAAAATTATGAGTTAAAATTTTAAAATTTTAAAAATGTGAAAATAGAAATAATAATTAATGAAGGATATATATATATATATATATATATATTACCCATCCTTATAATACATCAATTAATAGAGATAGGTTGGAGGGAGTATTTTTATTTGAACCCATCATAGTAATTAATTTTAGGTTGTGTTTGGAGGGTGGAATTTGATCTATGGATTTCAAATCCACCATCCAAATCCCCTCCATTTGTTTGAATTAAAAAATAAATGAATGGATTTCAAATACTTAAGTATATTTTTTTAGTTAAAATTGAGAGGATTTTAAATCCTCTCTAAAACCATGTCATTTGAAATCCAATCTATTTTTAAAACCTTCCATTTGAAATACCTCCTCAAATCAAATCCCTCCATCTATTTTCAAAACCTAATGTTTGGATGGAGGAATTTGATTTGAGGAGGTATTTCAAATGAAAGGATTTAAAAATTGATGGATTTCAAATGACGTGGTTTTAGGGAGAATTTAAAATCTTCTCAATTTTAACTAAGAAAATATGCTAAGGATTTTAAATCCATTCATTTGTTTTTTAATCCAAACAAGTGAAGTGGATTTGAATGGAGAATTTAAAATCCATTGATCAAATCCCTCCATCCAAACGGAGCCTTAGAAATTCAGTCACATGCCAATCCATACGTGGAAAATTTTAGGGTAAATTAATTTTCGAATTATTTTAATTAATTACTACAATCTATCCTCCCAAATTTCGATTACTTTGACTTTGACCACTTAAGATTGCCAAAATAAAGTCGGTGTTTACCATGTCAATACATTATTACTCCATTATTTTTATTTGAGGTCCCATGTCAATACATTATACACGCGTGTTAGCTAATTTTAGTCAAATTTGTATTTTATTAGTCAAATTATGATTAAATTAAACAATACAATCTCTATTTAATAACACATTATAAGTTTATGTGGCAGCCACCCATTTCTCCTTACAATTTACTTAAAGTCACTAACACAAATTTACTCTTAGAACATATTTTGGTCAAGCAATATACATGTTTGAGATCAATTGTTTGTGACTAGTGGAAAAGTAGTGCGAACTGAACTGTGATTTTTTAAAGCTATCTTAATTAGATATATTATATATTTGAGTCTATATTTTAAATGGGTCAGAAGTAAAAATTTGAATTTAAGGTCAAATGGTTCAGATCTTGCCTCTATCTTTTTACACCTTTTTTTCTACGAGTAATAATACTGTATTGCACTTTTAGTTATATAGTGTTGCATTTTTTTTGATAATATTGTGTTGCATTTTTTATCTACAATTCATAGCAATTTTCATTAATATTATGAGGTCATTTTTATCAAATTGCTCGGTTAAATAAAAAAAAAGGGAAAAATAAAATAAAATGGGAAACAGATTCAAACCGAGTAATTCGATCTTATAAAAATGTTCATTTACTACCTCAGTTGTTGACATACTCAATAAATAAATTGTTTTCTTTTGTACGGAGTATATATCATATTAATTGCAAAAAATAAAGATGATCACTTAAGTTGTTGTCATATTCAATAAATAAATAATTTTATTTTGTAAACATTAGTGAGAGAGATGAATTTCGAACCATGTAAATGGACCTTAGAGACGTGATCGCTTACCATTTAGATGGTCGTCATACTCGATAAATGAATGATCATCTTTAGTATATACAATATTCAATAATATTGTATTATATTTTTTCAATAATATTGTGTTGTACATTTTAGTTATAGTGACTTGCACTTTAAAGTAATTTTGTGTTGCAGTTTTCAGTTATATTGACTTACATTTTTCAGTAATATTGTGTTGCACTTTTTAGTTATAGTGACTTGCACTTTAAAGTAATATTGTGTTGCAATTTTCAGTTATATTGACTTACACTTTTTAGTAATATTGTGTTGCACTTTTTTCTATTCTAACATCATGTTGGACTGGATTAGGGAACCAATTCTCTGTATTAAATAGCTGCAGTATTTTTCTATTCTAGCATGCTGTAACGTTTGATTTTGAGGGATATTTCTTATACCCTTTAATAATATTTGTCGTTTTCTAAAAAATATTGTGTTGCACTTTTCAGTTATAGTAATTTACATTTTTTAGTAATATTGTGTTACACTTTTCAGTTATAATGACTTATATTTTTCATTAATATTGTGTTGCACTTTTTAGTTATACTCACTTGCACTTTTTAGTTATACTCAATTGCACTTTTTAGTTATGATGACTTACATTTTTCATTAATATTGTGCATTTTTCGGTTATACTGACTTACACTTTCATTAAATATTGTGTTGCACTTTTTTGTAATATATATCAACTTATATTTTTTAATAATATTGCGTTGCACTGTTTATTGAATAAAATTTTAATCACTATAACTGAAAAGTATAAAATATTTTTACTTAAAACATTGGATAGTGAAACTTAATATTTTTTTGTAAATTATTTATTATATATAATTAATAAAATTATTTATTTAACAAGTATTACAGCAACAATGTGTACATTTTTAAGTACAAATTAAATGATTCAAATCTTATTCTCTCCAACCTTTTTTTTTATATTTTGATATTTATAATCAGTAAGAAAGCCCAGTTTAAAAATAGTTCATGGCCATTTTATATACTCAAGTGTATTCTAAATCATAAGGCTACGACTGCATTTGAGGATTTCACAGTAGTTGATTTATTATGAATTAATGTTTGGATTTACATGACCTTAAAACTAAATTTTGAAAAAGGGTAGGGCTGTTGGGTACACCGTGTACTTGAGTACACTAAATTAGGTCAAACATGCGGATATATATGATATTGCACGCCTCATTACTTAGTAGTCATTACAGCCTAATGGTTGCCCTTTGAATTTTTGACCACAAGGTCACGTGTTCGAATCCCATCTACAACAAATTTTTTTTTTTTTTTTCGCACCTAATTTTATTTTAGCACTCGTTTATATAGATTATAAAAGTGCAAAACTTAACAACCAAAAAGTGTATCTTTAATAGTCATAAAAGTGCAAGATTAAATAATAAAATTAATAACAATTTTAAAAAAAAAAATGTGTAAAATTAATAACAATTTAAAAAAAAAAATTAGGAATAGTTTATCTAGATCATAAAAGTGTAAGTATTAATAATCAAAATGTGTATCTTTAATAGTCATAAAAGTGCAAGATTAAATAATAAGTAAAATGTGTAAAATTAATAACATTTTTTTTAAAATTAGGAACAGTTTATTAAGATTATAAAAGTGCAAGATATAATAACAAAAGGTGTATCTTTAATAGTCATAAAAGTGCAAGATTAAATAATAAAATGTATAAAATTAATAACAATTTTAAAAAAAAATTAGGAACAGTTGCAAATACTAATAACCAAAAGGTGTATCATTAATAGTCATAAAAGTGCAAGATTATATAATAAAATGTGTAAAATTAATAACAATTTTTTTAAAAAAAATTAGGAACAATTTATCTAGATTATAAAAGTGCAAGTACTAATAACCAAAAGGTGTATCATTATAGTCATAAAAGTTCAAGTTTAAATAATAAAATATGTAAAATTAATAATATTCAAAAAATTTAGCACCAGTTTATCTATATTATAAAAGTGCAAGCCCTAGTAACCAAAAAGTGTATGATAATAGACATAAAAGTGCAAGTTTTTTAAATAATAAATTGTGTAAAATTAATAATAATGTATCATAATCATTGAATCAATAATAGTGTGGAGTATTTGAAATTTGACAAATAATATTTGCTTCAAGAAAGGCAAAATGAATAGATGAAAAGTAGTGGAATCCGTTAAACTTAGATTGAAATTTGAAAGTATGGCTTGGAAACGAGAACATCAAAGTAAAGGAGTGCTCGATCAATTGAAGAATGGAGAACAAACCCAACATCTTGTTTCGTAGGGTGTTAACAATGTATTAGGGAGGAAAAGGAGCGACAACATTTAATAGAGGAATTGTCCATTTTTCTGCTATTAAGTTGATGTAATATTGAACTCTGATTCTACTATCTATAAGGACCCATTTCCTACAAATAAGAAATCCTTTTACTAAAAAAAAAAATACATACATTTATACAATATATATATACAAGAATCTTTCACCAGCAAATTCTTCTTCTAAAAAATGAAAAAGTAAAATTAAACAGACTGTAATCAATTTCTTTAATGAATCGGTTAATTGAAGTAATTAGCCCTATTGGGAATTTAAGGATTTGTTGCCATGTAAAATGAGGCCTTGAATTCCATCCTCCACTTCCCCGGCAACTTGGTGTTGGCGTGACGGGAGAATTTGACCGGCTTTTGCCCAAGTGCTTACGCACTACTTCTGCCGCCGGATAAATTGCGTCGGAAAGCTTCATCTGAATGTACAGGGGCTTGAGCATAATCAGGTACTTTTGCAAATTTTGCACATCCGAATTCTTCTTCTCTGAACTTCGGCGTTTGAATTCTTCGCAATTGTTCGATTCAAACAACCGCCTGCCCTGATTTTCATTTTCCCCCAATTTCGATTTAGTTTTCTTGAGATCCAATAACAGAATACGAAACTCAGTTGTTGATTTCAGAATCTGTTTCTTATCAGATTCATCCCCATTTTCGTCGGCGAGTGTGAAATCGAGGTTAAAGTAGGGGTCGTCGAAGTCGTAGGTAGCGGCAGCGTGAGGCTTGGTGATGCGACATTAGAGAGGGCGGCTGTGCTGTATTGCTGCAATAAAAGAATTTAATATTACTTTAGCTTTGAAAAAAGAAAATGATATGCTATTTGATATTTGTCTCTATTTAAAATCATTTTATTTGAAATTTAATTAGAGGGCTTATTACCAAATACCAAACTATATATATTCGGCTAATTGTTATACGTACCAAGTAAAAGTTATTGCTGCAAGCTATGTACTAGTATTATTTGATTTCGATTTCAACTATAATATTTTCAGTTAATTGGCTTTTGATTCTTGGTAATAACAAAAACGAATGGACGACTTTTTTTGGTTTTATAATCACTAGTATCTTTATATATAAAAGGAGGACGGCTCTCCAGAATTTGACACGTGTCCATTTTAGATGTCTTCCCCTTTTACCACGTGTCAATTTGAGTATTTACACTCCTCAATCTGAAACTGAAAAGTCCATGGGCATATTTAACTTCAAATCAAAACTGTCAGTGTCTTTTCTTTGGGTGTGTGAGACTGTTTCTCTCCAAACCATGAATGAGCATTTAATTTGAATTTTAATTGAGAGAAATAAAATGGCAGGTCTGTTTCTAAGCGTTGAACCTACATGAAGAAGAATTCACCAGATTAGTTGAAGTAATCATTGTCAGGCGCTCCTTCTGTTTATATGCAAAGCAGCAATGACTTGCATTTCTTTACTTCTTCCAAAGGGCTAAGGTTAAATTTGCAATCACTGGTTTTTTCAGGCTTTACAATTCACCCTAATTGTTATGAATCTGAGCAACTCATATATATTGCAGTAACATCACTTGTTTTGCTAATCATTTTGTGTTATTCTAAATGTTTATAGATTCTTTCGAAAGTTTTAACGGGAAGGTCAGTACTCCGACTGTGAAAGGTTAGACTCTCAATCTTTTTCAATAACATTCATCCATACTACTAACATGTTTCTTATGGACTTTCATTTTTGTTAATATTTACATCCTAGATGCCTAAATTGTACTAATATATTGACTGTGCAACCCAATTCCTGCAATGCAAGGTAATCACCCCACTTTCGATTGGTACGTTTCTTCTTTTTCATTCATTCCGTTTCGGAAATAAGTCACATTCAGTGGCCAACGTTCCTTTATGTCAAGTTAAAAGGTGTTAATTTTATGTATAAAAATTTTCTTAGTCATCTTAAAAAAGTAATCAGTAAGAAAAGAAAATAGAGTTGACGAAGGGTCGCAAATCTACGCAATTATACTCCTGACTGAGATATTGTTTCTTTTGATTTATTTATTTTTGGGAACTATTGTGGCGTCATCAAGGTAAAATAGATTGTGTAGCTAAAACTGATTAGTCGAGATTAAGATGATATCTAAACTTTATAATTGTTTAATCTTAACTATCAAACAACCAATAAAGGTCGAGATGTAGTTAATCTACCTTTAATCTTAGCTATCAAACATGTCCTTAATTGTTAAATAAACTCTATATTTTAGGTAATTTGATTCATTTACCTATCTTTTTTGTTTATCCTTTATCATGTAGTCTGATAATGACCTAAGAGAGATATTATTGCTTGCTTAATGTCATGATATTCGGTTTTGTAGATAGCTTTGTAAATTGAAATGTATAATAGGTGTTGTCCCTTTTATTACTAACAAATCACAAAAAAAAAAAAAAAAAAAAAAATATATATATATAGAACTAATGTTAAGGGCAAGGATGAAAATATCGCGGATATATCGCAAATTTGGATATTGCGATATGGATATTGGGGTCTAATATATTTTTTCCCGGGTACCGCGATATTTTCATCCTTGGTTAAGGGAAGTGGTGGTTTGAAAGGAAGGGTAGCATGCACGGCATACATTTTTATTTTGATGTGAAGTAATGGACTTTTTGAAGAATAGGGGAGGGTGGAGAATTTTCGTGAACTATATTTCATAAATATATACTTCAAGTTTTATATTACTATTAGGGAGTTGAATTGACGGTATTCTTCATTTCCTTAATGTTTTTCGTATCTACATTTTATAAGCTTCTAATGCTTGCATCACTATAAATTGGTCTTATTATAATTTAAAATATTTTGAGAAAATCAAGCATACAAATTTTGGGCTGAACTTATTGTTGAAACAATTATACATGTGCATATCTATTAATTTATTGTTATTTTATTTAAAAGAGAATTACTAAAACTATTCACAACAACGGTACAAGTGGTGGCCTTCAAGTTAATGTTTTATTTTATTTTAGTTTAAAAGTGAAATTTAGTTTAACCAAACTCATTTAGAACCAACATTAACACTATAAAACAACGAAAAGTTTTATTCCTGAAAAACACGTTTTACGATATATTTTTTTAAGGACTATAAAAAAATTACAATAGACCCGTGCATCGCACGGGCAAAAAAACTAGTATCTTTCAAATATCCTAAGAAAACTTTCCACTTTCAAGATAAATTAATTATACTGTATTAATTTTGAATTAATCTAAATTCTCAGGAGTGTTCAATCGTCCATAAATTCTATATGTGTATATTATTAAATTCGATGTGTGTGAATATCAAATCAATATATTGAGATATACACACCCATAGAATTTATGGAAAAGATGCATGTGTGTGGTCAATTTAATCTGTTCGAGAATATTGACAATTTGACATCCAATCTCCACTCTCCAGTTCCAACTATAAACGGCGTAGATTTGTGCATAAATTCAGTGACGGAATCAGAAATTTTTGATAGGGAGTCCAATTAACATTACTCCGTATTATAAAAAAATATATATATATGTGTACTCATTATTTTCATCAAAATTTAACATTATAAAATTGTCAACACGTCACATTTCATTAAATTAAATTGATCAGATAAGTTGACTTTTGCTATGTTTTGGTACAAGTTAATACTTCTTCCGTCCCGTAATAACTTGCACATTTTAATTGATTCACTTTAAAAAAACAATTGAATTTAATGGTGTAGAGTCAAATAAAAAAAACGTATTTTGAGTGATTTGATAAGATGTAAGGAGGATTTAGTAGGATGTAAAATAGATTTAGTGAAATTTAGGATAAAATGTAGACCCAAAATGAGTAACAATTTTAAAATAAAATAATGTTCTGATATATATTAATTTTGTGGATTATTTTTATATCAGAAGTGTGCAAATAATTATAGAATAGAGTATTAATTTTAATATGTGTGAAATTATCAAAATACCCCAAATAAATTTATAAAATTAGTGGGGGTTGGGGGCCCACGGGCCCCCTGGGCATTATATAGGTTCGTTACTGCATAAATCATTGGCGTCCTTCCAGTTTTGGTTCGTTGGCATTCCTCATCTCTCTCCCTCTAAAAAAATTCCTAAAACTAATTAATGGTCAATGGAGTCGTCATTGTGGTAGCCGATTGGTAGAATGACTCATTTAATCCATATTTTTTCTATATTTTTTTCTATATTTTTAATTAGTTTATATGCTCTAGTTTTTAAGTTTCTCTTCTACCTTAAGTTCTAGCTCTAGATTCTAATTGTGAGATTTTTCATGTCTTGTGCGACTCTCTTCCATTCCTTTGTGATTTTTCTGCGTTTCTAACGTTTTTCTTTGAAGACTTTGGAGACAGTTTGTAAATTTATGTTAGATCTAGTAGTTGGAGAGATGCGCTTTCACTGTGTTGATTGAGAAGAGAAAGACACATTGAAGATAGTGAAGGTCACTTTAGTGTAAAGTGTATCTTTTCGTCAAGAGTTCTCTGAAAATTGCTTGCGTGTTGCCTGTTTACACTTTTTACCTTTTTTTTCTCACGATTTGATAGAGGATGGTTCTCTTTTTTTCCTTGTTGAATCAAATGATGGTTGAATCAAATGATAGGTTAAGTACTTGTGTTCGCTAATTGTATTATTTGTTAGGGTCTTTTACTTCTTGTAAGAAAAAGAAAATTATGGAAAAGATGGTTTTTTTTTTTTTTTTTTACTGTGAGACAGGGAGTTCGCTCTGTCTTACAATAGACGTACAATTAAAAGTTGACTTATCATTTGACTTTATCATGTGTGATTGCACTTCACCATTAGATAAAATGTTTAATTTTTTTGAAAAAAAATACTATTCCCTCCGTCCACGAAAAGTAGTCTCATTTGTCTTATATTCTTTGTCCACAAAATGTAGTCTCATACCCTTTATGGAAACTATCACCCTTCAATCATCACTTAATTACTCAAATTGTCATCAACTTTATTCACAATGGACCCAACAATACCCTACAATACCCTTATTTTATCTACTTTATTTATTTTTTTCTTAAAACATGTGCCCCACTCTAATGTGACTACATTTCATGGACGGAGGGAGTATAAAATTATGAAAATATTCTTATACTGTAGCATTTTTAAAAAAATATTTAAAAATATCTCAAGAATTTATTTTTCCGAGCAAGGTTGGGTCATAGATCTCGAGGTCCAAAAGCAATTGAATTGGGCCCGAGAGAAAGTCCAACCCAATCCGAGGGAAACATACATCCTTAACAGGTTGCGGACCGATCTAAGGCCGGCTGGGTCAGCGGGTTCGATTCAACCCGATCCAATCTATTTGACAATTCTAGATATATATGTTATTTTATAATTAATTTAATTTATTAGTAGAACAGTGTAGTGCGATTGCATTTTACATATGACAAACACACTTATGCGAAATACAAATGCAATAATGTAGAATAAAATTTATACTTTGAATGAATGACGCTAGTTTTTAAAACATTACTCGACGAAACTTATCTTGGCGTACAAAGACACTGAAAAAAATGCACATAATTTGCAAGTTGTTTGAGTTCAAAAGAAAAAAAAAATCACTTTTCTATTCATATTCGTGAACAAATGTTAGGACTTAGACCATGTTTATCCATGCCCGATCATGATCGGGTCATCAAATATAAAATTCATTTCTCACTCCTCAACCTACCCATTTTACACCACAACTCAAACTCATCTTTTTTCACACTTTATTCATAACCATCACAACCACAACCAAACATTTAATAAATTATTTATTTTATAATATAATAATTATATATATTATTAATTTTTTATAATATTTATAAAATATATACAATTATTTAATATTAAAAATTTTATAACTATAATAAAAAATTACCATACACTTGAAAAAAATTACAACATTCAATAATAAAATTAAAATTACAAAAATTGAAATACAACTGAAAATAAATAAACCCAACTATAAATAAATGCCTAAGAAAAAAAGATAATTAATGTAATTTAGAAGAGAGAAAAAATTAGGAAAAGAGAAAAGGAAGTGTATGAAATTGTGATCTATAATATATCGGTCTCTATTTATAGAAAATCTAATTTTATGAATTTTGATTTTTTTTTAAGTAGATAAGTGAAAATCGAAAATTATCTAAATAAAATATAATCGACGAGTAAAAATTTAACACGTGGCATACTTGAATATTTTGAGATAAAAAAATAACCTGGGCGATGGTTGTTCGACAACCTTGGGCGTCTCTGATATTTGAATTTTTCATTTTTTTTTTCTTTTTTTCTTTTTGTCGTATGCCACGCCCAGGGCGTAAGCCCAGGCGATAAATGTAGTCTTAGGTAAGTCCCACGACTGCAGGCCTTGAGTATGAATGGTTTTGATTCTTTAACGGCATATTCACACTAACATAATACTGCCTCTTTTTACTATTTCATAATAATTTTTATATTTTTCCCTTTTATCTTTCTATAATAACTTTAACATTTTAAAAATGATTTTTTTTTTATAAATTCAATTCTTACAATATTCATAATTTTGTCAAAAGGTTTACTTTTGTTACACATATCAATTCATTTATAATCAAAATTTTATTCATTCTATACTTTTTTTTTAATATGTGTGTGTCTACAAACCTATGAAATACTTTCATAGAGGGTGTACTATTATTATATATGATTTTTATATATGTTTAAATTAATAAAGTAAATCTAGCTTAGCTGCATCTTTCGTAATATGAGCCAGGATTAAAGTAAGACTATAAATGCATATCACAACTTAAAGAAAAGGTCTCGGTATAAAGTAGTATCCCCTGTGACTTTAAATGCTGTATAAAGTAAAAAACAATACGCCATTTTTTTAATTTTGATAGCAATATATTATATACTCCTAATTACTATGTTGACCTGTCAAACTGAGTTTTCAATAATACAAGTTTTGAGTAACCCATGTACTCAAAATAATATATGGTCTTACCCTTTACTTTTCAAAAAAAAAAAAAATACTAATAGAAAATTAAATTTAGATGTTAATTCATTTTTTTTTTTTTTTTTGCCCTTTCCGTAAGTGATTTTCAAAATATGTCACGCTGATTT
Organism: Galeopsis tetrahit; assembly: GCA_963675135.1. Classification (NCBI taxonomy): domain Eukaryota; kingdom Viridiplantae; phylum Streptophyta; class Magnoliopsida; order Lamiales; family Lamiaceae; genus Galeopsis; species Galeopsis tetrahit. Next base: position 58,059,013 of record OY776128.1, read on the forward strand.
GTGTTTTCACTTAAGTTTAAAATATATTATTTGAAAAAATAAATTAAACTAGTAATTTTTTTATTATAACCCTATTTAATATTTTAAAAAAGAAAAAGAAAACTGTATGCATCCAATGTAGAAGAATACAAATTTAGAATAAAATCGGAAAAAACAATTCCTTGTACTTACATTACAAGGCGCCTTCCAATGTATGTCCAATCGAGTGTTGACAAAACGCCACACCTAACCCATTAAATACTTTTCACGACCCGGCCCATACTTTGGACTCTTTTAAAAATGCAATTTTGAAATTATAATAAAATTCTATACAAGGACATGTGTGATACAGTCTTACGATGAGACGGGTCATAAATTTGCACAAAGTAACGTTCACCCATTCCAAAGTGTTAAAGTGTCATTCTCGAATTACACGATACATAGTCTAAATTCAATATCCGTCCCAGAATTTAATAGTTCAGATAAAGCATAACAAGAAATGTGAGTAGTAAATTACTCCTAAGTATGTAAAGACATCAAGGAGTACAGACAGTAACAACATATTAACAAACACTAAGAAGGATATAGTAATAAAGTTAGATTCTTCTTTCTAGTAATTAATTAAAAGAAATCACACCTTAGCCTTTGGTCCGAAGAATCGTGATGCTGCCTTCTCCGCCTTCAGTGCGGATCTTAGTTTTCCCCACAACGGGCTTCCCGGAAAATGCTGACGTGGGGAAAGCAACGCAAGGGTCCTCCTGCTCGTTTTGCTTCGATTTTGGCGGATTGTGTATCCGTTGGTTTATGTCCTTCAGAGTCACGTCTCCATGCACACCACACGGTTTAATGAAGGTAAAAGGATAGACAACAGACGAGGCTATTTTGGGAGGTGTACGCATTAACGACTTTCTACCTGGTCTTGTCGAGGATCAAAATTAGACGACATGGAGGGACGAGAGAGTAACTATTTTCTTTCTAAAGAAAAAAATAATACCTCTGAGAATAATATTTCCGGGAGTATGAACTGGAGGTTTTTGAACGGCATTGGCCTCGTATTCAGGAGGAGTATTACAAAGCTCTGCAAAATAAATAGCACAAAATCTAATTTAGAAAAAGCACCAAAAAAGTACTCTCTCCGTTCTAATATAACTGTCGTGTTATTTTTTTTGTGTTTCACAAAATGACTAATGTACCATTTTACAGATTATCAATGAATCATTTATGATCGTTTATCACAAAAGTTAAGAAAATGGCAAAGTAGGAAAAAAATTAATTTCTCTTGCAAAACCAAAAGCGACAAATACTTTGGAATAATCATCAGTATTTTTTTTTCTAAATCGACAGTTAAATTGGAACAGATGGAGTATAACAATAATAAACAAGATTTTTTTTTGTGTCACCTGTAATCTCAACTTGAACCTTAGATGCTCCAGATGCACCACTGCTGTTTGTGAGGGAAAGCCAGTTAGAAATATTATTAATATTGGCGATATGGAAGAACAAAATCGAAGTAAACGTACATATCTTCAGCAGTACTGAATTGCATTTCAGAATCATTGAAGCAATCTGCAATCCACCCTTCAGAAGGTGTGTCCAAATACTCACTACTCGATCCAGATGGGCATTCTGCAAATATTAGAATTATTACTCTATGTATATCATACATTAATGTGATTAGGGTCGATCTTGAGATGAGAACTTTGCAACGAGACCAACCTGCAAATCCAGCAACCCACTCTGACATATCTGAAATCACGTCTTCAAGTGAATCCTTCGTCTCCTATACATCAAACAACACTACAGTTAGTAACTGTCTAGCAACATGTAGACCAAAAACCGAGTTGCACAGCTTTAACTATGAATAAACAGAATATATGGTTGACGTTTGCTGGTTTTTTTATATGAAGTTTAATTGAAGTATCATAATTAACTTCAATATCATCTCGGCTAAATGGGATGTCAAAGCGGCAAGTGAAACATGACAAATAAAGAAGATATGATGGTTAGATTTGGATTCTCTTCGATTTCTTATAAAGCATTTTGGAATGTGGATATTGAATAATCCATATCTAACTATCACTAAACAGGCAATCGAAGACAAGATATGATGGTTAGAGGTGGCATCACCTCAGATCTTAGAAACGTCTCATCACTGAGCAGAGATGAATCGAGGACTTCTGACTCGAATTGTAGCATTCGGCGCCTTTTTACTTGAGCAGAATGCTCCCTTTGCTGATCAAACTCTTTCTCCACAACTTCTGCAATTCATTTAGAATGCATTGAATATACATCGTGCGTGAAATACACACACACACCCTTTACGCAAGATCATTATGCATATGTAGCATTTAAGGTGCAGATAAACATTATTCATAAACCAAGAGCGAGTGAAACAAGCATACGCTTAGTGAAACGAACATAATAAGCATTATTGTGCCAATTTTTTCCTACCACAATGAAACTATACCAGTATCTTGAAGTCATGAACACACATTTGTCCAAGTAAGTCTCTACCAAGTAATGTCATTGAAAGACAGGGGAACGATAAAAACGAAAAGTAAATGTAAGAGAAGTAACATCCTACCATTGGTTACATGGTAGGCTAAATCACCACAAGCTTTGAGTGGCGTGGTTGCATCATCAAACGAACACGACAGATGTTGTTCGTTTTCGCCCAATCCATTCAATAGAGACTTAGATACTACTGCCCAAAAGAGTAACACAAGATAAACATCAATGTCATAGTAGCATTATTCCATCTAATAATAGTAGATAGTTTCTCAATGTGATAAATAGATTCAAAACCAGCAAATTAGATTAACCTGTGCTGGCATTATCTTCAAGATCACAATCTTGATCTTGTTGCCAATCCCACATCTCACTGTTACTGAATTTCATGTAAATTAGTATACACATAATTAATAATTCAACATAAACCCAAATGTAGAGAAAAATAAATCGAAGTCGTTCAGCGGATAAATAGGAAATAAAACACAGCAGTTCCAACCAAATTTTATAGCAAAAAATGTCCTAAAATGAGAATATAACAAATTATACACAGAAAAAAAATGATGATTTAGACTTGAATCCATGAACCGATCGCAACCCAGAAATAAAAGATCCTCATCCTAAATTACAAATCATCATCCAAGTACAAACCCATAAAAAAAAACCACAAAAAAAGCAAAACAAAGCCCATTTACTGATCTAAAACTACAAATCCAGTTGGGATTCGAGAAAACACTCACTTGTCATTGTTGTAATTCATTTCCTGTTGGATTATTTCCGCAAAACATAAATCCAGAAAATACGCTGAAAAAGTGAGAAATAAATGAAAATGATTGTCTTTCTAATCAAAAAAACACAATTCTTGAAACCATTAAATGTAGCCGTTGCGGTGGGTATACATCAGTGTAGATGTATAATGGTGTATTTGTGCAGTTTCACAGAACTACATTTACTGTAACTTTATGTACAGGCGTGAAAAAAAGAAAGTATTATTAGAAAATAGGAGTAGCAAATTTCCCAGGAAAATAGAAAAAGGAAAAATGAAATAAAAACTGAAAGTGGGGGAAGTAATGGGATATACTGGATTCATATTTGACTCACTTTTGACCGGATGTAAGAAAATATTTACTACTCCTATATAAATAAGTGTATTTTTTATTAAGTACTCCACATTATATTTTTTATTCACCAATGATTAGTTCATTACTTATTTTTATTAATTAATTAATGAATTTTAATTGTGTAATGAGTACCTTGTTTGTTTGAGAAAATATAGTACCTCTATAATCATATAAAGTATTATTTTATGTTCAAATGAGTTATTAAATACATATTTTTCTTTTTTTTGCATTCACACAACTCAAATATAATTCAAGTTTTAAAGTACTATTTAAGAAAATTTAAGAAGTGAATAAATGATGAATATTTCTTTTAAGAAAATTTATGTTTAAAACAGATTTCTTACAAAATATCACATCTAATATTTATATGGATATATGGCAACATACTAAAAATTTCAGGGGATATTGAGCCGAGTTGGGTTCGCAGTAGACTCGTTTGTGGACCTAGGCTTTTTGCTGCTGTGAGACTCAAACGCGGCTAATTTTGCGTTGTTCGTCGTGTTACTTTGGCGACTTTGGAAGGAGCGCAATGATATGGTGTGGAATGGGGGTGCAACAACGCTTTAACGACGGTTCATCTTGTTGTGGATCTCCTTGTTGAATGGGTTGCTGCTCATGACAAAGGCTCTACCCCACACGCGGTCCTACCTTGTCGGGCTTGGCACAGGTCTCCCATGGACTATGTTAAGGTGAATATTGATGCAGCATTTTTTTAGGACTCTTTTGAGATGCGATTCGGAGTGATTGTACATTCCGTTATGGGAGAGTTTGTGTGTTGTAGATCGATGGTTGTGCCGGGATTGGTGAGTGTGGCTGAGGGCAAGGTCATTAAGCACATGGAGTGTTAAAGGGTAGTTGTGGAGATGGATGCAAAATTGGTTGTTGACGCTATACAAAACTTAAATGGTGTTATACAAAACTTAAATCGTGTTAATATGGTGTTTAAAGACTTTATCACTTCAAAGAGATTATTGTCTTCTATTCCTTTTTGTCTTGTTACTTTTGTCTATCGGGAGACCAATGTTAAGGCTCACCGACTTGTTAGAGCTGCTAGGTCTGTTATTAGTTCTCATGTATGATTCGGCCCTTCGATTTGTGTGGATGGCGTGCAGAAAATTATTTGCAGTTGCTAAATAAAGAAGTTTTAATTGACTTCAAAAAAATATATTTGGTCACAATTACTTTCAAAACAATGTAGAGTTTTTTGTCGCATAAGTTTTTGTGTTATATAATATAGTAAATGAGATTCGTTTCATACAAGTTTTTATCTAAATACAATTTTTAACTTCATATAATTAATCAAATACAACTATTATACTTACACTAATATTAGATAAAGATTTGTATGAGACGATTTTACGGTAAGTTCATTCACAAATTAGCATAAATAAATATTCATCACTTTAATTTTAATATTAAACAGTTAAAACGTGATGTTCAAATTATACTTTGTCTCACACAAAGACTTCTCTTGATATTAATTACAAACCTTCAATAATGAGTAATGACATTATCGTCATTAATAATTATATATACATATGGTATATTAATATATAATTGAATATAGAGATGATAAAACCATCCCGACAATAAATTTCGTTTATTATTTTTTACTACATGCATGATGATCCGCGTATTACACTATTACACTAGATATGTCTACAATATAATACATTGCATAAATAAAAATTAAATCTTCGTCGTGTAAAATAATATAGTAATTAATTTACATAATTAATAAATTCAAATAATATATGTGTATACAATTATAAAATATATTTTAAAGTATTTTTTTCAAATACATTAACGTAATAAAAATCATTTAATAATTATATTGCATAATAGAAAATACATTTAACATAAAGGTATTGTCTCTTTTTCATGAAGTTGGTCGCATTTGCTATTTTATATAGAACTAAGTAACATTTTTTTTTAGACATATTTACTCCTCATTAATATTTATCTTTTTCATTAAGATAAAAATTAATATAGAAAGAGCTGAAATGTCAACTTAACTTGTCAAAAGGGAGAAAAGAGGATACGTTAATATATTTTTAATAAAAAGAGATATTGTAGGAATTATATATGGGTAGTTTAGGGAGATTTGTGGTAAAAATAGTAAAAACGATAAACTTTTTGAAATAAGATTTAAGATCAAAAGAGATAAACTTTTTGAAACGGATTCGGTAATTATTTTTTCTAAAAAAAAAATATTTATTAATAAATGAAAATGTAATAAACAATTAGTTAAAACTACCTTTCAATTAATACTCATTATTCTAATAACATAAGTATCATTTTTTAAGATAAATGTACTAATTTATTTATCAATAAATATATATATATATGATGTGCCAAAAATTGCACGGATGGATTAGATATCCTTGGAGTCAGATATCCGAATTCCCGAACGCGTATAAATGATCCGGGTACGCTGCTTCCTTTGAAATGATCCTCCAGAACCTGCAAAAGACACGCCGGAGGGGAGTCCGGCGCTGACACTCCGATGCCTAAGTCAGTATAGGAGATTCAAGGTGTGATAAGGGCATGAAAGTCCCTTAATTATCAGTGAGGCTTCCGAAGATCAGGACGTTTGTAAGCAGCTTAATAAGTTGAGTAAAATCAGAGATCGTAATCCAGGAATGTACCTAGGTTTATCTATTTATAGAAGAATTATACCTGAGGGGAAGTTGGGTTTTCCCCTTATCTCGGCCTTACCTTTCCCACTACCTTTGACTTGGCCTAGCTATGTTGACAGAGTCTCCCACTCTCTCAATCCCTAAAGAATTGCAACCATTCCCCTAGTGGAGTTCAACTACCGAGAGAAGGAAGAATGAGTCTTCCTTCATTCAATCTGAGCCCGTTTCGTACGGGACCTTTCCTAAATCCTCGGTTTACCAATTCTTCTCAAGGACCAGGTCTTCCTCATATCTCTCCCCTGGACGGAGCTCCCTCTGGAGGGACGTCGGGGTGAGATTCTTCATTTTGAGAGTATTTTCTAAGCTCGTATCTCTTTATTTATCTTACCATTTATACACGTGTCGACTTCTTATGAAATGACAATTTTAGACCGCATCAATATATATATATGTATAAATGTACTAATCTAATAAAATGACATATGTAGCATGTACTCAAATTATTTTTAAAATAACACATTAATTTATCAAATTATTTTTAAAATAACACATAAACTAAATTAATGTGAGATTGACACATTACCAAGAAAAACTCTCTATCCCTATAATAGGGGGACATAAAAGGTATTGTTTTTTTTTGGATAAATAATAATGTACTCCCTCTATTTTACAATAAGTGTTTTTATGAAAATTTTTAAAATTAAGAAAGAATATGTATTGACAAGTATACACTTACATAATAAAGAAAGATTTTAATCACATTAATTCCTTTCAAATCTGTCTAAATTCTTTTAATCAATTTCTTTCAATTATTTCTAAATTAATGTCTCAAATAAAAGTAAGTTAGAAATTAAAAGATTTTCTAAAATTAAAGGTAGGACATAATGGAAATAAACAATGTAAAAATTATAAAATATCATTTATTTGTGTATAAGAGAAAAAGGCTAAAACAACACTTAGTACTACGGAGTACTCATTATTCTAAAACATATTTATTTTTTTAGAAATCGGACTAATCTAATAAAATGACATGTGTATTTATAAATTATTTTTTTATTTATTCTTAAGCTAAATTAATGTGAGGTTGATACATTAATAAGAAAAACTTCTTATAAGTATAATAGTGAATTATAGACTAGATAAAAAAAAATTGTATAAAATGGTCATATACACGTAACGTGAATCTTATTTACAATCGTTGTTTAAAGGAATGTTTAACCCTCATACGAAAATTGAGTTTTGTTTCATTTATGGAATCAACCTACGCAATACTCCTTTAATATGAATTATGGACATACTAAAATTTTTATTCAAAATATACAAAACATTAACAAATCCTTCAACTATATTTACTTCACCTAACTAATGCTGGAACCCACCAACTTAATACAATTGTATACATTCGTGAGTACACTTTTGTATAGTAGAAAAAACAAGTCAGACACTCATATGCAATATTATAAATATGGACATAAGATTTGTGCAATATTGTTCATCTTTTTTTTTTTTTTTTACTGTCAATTAATTGTCTTCCTTTTGTTGTGATCTTTCATAACGGTTTCTTTTCCACGTAAATCCGTCTCTCTTATGATTTTTCATAATAGTTTCTTCTCCATATTCATCTTCTTCCTTTTTTCTTCTTTTCTTTTTCCACATTCTCATACCTCTCAATTCTTTCCCATGTTCACAACTAAAAATAAATTTTTTTGTTTATCATTCTATTCTTCAAATTTATTACTACATCGTATTTTTGTCTAAATCATCAAAATTAATAAAAATAACTCAAGAATGCCAATATATAATGAGAAACGTGGGACCATCTCATTTATGTTGTGTAATACTTTTGCATGTTCTTATGAGTACATAATAACATTAATCGCCCAATTATGAAGATCAAATCAAAAAATATTTTGGAAAAACCAAGACCATTCATTAAAGATTTTTAAATACCAGAGTAATGAATTCTATATAAGTTCATAAAATAATTTTGTAACATACAAATATATATATAAATAATATCAATATTATCATTTAAAAAAAGGTTAATACTATTCCCTCATTCCCAAATTAGATTTCAAATTAATCTAAACATGAAAACTAAAAAAAATGCTAAAGTAAAGATATTATGATATTTCCAAATTTATTAAAGTGATAAAATAAATGTAATGTGTTAAACAAAAGTAATGAAATTAACGGTAATAAGTGAGAATTTTGAGGTAAAAGCTGTGAGAAACTTTATTTTTAGAGCTGGTGTGAAAATTAATATCGAACTAGAAAAAAGAAAAGAGTGAAAATTAATTTGAGACAAAGCGATTACAAGTCTTTAGAATATTTACTATGAATATTAAAAAATAAAATAGGCAAGTTTTATTCGACATAGTTTTTAATATAATTTGTGGTTTATAAATAAAAATAATATTAATATTACTCCTTTAATTAGTATACCTAAATTAATATTAATGGAATAATATTTTAATAAAATTATCAATACTACTTTTAAAATAATACACAATGCATATACAAATATTTGTCAAAATTTAAAAGAAAAGTACAGCTATGGACTTTTTTGGCCACGTGATGTTACCAAATAATCTCACCTGCAGCTTTAGTAGTTAGAGTTTTTGACTTGTTCCAATGCCATTCCATGTGAAACATTCAATACAATAATTCTGATGTTCGCATGCATTCCATTAATCAAGTTTTGTACATATATACGTAGTTGTTAGGGATATTTATGATCTTACACTTAAACTAGTATATTTTTTTAAGTTTTAGTACTCCATTTGATTCGAGAGAATCAATTAATTTGAGAGACTAATTTCACTGTCTACTTGTAGAGTCCCGTTTAAAATTAGAATTTTGCACTTTATATGGATTGGATCTCTTAAAAATTATTTATTCTCGAATTTAAAATCTATAAAGAGGAGCACACATACTCATAAGTCTCAAACCTACACCACCAGATTAACTCATTGAGATTTATAACTCATATTTATTTATCTTCTAAATTTACAATTGTCATATTTACACTCTTGGGTAGGGTTTTTTTTCGCATTTGAGTGCATCCATCAAAGATCTAATTAATGGAACGCAATAGTCTTTTAAATAATACCGCCTATAAAAATTCAATCAATTGTTAATTACAACTTGTTATTTATTGATTACTTTAAATTTTGATGTTTAAAGAAGTGTACTTTTTTTCTTGACATCGAATTTTATCCCTAAAAAATAGTTTTTTAAGCAAAGTTTTAATGACACTTTGATTTGTGACTCTGTCATGTTTATGATTTCAGGTTCTCTTTTTCTTTATATATATCATACATTTTATTGTGAATTGTTAATTACGGTAGCTACTAGCCTAATAAAAATGTGCTCCGATCCTTTCTAAGTGCAAAGTCTATACATAGTTTGAAAAGTAAAATGCAAACAAATTGTGGTGAATTGTGAATATAGTAAAATGTTGTCAAAAACAGTGTGAATTGTGAATATAGTAAAACGTAGTAGTATGACAAATTGTGGCCACTTACATGCAATATTAATTGCACCTCTTAATAATGTACCATAATTTTGTCCACATTACATAAGTCAACACATACAGTACAATATAGTATAAAATAAGTTCAATTTAAATATGCCTGTAGCGAATAAGACATTATCAATTAATAAACCACGTACATTTATAGTTACAACCAATTTTTATAGATGATTTTTGCGTACCAATAATATTTGGTCACGTATTTAATCTTGTAATGATGGGCAAATTCGAAGGTAACAATTGTTCATGACAGAAGGCACCAATCTTATAACGACGTACACTACTTGCAACTATATTTATGTCATGGTTCGTAAATTATTTGTATTTAATGAATGTAGGCAGAAAAAGAAAAAAAGAAAAAGTCATTTCAATCAATTTCTTATATTTTTTTTATTTAATATTATACTACATATTAATATATATATATATATATTATTGAAGATATTCAGAGGCTTGGAATGGTCAACTTTGGTTATATTGAGTGAATGCAATGTCACTTGTTCTACATTCAGCAAGTTTAATATTACGACATCGTTTTGATAGCAGTTACAAAATAATTCAGCTAGGGCCTTTACTATAAATAATTTTCTCTGTGTATTTTGTCATTTGAGACATTGATAATAAAAAAAAGTAAGGGTTTATTCTGAGAGCAATTTATATCTAGATGCTGAGATTTTTCAATTCTACATGGTATCAGTTCTCCCTTGAAGAAGGTTTGCCATCTCCGAAGGTCACTACAGATTTTCCTTCCATTCCTACTCTTGATGCTTCCTATCTTGCCTTTATGGGTATTGTTTCGCAAGATAAAGAACCTACACATTATAGAGAAGCAAGTTTACAACCAGCCTGGGTAGAGGCAATGAAATAAGAGTTAGATGCTCTGGAAAAAAAATGATACATGGGAATTAACTACATTACCTGACAATAAGAGGGCAATCGGTTGTAAATGGGTGTTCAAAATAAAAAGACGGGTTGATGGATCTGTGGAACGGTACAAAGCCCGGCCGGTTGGTTGCCAAAGGGTATAATCAGGTACAAGGGGTGGATTATATTGATAATTTTTCCCCTGTAGCTAAACTCGTAACAATCCGTTTTTTAATTTCTATGGTTACAATCCGAGGTTGGGAGTTGCATCAATTGGATGTGAATAACGCATTTCTCCACGGGCATCTTTCTTATGAGATATATATGACAGTGCCTCAAGGTTATACTAAAGTATTGCCTACCCAGGTTTGCAAATTGACTCGAAGTCTTTATGGACTCAAGCAGGCGTCCAGAGAGTGGAACACAGAATTATGTTCCAAACTCTCTTCTTTTGGTCTGATTCAATCATCCTACGACCATTGTCTGTTCACTCTATCTATTGGTCGAGACTTTCTTGCCATGCTCGTATGCGTGGACGATGTTCTTATTACAGGGTCTGACACAAGAATGATTAATCAATTGAAACTTTTCTTGGATCATCACTTTACTATTAAAGACCTTGGATTGGCAAAGTTCTTCTTGGGTGTTGAGATAGCTCGTGCTCAAGAAGGTATTTATCTTTGCCAACGAAAATATATTTTAGATATATTGCATGACACTGGGCTGCAAGACTGCAAATCTGTTTCTACACCACTCCCACATGGTCTGCATCTTCAAACTGATGGTGGTGATTTACTCCCAGATCCAGATCGCTTTAGACGGCTTGTAGGTCGTCTGTTGTACTTAAACATGACTCGTCCAGATGTGACTTATGTTGTACAACAACTTAGTCAATTTGTTAATGCACCTCGTTCCTCACATTGGGAGGCTGCATTGCATGTACTACGTTATTTACGTGGAAATTCTTCTCTTGGACTATTCTATTCTTCCGCTGGAAATCTTAATCTCCATGCTTATAGCGATGCCGACTGGGCTGCATGTAAGGATACCCGTCGATCTATTACGGGCTTCTGTGTCTTTCTTGGCGATTGTCTTATTTCCTGGAAAAGCAAGAAGCAAACGACTATTTCTCGCTCTTCTACTGAAGCGGAATATAGGGCAATGAGTTCTACTACCTGTGAGATTCAATGGGTTCATTTTCTTGCTTCAGAGTTTGGTATTTCTCCTTCATTACCCATCCCTCTTTGGTGTGACAATATGGCAGTTTTGCATATCACGACAAATCCAGTGTTTCATGAGCGGACGAAACACATCAAGATAGACTGCCATCTTGTGCGTGACAAGTTTAAACAAGGATTTCTTCTTCCATCGCTCATCTCCTCTCGCTTACAACTGAGGGATTTTTTTCCTAAAGTTCTTATTGGTGCTCAATTTTTCTTGTTGCGCTTCAAGTTGGGAATGCGTGAAGTTCCACATTCTCCAACTTGAGGGGGGACTGAAGATATTTAGAGGCTTGTAATGGTCAACTTTGGTTATATTGAGTCAATGCAATGTCACGTGTTCTACATTCAGCAAGTTCAATGCTACGACATCGTTTTGATAGCAGTTACAAAATAATTCAGTTAGGGCCTTTACTATAAATAACTTTCTCTCTGTATTTTGTCATTTGAGACATTGATAATAAAAAAAGTAAGGGTTTATGCTGAGATTTTTCAATTCTACAATTATCTTAATTTTTTGTCTATTATTTATCGTATTTAACTATACTTATTTTGAACTAATCATAAGTAATTGTATATTATATTATGAAAACAAATATACATTTAAATAAGTATAAATTTATCGTTATTATAAAAAGGAGATAATCATAAATATATATTTTTTTTTTTGACAATATACAAGGAGTGTACAAGATCAACGATAACAGATCTCCTTAATATACTGAGGAATATTATTTTCAACCCAATCGTAAGGTGTTGAAAAATTCCAAGCTTCCTGGGCCATTATATGGGCTGCAAAATTGTTGTCACGTGGAATAACATCACAGTCCCAGATCACCAATTTCCGAAGATATTTCCTTATGTCTTCAACCAGATCATTTTCCATTCCTTCAAACCTCAAGGAAGCATTTAAAGCACCCACTGAGTCAGCAGAATCCATTCGAAGGCTTGATATTTGGAGGTTATGCTTAATGCAACCTTCCAACCCTTTCTTTGCTGCAATGAGTTCTGCTGCAACAACCGAACCTGGATTTTTAATGCGTTCACCTCCAGCCAAAACCACAGTCCCCTTGGTATCGTAAACTACAAAGCCAGCAGCAAAGAAATTTTTTTCAGTATCATAAGCTGCATCAGAAAAGAGGGTACCTTGGTTCTGATAGGAAATTCCTGCTTTTCTACCTCTACATCCATCAGATTCCAACTCCATTGCTAGCCAACTCAAATTTTGGAAATCCTTCCAATAATCAATTGCCCATTGAACTTTAAAACGAGCACAAATTGGCCCTGGTTGCAGATTAACAGTATCAGAATGTAACCAACTGCATCTTTCTCTCCAAATTGCCCAAGCAACAATGAGAAACAAAGAGAAGAACTTCTGATCAAACCGTTCCTTAATATTGCACAATAGTTGAAAGATAGTACCTTTAGTGAAACCCTTAATCTGCTCCCATAACCCCTGATCCTTCCAAACCCGCTTAGCATGCACACACTTAATAAGAACATGTGAAGTATCAGCCCAGAAAGCACCACAACACTTACATGACGATGCCATAGGAATATGATGTTTCACCAAATTTCCTTCAGTTGCTAGCGATCCATTCTAGATTTTCCACCCAAAGATACGAATCTTTGGAGGAATTTTCAGCTTCCACAAGTACTTCCACAGCAACTTAGTACAATTCCTCCCCGAAGAGCTAGGCATAGAACTATACCCTGGTTGTAAAGATAATTTGAAAAAAAACTTATAACCAGAAGCCACTGAATAATTACCCGAAGCATCTGCCGGCCAGTACTGTTGATCGTTTTGGCCAATCCCAAACAAGGGAGTGTTGAGAATAGCACTAACTTCATTTTGCCAAAACGCCTGACGAACAAGATCCTCATTCCATTCAGAAGTTGGCGAAATAAAACGACTGACAGAAGACGCACTAGCGATTCTAGAATGAATCAAACCATCCTCCGTGCCCCCAACCCATCTATCTTTGAAAATATGTACCCCCCTTCCACAACCAATGCGCCAACGAATCCCTTTCTCCAAGAGCTCCTTGCCCCACATCATAGATCTCCATACAAAGGATGGATTAGAACCCACCTCCGCATTCAAAATATCAGAATTTCTAAAGTATTTTGCCTTAAAAAGAATACTCACAAGGGAATCCGGACGCATCAAAATTCTCCAAACCTGCTTGGCTAAGAGGGCTTTATTGAAAAGCACCAGACTTCGAAAACCCAAACCACCATCCTCGCGTGGTTTGCATAAATCATTCCACTTCTTCCAATGCAGCTTATTGTGATTCTCATTCGAGCCCCACCAAAAGTTAGCAATCATCCTTTCCATGTCTCTGCAAGTCGAGGTTGGGATTCTAAAACATGACATAGCATAGCAAGGGATAGCTTGCAAAACAGACTTGATGAGAACCTCCTTTCCTCCTTCCGAAAACTTCTTATGGCTCCATGAATTGATTTTTTGCCTCACCCTATCCACCAAATATCCAAACTGATGCCGCTTTAATCTAATCGAAAAGGTAGGCAAACCTAAATAAATATCATGACCCCTTGTTGAGCGCACACCCAAAACCTGCTTCATGAAATTCTGATTCACCACTTTAGTAAAAGGGCTAAAAGTGATAGCCGACTTATCAAAATTAATCAATTGGCCCGACGCTTCTTCATAGGTCCGAAGGCATCCTTTCAGAATCTCAGCCTCCCGTTTTGTAGCCTTCATAAAGATCAAGCTATCGTCTGCAAAAAATAAATGAGAAACACAAGGAGCATTTCTAGCAATTTTGATACCAGCAAATAGTTTCCGATCCATGGCATTGCGAATTAAAGAAGATAATGCTTGGGCACAAATAACAAACAGGAATGGTGAGAGTGGATCACCTTGCCGCAATACCCTAGAAGGAGTAAATGAATCAGACAGCGATCCATTCACACAAACATTATAGGATACCGACGAGATACAGCTGAAAATCAACTCCCTCCATTTATCAGAGAAACCAAGCTTCTTCAAGACCTGTAGTAAGAAAGGCCATTCCACCCTATCGTATGCCTTGCTCATATCCAACTTCAAAGCAGCATACCCTTCTTGACTCTTAGATGATCGAACCCAATGTAAACATTCAAAGGCAATTAAGATGTTGTCCGAAATGAGCCGACCAGAAACAAAGGCGCTCTGAGAGAAATCAATAATGTCTTGCATAACCACCTTCAATCTGTTCGTAATAACTCGTGAAAGAATCCGATAACTCACATTACAAAGACTTATGGGTTTGTATTGTAACACATTAACCGGATTTTTAACCTTCGGAATAAGGACAATCGTGGTATGGTTCCACGAGTTTAAAGGTTTTCCACTGTTTAAGCGCATCAAGATTTGCTCACTAACCTCATCCCCAATCGTACTCCAGTTAACTTGATAAAACGAAGCCGGGAACCCATCAGGCCCGGCTGCCTTCCATGGATTAAGGTCCTTAATAGCTTTATTCACCTCCTCTCTCGAGAAAGGAACATCAAGTAAACTCATATGATCACCAGTTAATTGCATATTCATCTCATCTGTAGCTGCATGGATAGCTACAGTATTAGGGTTGCATGTTGTAAAGATATTCTCAAAATACGAAACAACTACCCTTTTAATTCCAAACTCATGAAGCATCCATTCCCCATCCGCATTTTGAAGTTTAGTGATTCGATTCATACTCCGCCTCTGGTTAGCCCGGCTATGAAAAAATTTTGTATTCCGATCCCCTTCTTTAATCCATGAAACCCTAAATCGCTGTTTCCAATACCATTCCTCTTGTGAATACAAGTTCTCCAGATCTTTCTCCAATCTATTAACCTGTATCATGTCCGGAATTTTAGAGTCATCATCCACCTCCTTCTGAAGTTGAGCCTGAGTTTTCCCGATACGGTTTCTCAACGTACCGCCCCCTTTCACAGCCCATTTCTTAAGAGATTCACCACAGTGCTTTAAGGAATCGGATAAGTCTGATTGCTTTTCCTTCACAGCCCATATCTTACCAATCACCTTCTTGAAACCAGATTCTTTGATCCAATGATTTTCAAAGCGAAAACCAATTCGTGAGTGGCCAGAAGAGGAGCCAATATTCCAGTTGCACGAGAGTAAAAGAGGTCTATGATCTGATCCCATAAAATCAAGCACTTTTACTTCATAATTAGGGAACAAATTAATCCATTCATTGGTAGCAACATATCGATCCAATTTTTCCTGGATAAAGTTCAGTCCAGACCTCTTATTCATCCATGTAAACTTATATCCATTCACTTTCAAATTGAGCAATCCATTAAAATCAAGTGCATCTTGGAATTGCATTAATCTGGACAATGGTTTCTTAACTCCCCCTCTCTTTTCTGAGTGAAACAAGGTTTCATTGAAATCCCCACCTACAAGCCATGCTTTAGTTGAGAAATGAGAATAATTACCCAATCTTTTAAGCAATTCCCATAAGAACTTCCGGTTTTCCAGTTTAGGATTCCCTTGAAACCCCGTGAATCTCCATTGATAATCTTGGGATGATATCAAACAGTCTATATGTGCAGTTGAATAAGAGACAATATCTAATGCAACATCCTTCCAAAACAACAACAAACCACCACAAAAGCCTTTCGCATTAACTGAGAAACAACAATTAAAACCAAGTTTATACTTCAAAAGATCGGCTCTAGCCGATGAACAACGAGTTTCTGAAATAAACAACAAAGTAGGACGAAATTTAAACACAAGTCTACTAAGATTATTGAATGCTCGAGCACCACGGACCCCTCGAGCATTCCAACAAAGCACAATCATTCCTTGCGGCGGGGCTGATCAACCTCAGCCTCCGCCAAATCACGAATCACCAACGGAGCCCCATACCTCTCAATCATACTCCGAGCCCTCTTGCAATTCCCATCCATCTCTTTCACTACCTCGCCCTCCGACCAGCCCTTTCCGTCTCCCCAGAATTCCATAACCACCCCATCCGCATCTGCCCAAGGCCTCTTCTTGTACGGAATAACATAGCTATTAGCAGAATCTGCCTGACCCGGAGCCTCCTTATCTTTGACCAGCCTAACAGCTTCAGTAGCTACATGTTCTGGACGAGCCACCGTTTCATATACCGGAACAAAAGGGTTTTCCCCATCATGCAAAATCTCAACATAAGAAGCATAATAAGAAGTACTAAGATCTCGTCCCACAAAATGGACCACACGATAATCACTCCCATTGTCCACACCATTCAATGGCTCTTTCATGAAACAATGTTGAAAACCCATTGGAACAGAAAAAGAAATAGGTGTCAGATGCTTACCTGTTCTAGGATCAAATCGCCCCTTATTTTCAGTCAAACGGCTGCAATGGCCCGCCTCCAATCCACCCTTTTCAGGCATAAGTTCTTCAAAGTCCCGTACAATCTGTCTGCGCTGAGGACCTATTTCCAATCGAGTCTCCACCTCCTCATTTTCCACCATAACCGCCTTGCCTTTCTGGATCCTTCTTTCCTCCTCCTCCCTTTGAATAGGCCCATTAGCAGGCTCCCCTCCCCCGATTTGAAGGAGTTGAAAAAACTGATCAAGCTCTTCCATTGTGGGACTCTTCTTCTTATCTGCTTGAAGCCATAGAGGAAAAAACTGGTGATTCTTGCACCACTCATCAGATTTTCCACATGCAAGTGGGCATTCCTTCTCCGAATGGTCTAACATCCCACAAATCATACAAAAACCCGATAGTCGCTCATATCGGAAGACTGCAGTAACTGGTTCCTCCTCCACTGTGATGTAAAAAAACCTACAAAGTGGTTTTGTTACATCCAAAAGTACTCGAATGCGCATGCATTCTCCCCAGGCAACATCATCTTCCTTAACATCAACCTCAATCACTTCTCCAACAATACTACCAATTTTCAAGCCTAAAATCTTGCTGATAGCGAACAACTGGAGCCCATGAACCTGGATCCAAAAAGGCACAAAGTTAAGTTTGAGTTGAGCCAACCTTTCTCCACCATGCATCCTCTCCAAAACTACCAAGGACCGGCGCACATTCCAAGGCTGCTGGGTCAAGATCTCCTGCATTTTAGCCGCCTCCACAAAGGTAATAAGGAAGAGACCTTCCCCAGCACTAACAATCCTTAATGGGGTCCGCATCCTCCAGGCTCTGCCCAAAATCTCAGTCAGTTCAGCAATGCTAATGGGCCTTCGTGCCACAAATCGCAAGGCCACCGTATTTTGTGGAATAGCCAGCTCATTCCGATTTGCCACCAAATGCGTGGCTTCACGTTGCGAAATGCGAAAGTTCTCCATCATTTGATTAATAGATTCTGCCATAGAGGACAAAGAGGAGTGTACAAAGTAGGATAGGGGAGAATAGAACAAGAGTGAAGAAGAAAGAAAACCTTCAACCCAATATATAAACGAAGAAAAACCAATAGCCGGTGGTAAAAAACAAACCACGCACAAAAAACCATCAACACCTTCTAAACCATCATTGAGAAAAATGTAAAAACCCCCGAATTTTGTTCGGCCAATCATATTGGTTGCGTTCAAAAATTGTCTCCAAGAAATGATGGGATCAAGCTTCTCCCCCAGTGTATGCGCGAGTAGACTGCACAATCTGAGCATACCAAATCTCCTCCAAAATCTAATGATTAAGGAATTTGTAATGGCCAATACAAATGAAACCCAGCAGAAGACGAAAAGAGTTTTCACAATCCAAGAAAAAACTAAACGAAAATCAAGACAAGTTGGACAGAATTCGAGGCGGTGGAAAAAGTTTTGTAAAAAAAACTTTTCGGCGATCAAGAAATCCCTTTTAGAGACAGAAAACTTGCAAAGGTTAATAATGAATCTGCGTTGTCGTACATATAAGCACCAAACACCAACTTGAGATAATCATAAATATATGATACTACAAGCTAATTAACATGTCAAAAATAGTTTGGGCGTCAATTCGTTTCAGCCGTTGATCAATTTTTTATCATCAATCTTGGTCATTCATTTAGTAAATGATTAATTCGTTGTAACACTGACAAGTAATTTAATGAAATTGATTATTCATTAAGTAAAATTTTGTTTGTCTTCTAATCATGATGGTTAATTTTTTTTGTTGATATTGTCATAATGTAGTGAACGTATATAGTACAATCATTATTATGATCTTACTAAAAAGATGTGCCTGTACAATTTAAATAATTATGCTTTTAGGTCAATTAAATTAAATAATTAATGTTACTCATCAACTCCTTGTATTGTATTACTGTCAAAAAAAAAAAAAAACTGCATATGATAATAACATTAAAGGGGTCATTTAATTATGATTTTTTTATGATTCTCCTAATAGCACGATTCAGTATTATTTTGTTATGAAATATCAGAAGTGAGGGCATTTTATCGACTCCTTTATTATACATATGTTTGGTAAATTTATCACAGTCAGAGCAATTTTAGTGAAACTTTTATGACTTATTTTTTTCAATAATGACCTTTAAATAATTGTTAAATTGCAATAATGACCTTTAAATAATTGTTTAATTATAAATAATTATTATATGATAATTTGATTATGTAATAAAGAAGTGTAATTACTTTAAAGATTTATATTATTCGCACTAATTTGGTGATTGTAATTTTTAGAAACATGCATTTAGAAAAAGGCTATAATTAATTACCAAGTTTTAAATATTGTTTTCTCCATTAATTAATTAATTTAATATTGACAATAAATGGAAGCAGAAAAAGAAATAAGCTTTTCTTTTCTTTTTTTTTTTTTTTTTTGCTCTGAAACCAAGCTCTTTTGTACAGTACTTTGGTTGACCAGATTATGAAACTGAATATTATTTGTTTTATTCAGATAAAGATTCCTTTTTAATTAGCGTATTATGCTTTTGGTCTGGAATGAAGTCTTCTTTATTTTCTGCTTTCGTTTGATTGGTGACATCGGAGTGTATAACGTCACATTCTCCTAGTTCATAGTTAATCACATGGGATTAAGTTCCGATCATGCACAAGTATTGTATTTAAGCACTTGACACCACACTAAAACATATTTATGCAACTGAGTGAATAGATTGTATTAAGAATATGTTCTTTAGTAGTAAAATCGTTATTTTTTAGGCGATTTTCAATCGATACTGCCGATCAATTTAAAAAAAATAAGGCATGACATCACTTAAACCTCTATTAGGAATTAATATACCAAAATTAATTTTCACCCTCACTATAAATTCGGACTTTTAGACGAGACGAAATTATTTCATGTATCAGAGAACATTGGATCAGAAAACTAATTTTATTGAGGGCGGTGATGGCATATTGTTATTATTGTTCGGTGCATCTACCCCGATTTCAAAAACACAATAAATAATCACGATTATTTCCAAAAATAATGCAATTTTTGTGCCTACACGACAATTTGTGAGATCTATAGATGATTACATTATTTAGTTGAATGGGAAGGAGACACAAATGTATTTGAGCTCCGACAATGGTTGCATGTCTGATTTGTTGATGTTCGTACTCTTGAATTTAATTTTAATACATTAAAGTGTTGTGGTGTTCTTGATCATGAACTTAATCTCAAGGTTAGAACATTTATAATGTTATTGAAAAATATAGATCATTCAAGGAATTTGTGTAAATGAAAACATGTTGGTGATTATGAGGTCAAGTGTTAGGGTCGTCAAATTGGGTCCGATCCGATGGACCAACTCAACCAACCTGAAAGTTAGTATGGATTTGACTCGAAAGCTATAGGTCCAGATCGAAAAAGTCGGGCTACATTTGGCCCAATAAAATGTGGGCAGCTTGATTAGCCCGACTTTTTTTTTAAAAAATTTTATAATAACATATATATAAATTACCAAGAAACTTGATTTATATTTTCATGTCTATCCCTTTGAAATTGATTTAGTTGTCATTCCCTTGAATATTTCTTTAAATTTTAATTATATTTTATAGTAGTAGCAAGTTGGTGGTGGATCCACAATGAATTTAGAATAGATGGCGCGTCACATGGATTAAACAAGGAGCTACTTAAAGAAATAAACTGCAGAACTTTTTAATTTGGACTCACTAACTTACTATTAAAATGCTTATAAAACAACAAAAATAATAAGCCTAACAAATAAAAGTTAAATCAATTTAATAATATTTAATCAACAGTTCAATTATTATTCACTTTATTTTATCCAAACAATAAACAACATGGTTCGGTATTGTCTCTTAATTATACTAAAATAAAATAAAGTTTTCTATTTTTTACCGAACAATTTATAATATACTCTTAAAATTTAAATCAGTAACAATATTAAACACTCGAATAAAAGATAAACAGAATCTCGAATACACATACTCGATCGAAAAAACTATAATTATATCAATCTAATATATTAGGAATATAATATTTAGGATATGATATATATATCTTTTAATATTATATGATCTCTAAAATATCTTGTATAATATATTTTATATATATTGTAAATCTTTATTTTCCTTAATTATAGATTTAGGATATAGGATAGATATGTTTGTATCTATAAATACTTCCTTCATGTACTCTTTACATTCACTCAATGAAATTATAATTTCACAATTCATTGTTTCTCTATATGGTATCAGAGTCTAAAGGCTCACGCCCAAATATCCTGGGTTCGATTCCACCTAAACCCTCGTTATCGTTGTTCGACGTTCTTCATTGTACAAAATCCACGATTACCCTAACCTCATGAAGACAAGTTCCTTCTTCCCCGTAATCGTTGTTCGATGTTCTTGTCGTACAAAACTCACGATTATCCCAACCTCAAGAAGACATGTTTTTTCTTCCCCGTAATCGTGGTTCAATATTTTTGTCGTACAAAACCCACAATTATCCCAACATCAACGAGTCTACCCCAACATCAACGAGTCGTACGGCTAACGCCTCGATCCGAAACCCTCTCTGTAGTCGTTGCTCGACGTCCAGCGTCGTCCAAACTCCCGACTACCACCCTTAACCGTTGCTCGGCACCCAACACCGATCAAAACTCACGGTTGCAACCCTCTCATGGTAACCAATTTACTCACGGTTGCAACCCTCTCATGGTAACCAATTTTGGTTAAAACAACCGTGCACTCACAAGAAGCTTTCTTCTCCCAAATCTCCATCCATGGAAACCCATGCAAACTCTCCAAGTAACCACACCCACAGTTCTACTAAAAACACCCTTCCCAGAATCTATGCATACTCTGGTAAATACACCCCCTAGAATCTACACACTCCCTCCACAACTATATACTCGCTTACTGTCCAGATGGGCCAGATCCCCTACTCCACCGCTGCATACACCCCCAACTTTGGTAAATACACCCTCTAATCCACTAAATACACCCCGCCCCTCAAATCCACCCACGGTCCCGATCAACCCCCTACTGCCCCATTTTTTGTACTCGACTCTCAATTTCGAGTTTCACATGTTTCGTCTGTTTTGTACCCGACTCTCAATTCCGAGTTTCACATGTTTCGTCTGCGGATCAACTTGCAGATGCCCTTACCAAACCACTTCCTCATCCTCGATTGCAACTTCTCATGACCAAGATTTGACTCTCCTACGGTGCTCCATCTTGAGGGGGCGTATTAGGAATATAATATTTAGGATATGAATATATCTTTTAATATTATATGATCTCTAAAATATCTTGTATAATATATTTTATATATCTTGTAAATACTTATTTTCCTTAATTATAGATTTAGGATAGATATGTTTTGTATCTATAAATACTTCCTTCATGTACTCTTTACATTCATTCAATGAAATTATAATTTCGTAATTCATTGTTTCTCTATATAATAAAATATTAATGTCATAAACTTTCAACAATTGCAAATCACAAATCATGTTCTAGCAATTATGATGAACGAATAATCTATAATATATATCAAACTAACTTAAATATCCAAATAATCAACAATACATGTAAAATAAATAAGGGAAAAAAGCAGTTGAACCTTTTAAATATCAATGATATGTAATTAGAATAATACGCAAATTTAGCACAATTGAACATACTAAATCACTTTCTAATCAACGAAAAATATACACTTTTTAATTCATTAAAAAGAGTATATAGTATGATTAAGCTAGCGTATATTATCAGATAATGAGTGGACTATGTAAAACCCAGAATGTAATGAGATGTGGGTACGTATAATTTAATTTACTTGGAAAAATATCCAATCAAATTAACTTGTAGTTGACGTACGCGACAAAAGAATATATAAATTAATAATTAAATATAGCCCACCAACTATTTAATTTGTTGTGTTGAACTTGAAGTAAAAAAAGAACATGGCTTTTTACGTCTCTGATTACTACTACATAAATTCAATTTTTTGACCTTGAAAGTTGAATTCATAGTTTAGAGTCACTACAGAGTACAGACAAGTGGAAAAATAGTAGAGTGGGACAAATTTGGTGGTTGCATTATACTACTAATTCTTATGTCGGGAGAACCCATGTATTCAATTTGATCTCATAATATAATTGCACACTTTCTTTATTCAAAAGTTCTAAAATAATTTGTACATTTAAAAATTAAAAATCTTTCAATTTTCAAAATATCAGCAATTTTACACAACTTTTTACTAATTTTAATCATATTCACTATTCAACTTATTTATTTACTTATACATAAATGTTTATAAAATTATCCTTCAACTATACTTATTATTCCAATTTCTTATTTTATTTGCTCAAAAGTAGTAGTAGATTCAAATTAAGGTGAGACGGAGGAAGTCGGAGGAAGTCTTATAGTATTAATTAAGGTATTTTTTTATCAATGCGCGCAGATAAAAACTGAATCAGAGAACACCCAAAGTGACCCTACCACCCCAAGCCCTACTCCACATGCCCACACACTTTTATATATATATTAGAATTTAATAGTTGTAGTAATTTTTTTAAATTAAGAAAAAATAATGATAGATTGATTTAATAAATTATTTTAGTACGAATTTTATTATAAAAGTTGTCTTAAAAGAAATTTTTATTGCACTTTTGGTACTTATATATTAAAGTTGGAGTATTATTTTGTATATATTTTAATTGCAAAATTGATATCAAAAGAAATATAGTACTTTACATGTTTGAGACTATTGTTGATGAGGAGGATCACTTTTGTATTACTCCACCTTTAGTATATTTGAAATATGTTTGTAGTTAAACCCTGTAATTAAAAAAATCTTTGTCCTTAAACGGGAACGCAACGCCATCATTTCTAATATGCGTGTGCGCTTGTATGTGTGTATATATATTTGGCTAAGTGTTTCAATTTACCATTTAAAACTCAAACTAAGTTATTTATTGTTGTCAACACGTCACTATCTCTTCTACCCTTTCTCTTTGATACATCTCTCACACATCACTATTTCATTATCTATTTTATATAATTATTCTTTAAAGAGTTCATTAGGGGATTTTGATCAGAAATGAAATCGGAAACTGGGAATTTTTCAGAGATTAAGAATTAGAAAGGAAAAAAAAAAGATTTGCAGATTCAAATCAAATTAATAAACAATCAATTTGAAATTTCAACCGATGATGAATCATGAGTTTGGACAAGTAGAAAAAAAGTAGAAAAAATGTAGCAGTGGACAAATTGGGTGATTATATATATTAGTCAATTATGTAGGTTTGGACAAATTATCATAAAATTGTAAAAATAAAGCTCAACTTCCCATTAAAAAACACAATCGAGGACAAAATTCCCATTTTTCTAGCTTGTTAAAGCCTACTAAAATTTATGCAAAGAAAATGGCTGTTTATGCCTTGGATTGAATTCCACGCTATTACCCAGCTAGAAAAACAACAGTATATTTTAACAATTTCTATTTTGTCTCTTGCAGCTTGTAATTATATCCAAAATTTAGGGTATGTTTCTTTTTGGTTTTAAAAGCCAGGTTTTGGATTTCAAGATCCAAAACCCGTGTTAATTCGGGATTTAAAAATCGGTTTTCAAAATCCACTCAAAACCACCCCTATCAAACATATTGATTTGACATAAAGTTATATCTATATAATATTACTTCAATCATTATATTCTTTCTCAACAATAATATAATAATACTATAATAATATAATAATACAATAATATAATACACTTAATCATTACACACTTAATCAATCATTATAATCTCATCAAACAATAATATAATAATACAAACTCATTCAATCTTACAACTTGATTTGACATAAAGTTAAAACCTTCACTATTCCAAAACCCAAAAGAAACACCCATATTACTATTTATCGGGATTTCAAAAACCAGGATTTCAAAAATCTGGTTTTTAAAACCACCCAAATCCCAAAAGAAACACCCCCTTAGAGTTTATGCAGGACAGATTAGTCAACTTTAATGATTTTTTAATTATAGAATCTGATCTCTACCAAAAGTCTTTGAGCTTGAAGACACTTTAAGTCAGACCATGATTAGAATAGAGATATAGATTTGATCATTTTCATTACAAGAGGTTCAAAAAATACTACGGAGTATAAAATAAATAAAACATCTCACAATTTTTTTTAGAAGTATATAGAGTTACAAATCTTAGATTATTTTCCCCCCAGATTGTGTACGTAAACAATAATTTAAATCATCACCAACCTTTTTAGATAAATTAATAAGATCGTGTATAATATTTTGATACTAACAGCTAGTGTTGTTAAAAATAAGTGAAGAGTTACGTGATGAAAACTTATTGCAATATTACACGTGTAATATTACTCTATATTAGCACAAAAAGGAGGTAGAATTTTTTTTGTGTCGAAACTGGGGTAAATAGATTTTTCCAAAATATTCGTTCAAGGCAATTGGCAAATGTAAAAACTTTCCATCGGGCTTATGTTGACAAAATTTTGTTAGTGCAAGACCAAATGTTTGTTATGTTAAGAATAAGTGACATACATTTGTAGTTAAAGTAGCATTTGTTTTGTCTTACAGTAACACCAATCTAAAAATAAATATTTATATTTGTCTTTGTGCGATTTTTGTAAGAATATATATTTAATCGAGTTTTAAGCCGTAAATCTTATGTTTATTTTTTTAAATAGAGAAATATTAGTTTTTCATTCTAGTGAAATATACTCAACTTTTCTTTTTTGTCTGTCTCAATAAACTACCAATTTATTTTTTTTAACAAATTATTATTCTTCACACTTTACTTGAGTATATTTTATTTCTATCATTCATATCACCTCTAATATACTCCCTAAATGTGAAATATTGCGCATGATTCCTCCCTAAATTGCATACTCCTTATTTTAAAGGCGACAATCTGTTTTTTTTGGCGCATGTGCCAAATACAATCATATATTTATATACTATAAATAATTTAAATAACTATAGAAAATAAAATAAAAATATAAAAGTGTTACGAAATCATTAATGGTATGTCACGTGTCAGACCAGGCATGCTTGGACATTATGATGACACCCAAATTGTTGGTCCAGAGAATGTGGGAATTTGGGAAAGATCATACTACAAATCACAAATGTTGTATATATATATGATTAAAATTATGTGTACTTTGTTTTTTTAAAATAAGTATTGTATTTTATTTAGGTATGGGAGGGGTGGTCACGTGACAGAAGGGATTAAGATTTAAGGGACCAGGAATAAAGATATTAATTTGCAAGATTTTGACAAAGTGAAAAAGTTGATGCAAAAAATCAAAAGTTGGTAGATACCCATATCTTAGTCCACTCTGCTTTATTTGATACAGTTAATGTTAATTTAATAATGCATATCTAATGTTTCAATATTACTATTAATTACTGTATCACATGTACTTACATGCATTTATATAATCACTGGCGGATCTATTAGTAGTAAGTTGTACCCCAAAATGAAATTCCCTCCCTTTTCATTACTAAAGAGAATATAAAATAGAAATTATACCCCAAAACTATTGTTTTACTTGAATATTTAAGTATTTTTGTATGGATGTTATACGGAAATGATATAGAGCCCACCAATTGTGCCCACCAGTTTTGCCCACCGCCTATGTGGCATTACCACGTCAATAAATTCTTATTTATATTTAATTTAAACTTAATCTAATATCAATATTTTATTTTTTTATCCATATCAATATTTTAAAAAATCTTTTTTTATATTTAATTTAATATTATCTCTATCAAATTACGCTAACTAACGCCATAAATCTTTTCTCAAATCTTTCCATCACCATTAATTTTTTCTCAAATCTTATATGTGGCGTGAGTTTAATGTAATATTAATATATTATCAAATCTTAATTGAATCTTAGGGTTTACGGTTTTAGGGTTTAGGATTTTAGGGGTTTAGGGTTTAGGGTTTTAGGGGTTTAGGGTTTAGGGGTTTTAGGGTTTAGGGTTTTAGGGTTTATGAGTTTAGAGGTTTAGAGTTATGTAAATTAATGTAGTCATTTTTACGGAAATGATATAGATATAAGATGGTGATAGAAAAGATTTAAGAAAAGATTAATGGGTTAGTTACGCATAAAATAAAATATTGATATAAGATTTGAGAAAAAATTAATGGTGATGGAAAGATTTGAGAAAAGATTTATGGCGTTAGTTACGCATAAAATAAAATATTGATATAAGATTTGAGAAAAAATTAATGGTGATGGAAAGATTTGAGAAAAGATTTATGGCGTTAGTTAGTGTAATTTGATAGAGATAATATTAAATTAAATATAAAAAAAGATTTTTTAAAATATTGATATGGATAAAAAAATAAAATATTGATATTAGATTAAGTTTAAATTAAATATAAATAAGAATTTATTGACGTGGTAATGCCACATAGGCGGTGGGCAAAACTGGTGGGCACAATTGGTGGGCTCTATATCATTTCCGGGATGTTATATACTCCTTCCTGTTCCAGAAATAAATTTTATGAATATATAAATGAAAGTAAATGATTGAATTGAGGGTAAAAATAATGACATTTTATGTTTTTTTTTTTTTTTGATCGGTAAAAGATAATATTTATTGCTTTGAGTACAAGGGGTACTCAACCCATTACAAATTTACAGAGTTTATAAAAGAAGCCCATAGTAATTCTCCCTCCCCAAAACAAAAACCAAAATCAGGACCAGAAAATGTTTAAGTCCCTTAAATGTTTATTAAAGAAGACCATAATAATTCTCCCTCCCCCAAAACAGAAACCAACACTAGAACCAGAATATGTTTAAGTCCCTAAGGCTAGTCTCGGGTCAATCATCCAATCTGTTATTGGCAATTCCTTCACCTCCCTCACTCTGACCTCTAACCAAGCCTTCATCTTGCATTTATATCTGTCCAAAGTTTTGTGCAGATTAAGGATAGTTCCTTTAAACACCACCTCATTCCTCAAATTCCACAATGACCAAATCAATCCCACCCAAAAGGTTGTTGCAATTTTCCTCTTATTTCCTCTTCCAAGTAATTCCGAGTGTTGTAAGAAGTTCGTACCTGGGTCAACATGAGTCACTGTCGATATTTTGAGCCATGAATGTAGCCCGTCCCAAAGAAATTTTGACGCCTCACATTCAAACAAAATATGGGCGTTGTCTTCCTCTTCCATGTTGCAAAGTGCACATTTTGTCTGTTCCGGACTGATGTTAATTCCACGAACTTTGACATTCTCTTTTGTTGCCAATCGATTCTTTAGAGCTCTCCACGCCGTTATTGTTGCCTTTTTCGGGGCATAACTCTTCCACAGCCTTCGGTATGCTTTCTTTTCTATGTTATTCATCTCATGTTGTGCTGCCTTCTCCATCTGTTTATGATACGCCTTTTTCACCGAATATAGTCCGTTTTCTGCTCCGTTCCATCTCCATATGTCGCGTTCGTTTTCCTTTAGTTTTGTCCTGTCAATCAAATTTGTTAGTTCTGCAAGTAAGTTTTGTTCCCTATCTGGTAATTCTCTTCTCCATTTCCACTCCCAAACCCATCTTTCGCCTTCCCACCTCCCCATTTCACTCACTAAACTTGATTTTTGCAAACTGAAATTATAAAGCCTAGGGAATTTCAGTTTTAGTGCACCCTCCATTGCCCACGAATCGAGCCAAAATTTAGTACTACTCCCATTCCCTATCACTCGTGACAGCTCCCCTCGCATCCCTCCCTCATCTCCCCCTTCGTATAATGTGATAATATCTCTCCACCATCCCGATACTCTCATGTTATTCCCTCTCCTCACATCTCCTTCTCCCTCTCTACCCAAAACTCCATATTTGGATTTAATGACCCTAACCCATAACCTCTCCTCCTCCGACACAAACCTCCAAACCCATTTCCCTAGTAGTGCCTTGTTAAAACTCTCCACATCTCTAATTCCAAGCCCCCCTTCTTCTTTCCTCCTACACACCTCACCCCACCTAACCCAAGAAATTTTTTTGTTGCTTTCATTTCCCCCCCCCCCCCCCACAAGAAACATCTCTGAATTTTTTTTACCTCTCGGCTTATTGCTTTTGGAATTTTGTAGAAGGATAAACTATAGATCGGCATTGCGGATAGTACAGAATGTATTAAAGTGACCCTTCCCCCTGCAGATAACAGTTTGCTTCCCCATTTGGCAGCCCTCAATCTGATTTTTTTCACCACATCTTCCCATAGTCTCTTCCGGTTTCGGTCGATACCCACCTTCATTCCTAAGTATGTCATAGGCGATTCCGAGGTCCTGCAGCCTAGCATTGTTGCCCATTCCTCCAATTTATCTTGTTGTAAATTCAGCCCCAACAGTGCACACTTTCTGAAATTAACCTTCAACCCCGACATTAGTTCAAAATTTCTTAATATAGCCTTAATCACTCTGATGTTATCTTTGTCTCCAGAAGCCAGAAACACCGTATCATCTGCATACTGCAAATGAGAAACTTTGACCTTTTCCTTTCCAATTTCAGCAGGTTTAAGTAAACCCAACTCTACTGCTTGTTCAATTAGCAAATTAAGGCCTTCGGCTATTATGAGATAGAGGAAGGGGGATAGAGGGTCCCCTTGCCTTAATCCTCTCTTGAGTTTGAACTCCCCCGATGGACTTCCATTTACTAGAACTGATGCCGATGCCGACGAAACACATTCTCTTATCCAGCTCCTCCATTTGCTACAGAAGTTCAGCCCCTGCATCATTTCATCCAGAAAATCCCAGATGACCGAGTCATATGCCTTTGCGAAATCGACTTTGAATACGACACTTTGCTTTTTCTTTTTCTTGGCTTCATCGATTGCTTCATTTAGAATCAGTATCCCGTCCATGATGTTCCGGCCGCCCACGAAGGCAGATTGGCTCTCGGATATTACTGAGTCTAGGACTTTGCTTAATCGGCTAGCAAGGAGCTTAGCAATGATTTTGTAGAGGCTCCCGATTAATGATATAGGGCGAAAGTCATTCAACGATTGGGCATTCTGAACCTTCGGGATTAGGACAATGAATGTTGGATTCAAACCTTTCACGATCTTCCCATATATATGGAATTCCTCTATCATGCGGCACAATTCTGGTTTCAGCAATTCCCAAAACTCCTTGTAGAATGCAAACGTGAATCCATCCGGACCTGGGCTTCTGTTGCTATCACACTCCCATACGACGTTTTTGATCTCCAGTTCAGTGAATGGTGCTGCCAGAACCTCATTTTCACTGTTCCCCAATTTCTTTTTGAAAATCTCTGTTGGTAGTCTCAGTCTGGCACCTACCACCTCACTAAAGTGGCTACTAAAGTGGTTGTGGATTTGTTCTTTTACTTCATTTACTCCTTCAAGCCATCTTCCATTCGCCCATAGCCCCGATATCTCATTAGACTTGTTTCTCTTGTTAACAAAATTATGGAAGTATTTCGAATTTGCATCTCCTTCTAAGATCCATCTTTGCTTTGCTTTCTGGAATATGAAGTCGTCTCTAATTTTTAGTGCTCGAGACAGCTCCCCCATCAACTGAAATCTCTCCAAGGCTTCTTCATCATCGAGGCCGAAAGTGTCATCCATAGTATCCATCTCCTCTATTTTGTCTTTCTTCTTTTCAATCTGTGATTCCACATTCCCAAAGACTGTGTGATTCCATTCCTTGAGGTCCTGTTTTAAAAGTTTCAGTTTTTCTTTTAAGACAAAACCTCCCCACCCTTGTAAATGGTAGCTCGTCCATCGGTTTTGCACGAATTCTTTAAAAGTCTCGTGTTTACTCCAACAATTGAAGTACCGAAACGGTTTTGGCCCCCAGTCCTTCCTACCCATATCAGTGTAAATCGGACAGTGATCGGATATTGATCGCCCCAGTGCTCTCGTTGACGCTTGTGGCCATTTGTCAAGCCATTTTTCGTTCACCATAATCCTGTCCAAGCGGCTCTTGCACGAGCCGTCCGGGCGATACCACGTGAACTTCTTTCCTATTAGTGGCAGATCGGTTAGCCTGCTGTTTGTGATCAGTTCATTAAATTTTTCCATATCTCTCCGGCTCTCTCCTTCTGCTGCTCTTCCTATTCTTTCGCTATGATCCCTTATTGCATTAAAATCTCCTACCACACAGACAATGTCATTTTCGTTTTCCTCCACTACTGCTTGGATATGTTCCCACACTCTCATTTTCTCCAAACTCGTACATGGTGCGTACACATTTATGATAGTACATCCACTTCCATCCTCCACCCATCTGCCACTTACCACTAATAAGCCTTGAGTGTGCCATGCATTTATCTTTTGAAACACTTCAGTTCTCCAAATGGTGATAATTCCTCCTGACCTTCCCTCTGCATCCTTGCTCGCCCAATTCCATTCCCCTTCCCTTCCCCACAAGGATTTACAGAATCTCTCGTTTACCCCTTCTCTTTTTGATTCCTGAACACAGCAAACATCACACTTCACCCTATTTGTTAACTCCCTCAATTCCCTCCTCTTCACCCTTTGTCCCGCCCCTCTTATATTAAAACTAAGGATCTTCATAAATTCACCCCTTTCTTTCTCCCTCTGCCCTCTTTCTTCCCTCCCCCTTTTAACCCTCCGTCTTTCCGAACTAACTCCTCAAGGATTTGACGTACCTGTTCCTCAGATTTAGTCGGCACGAGACCCATTTGCTTTCCAATCTCCCAGGCGAAAGTCGTCTCTTCGTTTATCTCTTGTTCTCTTTGCCAGAAAATCCATCTGTCTTCTTCGTAATTTGTTTTTTTCTTTCTGTTTCGTTTTCTCCTCTGTCTTCTGTTGGGCCCTCTCCTCCCCCCTTCACTCTGGGTACAAGACACTGCATCATCTTTCTCCGGGATGTCGTCGGCCGGAGCTCCCACTGATTCCGAGTCCATGTCATCACCGCTCGAGCCTTCTTCACTCATGTCTGTTAGTTTAGTTAACGAACGACCAAGATTTCTCGATGATTTGCCGTCGTCGGTGTGGAGCTGAAGTGAGATATTCTCGATTTGACGGTGGGAATCTTCCAAAATTGACAGCTCATCCGCATTCAGGGGTTCATTTAGGTCAAGACTTTTCTGTTTACTACTATGGGCCTCCCATAATTCATTTTGTATTTGACCCACTTCTTTCAAGCCCATCAAATTACCGGATAAATCCTCTTCCTGGCCCACTTGATCATAATTATTGTTTGGGCTTATCCATTCTTGCCCCCCTTTTTTGGAATTTTTTGGACTTATTTCCTCCCGCTCTTTATCAGTTTGGCATTTATTTTCTTGGCCCAGCGAATTAAAAATGTCGGATTTCATTAATGCACCTGTCCCACTTTTCCTTCCCTCGATAATAGTTTACACGCATGCGTGGGGTGGCGCTTCGTTTTCCATGCATCTGTTTGAACATTGAGACGTTTCATCTTCCTCCTCGGATTGGCCCCCATCTGAATCGTAATCCTCCGATCTCACCGATGAACTGTCTTCCGACGTCGTATCTTCTGTTTCAGAATCCCCTTCGAGATCATCCCAGTCCTCCTCCAGTTCTTTAATTCTAATGTTAAACATCTGTCCATCCACTCTAATCCGCACGCCCATTTGAGGTATCTCTGGGCATGAGGTTTTCAACAGTATTTTGGCATATTGGAGATGCTTTCTGTTCAGGGTATCCTCATCAATACGGACTATGGTGCCAACTCTCGATGCGACTTTGTGGAAGAATCTTGGGCACCAAGCCTGAAGGGGAACGCCGTACCATTTGGTCCACACCAATCGCTTATTGTGGACCAAATTATGTTCCCATTCGCTTATTGAATGAAACCATTTGTTTTTCCATTCAACAAAATCATGGACGAGTTTTCTTACATCATTACCTGAAGTTGATCGTATGAGTACCAGGTCGCCACCCGTGAATGATATTGACAGGTCATCCTCCACCTCCTCTTTGATCGATAGTCCGTTCTCCGGCCAGTTAAACTCCTCCTTCAGTGTTCCCATGAGACACGCCTTTAGCCACCTGCATTCCTCTGATTTTGATGTATAAGACATTTCCGTCTCCTTGACCCCCCATATGATCTCTTTTCTTTCTCGATCTACCTCTGGTACCTCTTCTTGATGGCCACCTTTTCTGATTATTGATGCAAACGAAACGTTTTCTCTCCGGGTGGCCGCATTCCGAATGGTATATTGGTGGTAAGGTTTGCCCTTTTCTTTCTCAACGTGGTTCTTGTTCTCTCTATCAAAGCTTGCCACCTTTGCCCTAAGTTTGTAGGACCCCAGTCAAATGTTGTTCAGTTTCTCTTCCACCTCCCTCACCTTTATGTTTTCCTTGAATCTGACGAAACCGAAACGCGATCCATCTTTTCTTCGTTTTATTGGTATGAAGAAATCCACCAGCTCCCCAACTTTCTCCATTCTCTTTCCCAGGTCCGATGTTTCATAATCCTCTGGGAAGTTCCAGAAGAAAAAAGTCACTACAGGGTGTCCGGCACACTTCAATCTATCCCTAACACTAATCCACTTAGCCGATCCTAAGTTTAAACCTAAACGATGGCATGACGGCTTACGGTTCAAAGGCTGCGGTTTATGCCTCACCGGTTGACTCTCGGAATAGGTTCTCTCTCCCCCCCCAAAACTCGGATACACTCTCGGCCTCTCTCTCTCTCTAAACATCTCTCTCGGAAAATGTTTTTGGATTGTTGTAAATATGTGAATATTGTGATGATAGAGTTTACAAACAATTGTAGAACGAATGAATTAAAATATATGACGGGTGATGAGTGCTTGTGCCAAGTATATAGACACTTTCATTTTATACGATAATGGTGGAAAATTGTATTGAGAAATAATAAAATAAATGTTTCAATAGTGTTCTTATTTATATGTGCAGCGAGTTTAACAATGATTAAATATAAAATGTTTAATAGATGAGTATATTTTTGTAAAAAGTCATGTCAAGTTATCAACTAAATATTAAGATTTAACTATATATTTGTGATATATATTCTCAAATGTAACAATGAGCTGCATATTTGGGCGAGAGGAAAATAGAAAATCTACACATTTACAAAACAATATGCAAAATGAGAATATGTTAAGTCCGCGGCTATATAAAAAATGTTCGGTTCTATTGTAAACACTTCAACTATTATTATACATTTTTTAATACAAAATATAATTTAGTTTTAAATTACTTTCTACACCATGGTTTTGAACAATTATACAAAAATTCTAAAAAAATTATTCTCTTCTACAGAACGGAAGAAACATGGTGAAACAAAAATAAGATAAAAGTGATTTCAGGATACTTAAAAAGTTCACAAAAAAATCACAAAAATTAAAACGCTAAATTTTGATAAAAACAAACGAAGTTGCGTAAAAATTGAGATTAAACGTACAAAATAATTACTCACTTTGTTCGGTCGGAATGTCAAATATGTACGTTGGAACTCTTCTTTTTAAACTTGAACTCATTTTTTTTTCTTCTTAATTGTTATTTAATTCTCTAAAATTGAGGTGTGATTATTAATTTAAAAATAAATTATATTTTATAGATGTATTATGTATAGTAATTGAGGTTTGTATAGTAGAACCAGAGATTTATTTAGTCGTGCCCACATGTTAATTGTGTTTGAGAGATAAAAATTAAGAAAACAAATATTTGTATGAAGCGAAACTATACATATATTTCAACTAAAATTGGCCGTTGATGTAAATAAATTTTGAGTAACATTGGGGTGTACAAGTGTACAACTAGTGAAAACAATTGAAATTATTTTGTGAAACTATTAATACTAACTATTTCATTCGTTGCATGATTATTTGTACACGTTTTTTGTTGGGTATGAAAATATCTTACAAAATTATTATTATTCCAACATTGTTTTATTTTTAAAATTATCACTCATATTTTACATATATTTTATTTTACATTTTCCCAAATCACCTAAAATACACTTCATTTATCTCACATCATCAATCATTAAATCTCATTTTTTTTAAAAATTGTACCGATCAAACCATACAAAT
The DNA here is from genome assembly GCA_963675135.1 of Galeopsis tetrahit. Taxonomy (NCBI): domain Eukaryota; kingdom Viridiplantae; phylum Streptophyta; class Magnoliopsida; order Lamiales; family Lamiaceae; genus Galeopsis; species Galeopsis tetrahit. The sequence continues at coordinate 58,094,293 of OY776128.1, forward strand.
AATTTCGGAAAGGAGGGAGTAATTAAATAACTAACATCATTTAAAAATAAAATTAATTTACACATTGAAACTAATACATGGTACTGTATGATTTTTATATATTCATTCCAATTGTGCAAAATTATGGAGTAGTACTTAAATACTAGACACAATTATTTTTTATATGTTCATTCCAATAGTGCATATATGAGCATGATGATTGATGCGTGACTTTGTGATTGCTATGCATAACAGAAAATTAAATGCAATTCAAGTACTTTAATGATTGATTTAAATAATCTATGCGAATTTGATTTTAAAATAAATAAATAATTGACTTCAATATATTTGTCAATTTGATTGATGAGGGAAGGGATTAAATATTAAAAAATAATATATAATATTCAAATTTAAATTATATTCAACATAAATAAAATTCGTGTACATTCAACTGAACGTCATGTAATTATTTTTATAAACTTAAAATTTTAATAAACTTAACTAAAAATATCGTACTCTATTAATCCGTTAGTTTCAGCTCCACGGAAATGATATAGAGTCCACCAATTGTGCCCACCAGTTTTGTCCACCGCCTATGTGGCATTACCACGTCAATAAATTCTTATTTATATTTAATTTAAACTTAATCTAATATCAATATTTTATTTTTTTATCCATATCAATATTTTAAAAAATCTTTTTTTATATTTAATTTAATATTATCTCTATCAAATTACGCTAACTAACGCCATAAATCTTTTCTCAAATCTTTCCATCACCATTAATGGCAATCACCATTAATGGCACAAAGTAGTAGGACATTTCTCAAATCTTTCCATCACCATTAATGGCACAAAGCAGTAGGACATGCAGTGTTTGCAGTCATGATAAACGAACCTGTCCCACTCTAAACCCTAAGAAGTACGCTTTTTTTTTAAGCTAACACGACTATTTCATGATTGGTAATAGGTCACAAGTAGAAGAACAATGTACGCAAGGGAACTAATGAACAAGTATCAACTTTTACGGGAGCATCTTACACATTACCATCAATTTTTTTAGGTTTCCTGAGTTTTTTAATTATTCGTGTTTCTTTTGCATGTTGCTGAATTTTTATATTTCTTTCATTATCAATTTTTTAGGTTTCCTGAGTTTTTTTATTATTCGTGTTTCTTTTGCATGTTGCTGAATTTTTATATTTCTTTCATTGGTTGACATTTAGTTAATTTTTGTTATGACAATGAGATTGTGTTTTTATTTTCTTTAATTTTTTTTGTGGAGAAAAATTAATGATGATGGAAAGATTTGAGAAAAGATTGATGGCGTTAGTTAGTGTAATTTGATAGAGATAATATTAAATTAAATATAAAAAAAGATTTTTTAAAATATTGATATGGATAAAAAAATAAAATATTGATATTAGATTAAGTTTAAATTAAATATAAATAAGAATTTATTGACGTGTAATGCCACATAGGCGGTGGGCAAAACTGGTGGGCACAATTGGTGGGCTCTATATCATTTCCGTTCAACTCCATGCATATATTTTTATTTTTATTTATGCATGCATTCATTCCAAATTATACTAATTGATTGTATGCAACTTGCAACTGTAGCACATATTGCAATTATTATTAACATGTACTCCACATGATTGATGAACACATACGTATTATAATTATATATAGAATAAAAAATTTAATAGTTGACTCAGAATGAAAAGAAAAATAATGCAATCATTGTTCTTTAATTAGAATTAACCGAATCTTATAAACATATGGGGCATCATTTGTTATGAATTTTAATTGTAATTTAAATAGTAATTTGATGTGACAATGATTTCAATTGGATATATGAGGACAAGTCAATTGAAATTATTGTTAACAGTTTATTTATGGGGGCGAATGTGGGGCAACCGGGCGGGTGTATGGTATGGCCCACCCATTTAAAAAGAATTGGGCGCCAATTAAGATGAATGAATTGTGTAGACCGGGTCCGTTTAGGTTTCCGGGTTACTCGAACCTCACACTCACATCACATGTCACAATTAATGTTTATAGCCTTTTTTAACGGGAATTCATTGTTATATATAGCCTTTTTTACTTGTACTCTCCCCTTCCAATATACTCCGTACTAGGAACAGTAACATTTGCACTCTTTCTTAATTCGTCTATTTTATAATTGATTGCAATTTTTTAAAGAAAATTATTTTTTATAAATCTTACTCTCACAAAATTCACATATTTACATAAAATGACATTACTTTTACACTTATTTCAACTACTCTCTTTACTTTATTAATATAAGTTTACAAAATTAATCCTCTAACATTGTACTCATTACACATTTTTCTTAACAAGTGTGCACACTTTGTGATGCAAACACTTCCAGAACGGAGGGAGTGTATTTTTTCTTTTAATCAAGAAATGTGATAAAATATTACTCCTCCGTCCCACAAAGATAGTTGTATTTGACACTACAGATAAATTTTTAAAAAATTTAATAAATGTGGTCAAATTTAATTAATATGCCTATTTTATCATTGATGTTTCATAAATATGGTGTAAATTTTAAAGCAGTTGAGTCTTAATTACTCTTAAATAAATGTTAATGAATAATTATGAAGTAGATTTAATTAGGGGTAAAATTGTCAATAAAACATTTAATATTTAAGTAAAAGAGGTAATGGGGCTAAAATTTGAGATATCCTAAAAAGAAAAATGTGATTATCTTTGCAGAACAGATGGAGTACAAGTGATGTGAATGAAAGATAAAAAAAAACTATGAAATGATTTATAATAAATGATAGAGATAAAATAATATGCTAAAAATAGATTATTTATTTATTTCGAAACATCTAGAAAATAAAAGTGAGAAGTTATATGGATGATCTATAATTTCTCTATGATCAATTGAACTTGTAATTTCAAATCCTTAATTGATAGAGATATAAGACGAATATTTATCAAGAATTTATGCTTGTTCTCAATTTATGTATTTGGATATTTATTTAATTAATTAACTATAAATGTCATCATATTATAGGAAGTAATGATGTGGGATCTGGCGTTGAATATCTTATAATCAATCTACATAAATTACTTGTACAAATATTTTACATAAATACGACGCAAGACTTTCATATGAAAAACATTTTTAGCGGCCATTAAATCTTATAGAAACATAGTTCTTTAAATGTTGTATCAAGTGGTATAGTATATTTCCTATTGCCTGGACGACGTACTACGCATTTGAGGTTTCCTATTTCGATAAATATCATAGAATCGTCTACCTGCAACATTCTGTCGACTCCTCATTTGCCAGAACTTGTAATAAAGTCAAAGTTGATAATATGAGATAAGGCCTCGATGATTATAAGATTTTTCTTTGAGACACTTGATCGATGATCGAAACCTAAGAGACATAGTTAGAAATCTTGATGGGTCCATGTCTAATTTGTCTGTAATAGAAAAAACAGTAGTTCTTGGTGGAGGCTATAGACAAAAAATTCCGATTATTTTGAAAGGGTTTTGAAAAGTTATACCCCGTAGTTTACTTTACCATCAATCCATCTTATTAATGGAAACAAAAAATAATGTACTAATGTCAATCGAGGAACAAAAGGTTACCAGCTGTAAATTTTGACGGCAGCAACACGTCTAATGAGATAGATGAATTCTCAAGTTGGCAAATATGACAGTAACAAACTAACAATACATACTACTATTTTTTTTTTTTTTTTAATATAATGTATTTTGCTGTCAAAATTATTTTATCAAAATCCTGCATGATTAAGTTTTTTTTTTAATTAAATTTTAAATTTATAACTTGAATACAAAAGTAAATTGGAGTGTTTTATAATGAGATTTATCCCAATGTAGTAATAATTACTTGATTCCTTGTGAAATATGTTACCATAAACATTTCAAATAAAAAGCTAGAAGGGAATTTAGAGAATAAATTCCAAAATCTAGACTCTAATAATCATCACTGTATCTATCAGCAGCAGCGCAACAAATTGAAGATTTAATTGTCCAAAAAAAGAAACTGTTTAATTAATTAGATAGATAATTGCATTCCAAACAAAGAAAAAAAGGCATCTAAATCCATAATTAAATGGCGAGTTACCTACAATAAACAGAAAATAGATAACTGAAAATTGTCCTGCAAAAAAACATAACTGAAAATTAAAAGCAAATATCTAATACTTTAATAGAGAGTTATGGAAACTGAAATTGGACTTTACAGACAGTCAATTTGGAATTGAATGGTAATAAACCACAAAATTGAGGGTGTGCCAGCCTGGTTATATATAACCTTTAATTACCATCTCCAACTAATACTATACTTTTTACAAAATAATACTCTAGTATAATTTCAAAATAATGTATGATAAATAAGGTTCACAATACCATTTCTTAGTAGTTACTTGATCTAAAATTCATAAATACCATTGATTCTATCCAATTAAAATTTAAAGGTATTTAATTTCATATACAAATTTTTGTCTGACCAATTTTTTAAATTAATTAAAAATTGAATGAAATTTATGTGAACCAACCTCACAAGATTCCTCTATATTAACCTACTACCTCCTTCCACCTCAAATGTTTACATAAACTTTAACACAAAATTAAAAAAATATAATATTAAATATATAGTAAATAGTTAAGATAGACAAAAATAGAAAAAAAAATAAAATGTAAGAGAGAAATAGATATGATTCATACAAATGAAAAAAAAAACTAAGAGATAAAATAATGAATTTCACTAAATAAGAAAATGCAAATTTTAGATTGAGACAAATAAAAAAGAAAAGTGTAAACTTTAAAGAGGGACAAGTATAGCATAAATATTTAGATTTTAAAAAATGTAAAGTACTTATTAAACAAACATTACAACTTACTTTACTTCAAAATATAATTCGGGTGGACTCATAAGCTCACGAATCATATATACGATAATAACTCATATACTACGAATTCATCTCATACACATTTTTATTATAAAATAGAATTATATATATCACAAACAATGTAAAAAATTGTGTACGTTTCGCCTGTTGCTCCTCCTACTTTCGAACCCTAAATTGACAAGAATAATACATTATCCGTTCATTCGAAAGTTACTAATTTTACCATTTTAAACGTTTTCTACCCAGAGTTGCTTATTTTAATTTTTTTTTTTTATACTTATATTTTTTTACTTTTTCCCATTTTCTTTTTTTTACATCCACGCCATTGTCTTTGTTCTTATCTATCTACATTAACAACCCACCTATATTTGTTAATAGATATACCAAAAGTAAATTAACAACTAATATTTGTTAATAGATATACCAAAAGTAAATTAACAACTGGAAATATTCATTAATTGATTAGTTAATGCATATTGCATACAAATAACATAAAGAAAAAGAAAAAAGAAAAGGTAAGCCACGATTCCACCTGGATTTTACAGCGGACTTTCCAAAGTTCTCTCTCATCATCTGTTTTCCCTCTCAAACAACTCCCTTTCAAACATGACAAAGTGGGATAGCTCAAGTGGTTAGAGCACCACTACCTAAGCTTTAGGTCCTGGGTTCGAGTCATGGGGAGGGGAAATGGGATGGGTATTTAACTTGTAATAAAAAAAAAAACTCCCTTTCAAACATATAAAAACTCACACATGGGCAACAGCTGTGTGTAGTGTAGTGTGTGTTTTGGTGGGGTGTGGGGGCCATTCTACAATAAAAATCTATTTTTTTTTTTTTATCTTCACTCTCACTCCTCACTCTCTTTACTCTGTTTCCCGCTCCTCTTTACATTTGACCCAGTTTGTTGTTTCCCCTCTTCTGTGGCTGTGGTCTGAAGCCACACACACACAAGATAGAAGAGAGATAAAGAAATGGGGGAGGGAGTTGAGACTTCTGCGAAGGAAGTTATGGACACTCCCGACAGAAGCAAGAACAACCAGATCCCACCCTCTATTACCAAATTTGAGGTTTGATTTGCTTTCTCAAACACTGAATTTGAATCTTTGTTTTTCATGATTTAAGGGTTTTTGGGCCCTGCATTTCTTTTTATTTACTTAAAAGAGGGGTTTTGGGTGTATGCATTTCTTTTAAATAATTAATTGGTGCTTTATTTGTGCTTTTTTGACTTGACTTGCTTGCTTGAAGAATTTTACAAGTGGGTTTTTGAGTGATTTCGTGGAATTAATTTGATTTTATAATGGTTTTTATTTTGGGTTTTGGGTGTTGAAATCTTGGATTTTTGGTTTTTGATCTGCTGATAAAAAAAGTTTGTAGCAAAATGGCGGCCAGTTTTTGAACTTTTGAATTTTCTTTTTCCTAATTATCATTGAAATGATTTGTTTGAGCAATTTGATGAATTAGGGTTTTTTCCTACTTTTTCTGTTTTGCTATTGAACTGGGAAATCTGATGAAACTTAAGTTCTTCCTCGTGTTGTTTTAGTCATTGATCTAATTTTTGAGTTAATTGGATAAGTTTGAAATCTCACAAATTCTTGTATCAGATTGCACAATTTCATATAATCTTTAAAATTTTATTTGATTTATGGGATCCATATATCTTGATTCAATCTTACTACGGAGTACATTGCAATTTACTATCAAATAAATTGTTCTAAATCCAATTTTCATTCTTACATGCAGGATTCCCCTGTCTTTAACTTTCTCAACAATCTCTCCCCAATCCAGCCAATTAAATCCACATACATCACTCAGACGATCAACTCTTTAAGTTTCGCCTCGCTTCCATCCGTTTTCACTTCACCCCACGTTACTTCTCTCAAGGAATCTCGATTTCTTCAAAGGTAATGCATCCACTTGTTGCAACATCATTCCTTTTATGGCTTAATTGAGCTCGTTTTGATTCTGTTTACACTTTTCGTCCTCCTTTCAGGCTCTCCGATCCATCAAAACCCGAGTTTTCTTCTGATGATGTCACCAAAGTTGATACAACTACATCGAAAACAGATGCTACTAAACAGTTGGATGAAAATGACGACGATGAAGTGGCTGCTGAGACATCGTACGATTGCTCAAAATTCGTTGATTTTCAGGAAGATTATGATGGCACTAGTCCTAAATCCAATGCCATGGCAGATTATGCTTGCAGCTCTTCGTCACTCGTTGTAAAACAGGACGATTCTCAGAGCTGTTCATTCAGAAGTAAAGTTAATATGGAAGAAGGGGTAACCGAGATCAATGAAAACAACGAACATGCATCCTGTGATTGGAACAATTTGATGTCCGATGCTTCTGATTTGGAACAATTTTTGAATGCTACGGATCCTTACAAGAAATCAGTCGACCCTGAGATGAGTTTCTACAATAACGTTATAAGCGACGTGCACTCCCTTGAGGCAGTGGGGTCAGGTGAGCAGAGAGTCGTAGAGGGAAACGAACCGGACATGTGCACTCAGCCCGGAGAAGGAAATGAGGTCGACAATGGTGGTTCTTCATTGGACAATCCTGATGAAAAGGTTGATTATGCGATAAAAAATGTATTTTTTTAAAAATTATTGACATCTATTATTCTCATTAGAGTGAAGTCTCTTGTACACCAGTTGTATGATGCATTTGAGTTGTTGCATACAAGTTGTTTTCTTCTTATTAACATTTCACTCTCATTATTATTGTAGAATCTTGGTTATTACCGTGGCATAAGACGGCGTTGTCTCGTTTTTGAGATGGGGGGAGGTCGTAGAAAGCATTTGGATGAGAACACAGATCCCGATTCAGTGTGCCCCCGAGTTGTTAGCAGTACGTCCTCCAATGATCAGACGGTAAGGACAGGAAACGAGCCATCGCGTCGTCTTTTACCTGGCATTGGCTTGCATTTAAATGCTCTTGCAACGACTCCGAAGGACTACAAAATCATTAGCCATGATTCTTCAATGTCCGGAAGATTATTGATTGGCCCTAGCTCGGCTGTCAGTTTCCGCCCTTCGTCTACTGGTCAAGAACTCATAAACAACATCATGCCACCCGATAGAGAGATAGATAACATGGAAAATGCAATTGTGCCCGTGGAGGAGGCTTCTAGATTTGTGTCAAACGAAGAGCTCAACCAGAATAGCCCAAAGAAGAAGAGGTATACTTGTTTGTTTCCTTCTGAGCAGCTAATTACCGTTTCTCGTTTTTCGATTAGTTTACTGAAATTCGATTGTCAGGCGTAAGGCTGAACAAGGCGGGGAGGGAGAATCCTGTAAACGATGTAACTGCAAGCGATCAAAATGCCTAAAACTGTAAGCATTGAGTATTTTCTTATTTTATCATCGGAGCCTTTTTTAAGTGTTGTAAACTCTGGTTTGCTGTGGTAAAAATCAACAAAATAAACCATACAAGATCAGTTGCTGTTGGCTAAGCTTAAGTCCTATAGACAATGCCTATATATGTTGCTTGGTGATGTCATTTTAGATGCACACGATGAACCTTCAATGCTCGTTTTTAAATGCAGTTACTGTGAATGCTTTGCTGCTGGTGTGTACTGTGTGGAACCATGTGCGTGTATAGATTGCTTCAACAAACCTATCCATGAAGATACTGTCCTTGCAACACGCAAGCAAATTGAATCAAGAAACCCACTTGCTTTTGCTCCCAAAGTGATCAGGGGATCTGATTCACCATCAGAAACGAAAGTGAGTATAGCTGCCTTTCGAAACATCTTCAATCCCACTTTTGATTGCACACATTTATATTTTTTCTTGATTTTTTTTTTGTAGGATGACTCGAGCAAGACGCCTGCTTCTGCTCGCCATAAGAGAGGATGCAACTGCAAAAAATCGGGGTGCCTGAAGAAATACTGTGAATGCTATCAGGTTTCTTTCTTTCTCGTCTTTCTCTGTGGTGTATGCTTTTGTTCTCTCTTCTGATGATAAAACTTTCTCTTCTTTGAAGGGTGGCGTTGGGTGTTCCATTAACTGCAGATGCGAAGGTTGTAAGAATGCGTTTGGTAGAAAGGATGGTGAGTTTATTACTTCTATAGTTTTAAGCATTGATTCACGCATGTGCTCATCTGAATCGGGATCTGGTGTTGTAGGATCGGAAGCTGAAGACGAAGAAGAGGAAATAAGTGTGACTGAGAAGGGCAAGGCAGAGAGAAGTCTCAAGAAAAGTACCGTTGAAAACGAGCTGGAACAGAACACGGATTCTGGGCCTCCTGCAACACCTTTACGTGGTGGAAGGTAAACAATGTTAACAGTTTATTCCATGTAAAAATTGATCTTGATATGAAAATTTCCCTTTTTAGTCATGTAAGTTACTCATATCAGTCCAGGTTGATTTTCACAAATTGAAAATAGTCGTGCAATAGTTTTCCACATTTTAACCCAGTAACCGGCTATGGGAGGTAAAACATCCGGTTGACCAATTAGACCATGCTATTTCAGTGTCAACCGAATGAGTTACCTCCTACAGGGGGTTGTCTATTTTCAATTCGTAAAAGTCAATGAGACTTAAATCGAAATAGGGGTAAATTATAGTTCTAAAAAAACTATTTTCCCTTAACTACATCAGACCGTGTATGCATGTAGAAAACGAGCTCATTGCTAATCAAGCATATTATCTGCCCTTCATTTGCTAGGCAACCAGCTCAGACCACGTTTTCTTCCAAGAAAAAACCGCCTCGTTCGTCGTTCCCTTCGAACGCCTCCTCCTCGTCCAGTTTCCATGCAAAGACAGCATTCGGGAGCTCAAGCTTCATCCCACCACCTCCTCCCAAGTTCGACCAACAGTTTGAAACAATCAGAGAAGATGGAATGCCGGATTTCCTCCAAGGTGGATCTCCTCCGGTTGATCCAATAAAATTGTCGTCGCCTAACAGGAAGAGAGTTTCTCCACCTCACAATCACAATGGAGGAATGGCGCCGGGGCTGAGAAGCAGCCGCAAGCTCATACTTCAGTCTATACCGTCGTTCCCTTCTCTCTCTCAGAATCAGTGAGTTCATACCTTTTAGGTAAGCTTGTCTCTGAAAGGAAACTTTCTCGCTATCTCCATTTTAGTTTTGTAAGATATATTTGACATTTGTCTTGTTTATGCTTGTAAAATAAATTTACTTTCTACATAATAAAACTTCTTCTTTAGTACTTTTTTTAGTTATTGAACGTCAGGTTGAGAGATGTAGCTACTAGCTACAATTATAGATTCTGTAGTGAAATGTTTATTCAATTCTTTAATTGTCGATTTGAATTAATTACCAAGGTGTAAATATATTCCTAATCTTCTACATCTCTTTAATTGAGATACACTATCTCTAACATCCAAATCCCAATATCCAAAAAAATTCTTAATTTGTTTGCTGAAAATCGTTTTGACTAGAAAAATGGATCATTTTCAATTGATCTTGGAAAAAAATGTGTTATTTTTCTGTTTAATTTGGTTGAAATTGTGTTATTTTTTCGTTTAATTTTGTTTGGTGGTAGTAGTAAGAGAGGAATAACGGAAAATTGTGGTGGTAGTGGTGTGAGCAAGACTGAAATTATGGTTTCGTTTTTGAATCATTAAGGGCAGACTGCAGAGTAAGTTTTATATTAACATGGTTTATGGTATAAATCACTATTGTAGTATGAACGTTTGTGTTCTACACGTGGGTGTATTGAGCGAGAGATGAATATATGTGTAGTTTTGATTTTAAATCGATAAGAGTATTTTATGTACATATTTACATAGGAATATACTAAAAATGATGGAAGTGTATTTACTCTTATTGGAGGTAGATGGCTTGGAGCATCGATAGCATTACCGGGAGAACCGTCAACGAGTTTGTTACTCTTTAGAATTTTGAATCAGAATTCTAGATTTTTGTTCAAACGCTAAGATGGAATAGACCCGCTAATATTCCCAATGTACCTGTTGCAATATGATGAGAAGCTATTCCTCCCCGAACAAAAGGATCATTTTATAATTCTTCTCATTACCTTTGGAAAAATGATCGAGATGTATAGATCTTGTTCATGGATTAACAAAAATGTGCAAAAGCTCTATTTGTCTCTGCCATTTTATGAGTCTCTTCCTTTTTACGTATGGCTCGATTTGGTACCGCTCTCGCGGCCCGCACCGAAACAGTGTTTTACCCCTAGATGTCCAGTCAACTGGCTAGTAGATTACTTAGGGGAAAGAGAGAGGGAAGGAAATAACAATATGTATGTGGAGTGTTTTACCCCTAGATGTCCAGTCAACTGGCTAGTAGATTACTTAGGGGAAAGAGAGAGGGAAGGAAATAACAATATGTATGTGGGAATGCGTTACGTGCCCACTTTAAAAAGCGAGAAATGCAAAAATCTTAAAAAATGGGCACGTAACGCATTTCTTGTTTTTAAAAATGGGCACATAAGATACAACAAGTTCAATTTCAAAAATTGGATCAGTAATCCCAGATCAATCTTAAAATGTTAAAAGCTTTTTAAGTGAAGTCGAGTTTTTCAGATCAATCTAAAGTGTTAAAAGCTTTTTAAGTGAAGCCTAGTTTCTGCATTATTTTTTTGTTCTACTACTACTATTTGGTGACTCTTTGAGAGAGATAGGTTTGGGTATTTCTTATGCTCATGTACATTGTTCTTGTTTTTGCTTAATAAAACCTTTACTTTGACAGACAAAAAAACTCTTATGGAGGTAGAAATAATCGGACTCTCACTTTTTACTTGAAGTGGGCTGATTAGGCCATCTTCAACCACAAACTCTTAAATGAAGATCTCTAAACTCTAAAATACACTTTTTCATACTCTATTTTAAAAACCTTCTCCAACCATGAAACTCTATATCTTACCCATTTATTATTTTAATCATTTTCAATATATTACAATCATTAAACAATATATTTATCTTCATATTTAAATTAATTTATACAATTAAATTAAATATTCAATTAGTAAATTAAATATTATTGATTTTATCAAAATCATAAAATGTAAATAAACTTGTAGTTTTTAAATATTACTTTTATTTAAATATAAAATTATAAAACACATAATGACGTAAAACGAAACATGTGAGTATAATGTATGTTTTATTGTATGCATGTATATCCGTTTTAATATGCATGTATGTCCGTTTTAATATGTAATGTATTTTATATTTAATATATAATATATGTTTTATTGTATTTTACTTTATTTTTTTTGTTGGTAATAATAATACACAAAAAAAAATCACATAATTAAAATTATATTATAAATTAGTATAACAATAGAATTGTAATTACATTTAAGAAATTATCAATATAGAATTGTAATACAGATGTAAATATTAATAAAATAATAGATATAAAATATAGAGTTTTGAATAGTGAACTTCATATATAGAGTTTACTATTCAAAACTCTATTTCAAAATTTTAAAATAGAGTACGGTTGGAGGGAGCAAAACTCTATAAACTTCATTTATAGCCTACGGTTGGAGATGGTCTTATGGGCCGCTCTTGTGTCTGTGTTATGGATCTTGGCCTAGTATGGCCCACTTGATACATAGTTGGGCTCCTTTTCTTTTCCAAAGCTTAGGAATTAATAAGTGGGTTTGGTTTAATTGTTTTTTATTTTATCTATCAAGTTTGCACAAATATTAGTCGGCACAATTAAATTAAATTAAATTAAAGGTTCCTGAAAATATTCTGAAAATAGAGTCAAAATTTGGACTCTAGCTTGAAAATGACAGAAAGTCCCTAAATAGCAGAAAATGAGTGGGATATATATAATCTACTCTGCTAGGGTTATTATTATTTTATAATAAAATGACAAAAAAATTCCTTAATATCTAATCTACTGAGTAGCTCGTGAGTCAAGCTGACTCGCTAGTTAATCGGATATTTCAAAAGCTTGAACTCGGCTTAATAATCTATCAATATAAATGAGTCAAGTTCAAATATTTACAAGTTTTCCAATTTCAACATGTCAACAAGTTAAGTAGACCTGATAGGCTGACACTATCTCAATAAAACACCGAGCTCATATAACGATATACTTTAAATATTATTATAATTATTATTTTATTATAATAAAACTTATGAATTTTTTGTATTTGTAGACAAAGCACCTTAAGACAAAACAAAACCTTCCACATGGGGATGGCTGTTTAAACAAGGACTTGTCAAATTTAGAGTGGGCCTTGTGGGCTCAGTTGCTGCAATTGTTACCCTTGGAGTTTGTAGTATATATGCTACACTCCATTAACTACATTCACAATGATATTTGTAATTTTTTTTGGTACACTAAATGAATAAGAAAATACTTCATCAAATAATTTTCATACGTAGGTGGACACAAAAATTAAAAAAATATAATAATAAGTAGAATTTTGAGGGGTAATTATGTAAACATTTATGTATAAAGTAAAACACAAAAACTTATATAAAACATTTTATATATGAAATATAACTAATTAAAGTAAAATGAAGTATAAATTCATGTCTAATTTAGAAACTGTCTTTGTTATGTATAATTCACTTGTAATATATTTCACACAAGTGTTGTTCAAAGTAAAGAAAAAAGTTGACTTGTGTTTGTATGTGTAAGTTAAAAGTAATGACATTTTGTGTAAAATTGAGGATATTGTGAGAATGAAGTTTATAAAAGATTTTTCATTTTAAGGGTGTGAAAGTTATAGTGAAATGTCACGAAAAGAAAAGTGTGAAAGTTATTGTAGGATAAAAGGGTAAATTGGGTATGTATACTCATTATATGAATAATGAATATTATGATACTCCATATATTTCACCTACATGACCTTTGTTTGGTTACTTGTACATTGAAAACCCAACATAACTATTTGTGAAAAGGAACCCAATTTGAAAAAGTCCCCAAATGTGTTGCTTTTCCTTTTCTCTCAAAATGGCATTTTCTTGATTTTTAGACAAACCATTGCCTCTTTTTTTGGTTGATAGTTAAGTTGATTAGATAATAAGATACATTGAATAATTAAATTATTAAAATAATTTAAATTTGTCCTCACTCATGAGTCATGGTGTTGAGGTCAATTTCCCCAACAAAATAAATTCACTTGTTGCATTTGATTGATATAATTATTCATAACAAACAATTATGTTAATTTGATTATCCATGAAACTCAATGCATATGTTTTATTTTGTGCAAGGAAATACCATTCAAAATCACTTCTTTTAAAACCATTCTATAACAACTTTTAAATTTTAAAAGTGATTTTCACTAATAAAAATTTATAAAAAAATAAACAAGTAATCTAAGTAAAATACGGAGAAAGTATTACTTAATGTCCCAGATCTACCCTGAATCCACTCATGATCCTACTCCAAAATTTTACACACCCATTAACCTTATGTGTGTGGATGGATATTCGTATACACTCACAATTTATAACATATCACACTAGGTGTCCACTCTATTGTCCCTCATCAATAACTTGAGACTTAGTATTATTTGGAAAGAGAGAGACAACAAGAGTTTAGGAGTACGGACTCCTATTCAAAATATGTTATAACGGATGTGAGAAAGATAAAAATAAAACGATAAACGAGAATACAGATTTACGTGGTTCACTATCAATGTGATAGCTACGTCCACGACAGAGAAGATAGCAGAGTACATACAGATTTTAGAGTACTGATTTCAGAGTTTAGTATTTCAGAATATAGTATGACACTAGATCAAAATAGAGATATAAATATAAACCCTAACAGACTGGGCTCCAAAATGAGGCCCAAAACAGAAACTTAGAGTTCAAGGCATTCCAAATATAAACTCTAACAGGTTCAAGACATTCCAAATATAAACCCTAACAGACTTGGCCCTAAAAGGAGGCCCAAACAGAAACCTAGGGTTCAAGGCATTCCAACAAAATATATGTCATTTTAGATCAATGAACAAATACTAGAAAAATAATTGATTTATCATATTACCTTTATAATTAATGCTGGTACTTCTCTTAAAAAAAAATAACACATTTATGTAATTTGCATTGAAAAGTGTAAAACTGTTGTATAATTTACAAAGAAAATGAAAGATTAAAACAAGATTAAAAGATATCAGAATATTATAATTAAAAGAAAGGTATAAACTGGTGAAGCGCAACATCAGTACCAGTAAACAGTAGTTTTAGTTTAGGACAAAAGAACCACCGAATTGGAAAGACTGTGTTGTTGTCTTTTTCGTTTGTAGGAAGTGATGTAACATTTTCACACAAAGTTGACAATATTCATTAATATGATTAAAGTAGTTGGGTGAGCTTTCCAATTCTAATTAATCACACTTATTATAACCATTATTATGCTTTAATTTTGGATCAACACCTTATCTAATTCATTTAGAGACAAGAATCTATATATGTATATATGTAGTAGACAAGATTCTATTGGTGGAAGAAGAAGCAATCTCAAATTCTCAGATTTATTATTAAAATTATCTCTAAGATTCTGCATGTCTCTACAGATTATGCTTCAAAGTTTGTACATTAGTTAAATACATATAATACACTCATGATTTATCTCTCTTTTTTTTTTTTTTTTTTTTTTAACATTTGATTTATGAGGTTTGCACTTTGTCTTGATGTAATTATTAGAAAATTACTCCATCTGTTCATCCTCTTTTTAAAAAATATTATTCCATAAATAGAATTTTTAGATATAATTTTATAAAAAAATAAATAAGTGAGTTAACTTGTGTGTATGTATGTACCATAAAAATAATAAAATTAAATATAATATTTTAGATATTGTATGAATGGAGTTTTTAAAGGATCGAAAAAGTAGGTGTGAAAGTTTCTTTGGGATGGAGGGAGTAATATATAAGAATTAATTTATCATCTCTTTATAAATTCATATTTTTAGATGAGATAATTTTTTTTGGTGGTATCATAGCCTCACCTAGTGAGACAAATCCAGTATACAAACTCAATTAATTAAGAAAGTGTAGGCATGAGAGTTTAAAGAGCGCGGCTAAAGGTACACACGGATCCTATGAGGACATCCACTCGATGAGGACACACACAAAATGGATGAGGACATTCACTCGATGAGGACACACACAAAATGGATGAGGACACCCACCTGGAAATCCCAAAATTCTCATTCTCAGTACACCCACCTCCCTTCCTCTCCCACACTCTCCCGTCTCCTCTTCCCCCGTTGCCGCCGCCAACGTCGCACCTCCCCCACAGTGTCGTCGCCGCCCACGTCGCACCTTCCCCACAATGTCGTCGCCGCCCACGTCACACCTTCCCCACAGTGTCAACGCCCACATCGCACCTCCCCCACAGTGCCGCCCACGTCGGCCTCCTCCCTCCTCAGCCGCGCAATAGCGAACGCCGACTACCACTACAAGAAAACTGCAATTTAGCCTTGAAAAAATTTGTCGCTAATTCTAATATTTTCGTCGCTAACGTGAGTTAGCGATAAAATAATTTTGTCGCAAGATTTGTTGTTATACGCCCGTCGCTAACATGTTTGCGACAAAAAAAATTAATTTTATCGCAAATGTTTGCGATGAAAATTTGAATTTCATCGCAAAATATTAGCGACGAAATTATGAGTTTTATCGCAAAATGTTAGCGACGAAATTATGAGTTTCATCACAAAATGTTTGCGAGGAAAATCAAACATTTGTCGCAAACACGTTAGCGACGGGTGTATAGCAACAAATCCTGCGATAAAATTATTTCATCGCTAACTCACATTAGCGACAAAAATATTAGAATTAGCGAGCTCCTTACTTCGTGGCTAATTTTTTTCGATAAATATTTTAATTTCGTTGCAAATGTTAGTGATGAAACCCATATTTTTGTCCCTAATATTTTGGCTATGGATATCCGATTTACGAATCATTCTCTAAACCCACTTCTATATTCGACCAACCCAACCTGCACCCACACCCGACCCGCCCCAACCGAACCAACTCAATCGTTCTCTAAACCCACTTCCGCACTCGACCCGCCCCAACCCGCACCCACACTCGCCCCGCCCCAACCGACCCCAACTCAACTCAACCCAACCCGCACCCACATACCCCCTCCCCCATTTTATTTAAATAAATATTTTATTTAGTTTTCGTGGGAATTGATCCCGGGTGGCTGGGCGCCCATACCTGGGCGCCTACCACTCGGGCAGACAGCTCTTTGGTTCAGTTTTTAATATTAATTATATATGTATTCAATTGTTACTCATCTAGTTATTTTTACTCATTTAATAATTTATGTCAAATTTATTAATTGATTAATTTTTAACTTGTAACAATTATATATGTATATATATGTATATATATTGTAATTTTTAAAACAATTCCAATTGTAAAAAATCAATGTTACTTTAACAATTTAAAAAAATATATATATATTACATACAATCTTCATTCTCTTATCTTTATGTTCATCTTCATTTGCATCATCATATTTATAAATATTTTTATTAACATTCATACTAATTTATAAGACATAAAATTTGAAAAATTATTAAACATTTAATTATATAAATCGATTTTCTTGATTTAATAGGCATAGTTGATTTAATATTAGCCACATAATATAGTTTTCATTGTTTTTCTTATTATTAACAACAAAATAAAATAATTTGTTAAAAGTGTAGCGATAAAATATTTTAATTTTGTTGCAAATATTAATTCCAAGAAATTAGCCACAAAAAATATATTTCATCGTAAAATAATAGCGACTAAATATAATTTTAATTGTTTTCCTAATTATTAACAACAAAATAAAAGAATTTGTTGCTAGTTTAATTAGCGATGAAATATTTTTATTTCATCGCATAAAGTAATTTCAATAAATTAGCCACAAAAAATTCTATTTCATTGCAAAATATTAGCGACAAAATATAATTTTCATTGTTGTTCTGATTATTAACAACAAAATGAAGCAATATGTTGCTAGTATAGCGATGAAATATTTTAATTTCATCGCAAAAATTAATTTCAATAAAGTAGCCACGAAAATTTCTATTTCATCGTAAAATATTAGTGACGAAATATAATTTTCATTGTTGTTATGATTATTAACAACAAAATGAAGCAATTTGTTGCTAATATAGCGATGAAATATATAAATTTTGTTGCAAAAAATAATTTCAAGAAATTTGCCACAAAAATTTCAATTTCATCGCAAAATATTAGCAAGAAAATATAATTGTCATTGTTGCTCTGATTATTAACAACAAAATGAAGCAATTTGTTGCTAATATAATGATGAAATATATAAATTTTGTTGCAAAAATTAATTTCAAGAAATTAGCCACGAAAATTTCTATTTCATCGCAAAATATTAGCAACGAAATATAATTTTCATTGTTGTTCTGATTATTAACAACAAAATGAAGCAATTTGTTGCAAATATAGCGATGAAATATATAAGTTTTGTTGCAAAAATTAATTTCAAGAAATTAGCCACGAAAATTTCTATTTCATCGCAAAATATTAACAACGAAATATAATTTTCATTGTTGTTCTGATTATTAACAACAAAATGAAGCAATTTGTTGCAAATATAGCGATGAAATATATAAATTTTGTTGCAAAAATTAATTTCAAGAAATTAGCCACAAAAATTTCTATTTCATCGCAAAATATTAGCAACGAAATATAATTTTCATAGTCGTTCTGATTATTAACAACAAAATGAAGCAATTTGTTGCTAATGTAGCGATAAAATATATAAATTTTGTTGTAAAAAATAATTTCAAGAAATTAGCCACGAAAATTTCTATTTCATCGCAAAATATTAGCAACTGGTCTGTGAAGACATCGATCAACGCCTAAGAGTCACAAAAACCTTTGAATGTCGATCAACATAGGGAGTCTCAGCTTTTTTTTTTCAAAACAATTTGAGAAGGCAAAGGCAGATTGAGAGGTTTATTAAAATTCAAAAATCACAAATCAACAATCGAAAAAGGGTGAGAAAAAAGAAAACTTACATATAAAAACACCATCAATAAGAAAGCCTCGCGGTCGATAGATTGACGCATCGGAGTCGAGGGGTTGCAGATCGGCGGCTGCTTCGTCTTCGACGGCCAGACGGCGGTGTCCATGGGAGCCACATATCGATTCTGATATATATTTTTTTTAAATTAAAAAAATTACTGAAACTAAAAAGGGGAAAAACAACGATGAGGTTAGAGAAGATTAGCACTCAAGAGTCAAGACTCCACAATGATCTGACAATCCATAATTCCATATACATAATAAATTAATAATATAAAAGAACGCATACTAACTTAATCATTACATTTGATAATTGGATAAAGCATCAAAACATAAAAAAAAAAAAAAAAAAACTACATTCTATAGAACGAAACAGGGGAGAAAAAAAAAAACACTGCTTACCGTCGGCTGTCACAGCGGCGAAGGCTGAGGGCGTCAGCGAAGGTTGAAGGCGGCAGGTGGAGATTGGAGAAGAAGTCTCACGAAGGCACAAATGTTAATTTAATTTTCTGCGGCTGCGCTGAAAAAAAAAATTATTGACGCAACAAAATTAATTGAAGAGATGCAAATAATACATTTCTTCGATGGCCAATAGATCGGCGCATCGGAGTCGAGGGGGCTGCAGATCGGCGGCTGCTTCGTCTTCGACGGTCAGGCGGCGGTGGCCACGAGGCTTTCTTCTTCGGCCACTTCGTCTTCTCCGGTCAGTGCAGCGGTAAAGCAACGACGACGGTCAAGGTGCTGCTTCGTTTTGGTTTGGGAGGCGACGGTCGTGAGGAGGGCGGCGGCGGTCGTGTTGGTGGGCGGCGACCATGGTTCAGCGTCGAAATCGAGGGGGGCGGTTGCAAGAGAGGGAGGCGGTGGGAAAAGGGGGCGGCGGAGGGGCTAGGGTTTTAATTATGGTTTTTGGTGAATGTGGAGAATGAATTAAATGAGTATAGGATTCTTATTTATTTATATAAGGGTATTCTTGTATTTTTAACTCTATTTTGACTCTATTAGAAAATTATACATCTTGGTGTTTCTATTAGCTTAATGAGTTATAATAGTGGACTTATTAGGCAATAATCTCTTATCTTTTTCAATCCTTCTCAATACCAATCATAAGAATTACTATTCTTATTTCATTATTTTCCCATCATCATTATATTTTTGAGTTCATTTCATTCAACCCTAATATCATTCCATCATACCAATCATGCTGTTAGGGTTTATGAAAATTGATTTGAGGGCTGAAAGGGTCGGGAGGTCATTTTACATTCCATTTTGTATCTAGTTGCAATAGAAAAAGTCAACTGTATCTAATTGTAAATGTTTGGCCAACCTTGTACCTAATTGTAAAAAAACTCTATTAACAATTTTGGAGTTATATATATATATATATTTTATTTTTTGGAATAGTTGAATATTTTTTTGGAACATTTAATAAAATTTTTATTTATTTATTTTGAGATTTAAAGAGCTTATTTTAATGATTTGATAATAATACTATGTTGTAATTTTTTTTAAATACACTTATTTTATAGAACTAAAAAGATTTTTAAAAAGCTTTCGGATCAGACATATTTATTAAAAAGGCACAAACCTATAAAAAAAATGCCACGGTTATACACACAGGGTTATTGAGGACACCCACTAGCTAAACACACACACTGTGAGATGAGGACGCCCATATGAAAAACCCCAAAATACCACTTCTTCAATAAATTTGAATACCCACTACATTTTTTCAAAGCCCTAAAAATTTCAACTCCCCTCCCCTGAGCGGCGCCGCCCACCCCTCTTTCCTCCAAGCGGTCGCCGCCCTCCTCCTTTCTCCAAACAACCTGTCGCCTCCGTTGAAGAGAAGCAGTCGTTCGCTCCCCTTCCCCTCCCAGGCGAGGTCGCCGCCCACCACCTCCTCCCTCCCAGTCACGGCCGCCGCCCACCCCCTTCTCCCCACAGGCGCGACCGTCGCCCACTCACTTCTCCCTCAACCCTCGCCGCCGCCGCTCACACGTCTCCCAGCCTCGCTGCCCCGCTTCCGGTAAGTTTAGTGTTTAGGAAAAAAATAGGGTTTTGGTTTGTACATATTTTTTTTTTTTTAAATAGAAGAATTTTTTGTGTTTATTCGAATATTTTTACCGATTTCAATTAATTTTTTCTGAATTTTTGTATTTCTCCGAATTTTTTTGCCGAAACTACTACATTTTTTGAATTTTTTCTCTCAAAATTGTTGTGTTTGTCCGAGAGTTATGACCGAATTCAATTTTTTTTTTTTTTTTGAGTTTGGATCTTGTTTGAAATTAGTGAGTTAAAATGTTTGAGTATTTATTTTGTTTGAGTAATCCAATTGCATTTTGTGAGTTTTTATTTTGTTTGAGTATTTAAAAAAAATTGTTTTAAAATGTCTGTTTCCTGTTGGTTTTTTCTTTTTCTTTTTTTTTGGAATTTTGACATTATGGTGATGGTTGGGGAAGATTTTTGGTGGTGGTTGCGGTGGAGGCGATTTTGTCGAGAAATATAATGGGGGTGTACTCATCTATCTTTTAAAAAAAAATAGTATAGGGGTATATTGGACATTTCACATGCCCTTTAAGATAGAAGTCCTCAATAACTCTGTGTGTATAACCGTGGTCATAAAAAAAAGTTTATAACAAGCCATGGACCTAAAAATATATATTAGACCAGATTTTTTTTCTTAAAATCTAGCAAAGTCAGCTCATTTCCACCCCTCCTTGTGGTCCATTGTTGAATTGGATTTTCATCATATGTATATTAAATGAACCGTAAACTTATAATACTATTCAAATTATGTATAAAAAAAATATAAATTTTAAGTGGAGTTTCGTCTATTTAAAATAAAGTATTGATGTTATGTAACTAGGCTAATTTGCTGTTTGTGTGTATATATTTACAAGATAATATTTCTTATCATTAATTAAATATGTTAATTATATAATTAAGCTACATCTATACTGTAAAGTGGAAAATGTGCTTTTAAAAAGGTGTTTTGCTGTAAGTGGTGTATATATGTATGGGCATAATGGTTATAAATTTGTCTCTTTTGCCCTAGGAAGTGGTGGCAAAAAAATTATTATCCTGGATGAAGCAGAAATGCTGTACTAGGTTGGACAAATTTTCTTTTATCGTACTCTTTTTTAATATAAATAAGTAATTATAATTACTAAAAGCCTATCTTTTCCTTTCCACAAGCATTTGTATAATTGTATGCAGTACAAATTTAACTTTTAGTGAAACGTGTTATTTAATACTCCATATATATATACTATATATTATTAAGAGTAAAAACAAACCGAATTACAGTAACAATATAAAATAATTGTTTCATTATTTGTAATATACATACGCCCTGTGTTTTCAATTATTTATTAGGGGGTTAATTTTGAAGTTCTTTGAAGACGTTATTCTATATATTAAAAATCTCATTTACTTTAATACAATATTATTCTCAAGTATATATGTGGATATCATTCATTGTATTTAAGTATCAAACAAAATTTGTTTACATAAAATCTGACGTTATAATGACCTATTGTTGTTATAATATAAAATTTTGAACTAATATTTTTAAACAAATAACATTAATTAACTTGAGATATATTATTATTATATACTGTATAAAATAAAATAGAACTGTACTACTACTTTCTCTGAGAAATCACCCCTCATTAATCCAAATATTGCACTTTAAGGCTTCTCAATCAACCCCAAAACTTTTCATAATTTCATCAAGAGTGCTAATGTCCAAGTTTATAGTTGATGATTTTATTAAAAAGTGGGGCCAATCCATCTAGATAAAATGTGTGATGGGTTTCAATAAAAACATGGATATCTTAATATCTCTGACTCTGTTTTAATTATGTTTTGTTTGGGTTGATGGAATCCAATTCTTTTTAATACGAAGCACGCTGTATTGAAAGTGACTTGGCCCCAAACTGCACCACAAACCAATGCATGGTTGATCAATCCCCTTCTTGGACCCTATTGTAAGAATGAGATCAACATTGGGGTAAATCTGTCATTTTAAAAATGTTTTGTACTTAATCATCCTTTTTTTTTAGTAAGTGTCACATTACTATATTGAGGTGAATGAGATGGGATGATTAAATTCCACAAGTTTGAAATTTTGACATGCATTTACTGGTTTGAGACAAGTACAAAATATGCCTAATTAATGAATCACGTTCTAAATTATGTTTATGAGGTTTATATTCGATTGGATGTCACGAGTTCAAACTGTTTACGCATGTCTATATTTTTATCGAGCTTAAAAGCTATTGTATGAAGGTGATTCTTGAATAAACAAGAATGATATGAAGTTGTAAATTAAAGTAAAAATTAATGTATGATTAATAAGAAGAAATAGTTGCAAAATGTGGGTCAGAAAACAGAATGGAAGAGGATAAAAGGCAAATTCTTGTCAGTCACGGGCCAAAAACAAAGTTGAAGTTTTGGGCCTATAATAAGATTCTTTTTTAATTTGGGTTCAAACTCACATGCAATATATATACATATGTTTATGTAAAAGGAGAATATAAGTACTATTTATTTGATGGGATATCATATTAGACTACAACCTAACTAAAGTTCACATAATGTTTGTCCAAATATAAATGGACGGCCAACATTATTGCCAATGATATGATAGGTACTGTAAATATGAAAGACATGGAAACATGATTTCGTGAAAAATATAATACTGTAATATAATATTTCGGATATTTGTAATTGATCTAGAAAAGTATAGTGATGATTTATCATAATAAAAAAATAAAAATATGAGATGAAAAGCTAGCTAAAATAAATGCTTCATTTACTTTATAGAATATCATTACCAAATAAATGATAGGTGTTTGATGCATGCTGAACATTAGGCCAAGAATAAATCAATCTCATTATGCTATGCTATGCTAAGTTAGGTTGGGTAGATTAATTGATCATAAAAAAAAAGCCTATTTAACAAGCATCACTTGTTGTCGAAAAAAAAAAAAACTTTAAACCTTGCTAAATTGTGAGGTCGAGAAAATGCAGTTATCAACTAGTGCTCGAACCCTCCCTAAATAGCAAGAGTTTATTGGTCTGACTTGAGTTTCGAACCCAAGTCACATGGGAGACCAATCACCACCCTTATCACTGAACTATTGATTAGTGTGAAAATTACTTGAAATTCTTGTATTTTATTTGAATAATTTTATAGAATTTCATGTATTATTTACATTAAATAGACCAATTACACTTGAAATGAGAAAATATGTATTTTGCTATTTTTATAGTAAAAATGATGATTTTTAGAGCAAAACACCCCTCAAATAATATTATAGAGTCAATCGAAAGAATAAATCGGGAAGAAGTCGAAATGAAAAAAAAGTCAGCCCATGTGATTCATTTTTGGGCGCACGATTATACACACCTACCAACCTATTGAGGACACCCACTGAATGAATGAGTACACACACCCTTAAGTTGAAGACACCCATCTGGAAATCTCAAAATTACCCCCTCATCTCAAACCCTAATTAAATACTCTCTCCCTCATTTCTTTTTACAAACCAGCGCACCCACCACCCTTTCTCTTCTCCACAAACGGCGCCGGCAAGCCCCTCTCCCCTCCAAGCGGCCGCCCCCCTCCCCAGCCACGTTCGTAGCGGCCGCCGCCGTTCGCACCCCTCCCTGTCGCACACGCCGCCGCTCTCCCTCCCCCAGCCATGTTCGCAGCGGACGTCGCCGCCCCCGTTTGCAACGGACGCCGCCCTTCCCCGTCGCACACGCACCACCTCTTCGCCGCCGTTCGCACCCCTCCCCGTCGCACACGACTCCGCCCCTCCACAGCTACGTAAAGCACGCCGTCGACCATAATTTTTCAGTATGTTTTTTGTAATTTTTTTTTAAGTTTTCTATAATTTTTATAATTTAAAACACAGATCTATAGAAATCTAATGTAATTTTTTAAATTTTGATGTGTTTGATTGAAGATTGATAATTAGGGTTTAGAGTAAAAAGTAACAATTTTTTTGCAATTTCTTTGAAATCTGAGATGTTCGATTATTTTTTTCGGACAAATGATGGTTGTTCGGAATTTTTTTTCGAACATCTTAATTTTGTTACAGAATTTTTTTCGAACAACTCATTTTTTTCGAACATTGTTGATTTGTTCGAGAAAAAATGTCGAACAACTCTTTTTTTTCGGACAATGTTGATTTGTCTGGAAAAAAATATCGAACATCGTTTTTTTTCTAATTTTGTGTTTGTTAAGATTTTTTTTTGAAGACTATGGGAATGGTGTGGATGATTTTTGTAAAATGAAATGGGTGGGTGTACTCATCTTCTTATTTTTAATTTTTTTTACAAGAAGGATATAAAGCACATTTTACATGTCCTTTAAAATTAAAAATTTGTCTGGTGGGTGTACTCAATAGATTGGTGTGTATAACCGCGCCCATCATTTTTGCTTAGCCGTGAGAGGCGAAATTTAGAGAGCAGAAATAAAATAAACTGGGCCAATTTCAAAACTAATATCCAGCCCAGAAATTATATTATTGGAGGCTTGGAGCTCAAGTGCAAGGGCCAATTTCAAAACTACACAGACTAATATATTACAAATATAGTTATATTTGACTTTATACGATTAAAAAAAATTAATAAATATAATCAAATTTAATTAATGTGTCAATTTTTCTAAACTTTAATTACTCCATCCAAAAAATGAATATGTAGCTATCTTTATGAGACGGAGGGAGTACTACATGACCAAAATTATAGTTTTTTTGGGTGAATTTGTCATAATATTTATAGACATATAGGAGTGGTAATACTTTGGCTTTGTAGTAACAATACTTTGGTTATGTAGTAAACCTACCTGTTTGTGACCTGCAAATTTTCTGAGCAATCCAGATTCAGACCTGAGAATTTTTTAAAATTATCTTAATTAGACATATTTCATGTGTAAAATATTTCATACAAGTGTTTCCATTTGATATATACTCAAATTGCTGATTTTTTAGTATTCAACATGAAACGGTATACCAGTATATATTGAATGCCAAGTCTTGTATAGACTCAATTCCTTATAAGGAATCGAGTTGACCAAAAGTCAATTTTTTTTTTTTAAATGTATATTGAAAAGTGTAAGTTATTATAACTAAAAAGTGCAACACAATATTACTGAAAAGTGTAAGTCGCTATAATTGAAAAGTGTAAGTTGTTATAACTAAAAAGTACAACACAATATTACTGAAAAAATGCACGTCTATATAACTAAAATGTGCAATATAACATTACTAAAAAGTGTACGTCAATATAACTTAAAATATTATTTTAAAAAGTGTGTGTCACTACAATTAAAAAGTATAACAAAAAACTCAATTTACTCAATTATATAGAAGACCTACCCTATATTGAAATACTGATCAATTAAATAATAATTTGTAATTTTATATTATTCCTTAAAATAAAATAACTTAAAACTTAAAAACTTTAATAAAACAATTAATTTCAATCTTACTATATAAAACATGCTTTAATATTTTTTGTATGAATCGATATATAGCTATTAAACGATGGATCAATATTTATTGAAAATTTGAGAAAGTACTGTATACAATATGCCATTTTTTATACCAAAATATCGATATCCATTTTCTAATACCCAATTTTTCAATATTATACTCTATCTAATCATCAAAAGTGTGCTCTTTTTTTTTTTTATACAGAGTACATGTTTTTAAAAAAATTATATTTTAATTGTAAAAAATATATTTATAATAATGTGTAAATAATATATTTGGTAGATACTCAATCTTATTAGTAAAGTAGAAAAAATATTCAAAGATTAATTATTTAAATGGAATAAGCATATTTTTTGTGAATCAAAAAAAAGAAATAATCACACTCTTTATGGATGGAGTATATCGAACTAGCCAGAAGTCCAACATTGATGAGTGCCTTTCTTTTAGCTAGAAAGAGAGGGTGACAGATAGTTGGATACAAAAATAAATCGATTCCCTGAAAAGTTGGTGAAAGACATTTATAGCCACTGATTGGATTGGAGACAATCATGAATGATGGAGTATCTTTCTTCAGAACAAATATATTGTTTTGAAAATTCAACAAATTGTTTCAAAAATTACTTACTTTTAAAGTTTTTTTTTTTCACAGTTTTCAAATAGAAAATTAATTTTACACCACCTTTTTTAATTTTTGCAATT
Organism: Galeopsis tetrahit; assembly: GCA_963675135.1. Lineage (NCBI taxonomy): Eukaryota > Viridiplantae > Streptophyta > Magnoliopsida > Lamiales > Lamiaceae > Galeopsis > Galeopsis tetrahit. Next base: position 58,121,371 of record OY776128.1, read on the forward strand.
CAATGCATATGTCAATTTTTTCACACCAATTAAATCATAATTTGATTGTCAGAGTTGTCGAGGTGCCACATAGATGTCACAAATGATGAATATATATATATTTTTTTAAATTTTAAAACGTTCTTCACTGAAAAGAATACTAAAAAATTCGTTTAAAACTAAAAACAATACTATTTTTTTTAAATAAATCATAAACCAAATTTAATTATTATCATTTTTCTCCAAAACTCAAAAGTATAAGACCGTGTCCTTCAAATCACAGTACACAAAAATAAATCGAATCCCTAAAAAATAGGTGAAAGACATTTATAGCCACTGATTGGAGACAATCATGAATGGAGTATCTTTCTTTAGAACAAATATATTGTTTTGAAAATTCAAAAAATTGTTAAAAAAAATTACTTACTTTTAAAGTTTTTTTTTTTCACAGTTTTCAAATAGAAAATTATGGGAAAATATCAATTTTGGTCATCCAGATTTACCTCTTTTCATATTTGATCACCCACATTTGATCACTATCAAAATTGGTCACTCACTTATTATATTCTATCAAAATTGATAATTTCGTTAGTCAATCTGTTATTGACTAACGAAGAAAGAGTTTTGAGCTCAAAATTTTCAAAACATTAAAAACTTCTGATGCATCTTCTACAAACTAATGAAACAAACGCAATAGCAAGAATGAAACATGTGGAACCTACTGGAGTCTTATAAATCAGAAGGAATTCTCATTATATTTATCCGTAATAGGTCAAAAGAATTCTCATGCATCTTGAAATTTTCATTATATTTATTCTTTATTAGAAAGAATTCTCATGCATCTTCTGGAACGTGATTCAATCAACTTGCTGGGTAGTCAAAAAAAGCAAAATTGATATTTTTCCAAATTTATATCTCCAATTATTATACAAATTCAATATGAAACCAAGAATTGAAAAACAGAGTACAATTGTTAAAAAAAAAACAAGAGTACAAAGTTTCATTCTATCTTGAGTTTCTCATTTTCCTGTAAAATAAAAAGTAAACCAACAACAAATGAATTCATAATTGAGTTAAATAATTATTAAAAACTTACTGAAATTTTTTGACTACCAGCAAAGTTGATTGAATCACGTTCTAAAAAGTAAACCAACAACAAATGAATTCATAATTGAGTTAAATAATTATTAAAAATTTATTGAAATTTTTTTGACTACCCAGCAAGTTGATTGAATCACGTTTGAGAATTCTTTCTAATCAAGGATAAATATAATGAAAATTCCGCATGAGAACGCGTTTCACATGTTTCATTCTTACTACTGCGTTTGTTTCATTAGTTTCTAGAAGATGCATCAAAAGTTTTTAATGTTTTGAAAATTTTGAGCTCAAAACTCTTTCTCCGTTAGTCAATGACAGATTGACTAACGGAATGATCAATTTTGATAGAATATAATAAGTGAGTGACCAATTTTGATAGTGATCAAATGTGGGTGACAAAATATGAAAAGAAGTAAAATTCGGTGACCAAAATTGATATTTTCCCGAAAATTATTTTTAAAAGGGTTAGTTACAAAAAAAATCACAATCTTTACAATTTTTATCAATTACAACGTATCTTTTTATTCTTTGCAATTTGATACACCACCTTTTTTAATTTTTACAATTCAATGCATATGTCAATTTTCTCACACCAATTAAATCATAATTTGATTGTCAGAGTCAGTGACGGAGTCAGGAATTTTATGTCGGGGGGCCTGATTAATATTACTAAAAAAACGTAATTGGTCAAAATTCAAGTTCATACGAGTGTTACTGAACGTAATTATTATTATCAAATAATTTCATTATAAAATAGTCAATAATCTCATTTTATTAATGTAAATTAAACTAATTGACTTTCGTTATGTTTCAGATCAACATTTGATTGTTTTGGTTAGAAAGAGACATAATAGTGTCAAAATAACTAATATGTTACTATCGTAAAAGACTAAAAATTAAAGTTATAATCCTTTTTTTCCTTGCAATTTGGTAAATGAAAAATAAATATGTAATTTGAGGAATAAATATGAAAAAAATGACATTGTGGATTTGGGGAATTGAACTCCGGTCTATTTGGCCAGAAGAATACCTATGATTGCATGGTTAACCACTGGGCCTAAGTTTACTACAATATATATAGTAAAAGTATACGAAAAGTTAGGGGGTCCAGTGATCCCCTGGGCCCTACGTGCCTCCGTCCTTAGTAAGAGTTGCCGAGGTGCCACATAAATGTCACAAATGATGAATATATATATATTTTTTAAAATTTTAAAACGTTCTTCACTGAAAAGAATACTAAAAAATTTGTTTTAAAACTAAAAACAATACTATTTTTTTTAAATAAATCATAAACCAAATTTAATTATTATCACTTTTCCCCAAAACTCAAAAGTATAAGACCGCGTCCTTTAAATCACAGTCCACAAAAAAATAATGTGATATTTTTCGTATTGTTTTTATTTAAAAACGTTTTTAAAATACAAAAAATAAAATAAAAAATATTTTAGTGATCAATCATAATATTTACGTTGGCATTTGTGTAGAACTTTAATGTGCCTTCGGTATATATACATCATTCATGTGTTGCCGAAAAATAAACACATGCATCAAATTGCAAAACTTAAAAAGGTGGTGTATCGAATTGTAAAGAAAAAAAGAATATGTTGTAATTGATAAATACTATAAAGGTCGTGATTTTTTTTGCAATTAACCCTTTTTAAAAATTATTAATTGTATTTACAAATATTCCTAAAATTATCTCTATACCCACGTTTTACGTGGGGTGAATTTATTAAAATAATAATTTTAAATATTATATTAATTTTTATATTTTTTCATTGTTAGAGTGTGTAAGAGTTAAACTTTTTATATTCTAATATATTTATAATATATATATTTCTATAAATTTGAATCTATATATTTTTGTATTTTTATATATTATAATATTTTTTAATATATTAATAACATACTATGCAATAATAAAATTATAATTTTAATTCTTAAAATTAAGAAAATATTTTTAATAAGTAATGTCATTATAAAATATTTTTATTAATAAAAAATATATAAAATTTTAAAAACTTCACAACGTTTGTAGTATGCTGATATGATTTTCCGCAATACAAAATACAATAAAATAGGAAACTGTCTTTTACAGAATTTAGGGAATGTTTGTTTTGGTATTTTGAAATATAGAGTATTTTGAAATTTTAATAACTTATATGTTTTGGGTTTGTTTTGGAATTAAAGTAGGTATGGTTTAACTTTATAGTATAAAATTTATATAGGTTTTTATAGTTATCTATATATAGAGTTTGTAGATATTTATAGTATTGACTTTCGTAGAGTTTATAGGTATTTCTAAATCAAAATTCTAAAGTAGAATATTTGTGGAAATCCCAAATTCGAATTTTTCATCCCAAAATAAACATCCCTTTAAAGAATTTTGACATTTGTTTGGTAATTTACTTCATCTTAATTGATCATTTTACTTCAAAGATGTGATTTCCAATCTATGGTTTAGGTTATAAAATAAAAATTAAAAACAAAAAATTGATTCAAAATTTTGAAATATTAAAATAAAAAAATTATTTTCTTTTAAAATTAAAATAATTATAGTTTTTAACTTATGGCTTAAAAATCATATATAAAAGATGAAAATTCATCACCTAATTCATACGATTAAAAGACATCACAAATTACCTGAAGAATTTCCAAGGCATTTTTTCCAATCAAGTTAACTACATCTCCAAAAGCTGTTTTTCAATCAAATTAATCAACCACACAAATTTTAATCTTGAACCTAAACATTTATTTTAACAAAATATTAAATAATAAAATATTAAATAACAAATATAAAAATTTAAAAGAAAAATCTAAAAATTAACTGCCCCAATATCGGTAAGTAATTAAATTATGCGCTACTAAATAAAATATATCATTAATTAATATATTTTTAACAAAAATATTTAACTATAATTATAATGTATCTTTTTAAAAAAAGGTCGATCTTAGAAATATCTATTATAATAATATCTTCATTAAAGTCATCATACATCTCCAGACTGAATTAGTTGGAACCATTATTTTGAATAGGATCAAGTCTAAATTGATAAAAAAATACATTGAATGAGTGAATTTTGCTCCTTTGTATGAGATAAAATTGAAAAAAAAAAATTAAAGCAAAAAATTAAGAAAAAAAATGAAAGTAAAACTAAAAATATAATAAATTTAAAGCAAAAAATTATTAAATAGGAAAAGAATGAGAAAAAATTACATGAAAAATAATGAAAATAAAACCAAAAACATAATAAGGAGATAAAGAATGAGAAACTCTCTTTTTTATGAGATGAAATTGCCAATCCTCATTCTCATTTCTATGAGATAAAATTGAAAAAAAAAATGAAATTAAAAAATTATTAAAAAGAAAAAGAATGAGAAAAAATTACAGAAAAAAAAATGGAAGTAAAACAAAAAACATGAGATAGAGAATGAGAAACTCTTTTTCTCTATGAGATGAAATTGCAGGAAGACACATAAGAACTAAGATAAAATTGAAAAAAAAAAAAATCGCAACAGAAACCTCTTCAATTGAAATTGAGACCCAAATGAATTCAGATGGAGAAAAAGTAAAATTCATTAACCTCCGAAAAATTATCTGAAAATTTAAATTTAATGAAAGAAGATAAAAAAAGTTGCTTATTTAAATTTAAATTTAATGAAATGAAGACTCTATAACTCGGCTGTTTCTCTATAAATTTCGAATGAGGCTTTCATTTTCCAGTATGCACTATTTGAGTAACACCTATCTTGAGAGTTCAACACTGTTAGGAGTTATTGTCAGTAGTTGTATCTTTTAATGTACACCGAGGGATACCATACATTCCCGTGTATTTAGTTCTAGTCTTATATCGATTGAGAGTGGATCATAAATAGAATTGGTTCTTTAGACAGTGTTCATTCACTTAAGTCTATTTACAGATTCATACACCTACCTCGATTGTAGTTTCAGTTTGTGGAATGTTGAAGTAATTGTTGAGACATTTCACAAGACAATTTTGTACTTACAAGCTAAGTCTTTTTTTCGCCATAAGGCATAACATGGGTTTTGTTATTAATAAAATTTATGTTAAAAAGTATTCTATTGTGTTCTTACTGTTTTTAGTGTTTAAGTCTTCTGTTGTGTGTTTACTTCTATATTATTTTGTTAGGGTCATTGTTGCACTATTTGTCTCTACATTATGTGCAACATTTCTGTCTTTACTTAAACACTAGATACCACGCACACTTTCAGGAATTAAAAAAAAAAGTAGAAAGATATAATGGATTTTGCCAAATAGACAAATACAAAAATATGTTGGGACTGACCAAAAATAGCATGGGGAGTGTATTGGTTGTGGATTTTGTAGGATTTTTTTTAGACTTTCAAAGTCTGAGAGTATTCAATTCGGATTTTCAAAAGTTTTTAAAAATTCTGAGGTATTTAAAAAGTCTTAAAAAATATTTGGGAATTCAACAGTTTATAAATTTTAACACTCCATCGATTTTGTTGGATTCTCCTTAAAAAATATAAATAAATTACACTATTCAAAATCTCTTCTAAAAATCAAAGATTTCAACGAATTCTCTCAAAGAACTCTGAAGACAAAAGGTCAGAAGGAATGACAATATTGACCCAACCCGCGGATACCCGTACCGCGAGCTGTGGGTCGGGTCGGATTCGTCCCGTATTAAAAACGAGTCGGGTCTGTCCCCTCCCCGTTTTTGAACGAACCGGGTCTGGGTCTTATATTCGATCCACGAGTATTCGAGCTGACCCGAATTATTATATAAACATTATATATATATATATATATTTTTTTTTATTGGTAAAATACTTTATATATATATCTATAAAATGAAAAATATTTATATTATTGTGAGTTGTTTCAATGTATATATGCATGAAAAATATTGTTTTCAGTTGTGAGAAATAATTTAAATAAATTTAACATGATATGAAAAAATGGGGCGGGGCACGGGGCGACTATCTAGGACCCGTACGGGGCGCGAGGCGGGTACGGGGCATATATGAGTGTGTTCCATATACATTTGCATCAATAGTTTCAGTGCCGGAGTTTATGAAAATTAATAAAAAAAAATATATTTCACAATCATGTCAAGTGAAAATTCATATAAATTAATAAAAAAAGTCAGTCAAACTTTGCATGGACTCTATGAATTTTCTAAATCCACCGACTTTTTAAAGTCTAAAAAAATCAAATAGAATCCCAATTGAATACACCCCTCATAGAGAAGGACGATGGTAGTATATATAAGCAGTAATGAAGTTTTCGCTATGGTACTCGTATAATAATAAAAAAATTCTAGGTATTCGATATTTCAATAGAAGGTATGAAAAGGTATATCAAAACTTCGGTATAGAATAGTATATCGATATTTTGGTATGCATCTTATATACTTCCTCCCTTTTAGAATGCAAGACCTGGAGATATCAGAAGTGAGAATGCTGACACGAGTAACGATAAATCATGTAAAAAACACGATTGTTGTTTGGTATAAAATTAAAAAAAAATTTTTTTGACACATTTACCATTTAATAATGTTTATCTTTTATTTGTCACCCCTTCAATATATTCTCATAATTCATTCTAAAATATATCAAAAAAAAAAAAAAAAAAGATGGTGTCAACTTACTTCTTAAAAGAAAGAGAGAGAAAAGAGGAATACACCTATACATAAATATATTTTCAATAAAAATGAGAATTTATAGAAATTTATTTAGAGTAATTTAAGAATATCAATGATAATTTTATCTAAACTTTTAAAATAAGATTTAAGATCAAAACAATATGCTTCAAAAATTGGCATTGGAAAAAAAAAAAAAAAATAGTTTGCCAAGTGACAACACATAACCAAATTTTGGGAGAAGGATATGGTTTTGTTTCTCTGTGGGAGTAGTCAATTTTCCAAATAAATCCAAACTTGTTTAAGTGGTCCATGCATGTTTTTGGCGTAATTAATTATGAAGCACAACTATATATTCCGATATCATTAATTCCCAAGATTTGATTTTTTAACTAGCGTCGACATCTTTCACAATTACAATCAATTAATTACTTTTTTTTTTTTTTTACTGAAAGGCAGTTCTACTTCTGGCCTAAAAATTACCTTCTACTTTATTAAGCTTAATTAAAACATAGGCGATCTCAAAAATAATTATGAAATTAAATAATGTAAAAGAGGGTGATTATTTTTTAGATGGATGATAAGATAGTTGCCACAAGCCTCTGATTTTAAAGATTAACATAATGTATTTGTATTTTTATTTTGGATGAATTCTTTTGTACCAATTTGAATTTTATATTTATTTTTTTGATAAAAAAATGTGTCTTATACTCTCTCTCCTTTCATAAATAAATCGATGGCGAACCCACACTTTGCTTGGGGTGACCCTGACCCCCTCTACTTTTTCCATTTTACTACATATACGTGTAGTATGTATTGCTATTATATAACCCTGAAAATCTAAGTTAAACATAGTAAATGGCCCAATTGATCAAAAGTTGTCGTCCAAGCTAAAATTGTAATTTGATTAATTTATGACTTATGAGTAGTCATATAATAAATAAGTCAATTGAGTGCAATTCTTTTTATTGTTAATTTATTCTCTTTAATTGCAAATAATATTTTAAAAAATAAATAAAGGGACACAAAATAAAAATATTGGAGCAAATTTTATTTTAGTCCAATACTTAGTCTACCGTGCAATTTTAGTTTAAAAAATATTTATCCTTTTTTAACTTAATTTTAATATTAAAAAAATTGTCCAATTTTAACATCAAAATAGCCAAAAATTAAAAAAATACATAATCTCAATTTTGTCTCAATATTCTAAACAACCTATTGTAGTATATATTGAAAAAAAAAACAATGTACAAACTACAATTTTTGTAATAGGCATGAAAGAATTATACAGTACATGATTTTAATATATTAAGGACATAATTATGTATTTTGAGATATTTAACTACGTATACTAATATATCTAGATTCAAATATAAAATCAAATTTTATTTTATCGGTCCCCCTAACCTACAATCCTGGGTCCGCCCCTGAAATAAATGACGGTTTAACATCATATATTAATTACTGTTAATTTTAGCATTTTTTGCTCTCTTTTCTCCACTTTACGCATTTTATTTTTAACTTTAAAAAATACTCATAATTTCTAATTTATTTTTATTAATTAACTATATATTTTTAAAGGAAATGTAAAAAAATGTGGTTAGAAGATTATTCATTAATTAATAATAAATTTGTTAACCTTTTTTTTAAGCAACAATACGTTTCCTTATATTTTTTTTTCGAACCAAGGAAGGCATAGCTTCCATTATTATATTGACAAGGAGTGTTAGGGATCCCTACCACAAACGGCGGCAGGTATTCCCACCGGTAGAGATTATTGTAAGAGCGAGCCTCTTTGGCTAATAGATGTGCCATCATATTGGCACTTCTTCTAACAAAGTTAATAGAAACATTTGAAAAGTGAGACAACAAATTGCGACAAGCCGCTATATAGTCTCCAAAAGTAGAATCGTATGAAGTTGAGGCGTTAATGGCGTCGACCACCACTTTCGCGTCCCCTTCTAGCACCACATCATCCATATCATTTTCCTTTAACCAAGATAGGGCCTAAAAAAACCCATAGCTTCCCCCGTGTCTACACTCATACAACCCGGTCTGATGCTTATTCTTCCCACCATGAACGTACCTTGATCGTCGTGCATAACCATCCCCAATCCAATCTGATTGGAATCCGAAAAGAAAGCCGCATAAAAAAAATACTCCGTATTTCCTCCGTCTACTTATAAGCTTCTCATTTTGTCATTTTGATCTGTCCATTTATAATTTTTTTTTAATTTTATTTTTTCACTTTCACTTTATATTTACATTTTCTCTTATCTTTATTCTTCTTTCATTTACATCACTTATACTATATTTATTATTTTTCTTAATTCATATATCAAAAAATAATTAGAAACTTATAAACGTTATAAATTTATTTATTTGTAAAAGAAGTGAGTAATATTTTTACCGGGCCACCCCCAAAATAAATTCGAATCTGAGAGCGGTCCGAGTTTTAAATAGGGAGTGAAACTGACGTCACAACTATTGAATGCCCCGACAGAATCGGGTGCGGATAGACCTTTTAATCTTAACAATATGTCTATTTTCAATTTATTTCCATTTTCTTCAATCTAAACATAAATATTTTTAAATTTAATGTGTTTTGCGGTTATATTGATTCAAGTTTTTTTGTTTTTTTAATTATTATTATGATACTTCAATTATTATTTCAATATCTTTTGTAATAAAATTGAATGGTTTGCATTTAGGAAAAATATTTGATAGAATAAATGTTTAGTCTTGATTAATAGATTAATTAATTTTGTCTTAATTAAATTTATAATTAGAATTATAAAATACTCTTGCTGTTAGTTATTTTTTAATTTTGTACAAAATTAAGGAACATTTTTTTTAATAAATTTATATTTCATTAGTATTATGAAAAAGAAAAGAAAATGAAATGTGTGGAAAAAAAAAAGAAAAGAGAAATAACTAATTAATTACTTCAAGTATCATGAAATAGTGGTATACAATATTTTTTTTAAGGATACAATAATTACATATAAGGCTTGACGGATAATTTAGAAAGAAATGTTTGAAATATATAGTTGTTTTTAGTTGGAATTGAACTAAGAACGTGTGGGCCTATGATATCAGGAAAGGATTTTGTGTTATCTAAAATTTGAACTTGTAGAGAGGTGTAAAGTTAATTTATTTATCTCCAAAAAAAAAAGTTAATTTATTTAATTATATTATTTCATAATAAATTAAGTTAAATATATAAATTCCTATATATATATATATATATATAATATGTGTGTGTTCCATTCTTCATGGCCCACTTGATATCCTATTTTGTTAGATCTTTAACACGTGTTATATATCCTCCCACCATTATAATATGTTGATTATTTTTTAATATGAGATATGTCAATAAATTAAATTAATAAGTACTTAGTGAAACATTTAAAGTGATCATACCATACATTATTACAAAACCAAGGGCCAGAAAAGTGATGAGAACGAATATGGCCCATTTAGAACGTCCATGCATGCAGGTAGTTTTAAATTTCGTCATAAATCCATTATGGCAGGTTTGTTTTGGGATTTTGAGAATTTTGAAATTCGGATTTCAAAATCTAGTGAATTTCAAAATTCTAATATTTTTTATGTTTTGTGTTTGTTTTGGGATTTATGTAGGGTAGGATTTAACTTTATAGTATAGGATTATAGGTTTTATAGGTATTTATATAGGATTTGTAGGTATTTATAAAGTTGACTTTTATAGGGTTATAGGGTGGGATTTTGAAATCCTGAATCAAAATCCCAAACTGTAACGGGGGCGGAGTTTCGAAATCCCAAATCCGGATTTCCCATTCCAAAACAAACATGCCCTTAGGTAAAATATTTATTTATTATCGCAATAATACATATCTACTATGGCTATCTATAGTTGGAGTATGTATACGTACTAACCGTATTCATTGGGTACGTTTACGTAGGCCATGTTTAATAGCTTAGATTAACTATATATCATTTTTATTGGTTGTTTGATAACTTAGATTAAGGGTTGATTATGCTTTAAAATTTACAAAGTTTAGATATCATCCTAATCTTAGATAATCAGTCTTTGCTATATATCAAACATGCCCGTAGTATTTTATAATTATATTATAAATACATGATTGGTAGCTAGCCTCCAAATCAAAAATAACTTTACACATTTAGTGAAGGAAACCCTAGCTAAAAATGGCTATACTACCAAAGGTGGAGTTGAAGAGAGGGGCATGGAGTGGAGATGAAGACAAAATTCTGCTGGCTTATATCCAACAACATGGTCATCAAGGCTGGCGTACCCTCCCTCAAAAAGCAGGTAATATATATATATATATATAGAATGCGTGCCTAGCTAGCTAATTAACTAAGCATATATGTGATGAAAATGTAGGGCTGGCGAGGAGTGGAAAGAGTTGCAGATTAAGATGGACAAATTAACTATTTGAGGCCGGGCATCAAGAGAGGAAAGTTTAGCAATTACGAAGAGAAGTCTATTATTCGTCTCCATGCTCTTTTCGGCAACAAGTACGCTTTACCATTTTAAGTAATTAATTTAATACTATATTCTTGCATGATTTGTACTGAAATGTAGCAACTGTTTGTCGTGGATAATTACTAACTTTAAAAAAAAAAAAAAAAAATACAAGACCTAGCTAGCTAGCTCATTAATGTATAGAAATGCAATTAGTTCTCCCAACTACCAACAATTTAATTCAAGTGTGTGATATTTCCCGCTTCAATATTATTAATGTACTTGCTATATAATTAATTATTAGGTGGTCGGCCATAGCAACATATTTACCAAATAGAAGCGATGATGAAATCAAGAATTATTGGAACACCCGCCTCAGGAAACGGTTAGCCCGAATGGGAATCGACCCGACAACCCACAAGTCATTAAAGAAGAACCAACCCGGCGCCTAGCTCGGCAACCATCAGCCACATGGCACAATGGGAAGCGGTTCGCCTGCAAGCCGAAGCCCGTGAGTCGTCAACGTCGAAACTTTTTAACAGGGCAACCGTAGGAACTAATTTGGAGTACTCACCGGCTACTTGTACCCTAAACTACTTCTCCTCCTCCTGCAGTACTTATAATACCTTCGTATCCACAAACAACTACGGTGGACAAGTTGAAATGAAGAATTACGATAACAATGTAATTATAAATTATCCCGTGATGATTGGTTCAATGCATGATTCCATCCACGACAACTTATGGGTTCCCCTCATAGGGGATCAGTATAATTATTGTAATGACTTGCTAGATTTGGTGTACTCCTCCCGTCGCCAGCTACTTTATTAATGTAGGAGTTAAATCTCACATGTTCCAATTTCAGTGTTTCAACTGTTGTTTCACGTACTCTATGAATAATTGAAATATCTCATATTAAAAGATACTCAACGTCCTATATATCAGGAATAATACGTGTTAAAAATTCAATAGGATGTGATATCGAGTGGAACACAAAAAGTGGAGTAGATGAGAGTAATTAGGGAAATGACTATGATTTATTAGCTAGTTTGACTTTTTTACGCGTGGCAAAAGATTTTATTTCAAGCTTTGATTAGTTTCGCATTTAGTATGTAGCTAGGTTTCAAATGTACGTGGAGGTAAAGTGTGACAAGATTACTAGATTAGGGATTTAAAAAGAAAACCTAGCTAGTTTTGCACATGTAAACTCGAATCTAGTTTATTTTGATTTTTAAGATTATGTTCTATTGTTGCGGCTAGCTACAAGTGTATCTAAATATTTCTCATGTAGTATTTATCGCATTTAATTTTAAATTTTATTTTGAAATGTTTATCGTTTTAACTATTTTTTTCATATTTTTTTCCTAACTATCCATGTTTGTCGTTTTTGCTTTTAATGAGTTTTGGACTCAAAATGTGTTGTAAGACAGACTAATGTTCTATTACTATAAAATAAAATCAATCTCATTTAAAAATTTGAACACGGTGTAAAATTAATTATGTAATTCTAACCATAATATTCAATGTTTAGTGAGGTGGTGGAAATAGGCTGGGCTAGGCTAGGCTTTACATGAAAAAGTCTGGGCCTGGTTTATAAATATTGAGCCTGAGCCTGGCCTGTTATCTGTGATAGGCTTTTTTTGCAGCCTAAGCCTGACCTTTTAAGTAAATAGGTCAGACCTACGAGCCTTTTAGAAGCCTATTAAATATGAATCGTAGTTCAATATTCAAAGTTGCAAATAAAATTTACTACCAAAATAAATGCATTACAACTATGAGTTTAAATACAAACATTATAATGATTTCAAAAGTACTAAAATAAATTTAACTTACTTTAATTTAATTTAATATAAATGCTAGTACTAAATTTTAAGAATAACTTATTATAAAATATATATAAATATAATATATAATGTTAAATAGGCCGGCCTGGTAGACTTATAAGGCCTTATTTAAAGCCTAAGCCTAGCCTACTTAACTAAATAGGCTTTTTAAAAAGCCTTAGCCCGGCTCATATTATAAATAGGCTAGGCCTAACAAGGCCCTTAATAGGATAGGCCGTAGGCCCCTGTCGGGTAGCCCGGCCTACTTCCACCCCTAGTGGTGAGGTACAGGGAAATTGACAAACCATAAATTGGGTGGAAACCCCAACTAATATGTATTTCTTATAATAAAAAAAGGGTCTAAAATTTAATTAAAAAATCGATAAATTAGTGTCGAAATTTGAGTTATATATTTTTTGACAAACTAATTTTGAAATCTATGTTATTCTTCATTTTGGACCAGAGACAACGTATATTTACAACCATTATCAGATCTCTACTAACGGGTATATTCAACTATGATCTAAACATTTTTTGTAATATATTTTTACTAGAAATTCAAACAAAATTTCAAAAAATTAAGTTAAAAAATCATCTACAAACTAGAGATTACCATATTTGAAGAGAGTGGATAAAACATGGGGAAAGAGGGTATGTGGGGGTGTCGGTGAGAAAGAAAGAAAGAAAGAAAATATGGTTTTATTTGGAGATATGTGTCTACTAACACAGAGTTTAGTAGTAAAATATAGTTTGGGTAGTTTAGTAGGAATGTATTTACAAATCACAATATTTATGGAGGATAAGCTATAATCGTAATGGTGTATTTAACAAAACTGCGGGTTCACAAATAACCATACTCAAACCCAAATTTTGAAGAGAAGCAATGGGCTTTAGTGTAATTAACAGCCCAACATTGATATCTTAGAAAAATGGCACATGGGTTATATACCCCTCCAACTTTGTTAAATATACTCCCCGAACTCATTATGAATTTAATATACATGTTGATGCGTCAAATTTAAACGCATAACAAATTATAATACTAACCTTGAATAATGGGTGATAAAACGGTGTCGTAGGAAACTGCCACGTTGCTGGTGCACTGCTCCGTGGACCTGCAAAACACGTCGGAGAGAACTCCGGCCCGAGGACCCCGACGCTCAAATCAGAAACCGGTGACCCCAAAGAATAGGTGGTCGGAGAACAATCGACCGGTGGTAGGACCGTTCTCCACAGATGCAATATGATGCTCAATATGGTGTATACACAAGTGCAATGTGTGTTCTTATGATAAATCACTTTAAAAGGTATGAATGGTGCGTATGCAATATTTATAGACGTACCTTGGGGGAAGGGATAACCATCTCCCCATATCTCTCCATTCAACAGCTTATCCCGACTTTTTCGGGAGCTCGCAGTCTCTCCACGACTCTGACTGAGTCAAATAGTCATCTTCACCAAGAAAGATATCTCACGATCCTCTCAACTGATCAGTTAGCTCCAATAATTTATAAGGAACAAGTCAAGGGCCTTTCATGGACCCAAATTCCATCAGCCTCTCGTCATTGAGCTTCGGTCTAGTTCTCAATAAACCTGTACAAACATGGTCCTGGGCCTATTGTTAGGTCCTGGGCCTCGAGGCCCAGGGAAGGTCCTAATCCATATAATTTGGTCCACAATCGGGGTATCAACTAACGTAGGCCCAACTTATCATAGTATGAGTTTTAATCATATAATTCAAGTGTAATTGAAGGAATAAATGGACGAATAACATATAATAATATTACCAGTATATTCCACGTGTCATTATCTCATAGGACGACACATTTTGGCCGCATCACATGTAAAATACCCAAACTATTCTTTTAGTAAATTTGGCCTAATAAATACACTTCCCCGACCCATTTAAACCTTAACCCTAATTGCATTACAGCAGCCGCCACCTCCATTGTCGCCGTCACCCACCACCCAAACTCCGCCCAAATAGTGACAAAATCATATAAAAAATTATAAATTTGAAAAAAAAATACTCAGAAAAAAAAAACATATTTTCGACAAATCATGGTAAAAAATATACATATTGTCGACAAAAGTATATATTTTCGACCCTAGTTTGTCGAAAAAAAAAATAATAAAAACTAGTAATAAATTTTGACAACATTTTGTGAAATATACACTCTTTGTCGACACTCTTTCTCGATAAACTATTGTCGACAAAGAGTGTAGAAATCAAAACAAGTTTATCGATTTTGTTGGGTCTAATCGTCGTCTCCGTTGAGATAAGATAGAAACAGGCTCATGCACCTGGGATTGGGATAAGTAGAGAGGGAACCAAGTTCATACGGTAACTCTCCACACTCAAGGCTTTCACACTTAACTCTTTGTTATACTTCACAAAGAGAGAGAATAAAGAATGACTCCAAATCAGACTTGAGTGGGAGGCTGACTAAGATATAAACAACTAGGGCAACAAGTTGGCTACAGGCCTTGTGTGTTAAGGCCTTGGGCCAAAACACTTGGCCCAACAAATTCTCCACCTTTTTGGCCATCCCCTCTACAATCCAAATATCCACAGGTCTTCATCATCGCCTTAACACACACACACCCACACATAACACACACAACACACGCATAACACAAATAACACCTATTACAAGCACATTGCACCTGCAAAAGCAAAAAACACAGAGTTTATACAAAGTAAGCTATCAAGGGAAACACAAACAAACACGTTGGACACAAAGTGCACACACAATAACAGTTTAGACACACAAGTCACAAACAAAAACACAAAACAGAATAAACATAGAGGCTGCAAAAATAATTTTAATCAATAGAATCAAAATTCAAAGTTCTCATGCAAGACCTATGTTTTTCAACAGAAAGGCACTTGGTGCCCATATCAGCAGGATTAAACTCAGAAGCAATTTTCTCATGATCAATAATGCCCTTTTCAATTATATCACGTACAAAATGGTATTTAACATCAACGTGTTTAGTTCGTTCATAGTATACATGATTCTTACACAATTGGATAGCAGATTGACTATCAGAAAATACAACCACTTCACCTTCAAGTAAACCAATTTCAGAAATAAGACCTTTCAACCAAATGGCCTCTTTAGCAGCCTCAGTTATAGCAATATATTCAGATTCAGTTGTAGATAAAGCAACAACATGTTGTAACTGAGATTTCCAGCTAATACAAGAACTACATAGGGTGAACACATAAGAAGTGGTAGATTTCCTATTATCTCTATCATTAGCATAGTTAGAATCCACATACCCAACAAGTCTCACACCATTTGCACATTTAGAAAATTTAAGACATACCTCCATCGTACTCTTAAGGTATTTAAGTAGCCACTTCAAAGCCTCTCAATGAGGCATACCTGGATTAGACATATATCTACTCAAGCAACTAACAGAATATGCAATATCACGTCTAGTGCTTACCATAAGGTACATCACAGATCCAATGGCATTGGAGTAAGGCACACTTTTTATCTCATCACTTTCAGACTTCGTCATAGGAGACTGAGTCTTACTTAACACAAAATGGGCAGCAAGAGGAACATTCACAGATTTAGCAGATGACATAGAGAATTTACTCAAAACCTTATCAACATATGAAATCTGACCAAACAAAAGAATATACCTTTTCCTATCTCTTTCTATATGCATGCCTAAAATCTTCTTAGCATCACCAAGGTCTTTCATGTCAAATTTATCATAAAGGCACTTTTGAACATGCTCAACAATTTTAACACAAGGACTAACAAGAAGCATGTCATCCACATATATGAGCAAGAAAAAAGGCACATAAGCACTTTCCTTAAAGTACAAGCAAGGATCAAAAGAGCTTCTCTTAAGTTTCAAAGACATCATGCACTCATCAAATTTCTTATTCCACTGCCTAGGTGATTGTTTCAATCCATACAAAGACTTGCGAAGGAGACACACATGTTCAGGGTTTTTAGGATCAACAAATCCTTCAGGTTGTCTCATATAAATCTTTTTATCCAAATCACCATGCAAGAATGTTGTTTTCACATCCATTTGTTTAAGTTCCCAATTAAAATGAGCAACAAGAGCAAGCATTATGCGAACAGTGGTAAATTTGACAACAGGAGCAAAGATTTCAGTGTAATCTATCCCCTCTTTTTGAGTAAAACCCTTAGCCACTAATCTAGCCTTAAATCTAACATGTTCAGTTTCATCTTTAACCTTAAATAACCACTTACAATCCACAACAGAACAATGCATAGATTTAGGTACAAGATTCCAAGTTTGGTTAACATGCAGGGATTTCATTTCTTCTTTCATAGCATTTAACCATTTAACTGGATTTTTAGACTTTAAAGCTTGATCATACGATTTAGGCTCATCATGGCAAGACTCAAAAGCATTGAAAGCATGCATATCAATGTGGAAATTATCAAATCTAGTAGGTTGCCTAATATTTCTCCTAGGTCTATCCCTAGCAAGTTGATAATCATTCAAATCAGCATTTTCAGGCACATTTTCCACATATTCAGCACCATTTTCATGCATTTCAGCAGGTAAATCAGTGTTTTCAGCATGTAAAACATCGTTTTCAGCATCAATATCAACATGATCAGTATCAGTTTGCACGTTATTAGGTCTAGATAAATAGGGCAGCAGCTCCACCTCACTTGGAGCAGTCTCATTTTCAGGTAAAGACACAGAAGCATGCAAACACGGAAAATCAGATTCATTAAAGACAACGTCTCTACTGATTACAACCTTAAATCCATGTTCATCTTTACACCACAATCTATAACCTTTAACACCATCAGGGTAACCCAAGAAAACACATTTCCTAGACCTAGGTTCAAGTTTATCAGCTTTTTGATGCACAAACGCAGCACAACCAAATACACGCAAGTTGGAATAATCAATGCTTTTACCAAAAAACACATTTTCAGGACATTTACCTTTTAGGGGCACGGAAGGAGACCTATTGATTAGGTATGCAGTAGTGTGAACTGCTTCGCCCCAAAATTTCTTAGCAAGCCCGGAGGCAGCCAACATGCATCTAACTTTGTCCATTAATGTCCTATTCATCCTTTCAGCAACCCCATTTTGTTGAGGTGTGTAAGGGACAGATTTATGCCTTTTAATACTAGAATTAGCACACAAATTATCCATCAAATTGTTGCAAAATTCTAAACCATTATCAGTTCTAAGGCTTTTAATCTTTTTACCAGTTTGATTTTCAATAAGAATTTTCCAATCCTTAAACTTTGCAAACACATCAGATTTGTTTTTCAACAAGAAAACCCAAACTTTTCTAGAAAAGTCATCAATCACAGATAGAAAGTACACATTTCCACCATGGGTGGGCACACTAGCAGGACCCCAAACATCAGCATGCAAGTATTCAAGAATATCAGTGCAAGAAGAGGTATTAGGGTAGGGGTTTACAGGAAATTTCACTTTATGTTGCTTTCCTAACACACAAGAATCACAAAATGAAATGCAAGACAGTTTTCCATCACCAAATGCACCAGATTTATGCAGAATTTCAAGACCTTTGTTACTCATGTGTCCTAATCTCTTATGCCACAATTCAGTCTTATCAGTTTTGACAACATTCACAGAGTTCACATAAGAATCAGATTTGGTAAAGCAAATATACAAGTTGTTTCTTTTAACAGCTCTGAAAAGCACCAAAGAACCCCTCAAAATTTTCATGCAACCTTTCCCCCATTTTCCCTCATAACCATAATCTTCTAATGTAACACAAGAAATAAAATTATTGCTCAAGTCAGGAACATGCCTCACATTTTTCAGAGTAAATGAAACAACAGAATCCAATTTTAAGCATACATCACCAATTCCAGCAATATGACACCTTTTCTCATTAGCCATAGACACATAACCATGCTTAACCTCTTCATACGAAGAAAACAGATTCTTAAATGGGGACATATGAAACGTGCAACCAGAATCAACAAGCCATTCATTTTCACACATAGAAGTAGAATGCACAGAATTCACACATTGTTCATCATATATTTCAGTCACCATATAAACATCACCATCATGATTAGAACTGGAAGCCATGTTAACATGCTCTTTATGTTGTTTCCTCTTAGGCTTATTACATTCCTTATAATAATGACCAGTTTCACCACAGTTATAGCACTTTCGGTTCCTAGACTTAGACCGATTGTTATCATAAGACTTCTTCTTAGCAACAAATTTATGATTATCATGCTTTTTCTTGTTATGAAATCTAGTAGAAGATCTACCCCTAACATGCATGACTTCACCAGAATTTTTACTACTCTTCCCATGGTATTTTAATTCATGCTCTTTTCTCTTTAAGCCATTAACCACAGTGTCAAGAGTAATAATATCTCTACCATACTTAATAGCAGACTTCATATCACTATAAGTATCAGGAATAGCATTTAATAGCACAACAGAGGAGTATTCATCAATGCCCTTATCACCAGTATGCTTGATATCTTGAACTAGCTTAGTAAAATCATCCAAATTTTGATCAACATCTTTATTCAAGTCAAGTTTAAAACTAAAGAATTTTTCAAGCAAGAAAATTCTGCTAGGCAAAGATTTTTCAGTATACAACTCTTCTAACCTTTCCCATAACTTTTTAGCATCTTTTATCACACCAACATTTCTAAGCACACAGTCAGACAAGTGCAAGATTATGGAAGACACGGCTTGTTTATTCATTACTTTTTTCTGTTTATCAGTTTCATCATCCTCATAACAATGATCAACGGATGCGTAAACATTCTGCTGGATTAGGATGCATTCCATTTTCTGTTGCCAGATACTGAAATCACCTTTTCCATTAAAGGGGGCCAACACATACGTAGGAGTAGGATTGGCCATTTAGTTTACACAGCTTTGAGCCCAATGGAAAAAAACCACAAAAAATATGCAAGGAAGAAACTGTAATGGCAAGCGGAAGCAGGCACACACAGGTCACCAAAATCAAGACAACAAAATAGAGATAACAAATATCAATCACAAAGTCTTAAATTTACAGCACCAAAATCACAAGCAAATAATCCACGGCCAGGGGCTACGCTACGGAAATAATAAACAAGAGGTCAAAGCCAATTTACCAGAGCGAGACCCTAGGTAAGAGTCTCAAAACACCAAGCGAAAACTTCAAGGCAATCCCGGGACCAAGCAAACGTGCTGCCTAATTCCCGTCAATGACGGGGGCAGATCCCACGAGTGCCGCAGAAAATACTATTTCACCGAGTCGAAATTCACAACTGCTCTGAAAATACTCAAGACACAATAGTCTATCTAAATCTTTGAAATACAGGTTAAATGAAAATAATTAATTAGATATTAATCTATTAGGTGTAAAAAACACTACCTAAATGAATAATATAAATTAATATTAAAAAAATAACCTACTGTATAAAATCAAAAGTTTAATAAATTAAAAACTTACCAAACCTTTACCTTTCTAGCAGCAGTGACGGCGGGAGCAGAAAGCAGCAGGCAGCGATGGCGGTGGCGCTGCTGTAGGATGATTGGCGATGGCGAGTGGCTTCAACAGCGGCGGCGCTGCTGCAGGGATGCGCGGCGGCGGCAGGGTTTCCTCCATAGAGGAGGCGGCGTCACAGAGACGGCGACAGACGACGACCCGTGGCTCTGATACCACTATTGGGTCTAATCGTCGTCTCCGTTGAGATAAGATAGACACAGGCTCAGACACCTGGGATTGGGATAAGTAGAGAGGGAACCAAGTTCATACGGTAACTCTCCACACTCAAGGCTTTCACACTTAACTCTTTGTTATACTTCACAAAGAGAGAGAAGAAAGAATGACTCCAAATCAGACTTGAGTGGGAGGCTGCCTAAGATATAAACAACTAGGGCAACAAGTTGACTACGGGCCTTGTGTGTTAAGGCCTTGGGCCAAAACACTTGGGCCTAAGCCCAACAGATTTAAAAAAAAAAAATACATACGTCCTATTGCAGAAACGGGGGAGAGGACAAATGGTGGAAGGGTGGGGGCAGCGGCGACACGGAGAGGTGGTGGCATGGGAAGGCAGCGGGATGGCTGGGTTGCAGAAAAAAAGGAAGAAAAAAAAAAGAAGAAAAAGGGGGCGGCGCCGCAGAGGCGGTGGCAGCGAAGGCGGGAGTGGTGCTCGGCAGGGGGCGACACTACTAAATGGTGGTGGCGCGGGGCAGCCATGTGCAGAAAGAAAAAAAGAATGAGGAGGGCGGCGCCGATAGAAGGCGGGAGCAGAGCTCGGCAAAGGGCGGCACTTTGGTGGAGGGGAGTGGAATTAGAGTTTTGGGTTTTTGAAAGAATTAGGAAGAAGAAAGAGGAAATGAGAGGAATTAAGGTTTTAGTGGAGAACTCCATAAAAAAAAAAGGTTTTAGTGGAGAGTATATTTACAAATTAATGTTTTAGAGAGAAAGAATGTAATTTGGTTAATTTGGGAGAGTACTTAAGCAAATAATTTAATCTAAAAAATATATTCATAAAATTTTAAAATTTATTATTTCTAAAAATTTGATGTATATGTTATGATAATTCTCAACCGTATAAACGGTATGAAAAATACGAGTTAACCATAATTAATGCTATAATTATATTAATAAACAATAATTTATATTTTTTAAAATAAATTAGTGATATTATAAAATGAATACATTATAAACAATAATTAATATTTAAAATATTGTGACATTTTTTTAACATATCTAATGCTGCATTTATCCTACTAGTATCACTTTAAGGGAGAGTACGTGTACCGGGGAGTATATTTAACAAACCTGAAGGGGTATATAACCCATGCCAAAATGGGCCTTCTTGCAGCAATTTTTTTAAATGGATCTGTAGTGATCCAAATATGTGAGAATTTGACAAAAAAATGTGATAGGCGTTGGCTATATACCCCTCCAGCTCTGTTAAGTATACTCCCCCGATCAATGTACTCCCCTAAATATATGGTAAATGTTAAATGTACTCCCCCAAAATTACCCAAATTACCCTTTTCTTCAAAATGGGCAAATGTTAAATATACTCCTCCATTCAAAACTCTAACATCACTTTTCCCCAATCTTTCTTCTTCCTCATTTCTAAAAAAACAAAACCCTGATTTTCTCAACCAACCGCTGGCGACGGCGCCGCCTGCATCCGCCGCCCTGTGCGCGGCCCCCCGCCTGCATCCGTCGCCCCGCGCGTGGCCCCCGCTGC
Organism: Galeopsis tetrahit; assembly: GCA_963675135.1. Classification (NCBI taxonomy): domain Eukaryota; kingdom Viridiplantae; phylum Streptophyta; class Magnoliopsida; order Lamiales; family Lamiaceae; genus Galeopsis; species Galeopsis tetrahit. Next base: position 58,143,597 of record OY776128.1, read on the forward strand.
AACCGCCTCCCTGCGCGCGGCCCCCTCCCCAGCCGTCGTCCTTGCGCGCGGCCCCCGCCCCGACAACCATGCCCAGTCGCCACCGTATGCAACATAGGTAGGTTTTTTTTTTTTTTTTTTTAAATTTTCGGTAATAATCAATTGCCCAAAAATACTCTGGTCGATAAACCATGGTTGACGGGAGTCTTTTTGGTCGATCCATCCTTGTCGAAAATTTCAAAATTTTTTTCCTTTTTTTTTTATATTCTTTCGACTAGATCTTACCAACGAAAGTGTGTTTGGTCGACAAACGAGTGTCGACGGAAGTGCTTTTGGTCGACTCTGGTTTGTCGATTTTTTTTTTTTTAATTTTTAAGGTTTTTTTTAATTTCTAAATTTATTTGAGGGGCGGCGGCCGACGACAACGGTGACCGGAGGGGTGGCCGACGGCGACAGAATTGAGGGGAGGAGGCTGGTTTTTTAGGGTTAGGGTTAGGGGGTGTATTTATCTTTTATATAATTACTAAAAGGGTAAATTTGGTATTTTATATTAATATTAAATTAATATATGGTCGACGTTGGTGTGTCGAAAAAAATCAAAAAAAAATCTGCCATTTTCTATGTTTTTTTAACTTCGAAATATATGACGTGGTATGGGTGGTGGTGTTTTTTTTTTGGATGTCGACCGTTGCCGGCCATGGTGGTGTCGACCGTCGCCGACCATGGCGGTGTCATACTGTACATTAGATTTAGGGTTTATAAGTTGGGGAGTATAGCTAACATATCCTATTTTATTAAAAAGGTAAATTGGGTAATTTACATTAATATTAAATTAATTTATGAGTTGGGGGAGTATACTTAACAAAGCTGGAGGGGTATATAGCCAGGGCCAAT